>CM077446.1:28499367-29839367 GCA_039654765.1 Mylopharyngodon piceus
TATACAGGTAGTGTCCCATTAGCTTAGCAACATACTAACAGCAAACTCTATTGCAAACAATTCTGAGTTGAATTTATCATACAAAGCACTATTTTTGTGGAGTTGCTGCCAATGTGGAGTGTCCCAAATCAGTCACTAATGAGGTTCCATGGTGGTTAGGATGCTGCCTATGTAGGCAGCAAAGCTAGTTTTTGAAGCTAATAAAATAGCTTTTAAAAATAGCTATTAATAAAATAGCTGTCTTTTCTTCATGTTAAGTACTTCAGAAACACTTATGCTGTATAAATCTAGTGGTTTCATCTCCTACTGTCCCTCAAATGAAGTAAAATGCAGATTTCCTTGTCTCTTTCACTGGTTTGTTTTCCCGTCCTCTCCCAGAGCATTTAGCTGTGCTGGCATGTTGCTGATACAGTGGTGTTGACCTCACATCATGCCCTGAGGCACGACTCCTCTGACATCTCTCCCAACATCTCAGGAGAATTCTGGAAAGGAGTCTTAATTGTTATATTGGTTGAAAAGAGAAAACAAAAACTAGGAGTGTCCATAAGATTTGAAAACAAAACTAGGCCTAATGGGCCTTTGAATATTGTTCTGGACAATGGGGGTCCTTGGAGTCAAAAAAGGTCAAGAACCACTGTGCTACGGAAATATGGGTGGTTGCCAGGGCATTGCAGTGTGGTTGCTAAGTTAATCTAAGTGGTTGTTGGCACATTGCTTTGGAGTATCTAAGGCAGGGATGGGCAACTTGTGTCACTGTCCTGCAGAGTTTAGCTCTAACCCTAATGAAACACACCTGACCAAGCTAATTAATGTCTTCAGGGTTAGTAGAAAGCTCCAGGCAGGTTTGTTTTTATTAGGGTTGGAGCTAAACTCTGCAGGACAGCGACCCTCCAGCACCGAAATTGCCCATCCCTGCCTTAGATACTCCAAAGCAATGTGCCAACAACCACTTAGATTAACTTAGCAACCACACTGCAATGCCCTGGCAACCACCCATATTTCCGTAGCACAGTGGTTCTTGACCTTTTTTGACTCCAAGGACCCCCATTGTCCAGAACAATATTCAAAGACCCATTAGGCCTAGTTTTGTTTTCAAATCTTATGGACACAGGTGTTCTGTGTAGTTACTAGGGTGTTTTGGGTTATTGCTAGGTGATTATCCACATGTCAAAGTACCTCCTTCATTTAAAATGGTGTTTTTTAGTTGCTGCTGATGTAGAGTATCCTAAATCAGTCACTAATGAGGTTCCATGGGGGTTAGAATGCTGCCTATATAGGCAGTGAAACTAGTTTTTGAAGCAGAGCTAATCAAATAACAATAAGTACTTCAGAATAGTATATGAATCTAGTGGTTTCATCAACCTCAGCCCCTTAAATGCAGTAAAATGCAGATTCCTTTGTCTCTTTCACCGGTTTGTTTTCCCATCCTCTCCCAGAGCATTTAGCTGTGCTGGCAAGTTGCTGATACAGTGGTGTTGACCTCGCATCATGCCCTGAGGCATGACTCCTCTGACATCTCTCCCACGATCTCAGGTGAATTCTGGAAAGGAGTCAAGTGACCCTTACAAACCCACCACTCCTCCACATAGGCTGAAGGTTGTCGCTCAGCAAAGACTAGTGGGAGGCTAATGCTTCGTGTGGATGAAGCTTGACAACCCCCCATTTTGTCTAGAACATGTCCTGACTTGTGAGACAAGGGGATTGAGTGATGGAAATGCTGTCATTAGCCAGGAATGCTGTCAATCATATATGCTCCCATAGAGATTTTTGAATTTGGGCCAGACTTTTGGGAGAAAAAAAAAATTGTGACAGGTTGTTCAATTAGATTTGGTGTTACTCCTAAAGAAATTGACCTTTAGGGAAACATGAAAGTGAAAAAGTCCCATATGGAAAAGAACAGCAGAGCGCAGGCTCTACTATATTATTACCGTCTGGTTGGTCTATCAACAGCTGTGTTTAAATGGCTCTAAAGCGTGTTTCTCTCTGTCTGTAGTATACTGTGGCTATTGCATCACCATGCTGCTTTATTCATTACCCAGAAGGCTTTTTTTTTTTCCCCAGCATCATCATTATGGGCTCCTCAAGGTTGCCACGTTATATATACCAATGATTCCTTCTCCATTCGCCGAGTCTCAGATACTCCGATATTGCTCATTTGTCCCAAAAACTATAGATACACAGAAATAAGTCAAATATTAAAGCAAAAGAAGAAAAGCTGGAATAGATGCATTTTGTGTGCTGTAATCACAAAGTTACATTTCAAAGATACATCTGCTTGGAACAAACAAGCATAGGGAACTGCAGAATTTGTGCCATCACAGCCTGACTAAGTTATTTTTGTTTTATGTGGTAAGGACAGTATCCTGCCCCATGGTCACTGACGTTAACAAGCCCTGGTTAGAGACCAGCACCTCAAACATCTACTAACATCCAACCTCATTGGTTCTTATGTGTCATGTGAACAAACTTCATGACAGGTGAGTATATTATGACCGAATTTTCATTTTTGGGTGAGCTGTCCCTAAGGGGCTTGTGCTGAGGCAATTTTTCCGTCCCAGAAACATTTCTAGATTGGACACCATCTCTGGCATCAGCCATGGCACCCTGTTAGAGTAAAAGTAATATGAGTTTGCCTGCCTGACTGCCTCTATTGCAGAGACACCCTCCTGCTGGGTCTGTGCAAACCCCCCTGCCCCCCACCACCACCCCCCTCCTCAACTGCCCATGGTCCTTTTTCTAAGATTGTGAAATAAATGCGCATGTATTCTGGAGCTGAATGATCCGGAAGGTCTCTAATCCCCTCTCAGCTCACCAAAGGAGTGTGATCTGAATGGAGGGGGTCAAGAGTGATTAGAGAAGCTGGCACAACTGAATGTCCTGAAAGCTGGTGCTTAAGGGGGGCTGGGGTAGTCTGCAAATCTCTCGACATGCCAGCAAAATCTTAATGTGAGACCAAATTGCTGTGGAGGACTAGACACAATGGTGATGACGTGAAGAACTGAGAATGAAGTTAATAAAGTGACTTGGCCTCTATCTTGGCCCCATTTGAGATGGACGCCCATCCATGTAAATGCTCTGACCTTTGCAGTCATAACAAACTAAGTGGATAAAGACACAATTTTATCCCTAACTCTTGTACAAGTGCCACATTTCCTTTCACTTGCTCAAAATCAAAATACTGTATGTTATAATAGAAGCAAGGGCTTCCTCTCTTGTAGGAGAAGAGCTGCCGATGGAACAAAAATGATCAAGTGTTGTTTCACACAGAAATAGTGTTGACGTCTGCGGTGCTCTCTTTGGTGAAGGTACACTGCCCTCCAAAAGTTTGGAAACACCCCTGGCAAAGTGTGGTTTGGACGATATCAGCATAAATCCTTATCATTTTTTGGTGCAAATACATTAAAGTAACTTGACATTATCATTGAAGACCAGCAATAATAATTTTCATTTTGAGTCAGACATGCCCCTTTGCCAGCTGTGATGCCTGGTTACTGGTTCAAACTTGGCCCAGGTTTGTAAAAGATGTTTGGGTCGGCACACCTTAATAGCTTCAACAATTGATTGCCAATTAAGTTTAGAATACAATGAACCAATTAGAACCCAGTTTAGGTCAGATAGCTGCTAATGGTGGATATTTTGATGAATCGAAAATTTAAGTTTTTTCTATATATAAACTGTTTATGTAATAAAATATGTTTTCGTAGTTTGTGTTGTCCCTTATCAGTGCAAAATTATCACAAATTAAAAAGGATTCATGCCATTATTGTCCAAAACCCCACTTTTCTAGGGCGTTTCCAAACTTTTGGAGGGCAGTGTATCTGTTAGACTTGAAACTTAGGCTGTGAAATAAACTGTGTGTGAATTCTTCAGTTGGACTTTGGAATTGCACACTTTCTGTATCTCAACCTTACTGGACTCAGTGAAGAAACCCAATCTATCAGCTCCTGTCACTCCTCAGCTTAACAGTTTGCTCTGGGGAATTTCACGACTCTGTTAAAATATGAGGAGGCCAAAGTGGGGCGGAATGGCCACATAGTCAACTGAAGTTTTGAAGGCTGTAACAACATCAAAAGGATTACGCTTATTCAACTAGTCCCACTCAGGACCACTTCTCTGTCCAAGCTGTCTGGGTGGGCCAGGAGAATAATCGTGCGGAAGGGCCACGCAAAACAATATTGAGCAAAGGAGAGTGGAAGTGAAATTGGAGAGGAAGTCCTTCAAGATTCACAGATGTGTTTTTCCAGAGTTTAAACTGAGAAAGTGCCATGGTCATTGCATCACTTTCTTCTGTGAAACACAAAAGTAGATATTTTTCACTGTATTCATGCTGTTATTTTTCCATACAATGAAAGCAGGGGCTGTCAAGATTCTAAAAGCGCAAAAAAGTAGCCCACACAACTATATATTTCAAGGCATGTGATAACTTTGTACGAGGAACAGACTGAAATGTCCAACTTTCCTTCCGACACAACTTTCAAAATTGCAAAAAAATGTTGCACGCTTACGTTTTCAAGAAGGATTTGAGAAAGAAGACCCTCAAACAAATTCACAATCCCACTTTTCACACATTCAGGGTCAAACAATGAGATCTTAAGGGGTCTGAAATGCATATGAAACCCAGAGGTTCCCCTTCCTCCTGCTGGGACTCTCTGATAGTCCCTTGTAAGCCGTCATGCATCATTCCTTCTCTCTCTTTCTGTCCACCTGCTAAGGCTAGTCCAACACTCACCCTTCTTTAAAATACCCTGTGGGAGAGCCACTCAGTCACATCAGCTCCACTTTCTCTTATAAAAGGACTAAATGGGACAAGAAACGCCCGACAAAGCAGAGCAGCCAACCAGATAAAGTTCAGCGGCTCCTGCTAAAGAGATTGGAGTGTTCTGGAGTAGCCCTGGATTTGGCTCTTCTGTCTGACCACAGCATAGACAGTGGCAATAGACTTAGTAGAGTAGAGTGTTTAAAGTCCCTCCCCCCCTTCTCCTGAGGTCAGTTTTACTGTCATTTACAACAATGGAAAGTTGTGAATTAGGGTGAAATAGCTTCTTGTTAAAGCTATTCTCTATGAATTCTTCTTCAATGCTGTGGAATATGTTCAGCTGTGCTCTATCTTTAATATCTGAGCTAGCTTTGAAGCTGTGTTGTCTTTCTTTTGTAAAATAACTTTATGAGATTTTATTTCATGCAACTGTGTTTAATTATGTCAGATGGAAGTTTGGCAATCGCAGAAGTCTGGGCCGTAGCACTCTCGCAAGTTTCCTCATAGAAGTTGCATGCTTCGCTTAATGTATTTTACGACTTGAGCAAATATCATATCTCCTGCAGTCATTCCTTTATAGCTAAAATTGTCATGCCGTATCAAGATGTGTTTTAAGATAAAACATTATGTGATGTTTGACAGAAAGAAGGAACTAATTCTTACCAAGGGGTATGATGCTTCCTTTGCTGCTGATGTAATTAAACAGATGCTATTAGTGGACAGGGAGGGTTAAAGGCCACATCATACAGTGAAGGAAGTCAGCTTTAAAAATATCTGGACGTTGGTTGTGCTCTTGGGTTATGGGCCACACTGGAGGACTCAGAGGCTCCAAAGAAAACATTGACTGTTGATGATACACACCTAATGTAGACGTGGAAACTCTCTCTAACCATGGCAAGTTCTTGAGCCCATTATTCTGAGACTGTACAGATCTCATGGGAGGAGAGACACAAATATGCAGAGGCCATATTTTCAGTGTGCTTTATCAGTACAAAAGTGGCCAAGTTTGCTTGAGGTGGAGTTATGGGCCGAATGGTTAGGTTTTTTCAAATGATGAACTTCCATTTGGGGTGTTCCAGAAAAGTGAAAGATTTTGGGTGTATCTAAGGAAACGTGTTAATGTATTATAGTCTGCTCTTCATCAGGCAGCACTTTGCCCTCCTACAATGGATCTCATTGTGCACTGCGGAGGGTAGACTGGCAGCAGAGAAATGTTAACTCACACACTGAAAGCCAACATGTGGATTGGTGGGAGTTGGTCCATTCACCCGCACGCTCACACACACAGAGAATCAGTCCATCCACTCTCATACGTTCAAGTCAGGGAAACTCATTTATTTAATCATACTATAGTCGTCCTTGTAAGTCTATATGATTGTTTGCTCCTTCAGTCTTTCATACTCTTATGTTGCCAAAGGCATCAGCTCTTAAAAGAAGGGAGTGAATAAGACGGGAGTGGTTGCTCATGAGTTTTAGATAAGGTGGATGAGGACTCCCAGGTCTCCTCAGTGTTCCTCGGTTGCTCTTTCATCTCTTGTACACTGACAGTTTCCCAGGGAAATCAAAGTCTCCAGTCGGTGCCCAGCCATTGTGTTGAGGAAGGGGCCGTAACAATCGCCACAGTTGCCAATTAAGTCAACCACTAGGACTGCTTAGAGGACAGATTCTGGGAGAAGTAGGGGGTATGGAAAGACTGTTAGAGGTTAGAGGTGTGCTACTTCTGAACTGCGGACACCTTCAAAGGCATGCTGTTGAAACAAATGTTGTATTTTAGCCGCGTTTCCACCACAGGAACCTTGGAGTGGTACTCGGTGCGTTTCGTCTAAATGAAGTTCCGGGTATAAATCCCCCCCTCAGAACGTACCTGCTCACAGTGTAGTACTTTTTCAAAGTTCATGAACTTTCGGGGGTGGGACTTGGGCGCTGAACATGCTGATTGGTTGAGTTCATGCAGCATTTTGATTGGTTGACTCCACACAGCATTTTATTTCAACCACCATTTTTAAAAGTCTGTTGCGGTGCGTGCAGTAAGAGTTGTTTGCTATTCGAATCAATGATGGACTTTAAAAAATACAACCGATGGATCGACGACGAGGTTCAGGCTTTATTAAGCTTATATGCGGAGGACGAAATCCAGCGGGAACTGGAAAGTCGTGCGCAGTCCTGCGTCACCGGACTATCTTCACGGTACTTTAGACCGTGAGAGGAAACGCAGACAGCAACAGGTCTGGGGAAAAAAGGTCTGCTTACTGGTCAAAAGTCTCCACATGCAAGTCTCTGATATTCTAGTCCCTAGACGTGAATTGGGTCCTTCCTTCCAAGTAACTGAAATTTTTTGCCCATTTTATTGCTCGACAGCCAGCAACATTAATCTGATTTCTTAGAAATATATAAGCACACCTCTCTCCAACACGCTGCAAATTTGTATCATTCATGTTCATATAGCACAAACATGTGGGACAACTTACATGACACTATTAATACTACTTAGGTACTTGTTGAAATCACTAACACCAAGTATGAGCAATAGTCATAGTGATGCTTTCAAAATCATGATCATCAAAATCTAACACTTCTCCATTAAATACACTACAGTGTCTGAGCCAAGTTACGTACTGGTACATTTACATACTGGTGTTTATTGGAATTATACAACTTCGTTAGTCACTCAGGTCATCCGTAATTGCCAAAACCAGACACACTGTTCTCCACAAACATTTACGGGGTGCAATAAAACCGCAACGACTCGATTACAGCTGTGTTGGATACGCTGACTCAATGCTCTGACCACAGCACCCCATCTCGGAGGGAGATCAGGGAAGCAGGGGAGGGAAATCATTCATTATACAGGACTCTTTGCTCATTAGTGTCCCTTTTGTTTCTTGCCCTTTCTCCCTGTCGTCTCCTGGTGCCAGGCAACACCGCGGGCAAGAGACTGGCACACCTGCAGCTGCTGTCTTTGTGCACGCTGCCAAAGGACCAATCAAGCATGTCTGTCACATCCTTAAAACAGACACACACCCACACATACACACACACCTGGCTAGGCGCTAAACAACATTAGGGCCACCAGCGATGTGTGTGACTGCTTGATGCTTGGGATGTGTGTGTGTGTGTGTGTGTGTGTGTGTGTGTGTGTGTGTGTGTGTGTGTGTGTGCGCGTGCGCGTGTGTGCAATGGAAGAAGACCCTCTTTGTCCCATTCTTTCTGGGCTATCCTCTGTTCTTAAAGGTTTATTCATGATATCGTCTCAGTGGTTCCAACAGAGTCTTGGCTTTCTTCAAGCAGACTGTTCATTTAGAAAAGCAGTCTATTGACTATGCAGAAGAAGAGTGTCTTTTCACTGCTGTCCTCTTTACAGGGCTGTGTAGTTTGTTCTTGTTCAGAGAAAAGTCCCTCTCTCTACTGTTATGTCTTTTCAGTAATAAACTTTTTTTTTTTTTTTTTTTTTTTCTAAAGCCAAGCCTGCCAATGTAATTTTCATAGTTTTGTGTATTCGTTGTCTCTTAAAATTGTTGGCAGGACATGGCAGTTGAAGTGAATTTACCTGGAGCTTGTTCTGATTTAAAAAGAAAGCTTTACAGCAGGGCCGTAACCCCTGACATTGAGAGAGACACATCCCACAGATAATTAGACTAGTGATCAATCAACATGGGTTTGTCAATGACCCATTCCCAACAGTTTGACTGTATATACCCTACAGAATATGTAAACACAGAGCAAGCCTGTGAGTGATATGAAAATGACACATTTTAATAAACTTTAAAATTCAAAGATTGTTTTAAAGCTACACCTCATATACATTTTTAAATATGGAAATTCATGTTGGTTTATGTTTATGTTTTTGTCTTGGACCCTTAATTTGCACTATAGCTAAGAGGAAACTATATATAAAAACAAAAGTACCTTTTTTAACAAGAAATCTGTATAAGATGATGATTTGATTGATTACCCTTACCAAAAATTACCCTTAACCAAAAATAGAATGAAGGCATCTCACTCAATCAATATCAATATCCATGCAGTTGTTATTGCATCACTCTGTTGTTTTGAGAAATAGTACAGGACTGAATCATGATTTTACATATATATATATATATATATATATATATATATAATTTTGTCATATGGCTTGTAGTTGCATGTTTGATATTGGTATTATATTTTATATAATGTGTTTAAAGGGGACATATCATGAAAATCTGACTTTTTCCGTGTTTAAGTGCTGTAATCGGGTCCCCGGTGCAGAAAACGTGAAAAAGTACAACCCAGTAACTTTGTTTTGGTAAGCCTTTCTCTGCAAGCATGTGAAAAAACAAACCGCTCAGATTTCGCTCCCCTTGTGACATAGGAAGGGGATCTTATTATAATATTACCGCCCCTTAATCTGCATGTTTCCACCCATGATTTTACACCAGACTGCTTCACAAATGAGGGTCAATTCAACGCTGGATTTGCACAAAAGATTAACATGACGGCACATGCTAGTCGATGAGTTGAATCATCTCCACAGCAACTGCATACATTTATCCACTAACTGTTCAGAAACGTCCAGTTTCATTCTAAAAGTTGTAACTTCTTCCTGAGTTTCTCTATCAGTGTCCGACTACGGTTTGAGAAATGTAAGGCTGAACACAGTTACTGACAATCCTCATTTTGGCTGCGTGAGATTCTCCAGCTTTGTTGTTGTTGAGCAACTGAAGCGGGAGCTGTTAAAGCTCCGCCCTCTTCTGGAAAGCAGTCAGGAGCAGCAGCTCATTTGCATTTAAAGGGACACACAAAAATGCGTGTTTTTGCTCACACCCAAATAGGGGCAAATTTGACAAGCTATAATAAATTATTTTGAGCTGACTCATCACAGACACATTCTGGGGACACCAGAGACTTATATTACATCCTGTGAAAAGGGGCATAATAGGATTACTAATAAAGATTACTAATAAACTAGACATGAAAACAGTGAACCCATATGGTTAAGGGTCATGAGCATCATAACTAAGCTACCGAATATTGTGAAAAGTGGTAACAAGAAATGCCAAATTATTTTAAATTCAGTTTATTCAGTCATATCAGTTGCAGTCAAATTCGTTCGATTTCAGTTTGATTCATATCAATTGATTCAGTCAAATCTTTAAGTGAAATTTAGTTAATTCAGTCATATTAAACTATTTTGATTCAGTCCTGTTACTAAATAGTATAAGTCACATTTTACAGAGAAATCTCTGAAGACCTGAATGATGCTTCATACAGTAATTGTATCTGGCATTAGCGGTTTGGTTATTGAGTCAGTCTGAGTGAGAGACTCACAGCTGGCTGCGCTGAGGAGAGAGAGACAAGAGAAGGGAAGGGGGTGGACATTTGGGGGTGTTTCCTTTCCTCTCCTCCCCTCTATCTCTAGCATTCTCTCTCTCAATGTGAGCCAGGAGCTCTGCGCAGAGAGCCGCTTCTCATTCAAACCTCCAAAGAGCCACAGAAAGCAACCGCGGGATATTATACTGTATGTAGTATGTGAGCCGGAACAAAGACATAATGAGCGGGCGGGTTCTCAACGGGAAAATGCTGCAGCTTCAGGGTCAGAGAGCAGGACGGACAATGCACTATCATCTCTCAAGGTAACGCGAGCGTGTGCTGGACTACTTGTGAATCTCAATCTCAACGCGATGTTCTTTATTTGCTGTGTCAGTGCGGTTTAAACACTATTGAGCAACATCACTGACTGATTAAAGATCAGTTGATAGGCTAACAATTCGACCCAAAGAAACATTACTTGTCAAAATGATTTTGTATTAATTAAATTTAATTTGTAGCCCAATTTGTTGCCTAATAGCTCTCGCGGGAGACCGTAATTAATTGATTTTTTTTTTTTTAAACCGCGCTTTTAATTCCTCACGTATACGCGCATACTGTGTGAGAGACATTAATGTCTTTGTGTCCGTGAGTTGTGTTAAAGTGTGCAGTGTGAATAGTTGCGTGTCACCGCTGGTTTGTGAGTGCAGCAGGCGGAGGCGTTGAATGTGAATGAATGGAGGTGTGTATCGGTGCATTGCGGAGGGGGTAACAGGCGGATATCTCGCGTCAGGAGGAAGTATTCTCCTATTGTTTGATGACTGTTTGTGGATTGCCTGAAGCAGAGGTTATTCACTGTAGAGGACGTGCACTGTGCTTGTTTCACTGTGTTTCGTTATATACAGTAGGCTGTGTCGTACTATAGTGGGCTGCATTCCTCACTGACCTACATAAGAGGATGCGAGTGGGGTGCTGTGAGCCAGTGCTCCACATTTACATTAACTGTATGGTGGCTGCGTCTCAAATCGTGAGCTGCCTATCTAGATAGAATTTTAGGGCGTTATAGATGTGTGTTCGAACGTTCCTTTTGAATTCGAATTCAAAAAGGGGGCGTGTCTGCTGTCATATAGGCTAACTAGTAGAGCATCATTTTCACAAAAGGTATAGTAGGCCAATAACTAGCGGTAGGTTTTTTTTTCCTTCCATAAATCACATAGGGGTGAATTCAGGTTGATTGGGACACTTTTTCCAAGTCATCTTAATGGCAAAAAGTGTCCCAATGACCCTGAATTCACCTTATGTACAGAGATAAAGGATGTAAATGGAACATCTTCAGTGAATATTTCCATGGTTGGGCTTTATTTCTAAAAGTCCATTTCTGTATAGTCACATCACATACCTCAAAGTCTTGACTACAAAAAACGATTTAAGACTGTTACTGTTCAGGGAAAAAAAAAAAAAAAAAAATACAGTTCTTCAAACACATTGTCCCACAGTGGGGCATCTTGCCACACAGCATGGGGTAAGTTGTCACAGTGAAACCTGCTATTAAACAGCCTATTATAGACTTTTCAAAATATAAACAGTAAAATAATTAAAAATCACAACAGGTAACATAGCAAAATGTCAAACCATTGACATATCTTACATATATACATAGCCTATAGATTTAACATTTAACATGTCAACTGAACTTTTTTACTTTTTTGGGGAATATATATATATATATATATATATATATATAATTTTTGCAATTTAATTGCAATTACTCAATATTAAAATAAATGTAATATTATTTACATTTATGTTTTAAATATATTTAATTGTAAAATATATATATATATTTTTTAATTATTTGCAAGTTAATAATAATTTTAATAATAATCTCAGACTTCTGTTAATCAGCCAATTCACTTTCTGATCATCTCTCAAAATTGCACAGTATTGGCCACTATATTTTGGTCTATCACTATTAATGACCTTGAATTTGTTCCTGCTGTTCAGTCTGACACATCAGGCCACAAGAAAGGGATTGAAAAAAAAAGAAAAAAAAAAAACTAAACTAAATAGACATCATTTTTGACCCTATGTCCACCCCCATCAGTCAGGATACGCTGCAGAGATCATCTGAGGTGCTCTTCACGTTTTATCGGAAATTTCCTACTTCCCACTTCTGAAGTCTTGATTACGAACTCTTCGCATTCAAGTGTTCTGTTGTCAGAAAGAACAGAAATCATAGAGGACACCAGGTTTATTCTTGCCTATTGATTGGGAAAATCTTATTAAAGCCAAAATGATATTTAGCGTCCCATTCATTGACAACCAGTTTGTGGCTCACCCATCTCGGAAACTTGGGTATCAAAATTATCTCAGAGATTCCCAGTGGTAAGTACAACTTGAGAGGGCGTTCATGTCCAATTTTCAACTAGGAAACTCATATTTATGATAATTTCCATAGCAAGTGAAGGCAGCATTAACTAACTTAAAATCTGACCTCTCCCCATGAAGCTAACAGACGGCGCCCCCTCTTTCCCTGCTGCCCTTATTGATTTTGACCTTGCAATGCACAGCCCTGTTTTTGCTCTTTCTGGATGGCTGACCCCTTAAATCGACCCCTTATGTAAAATCATTAGGAACAAAGAGATCAAGCCGTTTCTGCTCTGTGCGTTTAGCCATTAATGCAGTGCACAAGTTTTCTTTGTGTCTTTGACAAAGACCAGTTTCTCAACTGTCGGCCTTATCAGTTATATCATGAGTGAGTTTCTCCAACGTTGGCAGGTTCAACCGCTTTATCTGTTTGTTTAAGTTGTTGGGCCGTTTAAAATCAAACAGTGGTACTGCCAGAAGGTGATATAGTGTCAGGGAGCTGGCAGAGAGTGTCATTTATACAGGAATGAGAGTTATTATTTCTGTTATGACTAGTTATTTTTGTGCTATGCAAAGTACCAGTCTGTTATGCCAGTGTAAAGAGATTAGTTGCTGCGTAAGAAAAAAATTGCTTGGTCTGGACTTGTCAGTCATGCCTGAGAAGTCAAACCAAACCTGTTTGACACAAACAGGCTTTGGGGGTGCTGGATGAGTCACTCAAACCTGCTTAAATCAGGTCCTATTCTTGAGCAGTTGAGTTTTACTGCTGCCGTGGATGAGCTCCACAGCTTCCTGCAGTGAAGTGTTTGTAGCTACAGGGGGTGGGAAAGGATGTTCTACCCCATTAAAGCAAATAAAGTTACTACAAAGCTTTTGTCCTGTCTGCTATTGTTGCAGACAACATGCTGGTCTGATCATCTCCAACATCAGGTCAAGAACAGGAGCCACAATATCCTGTTTTCAGGGGAATATTTGCTCTGGCAGTGTTTTCCTAAATGATGCAATCATTTATGGTGAATCTTGAAATCTTCAATTTGCACACCATTTTCGGGTGATTTTTTTTTTTTAGCATGCAGTTAGCAATTATTTTCATTTATATGATAAAGAAGGAAATGCATCAATACATTTTTACACTCCTAGTAACTGCACACCATGTGTTGAGATGAAAGTCTGAATGTAGACCATCTAAGACATGTGACTTGACATCTGATTACTGAGGATTTGCTCGTTTGTCACCCAGTTCTACCTTTAAAGTAGATTAATGCGTAAGTTTAGCCTTGAAAGGATTTTGAGGTGTTTTTAAAGGTACATATCATATCACACAGTGATATGTGTGTATAAATTTACACACTACCGTCAAACTATCAAAAATAGAAAAAAAAATGGTATTTTTAAAGTATTATTACAATTTAAATGAACTGTTTTCTATTTGAATATGTTTTCTAATGTAATTTATTCACTGTAAACCCTAACGCTCAAAATAATGAATTAGTTTGAGTAGGGCAAACTCAAATCAAACAAATTAGTTCAATCAAATGAACTTTTATGAGTATTTAGAACTTATTTTTTCTTTTCAGTTCACGAAACTGACACATTTTAAGTAATCTGAATTGTTTCATTGTTTTGAGTTTTATGAACTTGTTTATTTTAATTTAGACAAACTTAAATTTACCTGAAACTGGGCTGGGATTTCTATTTCCCAGCATGCTTTGCCATGATACTCAAAAGGGAGAATAAATACCAAAATTAAGTGTTAACACTCAAAATACTCAGAAATTTCAAGTTAGGAGTAATGTATGAGTACAATATTGAAATCTGCCGGTTCTGCTTACTTAAACGTTGAATTTCTTAACTGAAATTTGATGTAACTCAATTTTTTTGAGTTTTGCCAACTTATTTGGGTTTACAGTGTTCCTGTGATCAAAGCTGAATTTTCAGCACCATTACTCCAGTCTTCAATGTCACATTTTGAAATTATCTTGTCCAATAACCTAAATATAGTGATTTTTTTTTTTCAATGAATTTTGGGTAAAAATAGTGTAAAATTCTATTTTATGTATTATGTTTATATCTGCATTATTTCAGCCAATCTGCTTTTATGAACCCATTCTGGTGGTTGGCGAGTTTTAATGGAAATATCAAACTAATAAGTATTGATTGACAAAACTCCATTATGCTGGTCAAAAATGTGCCATTTCTATGCATTTGGCATTGAATGAGGAACTTGGCAAATGTTCCAATATCCGCTGCAAAACATTCAAATGATTTTTATTTGAATAAGCCAGTAGAGTTTTTAGACCATTGCTGCTCATAATTCTTGTTAACCTCAGCAGCGCTGGTTCCTCGTGTCTCTGCACCCGTGGTGAGCTACAGAAGGATTAGTTTTTGAATCCATGCCTGCGTATTGTTATGGTGGAGTGCGTGCAGTTGGTCTTCAGCAGCTGGAAGGAGGAGGAGGAAGAGGCCATGCTGGGTTTAACAGTGGCCACAGCTGCTATGAGTTAGGCCGGGGTCTGGGAGGAGCGCGCTTCATTCACTCTACCTCTCTGTCCTCCCCTTTACCAGTCCCCCTCTTTCAAACCAAAACATTTCCCTCAGCATCCTGGATTCAAACGGGAATATGTCCGTTAAATCAACCGACAACACTGGAGGGGAGCCATGGGAAACTCGAACTTTGAGAACATGTAATACTTGTGATGGAGCTCATTGTTTGAGATGTCCTTCAGGTTGTGATACTGTTCTGAAACTGAAGGTAGAATAAAATGAGGTGCTGCTACTTTTCCTGACCTTCCCTTCTCAGTTTTGTAACCTTGCATTTTTGCATTTGCTATTGTTAAAAAGGACCTATTAATCTCTTTTACATGTTCAACTTTCTGTGTAATGTTTGAGCATGAACAGGTCTGCAAAGTTACAAAGCACAAAGTCCCTCCAGCGGGAATTATTCTCTATATCAGTAAGTACTGTTTCTGAACACCAAGTCTTGAGTTTTCTTCCGGGAACGAACACATCTCAATATTCCTTATTTGAATAATTCCCGCCCAAGACATACACAAAATTAAGTTAGTAGTGTGTTGAAACTCACAGTTATGGTAAGGGGCTGGACATTTCCAAAACGCACTCGAAATGGTTGACCAATCACAACACACTGGTCCATCCAACCAATCAGAGCACATTCTGCTTTTCGGAAAAAGGGACTTCATAGAGACCAGAACTAAACAGAGTGTTTCTGACAGACTGGGAAGAGAGGTTGCAACAATGTCGAAATATGTGAAAAAATAATGTGTTTTTTTTAAACTTGAGCATGGAAACCTATTCTAATGAACCCCAAAAACAAAATCAAGACTTTGTAAAAGGGCCTAATATGGCCTCTTTAAAATTTTGGGCATCATTGTGCCCCCCTGCTGTGGCAATATTGGCATAAGCATCAGCCATTTAAAAATCCATATTGATCGACCCGTAAACTACTATATTCGTATCACATATTTAATAGATTCTCAGTAAAAGAGAAATAATAATAATAATAATATAAAAAAAGTTTTGTGTCAGGATGCTCAAATCTAAGGAATGGCCTTGATTCTTAAATAATTATACTGTGGAAAAGACGTCCACACGAATAGCTTAGTTTTGTTCATAAGTCCCAGATTAAGCCTAGTCCAAAACCGCTAGGGATTTTAAATAGAGAATCCCCTCTGAGCAGTTTCATTAAGCTTAATCTATTCCTGGGAAAATGGCCATTAAAATCCCAATCAGCAATTAATTATGGATCAAAACAAGCCTTAATCTTGGTAGCCCTTAAGTGTCAAATTGAAACACTTTGAGGAGAGAATGTGTTATAGACAGAGCAGCAGAAAATGATTACAGGTGGGATCGTGCTTCAGAACAGCATTAATGAATTACTTACAGACCATAAATCTGGATTGAGTCTCCAGAGTTCTGCTTGCTCAATATTTTACTTTCCCTGGCCTTCTGCGCTGTACAAAATGTTGCTTAATACCTTTGAGTCTGGTTCACATGATTTGGGAGAGTTCAGAGTTCAAGAGACTGTGAGTAATGGAACGGACAGTCTGTAGGGGCCTACAGGAAATCCAGTGAGAAGATGTAGGCCAAATTGTCCAGTTTACTCATGTTTGTGTTACAGAGAAGCTCAGCGTCATGCTGGTGTATGTTCTGTATACAAATAGGGATGAATAGGGATGAGTAAGAATGGTCGACTAGTCATCCAACAACTAACTAGACAGTTAGTGAGATTGACATGTGAGTTTATCTACATTTTAAAATGAAAATAAGGACTTGTTTCCTTAAGGATTTCTTCAAAATGTAAAAAGAAAAAAGACTTGAATTGGTGTAACCTCATTAACCTCATCATTAAATAAGAATTAGCTTGATCTATTTCTAAGTATACACCAACGTTCAAAAGTTTAGGGTCAATTTCAAATAAATGCTGTTCTTTTGAAGTTTCTATTAATTAAACAATCCTGAAAAAAAAAAAAAAAGAAAAAAAAAAAAATCCACGTAAATATGAAACAGCACAACTGTTTTCAACTTTAATAATAATAAGAAATATCTTGAACAGCAAATCATCATATTAGAATGATTTCTGAAGGATCATGTGACACAGAAGACTGGAGTAATGATGCTGAAAATTAACCTTTGATCACAGGAATAAATTACATTTTACAGTATATTACAATAGAAAACAGTTATTTTAAATTCTAATAATATTTCACAAAATTACGTTTTAAAATGGAAAAAAAAATGTATCAACCCCAAACTTTGAAACAGTAGTGTATTTTTTTTTTTTTAATAGTGATTTTTTTTTTTTTTTTTTTTTTTTTTTTAATTCTTTTAATAATGATTCAAAATAAAAATCCAATTTGCTAAGCTGGGCAAATTGGGATGGGCAAAGCACAAATTATGCAGACCATGTAGGCAATTGATATATGCTTCTGTATGTGTTGAAGATAAAGGCCATATGCTACTGGCAACATATTCAGTTGCTGTCTAGTAGAAATGTGGATCAAATGCAGGGCTGGACTATATTTTTTTCAGCCTTTTAGTAAAATTTGATATATATCTTGACATCTATGTAGAGTTTTTTACTCTGAAATAGCAAAAGTGCACAGTGAGATTTGCAATGTTAGTTAAATTTATATTGACAAAAAAATTATATTGAATATATTATAAATATTTGATACACCACCTGGACCTGAAGTCAGGTTACTGTTTATGTGTAATTATTATTATACTATTATTTTTAAACCAAATATATACATTTTGGGGTTTACCAAACATTTCCTGGCTTTAAATGTTGTGTTGTTTGAAAATATTTGAGGACCCAAGATATACACCTGAGGAACACCACATAAAAACACTGTTCATTGTTGTCCGTTTGTGTTGTCAATATGTACTTTGTCTGTTTGATATATGTGTGGACAGATGCCATGAGAAAACTCATTCTTACTACCCTAAAACCCACAAATAGCACTTGGATACCTTCTTAAATTCTAATATATTTAACAATATTACTGTATTTTCTATCTAATAAATGTGACATAGATAGGAAAAAAATCATACCAACCCCAAACTTTGAAACAGTGGTGTATTTTCTTTTTTTTTTCTTTATTTTTTTTTTTCTTTTTTTTTATAGTGATTCTTTAAAGGGGACGAATGCATTTATCCGTTGTAGTTTGTAGTTTGAGTAATAAAATAAAAGGTTAAAGTTATTTAGCGTTTTCATTTGTTGGCTATTCATCCAGACAATGCAGTGTCTAGTTGATTTCGCAAATATGTATTTTTGTCATCAAAAAAAAAAAAAAAAATAGCTAGCACTGCATCCACAGAAAGATTATCTGTAGTTTAAAAACTCCCCCTCTTTCAGAGGGTTCAAGCACCTCTCAGAACTTACACACATCTGCCATAATCTGGACAGATGGAATATAGTGTCATTATTGGGAAGTTGCTCTAACTTGATATATAATCCTCACTAATCCCTTTTGTACAGGCTTATTTGCTTTGGTAGGCTTGCATAGCCGTGTTGTTTTTCATTTTAATACATGCAATGGAAATATTTCAGGGAGGAAATACATTTCTGTTTTCACATGAAAAGCTGGCCGATCAGATAAATGACTGGTCCCGGTGAGAATAGCACTCAGTGTAACACTGCTGGGCCATGGAGAGCTTTTGGCAGACAGAGACCCTCTGTGACCTGTCTCCATATGTTTACCATACAGAAGAACATGGAGAAGGTGTCTGTGTCATTTAAAGGTCATCCGACAAACCACCAATTTAACATTTGAAGATGTTGAAGAAACATTATCGATGTTGTCAAAACTGAATTATAATGCATGCATCTTTCATAAGCAGCATGCATTTGATAAGCTGTCTTGGTCCAGCGTTCTCAGGCCAATCTGTTCTCCAAAGCTTAGCTGGTTAGGTGGTCCTACACCCCGTATTGTAGACCATCTGTGCCACCAGTCGCAGCCATTTCTCCGCCCACTCTTCACACACACGTAAAGTGTACCTGCAACAGCAGAGACAAATTAAAATCCGAATGCTTATTAAATTCAAGATCACCTTAATGAGGGCTGAAATAAGTGGGATATTGTAGGGAGATTATGAACAAAGACACGGGTGACTGATAGTGGCCTTGACATCAGGGAGGAAAAAGCATGCAGGCAGACAGACATTATTGTTTGGGTAGTTGACGTATACTGCACATCTTTTTTAAAATTGTTTTATTTATTTTTTTAAATATTTATTTTATATTACTATTTTTTTTTGTTAGCAAATCTTGAATTTAGGTTAATATTTTATAATATTTTTAATATTAGTCTTATGTTTTTGCCTTTTCTAGTCCATTTTAATCAGTTCTGGAGTTTGACAAGTTCATTTTTAAAAGTACTAATATTCTAATTAATGGCTGTCAAAATATTGTTAGAATTAATACATTTATGTGTGAAATATTTTGAAATGGAATATAGCATGTAACCCCAGGACATCAACTTAAAAAAAAACAAAAAAAAACATGCCATCTACCAATTTATTTTTAAACCACATCAAAGTTTTGCAAATAGTGTACTTCTATATTACACACTGTCTACTATACAGATTGCAATCTTAATAATAAAAAAAATTCTCGATGGGCAGCCAAGTCTACAGTACACCTGAGCCAAGTTTGGCAATATATGTTGGCTTTAACCATGTCTTTGTTCTCGCCTGAGGGGACAAATGTAACTTTGCTTCAACAAAGGTGCATTTCATGCAACAGCGATCATTTTCAAATCTACTTGAACACATTTTCATGTGTCGTCAGAACACCTTGTGTCCTTTTGGTTTTGTGTGAGTCCAAATGATTGATAAAGAGCATGGTTTATATGGTAGTTTTAAGTGTTGGACACGCGTGTCGTTTTCGCTCTTAGCCGTCACTCCCTCTGTGTATTCTGTGTGACCAGTTGGCGTTGATGAAAGAGGATCTGCCACCTGTCATTTGGCATTCCAGTATTTTGCTAAGCTGGGCAAATTGGGATGGGCAAAGCACGAATTATGTAGACCATGTAGGCAATTGATATATGCTTCTGTATGTGTTGAAGATAAAGGCCATATGCTACTGGCGACATTATCAGTTGCTATCTAGTAGAAATGTGGAGTCAAATGCAGGGCTGGACTATATTTTTTTCAGCCTTTTAGTAAAATTTGATATTTCATACACCACCTTGACCTAAGTCAGGTTACTGTTTATGTGTAATTTATATTATATCTAAACCAAATCTATACATTTTTTGGTTTAACAAACATTTCCTGGCTTTAACTGTTGTGTTATTTGAAAATATTTGAGGACCCAAGATATACACCTGAGGAACACCACATAAAAAAAAACAAAAAAAAAAAAAAACAGCAAGTATTGACTGTTCATTGTTGTCCGTTTGTGTTGTCAATATGTACTTTGTCTGTGTGATATATGTGTGGACAGATGCCATGAGAAAACTCATTCTTACTACCTTAAAACCCCCAAATAGCACTTGGATACCTTCTTTAGAAACACACTATTGCCGTTATCTGCTTGCCTTGCATCTATGCAATTAAAGTTAATGTTTGGTTAAGGGTGGAGGGGATGGGTAGGAGGACGCTTTATCTTCAAATCACTCTCTTTTTTTTTTTTTTTTCTTTTTTTTTTTTTTTTTCTTTCTAGCTGGCGGGGCTCGAGCTCTCTGCAATTACGGTGCAGCCTTGACACAATGTTATTGTGTTTTTTGAGAGCCCTGTTCTGGGAAGGGAGGACAGATAGAGGAGTGTGTTGGAGTTGTGTGTCAGTTGGAGAAAGACAGCTCTAACAGCACAAACGTAATTAGCTCAGCGGTGTCTGTCCATTTGACTGTCTTTTTGTTTTTATTTAGCCTTCAGGACGATTGCACATGCGCATTTCTACCCGTTTTCTTTTTTCTTTACAATGGACAGAATGCAGTTTGTAATTGTTTGCTGAAAATGTGTACTAGATGTGGAAGTTTGTTGATTCAGGATGGCTCAAAAATGACGTTATGATTAAAGTCAAAGCTGTTGTGCAACAGTAAGCTTGTGCTTAGACATTTTGGGCTTTGGTGCCCATGCAGGTAATCTAGATTTGGATCCAGCCTGCAACATGTCCTAACCATTAGCTTTCGCCCTAAAAATGTCTTGTTACTATATCACTATAAATCTCACTATGATGATAAAAAATAACTTTTAAAGAAATAAAAATTCACCTAGGCATATTTTTACAAAGAGAAAAAAGGCTGAATAATCTTACACCATTTTCTGTTTCACTCAGACATACAGTACATCACATTATGGAAGTAAAATAGGTTGTGAACGCAGTTTCATGTTGAATTTAAAGCTGAATATGAATCCTGTGCTTCCATTAGCCTTTTTATAATCCTTTAATCTGAGGGCACAGAATGTTATGTGACAGTATGTTGCGTTATCAGTGCTGTTTAAGCCACTTAGATTCTGCTGCTCATTAGCTTTTTTACCAAAACTAAAGCTTTATGAAGTCCATCTGGTTGAAAAAAAAAAAAAAAATCCTAAATTCACACCCACTGACTCTATGAACAGGGCTAGCCAGGGGTCCGCAGCATCTCCGAAAGGTTGCTGTGCTTATCTGCATTTTCCCCTTTCACATAACAACATCAAACAACCATTTTTAGTCTGGGTTTATCGAAAACCGCATGGTGTCTTTGGCATGCCTTTGAAGAGAGCCCTGTGTCTGTGGGATGCTGTAGGTAAGCTGAGGTTTTCAAGGTCTCCTTGCCCTCCTTTTCCACTTCACCTGCGGCAGACATTCTGCAGGGAGGCTCTCCTTGCCGTATTGCACATTTAAAGTGACACTTTCGTAAAATAAATCTAGATCATACAGATGAGATGTTCCCTGTGATTCAACTCATACATCATAGCTGTCGAGTTGACAGGTTTGAAGAAAGATTGTAGTGTTTTAAGTTGCACATATGGCACGCTTGCAGTTCATCAAAGCAAAAAAACAGCTGTCACATCTCACAAATATTCCCAGCTGTAGAGGTAAACACGAGACATCCAGTTCATCCTTAAAACCATGACTGGAGTGCTGTCATCTCAGGTCTGGAGATGAGGATTTTGAGCATAATCACAGATCTTGACGCTTGAGGTGTTCCAAACAGCCCTGAAACCTGAACCCTGATCATTATCGCTCATAAAGAGACTGTCAGTGTTTCACCTCAGGGCTGGCCGTCTCACAAAACAGCTGAACGTGCTTAGATATCTTATAATGACAGGCTCCTCACAATATGGCGCTACTTAATCCAGTCTTTAGGTGTCACTGGGACATCTGAGGAATTTAAAGCATCTGGAAAATGGAGACTGGAGGTGGAAATGGAGGGAAAATACACTGTATTGTGTTTTGTGGATGAGGTTCAAAGGCCATTATGACATCTCAAAGCTGTTGTTAATGGCACTGAAGAATAATTAGAATAAGTATAAGAATAAAACTTTTTTTTGTTTAATTTCAGCTTTCAATTGTTGTTTTATTTATTTAGTTTTTTTTGTTTTTTTTTGTGTTGTTTTATGTTTTGTTTTTGTTTGCTTTGCTTGGTTTTTATTTTGTGTTTTGCTTTACTTTGTGTTTTGCTTTTTTGCGATTTTTAAGAGATGTAATATTAATAGAAAATATTTTTTCTTTCCAAGTCTTTTAAAATGCAAATTTGAATGCTATAGTCATAGCTAGTTGCATTAGACATTAAACAACATTAAACACTTTGATGGGGCCACATGTCTTTCCATAAAATTCAAAACATCATCCTAAAGTCAGCTGATTTATTTCATAGGTCTCCACAGCTGAGCAAACAGACTCACAAAGATGAGAAGCCCCTGTGATTGTGTGTTTTGCTCTGATATAAAGGCAACAGTTACATAACACAAACTGTATCTTTTAGGAACCGGTCAGGTTCCTTTGTGACACAACAAGTTTATCAGTTGTTGCTTCTGATTGGAATGGCTTCAGCTGTCTTTTTTCAGCATATATGCTCAGTGATGTGAGGATGGCCTTATCACTTTCTCAGGGTTTATCAGGTCCTGTGTGACAAGATGCGTTCTTATCTCAAAGGCACCTTCCATTTTGGAGCATTTGCTTCCTGATACACCAGGACCAAACAAAAACAGATATCCTGAATTTTTAATGAGATTCTGATTGAAATACATTGAAAGTATTAAAAACATCTATAGGTTGTCAAAAGTACTGACTTTGGTATCAAGTCGGTACGGAAATTTAAAAAAAATATGACGATGCCAGCATTTCCCCCTAGCATTTTGAGCGGATTGTTAAACACCTCTGATTGGCCACTGTGTTCATATGCTCAACAGATATGTCTTTGATTGGCTACAATGATCAACGCTTCAGAAACATGTTGTAAATAGACATCTTTGATGCTCTTCAGCGTTCCCTAATGGATCCGCTGATAGACGTCTGCTTTTAAACTCTCCCATGTGTATCTGTGTAAGCGCACAGTGAAGAGCGTCAAAGATGTCTATTTACAATGTTTTTGAAACAGAGTAATTAGTTAATCTGAAATCATGCAGTTGAATGTAGGAATATGGATCATGCTTAGCTTTTGAAAACTCACCAACACCCAGAATTACTGTCATTTGGATGTGCGCAGATATAAATTCCAATTACAGTAGATTATGTGAAAAATTTGTTAACATGACAAAGGATTCAGATTAATACAGGCATATACAAGCTGACTTATTCTGAAACTGAAATATTGGCTTAATCTAGTCAGGTTAATGTATTTACATGATGCATACTAGACGTGCTGATATTCGGTAATGCGATATATCACGATAATGAATATGCACAATATTGTTATTATGGGCACTTCAAAATACCGTAAATAATAATTTATTACCAATTATTAACATTTTTATAATGCATTAAAGAATACTTTCCCCATCAACCGTATAAAATGCACAACACCGCTGTATTCTGCGTCAAAGGGACACGCTCTCAGATGTAAACAAGCCCAACGTGCATGAGAAGCACATGGCGGAACGAGTGAAGGAGACGCGCTGAATGAAAGTGCACGTTCACTCTCTGACAGCAGAGGGCGCTGATGGAACAGCAGAAATGCAGCGGTTACCCCGGAAACCCCGTAAACAAAGCAACTGCGCTAGTGAAGTTTTTAAAATGCTTCAAACTGCCATTCAGTTTTTTGTAATCTTAATGTTGTTCATCACAGCATCAAATACTTAATACTTAAAGACTTAATAGGCTATTTATTTTCAAACTTAAACATTTTTATATTTTAATCTGGACTACAACATGCCCTAATGATTAGAAATGTTCTGATTATTTGTTATTGTTCAGTAAAATTTTGAGACATACGGCTTCATTAGTTAACATGTTAATTCATTATTACCAAACTGACAATGAAAAATACTTATAAAGCATTAATTATTCTTAGTTAATGTTAATTTCTTAGTTACTGTTTAATAACATTACTAAAATCAAAAGAACTTATTTAATGGACCTGAGATAAAACTAACAATGATCCGTTGTATTTCTTAACTAACATTAACAAAAAATAATACGTTCTGTAACAAATGTAGCTATTGCTCAATCTTAGTTAATGCATTAAATAATGAGACCTTATTGTAAAGTGTTACCTGTTGTTCTTTATAGCCTAATTAATTTGCACTTTAATCTGTTTGAAAATTTTACTTTATATATTTTTGGTGTATTGTATTATTGTATTTAAACATTCAGAGTTCTTTTTGTTATTACAAAAAGAGTTCTTAAACCTGTGTGTACTATGACACCACTTTTTTTTGCAACTTATTTCAATATCGTGATAATACCGTATACCATGATAAAAGCTTCAGCAACATGAAAATTTGATATCGTCACATGCCTAATGCATACATAATCAGAATGTGACCAAATTCTGATTAACACTGAGATGTATCAGTGTAAGAACGCCATGTCTGAATCAAACTCTGTCTTATTAATATCATCCTTATTCACATTATTACTTTTCCTGAAAGGCCACTTATAAGGGTAGTTAATATTAATCACAACAAAACCAGACATGATTTATATTCCATGACCATTTTCCATCCTCTGTTTGATCTTAAAATGATCCTGTCTATTTTTCCCACTGTACCTTTAAGACCTCTATGTAAATGACCTCTGTTATGATTGGCTGACATGCGTGTAGTGGCGTAGTTCACATGGCAGGCAGAGCTGCTGAATACTAAATAGTTAAATACTAATTACTTAATGATATGTAAATGTGAACAGCTATGGTAATGTGCACATGATTGTGATGGATGTCATTATCATAATGATTTCTAAATGACCTGTTTTTGCACTTTAGTGTTCATAAATATTTTGAATGGACTGGTGAGGGTTGTGTTAGAGTAGATCAATGTACTACAAAGTATTTCTTCTAAAAGATCAAGAAAAAAACATGTTTTTCAATATGTTTATTTTAAGCAATTAATTATTCATTTAACTGCTTTGCATACATCATTAATAATTCACCATGACCTAATTATGACCTGGATCTGTACAGTGATGGCATTTCTTATGTTTTCTTTGCAGTTGGGATGAAAGCAGCTCCATCAGCAGCGGTTTGAGTGACGGTTCAGACAACCTCAGCTCAGAGGAGTTCAACGC
The DNA here is from genome assembly GCA_039654765.1 of Mylopharyngodon piceus. Lineage (NCBI taxonomy): Eukaryota > Metazoa > Chordata > Actinopteri > Cypriniformes > Xenocyprididae > Mylopharyngodon > Mylopharyngodon piceus. The sequence goes on from CM077446.1 coordinate 28,524,954, forward strand.
AGGCTCCTCCCTCAACTCCCTGCCAACTACTCCCATTGGCTCCCGGCGAAACTCTGCCATCGTGGTAATACACTTCTAATTGTATTGAAATATTGCTCTCACGATCTGTGTTTCTGCTTCGATGTTCGTTGCGTCAGTTTTGGCTAATTTCTGACACACAATACTGGATGAGTCGAGCCTGAGCACACAGTACTTACCGCTAATGGGATGAATGTGTTACAAACCGCTAACCGCTTTAGAGTGAAAGGGTGCACACTGACTCAGTCGATACTCATCTGAAATCTATCACCACAGAGCACAGACAACACAGTTTATCCCACCCAAAGACAGTGATGTGACTCAACTCTGGCCAAGAAGTCTTCAGGGAGTTTCTGGTTTCTTTCTCAATGATGAACTCCCATGTAGTGTTATGTACTCGATCTTCTGTGTGTGTTTGTGTTGGTTAGGATTTGTTCAAGGCCACACTGCTTACTGGTTTAGTTTCAGCCATTCAGGCTACCAAAAATCTCTGAAACATTTTACCACATTATAACTGTACAGATGTGCCACAGTGTCTGTATTCATTTTAAATATTATTATAGACGTTAGTCAGATCAGACACCATATTTAAAAGAACAGTTCATGCAAAAAAGGGGAACAAAAATATTCATCTATATGTCAATTCAAATGTGAATGATTGTTTCCTTCTGAGGAACTTACTCGTTAATTTGTCGTGAAAGAAAATAAAGCTATGAGGTACAGTACATGTTGATCCTAAAAATATAGGAAAATATATACTATACCTTTCAAAATTTTGGGGTCGGAAAGTCTCTTCTGCTCACCAAGGCTGCATTTATTTGATCAAAAATACAGTAAAAATAGTAATATTGTGAAATATTATTACAATTTAAAAGAACTGTTTTCTGTTTGAATATATTTTAAAATGTAATTTATTCCTGTGATCAAAGCTGAATTTTCAGCATCATTACTCCAGTCTTCAGTGTCACATGATCCTTCAGAAATCATTCTAATATGCTGATTTGATACTCAAGAAACATATATTATTACTGTAGTGTATTTCCAAGAATTTCTAGTGGAGAAAAAAAAAGGAAAATGTGTGAAATGTGCGTTTCAGCTTGGACCGTAGAGCAGAAAGCAAAAATTATACACTTCACTTTTAAGACAAAAAGGCATATTGAATCAAAATTATTTTAACATAAAATATAGATTAAGATGATTTAATTTTACGTTTAAGAATTTGAATATTCCCAGTGCATTATGGGTAACACTAACTGCCTTCTTCAGCAGAAAGTAGTCTCCTCTTCTGTAGAAAGCAGTCAGATGAGCAGTGTAAACTGTAAGGACTGCATTGCTGTCATCCCGTTCTAAACATTAATTTTGCTGGACCCTTTCAAAATCTTCTCCATCTAAGAGATCACAATGTTCTTCTAAACCCCCCACAGACTCACATAGCAGCCTCCCCATCTTCTTCAGGTTATTGTACTCGTGAGGAACAATCCTCGGCTTCTTTCTTGATCTGACCCACATGGCTGTCTTTGCCAGAAGAAGGAAATGACATGTCAACATCACAGTTATACAAACATAGAAGTTCAGACAGGTTTAATTGGTCAAATATGTGAGCTTGCCTATCCCGTAATTCCTAGGAAGGGAGCAGACATTCCTCAAATGACATCAACCTTTCACAAAGGCTTATTTACATTTAATAAAGCAGGTATGCCCCTCCACAGGGCTTCTTCTCCTTAAGCCCGACATGGTCCATTAAACCTGGGAACATGGTCAGACTCACTCCTCTTACTTTAAATTACAAATGAAGTTCACAAAGTTAAGGAGTTGTTAAGTATTGTTAAGTTTCTTCATGGTTTTATTACTTTTATTTTATTGTTTGGCAGATAATGTCAGTAATTCAACTTTTTTTTTTTTTTTTTTTTTAATGAAATAAATACTTTTATTCAGTGAGGATGCATTACAAAAGTGAAAATAAAGACATGTTAATGTTACAAAACTTTTCTAGTAATGATACTGAAAATTCAGCTTTGCCATCACAGGAATAAATTACATTTTAAAACATATTAACATTTTAAATTGCAATAATATTTCACACTATTAATATATTTTTACTGTATTGTTGATGCAATAAATGCAGCCTTGGAGAGAGGACTTCTTAAAAATAAATAAATAAATCCTACCAACCCAAACTTTTGAAGGGTACTGTATATTACATATTTAAATTTACATGAAGTGATACCAGTTAACTGTAGCTTTTGCTTTTACCATGGTTTCACTACTGCATTGCCTGACTAAAAAAACACTGAAAAAGTGTATATATATATGTGTGTGTGTGTGTGTATATATATATATATATATATATATATATATATATATATATATATATAATATGTGTGTGTGTGTGTATATATATATATATATATATATATATATATATATATACAGTGGTGATCAGAATTATTGGCACCCTTGGTAAATATGATCAAAGAAGACTGTAAAAATAAATCTGCATTGTTTATCCTTTTGATCTTTAATTCATAAAATTAGCAAAAATCTAACCTTTCATTGAAGGAAAAGAATTGAAAGTGGGGGGAAAATCACATTATGAAATAAATGTTTTTCTCCAAAACACGTTGGCCACAATTATTGGCACCCTTTTATTCAATACTTTTTGCAACCTCCTTTTGCCAAGATAACAGCTCTGAGTCTTCTTCTATAATGCCTGATGAGTTTGGAGAACACCTGACAAGAGATCAGAGATCATTCCTTCATGCAGAATCTCTCCAGATCCTTCAGATTCCCAGCTCCATGTTGGTGCTTCTTCTCTTCAGTTCACTCCACTCATTTTCTTTAGGGTTCAGGTCAGGGGACTGGGATCGTCATGGCAGAAGCTTCATTTTGTGCTCAGTGACACATTGTTTTGTTGGTTTTGATGTTTGTTTTGGATCATTGTCCTGATGGAAGATTCAACCACGGCCCATTATTGGATTTTTAGCAGAAACGGTCAGGTTTTGATTTTTTTATCTGTTGATATTTGATAGAATCCATGATACCATGTATCTGAACAAGATGTCCAGGACCTCCAACAGAAAAATAGGCCCACAACATTAAAGATCCAGCAGTATATTTAACCGTGGGCATGGGGTACTTTTTATCCATGTGTGCACCAAACCCATCTGGTGGGTTTGCTGCCAAAAAGCTCTTTTTTTTTAGATTCATCTGACCATAGAAGTGAACCCTTTTGAAGTTCCAGTCTTGTCTGACAACTGAATATGCTGGAGATTGTTTCTGGATGAGAGCAGAGGATTTTTCTTGAAACCCTCCTGAACAACTTGTGGGGATGTAGGTGCTGTTTGGTAATTTTTTTTTAGGCTTTCTGAGACTCAAGACTCAACTAATCTCTGCAGTTCTCCAGCTGTGATCCTTGGAGAGTCTTTGGCCACTCAAACTTTCCTCCTCACAGCGCATTAGGACGATTTAGACACACGTCCTCTTCCAGGCAGATTTGTAACATCTTTAGTTGATTGGAACTTCTTAATTATTGCCCTGATAGTGGAAATGGGGATTTTCAATGCTTTAGCTATTTTCTTACAGCCACTTTCTATTTTGTGAAGCTCAACAATTTTTTGCTGCACATCAGAACTATATTCTGTGGTTTTACTCATTGTGATGAATGATTAAGGGAATTTGGCCTTTGTGTTTCCTCATGTTTATACTCCTGTGGAACAGGAAGTCATGGCTGGACAATTTCATGTTCATGATCACCCTGGTGTGCTAAAAAATGTAAATATGAATGGGAATATACTTCAGAGATATTTTACTCATAAAGAATTCTAGGGGTGCCAATAATTGTGGCCAACGTGTTTTGGAGAAAAACATTTATTTCATAATGTGATTTTTCCCCCTACTTTCAATTCTTTTCCTTCAGTAAAAGGTTAGATTTTTGCTAATTTTATGAATTAAAGATCAAAAGGATAAACAATGCAGATTTATTTTTACAGTCATCATATTTACCAAGGGTGCCAATAATTCTGACCACCACTGTGTGTATGTATAAAATATATATATATATATATATATATATATATATATATATATATATATATATATATATATATATAGTTTAGCTGTATTAAGAAGCAGATGTTCAAATATGTATATCAGTATGTTCTTGTCCACACTGTATTATTGTCCTGTTCACTGTGTGGCACTGTTGATTGACAACCCTGGAAAACTGATCATTTAATGCAAATTACTTTTAACATAAAAGTTGCAGACATATGTGCTGATATAACGCTCACACCTTTACGAATATATATCCCAGTTAACCTATGACAATGAAAGCAGGAAGATAGATCCAAGAGTAAACAAACTGTTCTGGAGAAGAAACACTGCTCTGATATTTTGATGTATCTCAGCGTGTGTCACTTCTGTTCTTCTCTATGGCTCGTGTTGGAATGTGACCACAGTGCATCTCATAAAGCAGAAATGGATTCTGAAACAGAACTTCCATGTTTGGTGGTTTGAACCGACATTAAAATACTGTTGCTTTTTTCCCCCATTTACCAGAGAGTGGTTCTCATCGTGTGCTGGTTTTAGAGTGCTATATTATGTTAAACTACTAAAAAACAAACAAAATGTTACGTTAGGTTCACTTATAATTTTTGCACACGCACACACACATGCACACACACACACACACACATATATATATATATATATATATATATATATATATACAAGATGGACAAAATTTGTCACTAAAAAAGTAATTCGGTTTAACCAAAATTTCGGTTTTACCGAATGACACATTTGGTTATACCGAACGACGATATTTTTAAACAGTGCTAACAGACTGATATATAGTTAGCTAGCTAGCAAAAAAACAATCAAACATTTTAAATTTAGTACAAGTTTTTAAAATATTACAACATTTTCCATGTTTTATAGCGGTTAATACCGAATGACCTGATGTTTCGGGACATACGTATGAGCAAGTGAAAACATGAATTTTTCAAATAGTTAAAAGAGAGTTAGTTACTTTGCTTCATGACCATGTGGTCCTTTGCAGGTGTCTGAATGATGTCACATCCTGTCACATGATATTGACCGCATGACTTGATCCAAAATGGTCCCTTTTTATTGGTTACTCCGAATGACATCAATGAAATTCATTTTTCCGGACATTCTTTCTTATAACAAAGCAACGACTTCTACACATAATTTTAATACCATTTTGCACTATGTTGATATATGAGGTTATAAAACCATGCCAGAATTATGAATATATATATATATATATATATATATATATATGTGTGTGTGTGTGTGTGTGTGTGTGTGTGTATGTATGTATGTATGTATATTATTCTGCCATGATTTTATAACCTCATAACAGACCCTCTGTTTGAAATGATCAGTTTTTAAGGCGTGGATCCTTTAAGGTGTGTCAGTAAACGGCCACTGTTATGATTGGCTAACATCATTGCATTGAAAAGAGTATCAACGCTCACTTGCTATTGCACATGAGTAAGTGTTTTGAGAACATTATCCATATAAAAACGTCATTTAAGCATCATGAAATCATTTTCCTACGGTTTGTGATGCAGCTGCTGTCAGATCCAATACAGTCATCTGCTTCATCTGACAACAAAAGTTTCTTTGCAAACTCTCCAAAACTCTCTGAACTAAATGCTCCGAACAAACATATAATCCACCGATGTGATCCAGGGTGCCATTAAAATAAACCATTCACTTGTTTCCAGTGCTTGGGTCCTTCTGAAGTCTGTACAGAGACACAAACGAGTTGTTTAAACTGGACGCGTCAAAGTGAACATTCTTTCACTCTTCCATTTTCTCGTCCTGTTGTCGGCAGACTCAAGTGCGTGGAGTACGTCAGAAACTGAACGCTGTGTACTGTATATTGTATCCAGTGTAGGGTGTCAGTGATTATAATGGGTTGTATTTGCTTTTGACACTACGTGATGCTCACATCCAGTGTAGGCAAGTGTCAGTCGTTATGCGACTGAACGCCAGTGGGTGGGGCCTAAGGTGTGATGTATAACTATTCGTCGATGTCTTGCTCTGGAGGCAGTCATATGCAAATGTATTTGACTGTGTGACATCACAGATCCCGCAATATCAAAACAAGCTGTTTTTGGAGTTGATTAAATACATGCTTTGTTTATAATGTGGAGGATGTTTTAAGCTCTGAAACTTGCAGGATGTTTTAATGGTACAAAGACTTCTTATGTGTCAAAAGATCAAGGCAAATTTGATTTCTCACGTCATGACCCCTTTAAAATAAATTTTGCTTTATTTATAGAATAAAACAAAATTATCAAATAGGGAAGAAATTATGACATATGCTGTGGAAGTTGCAAAGTAATTCAGAAATGTAACATTGTAAGGGGCTATTCACTCAGAATGTGCTTTTCCATTCCACTTACTTTTTCATTGTTTTTCAATGTAAACTCGCTACACGGACGTCTTTAACCACCAGGCTTGCGTATTTTGTATTATCTTGCGCATGACATTCTAAAAACACAGTGCTCAGGTTAAAACAAAATAAAATAAACGCGTCTCTAAACCTAGTGTTTTTTTCATTCCACTGACCTGCGTCTCACGTTTTTAACAGCAAAAACACGTGCTGTGTGAACCAGCCCTAACTTTAGCACTTTAGTGTTTTTTAAATATTTTTAAACTTAAATAGTCACTGACTGTTTATTTTACCATTGACTCTTCCCACAGCTGCGCACTGATGCTGAGAAACGCTCGCTGGTTGAAAGTGGCCTTTCCTGGTACAGTGAGGAGGGGAAGGCTCAATGTCGGAACGAGGGAGGATATGACACGGGCAGCCTTAAGGCCGAGTCATCCAGCAAGTGGAAAAAAAGCAGATCGCAGGATGACACAGCAGTCAAGGGTGAACTGAGGAAACCACAGACGCTTGGCCACCCGCCCAGTGGACTGAAGAAGAGCCGTAATCCTCCAGTAGGCGTGACCTCTCCCATCACGCACACCTCACAGAGCATGCTCAAAGTGCCAGGAGGTTAGTGATATCACACACAGACATACATAGAGCTGATGGTATGGAAACACACCCTAAAACATGCTCTAAATCTTCCCAAACACAGCCATTAACTAATGAACAAGCAGTTCACAAAAAAAAAGAGACCATTTCTGATATACTAAGTATATTGCTATAAAATTAATGTTGAAAGCATATATATGTGTGTGTGTGTGTGTGTGTGTGTGTGTGTGTGTGTTTATGTACTGTGTGTGTGTGTGTGTGTGTGTATATATATATATATATATATATATATATACATACAGTATCTCACAGAAGTGAGTACACCCCTCACATTTTTGTAAATATTTTATTATATCTTTTTATGTGACAACACTGAAGAAATGACACTTTGCTACAATGTGAAGTAGTGAGTGTACAGCTTGTATAACAGTGTAAATTAACTAATGAACAAAGCCATTAACTAATGAACAAGCAGTTCACAAAAAAAAAGAGACCATTTCTGATATACTAAGTATATTGCTATAAAATTAATGTTGAAAGCATATATATGTGTGTGTGTGTGTGTGTGTGTGTGTGTATGTATATATATATATATATATATATATATATATATATATATATATATACACACACATACAGTATCTCACAGAAGTGAGTACACCCCCCACATTTTTGTAAATATTTTATTATATCTTTTCATGTGACAACACTGAAGAAATGACACTTTGCTACAATGTGAAGTAGTGAGTGTACAGCTTGTATAACAGTGTAAATTTGCTGTTCCCTCAAAATAACTCAACACACAGCCATTAATGTCTAAACCGCTGGCCACAAAAGTGAGTACACCCCTAAGTGAAAATTTCCAAATTAGGCCCAAAGTGTCAATATTTTGTGTGGCCACCATTATTTTCCAGCACTGCCTTAACCCTCTTGGGCATGGAGTTCACCAGAGCTTCACAGGTTGCCACTGGAATCCTCTTCCACTCCTCCATGACGACATCACGGAGCTGGTGGATGTTAGAGACCTTGCGCTCCTCCACCTTCTGTTTGAGGATGCCCCACAGATGCTCAATAGGGTTTAGGTCTGGAGACATTCTTTAGCAAGGCAGTGGTCGTCTTGGAGGTGTGTTTGGGGTCGTTGTCATGTTGGAATACTGCCCTGCGGCCCAGTCTCCGAAGGGAGGGGATCATGCTCTGCTTCAGTATGTCACAGTACATGTTGGCATTCATGGTTCCCTCAATGAACTGTAGCTCCCCAGTGCCGGCAGCACTCATGCAGCCCCAGACCATGACACTCCCACCACCATGCTTGACTGTAGGCAAGACACACTTGTCTTTGTACTTCTCACCTGGTTGCCGCCACACACTCTTGACACCATCTGAACCAAATAAGTTTATCTTGGTCTCATTAGACCACAGGACATGGTTCCAGTAATCCATGTCCTTAGTCTGCTTGTCTTCAGCAAACTGTCTGCGGGCTTTCTTGTGCATTATCTTTAGAAGAGGCTTCCTTCTGGGACGACAGCCATGCAGACCAATTTGATGCAGTGTGCGGCGTATGGTCTGAGCACTGACAGACTGACCCCCCCACCCCTTCAGCCTCTTCAGCAATGCTGGCAGCACTCATACGTCTATTTCCCAAACACAACCTCTGGATATGACGCTGAGCACATACACTCAACTTCTTTGGTCGACCATGGTGAGGCCTGTTCTGAGTGGAACCTGTCCTGTTAAACCGCTGTATGGTCTTGGCCACCGTGCTGCAGCTCAGTTTCAGGGTCTTGGCAATCTTCTTATAGCCTACACCATCTTTATGTAGAGCAACAATTATTTTTTTCAGATCCTCAGAGAGTTCTTTGCCATGAGGTGCAATGTTGAACTATCAGTGACCAGTATGATAGAGTGAGAGTGATAACACCAAATTTAACACACCTGCTCCCCATTCACACCTGAGACCTTGTAACACTAACGAGTCACATGACACCGGGGAGAGACAATGGCTAATTGGGCCCAATTTGGACATTTTTACTTGGGGGTGTACTCACTTTGTGGCCAGCGGTTTAGACATTAATGTCTGTGTGTTGAGTTATTTTGAGGGAACAGCAAATTTACACTGTTATACAAGCTGTACACTCACTACTTTACATTGTAGCAAAGTGTCATTTCTTCAGTGTTGTCACATGAAAAAATATAATAAAATATTTACAAAAATGTGAGGGGTGTACTCACTTCTGTGATATATATATGTATATGTATGTATATATGGAGATCTTTCACTTTTGATTTTTAATTTGAAGCACAATCTCAAAAGGTCTACATTTGCTCTCCATGTAATTTCATTGTGTTCTAGACAAAACAATCAAGATATTAAAGAGATCTCTTTGGTGATTTTTCTTTTCTACTGGGTTTTAATGTTATCGTTTGAGAGTATTAGGTGACCTTTGAGTCAACAAACCGTGCAGTGATTACAGAGTCCAGTATCAATGGCTTTGACCTCATCTAGAAACAAAGGCACTCTTCTTATCTGCTTCATCTTTGAATGCAGCCCTCTGTCTCAATGGCAAACTCAGTTGATGGCAGTTAGTGCTGGATCATTAGATCCAATGCAGAGCTCCAACAAAGCCTGATTCTGCCGCTGGCATGGGTAGAATAGCAGCTAGAGAAAGACGCCCTGTTCGGCTCAGTGCTGGAGTGGAGGGTTGGCACCAGATCTCGCCAGCTGTTGTCCTCCACCCCGGCGGGGGGTTGGGTAGGGACACGATAACAGCTCTTAAAACCCTAAATCACCCAACACCACCCACTATTCCTTTTCTTGTGAATGCATCACCCTATCTGATTGTTTTAACACCTAGATGAGTTGCCTTTGCAATTCATGACCATAGAGTTAATGCTTTAAATCAAAAGAGCTACAAGAAACCAGTTGTTTTTTTCCTGGATGTTTAATGCCACCTTGCACCTAGATAGATAGATAGACAGACAGACAGACAGAATGACAGACAAACAGACAGACAAACAAACAGACAAACGACCAGACAGACAGACAGACGGACAGACAGACAGACAGACACACACACACAGACAAACGAACAGACAGACAAACAAACGAACAGACAGACAACCAGACAAACAATCGAACAGACAGACAAACAAAGAGACGAACAGACAGACAGGCAGACATACAGACAAAGAGACAGGCATACAGACAGACAGACAGACAGACAGACAGACAAAGAGACACAGACAGACAGACAGACAAACAAACAAACAGACAAAGAGACAGACAGACAAACAGAGATAGACAAACGAACAGACGGACAAACAAACGAACAGACAGAGACAGACAGAAAGACAGACAAATGAACAGACAGACAGACAAACAAAGACAGACAGACAAAGACAGACAGACAAACAGAAAGACAGACAACAGACAGAAAAACGAACAGACAAAGACAGACAGACAGACAAATGAACAGACATACAAACAGAAAGACAGACAACAGACAGAAAAACGAACAGACAAACAGAAAGACAGACAAACAGACAAACAAACGAACAGACAGATAGACAGGCAGACAGACGGATAGACAGACAAACAAACAGATAGACAGACAGACAGAGAGAAAGAGTTAATGCATTAAATAAAAAGAGCTTCAAGAAACCATTTTTTTTTTTTTCTTGTACGTTTAATGCCACCTTGCGGGGGTCCGTTTGCCATTACCAACAAAGCGAGAGGCACAGTGGGGAACACAGCGTTTATGCAGCTGGACCTGAAAGAGACCATCTGGATGCTGTACTGTATGTGTTGGAAAATAAACCCATCTATCCAAAAAGAAATACGAAGCACATCATGATGTCACTTTAATGAAAGGCAGCCATGTTTAGTCTTTCATTCAGTCAGTGTGTGTTGACATGTAGCCAGCACGTCAACACTCGTGCATATGTCTGCCATTCATGCCGTGTCCAATGCGGTCCAGCTTTCAAACGCACAGAAGAGGATGAATGACAGACTGATGAAATTTAAGCAATTGCACCCAGTGAACTGCGTAACTCGATCTGCTTTATTCAGAAAACACACTTTAGATGTTTTCTGCCACAATTACACTGTTTCAGTGAAGCTGTCATGTCAGCTACTTCAAGCAATCAGTTTTCTGGAGCACCACAAAATGAGAATTTCTTCAAATCAAAGCTTGTTCTGTTTTGGACCAATATTTTATTCTAATAGCTATTTGTTACTTACAGTGTTCAAATATGTGACATCTTGTTATTCTTGCTGCTGTAGGTTATGTTTATGAATTAGAATTGAATTAGGTGTCTTTTTTATGCCAAGGACCCCCAATTAGGATGATCCCTTTGCATGATTTTTTTGAAAGAAGTCTCTTCTGCTCACCACAGCTATGCTGATTTGCTGCTCAAGAGACATTTCTGATTATTATCAATGTTGAAAACAGTTGTGCTGCTTCGTATTTTTTTGTATTTTTTGTGGAAACTGTGATACAGTAATATTATAAAGACAATAATAATGTCTTTAATAATAAATCTTCTTTTTTCTTTTTTCTTTTCTTTTTTATTTACACAATATTTCCCCAAACCTCTTACTAGAACAAGATTTAAATGTCATTTCTGCCTTTCAGTCATTTTGCGATTTCACAGGGCAGTCTGGAGGAAGCTCCACAGCGATAACATCACATTAATAACTCCATTATCGAATTTTTTTTTTTTTTTTCTTCATAGAACTTTTGAGGAAGCACCCCAAACAGTTTGCAGAACACAACAGAAAACAGGAACAAGATATTTTTCTGTTGTTCCAGAGTGAAGATGTTGTTTTAACCTTCTGGTGCTCTTCGGTCACTTTTGACGGAAAAATTTTACGTTTTGATTTTTTATAAAATTGCTTACTTTATCGAAATATGACACTTGGTGAATTTTGAGGAACTTGCTATGCGAACGCGCGCGCACAAAAATGGACATGATTTGAAAAGGTTAAATGGTCTAAAAAATGTCACACGTGTACTCCTCGTGGTCAAAAATGACTGCCGTAGAAATTAATGGGAAATTAAAAAAAAAAAAATAAAATACACAGAATCTACAAATGAGCCATGAAGCAGAAAAAAGCATAGCAATGAAGAAGTTAATTGAAACATAATGTAAAAATTGTATGGATTAATTGTATTGTAAAAATTATGGAAACAAATGGATCATAGTTATTGCATAAATATTACTTGGTACCATAAAATTCCCTCAAAATACAAAATATTAAATAAAGAATATTATTGAACAAAAATATATTATACATATAAAATATATATATATATATATATATATATATATATATATATATATATACTGTTTTTACTCTATAAAAAATTGAGGTGTTCGCCCACTTTTTACCGGGAGTACTGTGAGTGTGACCCCTAAATGAGGAGCACCAGAGTGTTAAATGCTTTTTTTTTTTTTTTTTTTCCCAATAATTTTTCATGATGCCAAAGCAAAACATTTTCACAATAAACTTTCAGATTTATACCACTTCCTGCTCTTTTATGAAAGAGTTCATCAATGCAGACTGCAGCGACTGTGCCAGATTTAAATCGATTCATCATGAGTTTGAGACAGATTTGTGAGTCTTTTTGAGTGATTTATTAAAAGACTTATAAGTACTTGTTGATCATCACATTAGTTTAAACTCACATCTTATCTAAAACTTTTGAATATGTCACGAATGAACGTGCTGTTGTCAGACAAACCAGATGTAATCAGAACTGCGAAAACTGGCTGAATGTTTAAGTGAAGTGTCCCAGAGACAGTGGAGCACAGAAGTAGTCATTAGTCTTTCAGCGAGCGTGTAGACGTTAATGACCGGCAAGCCAAACGTCTGTGTCAGCACTATCTGTTTCTCCCTGTGGACAGACACTTTGATTGGACAGACTGAAGGCACGAGATGGCACTGGAAACATGATTATACCCACATGTTGTAACAGAGAGAATTAGTTCCAGCTTTTATTCCGTGTTGTCTATGATTTATCATCCACTGGAATTGGATCTCAAATATTCCATATTTGAAAACAGTTATATAATTGGGAACCTCAATCCCTGTCATGAGAGATGTGTATGAAATATAACCTCTCATATACTGGGAGAGAAATGAGCCGATCAATCTTATTTATGGGATCTTGTTCTTCAGAAAGAGTGATGGTAATTCTCACCGCCTGATCAATCCCATAGCTGCAGCACGAGTTGATCTCATGGATTTTCTAGGCTGCGGAAAAAGAGCTCTGTATTTAAGCACAAATCAGTGTTTTAGACTGAATCGTTTAAGTGGATAAATCAATTCAGTGCAGTGACTCATTTTCTGATTTCTCTTGTAAAACGTGCAACTGCTCTCCTGCATTCAAAGAATGACTTTAGCATGAGTAAATAGCGTTATGAAGATTTGAATCTTGTTTGTGAACTTGCCTTGTTCATGAATGAGGATCTGCTGACGCACTGAATGGGAAGGGGCATGTAGTTCGTTCAGTTCATCATATGAGTCACTTTCGTGTACAAGGTGATAAAGGAGACAGGAGAATTGTGACCGTATAGGCTGCAAAGGATGATGATGATACATAATTAACAAGAACAAAAAAGGGTGTTAATGAATTTTTTTTTTTTTTTTTGGACCATTTATGACACACAAAAGATACTCATTGCCACCTACTGATGTGGTGATGTCACTTGCATAAAGGGTAAATGAATGAATCAGTGAATGAATCTGAATGAGTCTTCTCAGTGAATGAATAAAAAAGACATGACTTGGAAGTTTTTTGCTTAAGCTCAAGATATACTTGAGTTTTTACACATACGCTAGGGTATGTATACAAAGCACATGGCGTAAATTTTATCATCAGCATAGTACACGCATAGACAGATTTTTCTAACAGTTATGGTCGCTTTCGAAATATGCTTTGTGAAGTTTCGAAACCTTTGCAAATCAGCAGTGATTGGAGCATGCATCAAACTGCCAAAGTCACTTGATTTGAGTAATCGAGGCTTGGTTCAACCACTAGGAGGCGATGATCTCTGTGAACCCATGAACCAGTGTCTATATAGTTTTATAAATTTGTAGACAGTTTTAATGACACATTTGTGTAATAAAAGGAAGATTTTTAGTTAATAGTCTCTTATTAGCCTGATTAACCAAGCACTCCACAAAACTCAAAACTTTTTGTCGCATTTACACGTTTTGACCAGCAGGCATCACCAGCCTCTGCCATGACGAGTGCTTCAAAACAATGATTCATTTTGCGAAGCAGTTGGTTCAATTGATTCAAAGTTTTGAAAAGCTTAGTTTCTCCCATCACTACCATGCATAGTATACACTCAGCTTGCACATGTGCTTTTTCTGCACTTATTAAAGGGGCTCTATGTAAGAATGACAGCTAGTGGTTGAAATGGGTACTGCAGTTCAAATTCAAAATATTGTTCGCCCCTCCTCCTCAGGATCGACGCTCTCGCGGGTTGCCAGTTTGAAGACACGCAACAGGAGCGACATTGAAAGGCGAGGAGACTTACACACTGTAAGATAATTAGTTGATTTATTGATTTATGATGAGTTGATATCGCATTTAATATGCTTCCGTTCATAGAGATTTTAGATGGATGCTGAGGCTTTTTAGGTCGGGTAGAATCTGCGATCTCTGACCCAGTGTGTTCGCTGGCTTCCATGGCTGCAATTCGCTGCATGTGTTTTCTGCCAACTGGCAACCCGGGGTGGAGAAATACTATTTGGTAAATTAGCAACGTGCGGTCTTGCACAGACCGAAACAAAAACAGAAATTCCGACACGGAACGCAAATTTCAAAGTAAAATAACTGGCTGTAGCAATGGTTTTCAGAGAAACGAGTATGTGAACTGAGCATGTTTAATAAATATCTGCAAACATATTATGGTATTTTTATGCTTTAGTGCAGTCAAAAACTTACATAGAGCCCCTTTAATTTGTCCACAAGGTGGCAACACTTGCTCTAGCCTTTCCCTGTGTTTGAATAATGCCTTCTCTACTATATAGTAGGCAAAAATGGTGTGTAAAAAGAGTAGTATCCAAATTCAACTAATGCTGTAGGTCATTGAAATACAAAGTTCTGTCATGAAACTCTAGATGGCACAGGCTGATAGGTCCTTAACTCAATCTACTTGCAATCACATCATTCTCTATAGGGCACAGCTGATTGGTTCCTGCTGTATCAGTAGCCAATGAGCTCGCTACTCAACCTTCAAATGCTTGGTCAGCATTTGCAGTGCACTTTGGCCACATTTACACTGCATGGTTAAAGTGACCCAATTCCGATTTTTTTCCTCCCATGTGGCACAGATCGGATATGACCCACGAACAGTTTCAGGCCTCATTCATATGTGGAAATAAATCTGATATGAATTGGATGACTTTTAAACATTTTGCGGTACAGATATATCTATAACAAATGAAACATCTCAAGTTGACTAGCAGTTCATTTGTGTTAAATAAAAGGCGATCTGGCGCTAAAATGTATTGCTTGTACTGCAAACACTACGAGAGTTGTCATGACAGAACTGTCATAGCTGTCAACATTTTGTCAACATTTAAAGTATATAGAACACTTTTTTAACAGTCGTGAAGTAAGTTCTTATTCAAATGTAGTTCTGGCTTAGTATGCTATTTCAGACATGGCTTTTGTTTCACAAAAGAAATAGAACAACAACAATTTACTACCACATTGACGAGTGCTTGTGTAAGGGGATGAATCTTTCTGGTGTGCATGTGTTGACCGCCTGTGTTTGAGCATGTTATCAAACGGTGTATGCGTTTTGTTTTGTTTTTTAATTCCAAATCCTAAGTATGAGCAATAGTTATAATGACGTTTGCAATAATAACAGTCGAATGCGGGGTGTCAGGGAAATGGATCTTAATTATGCCACATTGGACTGACATGTTGTTATTCTAAGACACAATCTTGTGTAATAAGACCATGTTTAAAGCAAAGTGTATATTTTGTCGTGCAAGCCTACCATTATAGTGATGTAGTATCAGGAAAACAAATTAGATCTCCATTCCTCTTCTCACAGCTGTATCCTTGTCAGTTTGATAGCTTAACAGTTGGACTCTTTCGATTAGCCATTTTTTCCACCCTGTCAAATTTTTCCAGTTTCCATTGACTCTCTCTCTTTCTGTTTCTGACTCATTTTTACTGTTTACCTCCAGTCTAAACAAACGTGTAAAAAATTTGTCTTGCCCCCTTGTGATACAATCATGCTATCATTTAATCCTGCTAATGGCCTACATTATTCCAACTCAACATATTTCTTTTCACATCTAATCTTCATCTCAAGTTGATGTCAGCTGTATTTACTTGTGTTGGCTGTCGTCCTGGGTGGCAGTGGTGTGAATTACAGCGCCTCGTGACAGATGAAATACACGCCGTATTTCACTGTTACGTTATTTTTATTTGTTGTACGGTCTGCTAATTGAGCCGTTTAAATGCTTAAGCTACTCCCACAAGGTTTTTCGCATACTGTGGATGGCGTTGTTAGAGTAAAGCCAATTTTCATGTTTGCGAACAGTCTGTTTGGAGTGTTTTTCCATTCACCCGGAGATTGAGTCACGATTGCACTAGCATTTTGGCCCTGTTTTTGCCGCATATTTATAAATATCTCTGAGAGGATCCAGATGGCCATCAGGGTGGGCTTTGCAAGTTCACCCATTTCATGTTGTCAGTACTGTAACAGTTGTGCCGTACCCACTCCGTTTGTTTCTTAAATAGCTCTATGACTTCAAGGGTCCTCTGTTAAAGTTAAAGTCTTAAATATTCAAGCAGCCTGTCATGTTACAGTTGAGTGAATTGAAGTCAGCAGCATAAGCAGTAAAGTCTTTTACCTCATGATGGATTGTATCCATATACTCTATTATTCTAATGAAGCAGCTTGTGCATCTGTTGGTATGTGTGTGTGTTGCACATACATTGTGGTGTTAAATGAAGTGTAAAAGTTTACTTTAAAGCAGGGTGCGGTTAGAGGTCTTTCCTAGGAAACCTTGCAAAATATCCTCAGACCCAAAAATGTAATTTAATGAAGAAGATTATTTCACTCAATTAATAATTTGAAGAAAATGTGAGTGTTGCAAAACTCATCAATGCAATGCTAAGGTGTTTTGAGTGGTTGCAGTGTGGATACAAAGTGGATTTTAGAGCACTTCTTCATGATTTTCAGGGTGTTTTGATTGGTTTATAGATGGTTGTGAGGCAGGTCTTTATGATATTCTGGTTTGATATGATGGGCAAAACTATAAATCAGATCGCTTAGAAAAGTAATATCACACCACTCCTCAACAAGGCGCATGATTTGAGGTTGAGCCACTGATTTTATGTAACAAATGTTTGTTTTTCTTCTTGTACCTTCTCCAATTTGCAGTGTTATTTTTTATGTTTTAATGGGATTACATTTGAAATGTTTAAGAATGTGAAAAAAAAACCTTCAAGACCCAAATGCTCTTCTCTCCTGGTCTGATGTTTGTAATAATTCTTCTTGATTATGGTTACTCATGTCTGATTGTGTTTGCTTGCAGTTCCAAAGAACGATCAGCGAGTTGTGGATAAAGCCAAAATGGCAGTGAAAACATCCGGATTACAGCGCTCCAGTTCAGATGCAGGGAAAGATCGTGGTGAGCACCGAAAACCTCCCTCCGGTCTTGTCCGTCCCTCGGCCGGCACGGCAAATTCCTTCGGTTACAAGAAAACTGTTCCAACCACTGGCACTGCCACTGTGCTAACAACTGGTGGAAACACTGTCTCTGGAGACTCTGCAATTGGGAACAAAACTCCTAAAACCTCTGGTATCCCAGTAAAACCCTCTGCTGGTAGCGTAGGTGGAGGGCGAAAGACCAGCCTTGATGTGTCGAACTGTGATCAAGGCTTTATGGCTCCGAATGCACGCAACAACATCCAGTATCGAAGTCTCCCAAGACCTGCTAAGTCCAGCACCTTGAGTCTGACGGGAGGACGTCCGGGCGCTCGCCCTGTCAGCAGCAACATGGACGCTGGTCTGCAGGGCCTAAAAACGGTCCCCACCCCGTCCAGACTGAAGGAACCAGGCAGTGTGAAGAGCTCCCATCGGGCCAGTACAGGAGGGTGCGGTCCAGTCAACCAGACGGACCGTGAGAAGGAGAAGGCCAAAGCCAAGGCAGTGGCGTCTGACTCTGAGTGTGGCGGAGGGGGCTCGCTAAAGAACGGCACATTGACACCAACACAGAGTGCGCTGGAGCCTCCCTCCAAGCTACTGGGACTTCGGCAACCATCCAGCCTGGGCAAATATTCAGAGCTGCCCTCTCCCAACTCTCAGAGGTGAGAAAAACCTCCTTTACATAGCTTCAATCTGCTCTTATTGTCTGGGGTTTTGCACTTGTTCTTTCAATTACAGAAAAACAACTTAAAATTGACTACTTGAAATTTTGCAAAATGACATTTCATCTATGCTAAAACATTTATAACGTTTTCACCATGAAATTGTTATAATGTGTGAGGACTTTTGGGTGAAACACTTGGGTAACCCTTGGACTTGCTAACACAAGTTAGCTAGCAGTCAAATGTATATATTAAAATAAAATTCTCAAATGCTGACATTTTTGTTATATATATAATTGTTATATATATATATATATATATATATATATATATATATATATAATTTTTATATATAAAATTAATTATTATTTTTTTTTTTTTTTGTGAATTGAAATGAAATGAACCTAATATAAATATTAGATTATTGGATTATAAATTTTAGACTTTAAAAAAATGTAATAAATAAATAAAATTAGACATGTTACCTTAAAAACTAACTGAAATAATTTTCGGTTTCTAACCCAATGTACTAAAATTATTAAAATTAAAACTGAAATAAAAATAAATTAAAGCTAAATATAGAAATATATTTAAAAAAAAAAAAAAATTACAGCATGTAAAATTACTAAAACTGAAGCTAAAATTAAAATGAAAACTGAAAATATACAAATAAAAGCTAATTCAATATATGAACAAATACTGAGGTAGTATAACCTAATGTCAGATAATGATATAAAATGAATTATTTTCTATTAATTAATTAACTTGTCATTGTTAATTAAAATTTTTTTAATTACAACAAAGTTTAAATGTATTATATACTGTATATATATATATATATATATATATATATATATATATGCGTGTGTGTATGTATGTAGTATGTATGTATAATATATATATATATATATATTATATACACATATATATATATATATATATTTTTTTTTTTTTTTTTTTTTTTTTTCACCAAGAATTCATTACGAATCACCTATTTATTTATTTATTTATTTATTTTTTCATTAGTTTATTTTCGTCACTAACTGACGTTTCTGTCATGTCAATTATTTTAGTTTATGACTGATTTTTAATTCATCTCTATATCATGGGATTCACAGGCCCTCCAGTGCCAGATCTCTGCCCAAACCTGCTCACCTGGACAAAGTCAACTCCAACAGCCTGGACTGTGAGATAATCAATGTGGAGGACCAGCTTCCTCCTAAAGTGCCACCCTTCTCCAAATTACAAGATCTTTCAGGAATTAGCAGCTCAAGTTGTCTGACCCCCAGCCCGGCTCCCATCCTCAACGTCAACTCCTCCGAATGTTTCTCCAGCGCCACCGTGGGCCGAGGGGGCAGTGCTGGTGGCTCTCCCTCTCTCTACCCCCGTCTCTCTGGGCTGCATCGTAGCATGGAGTCCTTGTCTCTACAGATGAGCGTGTCTCCAGCAGGGGGCGGCGTGACGGAGCCCAGGCCCAGACATGAGGACAGAGGGACGCTTGGTGGCTGGTCAACAGGAAGCAGGGTCTCGCTCACTCTCACGACAGACAGGTGAGGGCGTCTCCAGTGATTCCTGCACCTCCTGTCTGCGTGTTACATGTCTGTGATCACTTCACCAGATAACATGAACTATGCTAGTGTAATATAATATAATATAATATAATATAATATAATAATTAGTGCTGTCAATTGATTTAAAAATTAACTAATTAATCACACATTTTTCCTGTAATTAATCAAGATTAAAAACATTGGAGTTTTTGATGTCTCTATGAAATTGATTTTTTTTTTTAAACATTAATTATAGAGATTCAACATTACAGTATAACTGAAAAATATAAATTGCAACATTTATTAGGCTTTAAAAAAATAACAACTTTTAATTTAAGTGAACTTAAAACAATCTTCACATAAACCCATTATAATAAATGTCATATTTACCCGTGGCCTTCCTTCTGTCTAACAGGTAGGAAATATACAGAAATGGAATAAAGTTATCAAACACTTTACAGTCTTCACTGCATAAATTATAAATTAAATATAGATTAATCCTTATTAAAGCTACAATTTTCTCTGTCACCTTTGTTCTTTGATTAACATTAATAACAGACATCACAGCAACTGGTTTATTAGGCTGCTGTCACTTTAAGAGCTGCCGCTGCCGAACATGACGCAGATCTGACGCACATCTCATTGTCTCACACGCGTCTTTCTGTGCACACAAGTCGTGTGTGTGTCACATGACACAACATTCACAAAGAAAAAAGTCTCTTTAATTACAATACAAAAAATAAGTATTATAAAGGTTATCAAGGCATTATAATCTGTAATGTTAAATAATATATTATATTCAGTTTACAAAAAATTAGAAACAAACCAGGAGACTTTTATGAGTCAATCTACATCACAAAAAAAAAAAAAAAAAATTGCGTAACCATGGTCGTTTCCTGTCTCTGCCCTAAAACAGCAGCCCTCGAATGTAAATGACCACAAGAAAACGAACATATTGGGTGGTGTGTTCAAAGCAGCAGCTCATCACTGGGCGTGCCAGTGGAAACATCTAAAAGCAGCTCACTCTTCCTGTTACCGGGGTTATTTTCACCACAAGGTTCATACTTCCACCCATGGCCTCTCTGTTTTTGTGCTGTCTCCTTTATAAAACCCCACCACAAAATTTTGTTAATGCTTGCTTGGTCAGATTAAAAACTGGACAATAGCTCATGGCCTTAATCTTGCTCATGACTTTTATTGGGCCGCCGCAGAGCTGAAAGGCTAATGAGGGTCATGTGTCTGAGGCAGAACGTCTGTCATTTGTTTAATTTGCAGTGACTCTAATAACGTTTCTATTCAGCAACTCATCTCTCTCCATCACAGCTCATATCTATTGCTCTCTTTATCCATTTCTTCACTAGGGAGTTATTAATGAAGACTCGGCTCTATCTGTTCCACAAAACTGTGACTACAGACAGATATATATATATATATATATATATATATATATTGACATGCTCAGAGAAAAATGTTGCTAGGCCATTTCTATGGTGGTTGTTAGCAGATTGCTAGGCCATTGCTATATGGTTGCTAGGCTGTTGCTTGGGTGTTTGCCAAGTTTAATGATATATTTTTTGCCTGTTTTGTTGACTGCAAAGCAAAAAGTAACAGCAATCAATAAATCACTTGATTTGGGAATCATTCATGTCTTTAGCACAAGAGGTGCAGGGCAACTTACACACTGAATTTAATACTTGGTGTCAAGTGCTTCTTAATCTTCCTCCACAGAGCCACATCACAGCATTTACATTTACATTTATACAGCACATTAGTACTCAGTTCACATCCACCCAAAATTCAAAGCAGAACAATTGCCTATTATGTTAACACTCAGATTATATCTCAGCTAATCATCCCTCTGCCTGAAATACTAATTGCTCATTTTGCTTTACAAATGTCTGTGATCTATTTTTGGAGTGTGATCTCTTCATTTCCATGCATAAGTGTCCTGTCATTTGAATAATGCTCTTTTTCTCACTCTCCTTTTTTTTTTTTTTTTTTCAGCTCACAAAGGGACAGAAATACTCTCCCGAAGAAAGGCTTAAGGTACTGATCATTTATCTTTAACTCCGCCGCCTCATTATGGTGCCCCTCTTGATGGGCCAAACGGTTTGTAAACGATAGTAAATCCATGAAACTTGACGTCACACCCTCATTTCCCATCAGCCAGCACATCTCCTCGCAGGCTGAGGAGGACAACAAAGAGAGACGTCACTCTCACACCATCATGAGCTTGACGGAGACGAGCAGTCCGCCACAGTTCCCTTCACCCATACTGACAGGAAAGATGCCACTGACAAGCATTAGTAAGTGTCTGCACACTTCTACAGCAGTAACTGAACTCTGATCATATATGTTACATATATCTGAGTGAAACAGAATTATTCTGAGGGAAATAATGAAAGGAGATATATTTTTCCTTAGAATAACATGCACTAATTAATGCACAATAAGACTGTCTAAATATAATAAGTTAATAAAGTTCATTTTGATTCATGTTTTGCATCCCTGTTTGCTTAAAGTCGGCATGAAACAGAAGTTGTGATAGTCTTTTCTTCTCTATTGTGACATATATCTGAGTGAAACAGCTTCTCAAACAAGAACAAATGTAGGGCAGGGCTTGATTTTGTCCATGGGGAATTGATTGGATGGTTGTGGTTTGCTATTGTTCGATCTCATGTGAGTGACAGGTTGCCCCGCCCTCACACCAGTAAACATGTCGTCAGAGAAGAGATGAGCTGCAAGAGGGAGGGGAAGTTATTTTGATCAAAGATTATGAGGACATATGAAAATATATATATATATATATATATATATATATATATAAATAATAATGATGTGCACGGATAAATCAATTATAATAAATACTGCAATATTCCATACAAAAATAAGAATTGTCAATTTTGATTATATGGTGACTTTAACCCATTGAAAAAGATGCATCCCACCAGGCAACATGCAGGACACCTTTCTCCATTGTGCCTTGCTTTATATCATATATAAACACTGGTTCCCTCTGCTGTCTGTTATGTGCAGTGACACCAAGTCCCACCTCAGGAACGCCAAGGATGACCAGATCCAACAGCATTCCCACTCAAGAGGCCAGTTTTGAGCTGTATCAGTCCTCACCTCTGGGCAGCACCCTATCGCTTGCCGAGCGGCCCAAGAGCATGATCCGATCCGGCTCCTTCAGAGACAGAGAACCCGGCGATGACGGTGAGACATTGGCTTATATGGTTCAGTCTACATGGGGCATAGAGATTAAATATCTGGACAACTTCAAATCCCAGAAGGGACAAAATATTACTATTGTCCCCTTGAGCAGTAAAGCGCAAAGTATACTTCATTTTTTACATGTGCACAGTTATACACATAGCCTTTCAAAGTATAGTCTTCCAGGCTGCGTCCGAAAATGTAAAAATGCTGCCTTCAAATGTTTTTGAGGCATGATCATTGTAGCTAATCACAGATATATCTGTTGAGTGCGTGAACACAATGGCCAATCAGAGGTGTTTAAGAATCCGCTCAACAGCGCTCAAAACGCTAGGGGGAAATACTGGTATCGTCACATTTTTAAAATTTCAGCACTGACTTGATACCGAAGTCGGTAATTTTGACAATACTATTATAACTAAAGCTCTCTTTATTTTGCTGTAGATCATTAAACCATTACGCTGCCTCAGAAGTCTATCTGAAATCAGTTTGGAGAGGTACCTTCATGCGCAAACGCTGCCTATGAATTCATTGCCTTATAAGGCAGCGAGGCAACAAGTTTTTGCCATGCAGCCCTAGTGTCTCTTCCGTTCATTAGTTTTTTCTTCGACTATTTTGTAAATCAACGGCCCTGGGGCACTGTTGCCACCTTGTGGATAAAGTAATTAGTGGGAAAAAATTCAATATGATGTGCGACCTACGCTTACAGAGTATTCATGGTTACAAAAATCGGGCGGCGTGTGTACTGTGCTGATGACGAAATTCACAAAAATATGACGGTATGTGGACCCTAGTGTACGCATAAAAAGTGAAGTATACTTTGGACTTAAGTGTACTGTATTTTGCCTTGGATCAAAGCATTACTAAATTTTCTAACTATTTTTGTGGTAATAGATAGCTCTGTAAACTGGGTGTGATTCTACAAATAATAAAACATAACACAGGATATGTTCAATAAATAATCTGAATTTGCCACAATGTAACCTATCCCGTGATTTAGCTATTTTAATGCTTTTAAAAATCACACTTTTGTGTGTTTTTCTCTTTCTGTCTCTCTTTTTCCTGCTGCAGTTCATGGCTCGGTGCTCTCACTGGTGTCTAATGCCTCCTCCAACTACTCCTCGGTAAGTATCCCACCACTTTTTCCCCCTGAACACGTGTCATACGGTGCTAGACTCTCACGAGTGCAGCTCAGCTGGAATTGTTGGTCTGCTCCTGCTGATTTATTGGACCCTCACAGCAGGGACACTACCTAGAAGCTTTCTCTGCTTTCCTTACTGAAAATGGAGTTGTTACTTGAACTGCTGCACATGACATAGGTGCTGATGTGATCTATTGGTTGAATGAAGAACAGGCCTGTTGTTTTTTCTTTTTCTTTTTCTTTTTTTTTTGTACATAAAACAGATTTACACAGTAGTATAAACATCTCAACCAAGTCAAAGCACTTCAGTCATCAAAAATAAAATGTCAAATATGTATTTCATTCACTGATTCACTCATAAGTAATACTACTTATCTTGCAGCTAATTAACCCAGGTGTCCTATAAATAGTGAAATAATTTACTATTGCTTTATTAAAAAAATGCATTTAATGTCATTCCTATCTAGGGCTGCACAGTTAATTGAATAAAAATAAATAAATAAATAAATCAAGTCTACAATTTAATTAAATAAATATATTCCATACTTTCGAGTTCAAGTAAAATGTGAACAATATTTTGTCACCAAATTTTGGATCAGCTGAAACTGGTCTCAATTTGGTTCTTTTAAAGAGAACAAGTGTGAACACACTTTTATGTGTTTTTATTATCATTTTTAGCTTGGATATCTAAGCACTGTGAGATGCTGAATCTTTAGTATATTGCAGAAAAAAATAATTTGACCAAATTGTGCAGCCCTGTTCTTGTCTTAGATCTTTTTCATTTGTATTTCTGTTTTTCATCACTATGGACTTCCATTTATTTAGCATCTTACTGTCTATCTGCAATTCTTTTCTTCCGTGCAATCTCTCAGGCGGAGGAGAGAATTCAGGGCGAGGTGAGTGTCTGTCTCTCTCTCTTGGATTTTCCCTCTCTGTCATTCAGAATTTAATGACAGTCATATTAATAACCTGTTTTTGTAATACATGTTTTCAGAGACCATATCAGCTAAAGTCAGCTAATGTCAGCATTTTATGTGCCCCTATTACGCTTTTTCGAATATTACCTTTCATGTAGTGTGTAATATACTGTAGCTATTTCATTTGTAAATGTAAAAGGTCTACAAAGTTTTAAAGATCAAAGTGCATGACAAATAAAATTATTGTCTCCTAAAAGAAGGAATCGATTCTGAACTGCCGAAATGAGTCGTCAGTAATTCCAGTCTCACTTCTTGTTACAAACCTATGTAACAATGTAACAAATTTGCATAATGCCAGCCTATGGTCTTCACTGGTTGCCCATTAAAAACGTCAACTTTGACCTCAAACACTGTAGTTGTGGCTGAGACTGGAAGAGTTTGGTTCAAGTTGTTGACATCACAACAGACTGGGCCATCTGACCAATCAGAGCAGAATAGACCAATCGTAGCAGACTGGGCCATTATTGGATGCATGTAAACCTATTGTAGACCTCAAAACAAAACCTTTAAAATAGCATAATAGGGGTATTTTAAACACTAACACAGCACTGATTGAAAGCCATAAACTGCCATTAGCTGTTCAGAATGCTGTTATGAGATTTCTCTGCTGTGTTTTTGTCAAGTGATGCTTCATTCAATCATAACAGACCTTCCCTGGGTTCAAGGAAATTAGTTAACTAACCACATGTTGTTACTTATAATTTCCTCCATGTTCTGTGTTTAATAACTATAATGTGAAGGCATATTCACATCAGTGTGATATTTCAGGCGTTGTCTAGTTTTAGTATATTGATGATGTCATGATAATATTTTATTTTCCTGGTGGGAATATGCCTTTACCGTTTCATGAGTCTTTCTACTTGATCTATGGATGCAAAAGGAATGTGTCTCACCAAGTTACTTCGAAAAACTGGAAAATATATACTTGGTGAAGTTTTGCATTCCAAGTCTGATGGCTTGAAGTGAGTCCGATTACTCATTGTGTGTCTTGTTCTGGTCTGGTGTGCATCGTAGTTTGTGAATATACTCACCATTTGTCTTTTTGTTACCTTCAGTTGCATGTATAGAATTTATCAGCCCATTCCAAGTAGGGATAATATAAACAGACACAGTTGCTATTGGGAGTGCTAAATATCATCTGTCACAGTTTTCCAGCAGCTGCAGTGAGCTTAAATTTCTCGAGCTTCACTGGCTCATTCTGACTTTAATACTATAAATTAGGAAAAACTATTTAGAGATTAATGTCAAAGTAAATGTGATCATTTAAAGGAATAGTTCACCCAAAAATGAACATTCTGTCATTATTTACTCACGCAATGACTATGAATATCGTGTAACGACAATCCTTCTTCCATGGAACACAAAAGAAGACGCTCAGCAGAATGTTCTTTTTTCTGCTCTGTTCTGTTTTTTACCTTACAGTGGAAGTCAATGGTGACATGACATTTGAGAGCTTTATTTGAGGAGAGCATTTTCAGTGAATAATGATGTGTACTGTTTTTCATATATAACTATCATATGACTTCAGAATTTTTGTCATATGGAGTACTTTTATGAATTTTTTTTTTTTTTTTTTTTTTAAATTTGAGAGTCCTCGGTTGTCATTTTTGTGATCATTGCATGGAATAGAGCAGCCTAACATTGTCCTAACCTGTGTTATACTGAAGAAAGTCATACAGGTTTGGAACAACATGAGAATGAGTAATGATGACAGAATTCTCATTTTCAAACTATTCCTTTAAATTTGATGGCACTTTATTTTTCGAATTATCTGTTGGTTTACAAGTTGGTGTGTTTCTTCACAGCAAATCCGTAAGCTGAGGAGGGAGCTGGAATCTTCACAGGAGAAGGTGGCCAATCTGACCTCACAGCTGTCTGCTAATGTATGCGTACACTGTCAAACACGTATAAAGTTATTACTGTTTTGTATGTATACAACTGTTCAAAAGTTTGGGGTCAGTAAGGTTGTTTTTTTTGTTTGTTTTTTTTTTTTTGTTTTTTTTAAAGAAATTAATAGTATTATTTATTTAATGTATCCTTGCTTTAAATTGATCAAAAGTACAGTAAAGACATTTATAATGATACAAAAGATTTCTATTTCAAATAAACGCTGTTCTGTTTCTTTCTATTCAAAATCCCGAAAAGAAAAAAAAAAAAAAAAAGGAATTACGGTTTTAATATTTAAAAAATATTAAGCGACACAACTGTTTTCAACATTGATAATAATTAGAAATGTTTCTTAAGCAGCAAATCATCCTATTAGACTGATTTCTGAAGGATCATGTGACACTGAAGACTGGAGTAATGATGCTGAAAATTCAGCTTTGATCACAGGAATAAATTACAGTTTAACATATATTACAATAGAAAATTATTTTAAATTGCAATACTATTTCACAGTTTTACTGTTTTTACTATATTTTTTTATTTAATAAATGCAGCCTTGGTGCGCATGAGACTTCTTTCAAAAACATTTAAAAATCTTACCGACCCCAAACTTTTGAAAAGTAGTTCTAAAATATTCCAAACATTCAATTTATTATTTAATATTACCTTAATTATATGACAGTCACATGTAATGCAATTAAATTGATTTTTTGCCTCTCTAGGCCAACCTGGTGGCAGCGTTTGAGCAGAGTCTGGCCCTCATGACCTCTCGACTCCAGTCCCTCTCTGTCAGCGCTGAGCAGAAGGTGCGATATTCATCCTAAAAACACACACAAACTCCTGATCAATCTCCACCACTGATTAATTCAAATAAGAAAAACTGGCTTATTGGTAACAGTTAAGGTCGTGGCACATCAAGCCGACGTAAAAGAACTAGCGCCAATGAAAGCTGATTCTGTTATCGTCTCGTGTCAGCTGAGTCTCAGCCAAAAAGCTGCACTTGAACACATCAAAAGGACTACAGACAACAGACAACAAGCTTGCTTTCATAATTTTTGCTTTTATTTTCATGCACTGACTCGTTTACAAAGCTGAACAGCCAATCAGAGTTCTCTCTTTCACCGACAGCGCTGACGCAGATTCAACATGCTCAATCGGCCAAAATACCCCCAAAGGGGTGGGCAGTATGACCAAAATCTTATATCACGATATGAGTCATTTTATTTCACGATAACAATATATATCACAATATAGTTAAATAAGGTTTTTACAGTATATCATCAAAATTTTTGATACCATTGAAATTTCATAATTCTTGTCACCAGCTTACTGAAGACAAGTAGTAAACAGTCAGTGATAAAATAATAATAATTAAAAAAACTAATTACAAGCAATAGGACAAAGATAGAGCAAAGAAATAGACCTACCTGAAAAACTTCAAGCACTAGAAATAAGAAATACTAGCCTACAGAAATTAAATAAAGTAATCAAATGTATAAAACATACATTTATTCTTATTAAAGTGAGACAAAAGTGATTCAGTCAAGAGCATTAAGAAATTTTCTCTTTGTCTTTTGTTGTTTTATTAACATTAATGACAAAGATGACAGCAGGTTTGTTAGGCTGCTGTCACTTTAAGACCGATGTCACCCTGATGTCATACACCAATCCGTCTGCACAGCGAACACACCTTAAATCTGCAGTGGTTACGTGGTACAGTGGTTATGTGGTCGTAGCTCTCAGAAAATTATGAGTTTACACGCAATTACAAGCTCTATAAGCACGTGAAGGCTTTTTACAGTTCAGAATCATTACGGTAATTACGACATGGTGTGAACTATGGCTGTCACGATATTAGATTTTTCACACCACGGTTACTGTGGCCAAAAGAATTTACGATATCGATATATCGCGATATCTATAGAATCCTTGGGGGGAAAAAATGTATCAGTCAAATTAATTTTTACTTTGTTTATTTAGTTTTTCTTTTTCAGGGTTGCTGCACATTTTTTTAAAGTCAAATTTAAGGCTTTTTAAGACCTTTTTAAGACTGAAGAAATAAAAATTAATACTAGCCTAGTAGCCTATACATTAGGGCTGTTACCAATCAAATTAAATCATTATCAACAAAATCCATCTTTGCAATACAGAGGTGACACAGAATGAGAAGTGGCATTAATATATTTACACAGCATTTACAATTTGTCTACATAAATTTAATTCAATATTTAAATATGGAATTATTTCTAATTTTAACTTTTTAATTAAAATGTACTTTAAATATGAAACTAAACTGCCAGTAGGTGGCAGCAAGTCACTGTCTTAATGAGTGAGTTCGTTCATTCATTCATTCATTCATTCATTCATTCATTCAACCGATTTGTTCAAATGACTCATTCATTCAGGAAGGAAGCAAGTGACCGTCTTTATTGAATGGGTCATTTAATCATTAATTAAACTGATTCGTTCAAAACGCGGATTCAGTCAGTATAACAAAAACATTTCTGTCTGTTGCACGGCACTCTTGCTCATTGTACGTCATATCATATGATATAAGTTAATGACAAAAACTCGTCGGGGCAAAAATGCCCGTGTATCTTGAATTTTGAGGGAATATAACTGCATGCATAGCTACATCACGCTGAGTAAGATGAGTAAAGAAAACGCGGTACTTATTAAAAGAATCACCCTTTATTTAAATACATGAACACAGAAAATCGCTGTTAACAGGTTAATATAGCCTAACATTTCCCATTCCATGACTAGTAAAATAATCGCAACTTACTCTCTGTAAAATGGTGTAATCCGCAGGGTGATAGACACGGAGGTGGGTAAAAAGGTTGGTGGTGTTGCCACCCTTCGCACTGATGTAGCCAGGCAAATTCTGCAGAGTGTTTTCTTTGAAGCCGAAAAACTCCCATACTGTCGAGCTTACTTTATTCGGGTGTGGACAGAGCCCCTCGCTCTCCTGCTCGGACGACATGGTTCTTCTCGGAATAGCTGCGCGCGTTGCGTTGTCGTCTTGTTTGACAGGTGTCAGCGTTAAGGTGCAATACTGCCACCTGAGAGGTCAACCAGGTACTGGCGCTGGAGTATTTACATGTCATGATATAATAAGAGTCCTATTCATTTTAAATATTGTGGTTATCGCCAATACCGGTATATTGTCACACCCTAAATTAACACGATGTCGATATTTCATGCTTTGAATATCACGATTATCATCAATACCGGTATATTGCGACACCCCTAGTGTGAACGCACCTTTTACACATGCGTTTTCTTTCTCAACTGTTTACGTTCACTTAAGACATTTACTCACAAAGACGGGCATTTTGACTTATAAGTGTGTGTATTTTACCCAACAAGGCAGCAAAAAGAACTCAGTTCAGTACTCACACGCTCTGTGAGCTGCGGCTTCATGTGTGGGCGTCTCTCAGACAGCGCTCAGTAACAGTCTGACAGTGCGCACATATAGCGAAATGAGTTCTCTTTCACTGCTTATTGCATTTCAGTGGTTTAAAATAACTTGATGTTGCAGCACAGCAACGGCACGTGAGCGTAACCGCGATAGAGACGATAGTCCAAAATCTCTATCGGTTGACAAATTTCTATCGGTTAATCGTGTCTACTGGCACATCGCCCACCCCCAGGTCCAACTAGTGCTGACAGTGCTGAACACACTGCAGAAACTGGGCCGGCCGATGCTCAATGACGGCCTCATAGAGTTCATAAAACCATTGGCTTTGTGTTTCAGTGCCTTTAGAGCAGTAGCATGTCATATCATGAGGGAGTAGGACCCTTGAGATGTCAAAACAATATAGTTCTACTGATTTCATACAAGGGCACTAGAATACCATCAGAAAATCAGAAACAATCATATTACATATTACCCAACAGATTACCTCAACTGTCCTTTTACCGCCCATAAGCTACATTAAGTCTACCACGCAGAGTCACTGAGAGTGAAAGAGCAAATTTGGGTCAAATTATGACGAAATGGAGGTTGGGGGTTGCTGGCTTTTCCATACTCCAAATTTGCGTGAATCACGGACGTTCATGGCACATTGCCCTCTGTGAAAGAGGCAGCCAGTCTAGAAAGCTTTTTCTGCGAGGCAGTGACCCGGATTCATCGATTCATTACAGTGACTGTGACCCTACAGATTGTTTCAGTGATTCAGAGAAAGCAAATGATGTTGAGGTACCAGTGATGCACAGCTGGAGGACATTTTGTAGACGTCCCTGTGGCTACGTCTGCCGTAAATGTCATTGGCCAAGTGCAGGCAGTAACTCATTGTCGAAAGCAGAAGTTAACCTACATTTGTTTGGAAAAGCGTCAGTAGCAGCGCTTTGGGGAATGTTCATTTTAAGGTTTATGCTTTAAATGGATGTGCACAGACTAAATAAAGCTGTATTTCTCTATAGGACACTGAGTTAATGGACCTGAGAGAAACAATCGAGAGCCTTAAAACCAAGAACATGGAGGCACAGGCCGTCATCCAAGTCGCCCTCAATAACCCTGATGTTGCCCCCAAAGGTGAGGACGGGACAAATGCACCTCGAATTGTGTTTTAGCTCAATATATGATTAATATGTTACCAAACAAACGTTCTTTATCCCTTCTCTCAGAGTTGCGAATCAGGAGGCAGAACTCATCCGAGAGCATCTCTAGTCTGAACAGCATTACCAGCCACTCCAGTGTGGGCAGCCTGAAAGACGATGCCAAGAAGAAGAAGAAAAAGAGCTGGGTAAGTGGAAAAAGAGAAGCCGTTCTTTCTTTGACTAGCCATGTCACTAAGATAAATTATTGTGGCTATTATTATCTGCAAGCACGTAACCACAGTTTTCATGTATTCTTCTTTTGTAAATCTCTAAGGTCTGTGAGGTAAGTTTATAAGTCTCTCTGAGAGAATGTTCTTTGTCAGTGTGTTGTTTCTAACCACTCTACAAAGCTCCGTGTCCACAGGTTTCCATTGGTACAGCTCCTCTGACAGTCACTTCAGCTTATACTACATGTGTAAACTATTATATGTTACAACAGTTAAGGGGTGAATTCACTAAGCAATTACCACATGGTATTTAAGTGCAAAATCATTCTTTTTCTGCACCCAGAAACCATTGTGTTCCAAATGACATGCTCTATGCACTTAACCGTCTCGTCACCGATGTTGGATGACAAAATTACCTTATAAAATCCATACACTAGACTCTAACAGAGACAGTTCAGTGCATGAGGTGTCCAATATTCCACACTTTTTCGGTTAAAATTAAGTGCATCATTCAGGCATTTGAAGTGCACTTTTCCTTTCTGGAAATTTTAAGTGTGGACGCATTACTCACTACAAAATGGCATAAAATAGTGCATAAGTAAGCAAATTGGGACGCACCTCAGGTTCTAAGAACTGACAAGATGGGGACCCACAAGACGTTGCATTTGTGCCATGATCTGAATTGCATTAATAGCTTTAGTGCATCAGGCATGAAATCAAGTAATAAAGTGGTGCAAATGAACTGCTCTATGAGTGGTCGCAATTCATTCTTAGTGAATTCCCTCTAGAATGCCTACTAATACTGCAAACATGTGGAAATACTGTGAACGTTTCATATGGCTATTGCTGAAGAAGAAGAAGAAGAAAGAAAAAAAAAAACAATTAATGAATACCGTTGCACATACATGAATGAAGCTACAGCTAAACACTTGCACTAACTCCGGCATGTAGAGACGGTATCACTTTGCATGTTGAAACTATCTGTTACAGCTGTTCAGTATTTTATCTGTTTCAAGGCTGTAAAGCTCATATATAGAAATGAATGCTTCACGTATAACTATCCACACCAACAGTCTACCTGAGTGTTTCAATTGCTCTTGTTGAAAAACATCCTTTTCTCTTGTGTTGCTGTTTAAGCATCTGTCCCTTTGTGTTTGAAGTACCGTGACATGAAGTACTTGAATTGAACACTACAATAATTATTATTACACTGTGAGAGGCTGATAACATTTTCTCTTTCTCTTTCAACACAATTTTGTCTAGTGTAGTTTATAGTCATTTTTTTTTTCCAATTGTTTATTTATTTATTTATTTATTTATTTATTTATTTTCAATAATAGTTTCAATCTAAATTTGGGGTCAGTATTATTATTATTATTATTATTATTATTATTATTATTATTATTTTAATGAAATTAATACTTTTATTCAGCATAGATGCACTAAATTGATCAAGAATAACAATAAAGGCATTTATAATGTTACAAAAGATTACTATTTAAAATAATGCTGTTCTTTTGAATTTTCTATTCATCAAAGAATCATAAAAAAAAAGGTCATAGTTTATTTAGCAGCACTCTTTTCAACATCGATAATAATAATAATGTTTCTTGAGCATCAAATCATCATATTAATGATTACTGATTTCTGAAGGATCATGTGACACTGAAGACTGGAGTAATGATGCTGAAAATTCAGTTTTGATCACAGGAATAAATTATATTTTAAAATATATTACAATAGAAAACAGTTATTTTAAATTGCAATATTATTTCACAATATTACAGTTTTTACTGTATTTTTGATCAAATAAATGTAGCCTTAGTGAGCAGAAGAGACTTCTTTCACTTTTGAACAGTAGTGTAAATTAATAAACTTAAACTAATTTAATAAACGTTTTAAAAAAATTTTCAGAATAAACAAACACTTGTATAATTTGTGAATTACTTCAGCGTAGTTGAAGTTCTGTCTTTCTCTCAATTTCTCTGTAGTTGCGAAGCTCTTTTGGCAAGGCGTTCAGCATTAAGAAGGGTGCTAAAGGCGGCTCGATGTACTCTGATATTGAAGAGATCGCCACTCCAGACTCTTCTGCCCCCAATTCACCAAAACTGGCCCATGAAGATGGAGAGAACCCACCCCCTTCCCTGCAATCCAGCCAATCAGCCACCTCCTCTGTGTAAGTAAAGTTTTAATAGTTTTTAATAAGGGGGGCAGGGGGGCAAGAGAGGGCGATTTCACTTTTGAAATGCAGCAGTAATTATTACACCATTTAAACTGCTATTATCACATTTAAAACCATAATTCCGTTGTAACAGGATCCTTGAAAGTAACGAGGAAAATGAGAGCGATGAGAAGGTGGTATCGGAGCTGCGGTCTGAGCTGTGGGAGAAAGAGATGAAACTGACGGACATCCGGCTAGAGGCGCTGAACTCGGCCCACCAGCTGGAGCAGCTACGAGAGTCCATGAACAACATGCAGGTTAGTGACCAGTTTAGTAACTTTTTGGTATGGTGACATTTACCTTTGTTCAGGGAATTTTCAGGGGCAGAATCAAGTCATTTCAATAGGAATCCACACAGTCTGGAATTTCAAATGAGGGTGGAAGATTTCCCAAAAGATTTGCAGCAGATTCAAGTTGGTCATGCAAATTTGCCACATCAACCAGCAGAAAGCTGCTTGGTTTGAGAGTGACTTCTGTGTGAGCTTCATACATTGTTACACTATTGACAATAGACCATTTTTGCCAATAAAATTTTGCCGAAATTTCACAAAGTTTGTATGTCAATACACTACATGACTTTTAAAATCTTAACAGATTGTAAAACACTAGGCATCATACACTTGCCGAATTTGTAAATGGTTACAGAGAAAAACTGGACATCATAAACTAAACGACTGAGGATCATAACACTACCAGACACTTCCAAATGTGGTTTTAAATCAGATGCATATCCGATATCTGGACATCTAATCTACGTCTAAACACGCATATCCAATTCCCCTTGAATTCCAAGCCACTAAAAGGCGAGGGTGACTTGTTTGGCCACAAAGATAGCTTGATAATGTCGTATTATGAAGCAGACATGCCTGTATGCGCTTGCACTAAAACTTTTTTTTTTTTTTTTTACTGAGATGGAAACTTTATGGTTAAGAAATTGCACATGCACACAGAAACATTCAGCAGCATAGAAACCTCGTTTTCAACCTCTGACCCATGAATTGAATAAACAAGCTTCACTTGACGCACACTGTAATTCTTTCGCTGTCTCTCTCTCGTTTATGCATTTGAATTCAAATAAATTTTACAGCGCTACTTTATTTCACTTCATAATTCTAGATCTAATGAGCCGTAGATACAATAATAAACTAAAATTACCAATATTTTCTGGTCTATATCCGTTTAGTCAGATTTTGTGCTGCAAACATCTATGATCCATAGCTTTTAACTTAACCATGCTGGCAAATAATCATGGCCACACTGCAAAAAATTGCTTTTCTTAGTATTTTTGTCTTGTTTCCAGTCCAAATATCTAAAAAAAAAAAATTGTAAAATGACATTATATATTTTCTTGTTTTCTGGGGGTAAAAAAAAAAAAAGGAAAAAAAGTGAGTTTTTGCTTAAAACAAGCAAAATTATCTGCCAATGGGGTAAGAAAAATAATCTTGTTTCTGTTTGGGACAGAAACAAGATTTCAAACAGAAACATGATTTTTTTTCTTACCTCATTGGCAGATAATTTTGCAAAAACTCACCTCATTTTGATTTCTTTTTTTTTTTCTTTCTTTCTTTTTTTTTTTTTTTTTTTTTTTTTTTCTTTTTTTCAGAAAACAAGAAAAAATGTTATTTTACTTGTCTAGTAAAAGCATCTGGATTTAAGAATTTTTATTTATTTAGTTGGACTGGAAACAAGACAAAAATACTAAGTAAAAAAGCATTTTTTGCAGTGCACCCGACATGAATTATCTAAATAATTTTAGTACAGCCATTAAAAACCTGAGGATTAACCATGTCACATAGTAAAGCGATCACCAACAGAATCATTTTGGGCAGGGATTAATGTAAACACAGATATCGGATACCAGTCGTAGTCAAAAAATTCGATCTGTGCGTCAAGACTTGCAGTGTAAACGCAGCCGTAGATAGAGAACAGCTTCAGTTACAGTAGTGACGTCATACACTACGGTACGTGTTAAAATCGGCTCAAAATATCAAACACTTTTTGATATCCTCTGACTGGATGGAATCATAGTCTGAAGACAATTCTACGGAGTCTGTGCCAATCATAAACTATGTGATTTTCTGTAAAATCTCTCAACTCTGACTGACCAAAATCTGCAGACTTGCGGAGATTTTCAGCAACTAATGTCAGCTCGTCCAGACTGCATATCAGAGCAAAAATCTGAACAAAAGTCCTGAAGTGTACTCTAGCTTTAAGAGAAAAAATCTAATTCAGTTTATCATTGTAGATGATGGTGGAGAATCTGAAGGCAGAGAACGACCAGCTGAAAACAGGAAGTGCTCCGTCGTCCCTTATCCTCCCTTGCAGCCCACCTTCTACTTCCACCTCCCAGCCCTCTGGCCTCGCCAGCCTCCTGAACTCCAACCAAAGCAAACCACCCATGAGCCTCACCAAGTCCTTCAGCCTCAGCCTCAATGAGTGCTCAAACCCTGGTGAGTTCAGTAGTTATGCCATCTGATTTTTTTGGCACTTAAAAGTGAAAGCTTGCAGCTTACTAACCTAGAAATGTCAGCGGCAGATTGAGTCAAATCATTCTTTCTATCTCGCAGACGTTGCTCCTATGGAGTTACTGAGCCTGTCATCTCAGAGGGATGGGGTCTTTACACGTGTGGTGGTCCGTATAGCTGACCAGCAAGTGTCCAGAGAGGTGAATACATGAAAACAGAATTAAAATTGCTTTATATACATGAATATTAGCCTAAATATGTGATGTAATGTTCAATCAGCAGGCGAGGCAGCAGGATTTCTACATCGGCTCGGTGAGAATTCATGGGAAAACTGAGTGGTCGACGTTAGACACAGACATCGCCACAGCTTTCAGGGTGAGAGCTCGTTCTGTAGCGTATAAATGTTTAAATATATGCAAAGATAAGGATGATCATAATTTAGTATGCAAAGAGATGTAAGAAAAAAGTAAAATACTATTTTAGTATGCAAATGATAGCATGTCATTGCTGTTGATATTTAATGGCAAACATATTGTACCGCTTATAATGTGTTCTTTGTCTTCATACATTAGGACTACATTTCCCAGGTGGATCCCAGTGCGAGTATGGGTCTGTCTGTCGACTCTATCCACAGTTACGGTATTAATCAGAGCAGGAGAGTGCTCGGAGCCGAGGCCCCTGAAAGTTCACCCTGTGAATGTTTAAAAAAGGGTCCTGGACTCGTCACTGTCACCCTCAAAGGTGAAAAACTCACATTTTCACACTCTCACTATCTCCATCAACTTTTTTTTTACATCTCATCTCAGCCTACCTTGGCACAATGTGGTGTTTGAAGTGTCAAGTCATTTTAGAGTCCTCACTGAAAGTGAAAAGCTGTTAATTGACAAAATCACAGACTTTGGAACAGATCTTATGTTTATGCTGTTTCATTCACTTTATAAAGTGAGAATCTCTGACTTTCTATGGAAGAGTGTCATTAAAGGGTTAGTTCACCCAAAAGTGAAAATTATCCCATGATTTACTCACCCTCAAGCCATCCTAGGTATATATGACTTTCTTCTTTCAGACGAACACAATCGGAGATATATTTAAAAATATTCTGGTTCTTCCAAGCTTTATAATGGGAGTGAATGGGGGGTGCAATTTTGAAGCCCAAAAAAATGCATCCATCCATCATAAAAATAATCCATACGGCTCCAGGGGGTTAATAAAGGCCTTCTGAAGTGCAGCGATGGGTTTTTGTAAGAATAATATCCATATTTAAAACTTCATAAACTAAAATAACTAGCTTCTGGCAGACGACTGTACGCATACTGCGCAAGTCGACTTGCGCCACAAGAGTAACCTGTGACGCGATGTTTGACCAGGATGTAGGAGTATCGTAAACTTGGACGCCTCTCGCGGTTCAAACAAATATGGCTAGGCAACAAACTCAATCTCCTCTTCTCTTATATCGAAATCCTCTGCCATTTCTCTTTAAAATTTCTCACGGCCCCCATTTACTACCATTATAAAGCTTGGAAGAGCCAGAATATATTTTTTAATATATCTCAGATTGTGTTTGTCTGAAAGAAGATAGTCATATACACCTAGGATGACTTGAGGGTGAGTAAATCATGGGATAATTTTCATTTTTGGGTGAACTAACCCTTTAATGCTCATTAACCCTTTAATAATCATTTACTTTAGACATGCTGTTAATTATAATATTAATTCATTTAACTCTTTAAGCAAGCATTTTTCAGAGATTTTCTGTTCATGACAAGATTGTGGACCAATGATATTTCACTGTGGGCGGAGCTACCCAGTGTGAGGCGACTAAAATAGAAACCAAAAAACAGGAAAAATATCTTGTCATTGACACTGTTGACAGTCATGGTTACTCTGTTTCTGTCTACTAAATGTTTCTCTTTCCTGTTTTTAATTGTTTGTGTCTTGTTCTTTAGCTCTCCATCTTCATGGCACCTCTGTTTCACCTAATCTCACTGTCTGTTCCAGGTTTTAAGGAGAAGGGTGTGGATAGTCTGGTGTTTGAGACGCTCATCCCGAAGCCCATGATGCAGCACTACATAAGTCTGCTTCTGAAGCACCGGCGGCTGGTCCTGTCGGGCCCCAGTGGCACCGGGAAGACCTATCTCACCACCCGTCTGGCTGAGTACCTGCTGGAGAGAAGTGGCCGTGACCCTGGCCCCGGCCTTATCACCACCTTCAACATGCACCAACAGACCTGCAAGGTGAAGCCTGGAAATCACACTTTCAGATGATGAGGAACAGGAAACTGAGCTCGTTCCACACTGATTTGTGTTGCAAGCAGTTGTAAAGCCTCACTTTGGTCTTCTCTCCCTCAGGACCTCCAGTTGTACCTGTCTAATCTGGCCAATCAGATTGACCGTGATTGTGGCGCTGAGGACATTCCACTGGTCATTATCTTGGATGATATCAGTGATGCGTCCTCCATCACTGATCTGGTCAACAGTGCACTGACCTGCAAATATCACAAATGGTGAGTGAGGAAACTCATTTGTTAAGGGAGAATCTCTCAAAAAATCATGGTCTTATTTCAAGGCAAATAAAGTATATATTAAATATAATTTTGGGAAGAAATATGACCTGGATGTGTTCCTGACAGGCTTTGAGAGATTCACTCTTTTACAAGATGAATTTGATAGTTTTCTAAGTATTTTTCTTGGATATTTATTTCAGTCCGTATGTCATTGGAACCACCAATCAATCTGTTAAGATGTCGTCAAATCATGGCCTGCATCTCAGCTTTAGGTAAGTTCCTCATTTCTTTAGCACTGTTTCATTCCAGTTTGTAGATTAAACGTAGATTAAATGTTACATGAACTTACAATAACATCCTCATAATGAAATTTTAAATCCCAAATCAATATTCCAAACGTACTTCATTTGTGATTTTTCCATTTGTCTGAAGAATGGTCACCTTCTCCAACAACGTGGAGCCTGCAAATGGGTTCCTAGTGCGTTACTTGCACAGGAAGTTGGTCGAGACGGAGGATGAAAGCACAGTTCACAGCGCTGAGGTGCTGAGGGTTCTGGACTGGGTGCCTAAACTCTGGTACCATCTCCATACCTTCCTGGAGAAACACAGCACCTCAGATTTCCTCATAGGTACAGCTTTAAACGTTTTGCATATATAATCACAAATTGCTCTTCATGAAAAACATTATAATGTTTTCTTCATTAAAAACATTTATATTTTGTGGAGGAGATATAATATTATCAAATTCATTTGTACCACACACTACCTTTCAGAGGTTATAGTTTAGTTTTAGCACAGATCAAAGATAAACGTCAGAAAAACGTCAAAAACATCTCAGCTATGGCTCTTGTCTCCGCAGGTCCCTGCTTCTTCCTGTCTTGTCCAGTATCTTTAGCAGAGTTTCGCTCATGGTTTATTGACCTCTGGAACCAGTCCATTATTCCTTATCTTCAGGAGGGAGCTAAGGATGGTGTGAAGGTAAGCTATTATCAACATAGGCCAGCGTTTCCCAACCCTGTACCAGGAGGTACCTCAACAGTACACATTTTGGATGTCTCTCTTATCCGACCCATCCATTTCAGGTCTTTTCTATTGAGCTGTTGAGTTGATTTAAGTGTGTTTGATTAGGAAGAGTTTGAAAATGTATACTGTTGGTGTACCTCCAGGAAAAGGATTAGGAAACACTGACATGGGCAACTAAATACTAAAGCAGGGGTGTCCGATGCTGCTCCTGGAGGTCCACTATCCAGCAGAGCTCAGCTCCAACCCTATTTAAACACACGTTGCTAGTGTAATAGCCTGGTCAGGGAGCTGTAGCTTTCTGTTTTTACAGGGGTTCTGGGAGAACAGTAAACCACTTTATGCTGGTTTAAAGGTTGGGTAGGCAGTTTCAGAGAGGCTAGCAATTGCAAGCTAGCTTTGAAAGCATAAGATCTCACCCTCCCTTCAGAGCGTCTCCAAAGCCACACCTCCTCCAAAACACATGAACACGTACAGCAGAGTCTGCAAAGTGTTACGAGAGACGGCGTTAAATTACCTCATGTCGCAAAGCACATAACATTACAATAATAATGAACGTAAACAACTTACAGAGCTCTACTTGTACCACCTGACTGCTG
Organism: Mylopharyngodon piceus; assembly: GCA_039654765.1. Lineage (NCBI taxonomy): Eukaryota > Metazoa > Chordata > Actinopteri > Cypriniformes > Xenocyprididae > Mylopharyngodon > Mylopharyngodon piceus. Next base: position 28,565,680 of record CM077446.1, read on the forward strand.
CAGATTAATTTCGCTGTTGATAGTGTTGACTTAGAAATGCATAAATTCGAGTCTGAGGACATGAACAGCTCCGGGTAGAACGTCACGGGTTGCCATCTCGCAATTACGGTTACCGAATGCAGTGATTGGATGAACATTTTTTGGTCCTGAGACTTCCACAGAAGATATTTGTACGTTTTAATATTTAGACCACTTCTATTATTGATTGCTATCAGGATGTGAAGAGAGTTTTAACCAGTATAACAAAAAGTGTTTATAAAACAAATTGCCTGCCCTACTTTTAAGAGTTTATTCTACCTTAAAATTGGGCCAAAATGAGGCAGCTCAATAGGATTAGGAACAGAGCAACTAAAACAGTTGTTTTTTTCAATCAATTGACACTTTTAATGTTACTGTGTCATGTCAAAGTGCAGTGAAGTCTTGGAGCTCAATCTCTGCATTCATATATATTTTAGGTCCATGGTCAGAAAGCAGCATGGGAGGATCCAGTGGAGTGGGTGAGGGATACGCTGCCCTGGCCTTCAGCTCAACAGGACCAGGCCAAACTCTTTCACCTCCCTCCGCCAACCACCGGCCCCAACGCTGCTCCAACACTCCAGCAGCCCAGTGACGACAGGTCCAACAAAGACACATCCCTTCCCACCATGGAGTCCGATCCACTGGTGAGTGTCCAGTACAGCTACACCTGAGCTGGTAATTTAACGAAAAAGTCTGAATGTGTTCTGACAAGCTGTCCTTGTTCTGTCCCTCATTCAGATGGCAATGCTGCTGAAACTCCAGGAGTCGGCCAACTACATTGAATCACCGGAACAGGACATTTCAGGCAACCCCACTTTCTAGGTTGAGCTAAAGGACTTGAGAGCTCGCTAATGGCTAGTGCTGTTTCAAAACACTGTTCTGTACAGCTGATTTGCACCTCCTGTCTCCTTCAAAAGGTTTATGAGAGTCGAGGAACTCTCAAGAACACCCAAGGCAGACAAAACTCTCAGTCTGAAAGAAGAACAGAAGAACTAATCCTGCCAGATCTAAGCGAGAATCTTTTTTTGCACTGTTGTCTTAACCAGTCCTTCCTTTGCTTATCTAACCTGCAAGTTGCATGGCAAAACTTGCAACTGAGGATTGTGAAGATTGGATGATTGTGAAGATGAGATGTTCTTGTCTACTATACTGGGAACAAAATGTGCTTCATATTTGTTCAATTTTACTTTTGTTGTAGGTAATATCTGTCCATATGGACCAAAAATCTATTTATTCTTATTTGCAAGAGTACCAATACTCCATCCTCAAGATCCAGTCACCTGAATCCTGTACACAAAGGTGCGGTTACATTTAGACCAACTTGCGTGGATGCAAAATCTAATGTACAAGATGGTGCTTAGAATTCAGCCTTAAATGATGTCCCTCCATATATCATAAAGTCAGTTTCATAGCAATCTGAAAATAACTCTATATTACCTCAGTTTGCATAGTGATGCAGTTTTAAGGTGCAGTACATACCCATAACCAGGTTGCATTTATTCCTATCAAACATGCAGACATGAAGCAGATAGACGTAGACTGTAGATCTCTGAGAGGATGCACTTTGATTTGTAGCTTTTAAGCAAGAGCACTGACTGTTTGTTCAAAACTCGAGGGTCGTTCACTCTGATGGTGGTTTGCAGCGGCAAAGCAACCAGAAGTCATTAGTTTTCAATGAGGCAGCATGAGCGACAGTTTAACTATATGCAAATGTGACACTACCAATGGGAGAGCAGACAGTGAAGCTCATGTGATCTGCTACTTGACATTGTTGGTTAGTCATTGTCTACAAAAGTTGCTGAATTTTGGCGGCACTTGGAGATGCAGCAAAGCAGTGAGGCTTATGTGATCCACCGCCTGATACAGTTGGGGGGCGACCTCAGGTGATTTGATCACTGGCTGTAACAACAGGTGCTGTTACCGGTGCATGGGAGCCGTATGCAACGTCTTACCTTCAGTAATCATTGAGTGCATTTGACCTTAAGGCCTGGGTATACTTCATTTTCCATGTTAAGATCAGTCTCGCGTACAGTTGAGCATGCAAGCCTTTCAAACGATGCTTTTTCAACTGTGAGTGTGGATAGATAATGTGTTAGTGGACCTTGCAATTGTGCATGTGCTGTTATTGGCGGACACATGGACTATGGTGATGATGAAAATCACATGGATAGACCCGAGCTGGAGCAGAACGTGGACAAGGGAAGTATACTTTCGGCTTTAGTTCCAGTACCCAAGGTGCTCATGGATCATCAAGATAATCCAAGGCTTTGTTCTCACTGACACCACAAAACCGATTCGCTTGCTGATGTCATTACTGTAGCAGCTAATGTAGGCCCTGTTTCCACCAGGTATTAACGTGTTTCAAATGTGTTTTGTTGAGAAACTCCTTTTTTATTTTGGGCGCGCTCTACGTAACTTTCGTGGGTATGTCAAGTGCAGTGCATGAATACTATTGAATGAATGAACCCGTGTTACGTGGCTTATGAGCAAGCAGGAAAGGAAGAGAATGCAAAGGATGCGGATGGCAGCTGCAATTTCAATCGTAATCAATTTGTTTTGGTACAACACAGCCAAGTACAACGCACAAAGGACGAATAAACATTTACATTACAAATGTGATATGGTCATATGCAGTGTTGGGGAACGTTACTTTCAGTGTTGGGGGTAACGCATTACAAGTTACTTGAGTTACGTAATCGGATTACTTTTTTTCAATTAACTAGTAAAGTTACGCATTACTTTTAAATTTACAACAAAATATCAGTTACTTTTTCAAATAAGTAACGCAAGTTACTTTGTTTTCCCATGTATTGACTGACAGCTTTGTCAGTTTTTGGTTTGTAAAGGCCTTTACATTTGCCAAAAATAGAACTTTTTTGCAAGGCCAGCTGAGGTGAGAAAAAGTAACGCAAAAGTAATGTAACGCATTACTTTCCATAAAATATAACGCAATTAGTTACTTTTTTAGCGAGTAACACAATATTGTAATGCATTACTTTTAAAAGTAACTTTCCCCTACACTGGTTACTTTTAAAAGTCAGTCAATACATGGGAAATCAAAGTAACTTGTGTTACTTATCTGAAAAAGTAACTTAGATATTTTGTTGTAAATTTAAAAGTAATGCGTTACTAGTTACTTGAAAAAAGTAATCTGATTGCGTAACTCAAGTTACTTGTAATGCGTTACCCCCAACACTGGTCATATGTGTTTTTAACTACCTCCGTAAGTTTGTTTAGTGATCCGATCATTTTAGACGCTGTTTATATCTGTATTTAGTGCTGAACACTTGTGATAACATCACCAAAAATGCATCTTAATACCAGGTGGAAACAAGTCCGTTGATATACTGGATATTGACTCCACCGCCTGAACAAATGAAACCAATTTGAGCTCCTGCCAAATAAGACGGGGCTAGATTGCGTTTGAAAACAAAATCAGGATTGTTTGAGTGTGAACAAAGCCAAAATGGTTTAAACAATTTGTTTTGTCTGGAGGAGGTTCAGCAATTTGTTATTTTGGCCTTTGTTATGTCTTGAGGTTCAAAGCAAAATAACATCAGTGTTAGCTTACAGTTTTACAAACTCTTGTGTCCTTTGGTCTTCTCAAACAATGTAGCCAGTTTTGGAAAAGTTGTAATATCTGGATTTTATTTACGGTAATTTCAAGTCACAGGAACGGCCCCATGTCAGGGTCTTTTATAATCTTTCAAATCATTCCAGTAATATTTAACTCTAATAATTACAAAATCTCAAAAATCACACTAAAAAATAATAATGGTGGATTGTAACTCATGAATGCGTTTGCTATTGGCTGATTACAAGTGCTCCAGAACTGTATGTGCATGAAAGCTTTAACTTTAAGGAAAATGATAGTTAAAAAAGGCACCTTATCATGAGACGCCCAAGAGTGTGTTGGCAACTTGATCTTTTACCTAAATTATTATTATTACCTAATTGAAATTGAATTTCTCATGTATGTGTACTAACCGGTTTTAGTACTAGCACTACATGAAACACGTGCCGTTGTAATCTCAGAATGTAAATTGGATCAAAACATCAGTTTGCCAACACACCTAGTGCTCTTGATGATGCTTGCTGATTCTTGTGCTTGTGTTTACGCGTCCTGTTACTGTCAGACGTAGCTCTCCAAATGAATAACCACAGCGTTTTTTTAAAGGTCTTTTTTGTACGTTTTTTACTAAAGGATCTTAGTCTGACATTTGTAAATAGGATTTTCAAAAAAAAAATTTGCCAAAAAATAAAATGCAAAGGTCTATGGTAGAATAAACATTGCAAGGATCAAATATAACAACTATAAACTGAATGTGTCTGGTTAGATTTACATTACAGTGAGGATCACAGTCATCTCTCAGTAGTTATTGCCTTTCCTGTAGGGGTAAGTTAACTGCCACAAAGTAACTAGATCATGTTGCCTATGTACATTTTCCACTATAAAAGTGTCCTCTTTATTCTCGTCCGGATCGTACAAGGTATTGAATAGCTTTTACGATTAGTTGGTCACAAACAATCCATAAAAAAACAGTAAAAAAAGAAGTGGTAGCGGTGCTTCAAATCACACAAGTACCTCAAATCTGTCTTAACAGCTCATTGTATGATCAAAACACTTCCCTTAATAGCTTATGGATAGTTTGGGGCTTTGGGGAAGATTCCCCGTTGTTTGTCTTGAAAATGTGCCTAATATAAGCCAACTTGTTGGACATTGCAATACCTAAACTATTATGTTTTGCAAGGGATTGTTTGCTGTGGAGGATAGGAATGCGAGCGAACGTGCTATCCTTTTTTATGCTAGCTTATAAAATTACATTGAGATTTGAGCTTGCGGGTAGTCTCGTTTCCAAATGTCCTGGAAATCGAGGCTGCTTTGCTAGCTTGCACAAACTGAAGCCATTTCCCACCGTCTCTTCTCCTGTCACAGATATATTTGCATCGTAGTACAGTGTGCTTTATCATATCTGCTGTCTTGCATAGCGCCTGATATAGTTTGGACAACCTAAAATAGAGTGTCTCTAACTATGTATCAATTAATTTATTCGTTATTTTTACTGGTTTATGAATAACAATGCTGAATGTTCAAGCAGGCATAATAATAATACAAAACCTGTGCTTTGTAAACTTTTTTTTTTTTTTTTTCCCCACTTGTTTTAGATCAAACATGTTATACAAGGTTTGATATTGTTTAATCAAAACAGATTGATGATTTTTCACTATGCAGTGTTGGAATAACATTTTAGCCTGCGTTCAGTTGTCAGTACCAATGACAGATAACAGTGGTATATGTGATAAGCTAATGTGCAGGTTTGATGGTGTTTTAATGTCGTTGCTGTGTATCGCCATTGTTTGTCTGGGAAAACACATTGGACCTACCTGTCCCGCTGGGATTTCAAACAAAAACTTTTTTTTTTCATTGTTCTTTTTCTTTTTTAAGAAATGGATCTTGCTTTCTCTTTAATAAATCTTTCTATTTTGTATAGAACATTGCAATTGTAAACATTGTAAATAGTAAACTCATCTGCGACCACAATCACAGTAAAATATGAAAAATCCGGCCCTAGGATGAGACACCTTTTGTTATTGTTGTTTTTTATTATTATTATTATTATTATTATTATTTGCAAACTGTCTGCTGGAAAAGGGTTATAAAGGCATGTGCTGATCTGAGAGAATTTAATCCATCAAATATTCACTCACGTTTTAAATAAACTCATGCCATCCCTACACTAAGATGTCTCTTTCACTGGTCTTGTACACTTATTTCAGTTTAAAAATTATATTTGACACCAATTACATTAAAACATGACAACTGGATGTTTTTATATTTCTGTTTGTATTTTTGAACACCACAACTTTTCAACTCAAAGATTTCTATACTTTTTGACGTTTGTCTCCCTCTGCCGTCTTAATTTTGTAACTGCAGTTTGGACAACTATGTTGCAGTTACAATTTCAGACGAACGAGGGCGCCAAATTTTTAGTAGTATTAAATTCAAGACATTTAAAAAAATAAATAAACAATGAGAATAAAATAAGAGTCAGAAATAATTGAACTCTAGGCACGAAAGCTACATGATACTGAGTTAACCAATTACTATGAATAATTTGAGTAATGACGTGAGACCAGTTTAGGGTTATTCCTGAGTTGATAAGAACAGATTTATCTGTGTACTGAATGCTATTTAAAGAAGAGGAGGAGTCCCGAAGGTTCATACTCAGAGGTGGTATAAATTGAACGTCCCAAGACACTGCCATCCCAAAGACCGGCAGTCCTGTTGAGTTTCTCCCAAGCATCATGCCAGCCAAACCAGCACCTATCAAAAAGTCAGCCAAGAAGGCTGCTGCAAAAGAGGAGAAGCCGGCAGATCCGGCGCCTGTGCCCGAGGCTGCCCCCGCTGAGGTGCCTCCTGCTGAAGCTGCTCCTGTAGAAGCTCCGGCTGAAGCGGCAGTGGCGGAATCTGCCCCCGCTGCAGAGGCACCTGCTCCTGAAGGTAGGCCTACTCATGCATAATTATTTTAACAGTTTATACCTAAATATGTGCCTAACCCCACATCTCATTTATAAGATAAATTCTTCAGACTATTGTAGTAACATTAACATTCATACTGTAAAACTGATACTCACGTTAACGGTTTTAATAATACTGTTCATCGACGTCTATCAGCTGTCTTGCAATGAAAGAATGAATGTATCACCAGTGCTGTGGAGGACTCACACACGCCCCCTACTGAACAACATGCACTACTTCCACTCACTTCACTAGGAACATGACGATGTTCTTTGCTAAAATGTACCATGGTAATTTGCTGTAACATAGTTACTACAGTTATTACTGCTACTGTAAAATGATAATAAATATAAATTAATAATATAATGATATAAAATGCAATAATGTAATTATCTATTTCTAATACCAAGTTACTAATGTTACTGTAGTAAAACTGATATTTTGGCAGCGACAAAGGTTAGAATGAATAAAATATGTCCCTTTTTTCAACCGATTTATTGATTTAGGAAAATGGATTTGTCATTATTTGAACATCCACAAACTGCTGGAAGATAACTTCTGTCTTGGGTGTTGGCATTACAATGACTTTTACAAAATAGAAACTTAAACTTCAATGTTCATGCAGGAGCTTTAAAAAGAGAATGTATTTTAAGGGAATCTAATTTGAGCTACAGAAAAAATGAACTGTCACAAAACTAAATATTCTAATTATTATGTATGTATGTATGATGTAGAAATTTCCCTGATATGTGTATAAACGGGTCCCTCAAAAGTAGATAAATTAAACATACTGTGTAGCACCTGTCGATCATTGGACTTTGTCTTGCAGAAGCATTCTAATTTATGACTACCTATCCACTAACGTGTCCCTAATGTATTCTAACATTTATTTAACATGTAACACTAGACTCGGCCCCTGCTGCTCAGGGTTAGACTGCTGCCCCTTAAGATGGGACATAGGACAAAGGGTAATAACACGGCTGATTATTACTACCCCGTCAGATTTACTTCACTTTTGCATAAGAGTACAAATAGCACTTTTTTAGCATCTCATTTGTAAATATTCATGTTCAGATCATGTTTCATTTTCAGTTTTCAAATTTTAAGTTGCATTAAGCCACATCTCAGGATCAAAACAAGCTCATCTCACATGTTGTTTCTTCTTCAGTAAACTGGCCTGCTGAGTGCAAAAACCACTAATCAACAAACAATGTGTGTGGTGCAATCAAGGTTAGCTTGTGGTGGGAGATTGTGTCTCACTGCGTGCTGAAATGGCTATGGCATGACTTTTCACCTGACTTTTCATTAACGTCATCAGTTGCTGCCAAGACAGCTGATGTGACTGCTGCATGAGGGCAAGGTGTAAGTATATATATGCTGCAGTTCCTGTAGCAGAAGAAGGTGCTATTCCTGCAACTGTTGCTCCATGACGCTGAACTACCCAATAAATAAATAAATCCTGTTTATTCAAAACGGTATCTTGGTCTACCCTGAGTGGCACTGCTCTAATGAAAGTCTAATGATTTGCTATTAGGCCCTGCTGATGAAGCTGCTCCTACTAATGCTCCAGCTGAGGGTAAATAATTTAGCTTTTGTTATCATTTTTAATTTTTCAATTTCAGTTTGGATCCAGACACTTTGTAATTTGACTTGCACCCTTCAGAAAATGACAATTTATAAGGCTACAGTTCATTCTCAAATGTTTTGTGTTTTAGTTTTATCGACATATAGGCAGTAAAAACCATGGTGCATTTGAATCGATATAACTCTGAATCCAAATAATCCTGCATATTTGATCATCAGCTGCTCCTGCTGAAGCTGCACCTGTAGAAGAGCCACCTAAACCACCAACACCACCTCCTCCAGCAGGTAACTTAATCCATTCATCCATCCATCCATATATACAATCAACCCCATCCATCCATCCATCCATCCATATATCCAATCAACCCCATCCATCCATCCATCCTTCCATCCATCCACCCATATATCCAATCAACCCCATCCATCCACCCATTTATCCATCCAAACCATCCTCTCAATCCATCCAATCCATCCACCCAATCAATCCATCCATCCATCCATCCATCCATCCAATCTCATCATCTACCCAATCCATCCATCCACCTAATCCATCCATCCATCCATCCATCCATCCATCCATCCATCCAATCCATTAAATCCATCCAAACCATCCTCCCAATCCATCAATACACCCAATCAATCCATCCAATCCATCAATCCACCTCATCCATCCATCCATCCATCCAATCAATCCATGAGTCCATCCATCCATCCATCCATCCATCCATCCATCCATCCATCCACCCATTTATCCATTAAATCAATCCACCTAATTCATCCATCCACCCAATCCATCCATCCAATCAATCAATCTACCCAATTCATCCATCCACCCATTTATCCATGAAATCAATCCACCTAATTCAACCATCCACCCAATCCATCCATCCAATCATTTAATCTACCAAATTCATCCATCCACCCATTTATACATCAAATCCATCCACCTAATATATATCCATCCACCCAATTCATCCATCCATCCATCCAACCCATTAAATCCATCCAAACCATCCTCCTAATCCATCAATACACCAAATCAATCAATCCATCCATCCATCCATCCATCCATCCATCCAATCAATCTACCCAATTCATCATCTACCCATTTATCCATGAAATCAATCCACCTAATTCATCCATCCAATCATTTAATCTACCAAATTCGTCCATCCACCCATTTATACATCAAATCAATCCACCTAATATATCCATCCACCCAATTTGTCCATCCATCCATCCATCCATCCATCCAATCAACCCATTAAATCCATCCAAACCATCCTCCCAATCCACCAATCCACCCAATCAATCCATCCAATCCATCCATCCAATCTACCCAATTCATCATCTACCCATTTATCCATGAAATCCATCCATCCATCCATCCATCCATCCAATCTAACCAATTCATCATCTACCCATTTATCCATGAAATCAATCCACCTAATCCATCCATCCAATCATTTAATCTACCAAATTCATCCATCCACCTATTTATACATCAAATCCATCCACCTAATCTATCCATCCATCCATCCCTATAGAAATTCTGCAGTGAACTTATTGTTTTTATGTCTCTAATGAATGTGCAGTGCCCACGAGTGCCCCTCAGACCCTCAGCGTGGATGATATCAATGATACCTCAGTTACTCTTAAGTGGAGATCCCCAGAGAGCATTGGCTCTGGACTGGATGGATACATTGTGGAATACTGCAAGGAAGGATGTGCGTATATCCTCTCAGTATTGCTGATAACCTCTTTAGATTAGGGGTAGTGTTTCAATCATCATGCCTTCATCTTGAAATGTAACCATGTAGAACTATCAGATGTCACAAGAAAAGTGGGTTCTGTGGCAGTCTGCTATAGCACCTGTCTTTGAAATGTCACCACAGACTGATTTATAGCTAGCTCCTGTAAGTCTCCCTATTAGGAAGGGATGCTTTCAACCAACTGTCACCGTATCTGCACACCCCACATTTAGATGTGTGGATCTATACTGACATCACTGCTAGTGTGTTTGGAAATTCATATTTGATCTTTATCTGGGTAGTTGACGCATAACACCCATGGGCTTTTTTTTTTAATCAACATCAAGATTTAATTTTTTTTTTTTTTGTTGTACATGGAATATAGCATGTCGTGGCAACTTTCCAAAAGTATTCATGTCAAACAGTTAAATCTACCCCTAGTTTATATAAAGTTATATAAGTATTTAATAAATTATTTAATGTTTTTTTTTTTTTTTTGTAAAGTTGGGTACAATAATTATATATATATATATATATATATATATATATATATATATATATATAAATCATATAAATATATAAAAATCCTCTGTCCATTTTTACACTATACAGCTTCTGAATGGGTGGCTGCCAATACCGAACTTACCACGTCCAACCGGTTTGTCATCAGCGGCCTGACAACCGGAGACCTACTTAACATTCGTGTGGTGGCCGTGAATGCTGGAGGCCGCAGCGAGCCCGTTGCCCTGCCTCAGCCCGTCCCCGTCCGTGAGATTGTGGGTGAGTGTCTATGCACCATTGGCATGTATAGGGGACAGATGAAAGTGACGAATCGTCTCTGGTTACTTCACAGGGTCTGATTACTTCAAACACTGATTACTTCATAGTGTTATCCATTTTCAGTGTATTCTCTGAGCCCTGGCTCATGTGGCTTACTGCCGAATCTCAGATGACAGTATGTGTTTCCCCACAGTGAGAGGAGCTGGTGAAAGTGCACAGCCTCAGCCTTTAGCTACCTCTCTTGCCCTCAATGGATTCAACAGCTGTGGGTATATAAATCCCACTGGCTTGCGCCGACAAGAGCTTTCATTAGCATTTAAATTACAAACATAAAGACCTAAAGCTGTCAGTGCAATCTGAGCTCAGGACTGGGAAGCACAGTAAACACATATTGTACATTATTCTCCTAAACTGAGCATAGTACTTGGATAATTGTGTATGTTTATAAGAATTTTTATCTAGCTAAAGGATTGTATGAACTTCTTTCATTGCTGGTGTGATTTTCGTGACAGGTGCAGGGTCAAGAAGTGTTTATATTCAGGGCTTGGTTCTTTGGCTTTGCACTTGACCACTTTCATTGGTGGAGCTTGACCTTGACTCATCGGGCCAGATTTACTAACAGCCTGCGTCAGTGCAAACCTTCTTTTGGTGTTAAAAAACTACTGTCAGGGTTTGCTACACAGTCAGTGTTGCCAGTCAATTGTTGGCAATCAGTGGGAAGTCAGTGGTTTTCCCGCGGAATTGGGCTACTTTTAAGTTGTTTCCGCGGGTTGATTTTTTTTTTTTTAGATTGTGGCCACACGCTAATTTGTCCTGTTTAGTAAATCTGGCCTATTGTGTTATTAATCCTTGCAAGTAAAACATGAATTCTTTGGTTATTATTATTATTATTATGTTGCCCATTATTTCCATTAAGGGTGATTATGTTAAAAGTTATAAACAAAATACTCTATGATTATTTTTTAAGAAGACCTGATCTAACATTATTAAATCCTCTGACAAAATCTAAAATAATTTTATAATAAATAGTATTATACATAAATAATAAAGAGTAAACAGAATACATTTTTAAATAAATGTTATTTAAAAATGTTATTTTTTATATGTTTTATTATTTTATATTATTAAATATATTATTATATGTTATTTACATAATATATTTGAGTGAAGTTTACATTTTCAAACAATTATGTAAATCATTAAGAATAATTTGTGTTGGTGCAAATAATATTAATCATGTCAGCTTGTAACAAGTGATGTGCTGGTTTACATTTTATAATATACTGTATATTATTACTCATACATAGTCAAGATAGTAAGTAAACAATCATTTAAAGGGATAGTTCACCCAAAAGTAAACATTCTGTCATCATTTACTCAACCCTTAAGTTGTTCCAAACCTGTATTAATGTCTTTCTTATGCTGAACACAAAACAAGATATTTTGAAGAATGTTGGTAACCAAACAGTTTATGGTCCCCATTGACTTCCATAGTATTTTTTTTTTTTTTTCTTTTTTTTTTTTTTTTTTTTTTTCTGTACTATTTGGTTACCAACATTCTTCAAAATATTTTCTTTTATGTTCAACCAGAGGGTGAGTAATTACAGAATTTTCATTTTTGGGTGAACTCTCCCTTTAATTTAAGTTATTCCATTTAATTTATTGTGTAAAGGATCATTGTACTAAAAAGTTACAAGCTTTATAATTGTACTAAAATTAAAAACTTTAATATTGAACTGATTTTTACTGCTAATCTTAAAAAAAGTGGTCTGATATATAATAATTTTACTGTTATTTATGAAATGTGGAATTGCTCGGACAATTAGATATCAGTTATATCAAATCAGATAAGAGAGGACAACTGAGACAAACGTTCAGGTCGAGGGGGGCAGTAAGAGTTTTACTAATCTGGTTCTCCAGGTTGACACAACCCTCTAGTGGCTGTTGTGTAGTGGCTTAATTCTGTGTGTTTTGAACTTTTATTTGTTTTTTAAATTACGTATGTTGGGCACTGAAATTCTATGACTATTTTAACCAAGCAAATACTTCTTATTGACCCAAATAAGATCCTGAAATCAACTGTTGTTATTAGGTCAAATAAGCCTGACTGAAGAGAGATGTGCAGGCATGTTGGCTTGGAGAATCAAATGGAATGATCTCTTCATCCATTTGGGTTTAGCAGGTTAATGTTGTGGTGTGTGGCAGTGATTCAAGGCATCACACAGGATTGCATATCAGAACATGGACTCCAAAAAGGGATCGAAGAAGCAGGATTAGGTTTTTCACACGTACAAGCACGGGCATTAGAGAAATTAGGTCGGGTATGGTAAAGTAAGCCGAAGGTGAGCTAAAGGTGAACCTTCAAAGCCAACTGCAGTCAGTGCCACCTAAATCAAGCATTGTGTCAGCATGTCAGCTCAGAAATGTGTGTTGCTCCACAGGTGTCAATTGTTTCCTGTCATAATGACTGAACTTTGCTTTGGAGTCCTGGGAAGTAAGGATTAGAAGTCTCTTTTTAATTTCTGTCTGACAACCTGTCTGATAACCTGTCTCATGTCAAATGTCGCATGAGCTCGTTTTCTTACTTGGAATCAAAATATAAAGAATATTAGTATAAGGTCTAGATATGATAAAAATGCTTATTTGGCTCTTTCTGCTTCTAGAGTGTTAAAACCACAATGTTTACAAGGGGCCAGAGCTGATTCTTAGAAAGGATATTTTTGACAAGACCAGTTCCTCATTTAATCTGAACATATATATATATATATATATATATATATATATATATATATATATATATATATATAAAAGTGTTTGCAAAGTTCCTATAGGGCTGTTCTTTCTTGCTCTTGGATCTCGCTCATAACACTAAGGGCCCTTCTTCTTTCGCTCCTTTTACTCTCATGGCAATATTATTTTACTCAGAGATATTTCCCCAGTTTCACAGACAAGGCTTAAGCTAGTCTCAGACTAAAATGCATATTTGAGCTGTTTTATCTGAAAGCAACTTGCACTGACATGTCTTAAAATATATCACTGCCATTGTCTCAAGATGAGCACACCAGTATTGTTTTTTTTTTTTTTTTTTTTAAAAAGCTACTTAAATGTCCTTATTTAACTAAAGCCTAGTCCTGGCTTAATCTAAGCCCTGTCTGTGAAATCAGCCCTGTCCTGTCTTAATTTTTACCACCACTTCATATTGAACATTTTCTTTTTATTTGCATTATCTCATAACATTATTTATGCCATTGTAATTGCATTCATGCCACCTCTGAGCAGCATTAAACAGTCTGTAAACACATCTAGATGTAGCTTCTGCCATTGCAGTGCAAAGATGGCTTTTGTTAATGATGATTTCATTTGATTTAGTTTAATTTATTGCTTTTTATTATATTAATGTAATTTTAAGAATTTGACATAAAACATGACATATATTTAATAGGGTTCGAAAAACTCTGCCTTTATAAAGGTAAAAAATGCACCTGAAAATCAACTTAAGTAGGAAAATATTGTCCCTTTATGGAAAAGGTGTGACTGCAGTCACAGTGGAAGAGAGGGGGTACAACACTCGTTTTGGAACACAAGTTTTGGAACCACTGGTATAGAGGGAGAAAGTCAATAATTTCACAAACAGACATCCTTGAGACTCATTTTTGGGTTTTGGCTTACAAAAATATGCCATCCCTGCAGCACTGTATATGAGTGCACATGTACGCTTTTACGTATTATGCTGATGATGACATTTACAACACGTACAGTAAACCTTAGCGTACACATAAAACTGAAGCATGCTTTGAGCTTAATATTGTGGACCAGTACCACATTTTTTTTCAGGATAAATTTAGTTATAATTATTATTTATTTATTTTTCTGTTGTTGTTTTGAACATCATCCATTCACATGAAATGTAGTGTAGAAATAGAGCACACAGTGATGAGGATGAGAATGGCCTGTAATATGAAGGCTGTTGACCTGCAGACGGTCATACATTCCTCATAGATCTATTTCTGGATGCATTCCAGTGACCCAAGACACGCTGCCATGGACTTGCTCTCCAATATACAGTATAGCAAGAACAAACCTGCTGAAATGAAGTTAATCGTTAACTCATTTAAATAATTATGTAAGCATTAAATCTGTTTTATAACACATATATTTATTGCCATTTTCAAGTTCAGACACTGTTAACACTGTTTGTGCATTTCAAAATAAGACCATTTAAATCTAAAACAGCTCATATGAGACCATTTTAATCCCCCAATTAAATACATGCACTTTAAATTTGCTCTTGTATTGTTGTTTCTTTCAGATCGGCCCAAGATCCGCATGCCCCGTGCCCTGAGGTCAAGACACGTTAAGCATGTTGGCGAACAGATCAATCTTGTTATCCCATTCTGTGTAAGTTCAGACTTTTATACCTATATCTATGTCAAACAGAGCTGCGCTTCCATTGTAGGCTCTAAAATGTTCCATAATTCTCCATTTTGTAGGGCAAACCTAAACCTGTGATATCTTGGACCAAGGATGGCCAGCCTTTGGATACGAAGAAGGTAAATATCCGCAACAGTGACAAGGATAGCATCCTGTTTATCCGCAAGTCTGAGAGAGACGACTCTGGCAGCTATGAGATGACCGTGAAGGTCGACAGCTTCGAGGACAAGGCTACCCTCGTAATTCAGATTGTCGGTGAGACGTGCTATGATCTAGAGATCGTTCATTTCAGCGCTCTTCTTAGACCTTGTCTATTTCAGTCCCCCTTGCATTTTAATTCTTAGCCCATTCCTTGACACCTCTGTTTACTAAGTAAGACCTCACAGTGTAAAATGATCCATACTAAGGAGGCTAAATCATTTTTAATGGTTGTGTGTAGATCTGCCCGGTCCTCCTGCATCTGTCAAGCTAGTTGACTCTTGGGGCTTCAATGCAGCTTTGGAATGGACCCCTCCCAAAGACAATGGCAACACTGAGATCACTGGATACACCATTCAGAAGGCTGACAAGAAAACTGGAGTAAGTAACTCATTATTGGCACATTAATGGAGTCAGTAATGTAAGAACTACGTGTCAGCACATCGTGTATTAGTTCCGCACTCAGAAAACTGAACTACGCCCTTCCCTTTTTTAAATCTAAGGAACAGTGTTATATGAGGTGAGAAAAATTGCACTTTTAATAAACTGTTATCTAATGTAAAATGAACATAACATGAAATGTAGCTAGTTTTAATCACAGATAATCTGCAGTCCTGCAGTTCTGGCCTGTCCCACATCAGAGGTCTTGACCTTGAGTCAAACAATTCAAATGACATCATTTTTATATATTTTTATTTTAATTATATACAAATTTATTACTTATATATAACTAAAATACATGTTATACTGAATGTATTATAATTACCAAAAAATATTTAACAGTGCCCCACAATTTGTATGAAACCCAGTTAGCGCATGAGTTTCTCTTTATTAAAAAATAATAAAATAAAATAAAATAAAATAAAATAAACACTGTTGGTGCGTAGGCACCAATTGTATCCGTTGGCGTTCTTATTATTTTTCCGTTTCTTCTTCTTCTTCTTCTTCTTCTTCTTCTTCTTCTTCTTCCGCTCTTGAGTCTATGGCAGCCCATAGAACCGCTTGCGGGAAAGTTATGAAATTTGGCAAACAGATAGAAGACAGTCTGAAATTTTCACGAAAATTTAAACCAGATCATCTTCAGATCATGCCGACAAAAAGTTATGGAATTCAGCTCGATTTGTTAAACCATTGTTAAATAACGCGCAAATTAATTTTACGTAGCGCTTTGCGAAAATAGACAAAAGGCTGTATCTCCTCAACACTTTATCGTATTCAGACCAAACTTGGTTCATGTCATCACAAGCGTGACTTGAGGTTACATGCTGCGTTTCAGCGCAGTGCCACCTACTGGTCCGAAGATACAAAAAATGGCTATGTTTGATATGATATCCAATTTTTCCATATCGGCCATTTTGGCCATCGGCTATATTGAATTTTGAACTAAAATGCTGTATTTTATGAACGCATTAGCGTATCGTTACGAAACTCAGTATGGGTCATCGGCACGATGCCCTGATGGAGCCTGAGAAGTTTCAAGCCAGTGCCACCTAGTGGTAAAATCAAATATTTAAATGCTTATAACTTTGGGTGGGGTCGACTTATTTTCACGGGAGTTACACTCCTTAGACTCCCAAATCCTTACCGAGTCCAACGATACCAAACATGCTAGATTTTGCCTTATGGTTTGTGCAATGAGATGATTTAGCGTTAAAACAACTTTCACCAATATCTTCGAAAACATTAGTCTGATCGAGACGAAACCACAGTAAGAAATTCGGAAACATAGGTCGTTGGCTATACGCTAATAGCCAAATGTCAAAATATTGATATTAAGTGGCAAAAAAATGCAAACAAAGTTGTCCATAGGTCATTTTTTATGTTCTCATAGATATAAATGTCTATAACTCCAAAATGAAATGAGATATTTTCACCAAATTTGACACACACATGTATGGGCTCACTCTAAAGACACATAAAAAACGGTGGGATTGTGCCTCTTGGTGGCGCTATAATAGAACAAAACATGAAATGGCCATTTACTACAATACAGTATTATGATACATTACGAAACTCGGTATGTGCTATCGGCACCATGCCCTAAAGGTACTCAAAAGGTTTCGAGACAGCACCACCTTGTTTTCAAATGTTATAATGAAATTTTAAAAAATGCTAATAGCTTTTGATTAATTTAACCTATTGTCATGGGACTGGTCTTAATTTCTTGGGTCATGCCGAGAACATAGATACCAATGTTGCCATAGCTGGCCAAGCTCACTGTCCGCCATTTTGATTTTCTTTAAAAACTCCTCTTAGACTGTTAGTTCGATTTTCACCAAATTTGAGTCAGATCACCTTCAGCCAGGAAAAAATTATAGATTTTGTGTTGATAGACAAAATTGTTTTCGTATAGCGCAGCAACAAATTTGAGGCATGATGCCTAAATGATTCTGAAGCTGTATCTCTGCACTGCTTAGCCCTATTGACACCAAACTATGCATGTTTCATTGTCACCTTTCGTTGTCACCGCATCAGTTTGGTCACAGAGACACCTATTGGTCGACTGTGATAAACCTTTCAATCATATTTCTAATGCCTAAAATCATCTTAAAATGTTGTTACTTGCTTGTTGTTGCAGCTGGTCTGATGCTCCCAGCCATGTTGGCATGGCTAATCGTGCTCTTTTTGTGCTTGGCCCCGATAATTGCTGCTTGCAGCTATATTTTTATTTATATTTATTTATTGGTTTTGATAGAAGGGTTGCATAGGAAATACAAGCCACCAAAATAGCAATATAAAAAATGCAATAAAAATGTTCAATCTTATAATATTTATAGAAGTGTCTCTAGGCATTTAGTGAGTGTGTTGGTAGTATGTTTTCTCTCTCTCTCTCTCTCTTTTTTTTTTTTTTTTTTTTTTTTAAGTAGGATGTATGCCGTCATTCTTAAGCAAGGCTTAATTTAGCTTCCTGTCAAGTAAGTAAATCTAAACGAAGAGTCTTGAGACTCTGTATATGGACATTACACATCTATCTATAAGCTTGTATCTGGGTGTTCGAGGCATGAGTCAGATGACTTCTTGGCGGGAGATGATCAGTTTGGGAAGGTGTAAAGTGCTGACAGATAGAGAGAGAGCTCCATGATGACATCTCATAACTCTCACTGTCATGATGCGAATCATGATACTAAACAGCTAGCCTGATGTGAATACAAGATGTCTAGAGAACATACAGTACAAAATAACTTAACCTAAAGGCACTTTAGCCAAAGCCACTGTGTCTTGTCGACATTTAACACTGTAATGCAAATCACTTTGTTTACGATTTATTTATTGGATGGAACCCACAGGGAAATATTTTCAGGCTTGTTCTCAATTTAGTGATAGTCTACATAATGTCCTGTCATACTAAGAGTATTACTGTCTTTGGCAGGAGTGGTTCACGGTTCTCGAGCACTTCCACAGGCTGAACGCTACCATCTCGGACCTTGTGATGGGAAATGTATACACCTTCAGAGTTTTTGCCGAAAACAAGGTTGGAAGGAGTGAGACTGCTGCTGTAACAAAAGATGCTGCTCATATTCAGAAAACAGGTGAGGTCTCAACATGTTATTGTTTTATCCCTACGGCACTTCAAACTTCTCCCATTAAGTTAACTTGGTTTCCGAAGAAAAGTAAATGAAAACAATAATTCATACATTACATGGCTTGACTGAGGTAAAATTACTAAAGTATGGCCTTCAGTAGCTTATTGCTGGCAGCAGAAGGATAAAATACACCCATGTTCAATGAACACAAAGTTCTGTCATGAAACTCTAGATGGCGCAGGCTGATAGGTCATTAAAGGATTAGTTCAATTTAAAATGTAAATTACCCCAAGATTTACTCACCCTCAAGCCATCCTAGGTGTATATGACTTCACGTCTTCTTTCTGATGAACACAATCAGAGTTATATTAATAAATATCCTGACACATCCAAACTTTATAATTGCAGTGAATGGGACCAACTAGTTCAAGAAAGTGCATCCATCCATCAGAAATGTACTTCACACGACTCTGGGGGGTTAATAAAGGCCTTCTGAAGTGAAACGTTGCATTTGTGTAAGAAAAATATCCATATTTAACAAGTTATAAAGTAAAATATCTAGAAATATTCCGCTTAGGAATAAAGTGTAACGTCTCTCGCAGTTCAAAACGCTTATGCTACGTCCTATGCCTTTTCGTTTTTAACTTATGAAAAAAGCGCAGCTGACGCAACATCAGTTACGCTTTCTTCATAAGTTGAATATGGAAGGCCATAATTATAAAAGCATTTTGTAAGCACAAGGCCTTTGGGTTAGCACAGTCTTTGCTGTCAACCTCTTTTCCCCTTTAATCAGTGGTCTCTAACTCTGCTCCTGTCCTGCAGAGTTTAACTCCAACCCTATTTAAACACACCTGATCCAGTTAATCAAAGCATGTTCAGGATTACTAAACTGTGTTCGAAATCACCCCCTATACCCTCATTCATTATTCTCTACATTAGTCCACTAATATAGTCCACTTGAAGGAGTGAATGAAAATGAGTGAGCAAATTCAGACACAAGTGTGCTTTTGCATAGTTTGTTCTTGCTGTTTAATAATCATTTAAAACTTAGCAAACTGGCGGCTCCAGTAGTAAGATGAAAACATTTATCTTAAACTCTGTCAGGAAACTAGCATGTATAAACCTTAATTAAACAATTTAATAATCAATTGAAAAGGAATTTATACCTGCATGATATTACGTTGTAGCCACATTGGACCAGTGGTTTGGAAAATGGATGGATGGAAGATTCAACTGCGGGCGCCATCTTCTGGTCAGAATTCATTCTGCACTACTCTCACATTGCATTATGGGTATTCTCTAGCCGTTGAGCAAACATCGGTTGCATATTCGTTATTGCAGTGCATTATGGGATTAAATGAATGCCCTCGATAATGTCCACTATGGTTTCGGACACCACTACAAATGGCTGTCCCCTCAAATAGTGCCCTCTTTAAGGGTATAGGGGCCGATTTCGGACGCAGCCCTAGAAACTTCCAGGCAGGTGAGTTAGAGCTAGTTGGGGCTAAACTCTGCAGAACAGTGGCCCTCCAGGAGATGAGTTAGAGACCACTGCCTTAAATCAAGGGGGTCCAGTTCTGCTCCTGGAGGGCCTCCTTCCAGCAGAGCTTAGATCCAGTCCTAATTAAACACACCTGAACCAGCAAATAAAAGACTGTCTGAAATCATCTCCTCTACCCTTGTTTAGTTTAGTATACACTTTATTTCGATAGTCAACTTTAGACATTCTACTAGGTTAGGGTTAGGGTTAGTAGAATAAGTTGACTTACAGTATACTTGCAAAATTACTTATAGTCAGTAGAATGCCTGTTAGAGAGCATCATAATAATGTGTTAGCAGATATTAAACAAACAGTCTACTAATACTCTAATGACTGCTAGTTGACATGTAGTTACCTATAGTCAATATAATGTCTAAAGAGGACTAATAAAATAAAGTATTAGGCCTACCATAAAGTGCACTATTAGAAGGGACTACCATTTGTAATGGTGTTCGAAACCATAATGGACATAATGCACTCATGTACAACCAATGTACAATTAAAAGCTAGCTGCTAAAGAATGCACAAGCTCTGAGCATTATGCCGAATTAACACCCTCATCTTGCTTTCATCTCCTTCAAATGGACTATTAGGGAATAGTGAATAAGGGTATAGGGGTGATATTGGATACAGCCATGGTCAATCTTAAGGATCACTAGAAACTTTCAGGCAGGTGGTGGCCCTCCAGGAGCAGGAGTGGGCACCCATGTCTTAAATTCATAGGTGCTACAGCCATAAACATTCAGACGGACATCTTTTGCTGCAACTTGCATTGAACCCCTTCTATGGAACATGTCCGATTGGGGTTTCTACAGGACTACATTTAGCCGACTAGGAACCCATCAACTAGTGGATTTTAAAACCTGTAGTTTTGCACATCCACAGACCTAATGCCATGTAACAGCTATACCCTCCGCACAACTATCAGTCCCGGCTGAGGTTGTTGTCCCCTGTCCTGTAGGTATTGTCTACAAACCACCAGAGTACAAGGAGCACGATTTCAGCGAGGCTCCCAAGTTCACAGCTCCCCTCAGCGACAGAGCTGCCACTGTGGGCTACACCACTAAACTACTGTGTGCAGTCCGAGGCAGTCCAAAGGTATGAATGATCTCTCTTCCGCTGATTTGGTATAGTCCTCCTTGTTCTTCTTCCACATTTTCTATTGTGGACAATGTGCCATCCAGTAGCTACATGTTCGGAGCCAGGAATTAGCTGATGTGTTGCCACAAATATACTTCTGAAAGAGTATCGTTGTAATTCAAACAACAGCTGTTAATAATCCAATGATGGTATCAACATATCCAAATGTCCTTGGGTTCAAGCTCAATAAATAGCTTAATTATACCCATAGCTGTAGTCATAAGGTACAAAAAGCACAGTGCTGTTGGTCATTCCTGCTGACCACTAAAGCCAGCTGGTAGACAGTCATGTGGGGACTGTGTTAGCTTGTCATTCCCAAGGAGGGGGACGTAGAATCAAGTTTCGAGAACAGCTGAGATGGATGCAAAATCTGGGCTGAATGCAAATCCTGACGAGGCAGTCTTCTAGGACACTCCAAAATTCTTGTTCATTAAAGCTCACAGTGATGGGGCCTGCTGTCTATTTTGTGCTAACAAAGTTCCAGAGATGCCCAGGGTGTCTTGGGCATGTTGGATGCAATTGGAAATGTAAAACCTTCAAAGCCACAATAGAACATAATGTGTTTCATAGAAGAACACAGTAATGGCTTCCTCGATAGTATATGGTATTTACAACATGCTCCAAGCAATACAATTACACTCTGTTCAGAGTTTTCGCATTTTAGAGCGAGTTAGCATTCAAGCAGCTGCATTCTGAACTTTTTGTAAGTGTTTAATTGAGCTCTTTGGTAACTCAGCAAAAGCGCTATTACATTGGTCAAGTCTAGATGTAACAAATAGATTAACAAATTTCTCATTGTCAGAAGGGGAGAGAATATCATGTAGTCAGGGATTAGTGAATTTTATATAAAGACTGTGACATTCAAAAACCCTTGCTCCAGATTGGCATGACGGGGCCCAATTTCTGTTTGGCACCAAACCAGTTCCAGGGTGTCTCTGGCTTTTTGCATGAAGTTGGAAATCTAAAACCTTTAAAGCCACAGGAGAACATCATGATGTACGTCATAGAAGGATGCCATAGACTATTTTCCACCATCGTTGTGAAACTGCGCTGTTCCATGTTTATCCGGGCCAGTTGACACGGTTAAACTTTCTTTTTCCACTTTGGTGCTACAAAATCAGGATACATCTGGGACACAAGAGTTGGTGACAGTGTGATACTGTACAATACCTAAACACTGGAGTACGCTCATGTACTGGAAATGCACTTGGAACTGTTCCTCATCTTGCTCTGAACTATTTGGCCCAGTGGTGCTTCATGGTAATTGCTTCCTCAAAAGGATTGTTATGTTAGCTTCTTTTTCCCCCTGAAAATGATGTTTTCATAAGTCAGAGTAATGACGCTCATACTTTTGTCCAGATTTATTAATTCATCCTGGACAGTCTTATTTGTCATTGACCCCTTAATACTGCCAATTTGTGAAAGTCTTTGAAGAACACATGCTCCTTTTTTTTGTAACAATATAAGATCAGCACAGATTAATCAGATGTCCGATTAGCAAGATCCCTGCTACGATCTGTTGTGCATTGCCATATCTGCTAACTGAAGATCTATGTATGACATCAATTATCCTCAAAAGCACAGCTAGCATAGTTATATGATTCAGCTTGGCTACTGTAACTCCTTCATTATTTCCTGTAAAGCTTTAGCATTAGCCTGAATGAGGACCAACTAGCTTTTAATCGTTCAAATCAAACTGCTCAAAATAATTGTTTTTTTTATTTTTTTATTTTATTTATTACTCAGACAAGGTTTCACTGGAGTTACACATTAGCATGTTTAATTCATGAAGGAGTGTATGTTAAGACCTCACCTCCATCTTCCCTAAAAGCACCTCTGCATTAACCATTCTGTGCTAGCATCTTGATGTCTGAAGAAATTTAGCATCTTGTGGATGAAATCTGTGTGTTCAACTGAAGGTATTAGATCCCAGAGGAGATCTATGTTTCTCTTTTCTGGAAAGTTACCCATGGAGCAGTGGGACATCAGTTAGCATCATAAGGTTACAGTATGTGCTAACAGAATGCTGAAATGCTTCTGTAAATATGACCCATGTGGTGCAGCTGATGAACCACGAGTGGGCAGAAATTCAGAGACTGAGATGTGTGACATTTTATATAAGAACCATGACACCTCTAAGTGTGTGTGAGGGATAAAATTAATGAGGCTACGGGAGCATTAGCACTGGAGTTGGGAATAGCTTCAGTTACACCAGTTCACAGCATTACTGTGGGTTATTAAATGCCTCTCAGTTTGTCATCCATGTATTAATTACACCTTATTAAAATTGATTTTATTTAATTGAGAGAGTGTTTAAACGGTAATGTGTTAAACATATTTGTGAAATGGTCCAGTTGGATGGGTGACTTGCTGATGTTGGTTGTGGCTACGTCAGTTGAAATGACATGTATTTTGTCTGCAGCCTAAGATCGAGTGGCTGAAGAATCAGATGCTCATAGGGGACGATCCCAAATACAGGCAGATCAACAACCAGGGAGTGTGCTCGCTCGAAATCCGCAAACCATCCAGCTTTGATGGTGGCGTCTATACTTGCAGGGCCAAGAATGCCCTTGGTGAGGCTACAGTTGCCTGTAGGCTGGAGGTCAAACGTAAGTACAGGATCATTTGCTCTTTGCCTGACACGCTAATGCTACAAGGTGCATTTTCAGCTGATTATAGTGTCATTGATCCTTTAAGGTGTTTATCCAGGGGAGGAATGGCAAGCAAGCATTTTTTTTTTGTTTTTTTTTTTTGTGCTGACTATGATTAATTTGAGTTGTTTTAAAGCATGTATTAATGTATGGGTGTGCGTACTGGATGGGTTCAGAGATATGTTGATAATTTTCTTTTCTCTTTTACCAGAGGTGACCATCCAAGATGAAAAAGATAGGAAATAAGATGATGTGCACAGGTCAGTAATTAAAAAATGGTTTAGATTGAAATACATAAAATCTAAAAAAAAATACATTGTATGTGCACATATGTGTTTGGGTAATTTAATAATATATAAATAAATTAATACTAAATAAATAATAATAAAAAATAAAATATATTATTATTATTGTTATTATTATTATTGCAGTAATTATGGTCACACTGCAAAAAACACCTTGATCCTAAAAGCAACAACTACTTGATTTGTCCACCATAGACATGCAGTTACACTCTGTAAGATACCTCTGAAAAGCTGATGTGCATCAAAAGCATGTCTGCTATGTAGTAACTTGGTTTTTAAAGGGTCTGTAAATCCTGTTGAATGCACACTATGCCACCAGGAAGGTTTTGCCATTTCACCACTCAGATCTTTGAAAGACATGCAGCATCAGATTTAAATGGCAGTTCAAATGGCAGTTTTTTGGGGGGTGTTTTTTTGGCTTTAGACTTGGTTCATTTGCAACACGCAACTACATCAAACTCACATCTAATGTCACACATAAAATTCTTTGATTGACAAAAAACCTGACGAAACATTATTGTAGACATCTGTTTGTACACTTTGTGCGTCTAACATGCCTATCAGGGAGTGTCTGTCATGTGATGACAGCTGTTTCCCCTGTGAAACTCCCATACATGGAGGAGCCTGCAAACTGTGAGAATGTAGCTGCTCTCACTTAAAGAGGCCAGAGTGACTGTTAGTGGCTGTGTGGGCTAAAAATGAAACTGTGGGCTGGCAGAGAGCAGAGAACGGAAAGCAGCACATCACCCATAACTTCCAACAGTGGCCACACACTGCCAGACTACACCTAATGACTATTTACACTAACTGAAAATAGCATATTTTCTTAGCGATATATGCTATTTACACTAAGTGAAAACAGCAATATATTCTATTTACACTAAGTGAAAATAGCAGCATTTTCTTAGAGATATGCTGCTTACACTAGGTGAAAATAGCGATAGATCTATTTACACCATGTAAAAGTATCAGTTCTTTGCAATAAGAGTAAATAGTAATTAGATGCTATCTATACTTTATATTGGCAGATACTATTTGCACCTCAGTATTTTTGTACATTAACAGGATGCAATAATATCATAGAGTGTATAAATGGATGCTGCCTTATTGGGAGAATAAAAACCCTCCCTACACCTTCCCCTAAACCTACCCAATAAACAGTTTTAATATTATTAAACACTCATTCACAGTTTATTTCCACTTTTGGAACATTATGTTAATTTTTATTGAAAATAAATGCGAGCTTGGCAAAATGCGGATTCGAACCTGCATCGACTGCGTTAAAAGCCAGGTCTGCAGGCCTTACTCGCTACTGCCACACCACTGAAGACACTGAATTCCATATGTCTTTTTTAAAACTTGAGTGGCCCAACCAGACTTTGGTGGGCGGAGCTAGTGTAAATAGCGTTTGCCAACAAGGGACGCTATTTGCACTTAGTGTAAACAGACACTCTGTAAAGTTTTACCGTCTTAATGTCACCATGAAATCAAAATGAACAATTCACAATTATGAAATATCGCAGTATTTATTATAGATGATTTATCTGTGCATATTGTTTATTATTTATTTAATTTTTTTGTAATTCATGTGCCCTCTATTTGACCCCATGCAATGTTTAACGCCTCTAAACATATGATTGACATCATTTTTTTTGCTTCATATTTAATGACTTAAATAAACTTAAACTTAAATAAACTAGGTAAACATAAATTTTTCATGATGATATGTTTTCAGTGTCCTATACACATTTTGTAGCATCGGTGATCTTTGGGGTCAATTTGACCCCAGGCTTATTTATCTGTAAAAACATATTAGAAATATAAACATTTTACACATATTTGTTCTGGATAATACTGAGGTCATTATAAAATGCAATTTTATAATCTTCAAACAATTTCCATCTGCTTCAGGGCCCTAACCTATCATAACCATACCTGTAGGTATTGCGAGAAACACTGTCATCAGTGGTGGGGAATCATAATTCTCATGAGAACTTAGCTGAGGAGAACCCTAATTTTGAGGCATCTTCCTCAGATGAGAATGTTGACTCTCCTGTTGTCTCTCAAGCACAAGGAGGTACATTACCTTACAAAAATGGCAATATATTATGTTCCCGCTCCCCACTTTAACGATAGGATAAAGCCGTATCCAAAAGTTTTGGCAGTTCTCTGCAGTGGGTCGTCCTCTCAGAAACCCTCATTAGATGAACTGCTTGTTAAATGTTGTTTTGCAAAGTTTGCTTTGTTTGCATTGTTTCTGAATTACTTTGCAGAGTGATCAGATACATTTTACATACAGTATTTGCAAAACGCTTCATTGGCAAAAAAAAAAAAAAAAAAAAAAAAAAAAAAGAACTTCAGTGTTTTTGGCCCTGGTAAAAAGTGACCAGCTAGCATTATTTCACTAATCATATCATCAGCACATGGGAAAGTGTGAACAAGTTCTAGTCAGGAGAAAGAAGAAGTGCTTCCAACCATTGTGTTCTTGCGTCATCAATGGTTACCTCTAAAGAAAGACATGCAGCCATCATCGCTTTGCAGCAATTTCTTTGCATGTGAGGCCATTTTGATGCAAAGCACCTGAAAGAACCATTTACTGGATCATCAAGAACTTGAGAAATTCAACTGCAATGAAGAAGGCTTCAGAACATTCCAGAGTGTCCAGCAAGCGGCAGGACGGTTACCTCCTGAAGAGTCAATACTGAACCATGTGCAGAGCTGCTCAATATTGGCAGCAGGTGTGTCTGAGTGCATCTGTACGCACAGTGAGGTCAAGACTTGAAGAAGGGCAGCAAAGAAGCCACTTTTCTCCAAGAGAATATATAATAATATAATAATACTGAATTCATTATAAAATGCAATTTTATATGTTGTTTTAAATATGCAATGTTGTTTTATTTAAAGAGCTATTTGAGTAGTCAATGAAGAAACATAAGGTACCTGACACATAAACCTTTGAAAATAAAATCATATTGACCCCATTGGGGAAATTTTTTTTGCTAGATTTGAGGGTAACAGGAGGGTTAATCAAAATAACTTCCCCTCCCTATAGCATGGACATTTCTTCTCTTTTCTGATGATGTGTTTACTGGTGCAAGGGCAAGGCAACCTGTCACTCACATGAGATCCACTCAAAAGTTTACATACCCATTGCAGAATCTGCAAAAATGTCAATATTTTTTTTTACAAAATAAGAAAGATCATGAAAATTGCATTTTTTTTTTTTTTTTTTAAATTTAGTAGCCTACTGTCCTGAATAAACTATTTCACATAATGACACACAGTATTAAGAATCAAGGGTATGTAAACTTTTGAACGGGGTCATTTTTATAAATTCAGTTTTTGTTTTTTGTTTTTTTTTTTTTTTCTTGTGGACTTTATGTAAACATCTGTTATGTGAAATAGTTTATTCAGGACAGTACTAAATAAAAAATAACATGCAATTTTCACGATCCTTCATATTTTGTTAAAATTATTAACATTTTTGCAGATTCTGCAAGGGGTATATAAACTTTTGAGCTCAACTGTAATTCCCCATTTCATGCCCATTTTTAAAGACGCACTAGAGCAAAGTTTCACAACATATGTGTTAAAACTGCATAGTAGGTAACAGCTTTCCTTCCAAAAAATTGCAATTTAAATCTCCCAGCATGCCAAAAGTATCAATTTGTAATTACAAACTGAAATACCAATTGGATTTTCCAGTGCTAGTTACAGTGGATTTTGAGAATGGGAGAAATACTTGTAAATAATGACGTAATGATCTCAAATCATTCTGTCTTTTGCAGTTCTCTTGTTGAGGAGCAGCAGGACACAACGCTATAGAATAACAATGGTGAGCAAAACTACTATATATATATATATATATACACAAACACAATATATATATACAAATACGTGATATGTCTCAGTGACCGGCAGTACTGTTTTAGTGCCACACCTATTTAGTTTATGTGGTGTACTTTATTCTGGGTAATGGGGTTTCCCGGTATCTGACACACTTTCTTCTCTCTTTCTCCTGTTGTAGATGTTTACAGTGGTGCAGGAGGATGAGCTTATGTGTGCACAATAATAGAGGCTCAGACTCGCTTCTGTGATTAATATTTTCAACAAAATACAAGAAACATTGGATAGATTCCTCTTTTGTTTAAAAGCAAAACCTGTTAGTAAGGGATAAAACAAGAATTTTTAGTTTTATATTTCTTGCATGTATTTCAAGTGTCACTCTAGTTGTCTGTACCTGTTTATTCCTGATGAAATACCTCGTTGTAATTGAGAGTGTTTCCAATAAAACAATAAACCCATTTATCTTATTGCAATAATATATAATAATCTACAAATGATAATTAAAATATATTGTGCCTTTTTATTATCTTATTGGATGTAGTTGAAAACAAACAAACAAACAAACAAAAAAAAACATATTCTTTGTGAAATTCTATGTCAAATTTTATTCAAACAGAGGTGTCTTAAACAGGACCCAGGTTCGCACCGGATGCTGTTGTCATTAGTCTTTTTTTCTGATAAACCAGCATGATGGTTGATTTAATATATTTAAATATATGACTTGTGGTCTTATCTGCCAGTTCAAAGGTTTTAAATAGACTGAACAAGCTTTAACTGGTACTCTGCAAATACACACCGATGAAACCAGTTACTAACAACACTGGTGACACGATTCACCATTAGTCAGAGCCTACTAATAGTGTGCTGTTTTAGCTGTTGCTGATGTTATAGTATATCAAAAACATTCTAAACTATTACTCTGTCCCTAATTTAAAAACAGTGAAGCATTAGTTCTGGTTATTATTGTCACGGGTGGTGGCTGTATATAAAGCACACAATGATAAAGATACTCAAACAGATCTTTAATCTAATAAACAAACCAACAAACAGGAGAATAACTAGGAGAATATACAACCACGTTACACATAGACAATAACAAATACAGGACCAGGAACTAACTGAAACTGATGGATTTTCACAGTATCTAACTAGACACACCTGAAGAGAATACTCAATTAGTAACAAGGGAAACAAATAGGCAGGGGACTGAGGAGAACAGAACCAATTAACAAAATAACATCAAACATATATATATATATATATATATATATGGGCGACATTTGACTCTTGAGTTGGGGGTACAAAAAAGTCTTTTTGACTTTTCATAGCAAAATGATGGACACTGATTCACATATCGTCCATGTCATATCCCATGATAATAAAATTAAGTAAATTATTAAATAAATGAATAAATAAACAAAAGTAACGTTTAAACTTGGTAGCGTAAAATTTCTGCGAATAATTTGCTGATGCAGGTACAAAAAAGTCTTTTATTCGCAGAAATTTTACGCTACCAAGTTTAAACGTTACAATATTTCCATTTTAAACCATGAAGGCAAGCTAGTGGATATCACACAAACAATGTGCAAACTTTGCTTGAGAGTTATGCGGGTGAAGAAGTCTCAAACGGCAGTCAATTATTCACTACAGAAAATGAAAGTAAAAACTGGCCGAGCTTTTGGCATCTGACGCTGCATTAATGGCGCATATTCTCTTAGAGACGATGAGAGATGAATCTAATTTATTTTCTTAATATTTCTCTTGTGGTCAATATTGAGAAAAAAATGAGTATTTTTCGTGAATCGAGAAGAATTTCATGTTAAACAAGTTGTTTTTTAAATGAGGAGTAGCCTATGCTATCTAACTAATCTTTTATTGTCCTCGCAGCGCGTCGGTTATGCAGTGATGTTCTATGATATTGCGGGGGAAATGAAGTGCAATATTAATTTAATAATAAAAGTAGCATAATAATAAGAATAATTTAAAGGTGCCCTAGAATTTAAAATTGAATTTGCCTTGGCATAGTTGAATAAT
Organism: Mylopharyngodon piceus; assembly: GCA_039654765.1. Taxonomy (NCBI): domain Eukaryota; kingdom Metazoa; phylum Chordata; class Actinopteri; order Cypriniformes; family Xenocyprididae; genus Mylopharyngodon; species Mylopharyngodon piceus. Next base: position 28,596,002 of record CM077446.1, read on the forward strand.
AAGAGTTCCGTACATGGAAATGACATACCATGAGCCTCAAACACCATTGTTTCCTCCTTCATATGTAAATTTCGTGCGTGGAAAAACACCACGGAAAAACAGGCGAATCTCAACATAACATGATTTACACAACAACTCCATGATTTACTCGCCCTCAAGCCATCCTAGGTGTATATGACATCCTTCTTTCAGACGAATATAATCAGAGTTATATTAAATAATGTCCAGGGTAATCCATGCTTTATACTGGGAGTGGATGGTGCCCCAAATTCTAAAGACAGAAAAAATGCACTCATCCATTATAAAAGAAGTCCACACGGCTCTGGGGGGTTAATAAAGGCCTTCTGAAGCGAAGCGATGCGTTTGTGTAAGAAAAATATCCATATTTAAAACTTTATAAACTGTAATCTCTAATTTCCGCTAGCTGTCATACGCGCGTTCACGAGAGAGTGGCGTTCCAGCTTGTGACGTAAGACGCATGCGCAGCGTGAGCTCCTGTGAGAATGTGCTAGTCTCGTGAGAACCAAGTTGTGTACAGCAAAGGAAATCCACGTGAAGAAGCGAATTATTTGAGCTATAGGTACTCTACATTTTATGTTAAAATGCTGATTTCTTGTGAATATCCGGGTTGCTTCAACAAAGCTAAAGTCTTGAGATTACGTGCGCCGACATCAAAGGGAGATGCAGAACGCTGTGCATGACTGGCTGCCGCTTCAAACCTAGATTGTTTGTTTGTATGTTTTGCTGCACTGATCGGATTACTGCTTTATTTGTATTTCTATATCACCATCGGATTACTGTGCTTTTCGGATTACTCCAATTCTAACTGTTGGTGCTTTGGACTTGATTGTTGACTGCAATTTTTACTGCCTGCAAGTTTTGCCATCGGGCTGCTGCGAGCTCTCTACCCTGTTGCGTCTTCCACCACTTTCTGACTTTCATCAGATGGGTGAGTTACCGCTCTCTCTATCAGTTGCGCGGTTTGTTTACTGCTTGCTATCTGGGTGTGTTGTCTCCCTCTTAGCCTGCTGTTTTTGGTGATGTGACTTACGGGGTTTGGCTAACATGATTTTCGCTAGTGATTGGCATTTACTCCGACAATATAAACATGCCTCGGCCAACAGTTTTTCAGTTTGTTTTGCTGCCGCAGCCTCCTCCATCTCCCGGAGTTCCTGGTCGGAATACTCCGGTTCAAACAAATATGGCTGGGCAAAAAACAAAGTCTTCTCTTGGCTTATATCGAAATCCTCCGACATTTTTCTTAACAAATCCTAGTTTTGTACTTTTAATTCATGACCGATGTTTTGTTTTGCTCTCTTCTCTGCGCTTCCGTGGTCGTCACCGGAGCTCACACTGCGCATGCGTCCTACGTCATAAGCTGGGAAGCTACTCTCTCGTGAACATGCGTATGACAGTTAGCGAAAGCTAGAGATTACAGTTTATAAAGTTTGAAATATGGATATTTTTCTTACACAAACACATTGCTTCACTTCAGAAGGCCTTTATTAACCCCCCGGAGCCATGTGGACTTCTTTTATAATGGATGGATGCATTTTTTCTGTCTTTAGAATTTGGGGCACCATCCACTCCCATTATAAAGCATCGATTAGCCTGGACATTATTTAATATAACTCCGATTATATTTGTCTGAAAGAATAATGTCATATATACCCAGGATGGCTTGAGGGTGAGTAAATCATGGGGTAATTTTCATTTTTGGGTGAACTATCCCTTTAAAACATGGTATAATAAAAAATCTATGGGGTATTTTGAGCTGAAACTTCACAGACACATTCTGGGGACACCTTAGACTTATATTACATCTTGTAAAATGTCAATTCTAGGGCACCTTTAATAGCCCTGTGTGCCCGTCCGCTATACGCCACTGTAAAGGGCTAAACTGCATTCACCTGCGTTTTATCCAAATCCACATGCATTGACCATTCAGTGTTCAGTACTGCAATGTCCGAGTCTCTCCTATCCCCTGGTGTTTCTCGTGTGTTTTCGGTCGGCGCAACCAAGAAAAAAAATCTTTCACACGATGCGGTGTTCATCGGCACAGTCAAAAATAACTTAAAGAGGTTACCAACGTTTACTAGACTGTTGACTAGCTTTGACTCTCTGAACAGTGGCCGCCTGCAGCCGAATTTTTGTGACCACGGACAGTGCGCGTACAACAGCGAACGTGCGAGTGAATTGAGCGCTTGAAAAGTCCACTGGATAGTGCGCAGGCGATGAATGCGGAAAGACGCGTTCACGGGCAAAGGAGTATCTTTGAAAGTCTCGTGCGCTCAACTGTTCGCGAGACGGAGTGGGACGCTGAAAATGAAGTATACCTGGGCCTTAACCATGGAGCTGACGGCTCACATCGGGAAAAATACCCCCCATCCCCCCATCAGCTGGAGCTACAGTAGCTACAGTAGCTCGTCTGTTGGATCGGACCACACGGGCCAGCGTTCGCTTCCCCACGTGCATCAGTGAGCCTTGGCTGCCCATGACCCTGTCGCCAGTTCACCACTGTTCCTTCCTTGGACCACTTTTAAAAAGCTGCAGTTTTGGAGATGCTCTGACCCAGTCGTTTAACCATCACAATTTGGCCCTTGTAAAACTCGCTCAAATCCTTACGCTTGCCCGTTTTTCCTGCTTCTAACACATCAACTTTGAGGACAAAATGTTCACTTGCTGCCTAATATATCCCACCCACTAACAGGTGCCGTGATGAAGAGATAATCAGTGTTATTCACTTCACCTGTCAGAGGTCATAATGTTATGCCTGATTGGTGTGTGTGTGTGTGTGTGTGTGTATATATATATATATATATATATATATATATATACATACACACACACACACACATATCTATCTATCTATCTATATATATCTATCTATCTATATATATCTATATATATATATATATATATATATACATACATATATATATATATATATATACACATACATATATATATATATATATATATATACCAGTGTCAGCATCAACAGTGAAGAGGCGACTTCAGGATGCTAGACTTCATGGCAGAATTGCCAAGAAAAAGCCGTATCTCAGACTGGCCAATAAAAACAAAAGACTGAGATGGGCAAAAGAGCACAGACATTGGACACTGGAAGACTGGAAGAAAGTGTTGTGGACAGATGAGTCCAAGTTTGAGGTCTTCGGATCATTTGTGAAGAAGAACATTTGTGAGACGCAGAACAAATGAAAATATGCTAGAACAGTGCTTAATACCTTCTGTCAAGCATGGTGGAGGCAGCGTGATGGTCTGGGGGTGCTTTGGAGGTGGTAAAATAGGAGATTTGTACAGAGTGGAAGGGACCTTGAGGAAGGAAAGCTATCACAAGATTTTGCAACGCCATGCCATAACCTGTAGACAGCACTTGATTGGGGCCAATTGCACATATCCTCACAGAAACTGATCTGTAATGTTACAGAATCCATGAGCTCTTCCAGGTCGGTAGCAGCATCTTCATAAAACGCTCTAATCAGTGCATTCGAAGCAGGCCTGTAAATCCTGCTCTGCTTCATTAGTCCATCTTTTTACAGTCCTTATTACAGGTTTAGCTGATTTCAGTTTCTGCCTGTAGGTGCATTATGGGATTTAATGAGTGCACTCGATGATGTCCACTATGGTTTCGGACACCACTACAAATGGCTGTGCCCTCAAATAATGTCGTATTTAATGGTATGGGGACGATTTCGGACACAGCCTCTATTTCCTGGAATTATCTTTCATTGTTACGCTTCATTGATATAGCCACCCTTAACACATACAGGTGCTGGTCAAACTTGTATATTATATTCATTCATTACACACAAACTGATATATTTCAAATGTTTATTTCTTTTAATTTTGATGATTATAACTGACAACTAAGGAAAATCCCAAATTCAGTATCTCAGAAAATTAGAATATTGTGAAAAGGTTCAATATTGAAGACACCTGGTGCCACACTCTAATCAGCTAATTAACTCAAAACACCTGCAAAGGCCTTTAAATGGTCTCTCAGTCTAGTTCTGTAGGCTACACAATCATGGGGAAGACTGCTGACTTGACAGTTGTCCAAAAGACGACCATTGACACCTTGCACAAGGGGGGCAAGACACAAAATGTCATTGCAAAAGAGGCTGGCTGTTCACAGAGCTCTGTGTCCAAGCACATTAATAGAGAGGCGAAGGGAAGGGAAAAGATGTGTTAGAAAAAAGTGTACAAGCAATAGGGATAACCGCACCCTGGAGAGGATTGTGAAACAAAACCCATTCAAAAATGTGGGGGAGATTCACAAAGAGTGGACTGCAGCTGGAGTCAGTGCTTCAAGAACCACTACGCACAGACGTATGCAAGACATGGGTTTCAGCTGTCGCATTCCTTGTGTCAAGCCACTCTTGAACAACAGACAGCGTCAGAAGCGTCTCGCCTGGGCTAAAGACAAAAAGGACTGGACTGCTGCTGAGTGGTCCAAAGTTATGTTCTCTGATGAAAGTAAATTTTGCATTTCCTTTGGAAATCAGGGTCACAGAGTCTGGAGGAAGAGAGGAGAGGCACACAATCCACGTTGCTTGAGGTCCAGTGTAAAGTTTCCACAGTCAGTGATGGTTTGGGGTGCCATGTCATCTGCTGGTGTTGGTCCACTGTGTTTTCTGAGGTCCAAGGTCAACGCAGCCATATACCAGGAAGTTTTAGAGCACTTCATGCTTCCTGCTGCTGACCAACTTTATGGAGATGCAGATTTCATTTTCCAACAGGACTTGGCACCTGCACACAGTGCCAAAGCTACCAGTACCTGGTTTAAGGACCATGGTATCCCTGTTCTTAATTGGCCAGCAAACTCGCCTGACCTTAACCCCATAGAAAATCTATGGGGTATTGTGAAGAGGAAGATGTGATATGCCAGACCCAACAATGCAGAAGAGCTGAAGGCCACTATCAGAGCAACCTGGGCTCTTATAACACCTGAGCAGTGCCACAGACTGATCGACTCCATGTCACGAATTCAGTAATTCAGTAATTCAGGCAAAAGGAGCCCCAACTAAGTATTGAGTGCTGTACATGCTCATACTTTTCATGTTCATACTTTTCAGTTGGCCAAGATTTCTAAAAATCCTTTCTTTGTATTGGTCTTAAGTAATATTCTAATTTTCTGAGATACTGAATTTGGGATTTTCCTTAGTTGTCAGTTATAATCATCAAAATTAAAAGAAATAAACATTTGAAATATATCAGTCTGTGTGTAATAAATGAATATAATATACAAGTTTCACTTTTTGAATGGAATTAGTGAAATAAATCAACTTTTTGATGATATTCTAATTATATGACCAGCACCTGTATATGGGTGGGGGTGGTGAACTTGCAGATATTGCCGAGAACAAAAGCAAACTACTGTTGTTCCCATCAGCCACTGTTTTTTTTAAACTCTTAGTATAAATTAGCAACTATTACTGACATCATTGCCAGGCTGTTTTGTTTGTTTGTTTGTTTAATGGCACACTATGTAAATTCTCACCTCTAGAGGTCACTTATTCAAAACAAAATAGCTTGATGATGCCGAGATTGAGCATGGATTCTTGGGATGTCATCCTCACCTCACAGCCGGTGGAAAAGAATCGGGACGGGACTCAGGCAGAAATCATGTTCATGGATGAGATTATTAATGTTACTGTAGTATGAAGCAGAGCAGGGCCGAGTGCTGTGGGAGCTGAATGAGGCCGCTGGAGCGATCGCTTATGAGAGATGAGTGCGACACACGTATCGAGAGCAGTGGAATTTTATCAGAATTTTATAGCGTTTTTTTTTATCATATTAGACACATTTGTGTGTTGAAAGTTGTTATAGTGCTACTCTGTGCATTCGCTCGGCGGCTGCTATGAGACTTGTTGCACACTGCAGTAAGCTAGTCGATGAGTCGAATCAACTCCACAGCAACTACATAAATTTATCTACTAACTGTTCAGAACCATCCAGTTGCATTCTGTAAGTTGTAACTTCTTCCCGAGTCTCTCCATCAGTGTCCGACTCCAGTTTGAATAATGTAAGGCTGAACATCGTTACTGACAATCGTCATTTTGGCTGCGTGAGATTCTCCAGCTTTGTTGTTGTTGAGCAACCGAAGCACGAGCTGTTAAAGCGCCACCCTCTTCTGGAAAGGGGGCTGGGAGCAGCAGCTCATTTGCATTTAAAGGGATACACACAAAAACGTGTGTTTTTGCTCACACCCAAATAGGGGCAAATTTGATAAGCTATAATAAATGATCTGTGGGGTATTTTGAGCTGAAACTTCACAGACACATTCTGGAGCAAACACTATCCAGAGCAAATAAAACGAGTGAGTGAGAGGAGGCGGTGTGTGTCGAATTTGCTGTCGGAGAGGACAGAGCGAGAACGCGCAGCTGGTATCTGTGTATCGATACAGCAGAAAATGAGAATTGGAACAGCATCAGATATTTCAGTATTGAAATGTATCGAAATAACAATATTTTTGACAACACTATACTATGTAGTTTGTTTCTCCAGACCTTCAGTCCATAAATCACTCTGAGCTCCTTCACTGTGCGGTTATGATCAGCTCTCCAGAATCTGCTGCAGCAGGTGCTTTTTTCAGCCCAAATATCAGGGTTTTTATTGGACCGTTTACATTCAGATGTCTGACACAGACTAAAATACAGCAAGGAGCTAAAGCCCTCCTAAAATGGGCCTAGTGGGACCCCTGACCCAAACATTAGCTTTGTAGGTGAAATGGAAGACAAGACGTCATGATTTCCTGTCAGGTTTCCATTAAAGGTGGTTAAAACAGGAAGCTATTCTTGTTGCAGAGACTCACACAAGGTCAGTGTTCACTGAGGCTCTACTTTGACTGCAGCTGAAAATGGAGACATTTAAAATCATCCTTTTGACAGGTAGGGAGCCTTTATTAATATTAATTATATTTGAAACCAACATTATCAGAAAAAAAAAAAGTTACAAAAGCTGTCACCTGGGCAGTACCTTTTCTGGGATTTAGTAATATTTTAGTATAATTTAGTATATTTTAAAACAAAAAACAAATAATTTTCTAAATACCTCACATCATTAGGCACATATCAAACCTTAGGCATTAAAGACTTTTTATTATTTTCACTTTTTTTTCTTTTTTTTTTTTTTCTTTTTTCAGATTTAAACACTTTTTTTTCCCTCAACCCTGTAACAGACAAAATGTAATTAGTTTAAAAAAGGACTTTAGTCATCTCATCTTCATTTATATAGCGCTTTTCACAATAGAAAAGATTGTTTCAAAGCAGCTTCACAGTGATAATAGGAAAATTAATGGACAGAGATTGTTTTGGCTTTACAGCAGCTCTAAGAAAAAGTTATTATCGAGTTAAAGTATGTTTTTGATTGAATCACTTCCGTTGTAAGAATTGTTAATTATTAACTTAGGGGCGGCTTACATGACACCTTTTTAACTGAAAACAGAAGACATTTAATGTGTTCCTGCAGTTCATTTACGTGTTTAGTCTATAGGTTTGTGTGTTTGAATGTGTATGTGCACAGACGCTTAGTCTTTTTTTACAAAGTGACATTGCTAAATTACTTGTCTGCCTTGCATAATACAGAAAAATTAGTTGTGTCCGCGGATCTATGCGAACTGGAATCATTTTGATAACAATTTATCTATACATAGGGAAAGGAAAGGGAAGGAGGCCTTCATAGGGGATAGTTTAGTTGACACTTCAGGGCTGCTTTGTTGTCAGGTCTAGGCACAGGTCCTTCATCTCATCTGGATACGGCCTGGATCTGGCAGACTACAGCAAACCTCGGGATAAACAGAGAGAGACTAATATTAGCGTAGACGCCATTCTTCTTGTGATGTAGCAAGTACATCAGGTGTTATGGGAAGTGTTCCCGGTTCCGGCTGACCTAATTTATGCAGCCTAACAATTTACATTATTTGAATTATAGAAGTAGATAATGTGTTATATGTATGCCAGGTTAAAGAGATGAGTTTTTAGTCTAGATTTAAACTGACAGAGTGTGTCTGCTTCCCAAACAATGCTAGGAAGACTGTTCCAAAGTTTAGGTGCTAAAAAGGAAAAGGATCTACCACCTGCAGTTGATTTTGATATTCTAGGTATTATCAACTGGCCTGAATTCTGAGATTGCAATAGACCTGAAGGACTATAATGCGTTAAGAGCTTGCTCAGGTACTAGGGAGCTAAACCATTTAGTGCTTTGTAAGTAATTAGCAAGATTTTAAAATCTATACAATGTTTAACAGGGAGCCAATGCAGTGTTGACAGAACCGGGCTAATATGGTCATACTTCCTGGTTCTAGTAAGAACTCTAGCTGCTGCATTTTGGACCAGCTGTAGTTTGTTTATCAAGTGAGCAGGGCAACCACCCAGTAGAGCGTTACAGTAATCTAGCCTTGAAGTCATGAATGCATGAACTAACTGTTCCGCATTTTTAATATTTTTAAGATGGAAGAATGCGGTTTTACAGATGCTAGAAATGTGGCTTTCAAATGAAAGATTGTTATCAAAGAGCATACCCAGGTTCTTAACTGACAACGAGGACTTTACAGAACAGCCATCAAGTGTTAGACAGTATTCTAGGTTATTACGTACAGAGGTTTTTAGTCCAATAATTAGAATCTCTGTTTTTTCTGAATTTAGTAGTAGGAAATTACTAGTAATCCATTTTTTTTTATATCAGCTATGCATTCCGTTAATTTTGTGAATTGGTAAGTTTCGTCAGGGCGCGAAGAAATATAGAGCTGAGTATCATCAGCGTAACAGTGAAAACTAATGCCATGCTTCCTAATGATATCTCCCAAGGGTAGCATGTACAGAGTGAAAAGCAACGGTCCTAGTACTGAACCTTGCGGTACTCCATACTGAACTTGTGATCGATATGACATCTCTTCGTTTAAGTCAAGTCAAGTCACCTTTATTTATATAGCGCTTTTTACAATGTAGATTGTGTCAAAGCAGCTTTACATTGATAACTGGTACATTATTTGGCTGCACAGCAGCTCTTAAAGAATAGTGTCAATGCAGGCAGATCAAAGCACTGTTGAATATCAAATGTCACTGATGTTTACTGATACAAACTGATAACGGTCAGATAAGTATTATTTGAACCATGCCAATGCAATTCCACTAATGCCAACATAATTTTCCAGTCTATTCAAAAGAATGTTGTGGTCGATAGTGTCAAAAGCAGCACTGAGATCTAGTAACACTAGTAGAGAGATACAACCACAATCTGATGATAAGAGCAAATCATTTGTAACTCTAATGAGAGCCGTCTCAGTACTATGGTATGGTCTAAATCCTGACTGGAAATATATACAGTAGCCAGCACAAATGTCAAATGGGATTTGTTGCTTACATTACATTATATTACATGAAGCACCATCACTTCGAATGAATTATATTTGAACGACTTTTGAGTAATACTGAAGATATTACTATAAATTACAGCAACACCTCCCCCTTTGCCTTTCAGTCGAGGCTCGTGTTGATAATAGTAACCTTGAGGGTTGGACTCATTTAAAGTAATGTAATCGTCTGGTTTTAGCCAGGTTTCTGTCAAACACAGCACATCTAGATTATTGTCTGTAATAGTATCATTTACAATAAGTGCTTTTGAAGAAAGGGATCTAATATTCAGCAACCCAAGCTTTATCATTTGTTTATCAGTATTATATCTGTTTTTTATTTGTTAAACATCAGTTAAATTTTTACCCTTTAATGGGTTTTGGAGTTTTTTTTGTACAGTATTTACTAATTCGGGGTACAGACACAGTCTCTCTGTGATGATATCTAGGTGAAAGAGACTCTATGTGTTGGGATTTATTTGACTTCTGTGACGTGAGACAGCTAGCAGACGGTCAGTTTAGCCGGTCTGTCTGCTTGCTGACCTGGGCCCCAGTTTGTCATTTCAGCTCTAAGACTATGTGCCATATTACTAGAGAGAAGAGCGGCACCAACCCAGGAGGGATGAATACCATCTCTTTTCAACAGGTCAGGTCTGCCCCAAAAACTTTTCCAATTGTCTATGAACCCTATATTATTCTGCGGACACCACTTAGACAGCCAGCCATTGAGTGATGATAGTCTGCTAAGTATCTCATCACTCCAATGAACAGGAAGGGGGCCAGAGCAAATTACAGTGTCTGACATCGTACTTGTGAGTTCACACACCTCTTTAATGTTAATTTTAGTGATCTCCGACTGGCGAAGTCGAACATCATTAGTGGCGACGTGAATAATAATCTTAGAGTAAGCACTTAGCCAGCACTCTTAAATTTGCTTTGATTATCTTCAATTATAACAAGTTTTTACACAAAACTTGTTATAAAACAAACATCTACCTACTGCTCATGTGTCCCTCATAACAATTTAATAACATTTACAATTTTCACATTTTTATGTAACTGGTTTGAAAGGAGACATTATCTTCAATTTTATATTTTTTAATTTTGTCTATATCTCATATTGTGCCCTTCTTTCTGGGTCAACATATCTGCATGCAAAACACAGTCTTTCTGCTGCTGATGTGGTTGCCATTTCTGACAAAGGATGTTTGTCAATGTTTAAGTGGACACATGACATCAAATATTCTATTTATAACAAAATTATGAGTTGTCGTGATTTTCTTAAGTATATCTTTACTGAAACCATGACTATTTTGTATTTTTTTTTATTAAAATTATTCAATTATAAAATTTTCAACCCCGAAATAATGAGAAATAAACAGATATGTGACAGGGTTGAGTGTAACGGGGTTGAGGTTTTTTGCACAAAATGGCCACTGCTCCTCTTGTAGTGAAGTGTAGAATAGTGCATTGAATATACTTACGGATTAAAGAGAAATTTTGAAAAAATAATTTTCCATCTTAATTTTATGTGATGGGGTTGAGTTGTGAAGCTTGACAGTACCCTCCCTGACTATAATACGCCTCAAAAATATGGTATGATACTATCTTCTGCACCACTGTTAAAGAGACCTGAATGATGTCATTTCTTTTAAATGATGTCACATATGGGTGGAGTCTAAATTATTATAGGCCGAGAATGGTTGGTGTGACAGGGTTGAGTTCAGATAAAATGGCATCTTTTATCAAAAATCAGTATTTAGTGTGATCTGAACTTCTTCCATTTTCTCAAAGAGGAAAATCCCCTCTTTTTTTTAATACTGCATACAAATTTCCTGTATTTTCTGGTTATATTCTAATAAAGAGACTGAGAAATAATTATATATGGTCATACCTTTGCTAAAACATCTAATGGTGTAAATCTAATCTCCTTTCACATTCATACATATTCTACTTTCACACACTTACATTCTCCTTTCATTCTTTTATTATAAATAATAACTATGTAAGAAGAAAATGTATGTATGCCTGAAGAAAATATGTGTATGTAAGAGAAGAATGTATGTGTGTGAGAGAGTATAGTGGAAACGAAAGGGGTATAATGGAAATGGAAGGCAGGTCAGGCGCGATCATCACGTGACGTCCAGCTTCTCAGCGCCGCCCCGCTGACTTGGTGCATTATTTCGGTGAAATACAGGTTTGTGTATGTTTTATTTCATCTATAAAATCATTGCTGTGCTGTAAATCATTTTATTTAATGCATAGCAAACTACAGGGATGCGATGTCAGTAAACGAGTGTCGCATCCGTCTTTCGGATGAAGGAAACACTGAAGGAAACTGAGAGGGCGGTGGTCTGAAATTAGTTCCGCCGCCGAACGCGAGCCCATCTCCGGCAGGAGAATCAGCATCGTTACGGTGGAAACGGGACGGGACTTTTGATTACACTTGAATTACTTTTAGACCTAATGTATCATTTTTACTTCTAAAACGATTTTAAATGTAGGCAATATTTTAGGCATGGTAAAAACTATATTAAATAAGCTGTATTAAAGGGGACCTATTATGCCCCATTTTATAAGATATAAAATAAGTCTCTGTTGTCCCCAGAGTGTGTATGTGAAGTTTTAGCTCAAAATACCCCACAGATAATTTTTTATAGCATGTTAAAATTGCCACTTTTTGTGGTTGAGCAAAAACGCGCCGTTTCAGTGTGGGCCCTTTAAATGCAAATGAGCTGCTGCACTCGGCCTAAGAGGGCGCAGCTTCACGAGCTGATTCTCCGGTGACAGGATTCAGTCAGGACGAACGTTCAGCGCCTCACGTGATCAACTGCCAAATTCAAATGTGCTTGCGCGCTTTGGCTGGCGCTAAACCAGAGACGGACGCGTGCAGCGCTTTCATATATCACATATATGCAGTGTTTTCAACCAAATAATGTTTATTTTAGGTTTCAGACATTTAAATACACATGAGTACTAACAAAACAATATATTTAGAGTTTGTATAATACACAATGATGTCTATAGAAGCGGAAATAACAACCCTTTCCATTATAATTAGACGACACGTTTTGTTCAAATCAGATACACATTGTGAAAGTAACTTTAAAGCTTACTCTATTCTTCCCCAGTTCATGACTCACTTACTTTCATGTATTTCGGGAGAAGTGGATGAATTCACGTGTTGTAAATCCAACAGATCCGATTCTCTGTGCGGCGCAAACTAACATGGCGGCACCCATTGCGCATATGGCTCAACTAATGTGATCGTTATAAAGGTGTTTAAACAGCAAAACACATCCACTTGCACATATTTGACAATCGGAATATCAGATATTTCATGCTATAGCTAACAAATCTGTGAATATTTTGAATAAAAAAGGAAAAATTAAATAAAAGCAGATCATCAGTCATACAGCGCTGTGGTGTGTTATGTGACAAGCAATGACGCGTCACCATGGAAACAATAAAATGATACGTTCTAAATAACGGTCGCCTTAAAAAAAACTCACGCTGGGGGGTCAGCCAGAATATTTTAAACTTACGTGCGAAAGGGTTAATGTTTATTGTACTTCACACAAAATAAGAAGCGTCCGTTTTCACTCTAGAAAATCACTGTAAGAGCTTAATAAAAGTGTGCATTAAAATATTATCCATAAACTCTCTCTCTCTTCCTTGCATTATCATCAACATACACAGCGAAGTAGACAGAAACACTCGCTACAACTAACAGTAAACAAATATATAAAGACCTTATGCCTTTTCGGGTGGTGCTTAATGAACTGATACACTTTATATCCGTAAATCAACTCCGATGAACTGTAATAAAGTGCCCTCACATTTATTACTGCCGTATCCAGTATCACTCTGGAGACTGTAAGCTGGATCACGAACAGTTTGTACTTATATATCCTTGAGTAACACATTTTTACCACAACCTTTGTTTTGTATTGTCCCTTTGTATTGACATTCATTCACAAAGCAGTCCAGTTTGAAATGATTCGCGCAGACATAAACGAATTTCGGTAGAATTGAGGGAGCATTTTCTTGGGAAAAAAAATGAATCCACCTCGTCTTCAGCAGCTCAGATTTCGGGAGTAAATGGAGAGAGCTATGTGGATTAATCCATCCAGCTACAGAACACCTAAAACGCTTGGGAGACATTCTCATCAGTGCAGTAATGGCGGACTGTACAACTCGCTGTGAACTCGCTCAGGGCGGTTCTATGTTAAAACGGCAGTGTCTGTCAACATTCGTGGACGGGGCCTGTGGCTAATGTGACGTCACATTGCCAGGGATCTGGAAACAGCTTGTTCAGAGACACTGCTTATGATTTATGGGGATTAAAAAAAAAAAAGGAGTGGTTGGATTTTTATCATTATAGGGTGGTTGTGTACACACACTGCCAACACACATTTATGTCCAAACACCATGCAAAAAGTGAATTTTGCATCATAGGTCCCCTTTAAGAACTGTATCGAAAATAAAGTTGTCATAAACCAGTGGTTGTGTGGAGTATTTTACAAATGTTTAAATCAGTGATTCCCAACCGGGGGTACATGTGCGTGTTCCAGGAAGTAAGCAAAAAGATTTAGATTTTGCTTGGTTTGTTCAGGACTGTCAGTTAGACGTAATAGGCTTGCTAGGGGTGCTGTCAGTCGCCCCAGCTTAACCCCAACCTGGTGCGTTAATCGCTGCAAATGTGTCTATTTACGATGTGATTTTGCAGCATTAAGTATTGTAACCAAGCACAGGCATTACTGTTGAAAATAATGGCCAATCAGAGGTGTTTAAGTTAGACTATGTTTACCCAGCCCTTGGGCTAAAAACAACCCAAAATATACACATGTATGTGAAAGGAGAATGTAAGTGTATAAGAGTAAAAATGTATGTATGTGAAAGGAGAATATAAGTGTATGAGGGTAAAAATGTATGTATGTGAAAGGAGAATGTACTGTAAGTGTGTGAGAGTAAAAATGTATGTATGTGAAAGGAGAATGTAAGTGTGTGAGAGTAAAAATGTATGTATGTGAAAGGAGAATGTACTGTAAGTGTGTGTGAGTAAAAATGTATGCATGTGAAAGGAGAATGTAAGTGCGTGAGAGTAAAAATGTATGCATGTGAAAGGAGAATGTAAGTGCGTGAGAGTAAAAATGTATGTATGTGAAAGGAGAATGTAGGTGTGTAAGAGTGCCAGAATGAATTATGGCTTGTACAGCCCCATAAGTATTGGGACGGTTTAACTTAAAGTAAATGGAAAAGTGTAAAAGCTAATATTTAGTTGTAAATGCCTTGAAAGCAATCACAGGAGTGAGTCTGTGACCCATAGACATCACCAGACTCTTGGTTTCACACTTTGAAATGCTTTTCCAGGCCTTTGATGCAGCCATTTTCAATGGTTGCTTGTTTTAGGGAGTTTCTGCCTTTAGTCTCCTCTTCAGCTGGTGAAATGCTTGTTAAATAGGATTTAAATCTGGAGATTGACTTGGAATGTCCAGTTTGGAATGTCCTGAAAAAGATAGATACCACTGGCAAGCTTCAGCAACTAACAATGACCAGGTCAGCTGAGAAAATCTACAGAAGTTGATGATAGACAAATGTCAAGGGCTGTGAAAAAACAAAAACAACAACAACAACAACAAAAACCCTCTAAAATAACTGGAGGATACACAGCAAGATCAGCAAGATCAAACATCTGATCAGTACCAAAAATGGGAAAGCCAATTAGTATTTGCAAAAACACACAGAGATGAGCCAGTAGAGTTTTAGAACAGAGTTTTATGGACAGATGAGACAAAGATTAACCTTTATCAAAGTGGGAAAGCAAAAGTGTGGGGGAAAAAAAGAAACTGCAAATGATCCAAGGCATACAACCTCATCTGGAAAGCATGGTGGAGGTATATATATATATATATATATATATATATAATGGCAAGTCCGAAGCAGTTTAAGCAGCATGCACAGGCAGTGCTTGAGGGTGCTGTCTGTGCAAACTGTGAGCTGCTGCCGCTCAGAATGCTCCGCTCCTGTCTGGCCTTGTTCGATGAGACAGGCCAGGCTCGTGCTCCCCGTGGTTCGGAACCCGTGTCTGCCGAGGCGGAGCAGCGTTTACAATACTGGGGGTCGCAGATGAAGCTGGTGGAGGAGGTTGAGATGGCCTCTGCCTTTTCTCAGCTTTCAGAAACCAGCTCCGGTGTTCTCATTCAGGGATCGGAAAGCCCGCTCTGCGGCTTCTTTCGCTTGTGATGAGGACCCAATGCTAGAATCTGGCTCTGAGGAGTTAGATGTTCTAAGCATCGAGGCAAGAGAATTAGAGGACTTGCCATGTGAAGGCTGCTACCGAGACTACAGGAAACGCTCATTGAGTTTGCTTTTCTTTTGCGTTTCCTGCTGTCTCGGTCGCAGCCTTCACATCACAACCTTGACATCTGCATGGTCTCGCTCCACAGTATCTGGCAGATCTTTTAACACCTTACACACCAATTTGCAATTTACGATCTTCTCAGCACGATCTCTTAGTTGTTCCCAAAACACGGTTACGATCCAGGGTTGACAGGGCCTTTTCAACGTATGCTCCAAAACTGTGGAATTCTCTCCCAATTGACATTAGGGATGCTAATTCTTTAGCTGTTTTTAAAACTTTGCTCAAAACATTATTTTTCAGGAATGCTTTTATTTGATTAGTTTTTTTATTGTATTGTTTTGTGATTTATTTCTTGTTGAATTTATAGTATATTGTCTTATATTGTTGTGTTTTTCCTTTATGTAAGCTTTCATGGAAAGCGCCTTGAGAAAGCAACTTTTAAAGGTGCTATATAAAATAAATGTATTATTATTATTATTATTATTATTATTATTATTATTATCGGAGTCTGCCTTTCTTTCCCGATTGCCACACAGAGGTGTCGAGATCATGGCAAAAGCCGTTCTCGTCAAGATTATCGAGCCCAACTATTCATAATCATTCCTCCAGCTTGGGCTTGAAAGAGAACGGCTTTGGGGTGATGCCGCGGGTTGAGGTGACATTAGCATCATATCTCTCACCCGACACTGCATCATCCATTAAGACTCCGACACTGCCCACCTGTCACACAACATCTGCACTGGTGGACAAGGCATATATGGCGGCGGATTGGGCTGGTGCATGCCTGTGCACGATGGTCATCATGCACGCATACCAGGCCGAACTATTAAAAGATTTGGATGACAGCGGGGAGGTTGGGCTCGACGATATTAGAGTTATGTCAAGCTGCAGACTTCTCTCTCTGGGCCACTTCGGGACGCATCAGTTTCCAGCGAACGCAATTCGCAGTGTCCACCCGAAGTCGATGTGGCCCTGTCAAGGCCTGTAGAAAAATTTGTTCGGTTGTGTCCTGCCAGCCAGCTGTTTCAGGACACCGAAATTATTTCACACACAACACCCTAGGTCAGTCTCGAGAGACTGATTTCCCTAGTAGAATATTTAGAAGCTTGGAGGAATCTTCAAAATATATCACAGTGGGTCCTGCGTATGGCAGAAAGAGGGTACAGAATTTAATTTGAGTATCATGCGTCGAAGTTCAGCAGAGTGGTTTACACTATTGTCAACCTCGAGCAGGATTGGGTGATGGAACAGGAAGTTCAATCCATTTTAGTTCAATCCCTTCGCGAGAGGGAGGCTGGGTTGTACAGCCGGTACTTCATAGTTCCCAAAAAGGAAGGGGGTTTGCGTCCCATCATAGATCTCAGGGTATTGAATCATTCTTTGAGGAGATTCAGGTTCAAGATGTTAACCATACCTATCATCGTGAGTCAAATCAGATCAGAGGATTGGTTTGTCACGATAGTTCTCAAGGACGCATACTTCCACATTTCCATCTTTCCTCAACACAGGAAGTTCCTGAGGTTCGCTTTTGGGGGAAAAGTGTACCAATATCGGGTTCTTCCATTCAGCCTAGCACTGTCCCCTCGCAACTTCACAGTTTATGTATGCTGCTCTAGCTCCACTGAGGCTTCAGGGCATTCATATACTGAATTATATCAACAACTGGCTTATTCTAGCACAGTTGGAGGAGATGGTGGTTCGGCATCGAGAAGTCGTTCTGTGCCATCTAAGGTGCTTAGGGTTGAGACTCAGTGTCAAGAAGAGTTCACTTTCTCCCCAGCAGAGAACTACGTTTCTGGGGGTAGTGTGGGACTCTACAACGATGTGGGCACAGTTGTCTCCTGCTCGAATAGAGGCTATCTTGACTACAGTCACCAACATCAAGCTAGGCCAAGCCATCAGTGTCAAACACTTTCAGAGAGTGCTGGGGCTTCTGGCAGCAGCGTCCAACATAAAACCTTTTGGCCTGCTGTACATGAGACTCAGGACCAGGTGGTTTTCCCCGAGGGGAAACCCATTCCGCATGATCAAAGTAACGTGCAGATGCCTTCGTTCTTTGGCTATGTGGAAGAAACCATGTTTCCTGTCCCAGGGCCCAGCATTAGGAACGCCGTGTCAGTGGAAAATTGTTTCGAACAGACAATACGTCGGTGGTCTCCCATATAAATCGGCAGGGGGGCCTGAGGTTGCACCCTCCGTGCAGACTGGTGCATCAGGTCCTTCTATGGTCCCGGGGCAAGTTGCACTCACTCAGAGCAATGTATATTCCTGGGGGTCAAGGCAGGGGCTGAGGACCGGGGAATGGTGACTCCACTCCGAGACGGTGGAATTGATTTGGAGGAAACCCTGAACTCTTAAGCTCACTCTAGGAGGAAACTTTACATCTTAAAGTGGAATGTATTTGCTTTATGGTGCAGAGAACACCAGCTGGACCCAGTTAACTGCCCAGTGGCTTCAGTGCTGGAGTTCCTCCAAGGGCGTTTCTCTGATGGGCTTTTCCCGTCCACTCTTAAGGTCTATGGTCTTCCACACACCTTTAAGTGGTGGCCCTCTGGGGAAACACCAACTAATTGTTTGTTTCCTTCATGGAGCTCAGAGGATGAGGCCTGTCTTCCAGTCCAGGGTTCCTGTCTGGGACCTGGCAGTGTTTCTTGAAGGGTTATCCCTGGCACCCTTCAAACTAATTGACGAGGTGTCGGACAATGTTGCTTCAACCTATCAGAAGCTAACACTGTTGTGTGCCTGCTTCCCTTTGTAGCTTCCGTGTACACCGTCACATGTGACGTCATGATGCAACACCAATCGAGATTGGACTAGTTCCACACGTGTTTTATATGCTATCACGCTGGAGGCGTTCCCCAAAGTGTCATTCCAATGAAGCGTCTCGTTCCCTTCTCAGGGAACAAGGGTTACAGTCGTAACCCGAGACATTTTTAATGTTGTTTATATGTCTATGTGGTGATTTTAATATGCTTTAAGACAAACCATGTTCAAATTCATAAGTCAACACCATTGCAGAGTATTTTGTCTTTAAAACTGCAGTTTCAAAAATGCGGTTTGAAATCGCTGGTGTTTTTGACGTCACAAACTACCTTGTAACCAATCACGTCAACATGCCAGCGGGCTTTAGCATATCATTAACTATGACCGCTCTGAAGCAGGGGAGTCTCAAGAGAAGCCAGGTTATCCCGTAGATATTTCTGTTGATATGAAAAATCGGGTAGATTTTGCAATATAACGGGTGTATAATGTATATTACAATGTTATGTTGAGCTATATGCCTTTCTCCTCTGACGTTCTGAGTTATTCAAAGCGTTGCTAAGGATACTGATTTTTAGAAGACAGCTGTCTGACTTGCGAATGGGAACATGGTTTGTGTAACATTAGCAACACATTATTAGTTGTTTAATAAGTAGTCAAGCAAAAGGCTAATCATATTAATTACCATTATGTGTCCAACGTTGTAAAAAGTGATACCATTGTGCAGCGTTTACCTCAGTAAGTTGACCAAGTAGATCTCTGAGCTTGTAAGAGTGAGTGGAGGTGGGGCTAATTAGCATATTCATAGATCCGCATATACTAAATGAAGCAAGGGTGCAGAGTTACATTCAAGCTATTTTTAAGGCATGAATTTAAATATGTCATTTTGGTGATCAAAGATGAGTTTTAATGGATAAAATTTTTGACTACATTTGATATTCAACAGTGCTTTGATCTGCCTGCATTGACACTATTCTTTAAGAGCTGCTGTGCAGCCAAATAATGTACCAGTTATCAATGTAAAGCTGCTTTGACACTGTTACGACCTGCGTTCTTGTATTTGGTATGTGTCTGTTTTCTTTTCCCTTTTGTTTTGTTAGTGTTCTAATAGGTTGTCCAATGATGATTTCCACTCTTTCTATTGGCGGTTCAGAAGAGGCGGGGTCTTTATAAGGACGCTGTCGGCGTTCAACATGGAGCTCATTCTTGGTTCGGCCGCGTTTGGGTTGGGAGCTCCTGGATCCCTCCTCCGGCCGATGATCAAACTTGCTACCTTCTAGTGAAAGTGTGCCTTTTATACAGCCTGTTGGTCATGTTCAACTGTTCTTAAAGTTATCTTTCAAGAACGTGGAGCGTAGGGGTGTCCTGCCTATTTATTTTGATAACTTGGTTTGTATTTTGTTTTTCGTTAGGGAGTTAGGGAAGGTAAATGTATTTTATTTTTATGTTCACTTAGGTTATTTAATCCCTCCCTCCTTTCCTTTCTAGATTTGTTTTGTTTGTTATTTTGGCCTTTGGACACCCCGAAGAGATGCTCTCTTTCACTTGTTATATTTATCCTTAATAAATTTAATTATTTTCATTAATTAGCTTTGAGCATTTGTTTGAATATCGACCGGAGTGATTTGAAACTGGGATTCCACTACCACAACTCTTTTTTTTATTATGCCCGCTTGGAGTTTTCGATTTCCCCTAGACGCGGGGCGTAATAATTGGGGGCTCGTCCGATTCTTTTTCTGATTTGGAAATTCGTTCGATGCGAACTACGAAGTTTGCGGCTTTACTGGTGAGTACAATTTATATATTTCTGTATGTTTTGACTGGCAGTTTTTTCATTGGGTGGTGGGGAAGTAGTAGGTCGATACATATGGAATTTAGTATAGAAGCGTTTAAACAGGCTCCTTCACGTGAAGTCCTGGAGTCATGTCGGAAAACTGATTTGTTTTTGATCGCTGATTTTTATGATATTTCTCTGTCAAAAACTGCTAAGAAAAACGTAGTGCGAGATGTAGTTGACGCGGCGTTAGTACAGCAAGGTATTTTACATCCTAGGCCTAATGCTGATGTTGGTATGAATGGGGCAGGTGACGAAGTTAACGTTGATGCTTCGGGGTCTGATCCTATGTTGCGTTCACTTAGTGGTGTGAACTCGGAGGATTTAAAATTAGCGATCCAGTTAAAGCAGTTAGACCTGGAGATTAAACGTCAGGAGCACACTACTCAACTTTTACGTTTTAGGCAATGCGAATTAGAGACGCAATCTGGCCGTGTGTCGGTAGGTTCAGTTAAGTCTCACATTGCAACACCCTCTAATGTCGATACCCCTCCACCTTTTGTGCCTTTGTCTGGAACCTCTGGTAGGTTTGATGATTTTGACGTTAGTCGTCATCTTACTCTTGTGCCTACATTTAGGGATAATGAAGTGGACTCGTATTTCGGCGCTTTTGAACGTATAGCGGCAGCACTGCGTTGGCCGAGAGAGGTTTGGTCTCTCATGATACAGTGTAAATTAACTGGAAAAGCACAGGAGGTCTGTTCCACTTTGTCTGTTGGGGACAGCTTGGATTATGATAAACTTAAAAGCGCTGTGTTAAAGGCTTACAAACTAGTGCCGGAAGCATATAGGCAAAAGTTTCGTTCTCATGTTAAAATTGCCAGTCAAACTTATGTGGAGTACGCTCGGGAGAAGGGCGTGCTTTTTGATAAGTGGTGTAATTCCAGTAGAGTCGTTAGCTTTGAACAACTTCGTGAGTTGATTTTGGTCGAAGATTTTAAGAATTCATTGCCGGACAAAATTGTTATTTATTTGAATGAAAAGAAAGTTTCGACCCTGGCTGAAGCAGCCGTTTGCGCAGATGAGTTTACTTTGACTCATAAAAATGCGTTTGTTGCACGTCGTGAATTATGTTCTCCTATGTGTCCAGAGAAGAGTGCTAAAACTTCGAAATCGCCTAAACCAGTAATACCTGTCGAAGCTCGTGAATGTTTTTACTGCCACGAGCTTGGTCACTTGATTGCGGCATGTCCGTCATTGAAAAAGAAGAATAAAGGGAAGATCACTAAAACTGTTGGTTTTGTTCAGAAAGTTAGTGAGCAACTCGGGTCGGATATTGACGCAGCATATGATCCTTTTGTGTGTCGGGGAATGGTTTCTCTTAGTGGACCTGAAGGTTTAGTTCCCGTAACCATGTTGCGTGATACAGGGGCCAACCAATCATTTGTGTTAGCCAGTGCATTGCCATTTTCTGAGAAAAGTTATTGTGGTTCTGATGTCCTTATTCAAGGGATTGAATTAGGTGTGTTGAAGGTACCGTTACATAACGTGTACATTCGATCCGGTTTAGTAACAGGCTTTGTAAAGTTGGCAGTGCGTCACAAACTGCCTGTGACTGGTATTGCCTTAATTGTTGGTAATGATTTAGCTGGGGAAAAGGTACTTCCAGTCCCCGAAGTCATTGAAAATCCTATGTATGGTCCTGTTACTTCTGGTGAGTTAGCGTCAGAATTCCCTTCAGTTTTCACTGCGTGTGTAGTTACGCGCGCTCAAGCGCGTAAGTTTGGTGATTCCATCGATATTTCGGATTCCTTTTTGGCAACCGATGATGGAGTTAAAGGTGAGGGTTCTGTTCTGAAACAGGAGCTGCCCGAACCTGAGTCGTTGTCCATGAGTGGTGGTGCTGAAACGGAATCAGAGTGGCCGCTGTCCGTTGATAAGGTTCTGATTTCTGTTAAACAGAAGGAAGACCCTTCTTTATTGCGTTGCAGAACTGTTGCGGTAACATTAAAGGGCATTGAAAATAAACCAGTGGGTTATTTTTGGGACGGCGACGTGTTAAAGAGAAAGTGGACTCCTTCAAGGTCGGATGGTTTGGGTTGGGATACGGTTTACCAACTGGTCGTACCTAAATGCTTACGCAACCAGGTTTTGAGTGTGGCGCATGATAATGTCGCTGGACATTTGGGCATTACTAAAACGTACCAACGAATTTTGCGTCATTTTTTCTGGCCTGGTATTAAATCTGACGTGGTGCAGTATTGTCGTTCGTGCCACGTATGCCAGGTCGTAGGAAAACCTAACCAAATAATTCAGCCCGCACCTCTTAAACCTATCCCTGTGTTGGGAGAGCCCTTTGCGCGAGTAATTTTGGACTGTGTTGGGCCGTTACCGCGAACAAGGTCTGGACATGTTTATTTGCTTACGCTTATGTGTACGACTACTCGCTATCCAGAGGCGGTACCGTTACGTTCACTAAAAGCGAAGGCAGTGGTGAAAGCTCTGGTTATGTTTTTTTCTACCTTTGGTTTCCCTCGAGTGGTCCAAACGGATCAGGGAACTAATTTCATGTCTCGCCTGTTTAAACAAGTGCTTTCCCAACTAAAAATCCAGCATGTTATATCTAGTGCCTACCATCCCGAGACTCAGGGAGCTTTGGAAAGGTTCCACCAAACCTTAAAGTCCATGTTGAGTAAATACTTTGTTGAATCAGGGAAAGACTGGGACGAAGGGCTGCCTTTACTTTTGTTTGCTGTCCGTGAGACCGTTCAGGAGTCGCTGGGGTTCAGCCCAGCAGAACTGGTTTTTGGACATACAGTGAGGGGACCACTCAAAATGCTGAAAGAGAATTGGTTATCTGAGCAACGATCTGAGTGTAATTTGTTGGATTATGTCAGTTCTTTTCGAGAACGTTTGCACAATGCTTGTGAATTAGCTCAAACTGCTTTGGAGGGTACGCAGTCAAAAATGAAAAAGCGTTTTGACAAGAATGCTGTTGCTCGTTCATTTTCTGAGGGTGATAAAGTTTTGGTTTTATTGCCAGTTCTGGGTGCTGCATTGCAGGCTAAATTCTCTGGACCGTACGTCATTGATAAGAAGCTGAGTGACACGAATTATATTGTTCGAACCCCTGATCGCCAGAGAAAAACTCGCGTGTGTCATGTAAACATGCTGAAGCTTTATGTTAGTCGTGAGGAAGATCTAGAGTCAAAAAGCTCTGGTATCATTCCTGTAGCTTCAGTTGTGACTGTTTCTGACAGTGATGTCGATGTTGATGAAGATGGGCTGAGCTTGCATAATACCCTAATTTCAGGTGGTAGACTGAATAATTCCAAAATTTTGGAGTGCTTAAGTTCTCACTTGATACATCTATCCGACCCTCAGCAAACTGACATAATAACATTGATAAATTCTTTCCTAGGATTGTTCTCAGATGTTCCTACTCGCACTCAAGTCCTGGAACACGATATTGATGTAGGTGATCATCCACCTATTAAACAAAGTGCTTACAGAGTGAACCCTGTTAAACGTAAAATTATGGAGTCCGAGGTAAAGTACCTTGTTGAGAATGGACTTGCGGTACCCAGTTCTAGCGCCTGGAGTTCACCGTGCTTACTAGTTCCGAAATCTGACGGCACACAACGATTTTGCACGGATTACCGGAAAGTGAATGCCGTGACGAAACCAGATTCGTTTCCCCTCCCGCTAATGGAGGATTGCATTGATAAGGTTGGATCTGCTAAAGGGATATTGGCAAGTTCCCTTGACGGAGCGTGCGGCCGAAATATCTGCTTTTGTTACGCCGGATGATTTTCTGAATTACAGGGTGATGGCGTTCGGATTGCGCAACACTCCGGCTACGTTTCAGCGCTTGATGAATAAAGTGCTGAACGGGGTTCAAAACTGTAAAGCTTATTTAGACGACATCGTTGTTCATTCGAATACTTGGGAGGAGCACCTAACAACTTTGGGGGTTGTGTTTGACCGATTGTTGAAGGCATCTCTCACTCTCAATTTAGTTAAGTGTGAGTTCGGCAAGGCAACTGTCACCTATTTAGGGAAACAGGTTGGGCAGGGGCAAGTCCGACCTGTTGCTCTGAAAGTGCAAGCTATTGCAGATTTTGCAGTACCCCGTACGAAACGTGAACTCAGAAGATTTTTGGGAATGACTGGGTATTACCGAGGATTTTGTAAAAATTTCTCAGATGTTGTGTTGCCTCTAACTAATATGCTACGTATTTCGCAAAACTTTGAGTGGACTGATGAGTGTCAGACTGCATTCGATTCTGTTAAAACACTCTTGTGTAGCGCTCCAGTCTTAGCTGCTCCAAGGTACGAGTGTTCTTTTAAACTGGATGTTGATGCGAGTATGACTGGAGCCGGTGCTGTCTTGTTACAGGATGATGAAAATGGAGTGGAGCATCCTGTTGGGTATTTCTCAAAGAAATTCTTGAAACATCAACTAAATTACAGTACTATTGAGAAGGAGGCGTTGGCCTTGTTAATGGCTTTACAGCATTTTGAGGTATATATTGGTTCTAGTTCTCTTCCCGTGAACGTGTTTACCGATCATAACCCATTAATCTTCCTGTCCCGTATGAAGAACTCTAATCAACGGATTATGCGATGGTCACTTTTTGTCCAGGATTTTAACCTGGAAATTCGCTATAAAAAAGGCAAGGATAATGTGCTTGCTGATGCCCTATCGCGGTCGTTTAGTTTTGAGTAAATCCACAATACATAGATTCATTGGGTGTGGGAGTGTTACGACCTGCGTTCTTGTATTTGGTATGTGTCTGTTTTCTTTTCCCTTTTGTTTTGTTAGTGTTCTAATAGGTTGTCCAATGATGATTTCCACTCTTTCTATTGGCGGTTCAGAAGAGGCGTGGTCTTTATAAGGACGCTGTCGGCGTTCAACATGGAGCTCATTCTTGGTTCGGCCGTGTTTGGGTTGGGAGCTCCTGGATCCCTCCTCCGGCCGATGATCAAACTTGCTACCTTCTAGTGAAAGTGTGCCTTTTATACAGCCTGTTGGTCATGTTCAACTGTTCTTAAAGTTATCTTTCAAGAACGTGGAGCGTAGGGGTGTCCTGCCTATTTATTTTGATAACTTGGTTTGTATTTTGTTTTTCGTTAGGGAGTTAGGGAAGGTAAATGTATTTTATTTTTATGTTCACTTAGGTTATTTAATCCCTCCCTCCTTTCCTTTCTAGATTTGTTTTGTTTGTTATTTTGGCCTTTGGACACCCCGAAGAGATGCTCTCTTTCACTTGTTATATTTATCCTTAATAAATTTAATTATTTTCATTAATTAGCTTTGAGCATTTGTTTGAATATCGACCGGAGTGATTTGAAACTGGGATTCCACTACCACAACTCTTTTTTTTATTATGCCCGCTTGGAGTTTTCGATTTCCCCTAGACGCGGGGCGTAATAGACACAATCTACATTGTAAAAAGCGCTATATAAATAAAGGTGACTTGACTTGACTTGAGGGACTTTAACATTTCATTTTGGTGAACCACCACTTTAAAAAGTCTGGGGGACTGAAATATTACAAAATCCCAGGAATGGAGTGTAACTAATATGTAACTTTGTACTTCAAAGTTACATATTAGAACTTTTTCAAAGGGTACCGCCCCAGTGACAGCTTTTGTACCTTTTTTTCCTGAGAATGAATAAAACTAGTAAATCACTATACTGTATCCCAGCTTTTCCCTGAATCTATTTTAAATTATAGTGGCAGTCTGTGTGCAACTAACATCTCAAGAGGGCACTGGGGGTAAGACAAATTTTTTATACTATGTGTAGTTTCTGGTTTAGTCCTGTTTCTCATGTACGTACTACATACTTATTACATAGTTCTGGCAAGAAACTCTGACGATGCAGGCTGATGGGTCTTTAACTCAATGGTAGCGATCACATCATTATCTACACAGCACAGCTGACTGGTTGCTGTTACATCAGCGCCCAATGAGCTTGCTGCTCAAACATTCAAATATTTGGCATTGATGGCTGTTAGCAGTCTGCAGCGTACTTTCAGAAGGCATCTGAATCAACATCTAAGATAAGTAAAAAATGATCTTTTATTCCACATACAGTTGTGCTCAAAAGTTTACATACCCCTTGCAGAATCTGCAAAATTATTTTAACAAAATAAGAGGGATCATGCAAAATGTGTGTTATTTTTTACTTAGTACTGTCCTGAATAAGATATTTTGCATAAGAGATGTTTACATATAGTCAAAAAATAGCTGAATTTATAAAAATGGCCCGTTCAAAGATTTACATACCCTTGATTCTTAATACTGTGTGTGATTACCTGGATGATCCACGACTGTTTTTATGTTTTGTGATGGTTGTTCATGAGTCTCTTGTTTGTCCTGAACAGTTAAACTGCCCAACATTCTTCAGAAAAATCCTTCAGGTCCTGCAAATTCTTCAGTTTTCCAGCATCTTTTGCGTATTTGAACCCTTTCCAGCAGTGACTGTGTGATTTTGAGATCCATCTTTTCACACTGAGGATGACTGAGGGACTCAAACACAACTATTAAAAAAGGTTCAAACATTCACTGATGCTCCAGAAGAAAACATGATGCATTAAGAACCAGAGGGTGAAAACTTTTGAACAAGATGAAGATGTCCAAATTTGTCTTATTTTGTTTAAATATCTATTTTTTTTTTTCATTTAGTACTGCCCATCGGAAGCTACAGAAGATATTCACATGTTTCCCGGAAGACAAATTAAGTAAAATTTATCTTGATCTTCAAATTCAAAAAGTTTTCACCCCCCGGGTCTTAATGCATCGCGTTTCCTTCTGGAGCATCAGTGAATGTTTGAACCTTTTTTAATAGTTGTGTTTGAGTCCCTCAGTTGTCCTCAGTGTGAAAAGATGGATCTCAAAATCACACAGTCACTGCTGGAAAGGGTTCAAATATGCAAAAGATGCTGGAAAAATGAAGAATTTGCAGGATCTGGAGGATTTTTCTGAAGAACGCTGGTCAGTTTAACTGTTCAGGACAAACAAGAGACTCATGAACAACCATCACAAAACATAAAAACAGTCATGGATCATCCAGGTAATCACACACAGTATTAAGAATCAAGGGTATGTAAATTTTTGAACTGGTCATTTTTATAAATTGAGCTATTTTTTGACTATATGTAAACCTCTTTTATGCAAAATATCTTATTCAGGACAGTACTAAATAAAAAATAACACACATTTTGCATGATCCCTCTTATTTTTTAAAATAATTAACATTTTGCAGATTCTGCAAGGGGTATGTAAACGTTTGAGCACAACTGTATGTGCTTTTGTGTGGTCTGGTTATCAATTCCTAAATGACCCAGGTGAAAAAAAAAAAGTACACTTCTATAATGTACTTAAAGTGCTCTATTTTCGTGCACTAATTTTGTACTTAATATACTAAAAATTCTTCTTTAGTACTTCTTAAGATAATCTTAAGAACATCTAAGTGTACTCAACTGTGCTATTTTGAGACACCATGAAATATGAACTAAAATGTGCTTTTTGGTAACTAAATACATTTTTTTTAAAATACAGAGATAATATATTAAAAGCAAATTTTAGTTCATATTTCATGGTGTCTCAAAATAGCACAGTTGAGTACACTTAGATGTTCTTAAGATTATCTTAAGAAGTACTAAAGAAGAATTTTTTGTATATTAAGTACAAAATTAGTGCACGAAAATAGAGCACTTTAAGTACATTATAGAAGTGTACTTTTTTTCACCTGGGGAGCTATCTTACAAGTTTTAAACTAGCGTCATGTCAACAGATGCATGAGTGTATCACTGAAGCATATAAGCAGCAATTTTACTGCATGGTTATGCAGCAGCGGTCTTTTGTTGTTACCGCTATTTTATACGCTGTTTAGCACGTTTATGAAAACAGTTAAAGTGATATAAGCATTGCGCTTTATCTGCGTCCACCATATTTAGCGGCATTACTCAATCCACATTCATTTTCAAGAGCTGTGTTTATTAGCAATGCTAAATGTTTGTGGTTGATTCAGATGCTCGTGTGTCTCGTGAGTCACTTAAAAGAACCATCAATACAGTTATACTAAGTGTCATGTTTGTTTATATTCTGGTGGCGTCCAAGCATAAGCTGGATCGTTATGCAGTTTTGTCTATGCTCATCTTGATCAGCTTGCAACGTTATATTTTTTGCTCATGAGAACACACAGCATGCATTTCTAGTACTAAGCCGGTTGGCAAGGTAGCAAAGGCGCATATAGGCTTTGATCACTAGTGCTAAGCTGGTCGGCAAGGTAGCCAAGGCGCACATAGTCTTAGATCACTAGTGCTAAGCCGGCCAGCAAGGTAGCCTTAAGTCATTAGCGTTAAGCCGGTCGGCAAAGGAGCCAAGGCACACAACATGCGGTCATAGATAGTAAAACATGCAGTCAAAACAATTGCAGTACATATGTCTTGGCTATAGATCTGCTGTTTTGGGTGGGTGTTTGTCTATCCTTTCCTGTCTTGTTTGTTCTATCCATTCCTGTCCATGTCATCATGTGCAGATTTATGCATATCTGTCGATGCAGCAGCTTGTTCTCACTCAAAAGCACATGTATAGTACTGTATTGTCTAAATCTCCCATTAAATGTGTAGGGTGAAAAGTGCTTTACAGTGTACAGCAATAGTCTTCTTCAGCTGTTTCACCACAGCGTTATTGGCTTTGCCTTACACCTGTATTGATCTGTTTTGAAGGCTCTGCCCTTTTCCAGCTTTGTTGGGGGGTTAATTCATGTATGTTACATGTGCAGCAGCAGCAGCAGCATGTCTTACATGCTCACAGCAATGTTTGTGAATGTATTAGCAGCAGCAAGTCTCGGTACTTGCTCTGCAGCAGCAGCATCGTAGCAGATCTATTCCGCCAAGACCAAATACATTAACATGATCATATCCATTACCATGCTAATCTCAATTACCATACCAATATCCCGAGAGTTCTTGACAGAATTACATAGTTCTGGCAAGAAATTCTGACGATGCAGGCTAATAATACTAAATAGTAAAATAAGTAAATAACTATTTTATTTAATGGTTTTATTTTTAAGTTACACCACTGTATTAAAAATATTGGTATTTAGCCACTCTAACCTAAGGATTATTCATCCCCTAGACCCTCTGATTCAGATTCCCAAGCCCAAGATAACTTGCAATTCAACTGACAAGGTGCTGTACAGAACAGAGATTGTCACTCTGCACTGTGAGGTCCCAGGAGGAGCGTCTGAGTTACAATACGACTGGTACAAGGACTCCGCTAATTTCAAAAAAGGCCATAAGCCTAATATCACTGTGAAAGATGGTGGAAATTATGAATGCAAGGCAAAAAATGGAGATTCTGAGTCTGAAAAAAGTGATGGGTACACTTTAATTCTAAAAGGTAAATGGATATCATAATATAAAATATATATTCAATAACAATATTTTGGCTACACTATTTCGATGGTGCACTTTAGACATTCTACTAACAATAAGTACCTTTGCAACTACATGTCAACTAACTCCAATTAGACTAAAAGTAGACTATAGTAGACTATTAGTAGACTGTTAGGTATGGTTCGGGTTAGTAGAATAAGTTACTTATAGTCAGTAGAATGTCTGTTGGAGAAGCATCAAAATAAAGTGATAGCAGATATTAAGCAGACAGTCTGCTAATACTCTAATGACTGCTAGTTACTTATAGTTAGTAGGATGTCTTAAGTGGACCATAAAAATAAAGTGTTACCAATATTTTTATTTAAAAAAAAAATGCATGTGTGTGTTTTAAGACTTTCCTATATGCTGTAATAGAGTGCTGGATATTTAAAATTTCTCTATTTACTATAGCAATCCCAACACCAACACTGACTAAACCAATGTGGACGGATGTCTATATAACTGAAAATGTCCGTCTGAAGTGTGAAATTCAGGGCAGCACAGAACATTGGACCTACAGATGGTTTAAAAATATGGTGAAGCTACAAGAATCTAAATCTCAATTAGATATCCAGTCAGCAAAAAAGGCCGATTCTGGAGATTATAATTGCCAGGGAGTTCTTCAATGGAGAGTAGAAACTACAAGGAGTACCTCTGTAACAATTAAAGTTCAAGGTAAGCTTAAGCACTCTTCCTTCAATATAAATCTTTTTAAATGTGTTTAGTTTGTGACAAAAAGGTGGTGGTGGTGGGGGGGGATTTCTCATGACACCGGTTGATTAACGATCCTGATGAGTGAGTTGCTAACACTGCACAATGAGCCTGATGTGCAATGTAAGCTTCTTTAATAACAGACAAATCATACTGAAAGTATGTTTATAACTGGTTTTATTAAATAGGCCTTCATTTTATTAAAACATAAAAAATGTTTTAATAACAACCTATATTATGTACTCAATTCACCGGTGACATAAGAAATTTTGTCTGACTTGAGACACCGCCGACGCCATGTGACTGTGACGTATGGCATCAAAATACCGTGAGAGCAATTCAAGAGAAGTCGGATGAGTCAGCCAGCACAGTTTCTCAAGAGCGGCTGCACGAGCTCTGATGACGACACAACTGTTCCACGATTGGCCGGTTTAACCGCATGACAACAATCACGTGTGTTTCGTGTTTATTCTTAAAACTTTAGTTCCACTAATGCTCACAAATCTGTATTTTTATAACAGTTAAAGCTCTTTTCATGTAGTCACAATGTTGTATTTTGTCATGTTTATCAAAATAAAAAACGTAGACCCCCCTTACATTGGTATTTAAATAATAAATATGCTTGTGTTGAACTTCATTCTTGTAAAAATAGAAGCTGTAAGCAGTACATAAAGTATTGAATGAAAATACCTATGAAACATCTGTGTATTAGTCAAATATTGCATTTATTTCACTTCAGCTGTGATAAAGTATGCAAAGGCAGCGCAAGCATCACTACGGGAAGCAGAAAGTGTCCGACCTCACGTCTCCATTTTTAGCTCCTCCCCGCCTGCACGCGGCTATTCCCGCCGATCGGTTGCATCCAGCCGCAGCCGATGTCAAACACACCTAACATAAGTCTTGTTTGACTTCATGCAGTGCTGCACAGACCAATCAGCGTCTGACTTGAAGCAGTGCATGCCGGTAAGAAATTTTGTCCGACTTGAGACAGCACAGACGCCATGTGACTGTGACGTATGGTTTCAAAGTACCACGAGAGTGATTCGAGAGCAGCCGGCTGAGTCAGCCAGTGCAGTTTCTCAAGAGCAGCTGCACAAGCTCTGATGATGACACAGCTGTTCCACGATTGGCCGGATTCACCGCATGACAATGATCACGTGTGTTTCGTGTTTATTCTCACACCTTCAGTTCCACTAATGCTCAAAATTCTGTATTTTTATAACAGTTAAAGCTCTTTTCATGCAGTCGCGATGTTGTATTTTGTCATGTTTATCAAAATAATACTGATAAAAAAGCTACAATTACATACCAACTACATTGGTATTTAAATAATATATGCTTATGTTGAACTTTATTCTTGTAATAACAGATGCTGTAAGCAGTATGCAGCATTGGCGATGCTGGCAGGCTAGGACACCTCCAGGGCGGTGCTGGCAATTCAGGGAGCCATGTTGGTGCAGGCAGTTCATGGAGCCATGGTGGTGCAGGTAGTTCAAGGGACCATGGCGGTGCAGATAGTTCAAGGGACCATGGTGGTGCAGGTAGTTCAGGTGGCCAGAGAGGCGCGGCCTTTGTGGCCATAGTCAGATAAAAATAAATAATTAATTAAATAAATAAATAAATAAATAAATAAATAAATAAATTTTTGGGTTGAGCTATGGGCTTGTGGCCTGGGGCAGATCTTGAATCTGGCTCTCTGTATGCTGGTCAGGGGCTGGAGTCCCCTTTGGATGCTGGCCAGGGGATGGAGCCATCACTGGACTCTGGTCAGGGGCTGGAGCCCTCTCTGGACACTGGTCAGGGGCTGGAGCCCTCTCTGGACACGGGTCAGGGGCTGGAGCCCTCTCTGGACACGGGTCAGGGGCTGGAGAGGATGCATACGTGGCCCAAACACACATAATAGCAGTGGCTCTGGAGACTCTGGCGTGGCAGCCATCTTGGCTGAGGGCTCAGGCGTGGCAGCCATCTTGGCTGAGGGCTCAGGCATGGCAGCCATCTTAGCTGAGGGCTCAGGCATGGCAGCCATCTTGTGAAGAGACTCAGGCGTTGCAGGCATGACGTGAAGAGACTCAGACTTGGCAGGGATGACTTGAAGAGACTCTAACTAAGCAGGCATGACATGAACTGTCTCTGGTTGGGCAGGCATGATGTGAAGACTCTCTGGCTGGGCAGGCATGACACAAACAGGCACTGACCTGGCTGGCATGATGTGAACAGTCTCTGGCTGGGCAGGCATGACATAAACAGTCTCTGGCTGGGCATGCATGACATGAACAGTCTCTGGCTGGGCAGGCATGACGTGAGCGGTCTCTGGCTGGGCAGGCATGACGTGAACAGTCTCTGGCTTGGTAGGCATGATGTGAACAGGCTCTGGTGTGGTTGGATACTGTAGGATTGCTGAGCTCCTCATCCACAATTCCCACAGTATACAAAGAACCACTTAATAGCAAGGCATAATCAATATAGCGCAACAGAAAAAAGCAAGTTTTCCCACATGGTAAATTGGACTGCAAGGGCTCATTTAATCCCACACGAAAAATGTCTTTAAATGCCTCCTTAAAATCCACCTTGTAGCATAGTCCACAAAAGTTTTCAACATAAGCTTCAATGGGGCGATTTCCCTGGTGCAAACTTATCAAGGCGACTGCTGGGTTCATTGTTGAAGGTCAAGTATTCTGTAAGTAATCCACTTGAGGCAAGTCTTGACGAACCCAAGTGCAGTTTATTTCCATTACAAGATCAAACATAAAACAAAGACTTTACATGACTTGGCTTGGTAAACCAGAACATAACATAACATAACATAACATAACATAACCCACAGTGGTACAGGGACAAATAATATCCCTATTATTTGTAACAAGCTGACCTCAAGTAACGGTTATCTAAACAGGTTAGAAAAACATATGCTGCATGTATAAACTAGTGCCAAGGTCTCTTAGAAAGAGGTTTGGTAAGTTTATATTTACGTTCCACACAGTCGGGTGATCAATCCGGTGGCAGAGACATCTTCCACTGATGATGCAGACTGCATGCAGTGGGAGGGCGCGGAGTTGCGATCCAGTAGCTACACTGGGCTGGAGGATGCTGAACTTCGGTTGTGCCAAGAGGGTCCTTAAAGGATGGACTGGGCAGCTGGGTCAGATGAATCTTCACAGGTTCCTTTGCAGGCTGGCTGCATCACTGAGGAGCCGTGTGGTACAGGCAATGTCTGCTGATGCAGAGGTCCTTTGTGGACTGGGCTGCACTGCTGTAGGAGCCATAAGGGTCAGATCAAGTCCCTCTTGCTGGGGCCCTTTTTGCAGCTAGAGTGCAGCTGGAAGCAATGTGAAAGGTTTTGCTCACAAAAGCTTAACCTTAAGGGCCAGATTTACTAACAGCTTGCGCCAGCGCAAACCCTCCTTTGGCTTTAAAAAACTACTGTCAGGATTTACTATAGACACACAGTGCAAAATTAGCACTGAAAAGGCATGGACTGAGTTGTTTTTGCGGTTGACCTTATTGCGTATGCATTTGTAGGAGTTTCCCTTTCAGATGCAAAATTTATGGGAGGAGAGTATTTAAATGAATCACGCAACGCGATTTATTAATGTTTGCAAACGTCAATTTACTGGTATTTGCGCCATTATTTAACACACAAAAAAAAGCATGTCTTAACCCATTTTGCGACATGGCTGCAATTGTTGCTGTTTTTTGTTTTGTTATTTCAGTCACTGCATCCAGGAGGTCCTGAAGGAATTTTTATGACAGTTCTTGCCTAAAACTTAGGAATGAGTTTGGTGGTTAGAGTCAACGTGTTGTCCAATGAGAAGTTCTCTCCTTGGTTGTGGTGGGTGCAGAAGGTCCCTCTTTATACCCTGGAAGCGGTGTCTGGCAGTTGTCTTAGCATCTTATCTAATGTTGCTGAACATTTGTTTATGTTCATTCACCAAAGATCCATTCACAGTGTGGCACATCGTCTTCCACACCGGCAGTTAGAGAGGGGCCCTGTCATAAACTGGTCCCTGGAATGCCATCTTAACTGTTGTTCACAACCACAATAATTGTGACAATACAGTTTCGGGAAATCCGACATGAAATAATACTATAGTAATTTATAGTAAATACTATAATGTTTTTGAACCATACTATAGTAAATTGTAGTATACTGTATATATTATAGTATTTACAACACTTTGTTAATGAATGCTACAGCATACTGTACAAACCTCATTTCCAGAAAAGTTGGGAAATTTGTAAAACGCAATAAAAAGCACAATCGGTGATTTGTTAATTCTCTTGAACTTTTTTTTAACTGACAAAAGTACAAAGAAAAGATTTCCGATGTTTTCCCTGACCAACATAATTGTATTTTGTGAATGTAAACAAATTTTAATTTTGATGGCTGCAACACACTCCAAAAAAAAAAAAATGGGACAGAAGCAAAATAAAAGTGAAAAGATTATATAATATCCAAGTTAAACTGTTTTTAAACAGTCCACAATTAGCAGGTGAATTGGTAATAGGTGAGGGTATCATGTTTGGGTGTAAAAGAGCTTCTCAGTCTTTCCAAGAAAAGAGGGGTCATGGCTCACCACTTTGTGCCAAATGTCATGAGAGAATTGTCAAACAATTCAAAAATCACATTTCTCAATGCAAGATTGCAAAGCATTTATGTCTTTCACCATCTACCATACATAATGTTGTAAAAAGATTCAGGGAATCAAGAGAAATCCCATCTGTATTGGGCAAGGTAGGACACCTCAGTTTGAATGTGCATGACCTTTGAGCCCTCAGATGGCATTGCATTAGAAACCGTCATGCTACTGTGTTAAATAAAGCCACATGGACTTGGGAGTACTTTGGAAAACAGTTGTCTGACTCTGCATCGAGAAATGCAATTCGAATCTCTGTTACACATTTTATCATATCACATTTTATTAACAATTAGTTAATAGTAATGTGCCTCAACAAGTAAAGTCATAACATAATGATACATTTGCAAATCATTAGTTAATGATTAATTAAAGCAGACAGCTGGAAGTTGAAGTACATGGCTTCAACCCATTGTGGTAATTAACACATTAATTTACACTATTAGTTAATAAAATATGTTATTAAGGAATTAATACATTATGACACATTTAATTAATAACAATTCATATATTACTTAATCTATTAATCATATAGACTCTTTATTAGTTGCTGATGCAGTAATAATTAATTAATGGTTTAGTTCTTCATGAGTCATACATTAAAACATGATTATCTGTGCATTAGTTAAGCATGAATTAATGCATATTAGTGCACCCGTATTGTAAAGTGTTACCACAATCTCTGTCCATTAATTTTCCTATTATCACTGTGAAGCTGCTTTGAAACAGTCTGTATTGTAAAAAGCACTATATAAATGAAGATGACTTGACTTGACTAAGTTAATGGTCTAAATATGTATATCATCTGTGGAAGGCATAGGACAATAAAATGTTCATCCAATCATTGTATTCGGTCCGAATGCCATGATACAATGTTCTACCTGCCCGTCAACATATGTATTTTCATACCAGACATCACATGTCATCAGCGCTTTTCATGCTATGCAGAGTTAGACAGACAACAGTCACGAGCTCCACAACTGATACAGCAGCCACCTTTTACGGTGCATTCACACAGGGTGTTGGCGTTAACGCTTTTCATTTACTTTGAATGGGTGACGACATGCGTTGCCGAACTGAATTGTAGGTTCCGTTGCGTTGCGTCGCTTCACTCGTGTTGCTTATGGCAGAAGTTGAAAATTTCTCAACTTTTCAAGCGCCAATGCAAGCGTCAGCAAATCAGATTGCTATCAACACTATCAATGCCGAAATTAATCTGCAGCAGTCAGGTGGTACAGGTCAGTACTCTGTAAGTTGTTTACGTTCATTATTATTGTAATGTTATGTGCTTTGAGACGCAAGGTAGTTTAACGTTGTCTCTCGTGACGCTTTTGCTCCCTGCTGTTTGCGTTCAAGTGTTTTGGAGAAGGCGTGGCTTTGGAGACGCTCTGAAGGGATGCTTTCAAAGCCAGCTCACTAATTGCTAGCTTCTCTGAAAATGACCTACCCTATCTTTAAGCTTGGTGATGGAAGTTATTGTATGTGAGAATAAACATATTTGAATGTATTTTAAGTATTTTAAATACAAAATACTTTCTCTCAAAGTATTTAATGTAGCGTCTGTACAAGAATCAGTCTTAGCCAACCAACTTTGGAATTTTCAGAATGCTTTTAGCCTGCTGAACTGTGTTTGTAAATCTCACATCGGCCCTGGCTGGTCTGAGAAAGACGAGCACTTTGGCACTTTCATGGACCCTCTGAGGTTAAACAAAGAACCCCATTTCCTAGCTCTTGGGACACCAAAGGGCCCCTCATGTGGACTAAGTGCCAGATCACATTCCAACACACACCACACACACACAGACACACAAACATGCATTGAAGACTGTATGTGTAAGATATAATTATATATAAATGTAACCGCTGTTGTATTGTCAAATTGCATATAGTTATTCCCACTGTATAAGCTTAGCTATGACTGTAGTTGTATTAGTTTTATTCTAAACGATAAAATTCATGTATAAACTGTATCTCCCCTTTTATGTCCTTCCCACCTGACAAGTTTGGGTTCTTTGTAAAGCTCTCTTTATGCCTTATTTGACAATGTATGTCACATCACTGTAAAATGCATTGTTCTATTTTTAATGGTACTTCGAAGAAAAATGTACTCTGAGCTAACACTTCATAAATTATGCAAATCGAGCCGCAAGACAAGACAAAGAAAGTTTTGCCTGCCAAACAGTGCACCCTGACCATTGGTTGTTTCAACCAAGGAGGCGTGTTGGCTTGTTTGTCCATAAAAGACAAGCACAAACAGTTTGCTTTGTCTCTCGATTGTCTCTCAATTGTCCCTCGCCATTTCGCGCACGTCTCTCCCGGACGTCTCGGCGACCGCGCTTCCATCACGCGCTCCTCTCTTCGGGATGACCATCTTTTGGCACGTTATCTTTTGTCAAGCCTTCTTCATCCGTCTCCCGAAGTCTTCACTCTTCATCGCCTAGGAGACGGACCCTTTCTTCTTTATTTTCCGGTTATTTTACTCTTAAGTTAAAACATTGTTCGAAAATCCCGCCGAAGAACACTTCCTCGGAAAAGGACCAATCGAACCGAAACTCCTGCAGAAACACGAAACAACCACAGCACCTGAACCTATGCAATTATAGAACTATTCTTTTCGAAGTTTCCTTGCTGGCTCTCAAAGGTTTTAACTGTTCGTAATTTGCCATTTCTTTGATCACCTCTGTTTTCCTGACTTTACTTTCGTCTTCTATATATGTGTATTATTTGTGTATATGTAACCGTATAGCCTCTATATCCGTAGTTTCATATATTAAATACATTATATTCATGCTTGATTGTTTCTGCTGTTCATTCAACAAAACCTAGGTCACTTTAAGGTTTCGATCCAGTATCCTTGCTTTACGCATTGATGCTAGAATAGGAAGTCTTTCTCGTGGCCAGAGAAAAACCTTCCTTTTTATAATAGTCTATGAGGAGCTAACGGTTTGCTGGACAAACTAATAGTTTCTCTAAATAATTATTAAACCAGAACTAATCATATATGTAATTGATTATAATTCGTTGTAATTAATTCACAATATATGTATAATTCCCTCTTGGGTCGGTATATGTATTATAATTAATCATAAAGCTTTATGATTTATTATATTCATATATTTCACCCATAAATTAATTAAATACCTGTACAATTTCGCTACATTAATTACAAATTACATTTGATTTTTTTCTTTGTTAAGGAAAATACAAATTACAAAATACTCAAAAGTAATTAAATACGTATTTTAAATACATTTAATTAAAATACTAACCATCTCTCTCTCTCTCTCTCTCTCTCTCTATATATATATATATATATATATATATATATATATACACACTACCAGTCAAAAGTTTGGAAACAATTTATTTTTAAATGAAACGTGTTATATAGCCCACTGAATCATTCTCTGACTTAATGCTGACAACAATGGAAGCACTTGGAAGAGAACTGTCAGGAGACTTATTTATTAGTACAAAAGAGGACAAGTTCAAAAACAACGGATTTGTGACAAGGCTCCTGAAATAATCAGGCCTTAATTTTAAGCTTTCATTTAGTGATGAGTGACAAAGAGCAGGAGATATGCCAAACAAGTGTCTCAGAGCCACGTTTTTGTTTAGTTTTTTTCACTTGTTTCCCAGAGTTTTGATGTGTTTTATACACTCGGTATTGTTTCTTAATGGTTTATTAATGGTTTCTTAATAAATTGTTTTTTTTTTTTTTTTCTTTTTCTTTTTCCTGTGCAGACCCACCTCAACCAAAACTGTCAATAGAGTCTGAATGGAAAACATTTTACCCAACTGAAAGAGTGATTCTGAAATGTTTAATCAGTTCAAATGAATGGGGCTATGAATGGTTTAGAAACAGATATCAGCTTTCAGGTGATGAAGACATTTCCTTTTCTGGAAACACACTTTCAATCAGCTCAGCAAAAGCGAGTCATTCAGGACAGTATACCTGCAGAGGAAAACATCTGAAGAGAACGCCAGTGACTACAAGAACTACAGAAGCTTTGCAACTTCATATTTATGGTAAAACTACTTACGATATTCTATGATTTATAGATATGAACGAAATTAAAATGCACCCAAAAGAGTTCAATATAGAAGCTGTTTATACTTTAAGATGTTTTTCATTTACATTGGCCTGTATCAGTGTACAGTGGTTCATGTCAGCATTTGCAGTTTCCTGTCGACTCTTCTTGATATTGGCCAGACACTTTTAGCACCAATGCCATGAGTCAGTACATTTAGTCTTGGATTATGAAGAATAACAAGTATATGCAACTCAAAGCATTTATTGTTTGAAGAGAGTGCATTATTACCAATTCTACCCCTGTGATTCTTAGATAACATACAAAAACCAGACATCACAAAGCATCAGTGGTTTGAGCCCTTCTACACTGAGGAGGAAGTCCAGCTTGGTTGTAACATACCTGGTGATGGATGGAAGTATGACTGGTATAAAGACTCAGAAACCTTGATCACAGATCCAACCTTCACTATCAGCTCAGCATCTCTCTCTGACGCTGGTAACTATCACTGCAAAGCAAAGAGAGGAGACTTCTCAGTGGACAGTGAGACTCTACGAGTGCAAGTTCAAGGTGAGTCCATAATTTACCTCTTTATTGTCATTTCTATTGTGGAATATATTTCCCATTGTGCATTCATTGAGTTTACAATGCCTCAGTAAAGTTCCCAGGAAATGCATGAACTGATGAAATGCAGAACTAAACATTGAACACAATGCAAGTCACTTTGGAAGCAGGGGCGCGGGAAGTAGGGGTTCTGCAGCACCCCCTGTTTTCACAGGACAGTAAATGCAATGCAAATTTTTGTTCAGTTACATTTATTCATTTTTTATCATTTAATTATTTGTTTGTAATAAACACTTTAAATGGGCTATAAAAATTTTGTTGGTTTTTTTAAAGAACAACTAAGATCAAATAAAAACGCTTTACGGGCTGAAGCATAGGCAGAGTTTCTAATAACGTGTTTTTGCAGCGTTGAGCAATGTAGCCAATCAGAGACAAATCTGTTGATTTCTGGAACACAGCGAGATATTAGGATCCACTCACTGCTCAAAATGCTGGAATTTTTGTTCAGCGCTAAATGCTTTGCATGCTGGCAAATCCTCTGATTAAAACAAAGTGTAGACATTATTATTAAAGGTTACATAACACATACAGTTTCAGCCAATCTCATGTTAATCTTGAGTACCTGTAGAGTAGTATAGCATCCTTCATATCTCCAAAGAGTCTTTAGTTTTATCAGGTTTATAAAAGACAGATACGCTGTACCGAGTCTTTCCGAAAACAGTCGAGCTCCTGGAGGCGTGCCATGGGCAGAGCTAAAGAGTCAGGAGCATGCACAGCTTTTGCGTAGCGAAGCTATTGATGGTCAGCTAAACAAAAGTATTTAAACACACAATACACCATCGCATTATCCCTGGATAACTTTTGATTCATTATACATTCGTGTTGTTTACATTTTATGCACTTATGCGCCGACTGCCAACAAAACAGACATTTGATGCAGTTTTACTTACCACCTGCGGTTCCGACTCATGACCGGGGTCATTATCGCTGTGACCGCTCCATCTTTCAGTTTCAAATGATCTGTAAATCCAGCGTCGAACTGGGCCTTGTTTATAAAACCATAAGCGCTGATCCTGAGGGCTCGAGAAGCCACGAAAAAAACACAAGATATTCTCCATTCATTTTAACCAACAAAAAAGTGATTGCAACTTTCAGACACGACTTTATCCTTATTTTGATAGTTAATTTAAGGCGGTTTCTATGGTTATTTTAATGGCAAATGTCAAGAGTGCATCAATGTAATGCGTGAGCACAAATCTCTCAGCTCCACTTAATGCTGGGTTCTTTGGGAAGCAAGGTTATCTTTCCCTCACAACCAAAAACACACTTCTTTGGTGACATTGCTGATTTCGTGGTCTAAAAACGAAGTGATAAATCTTTCTCGAGCAAGTCCTGTGCAGCGCTGCCGACAATTTCCGTAACCTGAATGAAGCACGTTGATGGGTGTGCTCTATCGCTCTGGTTGATGTCTGCACGCGCTCTTCCGGGAGAAGTGCCCATACAAAGAATTCCACCCTTTGTTATGTAATACAGGGCCATATTCGGAAAAAAAAACTTTCTGAAACTTGTACTAACTCTGGAGGAATGTATTTGGCACAGAAATACGTCCAACTCACATCAACTCAATGTTTAGCAAGAGAATCAAACTCTTTAACAGCATAAATAAGTCAGAATGCATGAAATAGCATTAGCCCCCCCCCTAAAGATTCACTGTGCAGTCATTGAAGCATTGTGAGATTGTGACAAACTTTCATATTTTTAGTGATTATAAAGGAAGCATTCGTTGCACGCATTCTGCCATGCCAAATCATGCACGAAACACTGCCTATGCTTGCTTTTATGTTTCTGAATCTTGTTGATACTTTAATAACAAATATTATAATGTATTACTGTTTATGCTAAGATCTATAGGTTGTGGCTAGGCGACCTATAGATCCGCCTAGCCAAATGTGTTAATGAAATGACATGAAATCAAAAATAAGTTAAAGAGTTAGATAAGTGTTTTATACTAAATGATTTCATAAACAAGGGTAAAATTTCTACATCGGCTTCTGGATAAAATTTTACATTTCATTCACTTTTCCACATCAATTGGTCATTACTGCTGTTCTTGTTTGTTTGTTTTTTTGTTTGTTTTTTTTCTTTTTCCTGTGCAGACCCACCTCAACCAAAACTGTCAATAGAGTCTGAATGGAAAACATTTTACCCAACTGAAAGAGTGATTCTGAAATGTTTAATCAGTTCAAATGAATGGGGCTATGAATGGTTTAGAAACGGATATCAGCTTTCAGGTGATAAGGACATTTCC
The DNA here is from genome assembly GCA_039654765.1 of Mylopharyngodon piceus. Taxonomy (NCBI): domain Eukaryota; kingdom Metazoa; phylum Chordata; class Actinopteri; order Cypriniformes; family Xenocyprididae; genus Mylopharyngodon; species Mylopharyngodon piceus. The sequence goes on from CM077446.1 coordinate 28,637,978, forward strand.
TTTTCTGGAAACACACTTTCAATCAGCTCATCAAAAGCGAGTCATTCAGGACAGTATACCTGCAGAGGAAAACATCTGACGAGAGTGTTAGTGACTACAAGAACAACAGAAGCTTTGCAACTTCATATTTATGGTAAAACTACTTACGATACTCATTTATGAATGAAATTAAAATGCACCCAAAAGAGTTCAATAAAGAAGCTGCTTATATTTTAAGATGTTTTTCATTTACATTGGCCTGTATCAGTGTACAGTGGTTCATGTCAGCATTTGCAGTTTCCTGTCTAATCTTCTTGATAGTGGCCAGACACTATTAGCACCATGAGTCAGTACATTTAGTCTTGGATTATGAAGAATAACATGTATATGCAACTCAAGGCAGTTATTGTTTGAAGAGAGTGCATTATTACCAATTCTACCCCTGTGATTCTTAGATAACATACGAAAACCAGACATCACAAATCATCTGTGGTTTGAGCCCTTCTACACTGGGGAGAAAGTCCAGCTTGGTTGTAATATGCCTGGTGATGGATGGAAGTATGACTGGTATAAAGACTCAGAAACCTTGATCACAAATCCAACCTTCACTATCCACTCAGCATCTCCCTATAACACTGGTGTCTATCACTGCAAAGCAAAGAGAGGAGACTTCTCAGTGGACAGTGAGACTCTAAAAGTGCAAGTTCAAGGTGAGTCCATAATTTACCTCTTTATAGTCATTTTTATTGTGGAATATTCTTCCCATTTTGCATTCATTGAGTTTATAATGTCTCAGTAAAGTTCCCAGGAAATGCATGAACTGATGAAATGCTGTCACAGACAAACAAGAGAAGGAACACGGGTATTGTAGAGCAGGAACTTTATTAACCCTCTGGGGTCTGAGGATTTTTGGGGCCCTGGAGAAGTTTTGACATGCCTGGAGAAGTTTTGACAAGCCACATTTGTGCTTTTTTCAGTTGCTTATAAACATATGAATGGCAAAATTGTCATTACACTGACAACATGTATGTACATGTTTGTATTTTTGAGAGAATAACGTTTATGCGTGGTTATTGAAAAAACTAAACATTTCCGAAATAAAGCCACAAAACAAATACTAAATATGTGTCCACAAGACTTCTGTGTACTGAATGGTGAAGCCTAGAATTTTTGCTTCAAAGTGATGTGAAAATCAAAACAATATATTGATTTACATTTTGTAAGACACTTTTTGTTTAGAAAGACAGATCCTTAGAAAGATCCTGAATAATGCTGTGATTCACACCTGAGGAGACAAAGACCCGCATAATGAGCTGCATAATGAGCCTTTTCAGTCAGGTATGTGAGAGGAAAGAAAGAGCATCAGGACAAAGTAGTTTATTTTGTAGTTTATTTTGAATATAGTTAACAATATAAATGAGAGCCAAAGGCACCTGGAAATAAATCCTGTTCAAGATAGAAGTGAACATCACTTACCAAGGTGTTTATATGCACTGGAGAAAAAAAGCAAAAAAAACTTTCCTGCTTCCAGTCAGTGATCTCACCATCATATTCATGCAGTCCAGTTTGGGCCAATATCTGGTCACTATGATTTTCAATTCTGTAAGATAAAAGAAAAAACCCTCTGTGAGCATGCTGATAACAGGATCATATCAATTATTGTATTAACGTTAATATAATGTCCACTCTTAACAGAAAACATGATTTTTGTGATTTCATGCATGCACGTATTATTGCACATCATGTGAAGAAAATTTTGATAAGGCCTATTATATTTTAAATTATATACAGTACCGGTCAAAAGATTGGATACATTAATATTTTTAATGTTTTTGAAAGAAGTCATCAAGCCTGCATTTATTTGTTTAAAAAATACAAAAAAAAAAAAACAAAACAAAAAAAAAAAAAAAAAACAGCAAAATTGTAAAATATTATTACAATTTAAATTAATGGTTTTCTATTTTAATATACTTTAAAATATTATTTATTTCTGTGATGCAAAACTGAATTTTCATCATTCATTGCGAACAAAAGCTTAATTGATGTGGCACTATATAGGCTATTTCACAGTAAACACTTCATAATCTGTCCAAAACAGACCAAAGAAATATTGTCTAAACAATCATATTATCTTAATGACATTTTATGTATCTTATTTGTTATATTATAGAGCCTATAAATGTTAATGTGCCATTCAATACGTTGCTAACACATTTTTTTTTTTTTTTTTCCCAGTATTTATTATGTATTTCAGTCGATTTCACTCATCTCAGTATAGCAATTTTTTTTGGGAAAAGCCAATAAGTCATGTTTACCGATGTAAGTTATGTATAGTAGCCTAAATGAAACCACGCGCCTGCCCCATTCATTCACACAGAGACACACAGAAAATGCAGGATTCATATTTAAACAGTCTTTTTGCGGCTTAATATTGACAGACACTAGTCTATATCGTCTATATCTGTGATTGTGAACATATGGGTGGAGCTGAAGGACTTGGTGCTGAGGATGTGTTGGTGAAATCCATGACAAATGCAGACCTTGTCACAAACAGAAGAGGAGCGAGGTGAGTAATGTAAAACAGGTAACGAACAGAGCAGGAACACAACAGGTAAGGAGCTTGAACGATGGATAGTTTGGCTTGAACTTAGCTGAATAGTAATACATTCTTTCTGGTGCATGTGATGTGGAGATGAAGCAAACAGACGGACGGGAACCAGGCTGACGAAGAAGACGAGACTGAAGATGAGGATCAGGATCGGGAATCACAGGTAAGTGCCCAGGTGAGTACGGGTGAGTCTGTTTGTCGAGTGACGAGACCAGACACTGAGGTGAAGGGAGTGGTGGTTTATAAAGGGTGCACTGATCATGGTAAACAGGAGCAGGTGATCAGTATTCCGAGGATTGTGAGCGAGTGGGCAGATCTGGTGCTGATGGCTGGGTCGATGGTGTTGCTGACTCCGTGATGGTACCCTTTCCTCCATGGGCAGCTCCTGATGGCCGGAGATGGCGGCGACGGGGGATGACCTCGACCTCTGGGAGCAGGCTGATTTGGGTGTTCATGGTGAAACTGGGTGAGTAGAGTGTTGTCGAAGATGTCATCTCTTGCAACCCATGAGCATTCCTCTGGGCCGTACCCCTCCCAGTCAATCAGGTATTCCAGGCGGTTTCCCTGTCGTCACGAGTCAAGGATGGACCGGACCCGGTAGATGATGTTTTCATCAGCGACTTCAGGAGGAGGAGGTACACCATCATCAACAGACAGTTTTAATAAGGAGACATGAAAGGATGATGAAATTTTGTACTGTGGTGGGAGGTCCAAATGGTAAGTGATGTCATTGAGCTGCCTCTGCACTGTGAAAGGACCTATGTAGCGGGGACTCAGCTAATGGCAGGGCAGGCAAAGATGGATGTCCTGAGTAGACAACCATACTTTCTGTCCAGGTTGGTGCTGAGGAGTTGCTAGCCATCGACTTGGTTCTTGTGTCTTCGGACTGCCTGTTGGAGGTGTACATAAGCTGAATCCCACACCCTCTCACTCTGCTGGAACCAGTGGTTGACAGCTGGAACCTCTGATGGAACAGCCAGAACAGTGGTGGGTGGTATCCTAGCACGCACTGGAAAGGAGTAAGCCTGGTGGTAGACTGGTGAAGGGAGTTTTGGGCGTACTCTGCCCAGGGGAGGAATCGGCTCCAGCTGTCCTGGTTGTGGTGACAATAGGACCGCAGGTACCTCCCAATTTCTTGGATCTTGCGCTCAGTCTGGCTGTTTGTCTGGGGATGGCAGCCGGATGATAAGCTGATGGAGACACCAAGGAGCTTGAAGAAGGCTTGCCAGACTTGTGAGATGAACTGAGGACCTCTATCAGATACAATGTCTTCAGGGAGACCGAAGTAACGAAAAACGTGTTGGAATAGGGCTTCAGCTCCCTCGAATACTGTTGGGAGTCCTTTGAGAGGGATGAGCTTGCATGACTTGGAGAATTGGTCAACGATGATGAAGATGTATGTTTAGGAATTGGAAGGAGGAAGATCAGACATGAAATTGATGCCCAAATGTGACCAGGGATGTTGAGGTATGGGCAGAGGAACCAGTTTACCTTCAGGTAGTCGACGGGGAGTGTTGGTGACGGCACAGATTGAGCAACCCTTGATAAACCGGGAGATGTCCTGGGTCATTGAAGGCCACCAGTAGCATTGGTTAAGGAGCAAGAGGGTTCGCTGACTACCTAGGTGTCCAGAGCCTGGAGAGGTGTGAGCTGAGTCCATGAGGGGCAGGCGACAGATTGATGGCACATAGATGCGCCCCTCAGGACCTCCCGGCGGAGCAGGTTCGGTGAGAGTGGCTTGACGGATTTGGTCATCGATGGCCCATTGAATGGGGCTTACAATCATGGCTGGAGGGAGTATGGATTCTGGTGTAAAGGGTTCGGGATCAGGATGGTGAAGACGAGAAAGAGCATTGGCTTTGCAGTTCTTACTTCCTGGTCAGTATGTGAATAAAAAGTCAAATCTGGTGAAGAATAAAGCCCACCGGGCTTGACGGGGTTTGAGTCGTTTTGCTTCATGCAGGTATTCTAGGTTTCTGTGATCAGTGATGACTTCAAACTGATGATTCGCTCCCTCCAGCTAATGTCTCCACTCTTCCAGGGCAAGCTTGATGGCCAAGAGCTCACGATTTCCAATGTCGTAGTTTTGCTCCGCCGGAGACAGCTTTTTTGAGTAGAAGGCGCATGGATGGAGGCGTGGAGAGTCACCCTGCTGCTGTGAAAGCACTGCTCCAACTCCAGTGGTGGATGCATCTACCTCAATGACAAACAGCAATTCTGGATTGGGATGACAGAGGACTGGAACGGAGACAAATGCTGCTTTCAAAGGAGCTGATGGCAGATGGTGTCCAGGACAAAGACTTGGGCCGGTTTTTCAGGAGGGAGCTGAGAGGTGAACTGAGAAAACTGTAGTTCTTGATAATGCGAGAATAGAAGTTTGCGAAGCCCAGGAATCTTTGTAATTCTTTTATGGTGGAGAGTTGTGGCCAGTTCTGGATAGTTTCCACCTTCCTCTGGTCCATTTGTATGCCATGCTGGTCAATGATGTATCCAAGGAATTGGATGGAGGGTGTGTGGAACTCGCATTTCTCCAGCTTTAAATAGAGGTGATGTTCAGACTGAGTTTGGGAATAGATGAGGATGTCGTCTATGTAGACGATGACAAACTGGGTGAGGAAGTCCCTGAATACCTTGTTCATGTAGTTCTGGAAGACCGCCGGTGAGTTGGACAGGCCATAAAGCATCACCTGATATTCATAGTGACCCGAAGGGGTCACAAAGGCAGTCTTACATTCATCCTCCTTTCAAATACGGATCAGATTGTAGTCCAGCTTTGAGAAAATGCGAGCACCACGCAGCTGTTCCAAAGCTGCTGGGACCAGAGGATGGGGGTAGCAGGGGACACTGATGGACGTATAAACTTCTGTTGAAGAGGCTCCTGGATGTACTCCTCCATGGCCTTCTGCTCCAGGATGGACAAAGGGTAAACTTGCCCTTTGGGCAGAGTAGCCCCAGGTAACAGGTCAATTGCACAATCCCATAGCTGATGTGGTGGTAGTTGGGTTGCCAACCGCTTGCTGAATACATCCTGGAATGCTCGGTATTCAGGAGGAATCTCCACTTTGCTCTCTGTCTCGGGACTTTCGATGGAGGTAGAGTTGAGTTGGATGACAGAAGAAGGATCAGAGCTGAACTGACGACAGACAGGAGGAGCCTTGATGATAGGCGATAAGCAGGTTTGGAAACAGAGTTCTCCCTACTGAAGGATCTCACCAGAGTTCCAATTGATCCTAGGCTCATGATGTTGTAGCCACGGGTGCCCCAGGATGATGTCAGCGGTTGAACCTTCCAGCACCATGAAGGAGATCTTCTTTTCGTGCAGACTTCCTATGCAGTGCGTTAGGGTAGGGGAGAAGTGACATATGCGACCACGGCCCAGCGGTTTTCCCAGGATGGAGTGTATCTTTAAGTCTTTAGGGTAGCGTTTCCTCTTGACATTGAGCCTTTGAAGGAGGTTGTAAGAGATGAAGTTCCTCACTAAGCCAGAGTCAATGAGGGCTTGTGCTGAAACAGAAGTATGACGAGTTAGGATATATACTGTAGTTCTTGTTAAAGGAGCAGTTTGTGGAGGAAGTTGAATCGTACTCACCGCTGGGCGTGGTGGTCGAACAGGAAAGTTGGTAATTATGTGTCCTTCTCCCCCATAATATAGACAAAGATGGTTGGTAATTCTTCGCTGACGCTCCGCAAGAGTGGGACGGTTAGAGTCGATCGGTATCGGCTCAGGTGCTGGAAGGGCAGTAGGTGTTAGCAAAGACGCAGGATGCAGAGCGGGTTTATGCAGCGAGCATGCAGATAGGTGTTGTGACACCCAGATGGTTTTTTGGATGAAATTCTCAAGCCCCATGGCATCATCATAAATCACCATCAGTTGACGAATCTCAGTACTTAATCCTTGGTGAAAAGCAATGAGGAGGGTCTCATTCCAGCCACTTAAGGCCACTAGGGTCCGAAATTGAAGAGCGTATGCATTGATTGAATCTGTACCTTGACGAAGATTGAAGAGTTGATCATGTACGGAGAGGTTTGATACTTCCTTGAAGTAGCTGATAAATTCCAAAAGGGAGTTGGTAACTTGAGCGTTGGATTGCCACAACGATTGTGCCCACTGCAAAGCTCAACCGGAGAGGAGAGAGATCATAAACGCCATTCTGGCGTGATCGGTGGTGAAGAGAATAGGCTGCATCTCGAAGTATAGAGAACACTGCAGAAGAAATCCGTTGCAATCCTCCGCCTCACCGGTGTATGTCGCAGGTCGGGCCATGGGATTGGCAGCCACCAAAGGAGATGGTGTTGTGGGAAGCAAGGATTGCTGAACTGCCTGTACCAGATCGGTGAACGGATCCATGTTTGTGCTCGTTGCACTCTGCATATTATGGTGGTCTGGTCTTTTGTCACAAACAGAAGAGGACAAACTAGCTTTTGTGTGTACGTACACTTTTAGGATGAAATCTACGTAGTAAGTTTTATCCCATTCAGATCTGGAGATCACTTTGGTGGGATCTAATCTTGTGAAAAAAAGTGCAGATTTGATTTTGAAAAAAGCTTTATTTACAAATAACCAAAATACATTATTTTACAAAATCACACCACAATTTATTTAAAATAACATAAAATTAAAAACAAAAAATAATTCATCGTCAACAATTGTACACAAAACATTACAACTACACCATTTCAAAGCAAAAGTAGAAAGATCACTCATAGCTTTGTAAAATCTAAAGTCAATCAAAATTCTTGCATTAAGTAAAGACTTAAAAACAACATGGCCATTCAGCGGTGATTCAGGGCTATGGCAAGGGAACGTAACATCTCAGTTCCCATTCAGTCAGTCACGTTCGACGTTACGTCGATACTGATACCGATACTGATAGTGTCAACTACCGCTGGCGGTAGGCCACTTAAGTCCTCTAACCGGACCTGGTTCCCAGAGCTGATGCTCCTCGCGACAGCATAAGCTGATAAACAAAAATGAACATCATAAAGTGGTACCCTAAAACCATCCAAATTCTTTCTGATTGTTTTGAGAAGTGGTTCAATAATGGCAGAATATAACATTCCTGATAATAAACATCCTTGTCTAATATCTCTACTGAACTTGAATAAAGCACACAAGCCACCATTAATCTTAATTACACTCTCAATGTCACTATAAAGAATTTTAATCATGTTTAAAAACTTCTCATTAAAACCAAAAGCTTCTAGAACATTCCATAGATAAGCATGTTCAACACGATCAAAAGCTTTCTCTTGGTCTAGAGACAACAAACCACAATTGATATTAAACAATTTAGAAACCTGTAATAATATCTCTAATTAAAAAAATATATATTCTCAAAGATTGACCTGCTAGGTACACAATAAGATTGATCTGGATGGATCACTTGTCCCATTACTTTAGTCAATCTTTTAGCCAAAGTTTTAGAAAGTAATTTATAATCACTGCACAGAAGTGATTATACAGATACTGTACAGATACTGAACCGCTGTCACGGAGACACAGCCAACGCCCACCAACACCCAAGCATCGTCACCAGATCTCTACACTCCGCCCACTCGTTCTCTCTCCCCGGAATACTAATCATGAGCACCTGCATCTCATCATCACGGACACAATATAGACTCACGTTTCCCTCAGTTCTTTGTCTGGTCTCGTCTAACGTACCTGGACTCCTTACCTGCCACTTACCTGTATTCCCGTCGGTTCCTCCTCGTCTCCTGTGTCCTGTTCTCTGTGTTCTCCATCCAGTCCTGCAAAGACATTCCAAGTTACTCTCCAGCTAAGTGTCTGTTTGTTTGTGCTTGCAACTCTACTCACCTTATTATCTGCTGTTACCTGTGTTCGTGTCTCTGTCAATAAACATCTGACATCTTACTTTCTGTCTCCGTCTGAGTCTGACAGAAGACCAGACCACCATGCAGAGCGCCACGAACACAGGCGAGGATCGTACATCGGATCCGTTGACCAATCTGGTTGATGCTGTACGATCCTCTCTACCACCACCATCGACAAGCACAACTCCCGCTGTCACAGACACCATCGTGCACGCCATCCGCCAAGCTCTTCTTCATCCCACACCCACCGCTGCCTCTGTCAGTCCCATGGCCCGACCAGCGACATTCTCCGGTGCGGCGGAGGATTGCAGTGGGTTTCTCCTACAATGCTCGCTCTACCTGGAAGCTCAAGCCCATCTATTTTCCACCGAGTGAGCCAGGGTGGCATTCATCATTTCCTTGCTCTCCGGACGAGCATTACAGTGGGCTCAACCCCTCTGGGAGTCAAATGCACCAGTCACTGCCTCCATTAATGAATTCTTCAGTCACTTCAGGGAAGTATTCGGACAGAATACCGCCGACCTCTCCGTGCATGACCAACTATTCAGTCTCCGCCAAGGAGAAGAAACTGTGAGTATGTATGCGCTCCGATTTCGTAGGGTGGAACGAGGTGGCGCTGATTACAGCATTCCGCCAGGGACTTCATCCTCAAGTCAAACAGTTAATGGTTGTGTACGACGTCTGTATGGGATTGGAGAATCTGATTCAAAAAACCATTAGAGTGGCTCAACGTTTTTCTGCGTGCTCTGTGCCCACTGTCAATTCTCTGCCCATCACACCATCTTTCGCTCTTCCAGCACCAGAACAAATGCAAGTGGACTCATATCTCTCACCCGAGCGGAGCGTCAGAGAAGGATACAATTACATCTATGCCTGTATTGTGGGGGAGAGGATAATTTCATCACAACCTGTCCCGTCTGTCCACCACGTCCCACGGTGCGTACCCTCCAGTTACCCGCTCATACTGCCCCTCTTACCAGAACTACTGTCCATGTCCTTAATGCTCGTACCTGTATTTCAGCGCAAGCCCTTCTCGACTCTGATTCAGCAGGGAATTTCATCAGCAACGAGGTTCTCCAGAAACTGAATGTACGCCGTAAACGATGTCAACAGGATTTGCAAATTCAAACCATCCAGGGAAAGCAGCTGGGGCGTGGTCGCATTAGACATTTCTCCCCCACACTGACGCTCCGCATCGGCTGCCTACACTCCGAAGATATAACGTTCATGGTGCTGGAAGAATCCACCGCTGACATCATCCTGGGACGCCCATGGTTAAATCAACACCAACCACACGTACAGTGGAACACGGGTGAGATCCTAAAGTGGAGCGATGATTGTTTCACTAACTGTTTATCTTCTATCAAGAAACCTCCTGCGACGTTCCGATCTTCCTCTTCCTACAACTCTGACGATCTTCATGTTCTCTCCACATCTATTGAAAGTCCTGAGACGGATCTGAAAACAGAAATCCCTTCTGAATACCGGGCGTTCCAGGATGTGTTCAGCAAGCGGTTGGCAACGTCATCGGCCATGGGACTGTGCCATCGACCTGCTGCCTGGGGCTACTCTACCCAAGGGTAGAGTTTACCCATTGTCCATCCCGGAGCAAAAGGCCATGGAGGAGTACGTCCAGGAAGCCCTGAAACAACAGTTCATTCGACCTTCCACATCCCCTGCCGCTTCAAGCTGCTTCTTCGTGACCAAGAAGGACGGAGGCTTGAGGCCGTGCATCGATTATCACCATCTCAACTCCCAGACGGTGAAGTTCAGTTATCCCCTTCCTCTGGTCCCGGCTGCCCTGGAACAGCTTCGTGGAGCTCGTATCTTCTCCAAGCTGGACCTGTGGAGTGCGTACAACCTCATTCGCATTCGACGGGGGGATGAGTGGAAGACTGCCTTCATCACACCATCTGGCCACTACGAATATCGGGTCATGCCGTATGGCCTGTCCAACTCTCCCTCCGTCTTCCAGAATTACATGAATGAGGTGTTCCGGGAGTACCTCCAGCGGTTCGTGATAGTCTACATCAACGATATCCTCATCTACTCCCGGAACCTGGCCGAACATCGCCACCACATCTCCCAGGTCCTAGAGAAGTTACACCAACACCATCTTTACCTCAAGCTGGAGAAGTGCGAGTTCCACACCACCTCGGTCCAGTTCCTCGGATACATCATTGACCAGCATGGGATCCAGATGGACCAGAGGAAGGTGGAAACTATCCGCAACTGGCCACTCCCTTCCACCATTAAGGAGTTACAGCGATTCCTGGGCTTCAGTAACTTCAACCGGCGCTTCATTCACAATTACAGTCTCCTCAGTGCACCCCTCTCGTCACTCCTCAAGGGCCAGCCCAAGTCTCTGTCCTGGACTCCATCTGCCCAAGAAGCCTTTCAACATCTCCAGGAAGCTTTCCTCACCGCCCCGATCCTCGTTCATCCGAATCCAGAGATCCCGTTTGTCATCGAGGTGGACGCCTCCTCTACTGGGGTCGGGGCGGTGTTGTTGCAGCAGCAGGGTGATCCCCCACGTCTCCATCCATGTGCCTTTTTCTCCAAAAAGCTATCCCCGGCGGAGCAGAACTACGACATCGGGAACAGAGAGCTACTGGCCATCAAGTTAGCATTGGAGGAGTGGCGACACTGGCTGGAGGGAGCCAACCATCCGTTTGAGGTCATCACTGACCACCGGAATCTGGAGTACCTTCGAGAAGCAAAGAGACTGAATCCTCGCCAAGCTCGCTGGGCTCTCTTCTTCATGAGGTTCGACTTTAAAGTCTCCTACCGTCCTGGAACCAAGAATTGCAAGGCAGATGCCTTGTCACGACTATATCAGCCCGAGTCAGAAACACCTGACCCCGAACCGATTCTCCCTCCAGCCATGCTAGTCAGCCCAATCCAGTGGAACATCAACCAGCAGATAACCCAAGCTAACGCCTCTGAACCAGCTCCGCCGGGAGGTCCTGAGGGGCTCCTCTATGTTCCACCAGCCCAACGTCAGCCCCTCATAGACTTAGCTCACTCCTCTCCGGGCTCTGGACACCCAGGCAGTTTACGTACCCTCTAGCTCTTGCATCAGCACTACTGGTGGCTGTCCATGACCCAGGACGTCTTCCGACACGTCAAAGGATGCTCAGTCTGTGCCGTTGCTGACACTCCTAGGAGGCTACCAGAAGGCAAACTGCTACCTCTACCCATTCCTCATTGTCCATGGAGCCACTTGGGAATCGATTTCATGACCGATCTACCAGTATCCAACAACTTCACCTGTGTGTTCATCATAGTGGATCGATTCTCCAAAGCCGTTGAACTCATACCTCTCAAGGGTCTTCCCACTGCTCTGGAAGCGGCCGAAGCTTTATTTCACAATGTATTCCATCCCTTTGGCATTCCCGAAGATATCATCTCTGATCGGGGCCCACAGTTCATCTCCAGAGTCTGGAAGGCCTTCCTCAAGCTCCTAGAAGTGTCCGTCAGCCTATCCTCTGGATACCACCCCCAGACCAACGGCCAGACTGAGCGGAAGATTCAGGAGATCGGGAGATACCTGCGGTTATACTGCCACGGGAACCAGGACAGCTGGAGCCAGTTCCTGCCCTGGGCCGAATATGCCCAGAACTCCCTCCGGCAATCCACCACCAGGCTCACCCCGTTCCAGTGCATCCTTGGCTACCAACCTCCTCTCTTCCCCTGGTCGGGTGAGCCCTCCGAGGTTCCAGCTGTCAACCACTGCTTCCAGTAGAGTGAGAGAGTGTGGGACTCGGCCCATATCCATCTCCAGCAGGCAGTTCGGAGACACAAGCGACACGCAGACACCCGAAGAGGCCCAACTCCCCAATACCAGCCGGGACAAAAGGTGTGGCTCTCGATGAGGGACATCCGTCTCCGACTGCCCTGCCGCTAGCTGAGTCCCCAGTACATAGGTCCGTTCACCATCCAGAGGCAGCTCAACGAAGTCACCTACCATCTCAACCTTCCACCTGAGTACCGTATTGCACCTTCATTTCATGTATCACTCCTTAAGCCCCACACTGAACCCTTATCTCCTTCTTCCACAGATCCTGGTGACGATGCGGTACCTCCTTCTCCCGACCTGGTCGAAGAAGAGACCATCTACCGGGTGCAGGTGATCCTCAACTCTCGACGACGGGGTCCACAGCTGGAGTACCTCGTCGACTGGGAGGATTATGGCCCTGAGGAACGATCCTGGGTAAATCGTCACGACATCCTTGACCCATCACTCCTTACCCAATTCCACGCTGACCATCTGGACCGTCCCGCTCCCAGGGGGCAAGGTAGACCCCGTCGTCGTCGCCCCATCCGGTCGTCAGGAGCCGCCCGTGGAGGGGGGGTACTGTCGCGGAGACACAGCCAACACCCACCAACACCCAAGCATCGTCACCAGATCTCTACACTCCGCCCACTCGTTCTCTCTCCCCGGAATACTAATCACGAGCACCTGCACCTCATCATCACGGACACAATATAGACTCACGTTTCCCTCAGTTCTTTGTCTGGTCTCGTCTAACGTACCTGGACTCCTTACCTGCCACTTACCTGTATTCCCGTCGGTTCCTCCTCGTCTCCTGTGTCCTGTTCTCTGTGTTCTCCATCCAGTCCTGCAAAGACATTCCAAGTTACTCTCCAGCTAAGTGTCTGTTTGTTTGTGCTTGCAACTCTACTCACCTTATCATCTGCTGTTACCTGTGTTCGTGTCTCTGTCAATAAACATCTACCTCTCTGTCTCCGTCTGAGTCTGACAACCGCATTGCTACCACACGAATATAACAAAGATAACAAAGTACCATCCTCAGAACGCAAAGCATGAATTAAATGTTTTTTGCCCATTCTTTTTATGACCAAAGAAGTACTTGGAAGGTGCATCCATCTGATCAATATTTAAAAAATGGGCACTAACAGCTCTTTAAGTTCAGCTTTTTTTCTTTAAAAAGGTTTCCAAAAAATTACTATCACTTGAGGCTTGAGACAACTTTTGTAAATCCATCAATTGTCTTTAAGCATTTCTAAAGAAGAATTCAATTCTTTTGTGACATTTCAAGTATATTGTTGCGTAAATTGTTTTATCTGCACTTGCCATAATCCCATAATTGCCATATTTTTTTTTTTTTTTTTTTAAATGATTCAGTAAATAGTTTATCATTTAAAAGACTCATATTAAAATGCCAATATGCACTTTTAGGTTTCACTGAATTTAAAATAAATTTACAACTGACCATATTATGATCAGTAAAAGACAAAGGTGTGATAAAACATTTGTTAAACAAATTCAAATGATGTTTAAAATCATAAAATCTGTCTAATCTAGTCAACGATATATGATTATCACGCGTATGAGCCCATGTGTATTGTCTTTCATTACCATTCATAACTCTCCAAATGTCACATAAATCATATTTCTCAATCAAATGAATTAAACGCTTGCGTGAAGCCCTATGAGGTTCAACATGATTCCTGTCTATATCCAGTTCAGTGTGATTAAAATCGCCACCCACAAACAGAAAATCCTCAGTGCAACAACCTTTTAACGTTGAGCAAAGAGTATCTAAAAACAATAATCTTTCTATAGGTGCAGCTGGAGTATAAGCACAAATAAAAACAAACAAAACATTTTCATAAACAGCTCTGACTTTTAACAGTCTGCCTTTCACAATTTCATCTACATCATACGAGATTGGTTTTAAATTTTTACTAAATAAAACATCAACCCCACCACTCACATGTGAGTAATGACTTATTACAGATAACCTATTAAATTCAGTCAACCACATTATCTATACAACTATTAATTTTTTTGTAAAAATGCTGTCTATGTTCTTCTGCTCTATTTCTTCAAAAATCTGTGCTCTTTTTTTTCGAATTCTTTGCACCATTAACATTCATAGATGCAATATGTACTTCACTCATAGTGAAGAAAAAGAAAAACCACAATTCACCACACAAAATGAAGAAATTATTTTTTTTCTTCGTATTATACAGCATCATTATTTAGGGTGCTGTTTATGTTCCTCACAATTTTCTTCAATCTATACACCTCTTTGTTGGTAAACGAATCATCCAACATTTTTCTCAATCAAACTGCCTCAAGTCAGGAAAATATTCTTGCAATCTTACACCCCTTTTATTTTTTGTTGACCTGAGTAACAATTTTATGTCCTCAAGATCATAACTGCGAGCAGCAGGTTCACCTTGCGAAAAACTCACACTGCATTCAGACGAGTCACTGCCACTTTACGTATCTTGCATTTCCTCATTTTGTAACTCAACTGTCTTATTTTAGCATCTAGCAAATTGTTTTTCATCTTTCTTTTTTGAGGAGTCTTAAAAGAAGCTGCTCTTGTTCTGATGTTAACTGCTTACTCACCCATTACACTAAATTGACTCTTTTCACCATTTGTACCTTCCTTTTTACCTTCTGAAGGGGAAACCAGAGTGTCAGAGACACTTGAATCAGTAATTGTAGATAGAACATTAGAATTTGCCTCAACTTGCTCAATCTGAGATGATACTGCCTCAACTGCTACAGGACGATCCACAACATTCTTTGCCACAGCTGAGTCTACTTCCTGAGCTTCCACCTCAGACTCCTTTCTATCATTACCTTCACTACCCTGTTCAGCTGTTCTGTTCTTGTTTCCTTCCTCTCCCTCAGTATTTTTATTCAGACAATTCAGAATTAAGTTAACATTTGACTTTTCCAGTAGTGGCGAAAATAGCATAGCTAAGATCATCAATTTGAAAATTCAGTGTTAGATCTAGATCAGCATTGTCCGGAATAATGTTCATTCTGGAAGTGGACAAGTTGAACACTAGAGTGTCCAACCACCTCCCCAACGGCCAAACAACATTCCTCGAAACTCACCGCAGACGCCACCTTAATTGCATGGTGTCTCGTGAGTCCACTCAGCCCCTGTGCATGCTGGGCCGACATGCTTCCAAATAACAGATAGCACACAGCCCTCAAAATAGACTAACAAAAACCAATAACAAAACAGACAACAAACAAAAAAATATGCAGAAAAAATTCACTCACACCACTCTGCACCACGCTCACACCGCTCCGCAAACCCGCGCTCAACAATCACACCAGAAGTGAGAGAGAGAGAGAGAGAGAGATAGACTTTTTTTGACTTTTAAAAGCAACTTATTCTAACATTAAAAAAACCGTCAACATATAAAAAAAATCATATTTAACAAACCATTACCAGTTAAAAAAGAGATCTTCACTTTCTATAAAAATCAACCCTTTGTTTACACACCATTTCTTCTCAAACATTAGGAGAATGTTATTCATTTTATTAAATTCATATTCTAATCTAATCCTAGACTCGACCAAGTCCTTGAATGAATTAACCACTTGTCCTTCTATTTCAATTTTATAAGCCTTCCAAATGGCAAATTTTGCTTGACCAACTAAAAAAAATTAAAAAAGTGCAAGAAACACAGCATACAGATCCTGTCCAATGAGGGACCAGAAGGCTTTGTAAAATTCAGAAGTCAAACCATCCAACCCTGGTGATTTTCCTGAAGATTGCTGCTGGACAGCCTTAGTTAACTCTTGTGGAAGTCCATCTAAAAGCTGATTAGTTGCTACAATGTCACAAGGTTGTGAAAGCTTGTGATATTTCTTTTCCGTTATTTCTTTTCCATTTGACAATTTAAGGTGATTTATATTCTTCTCCAAAGAAAAAGAAAAAAAAAAGAAAAAGAAAGTTGTTGAAGAATTCATGAAGATATTTTCCCTGTATAGATGCACTACGACTTCTTTCTTCATACAAATTCTTCAAAATCAAGTTGTACACTTTAAGCATTTTTGCAGTTTCCGTCTCTTCACCTTCACTGATGGAGCTGCTTAGCTTGAGAATTTGCTGTTCCAAAAACTGGACCTTCTCTTTCAGTTCAGTCATTCGACACCTTGTATATTGTTGGCAAAAACATCTGGATCTGTACTTTTCCAATATACCACCACTGACCTAAAGTTTTATACCGTGACTTTCTCTCTCTCCACTCTCCCTAAAACTGAGTGAAAATATTTGTACAAAAGATTTATCTTGCAATAATCTATTATAAAAACGGCAAATCTTAGGAAGTGCTCTGTTGTGGTCATGGTTACCGCAATATAGTGATGATCAGAAAATGATGCTGGTGAAATGTTACTATTAAAAAAAACTCTTAATTAAGATCATCAGCTAAAATTATTATTCTATTTTTTGGAACTTTTGAAACAACATCTTTTAATTAAAAAAAATAAATAAATAATAATAATAATAACTCTTTCTACACCATCATTTGGAGCATAAATATTAATAAGAGAAAAATATAACTCATTTAACTTGATATCTATCATTTGCATTCTGCCAGGAATAATTTCTTCAGCTCTACTATCTTGAATTTGTAAAATTGGAGAAATAAGAACTGCTGCTCCGGCACTAACATTTGAACCATGGCAAAGAAAAGCCTTACCTTTCCACTCACTTAGCCATTGCACCTGATTATTCATATCTCTGTGTGTTTCTTGTAGAAAAACTACACTTGCTTTTTTCCAATTCGAAAAAATCAAACAAAGCAGTCCCTTTTTCAGCACCATGACATCCATTAACATTCAAAGATCCAAAGTGTAAGGATGCCATGATGCTGACTATTAAAAAAGAGACAAAAGACATCTAAACACAGGCTATAATTTATTTTCTCTTCATTTCAGAAAAATATTCAAACCTTCTTTCCATTGCGATTTATCATGCCTTTCACCTTTATTATTAAGCAATAACGCTTCTGTCTACTAAGTTCTTTAAAGGTTGCTTTGTTCATTGCAGTTTTACACGACACCAAAAAGCACTCAATTTGTGGTTTGTGAGCTCCTTTAGTTTAATCTAGAAAGTCATTAATTTGCTTTACTGTGTACAATCTAGAGTCAAAAGACTGTTCTTTCAGCATCATCTACATCAGAAAGACTCTCTATACTCTCAAGATCATTGTATGAATCATTTACAGAATAAGCATATTCTGAATTCATAGTGGACATCTGAGTATAACTATCCTCAGCTGCTTCACTTTCACCATCTGCTTTATTATTTTCTATTCCTGATTTTCTTTTTCTGATCGTTTGTCATCTTCATTTACTGTCAGAGTAGATTTTCCTCCATTACTTGCCTGATTTACAATCTCTTTACCTTTTTGTGATTTTTTCTACATCTTTAAGTGCTGTTACATCAACAGGAACAAGGTCATTATTTTGTCCAATGTGTTGCTAAATTGTTTGTAAATTAGACAGCTTATCTGTTTATTTGGACGTTTGTCTAACATGCCCGTATTCTCCACACGAGAAACATCGCATATGATCCGAGCTAATGAAGATTGTGTAATCTTTACCTTCATTAGTTAGCTTTACAGCCAAATTAAGCGGATCTTGTTGTTCATTCAATATCATATACGTGTATTGCCGAAAAGACATAATGTGCTTGATATCTGGGTTTTCCCAGCGGAATCATTTTTATTGGTGCTGTTAATTTGCCATATCTTTCAAGAACGCCTTGAATAGTTTCATTCTTAATGAACGGACAAACTTTTGATAGCACTACTTTCTTTGATGGACTCGATAATGGCAGTACTGGCACAAATGTGTCATTAATCGTAATTCCACGTTTGATCAAACCATCTACCATCTGAACATCGGCAAGAAAAACAACAACAGCTTTGTTCATTCTAGAAGCTGACTTGATATTTATCCCACCAACCTGCTCGCTGACTGCATTCCGCCACATTTCACACTGACACGCCCCCAACTCGTAAAGATCGGCGCTTAAAGAAAATTATTTTTACAACTTTGTGGTGGCATTCATGTGCGTTCAACTCATAAATACAATCTTTTCGACATGACTTGAATGCTCCATGTGCATCAGTGTATATATTTATAGAAAAAGATTCGAATAAAAAATTGATTAAAGTAACAAACTCTCAAAAGCTTGCTCCCGAACTCTAAACTCCTCCCACTACCCACAATCCCGAGAGAGAGAGAAAAGGCTTGTTCGACTTCATGCAGTGCCGCAAAGATCGGCTGCCGCCTGACAAAAGCTGGTTACAAAACATTCTGGTTACAAAATTTGTCTGACTTTGATCGGCGCTGCAGCCGCCTTACGATCATATGTGTCAGCACACTACGGAAAGCACGAAGTGTCCGACCTGACGGCTCTTTCTGTAGTTCTCCCCGGCCTGCAACCGGCAGATCTCACCAGCCGGTGGCAGGCTAGTGTAGTTCATCTCGAACAAGCCTAGAGAGAAAGAGAGAGAGAGAGAGAGAGAGAGAGAGAGAGAGAGAGAACCAACCAAAACAACACATAGCCTATACACAATACGTCTCAGGACGTAACACTAAATAATTTCATAAACAAGAAACTGGGCTTCTGGCTAAAATATATACTTTTTATTCACTTTTACACTTTTGTTCATTACTGTTTTATTCATTCATTCATTTGTTTGTTTGTTTGTTTGTTTGTTTATTTGTTTTTGTTTTTGTTTTTCTGTCCAGAACCACCTCAACCAACACTGTCATTAGAGTCTGAATGGAAAACATTTTACCCAACTGAAAAAGTGACTCTGAAGTGTTCAATTGATGGAGGTTCAAATGAATGGGGCTATGAATGGTTTAGAACCGGAGCTCAGCTTTCAGGTGATGAGGACATTTCCTTTCCTGGAAACACACTCTCAATCAGCTCAGCAAAAGCAAGTCATTCAGGACAGTATACCTGCAGAGGAAAACACCTGAAGAGAACTCCAGTGACTACAGGACAAACAGAAGATTTGCAACTTGATATTATTGGTACAACTTCTTAAGATATTCTATGATTAATAGATATGAAGGAAATTAACAGGCACACAACAAGAGTTCAGTGAAGAAGCATGACACTATTAGCACTGCATTTAGTCTCAGATTATAAAGAATAACAAGTACATGCAACCCAAAGCCATTATTGTTTGAAAGGTGTCTATAATTTTTAATTATACCCTGTGACTCTTAGCTGTGACACCAAAACCATACATCAGGAAACGCTGGTGGTTCAAGCCCTTCTACACTGAGGAGAAAATCCAGCTTGGTTGTAACATGCCTGGTGGTGGATGGAAGTATGACTGGTATAAAGACTCAAAACCTCTGAACACAGAACCCCCCTTCCCTATCAGCTCAGCATCTCTCTCTGACGCTGGTAACTATCACTGCAAAGCAAAGAGAGGAGACTTCTCAGTGGACAGTGAGACACTACAAGTGCGAGTTCAAGGTGAGTCCATAATTTACCTCTTTATTGTCATTTCTATTGTGGAATATACTTCCCATTGTGCATTTCTTGAGTTTACAATGTCTCAGTAAAGTTCCCAGCAAATGCATGAACTGATGAAATGCAGACTTTTACATTGAACGCAATGTACGTCGCTTTGGAAGCATCTGCCTGTTGTTTTCTCTGCAGAGCCGCCTCAACCAAAACTGTCAATAGAGTCTGAATGGAAAACATTTTACCTAACTGAAAAAGTGACTCTGAAGTGTTCAATTGATGGAGGTTCAAATGAATGGGGCTATGAATGGTTTAGAAACAGAGCTCGGCTTTCAGGTGATGAGGACATTTCCTTTCCTGGAAACACACTCTCAATCAGCTCAGCAAAAATGAGTCATTCAGGACAGTATACCTGCAGAGGAAAACATCTGACCAGAGAACCAGTGACTACAGGACAAACAAATGCTTTGCAACTTGATATTTATGGCAAGTGAAACTACTTCTGAAAAATTTGAAAGTCAGAAATGCACAAAAACAATTCAGATAGTGACAGCTGTTCTAAGGAGGTCAATGAGGATTTTGCTTTCCATAGAACAGGTTTAGCTGCTTTACTGTTGCACTGACCTTTAAACTATAAAGTGGCTAGTAGGGGTGTGCCTGAAGCCGAATACCTTATTCAAAAAGGCACGGATAATGGCTTCAAAACGAATAAAGGAATAATGAATAATTCTGCCGAATAAAATTCGGCTGAGACTCTGGATAACTGGTGAGCCAGGGGATCATAGTGCGATACATAAACCTCTAAAATCACTACGCATACGCAATAATGAGTGCGTGAAGCGAATGCGTGTGAGCTTTATGAATGAGCGCAAATCAAATAACCGCGTTGCTGCTGCCTCTCCGTGCGTCTAACAGAAATCAGAGCTTGACAGGAGTAATATCGACTAATACTACAGCATACACATGATGTTCTACTGTTTAATATGTACATGTAATTGATGTAAACCTTGCACGATATGATAGCTACACGAATGAATGGAATTAGCACACGATCGCAAATCAAATAGCCGCGCTCCGTCTCTGAGAAGCAAACCTGCTCTCTGTCAAGATAATCAATTTACATTTTCTACAAGGTCTACACGTTTGCTCCTTTATATGTTGTTGGTTAGTTTGAGAGGCACATGCACATTTGTTTAGTGAAGTTCAAAAGAGAGTCTTTTAAGGTAAAGATAAAGTTTTGAATTTATTCAGCGACTTGAATTCATTCCGTCGTGAACGAAAATCACTAAATCACTAAACGTTTGCCATGAAATCACTCTGCTTGTACGATCATTTATTATTATTATTATTATTATTATTATTATTATTATTATTTTAATTATTAGCTAATTTTATAGTTAGAAAACTGAATAGGGGAAATAGTCTTGAAACAAATATTTTTCCATGCTTTTCCCACACTTTTCCAGACTTGGACATTACATAAATCAAATTTCATAAATTTACAAACTGCATAGGAACCGGTGAGAATGCAGGGAAAGCAGGATATTATACACAAACCTCTAAAATCACTACGCAATGAGTGTGTAAAGTGAATGAGTGTAAATTCTATGAATGAACTGAACGCAAATCAAGTAGCCACGTTCCTGTTGCCTTTTCCATACTTTTCAAACCTGAAAATTACTTAAATCATTTTCCATACTTCTCCGAACTGGGTAGGAACCCTTACCGTTTTATTTTCAATATATTTAAATACCCTCTTTATTTATCGGATCATGAAAGGTCCCCGAGCTGGGATTCGAACTCGGGTCATCAAGCAAAACACGTAGGCCTACATCTAGAAGCACATCCATCGAGACTATTGGCTCAGACAGAAGATATTTAAATAAATGTTATAATCATATTTTTTTTTTTTTTTTTTCAGTTATACAAGGCATATTTTAGAGATATCTACGAAGAAATCAGATATAGCCTATATAGGCTATAATACCATAGACAAAACGGTCTTCTCAAGTAATTGTACGAACTTCCGGTAAAACCACCGCCCACTTCCGGTTTTATCCAAATACAGATGCAGATACTAATAATTTTGAGATTGTTACAAATACAGATACAGATACAGATAGTGGCTCCGGCACACACTGCTAGTGGCTAGTGGCTAGGCTAGTGTCGGTGGTTACAGCTTCCTGACTATGTTCAAAAGAATTTTCTGTGAGAAATTCAGTTAATTTTGTGTGAGGATTTTAAAGAATAACAAGTACATGCAACTCATTGTTACTGTTTGAAGGTGGTCCATTATTTCCACTATTTTACCTCTGTTGCTCCT
Source organism: Mylopharyngodon piceus (assembly GCA_039654765.1). Taxonomy (NCBI): domain Eukaryota; kingdom Metazoa; phylum Chordata; class Actinopteri; order Cypriniformes; family Xenocyprididae; genus Mylopharyngodon; species Mylopharyngodon piceus. The sequence continues at coordinate 28,660,005 of CM077446.1, forward strand.
AGTTGACACACCACAACCAGACATCAGAAAAGATCAGTGGTTTGAGTTCTTCTACACTGAGGAGAAAGTCCAGCTTGGTTGTAATATGCCTGGTGATGGATGGAAGTATGACTGGTACAAAGACTCAGAAACCTTGATCACAGATCCAACCTTCACTATCAGCTCAGCATCTCTCTCTGATGCTGGTGTGTATCACTGCAAAGCAAAGAGAGGAGACTTCTCAGTGGACAGTGAGACTCTACAAGTGCGAGTTGAAGGTAAGTTAGTCTCTTGTGCCCATATAAACTGCTCTTGTTGCCATATATTTTATAGAATATGACCATGGCAAAGCACTCAATGAAATGAAGATATGAAGTTAGTGAAACTTATCAGCATTTACTCACCCTCATGTCATTCCTGTACGACTTTCTTTCTTCTGTGGAACACAAAGATATTTTGAAGAATGTACTTATTTTTGTCCATACTATGAAAGTCAATGTGGTCTAATGTTGTTTTGGACCCCACTGGCTTCCAAAATAATCTTCATTTATGGGTGGACTATCACTTTAAAGGGTTAGTTCACCCCAAAATGAAAATTCTGTCATGAATTACTCACCCTCATGTCGTTCCACACCCGTAAGACTTTCGTTCATCTTTAGAACACAAATGAATATCTTTTTGATGACAGAATGCTGTCAGATTTCCTTCCATTGACTGCCTTTGTAACTGAAACTTTGACGCTTCAAAAACTTCATAAAGAGATTGGAAAACTAATCCATATGAATCGAGCTGTTCAGTCCAATTTTTTTTAAATGAGGGTGAGTAATTCATGACAGAATTTTTATTTTGGGGTGAACTAACTCTTTAAAGTGTAGTTTACTGCATGATATTCTTTGAACATACATAGTATAAACTGATTTTAACAAGTGAGTGCATTTAAAATAGTTACTAAAACTAGTAAAAGTAAAAGCACGGATGCCTACTAATTAGAATTAATTAGAAGGCTCATTATGAAATATATTTTATAACAAATTATTTATAAAATAACCTTTTGTTTTGTTGTAAGTGCATCCACCTGCAGTTCTGAGTCTGGAGACTGAATTGAGCGACATCATGTCTGGGAATATCCTGACCCTCAGGTGTAACGTCTCAGACGGCAGACAGTGGAGCTACGCCTGGTTCGAGAACGGACAGAAGCTCAATGGGTCGTCAGATATATTCAAAGTGACAGCAACTGAAGAAACTATTAAAAGTGAATTCAAGTGCAAGGGAATAAGGACAGAGAGACCACTGTACTCCGCTCTGAGTGAGGGCTTCACAGCCAATAATATTAGTGAGTAATGTGAATAATTATTATTAAACTTCTTTTATACCGTGTATAGATGTGGATTTGTGGATTGGAACAATGTCAAGTTATCATCAAGATTTTCAAGATAAGCATTTTTAACAGTGCGATAAGTATCCTGTTACCATAAAAGAAAAAAAAAAAAAAAAAACACTTTTTATATATAATTTCTATATACATTTTTGAAGGGAATATTAATTTAACTTGATTAACTTTATCATTTCCTTCATTATTACAGTATTAAAAAGAAAAATTCTGCTGGCCATCTCAGGATGTCTCATCTGCTGTATTATAATCCTGATCATTGGGTGCCTCGTTCTAAGATTCACCCGTAAACCAGGTACAAACAGAAAACAATTCATATATTTCTGAAATTAAGCATCTTCATTGATGATAGTGGTCTCTTTCATTTAAAAACAAGCAAACAAAACAAAAATTCCATTTGTTGATATTTACAGTTGGTGTAAACAGTGTCTCCTATTCTTTACACTCAGTGTAAACACTATTTACCCTCTAGTACACTTATTGTAAATTGCTGCTGCCTAAAAATATAAAATTGCTTTTAAACACGTAAGCCATTGACGTTTGTCATACAATACCATTCAGAAGTTTGGGTTCAGTTTTTGAAAGAAGTCTCCTATGCTCACCAAGACTGCATTTATTTGATCAACAATACAGTAAAAACAGTAACGTTTAGCTTTTGTGTTTTTAATTATATTAGTAACATTTTACATTTAATTACTTATTACAAAACTTTTGTTTCTTATCATTATCTTTAGAGAAAAAAGAAACTGTACAAGAGGACTTGTTTTTTTCAATGGCAGACTCCAAGAACCGTAAGTTTTTTGTGAAGGAAAGTCCCCATAAAACATGAAAACCAAATGTGTGTGTGTGTGTGTGTGTGTGTGTGTGTGTGTGTGTGAAATGTATCCACATTTCATGAGTTCACACTTACAAATAAGTCGGATAAAATAAATGGTATGCGTATTTGGCGTGCTGTCCGGGGAAATGGCTCCGAGCTCGGTATATGGCCCGAACCCAGAGTACCCCACAAAGAATGCAAAATATGAACGATGGACAGCAGCCAGGAACAATAACTGTAACCCCCAAAAATATGGAAATTACAAAGGTGATGTTTTGCAGCGTTTGCAAGAAGAAAGTTGTTTGCCGGATCGGGAGGGTTCTCTCTGCATCCGACGGGAGCTCAATACTCACAGCGATTGGATGAGTAAGCCTCGTCGACCGGCAAACTAAGATGGAGTTTAGATGTTTTGACCGGGGGGAGGGGCTCTTGCGGTAGCCGACAGGAGTTCAATACTCGCAGTGATCAGATGGGTAAGCCCCACCGGCCGGCAAATGTTGAGAAGAACTGCATTCGACGGGAGCTCAATACTCATTGCGATCGGATAGGTAACCTTCGACCTGGAAAAGCGGAAACGTGAAACATTTAGCAATTTCGACTGGGAGGGCTCTCACAGTGTCCAACGGGAGTTCAATACTCACTGCGATCGGTCGGGTAAGCCCCCGCTGGCGGTGAGGTGAACGTTTAGTTATTTTAGATTGGGGGGGCTCTTGCAGTGTCCGACGGGAGTTCAATGCTCGCAGGGATCGGAAGGGTAAGGCCCCACTGGTGGTGAGGTGAACATTTAGTTATTTTAGATTGGGAGGGCTCTTGCGGCATCCGATGGGAGTTCAATACTCGCTGCGATCGGACGGGTAAGCCCCTGCTGGCGGTAAGGTGAACGTCTAGTTATTTTAGATTGGGAGGGCTCTCGCAGCGTCCGATGGGAGTTCAATACTCGCAGTGATCAGACAGGTAAGCCCCCGCTGGCGGTCAGGTGAACATTTAGTTATTTTAGTTTGGGAGGGCTCTTGCAGCGTCCAACGGGAGTTCAGCACTCACTGTGATGGGACGGGTAAGCCCCCACTGGTGGTGAGGTGAACGTTTAGTTATTTTAGATTGGGGGGGGGGGGGGGGGGAATTTGCTGAAAAACCGTTGAGGATTCATGGGTGAATTCACTGTGATTATATATAGGCCTGCACTCATGCTGATTGGGTAGATATGTTGATTACTGATTGTTGACAGCTGGTTGGGATGATGTGATGATTGGATAGATTATTTGACCTTATTCCTCCTGAACTTTGTTAATAAAACATCATTTACATTTATATGGGTCTTTAATTACTCTGCAGAAACTGCTTCACCCCTGGAGGAGTACATGGACAACAGTCCCACAGAGATGGAAGGTATAATGTGCCTTTTACTGTGTTTGGCTGACATTACAATTAAAAACACAATCATGTACTCATTTACTTTAATAAATGGTACTATTTCATATCACAATTATTATACTTTGTGATAATATTATATGAAAAACTATTAGTGACTCAACAAGTAAAGTTTTCTGGCGTTTTGCATGAATTTGCTTGTATTACAAGCCAGAATTATGATTTTGTATTTTTAAACTGAAAGAAATCGCCACACTCTCTCTAATATCATTCAGAAAGTGCGGAAAAAGAAGAACTGCTCACTGATCACGTTTCAGCCGTTCATGAAGATGATGTGATTAAAGGTAAGAGATCTAACAAACGTCTACAAATGTCTATCATATCATAATATTTGTAACATAAATCAATAATTTCATTTTCAGTACACTTTAAAAAGTAAGTCAGGGGACCTTAAAAACTTACAAATTCTAATTTATTGATGCTATAAAACATTTTAGGTTCTGTTGACATAATAATGTTAATCATTTAGGTAGGGTAAGCAATTTCAGAGTGCCTAGCAATAGCAAGCTAGCTTTGAAAGCATAAGATCCCACCCTCCCTTCAGAGCGTCTCCAAAGCCACGCCTCCTCCAAAACACATGAACGCACACAGCAGAGTCTGCAAAGCGTCATGAGAGATGGTGTTAAATGACATCATATCTCAAAGCACATAACATTACAATAATAATCAATGTAAACAACTTACAGAGCTCTACTTTTACCACCTGACTGCTGCAGATTAATGTCGCCGTTGATAGTGTTGACATAAAAAAAATAAATCTGAGTCTGAGGACGTGAACAGCTCTGGGTAGAACGTCACGGGTTGTTATCTCTTAATTACGGTTACGATGGCCTGAGCGCAGCATAAGATCATTGTTAGGGTTCAGGAGGAACTGTAAAAGGCGGCTGCTGTTTGTTTTTGGCGCTCGGTGACTGTCTGTCTACAACACTGCATAGCCTTATCACGCTGATGACATGAGGAGGTATGGAAATACATATGTTGACAGGCAGGTAGGACATTGGACAGAATGCATTGATTGGATGAACATTTTTTGGTCAAGTCTCAGGACTTCCACAGAACATATATGTACATGTTTTAATATTTAGACTAATTATATTACTGATTGCTATCAGGATGTGAAGAGAGTTTCAACTAGTATAACAAAAAGTGATTTTTCAAAAAAATTGCCTACCCTACCTTTAATATTGTTTAATTTAAACTCAAATTTCTGCAGTACTCAAGTAGTTAGAGCAGTGTTTTTTTTTGTTTTGTTTTGTTTTTTTGAGTAATCAACTTAAAAAAATTGTTTGTTACAATTTTTTAATTTCCTCTACATAATTTCATTCAAAGTTGTCATAACTTAAAAAGATTGATAAAAAAAAAAATGTTGTTGAGCCAACACATTATGTTTTAGAGTGTACATTACACTCTTAATAATAAATGTTCCAAAAGGGTTTTTTTCACAGTGAAGAACCAAATAACTTTTAGTGATCAGTTCTTAAAAGAGCCATTTGTCTTAGTGTGGAAAACATTTTAATAAACTAAAGAACCTTTTTTGCACTATAAAGAACCTTCAGTGCAATGAAAAGGTTCCACTGATGTTAAAAGTTCTTCATGGAACCATCAATGTCAATAAAGAACTTTTATTTTTAAGAGTGTACATAAAATACAGGAGTATAATAATGTTTCTGAGCAATAATTACACAATCTCAGAAATCAGTTATCACAAATGACTCTCACATTTTGTCTCTTGAAGATGAAGACTCACCAGCGGCAGAAGCTATTGTCCTGACATCATTTAAAGGTAGTTAAATTACACTATTTTAAAGGTGTTTTGTACTTTTTATAACTTGGTCTTTAAAGTCTTACCTCTTGGTGTTAAACAGTGTTTTTAAGCCGCAGTTAACATCTATTAACCCTGGGTCATAAACTGCCTCAATGCTTTATTAAATATTCATGCACTTTGTACAGTCATAGAAACATAGTTGTCACAGACACGCCAGGCTCCAACACCCACCAATCACAGCGCACTCCATCTCCGGAATACTGATCACACGCACCTGCAGCTCATCAGCACGCTCATCACCTCCACTACAAAAGACACTCACACACACTCAGTCACTGTCCGGTCTCGTTCGCATCTAGACTTACCTACATGCTTACCTCAAGGACTCCCAGCGATCTACTTACCTGTCTCCAGCGTCTTCTAGTATCTCCTCGTGTTCCCAGTCTGTGTGTGAGTGTCTCCAGTCTTCAGCCAAGTGTGTTCTCCACCATCTTCCAGGATCCTCACCTATTCAACACAAAAGGACAGTATCATCTACTCTCATCTCACCATTCACCTGCAAAGTTCACTTTATACTCACCTGCACAACTGTTTGTTCTGCTGTTGTTTAATAAAACTACCATCTTTGCCATCTTCTGTCTCCGACCCTTCTGTATTGTAACAGAAGACCGGACCAATACCGCTAAACAACAGCATGAGCTATCAAGATCCATTTCAAGAGCTCGTTGACGCTTTGCGCCGAGCACTCACCGTCAACCCGACTTCACCTCCACCAGCGATCACATCCGTCAACACAACCACCACTCCTTCACCGCCCATGCACGCCAGTCCCATGGCCAAACCAGCGCCCTACTCTAGATCGGCGGAGGATTGCAGCGGCTTCCATCCGCTTCGCCACTCGTATGCAGTTGTGTCTTGAAGAACACCAGGGCCAGCCATTGTTTCACATCGTTCCCCGTTGACCAGAATCTGTCAGCCCTCCAGAACCAGCCCACGAACCCATGCTCCTGGAGAATACCCGGCTCACCCTTTCTGAACGGCAGAGGCGGCTGACCCAGAATCTGTGCCTGTACTGTGCTTCTCCGGGGCATGTAATCTCCACATGCCCAATCCGTCCTCCTCGTCCCATGGTTAGTGCCATCATTCCCTCGATAACTAAGATGAAGCCACTCACCACTGTTGTAAACCTTACTGCTGCTGATGTTTCCCTTCCAGTGGTTGCACTCCTCGATTCTGGGTCAGCAGGCAACTTCATCTCCGGCGCCCTCTGCCGGCAACTCAAGCTCAAGACCACAGCCACGCCGTCTACCTACCAGATCCACTCAGTGACCGGGAAGCCTCTCAGCAGGAAATCAGTACGTTGGTGCGTCGGGCCCATCCAGTTGCAAGTGGGGATCCTCCATGTGGAACAGTTACATCTGCTGGTTCTGGAGGACTCCACCGCTGACGTGATACTAGGGCATCCCTGGTTGGAGCAGCACAACCCAGTCATCTCCTGGAAGACCAGCGAGATCCTGAAGTGGGGCGACACATGCTTCTCCAGCTGTTTCTCTGAGCTTCCAGTTCCTCCGTCTCCTCGTCCTGAACATCTCTCAGTCTGTGCCACTTCCATCAAGAGCCCCATCGAGAAATGCTCAGTGGACGTTCCATCGTGTTACGCCCCCTTCTTCTGCCCTCAGCGAGCTTCCAAGCTGCCTCCACACCGGCCATGGGACTGCGCCATCGACCTGCTTCCGGGTGAGTCAGTGCCCAGGGGAAAGATCTACCCCCTGTCAATCCCAGAGGAGAAGGCCATGGAGGAATACATCAAAGAGGCCCTGGCACAGGGTTACATCCACCCGTCTACTTCCCCTGCTGCTTCGAGTTTCTTCTTTGTGGCAAAAAAGGACGGACGCTTGCGGCCCTGCATCGACTACAGAGCACTATATAACATCACCGTCAAGTTTCGCTACCCCCTTCCTCTCGTCCCAGCTGCCCTGGAACATCTCCGTGGTGCCACTGTCTTCACCAAGTTGGACCTCCGCAGCGCCTACAACCTCATCCGGATACGTGAGGGGGACGAGTGGAAGACCGCCTTCGTCACACCCACCGGCCACTATGAATATCTTGTTATGCCGTATGGCCTTGGTCAACGCCCCCTCCGTATTCCAGGACTTCATCCATGAGGTGCTCCGGGAGTTCCTCCACAAGTTCGTCTTGGTGTACATCGATGATATCCTCATCTACTCCCGGTGCTTGGCCGAACATCGCCACCACGTTGCGAGGTCCTGAAACGCCTGAGGGAGTTCCATCTCTTCCTGAAAGCGGAGAAGTGCTCCTTCCACCAGCCCTCAGTGCAGTTCCTTGGCTATAACATCGATAGCAGTGGCATCCGGATGGACGAGAGGAAGGTGGACGCCATCAGGAACTGGCCTACTCCGTCAACAATCAAAGAACTCCAGCGTGTCCTCGGCTTTGCCAACTTCTACCGCCGCTTCATCAGGAACTACAGCTCCATAACCGGTCCACTCACAAACCTACTCCGCCACAAGCCCAAGTCTAATCTACCCTTCGTTGTGGAAGTGGATGCCTCCACCACCGGAGTTGGAGCGGTGTTATCTCAGCAGCAGGGGACACCAAGTAGACTCCATCCATGTGCCTTCTTCTCCCGCAAGCTCAACCCGGCGGAGACCAACTACGACATCGGCAACAGGGAGCTACTCGCCATCAAGCTCGCCCTTGAAGAGTGGAGGCATTGGCTGGAGGGAGCCAAACACCCCTTCCTTGTACTCACCGACCATAAAAACCTAGAGTATCTTCGAGCAGCTAAGAGGTTAAACCCCAGACAAGCACGCTGGGCGTTATTCTTCACCCGCTTTAACTTTACCATCTCCTACCATCCTGGGGTCAAGAACGTCAAGGCCGACGCCCTGTCTCGCTTGCACGCTCCAGAAGAAAAACCCGAAGAACCAGAATCCATCCTTCCTGAAGCCCTTATCGTCAGTCCTATCTCCTGGTCAGAAGAGACCATGCCCTCCTCCAATGCCTCCGCCAATACTCTGTCGGGTTGTCCACCGGGCTTGCAGTACACCACCAGAGCACGGCGCACAAGGACTCCCAGCGATCTACTTACCTGTCTCCAGCGTCTTCTAGTATCTCCTCGTGTTCCCAGTCTGTGTGTGAGTGTCTCCAGTCTTCAGCCAAGCGTGTTCTCCACCGTCTTCCAGGATCCTCACCTATTCAACACAAAAGGACAGTATCATCTACTCTCATCTCACCATTCACCTGCAAAGTTCACTTTATACTCACCTGCATGACTGTTTGTTCTGCTGTTGTTTAATAAAACTATCATCTCTGCCATCTTCTGTCTCCGACCCTTCTGTATTGTAACAATAGTAACCTCATAAATAACAATCACTGTTATTATCCCTGTAAATATGCAAATAAAAAGTCCCATCCAGGATTTATAAATGTACAGTGTGAAATCTTGAAACCTGAGATGAACAATTTCAGGCTCTAGTGTAGATTAACAATTTCAAGTATGATAAACCTATGATAAACAGATTTTGAAATTATTGTCATGTTTCTGCCTCTCCAGGTCTCTGAACCATTATGTCAGCAATCAACATCATGAAGGAGTTTCTATATTTTCTCTGAGGCAGCTAAATGGCATGCTTATATTAAAAAAGATTGCATTAGTACGACACTTTGTCTAGCAGCTGCACTTTTGTATACTTTTAAAGGCTGAAAAACAGCTTGTTTGTAGAAAATGTAGAATTGAACTGCAGTGTTGTGGAGACAACATACTGCCTTAAATGAAGACAGTGATTGTAGAGGGAGACAAATAACAGACAACAAGAAATTACTTGTTATAGAAATTACAATTAGCAGAAGTAATCAAAGTTATATCTGTATCTTTGTTTCATTTCTTATTTGCAAATATTACAACATGACACCATAGAAAAAACTATTGATTGTAATACAGCTACTGGATTATTTTGTTGTAATTTTTTTGCATATTGAACAAAATAATTTATTTTTTTCTACTATATGAGTGCCACCCACTTAAAAATATGTAGTGTATGCAAATTTTTTTTGAGATATTGTTTTTGTGTGTTTGTGTTTTTAATGTGTTGATTCTGGATTATTTACATTAAAATAACTAACACAAAGTTAGATCATTCAATCAGCTGGTTTTGAAAAGCCAGATACCCTCATTTTCTTTGTACTGAAGTCAAAATTATGAGAATTGTATCATAATACTACCCAAACGCCTTCACAGTCTACTTGATTACAACATCATGTAGTTATATATAATCATAATAATAATAATAACAATAATAATAATAAACATACATTTGCTTTGCATTCTAATTAACACTCAGGTTCCATCTATCCTGAGGCATTTAGAAAAGGCATTTTTCTCAATAATTTAATCCATTTAATTTACACAAAACTAACTTAAAGATACACTAAAGATAAAGTTTTTCTGTTCAAAATTACCCCGGTAAATTACGGTCCCCCGGTAAAAATTGCATTCCAGGGGCTAAATATAATGTTTTTTGGGGTCGCTTCAACCCGCTGACATAAAAAACAACTTGCGGCAAAACCGCGGACTTGGCAACACTGGTAGGAACTCCAAAACAGGGCGTGGCTTCCTCCCATTGGCAGATAGGCACATGACACACATGTGCGACTTTTTCCCCCAATCAAGTTCAGCACAAACTCAACCCCACAGCCAAAATTTAGGAGATAAACAGTTAATAAGATTGTGCGATATGACATCGCCAAGCCAGGCCATCCATAACTCCCCACCCGGGCCTCACCGGACAATGGGAGCTTTTTAGTTGCATTCTGAGTCACTACCCTCTCCTATCCTGCAATTCTCGAGCCCCAGGATACCCCCATTGCATAGAACAAAGCGATAAGAGTAAAAACTTTCCCATGTGTGGCACTGGAATGGCTCGCATGAAAGCTTGTGGGGGATTCCTGCTTATATCATTGAACAGAGGTTCAAACTCCAGTCCAAACACCACTAACTGCAAGCTCTGTGAAAGTTAGCTGAAGCCAGAGCCAATGGTGGAAGTCTTTGCATGTGGATACCCTGCCCCCTTTTGGAGTTCACGCCCCATTTTGAAGATCTCCGGTCTGCAGTTATACCTACTTGGTTAAATCTCCAACCTCCGGGGAATCATGTGTTTTTTTTTTTGTTTGTTTGTTTGTTTTTTTTTTTTAAATGCTGAACAGAGGAGAGTCTGCTGGCAAAAAAGAATGCGACAGAACTTGTAATAAAAAGAGAATCAAGATTGTCTTGGCTTTTCGGAGATGGCAAGAACTGAGGGATTCGAAATGTTGTAAAAGCAACACGGATATGGCGTTTTTATTACTCAGCCAGGTGAGCAAGTTATTTTATTGAACAGATAAATTGCTATTTGTAGCTCTCTACCAGAGTTCATTGTAAAGCATTATCTATTGTGAATCATTGCATTATGGTTGTTGTTTTGTGTCTATGGTTTGAAGTATTGTGTCTATTAATGAGTAAAGCTACAGTAACGTCTTCAGCTAGTTGGCTTGAGATCCTTTCCATCTAAACTGGTTATATCTCTTAAGCCTAAGTAGTGAACAGTGTTGCCAACTTTTGGAAGACAAATCATGGCCAGCAGCTATATCACCCTGTAGCCCAAGACTGGTTGCCCACTGAAGCTAAGCAGGGCTGAAACCACTCTGATATTTTACAAAAATCATCATATTGCAACAAAGCAGGAGGGCAAACACTATCCACTTATCTCCGATCACCTCTGAGCAGAATAGGATTGGAGATATGGAAAAGAAAAGAGCACTAAGGGGGAGGTGTAATATAGCCACATATTTATAATAAAATAAATTTGAACCATATGCATCTATGTTAATACACAGCATGTTAGTACACAGCAAAATCCCCAGAGTTAAATCAACTCTGCTCAGAGTACATATGGTCCCTCTCTAAATAGTGTTAAAGTAACAATGAAGCAGAGTTAAAGTTAATGACATAATTAAGTGATTAATTAAGTGATGATTGAGCATTAGTGATGAACACCTGCTCTTAACAAGAATCAGAATCACTGAAGAAGAGAGAAACACAATAACAACAACTGACTTCAGCCACAGACTTGGATGAAATCAAGCGAAGATGAAAGACATTAAATCTCCCAAGATCTAATTAAACAACTCCACAAACAGCATTACCAGCTTCACTTATTACTAACCAGATTGACTTTATTTTCACACGTCTACAGAAGTCCTTATTGAGAATTAACAGAGGTTTAGATGTTGTTTTATTGGTCAAGAAAAGAAAAGAACAATGCCACCATCATAGAGATCAGTGTTTGCTTTAGTTGGGCTCTTGACCCATGACTTCCTATGTTAGATTCTCTGCAACAACTCATATGATGTTGTAAAGCAGCGAGGTCAGTGCTTTTATATGATGATATAGTCTTTGTGAGATGGCCTGATTGCATCCAAAGCAACTAATCCTATGTTTTGTCATTTATACATTTTGGTTTTGCATTACCAACCCTGTAAAACTAAAGCATGAGAAGAAAGTGTTGCAGTAAGCAGTTATCTTGAATGATTTTAAAATGATGTAGTGCATAAAAAATGTTGAACTACTGTATTATTTAGACACACACAGACATCAAGAATCAGCATATGCATCTCAACAATGGTGATTAAAAAAACGCTTCACGCTGCAATGCATGCTGGGTATCACCATAGTACAAAACTCCCATCATGCACTGCAGTATAAATAATTATTGTCACCACTGTTGAGGATTGTATGATAAGCGTTCATGTCTAAGCCTGAGTGGTAATAGTTGTTCATTTTCAGCATCGAAGCATTATGGTGGCATTTGTTTAACCCTTTTGCACGTAAGTTTAAAATATTCTGGCTGACCCCCCAGCGTGAGTTTTTTAAGGCGACCATTATTTAGAACGTATCACTTTATTGTTGCCATGGTGACGCGACATTGCTTGTCACGTAACACAGCGCTGTATGACTGATGATCTGCTTTTATTTCATTTTTCCTTTTTTATTCAAAATATTCACAAATTTATTAACTATAGCATGAAATATCTGATATTCCGATTGTCAAATATGTGCAAGTGGATGTGTTTTGCTGTTTAAACACCTTTATAATGATTGTGTTAGTTGAGCTACATGCGCAATGGGCGCCACCATGTTTGTTTGCGCCGCACAGAGAATCGGATCTGTTGGATTTACAACACGTGAATTCATCCACTTCTCCCAAAATACATGAAAGTAAGTGAGCCAGTAAACTAGGGAAGAATAGAGTAAGCTTTAAAGTTACTTTCACAATGTGTATCTGATATGAATAAAACGTGTCGTCTAATTATTATGGAAAGGGTTGTTATTTCCGCTTCTATAGACATCACTGTGTATTTTACAAACTCTAAATGTATTGTTTTTTTAGTACTCATGTGTATTTAAATGTCTGAAATCTAAAATAAACATTATTTGGTTGAAAACACTGCATAAATGTGATATATGAAAAGTGCTGCGCGCGTCCGTCTCTGGTTAGCGCCAGCCAAAGCGCGCATGCACATTTGAATTTGGCAGTTGATCACGTGATGCGCTGAACGTTCTAATCACACCGGTGTGATCGTATGCTCCAGGGACCAGCCAAGACTGATCACACCAGTGTGATCATACGCGTCAAAGGGTTAATGGATTTTTTTTTTTTTTTTTTTTTCAAGAAAGGCTGTGTTTATGAAGGCTGTGGCTGAAGTCAGTTGTAGTACTTGTGTTTCTCTTTTCTTCAGTGATTCTGCTTGTTAAGAGCAGGTGTTCATCACTAATGCTCAATCATCACTTAATTAATTGCTTAATTATCTCATTATATTAATCATTGTGATGCTGAGTATGACCGTAAGTGAGTTGACGAGTTGCTGATGTCCTGTTTACTAATTCTTCCTACATTAAACACAATCATTTAGATTTAGCTTTTTTAAATTCTTTTACATCTTACAACATCACAAATTGGCGATGAGGATACCCCACACTTAAGTTATCTTTTGCTGTTATGTCCAAAATGTCTGTTAATGTTCCTGTGCCAGCAATGTACCAGAAACAGGTGACACTTATGCTTCTGCTGTTAGTGCACTAGAGAAACATTTTACTCCAAAAGTCAATGTCATTGTTGAACGTTATGCATTCAGAAAGCAAGCTCAATTTCCACATGAGACTATTGCGCAATATGTGGCACCTTGCATGCCCTTGCAGCCACCTGTGGCTTCAATGACAAATCTGATATGTGATCAACTACTGGACTGCTTGTTGAATGACAGTATTAGAGAAAGGCTGATATTGGAATCAGACCTAACCCTGGACACATCCATAACTCTTGCAATGCAGATGGAAGCTGCTGCTGATAAAAAAAAATAAATAAAAAAAAATTCAGACAGAGGAGGTTTGGACACGGGAATTCCAGTACAGACTGTGCACTATAAATCGCACAAAAATGCAAACAAACAGCACCACCACCTAGATAAGCCACATGTTGCTACCGCTACTACTTTTCCATGTAGATCTTGCTTTAAGCATGGTTCTGACAAGCATTTAGCCCACTCCACTCAATGCGACCAGATGTGACGTCTGTGTTCAACTTTATGCAAATGAAGAGCGACTTTCGGGAGCGACAACCAATAGGAGTGAAGTCAGTGGAGCGAACGTGATCTGTCGCTCTTCAGTGCCGAGAGAAGTTGAAAAAGAAGCTCATTTTAGCAGTCAGCAACTTTCCTATAATTTATGATACGTCTCCGTGTACATACGGTGGTACTCGCCATGTTGACTCCGAGCCTGTATGGATTCGTGAGCCCAGATAGACCGGCATTTGCCCTTTTGCTGCAAATAAATAGCCGCTATGGCAAAGAGCACTCACTGTTTCTCGGTCATCTTTAATATTAGGCACTTTATGTACTGATTCAGTTTATATTTAGGCTTTTCCTTCCAAAATGTTTGTTTGTAGAAGCAAGAAAACTGATTTGTTGTCTACAACATGGAGTAACATCCGTTACTTTCACAAATGTTACTAGGCAACCAGTAGGGGGAACGCCCACTAGCGACCTCATCGCCAGCCACTGGCGACATGTAGCTGGTAGTGTTATAAAAACATGTTGTAAATAGACATCTTTGATGCTCTTCACTGAGCGCTTACACAGATACACATGGGAGCGTTTAAAAGCAGGCATCTATCAGTGGATCCCTAATATATCTGCTGATAAATGAATCTGCTTTCAAACGCTCCCATGTGTATCTGTGTAAGGGCTTGGTGAAGAGCGTCAAAGATGTCTATTTACAACATGCTTTTTAAGCGTTGACCATTGTAGACAATCACAGACATATCTATTGAGTGTGTGAACTCAATGGCCAATCAGAGTTGTTTAAAAATCCACTCAACAGCGCTCTAAATGCTAGGGGGAAATGCAGGTATCACATTTTTAAAATTGTGTACCAAAAAAGTGTACCAAAATGCGTTTATGCAAGTCACATGCGAGTACAACTGTCCTCTTATTGGTCAGAGTTTTCTCTGCGCCATCCATCAAAATAATGATTGACAAGTTTGCTCCATGAGCTTATTGTGGCTTTATTTGTAAAGTCGAAACACACGCAGACACTATATGAATGTAGCCATCATTCCCGCTGTTAAATTATATACTACATTCATATTAATGCTGTGGCAAATTCAAACGCTCTCTCTCTCTCTCTCTCTGGATCTCCCAGCGCTGTCTAGTAGGCGGACTGTTGTCAGTGTGTCGAGAGACCATATATGAATGTTATAATGATGCAGAGCGGGAATCAAGGCTTCGTCGCGTCAGCATTCTCGCACAGAGAAGTGCAATTACACAACATAGAGGCGCTCTTTGGTTTTCAACTATGGTAAATAATGTGCTCACAGAATCAGACACTACTGCTTTTTATATAGCACATTTCCCGTTATGAATTATGATTTTGTTTGGTTCGTTGGTCCATTGGGTCGGATTGCTTTCACATCTCAAGCAAACCGCTCCAGAGTTCGTTTGAAAGCGTACCGAGACCACCTCTTCAAGGAGGTCTCGGTACGCTTGTTTGGTCTGCTTTTGGTGCGCACCCGAGTGCGATTGCTGGTTTCACACCTGCCCACACCAACCACACCAAAGGGGATAACCAAAGGGGATAACTCTAGTGCGATTCAACCGAACTAAATGAGGCAGGTGTGAAAGCACCCTAAAGAGACAGTTTTGCAATACCACCATTCATACACCTGCCTCTGCTGCCAAAGAGGTATGACTTACTGTACAGGCTCTGCGGTCTCTATACTACCACACCATATCTATAAACAATATTTCAGCTCCACCCCCTTGTCTCCAACTTCTGCTAGACTGGTCAACTACACACAATCACATTCCAGTACTTTGATATCTCCATGCCCAGGTGTGTGTAGCGAATTCAAGCACTCCAGGCACATTCTTCGTGCTAGAGGAAGGTACTGCATTCCTAGGTATGGACTTAATTAGTAACTTGCATCTCTGTATTAATGCTGATACGGTTACCAACTCGGATGCAATGCCAGCTACTCCTGTTCTGTCCACAACCACTGCTGAACCTCTCATTACCCCGCTAACTGAGACAGGGTGTGTGAAACAGTTTCTACACAAGGTCAAAGTTGATCCTATAGTCCAACCTGTGTGCCAGAAACTGTGGCTTTGCCGATCTGAGTTAGGGATGCTGTCTCAGCTTACTCGATCGTCAGCTTTTTAAAAGATGATGGCAACATTCTGGAAGGAGTACCTGGTGTCCAGAACTATCTGGACGATCTAATAGTTTACGGTGCCACTGCCGACGACCACGATTAGACTCTCCATACTGTCCTGCTACAGCTGAAAGAGGCTGGACTGGTTCTGAACAATGAAAAGTGCCATTTCAGAAAGACCACACTGCACTTTCTTGGCCATGTCATTACTGCAGATGATATTTTACCCGACCAAGAGCATGTTGATGCAATACTCCAAGCTCCCTCACCATTTGATGCTACTGCCTTACGATCCTTATTGGGCCTTGCTTTATGGAATGCAAAGTTTATTCCGAATTTTGCAATGGTGGTGGCTCCCATGCTCGAATGTGTTCAGGATAAAGAGACTTTCACTTTGTCTGAAGCCGCCCAGACCAGTTTTGATGAGGTCAAGCAGCTCTTGGTGTCCAGCTCTGCCCTAGCTCTGTACGACCCCTCCCTTCGCTCAGTGATCTCGACCGATGCCTGTAATTATGGAATGGGTGCTGTGTTTGCCCAAATTCAACTGGATGGTACAGAGAAACCAGTAGCTTTTGTTTTTGACGTACACCAGGGGTCTCCAAACTTGGTCCTGGAGGACCACTGTCCTGCAGAGTTTAGCTCCAACCCCAATTAAACACACCTGAACCAGCTAATCAAGGTCTAATTAGGCATACTAGAAACTTCCAGGCAGTTGTGTTGAGGCAAGTTGGAGCTAAACTCTGCAGGACAGTGGCCCTCCAGGACCGAGTTTGGCTCTTACAATGGCAGAGCATAAATACTCTGGAAAAAGAGGCACTTGCATGCGTGTGCATGGGCTACAGAAAAGCGGTGCACATATTTGTGGGAACAACACTTTATGCACGGACCACCAGGCACTCACAACCTTACTCACTTCCAAAGGAATAAATAGAGCTGGATTGCGCATCACCCGCTAGTCGATGATTATGATGTCGACTATGATGTTGTTTACAAGCCAGGTTCACAAAACCAGACAGCAGACTGCCTATCATGTCTCCCTCTGCACTAGTTGGTTATTAGCTGTGAGCAGACAGTTCAATCAATGCACTGGACAAAACAGCAATTATAAATGTAATAAAACGAAGTTGCTTGTCAGATTTTCCTACAAGCAAACAAACAAGAACAAGCAAAACCCACAACCAGACACACACACAAAAAAAGCCCAAACTTGCATATTATAAGTGGACTTGGTAGTGATTGTTTTATGAACCATATTCACAGTCTATATTACCAGTCTCGCAGAGCCAAAACACAACCAAAACAATGTTCTTCCGCAAAATCATGCAGTTTTGTTTTTTTTAACCGCTAGAGTACCTAAAGTATGCTTAGCTCAATGTTACAGTTCATAATTGAACCTTGACTTTAATTATTAATGACAGTGTGTTATTTTCATGAGAAAATAACCACTGCTGATTTATTTTTTTAATGAGTTAAGTAGGCTCAGAAAAAAAATGTCCAAAAGGAAAATTGTTCACATATGCTACATGTATAGCTGTAGATATATTATGCTAGTAACAATACGAAGACTTATACACTAGAAACTAGTAAGAAAACTGTAATGTCTTGCATACTGTATATGCCATATAAAATAGTATATTATATAATCTATAATAAAATAAAATTATAAAACAGTCCATCTTGATGTCTGAGGAAATTTAGCATCTTGTGAAAGTATGAAAGGGAAAGTATACATAGAGCAAGAAAAGAATAAGAATATGCAAGAGAAGGGGAAAATGAATTAAAGAGGTGTAAGTGTAAAGGTGGTGGTGTGGGTATGGAAGGGGTGTAATGAGAAGGAAAGGAAGAGTGGAACAGAGAGAGGGAGATCATATGAGGAGAGAGGAGGATATAAAAAAGGAGGACAAGAGATGGGTGGAGGGCATTGGTGTAGTGGAAAGAGCAGGGTATGGGGGGATTTTGGATTCAGCATCCCAAATGGTGTTTTATTTATTAGACATTCAAAATAAAATACTTTGGCATAATTTTGTTTGAATATACATATAAACCAATTTTATAGATATCAGTAGTTTTAAAGCAGTTAAGATAATTGAAAACTTTCACACGGCAATTTGTGTATTCTCAAATGTCATGGTGTCACAACTGCAAACATGGCTGTTTTATATGTATTATAAGTAAATAAAAAATGAATTTAAACACTTTGAACAACTGAAACTTGTTTAAACATTGTTCATGACTCAAAAATATGCATTTCATCAGTTTTGAAAAGATTTTTTAAAAATACCGTTCTTGAAGCTTTATTTGTCAATGACCGATATAACAAAACCTGTTGGAAAAATATTAAAATAAACGTGTATTTCCGTTGGTATATTTGTACATCCACAGCTGAAATTGTTCTAAAATCAATAGACAATACACCTGTAGTTTTGATGTTAATATTTACTTTTGATAAATGCATTACTAGAAAAAAAAAGTAGTGCTTTATTTTGCATTAAAGTTGAACTATTTGGCTAAGGTAAGACTGTGTTTAGATCACTGTGTTAACTGTTTTGACAGCAGTTACATTACTTTGGAAAAATGTGTCAAATCAATTGAGAAAAACTGTATTATAAATGATTTATCCAGGTATATCATTTTTTTTATTCATGTGCCATCGTAATCTTTAATCAAAAATAACTTCCCTCCATCTTGCAGTGACATTTCTTCTCTTATCTGATGACGTTTACTGGCGTGAGGGCGGGACAACCTGTCACTCACATGAGATCCACCAATAGCAAACCACAACCATCCAACTAACTAATCAATTCCCTATGGATGAAATCAAGCCCCGCCCTACATTTTTTCTTGTTCGAGAAGCCATTTCACTCATCATTAGATACATGTCACAATATGGAAGAAAAGAATATCACAACTTACGTTTCATGCCCGTTTTAAAAACGCACTAGAGCAAAGTTTCACAACATATGGGTTAAAACTGCATAGTAGATAACAGTTTTCCTTCAAAAAATGGAAGGAATCTCCCAGCATGCCAAAATCATCAATATGTAATTACAAACTGAAATACCAACTGGATTTTCCAGTGATATAGTGGATTTTGAGAATGGGAGAAATACTTTTATAATAATGATGTAATTAATAATGATACTTGAATAATGATGTAATGATCTCAAATCATTCTGTCTTTTGCAGTTCTCCTGTTGAGGATTCTATAGCATTGTGTCCTGCTGCTCCTCAACAGAAGAAACTGCAAAAGACAGAATGATTTGAGATCGGGGGGTATTCCAGAAAGCAGGTTATGTGACATACCCGGGTATGTTTAAGAGTAAGTAAGCAGATAACCTCAACTTTCGGTTATAAAGAACTATTATAAAGCGGTAATGTTTAAATGTTTATTTAATTCTAATACAGATATTTATTTTATTGTCATCTAACTCATCATGGATCTGCTTTTTTCCCCCTTTTTAAAACAGGATGTTTTCTATGCTATAGTTTCTATAATAAAATACATATGTGATATCTTATTAAATAATTAGCATCAAACAAACAATATAATTCTTACTCTCAGTGAATAAAGATTACTTTTTAAATGAAAAGATTGAAAAAATGATTGCACAACCACCAAATAGGTGGCGATGTGCGCTAAGTAGGTTATGTAAATTAAACAAAAGAAGAAGAAGGAAGTAGAATGGCGCACTTTTTCTTATCCCAAAGAATATACACTGACAAGAAGCGAAACTCAATAGAACGTTCCATTGCAACACCGGAAATGGGAACGCGGGGGCACCGCGATGCGACCGCAAAGGGCACTTTCACTTTCGCGATCAAAGGGGCAGGGGCTCACAACTGATCACATAAAACATAAATAGGTTAAGACAATACAACATTTACTGTAGGTGTCATAAAATTTACTAAATTTAAGAAATTTTCTATTGCGTTTCTGATTTGGCTGTGAGATTCGCCGATTTGGGGTGTGTAAGATGTGATGGATTCTATTGTCCAGTTGGCATTTTCACCCCAAAATGGCTGCCACGCTACCGAAGCGCCTCCTTGTGGCTGTTACCCAAAAAGCATCAGAGTTTCGCCTCTTGGGTTCTATACTCTTTGCTTAGCCTAGCAACGTCAACTCAAACTTGATTAAAGAAAACAAGTGGCTCAGAGGAAAAAACCCATTTTCCATAGCATAAAAAGTTCTAGAAAGTGGGGCCTAGCACATGACTGCGTAACTTATCTACGCAAAGATAAGGGCCTACCACCTGAGATAACAGCATCAGGGAGTCTAAAAACAGTCTATAACCTAGCTGTTAAACTCAACAATTGCACCTACATAGCAAGGGGATAATGGGCATATGGCCTAACAACTCCCTCAGGAGGAGGCCAGAACTAGGAACTATATATCCAGAAAAGGGATAGTATATAAGGGGTTATATATACAAATAACACAATTAACCTAGCTCTAGCCTGGCCACTAAGCTATAGGCCTAGATACAAACAACAGGCGCCAAAAGCCTAATAAAGCCTGTTATTCGCTTCCAAATCATGGAAAGAGAAAGAAAGCTAAGTTCACAAGCCACAATGTCAGGCGGCCCAAACATATAAACTGAAGTAGTGAGTGACAACTCAGACTACACTGAAACTAGCTGAGAAGCTCAAAGGAGACTAAGCGGCAGCCATTTTGTGGCCTGCTTAGTGAACTTGAAACCCACTTCAGTTCTGCCCAAAAACCCCTTAAACATATTTTACTGTTACATGCTCAGGAAAATATAATCATACCCAGGAACAAAACAAGGTCAAGCATTTAAATAATAAATGGGACCTTGTCTTACCTTCCCGTGGCTCGAAGACCAGGGACTTTTCCTTCAGATTTTGATGGAAGGATAGAATCCAGGTTCTGAAGCCAAAGGAACCCTTTCACTATCAAGCCAGAAGGCGGGCCATCAGAGAAAAATTTTCATCATGGGCCCAGCCGTCAGCCTGACTGTTCAAAGGTGTCTCCTGAACATGTACAGTTAGTTAAAAACTCCCGGGAGACCGAGGAAGAGGGGCGAGGGTAGATGTGATATTGCCCTTGCCAGAGAAGGGATCGATCACCGGCGTTGCTGGCGCCTGTGTTCGATCACCTCCCTCAAATCTTGCCTCTTCCTCGTATCCCGCCGCTTTCGTGACTTACTCCGAGGTGGAGGAGGCGCTCGAGCGGCGACACTGGATCGCTGGCCCTGTCTCTGAGCCTCGGCTCGAGACGGGCCAGGGCCTCCCGGCTGTCTGGGCCCAGAATCGGATCTGAGCGGTATACAGTTCTTATAAGCTGCTGAGCGCGCCCTCGCCTCTCTGAACTTTCCAACTACCGTCTCAACGGAACCGCCAAAAAGTTCAGAAGGGCGAGACCGGGGCATCGAGGAGAAAGCCCTTCTCTTTCTCCCCGATGTCCGCCATGTTCAGCCACAGATGCCTCTCCGTGGCCACCATGGCCGCCATCGATCGACCAATCGAGGCGGCCGTCTGCTTGGTGGCCCGGAGAGCGAGATCTGTGGTGCGGCGCAGCTCAGCTACCGCATCAGGGGACAAACCCTGCCCCTGATCCAGATCCTTCAGCAAGTCAGCCTGGTAGGCTTGTAACACCGCCATAGTGTGCAAAGCCGCGCCAGCCTGACCCGCCGCAGCGTACGCCCTGCCGTTTAGACGAGATGTCATCTTAAGGGGTCTAGACGGCAGGACTGGCGCTTTAAGTGTCGGTGCACTGCCCGTGACGAGATAGTTCGCGAACGTCTCGTCAATGGGCAGCATCGACACATACCCGTGCTGGCGTAATCCCTCCACATCAGCGAAATTTCCCCGCTGATGTGGATGTACTCTCGCCGAGTACGGGCTTTTCCTGGAATGGAATGGAAGGCTCACCGGAGTTACTGGGTTATGGTCAGAAAGAAACCGTTCGTCCAGTCTTCCGCGTACGGTCTCCTTCCTTACGCGCTCCCACGGCATCTGCAGTCTGCCCGCAGCGCGCTCCATAACCTCCAGTAACTCAGCGTACGCTGGGTAAGGAGGCCTGGAGAAAGAAGCGGTCTCACTTGCTTCTTCCTCCACCGCCATCTCCTGCTCTCGGGGGCTAGCTGCCAGAAGAACACTCGCTCCTGGATCCGATGATGTCAAAGACAGGACATCATCGTCATCCAGGAGCTGATCCCCGCCAGCCGCCGCCGGAGGCTGAGAGACATTAACACCTCTCTCAAACTCCGTGGCGAGCTCCATCTGCGAGCCCCACGAATGCAGCCACCGCTCTGCCTCAGCACGAGCGGGGCCAGACCCACCAGGCGCAGATGTCGACGGCCCTTCCCTCGAGAAGAGGGCCAGGCGGGAACGGAGCGTTTTCATAGGGAAACGCTCACAATTTGCACAGACAGCGCCCTCAAGCACTGACCGTGCGTGTTCTTCCCCCAGACAGTGAACGCACAGGTTGTGTGTGTCTTCCGGCGTCAAGAATCTCGGACACAGATCAGTACACTTCCTGAAACGTTTTCCCTCAGACATTTCTGTAAGCTCTTACTGTAGCAAGTCTCTTGTTCAACGATAGTGGCAAGACACAAACAGTCCCGAAAGACGATGAGATACTGACTGCTTCCCTAGGCGCTCCTTTTATACTTCTGGGTCGCGCCATATGACGTCATAGGCTGTCGCCGGCCAATAGGGATTGGAGTTATTGGATAGTTGGCTTTCGGACACCGAGTCACGTGTGACGTTCCCCCATAGCGTTTCAAACGCAGAGCGAGTTCCCTTTCGAAAGGGAACAGCAGAGTCATTGTTCCACCATGTGTTCCGCAACTATGGCTTAAAAAATTGTGCTGTAAAATAACGATAATCTACTGGCAGCAGGGTTGCCAGTAACTTACTGTTAATTTACAGCTCTCCTACTGTTAATTTACAGCTTTCCTTTTTTACAGTATATTACCGTATTAATACAATGGAAGGTAACTCATTTCATTTGGAAAACCAATTGCTTCAAACAGTTCGAGTTGAAAAAACAGTATTTATACAGTTAGCACTGTGAACTTATTTCATCCACTGAAAAGGAATATTTTTAATATAAAACTAAACTGCAGTCATTAAATGTGTGATAGTGAAATAATCAAAAACATGACTTTAACTCAAATCTTTGCAGTTCGGCATTAGCTAGCAATAACACACATGCATGTGTTAAAGAACTTAGCGAAGAGGTCGTCACTGCATCAGCAACTACATAGTTACTGCCTTTAAATAAAGCAACATGCACATAACATCAGTGTTTCTGGGCTCATCACTGACTGAAGCACAGGATCTACTCTCCAGCACAATGGTGACCCACAAAACTAACTACTTAAACTAAAAGATCTCTCCTATATCATCTTGTGCAAAAACACTTCAGATTAATATTTACTCTTGTTATGAGTTATTGACTTTGCATAACTTTTTTCTATTAACTTTAACTAATATTTCAGTCAAATGAAATGTTTCGTATAGTAAATCTGACTGTTACATTTTACAGTATATTACGTTTTTTCCTTGATTTTACGGTAATCTACTGGCAGCAGGGTTGCCAGTAAATTAATTTACAGTTTGTTACTGATTTCTTCGATTATACGGTAATCTACTGGCAGCAGGGTTGCTAGTAAAGTACTGTTATTCTACAGTTTGTTGCCGTAATTGAATTTACGGTTTATTTCTGTTAAATTACATTCCACTCTGTTTTTTTTTTTTTTTCTCATCTTACACCTTTAACCATTTTAACCCCACAGCAAAATCCTTGGTTTTAAATGAACACTTATATGTGTCCACACTACAGAGTGTTAGAGTAATGCTGGGTACACACTAAAAGATATTTGAAAACTTATAAGATTTTTAAAGTGTGAGAGACCATAAACAAGAGGAAAAAATCCTAGATTTAACCATTTTGCTCCTATAGTGCGTGGTGTGCCATGATGTGACAAAGACAGCACACCACACACAAACAGATTTTCAACCAGAGTCCCAACTGTGAATACGGGAAATTTCGCAAAATCTCTTGAGACTTCAGAATAAACATGACGGACGATAGGCAGGAAGAAATTGCGTTGATAGTGTTTGGAATGATTTTGGTATGTTTTATAGGACACGTTGTGAACACTCGTGCTGTTGCCACAAATCGACAAGCTGATCCTCCATCTCTGCTGTCCAAATCCATTTAACTTTGTGCTGCGCCATGACTGCATTTGTTATGCTTCTGTCTTATGTCAGCTCGCTTTCTGATTGGATATTGTTTCGTTTCACGTCATAATCGCCAGAGCGTGCGCGCGTTTGTCCTTGGGGTTCCCCCCACACATCAAGATTTCTGATCATAAATATTCAACATGTTGAATATTTACGATTTGTGATCGGGGCGCCTCCGACATTCTTCCGAGCAGATTCAGTCACTCTTAACAAACCTCACACCACAGGAAAATCTGATAAGATAATCTGTAGAACCATCAAGATAATCGGGACATTACCTAGGATTGCCGGAAGGGGAGAAATCGGCCCAAAATCAGCCCGATTATCTTGTGGTGTTTACCCAGCATTACACTGAAGCAGTGTTGAAATTAATGAGAGAATTCAGTGATTAATTAAGTGATGATTGAGCATTAGTGATGAACACCTGCTGTTAACAAGAGAATCACTGAAGGAAAGAGAGACAACAAGAACTGAAAAAGAGATGAGATTAGCAGAAACATAAGAACTACAACTGACTTCAGCCACAGCCTTAAATGAAATCAACTTAAGATAAACGACATTAAATCTCTCAAGATCTGATTAAACAACTCCACAAACAGCATTACCTGCTTCACTTATTACTAACCAGATTGACTGTATTTCTGTCATACGTCTACAGAAGCTCTTATTGAGAATTAACAGAGGTTTAGATGTTGTTTTATTGTTTTGTTTGACATTACCATGATGGAGGTAAGTGTTTGCTTTAGTTGGGCTCTTGACCCCTTGGCTTTTTAACATTATTTTTTTGTTGTTGTTGCTGTAATTGTGTTCTTTAAGATACACTTGTAATGGCAAAAAAAAGCCAAGAAGAAGATGTGGTCCAGTCTTGTTGGTTATGTTTTGATTTTGACATAATCAACATGTAATGTTTGATTCACTGAACCCATATGGTGTCTAATCTCTTATCAAAAATGTGTTATGTCAATACACCTTAATTTTACACTACCACCAACTACAACAAAAGATAAAGCAGTGCTGAGCAATCAGTTATGAAAAACCTTTAAACTCATCATTTACAAAAAAGGTTTGATCTACAGCAGCAACTAGACACACACAGACATCAAGAATCAGCATATGAATCTCAACAACGGTGAAAATCAACAAAAAAGATAAACTGATCAACTCTGAACATCACAAAACACTACTAAAACTCAACACAAAAACAACACCAAAAATAAAAGCAAATTGTGTGAATTAGAGAAAATAACCGGACAATTCAGCTGCATAATTTATTCGTGCTGCAATGCATGCTGGGAGTCATGGATGAGTTTTGGACTATGCTGGTACCCAGCATGCATTACGGCATGAAGCTTTTGATTGTCAACCATTGTTGAGATTCATACGCCATTTGTTGATGTCTGTGTGTCTCTGAATGATGTAGCGACTGAGACAAATCAGACACAATTATTTGTTATAGTTAACCAATAATTGGGTAAAGCTCACTCTGGGGTCTGTCCCCCATCCCCCGAGAAGTTCTTAGTTACAAGTTTTATTGCGCTAAAGAATGTGGTTGCCACATTGAGAGCAGAGAAGGGACACAGGAAACGTGCATCTTTCCTGCATTATCCCCACATAACACAGACTCTCCTGCATTAATGTATAGACAGACTGTTCTATAAATGAACATGCACATCCCCAGGAAATGGTATCCATTATTACTGTTGTTGTATTGCACTCATTGTATTCACACGTTTTATGATACATTTAAGGTAACTTCAATTATGCCATGTTTAGTGTCTATGGGTTCGTATCGAGAAGATTTAAATGCTTGTGTATGCGGTATGTCCATACCTGTGCAACACATCAGTATTACAAGAATCTTTAATAGTTCTTCTTCAAAAACTCAGCCAGTTGATCTGGCTCGGTCGTAAACGCCCTGACAGGAGGCGTGGTGTCGCCCGGAAATACAACATCTTCATTGGTCCGGTCAACAACTAAGAGGTGTGACTTTGACCAGAGGTTAAAAGCCAGTGAACAATGCCACTCCCTCTCTTTCCTTGCTTCTTGGACGACTGAAGAGACCCCCATCTTGCTGCAGGCCTACAACCCAGCCATGTGCTCATCCATAAGTTGTTTCATAGTACTTCATCTAACGCAGAAGATACTTGCAACAACTTCGGACCGAACCATCAAGATTACAACCCAGCCTGCAGATCCGATGCTCCTCAGCCTAAAGGCATCTTGCAAGTATCGTACATTTGAACACTAAACAGCGATTTAGTATTGATTTGTAAAACTTACCTTTGTCAGCAAAGGTGTTTTATTACTGAGGAAACTGATGATTCTTTTCCAGATTGTCTTTGACTTTTTCCTATAACTCCATTCCCGGTTCAACTCTATCATTGCTCATTCTTACCTACGTATGTGTGTGACCTGCGTGTATGTTATGTGTTTGTTAGTTTAGTTATGTGTTTGTGAGTTAGTTAATAAAGATTGTGCACAATACATGTTTGGTTCTGACTCCGTCTGCTAATAAATTGCCTCTTAAGTGATTTAGATCCTGATTACATGCTCTGAGTAGTACTGTACAATACGAATGTTGTTTTTCCATAACCTGGAAATGAACATTTCTTAGAATTAATAAACGATCAACACTGAGTGTTCACTGGACGAACAGGTTAATTGATTGTAATATTAATCTTAATGTAGCTACATCCAGTTAATCTGATTAACTGATTTACATATTCATAATTAATCATAATTAATAATAATAATGAGTTATGAATAATTATTAATATTTCCCCTTTGAGTTAATTTGCTACAATGACATAGAACTTCAAAATGTTTTAAGCACAAACTTTCTCAAAATCCTTCATATTTTCTGTTTGTCACAACACTATTGGATCTCATTCTAAAAATATAAAATATCACCCATATAATTATAGATTATACTGTGAATAAGACTAGTGAACCAGGACATTAAATGATGATTGTGATCATTAATAAACAGCCAACATCATCTAATCACATTTTCTTTTTTTTTTCTTTTTTTGCCATAACAAATATATATTTAAAACACAGTTACAGCAGCAAAAGAAAAACCAGTGTTCAAAAATCAAGGGTCAAGATCCCAACTAAAGCAAACACTGATCTCCATCATGGCAACGTCAAACGAAACAATAAATCATCAACATCTAAACCTCTGTTACTTTTTAAATGACAGAAATAAAGTCAATCTGGTTAGTAATAAATGAAGCTGGTAATGCTGTTTGTGGAGTTGTTTAATCAGATCTTGAGAGATTTAATATCTTCTTTTAACTTCAGTTGATTTCATCTTTTTCTGTTCTTGTTTCTCTTTCCTTCAGTGATTCTGCTTGTTAACAGCAGGTGTTCATCAGTGTCTGAATTCACTCATTTGTTTTCATTCACTCTGTCAAGTGGACTATATTAGTGAACTAATGTAGGGAATAGTGAATGAGGGTATTGGGTGTGATTTGGAGCACAGCTTCGGAGTGTCGACTTTGAGCGCTGTTAATTCACAGTCTATTGCTGTAGGCTACAATGACAAATATTACACAGAATGCATTGTTTTCAACAGTATATTACTGTTTTAATGGAAAACAGTATGTTACTGTCAAAATATGGCCGTTTTTTTATTGCAATTTTTTACAGTGTACCAGAAGATATAGTGTATGACAGGGGTCCCCAATTCACCTCTTATGAATGGAAAGCTTTCTTCCAGCTTCTTGGAGTGACAGTGAGCTTATCTTTGGGCTACCATCTCCAAACTAATGGCCAAACCGAACACAAGATCCAAGGGATAGGCCGATACCTGCGGTCATACTGCCACAACCATCAACACATCTGGAACCGTTTCCTACCCTGGGCCGATGCACAAAATGACCTCCCTGGACATACTGGTTACTGAAACGAATTGTCTCAACACACCATCTGCACCAGGTCCTACAACTCCACCCATCTGATCACAGTCAACCCAAATACTGATCACCCGCACCTGTCACTCATTATCACAAACTGGTTAAATACTCACCATTCCCACACATCCTCGTCCGGTCTCGTCAATCCCCCCTAGAGAGTGTACCTACCTGACTCATCCCATCTTGCATCTGCTGTCCCTCAGCATAGACTCTGCATCCTACCTGCATCATTTTCATCCATCTGTGTTTACCTGCAAGGAGGAGAAAAATATTCAGTTAAGTGTGACTGTCGGTTGGATTGCATTGAACTGTGACTCACCTGATTGTTTTCCTGTTCTGTTTCAACAATCTGTGAATAAATCACCCGTTACTGCTGAATCCCTTGTGTCCTCCTCTGTTACATGACATAAGCACTATTCCTTCTATATAAATCCACAAAATAAAAATAAACTCTCAAACTATAATTATGCAAAATGTCTGTTAAGAAAAAGTAATAGATCTACAGCAAGAACAAAAAGTCATTGGGGATTGCTGATTTTATCTATACATATCGTCAACTTGGACATAAATAGGCTCAGTGTTAATATTATGCTCTGTGTTGTCTGTGTTGCTCTGAACACATTCACCTTACAGTTTAGTTCGTTTTCCTCTCTTTTCCTTTAGAACTGCTTCTTGCAATTTTAGAAATTTCTCATTTGAGAACACAGTTCTTGGAATTTTGGATGTTCATTATTATTTTAGAATTTCAACACTGTATAGTTTTTAAGGTAACACTTTAGTATTGGGAACAATTCTCACTTTTAACTAGTTGCTTATTAGCTTGCATACTGGCTGCTTATTAGTACTTATAAAGCACATATTAATGCCTTATTCTGCATGACCATATTCTACATCCCTAAATCCTACCCATACCTAAACGCTACAACAACTACCTTACTCTCACTATTAATAAGCAGTAAAGTAAGAGTTTATTGAGGCAAAAGTTGTAGTTAATAGTGAATATGTTTTCCCCATACCAAAGTGTTACCATTTTTAATTTAGTTTTGGTGCTCATTGTAAGCAATAGTTTCTTGGTGTTTTCATTGAAATCATAAGCAAACCCAGCATAAATATAATTTTATTAGTCTTCATATTAATTTTATAATTATAAAATAATTATAATTTTTTTTTATATATAATTATAAAGTATAACAGCCAAAAGTCTATACTGAGTCCAGTCTGCTACATTATTATTATTGTATTTATCTGTGCAGAGCCGCCTCAACCAAAACTGTCAATAGAGTCCGAAGGGAAAACATTTTACTCAACTGAAAAAGTGACTCTGAAGTGTTCAATTGATGGTGGTCCAAAAGAATGGGGCTATGAATGGTTTAGAAACAGAGCTCGGATTTCATTTGACAAGGACATTGCCTTTTCTGGAGACACACTCTCAATCAGCTCAGCAAAAGCAAGTCATTCAGGACAGTATAACTGCAAAGGAAAACATCTGGAGAGAACGCCAGTGACTACAAGAGAAGCAGAAGCTTTGCAGCTTCATATTTATGGCAACTACTTCTGAAAATATATTATATTATTGATATGTGAAAGAAAGAGGTCAGACACTATTAGCAGCGTCCAAATTTGTCAATAGCATTTCAATGGAAAACATTTTTTCACTCAAGTGAAAAAGTGACTCTGAAGTGTTCAGTTGATGGAGATTCTAATAAATGGGGCTATAAATGGTTTAGAAATGAAACTTCTCAAGGATAAGGACATTTCTATTTCTAGAAATACTGTCAGTCATCTCAGTAAAAGTGAATCGGGATTGTATACTTGAAGAGAAAAACATGGAAATGAAAATGTGAAAGTCATTTCAGAAATTAACAAAATAATTCAGATAGTAACAGCCAGAAGCTTTAAAGAGTTCAAGGATGATTTTGTTCTGCTTTCTGTTCACTCAAACAGTTATTTAGGTCTATGGATTACACAGTTTTAACACAAACTACCAAACTTAAAGTGATGCATATTTGTCAGTTATACATAAATGAAACAAGTAAGAATGAGATTTGTGCAACATGATTCATGTTTTTGAGTGTAGGATTGGTTTAGCTTCTTTACTGTTGCAACTTTGTATTTTAGAGTGGAAAGTGATTTTCAGTGGGAAATTCAGTTCATAGTCTCAGATTTCCTAGAATAACAAACATACTCAAAGTTATTGTTTGAAGGTGGTCCATTATTTATTGTTTACCTCTGTTGCTCCTATAGACTTAGTGTTAGTATTAGGCTCTATGTGAACACATTCACCTTACAGTTTGGTTCGTTTTCCTCTCTCCCTTTAGATCTGCCTGAAGCACGAGTCCAGTCAGAATGGACAGAAGCATTTCCTGGTGAAAAAGTGTCTTTTCAGTGTGTGATTCCTGTATCTGGAAACTGGATCTATAAGTGGTTCAAGGGCTCAGAAAATGTTGTCTCCAGTGATGAAAGAAGCATAAAAGACAACACTCTCACTCTCTCAGTGAAGTCTGGTCAAGAAGAGGAATATGCATGTCAAGCTGAGCTGAAGGGCAGGACGGTGACAACCGCAAAAAGCAAAACACATTCATTAAAGGTACATGGTAAGTCACAGAAGAATCTATTATCAGTTTAGATAAAAACAGTATGTCATGACTAAAACACAATCCTTCACATTGTGAAATACAGCCATTTTTAATATTTCAGAAAACAGCTCTTTATTTTTTGCATAATTCATTAACCTCATGCTTATTATATAATGTCAACATTGTATATCTTGTAATTATTTATTATTGAGTTTTGGTTCTGTTTTTTATCAGCCTCAATTTAGGCAAAATTTCCAAAGGCCTTCCATTGAAATTATAATAAATGTATTTTTTAGTCTTTAAATTATTTTATAATTATAAAGGATGATTATAAAATATAATATACATTATATTGTATGTATAAAAACAATTATACATTATTTTATAAATAAATTATTATTACAATCTTTTTTTTATCATCCTAAAGGATCAAAGCCAACAGTCGTTCTGAAGCAAGATCCATCATACCCAGAGATCTACACTGGGGAACAAGTCAAACTCATTTGTAGCATTGAAGAGAAGACATCAAAATGGCAATATCAGTGGCAAAAACATTCAGTGCTAGTAAACAATCACACTTACACTATCCCAAGTGCTACACTCGATCAAAACAGAGAATACACTTGCACCATAACAAGGAGAGAGATGACATACACAGAGTCCACAAAATTGAATATAAGAGGTAAGATTAATCTGTTTTATACATCAAGGCATAATACAATGTCAAAACATGAACAGCTCTCTTACATTATTATGGTGTTTTTCTGTGCAGAGCCGCCTCAACCAAAACTGTCAATAGAGTCTGAATGGAAAACATTTTACCCAACTGAAAAAGTGACTCTGAAGTGTTCAATCGATGGAGGTTCAAATGAATGGGGCTATGAATGGTTTAAAAACGGAGCCCGGCTTTCAGTTGATGAGGTCATTTCCTTTTCTGGAGACACACTCTCAGTCAGCTCAGCAAAATTGAGTCATTCAGGACAGTATACCTGCAGAGGAAAACATCTGAAGAGAACTCCAGTGACTACAGGACAAGGAGAAGCTTTGCAACTTGATATTTATGGCAAGTTAAACTATTTCTGAAAATTTTGAAAGCCAGAATTGAACAAAAACTATTCAGATAGTGACAGCCAGGTGTCTTAAAGAGGTCAATGAGGATTTTGCCTTCCATAGAACAGGTTTAGCTGCTTTACTGTTGCACTGACCTTTGAATTATAAAGACATTAGTGTCAGCGTTTACAGCTTCCTGACTATGTGCAAAAGGATTTTCAGTGAGAAATTCAGTCCATTTTGTGTGAGGATTATAAAGAATAACAAGCACATGTGACTGCAGTAGTTCAACCTTAATTTTATGAAGTGACGAGAATAAATTTTTGTTCACAAAAACAAAACAAAAATAACTACTTTATTCAACAATTTCAGTCAAGATCAATGCAAAATATATATTTAAAATATAAAAAAAGTATTTTAGACTTTTTGATTTCATAACCAAGAAACTGGGCTTCTAGCTAAAAGCAGTTTTCATTCACTCTTCAACATCAATTGTTCATTACTGTTTTATTTATTTTATTTTTTATTTTTTCCTGTGCAGACCCACCTCAACCAAAACTGTCAATAGAGTCTGAATGGAAAACATTTTACCCAACTGAAAAAATGACTCTGAAGTGTTCAGTTGATGGAGGTTCAAATGAATGGGGCTATGAATGGTTTAGAACCGGAGCTCAGCTTTCAGGTGATGAGGACATTTCCTTTCCTGGAAACACACTCTCAATCAGCTCAGCAAAAGCGAGTCATTCAGGACAGTATACCTGCAAAGGAAAACATCTGAAGAGAACACCAGTGACTACAAGACAAGCAGAACCTCTGCAACTTCAAATTAATGGTAAAACTACTTATGAAAATATGATATTCTATTATTGATATATGTGAAAGAAAAAGTGACTGGCACACAAAAAAAATTAAATGAAGAAGCTGTTTATATTTTATTTTTCATTTGCATTGGCCTCTATCAATGTACAGTGGTTCATGGCAGCAGTTTCCTGCCTACTCTTGACAACAGGTTTCAGTGGTCAGACACTATTAGCAGCATCCAAATTTGTCAATAGCATCTCAAAGGGAATATATAATTTTTTTTTTTTTTTTTTTTTTTTTACCCAAGTGAAAAAGTGACTCTGAAGTGTTCAGTCGATGAAGATTCTAATAAAAATGGCTATAAATGGTTTATAAATGAAACTTCTCAAGGATAAGGACATTTCCATTTCAGTAAAAGTGAATCGGGATTGTATACTTGAAGAGAAAAACATGGAAATGAAAATGTGAAAGTCATTTCAGAAATTAACAAAATAATTCAGATAGTGACAGTCAGGAGCCTTAAAGAGGTCAATGATGATTTTGTTCTGCTTTCTGTTCACTCAAACAATTATTTAGGTCTATGGATTACACAGTTTTAACACAAACTAACAAACTTAAAGTGATGCATATTTGTCAGTCATACATAAATGAAACAAGTAAGAATGAGATTTGTGCCACATGATTCATGTTTTTGAGTGTAGGATTGATTTAGCTTCTTTACTGTTGCAACTTTGTATTTTAGAGTAGAAAGTGATTTTCAGTGGAAAATTCAGTTCATAGTCTCAGATTACCTAGAATAACAAACATACTCAAAGTTATTGTTTGAAGGTGGTCCATTATTTCTTTTTTTCCCTTCTTCTTCTTCTTCTTTTTTTTCTTTTTACTTCTGTTGCTCCTAGTTGACACACCAAAACCAGAAATCAGCACACATGAATGGTTTGAGTTCTTCTACACTGAGGAGGAAGTCCAGCTTGGTTGTAACATGCCTGGTGATGGATGGGAATTTAACTGGTATAAAAACTCAAAACCCTTGATAGCAAAACCCAGTCACACCATCAAATCAGCATCTCTCTCTGAAACTGGTGTCTATCACTGCAAAGCAAAGAGAGGAGCCTTCTCAGTCGACAGTGAGACTCTACAAGTGCAAGTTCAAGGTAAGTTAGTCTCTTGAGCCCATATAAACTGCCTCTTATTGCCATTTATTTTATAAAATACTGTGGCAAAGCACTCAATGAAATAATATGAATACTATGAAAATATGAAGTTAGTAATAGTTGTAATAATAGTAATAAAAACATGAAAATCATATCAGCATTTACTTACCCATTCCTGTAAAACTTTCTGTCTTCTGTGGAACACAAAAGAAGATATTTTGAAGAATGTACTTATTTTTGTCCATACTATGAAAGTCAATGTGGTCTAATGTTGTTTTAGACCCCACTGGCTTAAAAAAATATCTTCTTTATGTTCAATGGAAGAAATACAGGTGTGGAAGGACATGAGGTGAGTAAATGATGGGAGAACGTATCAGGTTACGTATGTAACCATGGTTCCCTGAGAACAGGGAACGAGACACTGCGTTTGAACAAGCTATGGGGAACGTCATCACGTGAACCGGTGTCTGAAAGCAATATCAAATCTCACCAATCCTACTGGCCGGCAACAGCCTATGACGTCATCATAGACGCGACCCGGAAGTATAAAAGGAGTGCCTAGAGAAGCAGTCAGTACCTTATCGTCTGAAGGGCCACTCAAAGGCTTCTGGGACCAACTTTTCTTTTCGACGAAAAGAGGGTACCTCTAAGGGAATGTAGCCAGGGGGCCCGAAGGAACCCTAGCCAGTCACTTGTCAGGGGAACAAAGTCAACCCTGAATGCCACCAGAGAGGCCGACCTGGTCTAAATAAAGCAACCTAGTCTTGGCCAACAACCTGTCTGAACACAGAGTCTCAAATCACATTCTTCAGAGAAGATATCCAGTAAGAGTGACTGCAAAGAGGCAGTAACCAACTCAGACCAGAGCATAGAGACGGGCATCCTGGAGAGCAGGACTCAGCTTAGCGCTTTTTACCCTTACCAATGAGGGGAGTAACACTCTGCTCAATCCTAGGATCTACTCAGCGCCTGATTATTTGCAATGAGGAGGCTGTGCACTCTAAAGGAACCCAACACAGGGGAGTACATTTACCAGCCTAGGGGCTGATCCTCAAAAGGGAGGCCTCAGAGAGGCCTTCAACCACTGACCAGACTTAGGGAGCTAAGTACTATGCAGGACAACCCTCAAACGAGGGGAGTACAGGGCTCAACCTAACAGATAAACCGTACTGTAGGCACAAAATCATGGAGGCCCAGGAAGGAGCCTGCAACATGACGTAAATTCTGCATCGTGTAGAAATACATCACAGCAGCCTTGCGAAAGGCCAGACATGTGAAACTACATGCTCAATCTGCTAAAAGAACACCCAGATGTGGGGGAAAACTTAAAAGGGCGGCCTGTGAAGGCCACACACTTAGAAAGCTTGCTTGCTGATAAGCAAGATCCCACAAACATGGAACTCGTTCAGAATGAAACCGAGTCAAACTAGCAGATAAGACTGTAGAGTGCCTCACATAACAGTCTACCTTAACACAATCCGACAAGCAGTGTACTCAGTAAAAACACTTTTTTACTCTTAAACAAGAGGAGTACAAACATATGCCATCACGCTCTGCAGGAGGCCCAAAAAAGGGCCTACGACTTCCAGAAAGACACGTGGCGTCAGCTCATGGCAGTGTTCTAAGCTCTAGGGAGCCAAATATGATAACCAAACTCTCCAGTGAGGTTAACTAGTTAACTCGACCTGAGCCACCATTCCACCAGGCAATGTACTCAGTAAAAACACCTTTTACTCTTTAAGCAAGAGGAGTACAAACCTACACCATCATGTTCTTGAAGGAGGCCCAAACGGGGCCTGCGACTCAGAAAGACATGTGGCGTCAGCTAGTGGCAGTGTCTAAGCTCTAAGGGAGCCATATATGAGAACCAAACTATCCAGTGAGGTTAACTATTTAGCTCAACCTGAGCTTAATTCTATTCAACACATTCCAACAGGCAATGTACTCAGTAAAACTCTTTATACTCTTTAAGCAAGAGGAGTACAAACTACGCCAACATGCTCTGAAAGAGGCCCAAACAGGGCCTACTACTCCAGAAAGACATGGGCATCAGCCAGTGGCAGTGTCTAAGCTCTAAGGGAGCCTAATCTGAGAACCAAACTATCAAGTGAGGTTAACTAGCTTAACTCAACCTGAGCTAAAATCTACACATTCCAACAGGCAATGTACTCAGTAAAAACACTTTTTACCCTTAAAGTAAGGGGAGTAAAAAGAATATATGCTGCCATGCTCTGAAGGAGGCCAGAACCGGCCTACTACTTCAAATAAACACGGGCATAAACCTGTGGCAGTGCTAGTTCTAAGTGAGCAAAACTCTGACTAAACATCTACCAACAAAACTTGTGATTTTACAACAAGCTATTGTGCTCTGAAGGAGGCCCAAAACAAAGCCTTCTACTCCAAACAACACAATCAACATCTTGTGGCAGTGTTCAAACTCTAAAGGGAGCTACATAAGAACCAAACTGAATAGTGAGGTTCACTAAACAAACTCAACCTGAGCTATGCATTCCAACAGGCCATATACTCAGTAAAAAACACTTTTTACCCTTCTTAGCAAGGGGAGTACAAACTTAGTCACCATGCTCTGAAGGAGGCCAGAACAAAGCCTACTACTACAGAAAACAGGTGCTAACCTGTGGCAGCAACAGAGTTATTGGGCTCACATTGTGTAGGGCAAAATAGAACTAGAGCATTAACAGCCCTGAGAAACAGGGGAATGCTTCACTTTTCATTCATACTACCCTGAAATTGAATTGGCACTTTTCACCAAAGACAGATTAGACATCTGTACTGAACCCTAGGGAACAGGAGCTAAATAAAGCTAACACAGTTTCACTCAAGCTTGAATCTTAATTCAAGGGGTTCAGGGGAAAAGACTAAACAAAGTATAGAATGAAAAGCTCTAGAAAGTGGGGCCACAGCAACACTAGCATTTTCTTATTCACATAGTGATAAGGGGCCTACCACCTGAGACAACAGCACCAGGGAGACTTAGAAATAGTCTGCTACCTTAGCTGCTATATATCTTGCACCTATATCAAAGGGGTAATGGGCCTTGGCCTGACAACTCTGATAAGAGGAGGCCAGAACTAGGAAAAACTACACTCTCCTGACAGGGGTAGTAATAAAAGGGTGAAATGCTTCAGTATATCACCTAAGCCCTAGTCCCAGCCTAGGCCAGCTATAGCTGTG
The DNA here is from genome assembly GCA_039654765.1 of Mylopharyngodon piceus. Lineage (NCBI taxonomy): Eukaryota > Metazoa > Chordata > Actinopteri > Cypriniformes > Xenocyprididae > Mylopharyngodon > Mylopharyngodon piceus. The sequence goes on from CM077446.1 coordinate 28,697,054, forward strand.
GTCCTATAGGGCCACACATAAGCATAGATCTGCCTGGGGCTTAAACTCAGCCTCTAAAACTCTCGATAGAGAGGAGGCAAACTCTGAGAAATAACTCATAAACAAGAGCTCAGAGGAGCGATGCTCATCCCAAGCCAAACAATGTCAGGCGGCCCCGAAGACCGACGCTTAACATAGATCTATCTGAAGTAAAGAGTGCTAATCTCTAATACAAACTCTAGCTATGACCAGAGGAGAAAGCTACTCTACCATATGGTGGCTGTAAAGGCGGCCATATTGCCAACACAAAGAGATAAATCGTTCTAGCCAACCTAATGGAACTTCAGGCCCTTAATTCCCCTTATCTTTGTTTTTCTTTCACACACCCAGGAAAAACTATACAGGAAACTAAGGTCAATATATTTAAAAATATAAATATAGACCAAGCTCACCTTCCTTTGGCTCGAAGAACGGAGACTTACCATCATAGAAGGATGGAATCTATGGTTCTTTCAGGCCTGAAAGAGCCCCTTCATTATCAAGCCAAAAGGCGAGCCAACAGAAAATTTTTATCATGGGCCCAGCCCTCGGCCTGATTGTAAGAAGCGCCTGGGTAAAATATCATTACTCAGGAGGTGGAAGAAGAAAGGAGAGGGTAGATGTGACTACCCTCATGGAGAGGAAATCAATCACAGACGCTGCTGGCGTCTGTAATTGATTATCTCCCTCAAATCTTTCTTCTTCCTAGAGTCCCGCCTTCTCTGGGACCTACTCCGAGGAGGAGGAGGTGCCCGAGAGGCGATACTGGACTTCTGGCCCTGTCTCCTATCCTCGGATCAGGATGGGCCAGGACCTCCTGTCTGTCTGGGCCCAGAATCAGATCTGAGCGGTATGCAGATTTTAAACGCTGTCGTTGATCCAGATCCTCCAGCAGATCAGCCTGGTGAGCCATTGTGTAGAAGGCAGCACCAGTCTGACCCGCTGCCACATATGCCCTGCCATTCAAGCGAGATGTAATCTTAAGGAGCTTCGGAGGCAGGACCGGAGCTTTTAATGTCTGTGCCCGCCCATAATTAGCAAACATCTTGTCAATAGGGGGCATCAACACATACCCATGCTGGCTCATTACCTCAACATCAGCGAAATTAGCTCGCTGATGTCGGCGAATATGAGCCGAGTACGGATTCTTCCATGCCTTCTCGATCTCCACATATAGATCAGGAAGGAATGGAAGGCTCACGGGGGCTGCCAGATTATGGTCGGAAAGGAATCGTAAGTCGAGCCGTCCGCGTGCAGTCCCTTTCTTAATGCACTCTCATGGCAGCTGCAGCCTGCCAGAAGCGCGCTCCATAACCTCGAGCAGCTCCGCATGCGCAGGGCAGGGAGGTTTTGAAGTTTCAGAAGGCTCGCCTTCTTTCTCTTCAACAGTCATCTCCTGCTCTCTTGGGCTTAAAGCCAGAAGAGAACTCGCTGCTGGTTCAGATGATGTCAAAGAAAGAACATCATCATCATGCGAGAGATACACCTCTCTCTAACTCCTCAGCAAGCTCCATCTGTGAGCCCCATGATTTCAGTCGCCGCTCCGCCTCAGCACGGGCGGGACCAGAACCACCGGGCACAGATGCCGGCCGCTCTTCCCTCGAGAAGAGGGCCAAACGAGAGTGGAGTGTCCTAATAGGCAGATGCTCACAGTTTACACAGACAGCGCCCTCGAGCACTGTCCATGCATGCTCTTCTCCCAGACAGAAAATGCACAGATTGTGTGTGTCATCGGGTGTCAAAAACCTGGGACCGGATCCACACACTTCCTGAAACATTTGTTAGACATAGTAATATTCTTACCAGATTCGAAGAATTGCAATCAGACAAAACAGTCCCTGAAGACGATACTGACTGCTTCTCTAGGCGCTCCTTTCATACTTCTGGGTCATGTCAAGTCAAGTCACCTTTATTTATATAGCGCTTTTTACAATGTAGATTGTGTCAAAGCAGCTTTACATTGATAACTGGTACATTATTTGGCTGCATAGCAGCTCTTAAAGAATAGTGTCAATGCAGGCAGATCAAAGCACTGTTGAATATCAAATGTCAAGTCAAATGTCAAGTGTCCCCAACTAAGCAAGCCAAAGGCGACAGCGGCAAGGAACCCAAACTCCATCAGGTGACATCAGGTGGCAGACAAGTGGCAAATAGGTATTTAAATGGAGAAAAAAACCTTGGGAGAAACCAGGCTTAGTCGGGGGGCCAGTTCTCCTCTGGCCAACAGTGCTTTGTTACGATTCAGGTTGCCATCGTAAGTCCAATAGGATCGCAACATTCAAAGTATTTATTCCAGTTCCATCCAATTGAGGATCGTATTCATCACGCCGGTATGGACGGTTGTTGAGGAACTGTGTCGTGGCTGTCGTGTCGATGAGGCCCTCACAGTGGATGATCTAGTTGACTCAATCTCTGCTGATACTTCAGGGCTGCGTTGTGGTCGTGTCAAGGCGCAGGTCCTTGGTCTCACCTGGATACGGCCCGGATCCGGTTGACTACGGTGAACCTCGGGATAACCAGAAAGACTAATATTAGCGTAGATGCCATTCTTCTTCTGATGTAACGAGTACATCAGGTGTTATAGGAAGTGTTCCCGGTTCCGGCTGACCTAATTTATGCAGCCTAATAATCCTTTAACGGATTTGAAAATATAAATTGGTAATGTGTTATGTGTATGCCAGGTTAAAGAAATGCGTTTTTAGTCTAGATTTAAACTGACAGAGTGTGTCTGCTTCCCGAACAATGCTAGGAAGATTGTTCCAGAGTTTAGGTGCCAAATAGGAGAAGGATCTACCACCTGCGGTTGATTTTGATATTCTAGGTATTATCAGCTGGCCTGAATTCTGAGATTGCAATAGACGTGAAGGACTATAATGAATTAGGAGCTCGCTCAGGTACTGGGGAGCTAAACCATTTAGTGCTTTGTAAGTAATTAGCAAGATTTTAAAATCTATACGATGTTTAACAGGAAGCCAATGCAGTGTTGACAGAACTGGGCTAATATGGTCATACTTCCTAGTTCTAGTAAGAACTCTAGCTGCTGCATTTTGTACGAGCTGTAGTTTATTTATCAGGCGAGCAGAACAACCACCCAGTAAAGCGTTACAGTAATCTAGCCTCGAGGTCATGAACGCATGAACTAACTGTTCTGCATTTTTCATTGAGAGCATATGTCGTAGTTTAGATATATTTTTAAGATGGAAGAATGCGGTATTACAGATGCTAGTAACATGGCCTTCAAATGAAAGATTGGTATCAAAGAGCACACCCAGGTTCCTAACTGACGACGAAGACTTAACAGAGCAGCCATCAAGTGTTAGACAGTATTCTAGGTTATTACGTGAAGAAGTTTTTGGTCCAAAAATTAGAATCTCTGTTTTTTCTGAATTTAGTAGTAGGAAATTACTGGTCATCCAATTTTTTATATCAGCTATGCATTCCGTTAATTTTGTGAATTGGTAAGTTTCGTCAGGGCGCGAAGAAATATAGAGCTGAGTATCATCAGCGTAACAGTGAAAACTAACGCCATGCTTCCTAATGATATCTCCCAAGGGTAGCATGTACAGAGTGAACAGCAACGGTCCTAGTACTGAGCCTTGCGGTACTCCATATTGAACTTGTGATCGATATGACATCTCTTCGTTTACTACTACAAACTGATAATGGTCAGATAAGTATGATTTGAACCATGACAATGCAATTCCACTAATGCCAACATAATTTTCGAGTCTATTTAAAAGAATATTGTGATCAATAGTGTCAAATGCAGCACTAAGATCCAGTAACACTAATAGAGAGATACAACCACGATCTGATGATAAGAGCAAATCATTAGTAACTCTAATGAGAGCAGTCTCAGTACTATGGTACGGTCTAAATCCTGACTGGAAATCCTCACAGATACTATTTCTTTCTAAAAAGGAACATAGTTGTGATGATACTGCCTTTTCTAGTATTTTTGACAGAAAAGTGAGATTTGAGATCGGCCTGTAATTGACTAATTCTCTAGGATCAAGTTGTGGTTTTTTAATAAGAGGTTTAATAATAGCCAGCTTAAAAGTTTTTGGTACGTGTCCTAGTGATAAAGATGAATTGATGATATTAAGAAGAGGATCTATAACCTCTGGAAGCATTTCTTTCAATAGCTTAGTCGGTATAGGGTCTAACATGCATGTTGTTGATTTTGATGATTTAACAAGTTTAGACAATTCTTCCTCTCCTAAAGCAGTAAATGAATTGAATTTTTCCTCAGGGACACTACAATGCACTATCTGACGCGATACTGTAGTAGACGGTTGCATGGTTATAATTTTTTCTCTAATATTATCAATCTTGCAAGTAAAGAAGTTCATAAAGTCATTACTGCTGTGCTCTTTGGAAACATCAGAAGTTGAAGCTTTATTTCTTGTTAATTTAGCCACTGTATCAAATAAATACCTAGGGTTGTGTTTATTTTCTTCTAAAAGTTTTGAAAAATAGGCAGATCTAGCAGATTTTAAGGCCTTTCTGTACTCAATCATTCTCTCTCTCCACGAAATGCGAAATACTTCTAGTTTTGTTTTCTTCCAGCTGCGCTCCATTTTTCTGGCTGCTAACTTTAGGGCCCGAGTGTGCTCATTGTACCATGGCATTGGATTAATTTCCATAATCTTTTTTAAGCGCAAAGGAGCAACTGAGTCTAATGTGCTGGAAAAGACAGAGGCAATAGTTTCTGTTGCAACATCGAGGTCTTCTAAGCTTTCTGGTATGCTAAGGCGATGAAACTGATCAGGAAGATTATTTATAAAGCGATCTTTAGTGGTAGAAGTGATGGTTCTACCATATTTATGGCATGGAGGCAGTTTAGCCGCCTTGACTAAATGTAGTATACACGAGACTAGATAATGATCTGAGATGTCGTCACTCTGCTGCAGAATTTCAACAGCATCAATATCGATTCCATGTGACAATATTAGATCTAAAGTATGATTACGACAATGAGTGGGTCCTGACACATGTTGTCTAACACCAATAGAGTTTAGAATATCTGTAAATGCCAATCCTAATGCGTCTTTTTTATTATCTACATGGATATTAAAATCACCAACAACAAGGACTTTATCTGTAGCTAGTACTAACTCCGATAGAAAGTCAGCAAATTCTTTGATAAAGTCTGTATGGTGGCCTGGTGGCCTGTATACAGTAGCCAGCACAAATGTCAACTTACATAATGTTACGTAAAGTACCATCACTTCGAAGGAATTATATTTGAAAGACTTCTGACTAATACTGTAAGTATTACTATAGATTACAGCAACACCTCCCCCTTTGCCTTTCTGACGGGCATTGTGTCGATAATCATAACCTTGAGGACTAGACTCATTTAAAGTAATGTAATCATCCGGTTTTAGCCAAGTTTCTGTCAAACACAGCACATCTAGATTATTATCTTTGATAATATCATTAACAATAAGTGATTTTGAAGAAAGGGATCTAATATTTAACAACCCGAGTTTTATCATTTGTTTAGCATTATTATCTCTATTTTTTATTTGTTGAACATCAATTAAATTTTTACCATTAAATGGGTTTGGAAGTTTTTTGTTTTTACTAATTTGGGGTACAGACACAGTCTCTATTTGAAAATATCTAGGTGTAAGAGTTTCTATGTGTTTGGAGTTATCTGAATTATCTGACTTCTGTAACGTGAGGCAGCTAGCAGACGGTCGGTTTAGCCAGTCTGTCTGCTTCCTGACTTGGGCCCCAGTTTGTCATGTTTCAGCTCTAAGACTATGTGCCATATTACTAGAGAGAAGAGCAGCACCATCCCGGGAGGGATGAATACCATCTCTTTTCAACAGGTCAGGTCTGCCCCAAAAACTTTTCCAATTGTCTATGAAACCTATATTATTTTGCGGACACCACTTAGACAGCCAGCCATTGAGTGATGATAATCTGCTAACTATCTCATCACTCCGACGAACAGGAAGGGGGCCAGAGCAAATTACTTCTCCTGACATTGTACTTGCGAGTTCACACACCTCTTTAATGTTAATTTTAGTGATCTCCGACTGGCGAGGTCGAACATCATTAGTGCCGACGTGAATAATAATCTTAGAGTATTTACGATTAGCATTAGCCAGCACTTTTAAATTTGCTTTGATGTCAGGTGCTCTGGCTCCCGGCAAACATGTGACTATGGTGGCTGGTGTCTCTATTTTCACGTTCCGTGTAATAGAATCGCCAATAACTAGGGCACTTTCAACAGGATTCTCAGTGGGTGCGTCACTGAGTGGGGAGAACCTGTTTGATGTTCTTATTGGAACGGAAGAGTGGTGTTTTCCGCGGCTAGGCCGCCTCACCGTTACCCAAGTGCCCTGCTGCGCGGGCTCTACAGCCGGAACCGAGCAATGTACAGAGTTCACTAAGCTAGTCGCATCCAAAACAGTATCTGAAGCCCTTGCATTCTTACTATCCTCGATTAAAGTTTGGATGCGTGTCTCTAATTCTGAGATTCTCTCTGTCAGCCTGACTATTTCCCTACATTTATGACATGTAAATCCCTCGTCGCTGACAGAGAGAGCTATGGTGTACATATGGCAAATGGAACAGGTAGCAATGCTGGGAGAGGATGACATGACTCACCGTGTTTGTAGACTGATCCGACTGATCCGACGTCATAGGCTGTCGCCGGCCAATAGGATTGGTGAGATTTGACATTGCTTTCAGACACCGGTTCACGTGATGACGTTCCCCATAGCATGTTCAAACGCAGTGTTGAGTTCCCTTTCGAAAGGGAATCTTCATTTATGGGTGGACTATCACTTTAAGTGTAGTTTACTGCATGATATGCTTTGAACATACATGGTTTAAATCGATTTTAACAAGTGGATTTTAAATAGTTACCCAAAGTAGTAAAAGTAAAAGCACTGATGCCTATTGATTAGAAGTAATTAGAAGGCTCAGTATGAAATATATTTTATGACAAATTATTTATAAAGTAACCTTTTGTTTTGTTGTAAGTGCGTCCACCTGCAGTTCTGAGTCTGGAGACTGAATTGAGCGACATCATATCTGGGAATATCCTGACCCTCAGGTGTAACGTCTCAGACGGCAGACAGTGGAGCTACGCCTGGTTCGAGAACGGACAGAAGCTCAATGGGTCGTCACATATGTTCAAAGTGACAGCAACTGAAGAAACTATTAAAAGTGAATTCAAGTGCAAGGGAATAAGGACAGAGAGACCACTGTACTCTGAGTGAGGGCTTCACGGCCAATAATATTAGTGAGTAATGTGAATAATTATTATTAAACTTCATACAGTGTATAGATGTAAATGATTTGTGGATTGCAAACATTTTGAACAATTCTATAAGTATCCTATTACCAAGTAACAGACAAAAAAGACAAAAAAAAAAAAAAAAAAAACTAAACAAAACAAAACAAACAAACAAAAAAAAACTTTTTATATATAATTTCTATATAAATTTTTGAAGGGAATATTAATTTAACTTGATTAACTTTATCATTTCCTTCATTATTACAGTATTAAAAAGAAAAATTCTGCTGGCCATCTCAGGATGTCTCATCTGCTGTATTATAATCCTGATCATTGGATGCCTCGTTCTAAGATTCACTCGTAAACCAGGTACAAACAGAAAACAATTTATATACTTCTGAAATTAAGTGTCTTAAATGATGATAGTGGTCTGTTCATTAAAAAAAAGAAGAAAAAAAGCAGTGTCTATTTACACCAAGCACCAACAATCAGCCTTGTGTCACCCATTGCTCAGACTTACTTCAAATAATGTAGTACCGCTTCTACACTTTACACTTTTACACTTTATACTCTCTTTGAATAGTATCCATCAATGGATGCAGTGTAAACAGGATTCCAGTTGTTGATATTTACAGTTGGTGTAAACAGTGTCTCCTATTATTTACACTCAGTGTAAACACTATTTACCCTCTAGTACACTTATTGTAAATTGCTGCTGCATAAAAATATAAAATTGCTTTTAAACACGTGGCCATTGACATTTGTCATACAATACCATTCAGAAGTTTGGGTTTGGCAAGATTTTTAAAAGTTTTTGAAAGAAATCTCTTATGCTCACAAAGATTGCATTTATTTGTTCAACAATACAGTACTCTGCAGAAGCTGCTTCACCCCTGGAGGAGTACATGGACAACAGTCCCACAGAGATGGAAGGTATAATGTGCCTTTTACTGTTTGGCTGACATTACAATTAAAAACACAATCATGTACTTTTTTACTTTAACAAATGGTACCATTTCATATCATATCTTATACTTTGTGATAATATTATATGAAAAACTATTAGTGACTTAACAAGTAAAGTTTTCTGGCATTTTGCATTTTGTAGAATTATAATTTTGGATTTTTAAACTAAAAGAAATCCCTACCCTCTCTCTAATATCATTCAGAATGTAAGGAAAAAGAAGAACTGCTCACTGATCGTGTTTCAGCCGTTCATGAAGATGGTGTGATTAAAGGTAAGAGATCTAACAAACGTCTACAAATGTAATATTTGTAACATAAATCAATATTGTCATTTTCAGTACACTCTAAAAAGTAAGTCAGGGGACCTTAAAAAGTTACAAATTCTAATTTATTGGTGCTATTAAACATTTTAAGTTCTGTTGACATAATAATGTTAAACATTCAGGTAGGGTAAGCAATTTCGGAGTGGCTAGCAATAGCAAGCTAGCTTTGAAAGCATAAGATCCCACCCTCCCTTCAGAGCGTCTCCAAAGTCACGCCTCCTCCAAACACATGAACGCACACAGCAGAGTCTGCAAAGCGTCATGAGAGATGGTGTTAAATGACGTCATGTCTCAAAGCACATAACATTTCAATAATAATCAACGTAAACAACTTACAGAGCTCTACTTTTACCACCTGACTGCTGCAGATTCATTTCGCCGTTGATAGTGTTGACATAGAAAAAAAATAAATCCGAGTCTGAAGACATGAACAGCTCTGGGTAGAACGTCACGGGTTGCCATCCTGTAATTACGGTTACGATGGCCTGAGCGCAGCATAAGATCATTGTTATGGTTCAGGAGGACCTGTAAACGGTGGCTGCTGTTTGTTTTTGGCGCTCGGTGACTGTCTGTCTACAACTCTACATAGCCTTATCGCGCTGATGATGTGAGGAGATATGGAAATACATAAGTTGACAGGCAGGTAGGACATCGGACCAAATGCAATGATTGGAAGTACTTTTTTTTTTTATCCTGAGACTTCCACAGAACATATATGTACATGTTTTAATATTTAGACCACTTCCATTATTGATTGCTATCAGAATGTGAAGAGAGTTTCAACCAGTATAACAAAAAGTGTTTATCAAAAAAAAGAGTGTACATTACAATCTTAATATTAAAGGGTTAGTTCACCCAAAAATGTCATTAATTACTCACCCTCATGTTGTTCTACACCCCTAAGATATTTTTGATGAAATTCAATGGCTCAGTGAGGCCTCTATTGAGAGCAAAGCCACTGAACCTCTCAAGGTCCATAAAGGTACTAAAAACATATTTAAAACAGTTCATGTGTGTACAGTGGTTCTACCTTAATATTATAAAGCGACGAGAATACTTTTTGTGTGGCAAAAAAAAAATCGTATGACTTAAAAAAAAAATAATGACTTTTCAACAATATCTAGTGATGGCCGATTTAAAAACACTGCTTCGGAGCTTTACGAATCAAATCAGTGGTTCGGAGCGTCAAAGTCACATGATTTCAACAGTTTAGCCATTTGAGAGGAGATCCGAATCACTAATTCTGAACAAAAGATTTGTAAAGCTCCGAAGCAGTGTTTTGTAATCGGCCATCACGAGATATTGTTAAAAAGTCGTTATTTTGTTTTTTTGGCGCACAAAAAGTATTCTCGTCGCTTTATAATATTAAGTTAGAACCACTGAACTCACATGAACTGTTTTAAATATGTTACCTTTATGGATCTTGAGAAGTTTGGTGGCATTGCTCTCAATAGTGGCCTCACTGAGCCATCGGATTTCATCAAAAATATCTTAATTTGTGTTCCAAAGATGAACGAAGGTCTTACGGGTGTAGAACAACATGAGGGTGAGTAATAAATGACATTATTTTCATTTTTGGGTGAACTAACCCTTTAAAGGTTCCAAAGGGTGTTTTTTTTTTTGTTGTTTTGTTTTGTTTTTCCACAGTGAAGAACCAAATAACTTTTAGTGATCAGTTCTTAAAAGAGCCATTTGTCTTAATGTGGAAAACATTTTAATAAACTAAAGAACCTTTTTTGCACTATAAAGAACCTTCAGCGCAATGAAAAGTTTCCACTGATGTTAAAAGTTTTCCATGGAACCATCAATGTCAATAAAGAACTTTTATTTTTAAGAGTGTACATAAAATACAGGAGTATAATAATGTTTCTGAGCAATGATTACACAATCTCAGAAATCAGTTATCACAAATGACTCTCACATTTTGTCTCTTGAAGATGAAGACTCACCAGCGGCAGAAGCTAATGGCCTGACATCATTTAAAGGTAGTTAAATTACACTATTTTAAAGGTGTTTTTTTATAACTTTTTATAACTTGGTCTTTAAAGTCTTACCTCTTGGTGTTAAACAGTATTTTTAAGCCGCAGTTAACATCTATTAACCCTGGGTCATAAACTGCCTCAATGCTTTATTAAATATTAATGCACTTTGTACAGTCACAGAAACATAGTAATCTCATAAATAATAATCACTGTTATTATCCCTGTAAATATGTAAATAAAAAGTCCCATCTAGGGTTTATAAATGTACAGTGTGAAATCTCGAAACCTGGGATGAACAATTTCAGGCTCTAGTGTAGATTAACAATTTCAAGTATGATAAACCTATGATAAACCCATAAAAACAGATTTTGAACTTATTGTCATGTTTCTGCCTCTCCAGGTCTCTGAACCATTATGTCAGCAATCAACATCATGAAGGAGTTTCTATATTTGCACTGAGGCAGCTAAATTACATGCTTATATTAATAAAGATTGCATTAGCACGGCACTTTGTCTAGTAGCAGCTGCACTTTTGTATACTTTTAAAGGCTGAAAACCAGCTTGTTTGCAGCTTGAGAAAATGTAGAATTGAACTGCAGTGTTGTGGAGACAGCATACTGCCTTAAATGAAGACAGTGATTGTAGAGGGAGACAAATAACAGACAACAAGAAATTACAATTAGCAGAAGTAATCAAAGTTATATCTGTATCTTTGTTTCATTTCTTATTTGCAAATATTACAACATGACACCATAGAAAAAGCTATTGATTGTAATACATCTACTGGATTATTTTGTTGTAATTTTTTTGCATATTGAACAAAAGATTTTATTTTTTTCTACTGTATGAGTCCCACCCGCTTAAAAATATGTAGTGTATGCACATTTTTTTGAGATATTGTTTTCGTGTGTGTTTGTGTTTTTAATGTGTTGATTCTGAATTATTTACATTAAAATAACTAACACAAAGTTAGACTTTCACTTGATCATTCAATCAGCTGGTTTTGAAAAGCCAGATACCCTCATTTTCTTTGTACTGAAGTCAAAATTATGAGAATTGTATCATAATACTACCCAAACGCCTTCACAGTCTACTTGATTACAACATCATGCAGTTAAATAATAATAATAATAATAATAATAATAATAAACATACATTTGCTTTGAATTCTAATTAACACTCAGGTTCCATCTATCCTGAGGAAAGGCATTTTTCTAAATAATTTTATCCATTTAATTTACACAAAACTAACTTAAAGATACACTAAATATAACGTTTTAAAGGTTTTCTGTTCAAAATTAACAAAATTTAAAATACATGATCAATCTTTTTGTCTTACCCTGATTCATTATGGTATGCCTATACATATCTCCCGGTAAAAATTGCGTTCCGGGGGGTAAAATCTGCAACCCACTGACATAAAAAAAAAAAAAAACCTGCGGCAACAGTGTTAAAGTAGCCCAATTTCGTGGGAAAACCGCGGACTTGGCAACACTGGTGGGAACTCCAAAACGAGGTGGGATCTCCAAAACAGGGCATGCCTTCCTCCCATTGGCAGATAGGTACATGACACACATGTTGAATGTTGAACAATTGAATGAAGCCAGAGCCAATAATGAAAGTCTTTGCATGTGAAGACCCCGCCCCCTTTTGGAGTTCCCGCACCATTTTGGAGATCTCTGGTCTGCAGTTATATATAGAGCTCATAATAAAACGAGAATCAAGATTTTCTTGGCTTTTCGGAGATGGCAAGTACTGAGGGATTTGAAATGTTGTAAAAGCAACGCAGATATGGTGTTTTTATTACTCAGCCAGGTGAGTAAGATATTTTATTGAACAGATAAATTGCTATATGTAGCTCTCTAACAGAGTTCATTGTAAAGCATTATCTACTGTGAATCATTTAATTATTTTTTGTTGTTCTGGAATTTATTTTCAAGGAAGTATTGTGTCTGTTAATGGGTAAAGCTACAGTAACATCTTCAGCTAGTTGGCTTGAGATCCTTTCCATCTAAACTGGTTATACTGTATCTAAACTGAAACCACTCTGATATTTTACAAAAATCATCAAACTGCAACAAAGCAGGAGGGCAAACACTATCCACTCATCTCCGATCACCTGTGAGCAGAATAGGATTGGAGAGATGGAAAAGAAAAGAGCACTAAGGGGGAGGTGTAATATAGCCACATATTTATAATAAAATAAATTTGAACCATATGCATCTACTGTTAATATTAGTATACTTGGTTTTTTTTTTTATTATTATAGCCTGTAATGATTAATACATTACAAAAATATTTTAAAAATTAAATGAGATTTACCTTATAAAAAAGTCATCCCTCTCCTCCCCTGCAACGCCCATCATCTCCCCATCTCCTCTCCATCTCTGTACATCCCAACATTGAAGCGCTTGTGTTCTGTGAATCATTGTGATGCTGAGTATGACCGCTAGAGGGCAGTAAAACCTAATAATAAAACCTAGTTGAGTTGACAAGTTGCTGATGTCCTGTTTACTAATGCTTCCTACATTAAAGACAATCATTTAGATTTAGTTTTTTTTTTTTTTTTTTTTTTACTTCTTTTACATCTTAGATACAACATCACAAACTGGCGACGAGGATACCCCGCACTTCAGTTTTCTTTTGCTGTTATGTCCAAAATGTCTGTTACATTTTTTTTTCAACTGCTTACACACAAAATCCTTACTTGTCACACAGTTTCTGAAACCTGACACTCAAACATCTGAACCACACACCAAATCTGAAAAAACATACACAAATTCTTAGCTTTCGACACTTTTTGCAAAACACAACACACAATTCTCTATGTAACAAACAACAATCTAACAGGAAGTATCTTGATTTCCTTTTTCAAACACAACCATTGCTTCTGTCCAACTACACATGGTTGATGTATTTCTTTTCTTTCGTACTGTGTAAAACTGTTTTCACAACCACAAATGCTCGCAGTAAAAAAAAAAATAGTTTAGTTTCAATCTTGCTTTCGTGTTTACTGTGAATTTTTCAACATCTCTCTGCCAATTACTTTCAGTCTTGTACAGAAATGTACAATGGAGCTCATGAAAGAAGAGCTTTAGGTTTTGAATAACTGTGTGTATATGATATATCCAAAAATAGAATATTATGGCAAAAGTGTTTGCAACATAAGACAAATTTTTGCTTTTTGACCTAACCCTGGACACAGCCTGAACTCTTGCGACTCAGACGGAAGCTGCTGCTGATCAAAGAAAAAACATTACTTCAGACAGAGGAGGTTTGGACAAGGGAATTCCAGTACAGACTGTGCACTATAAATCGCACAAAAATGCAAACAAACAGCACCACCACCTATATAAGACACATGTTGCTACCGCTACTACTTCTCCATGTAGATCTTGCTTTAAGCATGGTTCTGACAAGCATTCAAGCATTTAGCCAACTCCACTCAATGCCCTGATGCAAATGCCCAGTGAAAGTCTTGTAAACAACAAACAAAAAAAAAAAAAAAAAAAAAAAAAAAAGGGGGGGGGGGGTAATTTTGCTTGCATATGTCATTTAGTTCCAACTAGTGTTGTCAAAAGTACTGACTTCGGTACCAAAATATAGGTGCATTCACACTACCAGTGACACGCAGCAACAAAGCGACACAGTCCCATTCATTTCAATGGAGAGCTGGTGATTTTCGGCAACACGAGTGACAGTGACTGTTGGCAGCCGGATGGGGTGTGTCTGTTCAACTTTATGCAAATGAAGAGCAACTTTCGGGAGCGACAAACAATAGGAGTGAAGTCAGTGGAGCGCACGTGATCCGTGGCTCTTCAGTGCCGAGAGATGTTGAAGGAGAAGCTCATTTTAGCAGTCAGCAACTTTACTATAATTTATGATATGTCTCAGTGTACATACGGTGGTACTCGCCACCCTGACTCTGAGCCTGAATGGATTCGTGAGCCCAGATAGACCGGCATTTGCCCTTTTGCTGCAAATAAATAGCCACTATGGCAAAGAGCACTCGCTGTTTCTCGGTCATCTTTAATATTAGGCATTTTATGTACTGATTCTATTTATATTTAGACTTTTCCATCCAAAATGTTTGTTTGTAGCGGCAATAAAACTGATTTTTTTTTTTGTCTACAACATGGAGTAACATCCGTGAATGTCATTCACAAACATTACTAGGCAACCAGTAGCGACCTCATCGCCAGCCACTGCCGACATGTAGCGACAAAGTCGCTGGTAGTGTTATAAAATAGACAACTTTGATGCTCTTCAATAAGCGCTTACACAGATACACATGGAAGCATTTAAAAGCGGTAGACGGATCCGCTGATAAATTAATCTGCTTTCAAACGCTCCCATGTGTATCTGTGTAAGGGCTTGGTGAAGAGCGTCAAAGATGTCTATTTACAACATACTTTTTAAGCGTTGACCATTGTAGACAATCACAGACATATCTATTGAGCATGTGAACTCAATGTCCAATCAGAGTTGTTTAAAAATCCACTCAACAGCACTCTAAATGCTAGGGGGAAATGCAGGTATCATCACATTTTTTGAAAAATTTCAGTACCAACCTGGTACCGAAGTCAGTACTTTTGACAACATTAGTTCTGTCCAGTAAAGTACATGAGGTGCAGTTACCTGATGTGAATATATTGCATATGGGCAACACTGATGAGCATGCTTCAAAGAAACTCTTTTGCAATGCCACCATTCATACACCTGCCTCTGCTATGACTTACTGTAGATACAGGCTCTGCGGTCTCTATACTACCACACCATATCTATAAACAATATTTCAGCTCCACCCCCTTGTCTCCACCTTCTGCTAGACTGGTCAACTACACACAATCACATTCCAGCACTTAGATTTCTCCATGCCCAGGTGTGTGTAGCGAATTCAAGTACTCCAGGCACATTCTTCGTGCTAGAGGAAGGTACTGCATTACTAGGTATGGACTTAATTAGTAACTTGCATCTCTGTACAGTATTAATGCTGATACGGTTACCACCTCAGATGCAACATCAGCTACTCCTGTTCTGTCCACAACCACTGCTAGACCTGTCATTACCCCTCTAACTGAGATAGGGTGTGTGAAACAGTTTGTACACAAGGTTAAAGTTGATCCTACAGTCCAACCTGTGTGCCAGAAACTGTGGCTTTGCCGATCCAAGTTAGGGATGCTGTCCTGACTGAACTCGATCGTCAGCTTTTTAAAAGATGATGGCAACCATTCTGGAAGGAGTACCTGGTGTCCAGAACTATCTGGACGATCTAATAGTTCACGGTGCCACTGCAGACGAACACGATTAGACTCTCCATACTGTCCTGCTAAAGCTGAAAGAGGCTGGACTGGTTCTGAACAATGAAAAGTGCCATTTCAGAAAGACCACACTGCACTTTCTTGGCCATGTCATTACAGCAGATAATATTTTGCCTGACCAAGAGCATAATGATGCAATACTCCAAGCTTCCTCATCATTTGACGCTACTGCCTTACGATCCTTCTTGGGCCTTGCTTTATGGTACTCAAAGTTTATTCCGAATTTTGCAATGGTGGTGGCTCCCATGCGTGCATGTGTCCAGGATAACGAGACTTTCATTTTGTCTGAAGCTGCCCAGACTAGTTTTGATGAGGTCAAGCAGCTCTTAGTGTCCAGCTCTGCCCTAGCTCTGTACGACCCCTCCCTTCGCTCAGTGATCTCGACCGATGCCTGTGATCATGGACTAGGTGCTGTGTTTGCCCAAATTCAGCCAGATGGTACAGAGAAACCAGTAGCTTTTGTTTCACGTACACCAGGGGTCTCCAAACCAGCTAATCAAGGTCTGATTAGGCATACTATAAACTTCCAGGCAGTTGTGTTGAGGCAAGTTGGAGCTAAACTCTGCAGGACAGTGGCCATCCAGGACTGAGTTTGGAGACCCCTGATGTACACTTACAATGGCGGAGTGTAAATACTGAACGTGTATCTCTGATTTCTTCCACACTGAGTTCCCTTCTAGTCTCTGACTTTGATAGTGCTTGTTTCTCATGCTCGGAAATGGTGGCTCTTTGTGAACAGATTAGCTATGGCTGGCTTCCATCTATACGGGCTGTTGCCCAGAATCTAATGCTCTACTACAAAATTAGGGATGAGCTCTCAGTGGAGGGTCATTACATCTTCCAGCAAGTATTTGAACATGCAACAGGCTATGACATTGCTGATAAGTGCTGTATACTTTGTAGATGGATGCTCAAGTCCTTTTCAAATGCCGAATTTACCAATTCACCCATATGATCACTTGAACTAATTGCTGTATGACAAGCAATATAGCTTGCTTGCTCAGCCTTTTGATTTATTGTCAAAGACTTTGACGGAGTAAAACCAATGTCTGTTGGATGTGTTGAGGAAACTGCCTTGGCATTCCTCTTGTGTTTGTCTGTGCTTCCATGTTGCAGAAGGTCTCCATGATGAACACAAATGTCTGTTTTACAGTACCTGCACATCGCTTTACTTTGATCACCAACTGCTTGACCAATCTAGTCTTTAAGTTGTGAATCCTTTTGCCAGTCTTTGTTGTACTTTTTGCCATATTTGGACCACTTTTTTGGTGGCACTGTTTGTGGAAATGTACTATTTACATCTACTAACCATCATCGTTTAGATTACAACGTCACACACCTGCACATTGAACATGATTTTGGGTTGAATGGGGATGAGGATGAATTTCACTACTGCACTTATATTATTGCACTAGTTGGCTATTAGCTGTCAGCAGACAGTGTCAATCAATGCACTGGAGAAACCAGTGATTTTTTTTTTTTTTACGTCACTTAACAAAAAAAAAAAAAAAAAAGCCCAAACTCGCATATTATACAGTAAGTGGACTTGGTAGTGGTTGTTTTATGAACTATATTCACAGTCTATATTACCAGTCTCGCAGAGCTAAAACAAACAAAATAATGTTCTTCTGCAAAATCATGCAGTTTTGATTTTTTAACCGCTAGAGTACCTAAAGTATGCTTAGCTCAGTGTTACAGTTCATAATTGAACCTTGACTTTAATTATTAATGACATGAGAAAATAACCACTGCTTATTTATTTAATTTTTTTAAAGTCATATAGGCTCAGAAAAAATGTGTCCAAAAGGAAAATTGTTCACATATGCTACATGTATAGCTGTAGATATATTATGCTAGTAACAATACAAAGACTTATACACTAGAAACTGTAAGAAAACTGCAATGTCTTGCATACTGTATATGTCATATAAAGTGGTATAATATATAATCTATAATAAAATAAAATTATAAAACAGTCCATCTTGATGTATGAAGAAATTTAGCATCTTGTGAAAACAATCTCTGTGTGGAACCGAAGGTATTAGATCCCAGTGGAGATCTATGTTTCTCTTTTCTGGAAAGTTACCCATGGAGCAGTGGGACATCAGTTAGCATCATAAGGTTACAGTATGTGCGAGAATACTGAAATGCTTCTGTAAATTTGACCTACGTGGTGCAGCTGATGAACTACAAGTGGGCAGAAATTCAGGGACTGAGATGTGTGACATTTTGTATAAGGACCATGACACCTCCAAGTGTGTGTGAGGGATAAAAATAAAGGGTACATATACACAGTTTCATTAACAATCTCATGTTAATCGTGAGTACCTATAGAGTAGTACTGCATCCTTCATATCTCCAAAAAGTTCTCAGTTTTATCATATTTATAAAAGATAGATACGTTGTAGCGACTCTTTCCGAAAAAATCCGAGCTCCTGGAGGCGTGCCGTGGGCAGAGATAAAGAGGGGTGGGATAAACCATTCTATAAACCGAACATAGTAAAAATTCTGCCATGTAATCGCGTTAAACCGATTACTTTGCGTCTACGTCATCACGTCAAGAGGCTAGGGGTCGTCAAGAATGCACAATGGCAGTGGCAAAATTAAACTGGAGTAAAACTGAAACAACACATTTATTAAATACACTGAAGGAACTCAGTTTATCATTACTACGGACCTTCATCCACACGCTTCTGCTTTTCGGAGGAGGGAGGGGTAGTATTGAAAAGCTCCTTAGAGATGCAAGGCCACCAAAAAGGTCAGCTTCCTGCACCCGTCTTATCCTCATACCTTCCAGCAGTAATATGCTACAAATTCACGCTGTTGCTTGATTAAGAGCAACACTTTACATAAAAACAGCGTAAGAAATAAAGGAACTCCGTGTTGACAGGAATAAAAGGCGGCAAACAGGACATAAGCTAATGTGCGCATGTCACAAAGTCATTCCGATTGAAAGCGCCGGTACACGTAAACACCATATCAGATTAGATAATGTCTCATGTAAACAGTCCACCGAATCTTTCAGTCAGAATGATTTTAATCGGAATGACAAAAAAGTGTACATGTAAACATGGCTACTGTGAAGAACACTGTTCGTAGATCAGGGAAGAAGGAGGCAGGAACGGCGAACGTTCAGCATACTTTAATGTATCAAAATAAACAACAAAACGCAAAGTAAAATGGCGGCAGTCCCTCATGGACGACTGCCACCCACCCAAACATAATAAAACATAACATAAAGTCCAGGCCTGGTCCTCTCTCGTTCTTCACTGTCATCTCTCCTCCCTTTATGCTTCCGGAGCTCCTCCGTGAAAGAGACAAGACCGGAGCAGTGCGCAGGTGATGCTCCTTAGCAATCACACCACCGGCCTCGCGCCGTTCTCTCACGGCTCTCGCCCCCGCCCTGCTGGTCACATGGGCCCATCGCCCCTTGCAGACCAGGGGGTACTCCCGAGACTGTGCTCTACTCCCCCGGGGGCCAGTCTCGGTGACCGCAGCACCTGGGGGTAAGGACAGACGAGACGAGAGAAAAGGAGACGGAAGCACAAGGAGTGACAGAGACGAGAGAGGGAAGAGAGGGAAAAGAAAAAAAAATCTTGGTTCGGTTCCGGACACACTGCCGCTCGGTCCTCAGCCAGCCGAGAGGTTCTTCCTCGCGGTGCCATGCGAAGGTACTGGCTGTTCGGTGGACGGCTTGAACCTCCTCCGCCCCCTGGCGGTCGGCAATGGCTCCTCCAGCTGAGGGCGGCCGGCACCGAGTCCCCCATTCCCTGGTCCTCCCCTTCATGACAGACAGCAGCAGGCTCCGGCCCACAGCGAATGGAGGCGACTCCTCCGCTCCCTCTTGGATGGCAGCCACCCCACCACGACCCAGGAGCACGTCAGCGAGTTCTCCGTCCCACCTGTTGTATCATCGCTCCAGCACCACCGCTTTGGGCAGCCAGTCGCAGTCTTCTCTCTTCCGTGCTGCCCGACCTCCTCAGCACCGCGATCTCCCTCAGCAGCGAGGGCTCTCCGACAGCATGTCAGTCCTTCCTCCCGGGTTTCAGCACCAATGTAGCAAAGTTCGTAGATCAGGGGAGAAGGTGGCGGGAACCGGCGAACCGATTGCCAACAAAACACAGACATTGGATGTAGTTGTCCACTATGGACATGCAGTTACACTCTGTAAGTCATTTTTTTGGCTTTTTTTTAGGTTTAGACTTCATTTGCATCATGCAACTACATCAAGCTCACACATCTAATGTCACATGTAAAATTCTTCAATTGACAAAATAAAACAAATTGATGGGGGAACCCATGTAAAACAACCAAAAAAAAAAAAAAAAAAAAAAACATCTGTTTGTACACTTTGTGCGTCTAACATGTCTATCAGAAAGTGTCATGTCTGACAGGGTAGCTGTTTCCCCTGTGAAACTCCCATACATGGAGGAGCCTGCAAACTGTGAGAATGTAGCTGCTCTCACTTAAAGAGGCCAGAGTGACTGTTAGTGGCTGTGTGGGCTAAAAATGAAACTGTAGCCTGGCAGAGAGCAAAGAATGGAAAACAGCACGTCACCCATGACTGCCGGACAACACCTCAAGTTAACACCTCATGTTGGGTTTCCCGTCACTGAAAGATGTGTGTCTGTTGAATGTACAAGCAACACCTAAAAAAGAGGAACTATAAGAGTTACGAAGAAAAAGTACAAGTTTATACCACCTTTTTAATGTACTGTAACAATAAACTATTACCCTCTTAAATTCACAATGAAAACACAATTATGGAATATTGCAGTATTTACAGTTTTTCTAAAATGATTTAACACATTTGTCCAAACTCAGATCACTGTTCTCAAAACAGTTAACACAATGATCTAAACACTTTGTAATTATCCTAAACAGATTGTACATTTTCATTTATTTTACACAAATTGCAAATCATGTGAATCATTTTCTCAAAACCCTAAGCACAAAGTTCTCAAATGTTTTCATAATAGTTAATACATCCAACCAAAACTTTAATAAATCAGGAAAAAATGATCACAGCTTTTTTTCTTATTGGCTTTACACAATTCACAAACATTTATGTACCATTTGTCTAAACATAAAAAACAAAACTCTGGAATTTGTCATATCATCAAATGCACTTGGTATGTTTTCAATGGGCCCCCAAATGATAACTGCTTGGTTAATAATACACACAACACAGGAAATTCAGTTTTTCTATCTGTTTACACATTTATCACAATTGCATAATGTAACAGGGAAATTATGAAAGGGAAAGTGTACATAGAGCAAGAAAAGAATAAGAATATGCAAGAGAAGGGGAAAATAAAGAGGTGTAAGTATAAAGGTGGTGGTGTGGCTATGGAAGGGGTGTAATGAGAAGGAAAGGGAAAGTGGAACAGAGAGAGGGAGATCATATGAGGAGAGAGGAGGATGTAAAAAAGGAGGAGAAGAGATGAGACGAGATAAAACACCCCGCCCATGGTGTTTTATTTATAAGACATTCAAAATAAAATACTTTGGCATAATTTTGTTTGAATATACATATAAACAATTTTTTATAAATTTCAGTAGTTTTAAAGCAGTTGAGATAATTAAATTAAGCTTTCACACAGCAATATGTATATTCTCAAATGTCAGGGTGGGCACAACTGCAAACATGACTGTTTTATATGACTTGACAAGGTAATGACATTAATCCTGATAATGCAACATCCAGAGGAAATCAATACATCATTGTAGCAGAGTGAAAAGGTTTGTAGAATACTGATAAAAACTGCTAATATCAAGTATCGGTATATTGGTACACTTTCCATGTCAGGTGGTACAATGATATAATATATATTTACAAATATTTGGTTGTACCACCTGACAAAAAAAGTAAAAAAAAAAAAAATTGTAACCAAAATTTTAACCAATAAAAAAGTGATTGCAACTATCAGTTTCTATGGTTATTTTAATAACAAATGTCGAAAGCGCATCAATGTATTGCGTGAGCACAAAACTCTCAGCTCTACTTAACGTTGGGTTCTTTGGGAAGCAAGGTTATCTTTCCATCACAACCAAAAACACACTTCTTTGGTGACATTGTTGATTTCGTGAAGTCCTGTGACCTGTGCAGCACTGCTGATGACTTCCGTAAAGCCGAACGTGCGTTGATGGGCGTGCTCTTGCTCTCTCGCTCTGGTCGACGCGTGCGCGCAAGCCCTTCCAGGAGAAGTGCCCATACAAGGAATTCCGACCTTGTTGACATCACTCAGGCACATACTTGAAAAAAAGATCCCGAATCCTGTAAGGATTTGGAAGAGAATTTTTGGCACAGAAATACTCCGTCATTTGTCCAACTCATGTTTTGAAACTTTGGCCATGTTTAGCATGAGAATCCAACTCTTTAACAGTGTAAATAAGTCAGAATACATGAAATAGTATCATACCCCCCCTTTAATAAAAAATAACTTAAAAAATAACCTCCATCTTGCAGTGACATTTCTTCCCTTCTCTGATGATGTGTTTACTGGCGTGAGGGCGGGACAACCTGTCACTCACATGAGATCCACCAATAGCAAACCACAACCATCCAACCAACCAATCAATTCCATATGGATGAAATCAAGTCCCACCCTACATTTTTCTTGTTCGAGAAGCCATTTCACTCGTCATAAGATACATGACACAATATGGAAGAAAAGACTATCACAACTTACGTTTCATGCCCATTTTAAAGACTCACTAGAGCAAAAAGTTTCACAACATATGGGTTAAAACTGCATAGTAGGTAACAGTTTTCCTTCCAAAAATGGAAGGAATCTCCCAGCATGCCAAAATCATCAATATGTAATTACAAACTGAAATACCAACTGAATTTTCCAGTGCTAGTTACAGTGGATTTTGAGAATGGGAGAAATACTTTTATAATAATGATGTAATTAATAATGATACTTAAATAATGATGTAATGATCTCAAAACATTCTGTTATTTGCAGTTCTCCTGCTGCTCCTCAACAGGAGAACTGCAAAAGACAGAATGATTAGAGATTAGGAGCAGGTTATGTTTCAGGGTTAGTTTCCTTAAAAGGTATTCAGATGCGTTATATTAATGTAACTAAATGTTATATAGTTACAGTTATATATACAATATTATATTATACTATAAGAAGTAGAATGGCACGCTTTTTCTTAGCGTCTGTTTCCATGGTGAATCATTGATTCGTCACTCTGTTGAGAATGTCTTGTGTGGTAGTGCAGTGAGCCAGGGAGTTACAGGAAGTGCAGGGAGCCAGGGAGGTGCCAGCTGTGCAAGGACGGCCTCCGTGGCCATGTCTTGGAGAGCGGGCGACTCTGGCACGGCCTCTCTCAAAATTTTCTTTGGGGAAGCGACACACACAAGAAACTGTAGCCATCAAGGACAGCGCTGCCTTCTCTGGGCTAGCTCTGGGGCTAGAGCGGACTCAGGGCTGAGCGCTGGGGCTGGAGTAGACTTTGGGATGAGCTCTGGTGCTGGAACAGACTCTGGAGTGGGCTCATTGGATGGAGCGGATTTTGGAGCGTGCTTAGGGGCTGGAGCCGACACTGGACTGTGCTCAGGGGCTGAGCCAACACTGGACTGTGCTCAGGGGCTGGAGCCGACACTGGACTGGACTCACAAACTGGAGCGGGCTTTGGAACTGATTTCCCTTAAGCAGTCTCTGGAATTTCATTCATTGGAACAGACTCTGTGATTTCACACACTGGAACACTTGGTAGCGGACTCTGGAGTGAAGGTCCTGTTGGTAAGGTTCCTGGAGGGCTTGGACGCAGGCTTGGGGTTTGCTGGAGTGTGCGTTTTCGGGATGGGAATGGATTTCTACCATAAAGACTCAGAGGGCAGGTAAACGTTTACATGTTATTTATTCTGTAAAGTATAAACAGATGGTAGTGACGGACGGTACAGCTAAACATGGTACAATGTTTCATGCTTAATTGTACTGAAGTTCTTTGGCGTAGGCCCCATCCTTCGTCCGAATCCTGGGGATGCAGATTTGGCTGATCCTGCCAGAAGATGAAGGCAGGGGCGGAGCCTACCCCCGATGGATGGACGGGGCCAACCTGGTGGTGGTGGGGAGGATGGAGGGGAATGTCAGCGTCATCAACTGCGAACGTGAAACAGAGAATTCAGTGCTCATTTATACCAGGTGTCAAGCAGTGATTGGCCAGACTTATTACGAAGGATGACGTGACATTAAGTCTTCCTGGTAGAACTTGCACTAGCGCTTTCATGACTGTGTCACACAACAGAAGGATGCAGACAGGTAAGTTGTATAAAACAGAGTTTATTAAACAGAGGCACGGAACTGGACAGGAATTCAAACTGGTGAGTATAGAACAACATGCAGATAGAATGTTGACTTAGCTTAAAGTAATCTTAATGTCTCTTTTACAGATGAATGGATCAGAAGCAGATGAAGGGCAGATGATGGATGACAGATGACTGAAGACGGGTAAGGATTCCAATGAGCAGGTAAGTATCAGGTAAGGAGTCTTTAGTGTTCGTACAGATGAGACCAGACAAGGGAGTGCAGGAAAAGTGTCTCTTTATAGTGAGTGCTGATGATGAGGTGCAGGTGCAGTGAATCAGAATTTCGGGAAAGTGGGCGAGTAGGTGGAGCGTGCTGATCTGGTGACGATGTGTTGTAATTGGTCTGTGATGGTTGTGACTCCGTGAAAGACGTTAGGTAATGTCCTTGTTCATTTCCTCAATAATGAAATCTGAACAATTCGGTGAGAGGAAATAATTAATATATTCAACCAAAGAAAAGTTGCATTGCCTGGGAGATTTCATATAATTCGATATAATACTGGAATTTAAAGAGTTGACAATTCTGTCATTAATTACTCACCCTCATGTTGTTCCACACCCGTAAGACCTTCGTTCATCTTCGGAACACAAATTAAGATATTTTTGATGAAATCCAAGAGGAATATGACTCGTCCATAGCCAGCAATATAATCACCACTTTCGAGGTCCAGAAAGGTACTAAAGACATGATTAAAAAAGTCGACATGACTGCAGTGGTTCAACTTTAATGTTATGAAGCGACAAGAATACTTTTTGTGCACAAAAACAAAACATAAATAATGACTTTATTCATCATTTTTTCCTTTTCCCTGTCAGTCTGTTACGCAGTTAGCGCAGTGAATGCATTGCAAAGCTTCCGTGTTTACATCCGAACACCGGCTCAGTATTGACCAAGGATGTGTTCATGTAAGCAGCATGATGCATTGGTGTGATACTGATGCAGGAGCCGGCCAATAATGAGTCGGCGTTCTGACGTAGAACCTGGAAGCGCTGGACGTAAACAGCAAATGAGACAGAAGAGAAGATATTGTTGAATAAAGTCATTATTTTTGTTTTGTTTTTTGCACAAAAAGTATTCTCGTTGCTTTATAAAATTAAGGTTGAACCACCGCAGTCACGTTGACTGATTTAGCGATGTCTTTAGTACCTTTCTGGACCTTGAAATTGGTGATTATATTACTGTCTATGGACGAGTCATATTCCTCTTGGATTTCATCAAAAATATAAAATATCTTAATTTGTGTTCCGAAGATGAACAAAGGTCTTATGGGTGCGGAACGACATGAGGGTGAGTAATTAATAACAGAACTTTAATTTTTCAGTGAACTAATTTGTTATCCACTTCCTCCCAAAAACAGGCCTTGATCATGTGAGTGCTCCAGCTCACCAGATGAGCTCTGCAGAAACTCCTCCACATATTGATCCAGAGGGCATCCGTTCTGTTGGAAGTAGAAGAGGAGATGATCTTTAGCCCGTCTCTTAAGTTCAGTCAGTTCCATTGTTGAATCTTTGTTTTAGGTCCTGTATTCTATCACGGGTGGTGACTGTAGTGCACAGTAATGAAGATACTCAAACAGGGGCCTGTACCATGAAGCCAGGTTAGCTGGCTAGCCAGGTAAGTTTCAGATTAGTTTGCGCCAATCCTGGGTTTTAGGAACCATGAAATTGACTTGGCTTTTAGCGGTGTGCATCGTCATAGTAACTTACGCTCCACGGATAACCGGGGCAGGTTTTGTTCTGGGTCAGAGATCTCAAACCAAAATTGGGCCAATCAGATGTGAGCTAAGTGACACTGACACATCCAATGCAATAAATTCACTCCCCCAGTTTCTCTTCCTCCAAATTAAAGGTCACTATATAGTTAAAAAAAATTAACGATGAAATTGTCTGGCTTTAATAATAATTACTTAGAATTATTTTATGATTTATTTATGATTTATATAATTATTATATGATCTATATTATTATTAATCCATTAAACACAAGCAATTTTAATTTAACAGTTATTATTAAGCATTTAGTTTAAATGAATATTAATATATACAGATCTTATGTAATATAAATAAGCTGTAGAATAAATCGATAAATCTTTAAAAATGACTACATGTGACCTTACATGTTTGAGTCTCTATCGCTATATATTATCAACTATTTAAACTAACTTCACAAGTTTCACTTGCACTGATAGAGCATGATAATTTATTTTATATGTCCTCTTTAATGGACAAGTATTTTCTTCTGTGTAAATGCATTTAAATTCTTCATATTCTTCAATTTCTTAACCTTCAGCAAAAGAGTTTTGAATCGCACTGCCTCTCTCATGAGAAGTGAATCACAGTTTCTCTCTGTTATGATTGGCTGTTTGCCACTGATGTCACGCATTCATATGCACATGCTCCACAAACTCAGGATCAAAGCCGGAGTTGACAGAGAAAGTTGATGATCAGCATCATGGTACCAACAAAGCCAGATTGGAGTGGTTTGATTTGTCAACTCAAAACTAATCCTATAACCCTGAGTTTGTTCAACTACCATCATGGTACAGGCCCCAGATCTTTAATCTAATAAATAAACCAACAAACAGGAGAATAACTAGAAGAATACACAACCACATCACACATAGCTGATAAACAATACCAGGAACTAACTGAAACTGAGGGATTAAATATACAGAGCAAAAAAGGGAGTAACTAACTAGACACATCAGTGGCCTGTTGCACAAAGCCGGTTTCAGTTTCTACCCAGGTAAGTTAAAGATTAGTTTGAGCAAACTCTGGTTTTTCAGGCTCATGAAGGTGGATTGGTTTTTAGTGGGTTTCATTGCTATGGTAACACTTTACGCTACACTTTCAGGTGCACGCACTTCAGAGTTAATCGCAAAACTCTGGATTAAACCTGAGTTGACAGAGAACGTTTATACCGAGCTTTGTGAGCCTGTTGAGCCTGATCTAAACCAGTTTGGATTAATCTGGATCTGTCAACTCCAAACCTACTCTGAAACTCAGAGTTTGTTCAACTAGCGTCATGCAACAGGCCACGGAACAGAATACTCAGTTAATTAACCAGGGAAACAAACAGGCAGGGAATAGAGGATAACAGAACCAGTTAACAAACTAACAGCAAACAAAAACAGAATAATGAAAACTGAATCAGAACATACATGTGACAATAATAAGGTTCAATATGGAATCAGCAATTAAATATGTAAAGCACAGAATAAAAAAATTAAAAAAACTCCCCTTTGGAACATACATCTATTAGAGGTGTTATGTATAATTGATTTTAAAATGGATTTATTTTTATATATTGACAACAGATCATTAACCTCTATTAAATATGTATAACATAGCATTGTGAGCATTGTTAACTCTTAATTAAGTATTTTTTGGTAGCTGTAGCCTTGTGGTTAATGAACATCTTGCAGATGTTGCAGAGAACAAAAGCAAACTTGTTCACATCAGCAATGTTTTTTTTTTTTTTTTAACCTCTTAGTATAAATTAGTAACTATTATTGACATCATTGCTGGGTGTTTTTTTTTTTTTTGCAGACCCCCACCTCTAGCAGAATTGTTAAAGCCTCTTACAGGATGTTGGTTCACCACATGCCAAATCAAGAGGCTAGGCTGAATGTGACAGAAAAATTACTTCCCACCTTAAAAACTGTTTTAAAACTGACCAATAACTTTTGTCTGATAGGTCTATAATAACTGTCCGATTTATTTTTTTTAGTTTAAAACTGAAGAAAGATGCATATATTGTCACGTTATCTTTTTGTATAAATATGCTGAAAGTGCATGCAGTACACTTCAGTCCATCATTATATGGATCTTTCTGTGAACCCAAGACATTAAACTTTCCACAAATCCTTCCCCTCTATCCGTTCTTGATGTGTACGCATTTTCAGGCCCGGTTCTACGCAAGCAAGAACACCCTCAGTTGATATTGTAGAATTTGACAAACGCTCCAGTGCGTGTTAGCGCTCAAGAGAACGTCAAATGTATCTATTTACAATGTGTTTTGCAGCGTTGAGCAATGTAGCCAATCACAGACATAGTTGTTGATCTCTATGTCCAATCAGAAGTGTTTGTTAGTCAGAATCCACTCACCGCTCAAAACGCCAGAGTTTTTATTCACCTCTCATTAACAAAGATATAAGTAAGATATTTATTGTGCATTGTTGATTATTACAGAAGTGCACGTCCACAATGCTTAAAACAGAAACAAGAACAATAACAATAACAGAACGTCAGAATTGGTAAGTGTAATAATTTAATATTTTAATAATATAATATTAGATTGGCACCAGGTGCATTCTAGAAGATTAAAAACGCCTGCATGAAAAATTAACTTTTTCATGATTCATGTGTTTTTTTTAACACAATCATGTATCTACAACTCATTTTTGTTATAGAGTATACTGCAGGCTCACTATCTGCCTCGCACACACACAAAGTAACAAATCGCTTGAATAAGCACACACTTGCAAGGTTCACTGAACATCCTTTTATTACTATTAAAAATGGAAATAGGTGATTCAAAATATCATTCAACCCAAACATTTATTCGGCTTTGTGAAATGGGAGTAGACAAGAAATCATGAGATTTCCTGTCAGGTTTCAATTAAAATTGGTTTCAACAGGAAGCTTTTCTTGTTGCAGAGACTCACACAAGGTCAGTGTTCACTGAGGCTCTACTTTGACTGCAGCTGAAAATGGAAACATTTAAAATCATCCTTTTGACAGGTAGGGTGCCTTTATTAATATGAATTATATTTGAAACCAACATTATCAGAAAAAAGTACAAAAGCTGTCACTGTGGCAGTACCCTTTCAAAAGGTACACCTTTGTACCTAAAGAGTGCATATTTGTACCTCAGAGGTACATATTGGTACCAAAAATGTACATGTTAGTACCTAAATGGTACATATTAGAACCTTTTGAAAGGGTACCGCCCCAGTGACAGTTTTTGTACCTTTTTTTCTGAGAGTGAATAATACTAGTAAATCACTATACTGTATCCCAGCTTTTCACTGAATCTATTTTAAATTATAGTGGCAGTCTGTGTGCAGGTAACATCTCAAGAGAGCACTGAAGGTAAGATTCTTGTTTTTTGTTTTTTTATAGTATAGGTGGTTGCTGGTTTAGTCCTGTTCCCCATGTACATGCTATGCACTTATTACAGTAAAAAAAATAACTGGGTAATAACTAGGTACTAATCCTTAACCCAACCTTAACCCCTGTAGTTACCTTATATTACCCAGTATTTTTTTAGGTAAGTAGTACACTGTAAGTACATGTACTGTCAAATAAAGTGCAACCTGGACTTTTAATGACTATTTTATTTAACAATTTTATTTTTAAGTTACACCACTGCATTAAAAAGTATTTAGCCACTTTAACCTGAGGATTATTCATCCCCTAGACCCTCCGATTCCGATTCTCAAGCCCAAGATAACTGGCAATCCACCTCACAAGGTGCTGTACAGCACAGAGACAGTCACTCTGCACTGTGAGGTCCCTGGAGGAGCATCTGAGTTACAATACGACTGGTACAAGGACACCGCCAATTTCAAAACTGACCATCATTCCAGCATCATTGTGACAGATGGTGGAAATTATGAATGCAAGGCAAAAAACAGAACTTCTGAGTCTGAAAAAAGTGATAGGTACAGTTTAACTCTGCAAGGTGAGTGGATATCATATTTTAAAATATATATTCAGTAATAATATTTTTGTTACACTTTATTTCGATGGTCCTCTTCAGACATTCTACTAACTATAAGTAACTTTGCAACTACATGTCAACTAACTCCCATTAGACTAATAGTAGACTATAGTAGACTGTTAGGTATAGTTAGGCTTAGTATAAAATAAGTTGACATGTAGTTGTAAAGTTACTTATACTCAGTAGAATGTCTGTTGGGCAGCATCAAAATACGGATGTCTATACAACACTGAAAATGTCTGTCTGACGTGTAAAATTCAGTGAAGCTCAGAGAACTGGACCTACAGATGGTTTAAAAAAAATGGTGAAGCTACAATAATCTAAATCTCAATTAGATATCCAGTTAGCAAAAAAAAAAAGGATGATTTTTGAGATTATAGGGATTTATTCAAGGGAGAGAAGAAACTACAATGAAAAACTCTGTTACAATTAAATGTCAAGGTAAGCTTAGGCTGTCACGGCCTCTCTTAACACACCATCTGTACCAGGTCCTACAGCTCCACCCATCCGATCACAGTCATCCGAATACTGATCACCCGCACATGTCACTCATTATCACAAACTGGTTAAATACTCACCATTCCCACACATCCGTGTCCCGTCTCGTCAATCTCTACGAGAGAGTGTACCTACTTGCCATCTTGTGTCTGCTGTCCCTCAGCATAGACTCTGCATCCTACCTGCATGGTCTTCATCATCTTCATCCATCTTGTGTTTACCTGCAAGAAGGAGAAAAGTATTGAGTTAAGCGTGACTATCGGTTGGATTGCACTGAACTGTGACTCACCTGATCGTTTTCCTGTTCTGTTTCAACAATCTGTGAATAAATCACCCGTTACTGCTGAATCCCTTGTGTCCTCCTCTGTTACATGACAGAAGACCGGACCAAACACAAAGTGAAACCCACGATGGAAGCGGGAGCTACCGATCCATTTGCTTAGCTCGTGCATTCCCTCCGACAGGCACATCAGCCAGTCCCATGGCCCAACCAGTGACCAAAGTCCAAAATCGCATAATTTCTCTCTCGTCAGGACGAGCTCTTCAATGGGTCAGATCCATCTGGGAACAGGAAGGCCCACTCACTTGATAGCTAAATGACTTTGTTGACATCTTTCGAGAGGTATTTGGTCAAACCACTAACCATATCCATTCACCAGAGGTGGGGGACTCGAGTTGCAAATTTAAGGACATGAGACTTGCTTGACTAAATGAAGAAAATGACTTGACTTTGACTTGAGATCCAATGACTGGAGACTTGAACTGTATGACTATATCAACATTGTTTCTTTTTGGATATAAGTACTTCGAAATTGATGATATTCATAAAAGAAGATTTGCTAAATGCATAGGAATGCAAAAGGAATATCAGACACGACCATCACAGCCTTGAACTTCATTCACCACTTCAAAAAGTAAGCTAACCTGTTCGTTATAGTTAATTTGACTAAATCAAGAGAGAAAAATGGTCAAAACAGCATGCATCTTTATATGAAATTTTGTTTTCAAATGTAGTTTAAGGCTGTCAGTAGATTAAAATGATAATTAATGATGGCAAGTTTTTTAATTAACGTGATGAATTAATGTAAATTCGCTGACATTTTCTACAGTTTCTTTCAAATCATAGTGTTTTAATGCCAAATGTCGCTCTTTCTAATGACGGAAAACAAATGTGATGTAATCTGCGAAAACCCATCACATGGTGAAATTTTACGTTTTGCCTAATTTCGTCAATATTCTCTGTTATTGCTCTATTTCTCCAAAAACAATAGTTCCAAACAAGCCACAACAAAAGAGTTACGCATCTCTGTGGCAAGCAACACAATAATTGTGTTTCGTTACTAAACGAATCCAGGGTTTTGTACGAATCGGTTCAGTGATTCAGTGACCCAGTCACTTGCTTCGTTCCTGAGTGCTGTTTTGAACGAATCAGTTGAATGAATGCTTCTATGACTCATTTATTATGAAAGTGATTTGCCGCCACCTACTGGTGCTTTTAATTTCATAATTTACTATTTTTCCCCATCACATTTTTTCTATATTGAAAATTCTACATTTAAATCATTAATCTCTTAACATTATTTATGCAATTGTAATTGCAGTGTAAATGCATTCACCTCTAAGATTACATGTATACATTAACATGGTTAGAAAAAAAATGCTGCTGGAAATCATTTTAAGGGGTCAAATATTGGCCCTTAATGTGAAAGTTAATTTCTGTAACTTCCCTGTAGGTGATATTCCATAATATATATATATATAAAAGCAAAGTTAAACATTAGACATTTACTATAAAACCAATATAATTACTTTTTTTTTTTGTAATTGCTTTGGCGCAATTTTCACAAGCAACTGGTAAATTTTCTAAACTCTTAGTACTAATATCACAACAGATCATCAAAAGTGCACTTTTTTCAAACATTTCAGCATATTTCAATTGTTTTAGTACAATACACAAAACCACAAAGTAGCCTATCCTTTTCACTACACAAAATAAATGTTTCATCTATATAAATGTTTCATTCATAGTAACTGTCTTTCATAATTCTATTACTATCAAACTTTTCATTTGCATCTTTTTTTGTTCAGTTTAATATATTTGTCTATTATTTAATACAACTGATCTTAATGGTTAATCAACAAATCATTTGGTAAACCTATAGTTTTTATAGATACAGATTCTATAGATATAGTTTCTACTTTGTTTGCAATTTCCGATACGGATAACCAAAAGTAATGAATTCTTTTTACATTATAAGTGATTTATCTTATTTTATAACCACTATTTTTAAAGTGTGTGTGTGTGTGTGTGTGATAGAGATTTGCAATTTTTGAACAGAGCAGGATAGAGTACAAGGGAAACCAGGGAAACAGTCAATGACTGTATAACATCAGACTGATCAGAGATACATCAGAAGAAGAGATGGCATCAGAGATGGCATCAAATACAGCATTTTACATTACATTATGTATGCCATGTGATACTGTAAACAGAGGCATTACCATGGTAGAGACTGCCACACTACTGTAACTCACCCTTATGAAGGTCAACTACAGTATAAATTCAGTCATATGGCACAGTGAGAACATTTACTGTATTGGCAGCAAACTCTGTTTCATAACTTCATCACACCTTTTGATAACACACTGAATAGATACTATCATTTACAAACATGGTTTTTATGCCAATTATGTAATTTGGGTAATGTAAGTGTATTTTCTAATGTGGCATCTGTAGCCTGTGTTACTGTAATTATTTCAGCAACAAGGGTGATTTGAAACATGTATTTTGCATTGTTTGCTATTGAATGAACTGATTGTTAAAAGTACTAAACTGAAAGAAGATCATACTGTTGTGTTTCGGTGATTAAACCAAATGTTCTCATTACATATCACAATGATCTTGTGTTTTGAAACAGTGATTATGTAGAATGAAAATATGTACAACTAGAATGAAAGCATGAGATCATGTTTTGAAAGAATGACTAGCTGTGTTAGAAGTGTGATCAATTTGGATTTTTGTGCTGTGTTTTGAAAGTGTTTTGAAAATGTACACCTTACTTCTGAGAATAGAACGAAGGCGAAAAAAAGAAAAAAAAACTGTAATGCATCACACTTGCGAGTTACCTTCAACTTTTATCTTCAACATTTTTCGTATAATTGTTATTATAATAATAATACATTTTAATAATTATAAATATGTACTATAATAAATTGTATTATTATTATAAATATTACGATATAAATGTATAATTAAGAAAGTTCATCGTACTCTCAACAATCAAACCATCAAATACCGGTACCCTCTTCCCCTGGTCCCATCTGCTTTAGAACAACTGATGGGAGCTCAAATCTTCACTTAGACCTGTGTAGCACACACAACATCATCTGGATCCGGAAGGGAGATGAGTGGAAAACAGCCTTCGTAACACCATCAGGGCACTACGAGTACCGGGTCATGCCGTACATACTGTCCAACTCTTCTTCCGTGTTCCAGGGTTTCATGAATGAGGTGTTCCGGGATGTCCTCCATTGTTTTGTTATTATCTACATAGATGATATATTAATCTACTCACAGAACCTGGCCGACCATCGCCATCACGATACGCAGGTCCTTCACCAACTCATCGACTACCAACATTACCTGAAGATAGAAAAGTGCGAGTTACATGCCCATCCATCCACTTCTTAGGGTACATCATTGATGGACAGTGCATTCAGATGGACCAGGGGAAAGTCCAAGCTGTCAAGAACTGGCCACAGCCTTCTTCAGTCAAAGATCTTCAATGTTTTCTGGGATTTGCCAACTTCTACCATAAATTCATTGCCAACTTCAGTAAGATAGCATCACCTCTTACATCTTTGCTAAGTCAACGGCCCGAATCTCTGTCCTGGAACCCCGATGCTGCTAAAGCATTTAACATATTAAAAGAAGCCTTCTGCACCACCTGTCTCCTGCTGTCCAACACCCAAATCCTGAATTACCGTTTGTGGTCAAAGTAGATGCCTCCACCTGTGACGTTAGAGAGGTATTGTCTCAGCAGCAGGGGGAACCACCACGACTCCATCTATGTGCATGTCCATCCATCCCCGGCAAGCAGAATTATGACATTGGAATCCATGAGCTCATAGCTATCAAACTGTCTCTCAAAGAGTGGCGCCACTGGCTGGAGGGTGCTCAACACCATTCCAAGTGATTACAGATCATCTCAACTTAAAGTATCTACGAGAAGCCCGCTGTCTCAACCCTCGGCAAGCCTGGTGGGCCCTTTTCTTCATCCATTTTCAGTTCATTGTCACTTATCGTCCAGGACACAAGAATGTAAAGGCGGATGCTCTCTCACAACTATACTCAGATTCACGCCACTACTCATCATAAGCCTGCTCCGCTGGGAGGTCCTGAGGGACTCATCTACATACCATCTGGCCTCTGAGTGTCTTTCATGGACTCAGCCCATTCGTCTCTGGGATCTGGGCAGCCAGGTATCCAGCATACTCTCTTGCTCCTCTGCAATCGTTACTGGTGGCCCAGTATGACCCAGGATATCCAACAGTATGTCAAAGGTTGTCCCATCTGTGCCATCTCAAAGACCCCACGACACCTTCCGGAAGGCAAGCTCCATCTTATACCCATACCACACCGATCCCGGTTCTATCTGGGGGTCGACTTTGTCACCAACTTACACCCATCAGATACCTACACCTGCATTCTGGTGGATGTGGATCGCTTTTCAAAAGCCTTGTCGACTAATCCACTTCAAAAGTCTGCCCACTGCCATGGAAACAGCAGAGTTATTGTTCCACCAGACAGATATAGTGTCTGACAGGGGTCCCAAATTCACCTCTCACCTTTTGGAGTGACAGGTTGTCTTCCAGCGACCATCCCCAAACTAATGGCCAAACCGAACGCAAGATCCTAGAGATAGGCCGATACCTGTGGTCATACTGCCACAACCATCAACACAGCTGGAACGTTTCCTACCCTGGGCCGAGTATGCACAAAATTCCCTCCCTGGATGTACCTCCTCCTCCTCCAATAGAAGTGGTATCAGAATAAATCTATACAGTCCATACCATCCTGAAATCACGGCAACGAGGTAGTGGTCTGCTATGCTGTAAGTCCAAAAAAGTTGGCAAAACTCAAAAAAGGCAGTCCGTTGCCTCAAAAATTTTAAGATAAGAAATCCAAAGTTTAAGTAAGCAGGACGGGCAGGTTTTTATTTTGTACTTATAAATTTTAATTGTTCTTAACTTGAAATATTTGAGTACACTAATTCATACATTTAACTTAAAATTTTCTTGTAACCTCAATGTGAACATTTTTATTAGTGTAAACTTAGCTAGCTACTGTATAACAAGCTAATTCAGAAAATGCTAACTTGCTAATTTGCTAACATGTTAGCAATAGCATGGTATAGCACTTGCTGAATGAGTGCAAAAACCCACATTAACAGAAACTCTTCTAAATTAGCATAACAAAACAATAATCACTACTAAATCTCCCATTTAACATTAATCTTGCAAACAACAACAACAAAAACATTATATAACACTTAATTTTAGCATTTACTCTCCCTTTCGAGTGTCATGGGCAAAGCATGCTGAGAAATATAAATCCCAGCCCAGTTTCAGTTAAACTCAAAACAATGAAACAGTTCAGTTTACTTAAAATATATCAGTTCTGTGAACTTTAAAAAAAAAAGTGCTAAATACTCATAAAAGTTCATTTGACTTTAAGTTTGTCCTACTCAAACCAATTAATTATTTTGAGTGTTAGGGTTTACAGTGTACCCGACCCGAGCCCGACAGGTCCCGAAGAACTCACGTGTTTCAGGTCGGGTTCGGGTTAAGGTTTCATGAATAGCTTCGGGTTCGGGTCTGTAACTAAGAACAACTATATAGGCTATTATATAAGGTTTGCATGCCGTCTTCTGCACTGTAAAACCTAACACTGATATGTACTAAATAGAATTGAGTTCATTGCACTCAAATATATAAAGTTATGTGGACACAATGACTGAAACAGAACTCAAACTGAATAAGTTATAGAAAATGTTTAGTTCCCAGCATGATAATTGGATAATGTTTGTATAATTAAATGATTAATTGATGATTAAGCATTAGTAATAAACACTTGCTGTTAACAAGCAGAATCACTGAAGGAAGGAAGAAAAATAACTACAACTGACACAGATTGAGTGTTTATAAAACACATTTGTTATAGCATCATAGCATTGTTATAAAAGCATAGAGAATATATGATCAGGTGTTGGTTAAGCATTGATAATGATAACCTTCATTTAGTGTCCACTGATCTCATTCAGAATCTAGTCTCTGATTAAATGTATGATGTATTATTAGTCTTATTGATTATAGTAAAACTGTGATTCTACAGCTTAATGGCCAGCAGTGTTGGAGCAATCAGATAATATGAAGGAATTTACAGTTTGTGCAAAAAAAAAAAAAAAAAAAAATCATCTATGGCATTACTTAGACTCACATAAACACCAAGAATCAGCATATGAATCTCTACAATGGTGACCATTAAAAAACGATTCATGCTTCCAGAGGTCATAGATCCTCTTCTTAATATTGTTAATTTGTCTTTATCACTAGGATACGTACCAAAAACTTTTAAGCTGGCTATTATTAAACCTCTTATTAAAAAACCACAACTTGATCCTAGAGAATGTCAATTACAGCCCGATCCCAAATCTCACTTTTCTGTCAAAAATACTAGAAAAGGCAGTATCATCACAACTATGTTCCTTTTTAGAAAGAAATAGTATCTGTGAGGATTTCCAGTCAGGATTTAGACTGTACCATAGTACTGAGACTGCTCTCATTAGAGTTACTAATGATTTGCTCTTATCATCAGATCGTGGTTGTATCTCTCTATTAGTGTTATTGGATCTTAGTGCTGCATTTGACACTATTGATCACAATATTCTTTTAAATAGACTCGAAAATTATGTTGGCATTAGTGGAATTGCATTGTCATGGTTCAAATCATACTTATCTGACCGTTATCAGTTTGTAGTAGTAAACGAAGAGATGTCATATCGATCACAAGTTCAATTTGGAGTACCGCAAGGCTCAGTACTAGGATCGTTGCTTTTCACTCTATACATGCTACCCTTGGGAGATATCATAAGGAAGCATGGCGTTAGTTTTCACTGTTACGCTGATGATACTCAGCTCTATATTTCTTCGCGCCCTGACGAAACTTACCAATTCACAAAATTAACGGAATGCATAGCTGATATAAAAAATTGGGTGACCAGTAATTTCCTACTACTAAATTCAGAAAAAACAGAGATTCTAATTTTTGGACCAAAAACGTCTTTACGTAATAACCTAGAATACTGTCTAACACTTGATGGCTGCTCTGTTTAGTCTTTGTCATTAGTTAGTAACCTGGGTGTGCTCTTTGATACAAATCTTTCATTTGAAGGCCATGTTTCTAGCATCTGTAAAACTGCATTCTTCCATCTTAAAAATATATCTAAACTACGACATATGCTCTCAATGAAAAATGCAGAACAGTTAGTTCATGCGTTCATGACCTCAAGGCTAGATTACTGTAACGCTCTACTGGGTGGTTGTTCCGCTCACCTGATAAATAAACTACAGCTTGTACAAAATGCAGCAGCTAGAGTTCTTACTAGAACTAGGAAGTAAGACCATATTAGCCCAGTTCTGTCAACACTGCATTGGCTTCCTGTTAAACATCGTATAGATTTTAAAATCTTGCTAATTACTTACAAAGCACTAAATGGTTTAGCTCCCCAGTACCTGAGCGAGCTCTTAATGCATTATAGTCCTTCATGTCTATTGCAATCTCAGAATTCAGGCCAGCTGATAATACCTAGAATAACAAAATCAACCGCAGGCGGTAGATCCTTCTCCTATTTGGCACCTAAACTCTGGAACAATCTTCCTAGCATTGTTCGGGAAGCAGACACACTCTGTCAGTTTAAATCTAGACTAAAAACGCAGGTTACTCCCCTCGATCTGAGGGTTGGGAAGCACTTTGCTGAGTTCTGCTCCCTGGGATGCCCGTCTCTTTCCGGTGAGGAGTGGTTTCTGCCTTTCTGCAGTCCCTCTCATTTGGCTGCCCTTCTTGGGTTTTAAGTAAGGGACTCTGTTCTATGAACAGACAGGTTGCTGGCGGACTAGGCCTCTTTTTGGGCTAGGTCGGCCTCCCTGGTGGCTCCAGGGGTTGACTCTTGTCCCCCTGAAAGTAACTGGCCAGAGCTCCGCTCGAGCTTTCTGGCCTGACTCCCTTTAAGGAACCTCTTCTGTTAGTGCTGGTTCCATGCCTTGAGCGCCCTTGGTGAGTCATGCCCTCTTCTCAGAGGGCTCCCTCCTTTGAGGCTTCAGCTCGGCTTTGGCCGTAGGGAGTTTTGTCACTGACAGCCTGGTGTGACCAGAAGGAGTTGAGTGCTTGGCTTTCTAGCCCCTTTTTCTCAGCCATATGGCATGCACTCCTCTCGGCATGGCGGCGTGGGTATTTCGTTCCCCAGTTGCATTCTAGGACGCAGTGCGAGTTCCCTTTCGAAAGGGAACATCTCGGGTTACGACTGTAACCCTGGTTCTCTGAGAACAGGGAACGAGACACTGCGTCTCGTTGCCATGCCTCCATTCTGCCTGCTGTCAGTCCCTTCAGACGAAAAGCGGATGATATGTTCTCCGGGTGCCCCTTTTATACTTCCTGGTTACACCTGAATTACGTCATAGGCTGTCGCCGGCCAATAGGATTGTCGTGATTGGACAGATTGTTTCAGACACTGGCCACGCAAGGGCGTTCCCCAGTTGCGTTCTAGGACGCAGTGTCTCGTTCCCTGTTCTCAGGGAACCAGGGTTACAGTCGTAACCCGAGACGTTTTGAAAGAATGACTAGCTGTGTTAGAAGTGTGATTAGTTTGGATTTTTGTACTATGAGTTTTGAAAATATACACCTTACTTGTGAAAATAGTGCCAAAGAAAAAAGGGCAAAAAAAAAAAAAAAACTGTCATGCCTTATTCTGCATGACCATATTCTACATCCCTAAATCCTACCCATACCTAAACTTAAACGCTACAACAACTACCTTACTAAATATTAATAACAGTAAATTAAGTGTTTATTGAGACAAAAGTTGTAGTTAATAGTGAATATATAGTGGTTTGACCTTTGGGGGATCAATCAGCTGAAAGGGGCATTTAATTCCTGCCCATGTGTAGAAATCTAAAATTTCAAGCTGTTTATTCATTTTTTTTTTTTTTATCCCTGAATTAAAAACGAAAAATCAAGCTGAATTCTTGTTTGTCATTTTTTTATGATAAAAACAAACAAAAACGAGCCATTATCTCATTTTTCTACTTTCAGTATTAAATCAACAAATGTATTTTAGATACACAGTTAATACTAACGACTAACTAGGCCAAAAAAATACTAATGTTCAAAAATCAAGGATCAAGAGCCCAACTAAAGCAAACACTGATCTCCATCATGGTATGTCAAACGAAACAATAAAACAACATCTAAACAATCCGTGTAGGTCAGTGTATCATTTGTTCAGTTGTTTTTTATGGCAAAAAAGAAAGAAAAAAAAACCCAACAGAAAATGTGATCAGATGATGTGAATTCACATGTTGTCTTTAACCATGCCACTGTAAGAAATTATATTGTTTAGTACTGTATTGTTTTGAAGTCACCGTAATGGTTATTAGTGTCCATTTGCTTGGGATCTTGAACTTTGTATATTCATATTCAAGTTTCTGATTTAACCAAGTCAAAAGTCTGACAAATTAAAACATTTGTTAAAACAATGACAAGCTTGAATATAAAATAAGCTAATTGGCTGATTTTAAGTTAGTCAAACTATACTATTATTAGCATTATTTCAGCATCAAGATTTACCAATATCCTATTTTAAATTCATAATTGTGTGTAGATTGATCTTTCGCAATAGTAAAGCAGCGGCTGAGATTTAGCTTTGAAAGGTGTGACATCATCTTGCAACACAATTTTTTTTTCCTTCCATCATCTAATGATGCACAGACATCAATACTTGAGATACAAAACACAACAATGGTGACACTCTACAAATATTAATAATAAAAAAGATAAATTCTGAACATTACAAAATAAACCATCAACACAAACTTCTAAGAGTGAACCAAAAATAAGTTCAGAAGCACAGATAAAACCAACAAGAGCAAAAAAATTCCACAGCATAATCTATTCATGCTGCACTGCATGCTGGGTATCCTTATAGTAGTCAAGTCAAGTCACCTTTATTTATATAGCGCTTTTTACAATGTAGATTGTGTCAAAGCAGCTTTACATTGATAACTGGTACATTATTTGGCTGCACAGCAGCTCTTAAAGAATAGTGTCAATGCAGGCAGATCAAAGCACTGTTGAATATCAAATGTCAAGTCAAATGTCAAGTGTCCCCAACTAAGCAAGCCAAAGGCGACAGCGGCAAGGAAACAGTGTATACATTGAACACAACGTAAGTGGCTTTAGAAGCATCCGCCAAATGTGTAAATAAAACGACATGGAATCAAGAGAGTTAAATAAGTATTTTAGACTAAATTATTTCATAAACAAGAAACTGGGCTTCTGGATAAAAGTATACTTTTTATTCACTTTTCCACTTTTGTTCATTACTGTTTTATTCATTCATTCATTTGTTTGTTTGTTTGTTTTTCTGTGCAGATCCACCTCAACCAAAACTGTCAGTAGAGTCTGAATGGAAAACATTTTACCCAACTGAAAAAGTGACTCTGAAGTGTTCAGTCGATGTTGGTCCAAATGAATGGGGTTATGAATGGTTTAGAAACGGAGCTCAGCTTTCAGTTGATGAAGACATTTCCTTTTCTGGAAACACACTCTCAATCAGCTCAGCAAAAGCGAGTCATTCAGGACAGTATACCTGCAAAGGAAAACATCTGAAGAGAACACCAGTGACTACAAGACAAACAGAAGCTTTGCAACTTCATATTTATGGTAAAACTACTTATGATATTCTACGATTAATAGATATGAATAAAATTAACAGACACTTAAAAAAGAGTTCAGTGAAGAAGCTGTTTATATTTTAAGCTGTTTTTCATTTACATTGCCTTTTATCTGTGTTCATGTCAGTATTTGCAGTTTCCTGTCTACTCTTCTTGACAGTGGCCAGACAGTATTAGCAGTCAGTTAATGTAGTCTTGGATTAGGAAGAATAACAAGCATACAGTGCATCCGGAAATTTTTCACAGCCCACTTTTTCCACATTTTATGTGGCAGCCTTATTCCAAAAGAGATTAAATTCATTATTTTCCTCAAAATTCTACAAACAATACCCCATAATGACAACGTGAAATAAGTTTGTTTGAAATCTTTGCAAATTCATAAAAATAAATAAATAAATAAATAAATAAAAATCACATGTACATAAGTATCACAGCCTTTGCTCAATACTTTGTTGAAGCACCTTTGGCACCAATTACAGCCTCAAGTCTTTTTGAGTATGATGCTACAAGCTTGGCACACCTATTTTTGGGCAGTTTCTCCCATTCTTCTTTGCAGGACCTCTCAAGCTCCATCAGGTGGGATGGGGAGCTTTGGTGCACAGCCATTTTCAGATTTCTCCAGAGATGTTCAATCAGGTTCAAGTCTGGGCTCTGGCTGGGCCACTCAAGGACATTCACAGGGTTGTCCCGTGCCACTCCTTTGTTATCTTGGCTGTGTTCTTACACCGTGTCCTAACCAGACGCGATGCGATGCTGCGACATGTGATAAAAGGTATCTTTTCCATGTTAATCAGAGCTTTTGTCCTAACCAGCCACGACGGCAACACGCGAATATTCTATTTTAGAAACGGTTTCTATTTCTCCGCGACGTCGTGGCTGAAACAGCAACACAAAATATGGCAATGATAATATCAGGTACTGTTTATGTGCTTTATTTAATGTTAAAAGCGTCTAATCTGAGTGTGAATATCATTCTGTGTTCCCAGCTTTTTAGTGTCTGCTGTGCTCTTGCCGGGAGAGCCCGCCCACACTCTCTTCTGATTGGCTGTGGTTTTTGATTGATTTTATTGCTTCTCATTGTTGCGTCGCATCTAGTGT
Source organism: Mylopharyngodon piceus (assembly GCA_039654765.1). Classification (NCBI taxonomy): domain Eukaryota; kingdom Metazoa; phylum Chordata; class Actinopteri; order Cypriniformes; family Xenocyprididae; genus Mylopharyngodon; species Mylopharyngodon piceus. The sequence goes on from CM077446.1 coordinate 28,739,575, forward strand.
GGACAGTCAAATTGCTCAGATCTTATCGCGTCTGGTTAGGACACGGTGTTAGAGTCGTTGTCCTGTTGGAAGATGAACCTTCGCCCCAGTCTGAGGTCCAGAGTGCTCTGGAGCAGGTTTTCATCAAGGATGTCTCTGTACATTGCTGCATTCATCTTTCCCTTGATCCTGACTAGTCTCCCAGTTCCTGCCGCTGAAAAACATCCCCACAGCATGATGCTGCCACCACCATGCTTCACTGTAGGGATGGTATTGGCCAGGTGATGAGCGGTGCCAGGTTTCCTTTAGACATGATGCTTGCTATTCAGGCCAGAGAGTTCAATCTTTGTTTCATCACACCAGAGAATTTTGTTTCTCATAATCTGAGAGTCCTCCAGGCAGGCTGTCATGTGCCTTTCACTGAGGAATGGCTTCCGTCTGGCCACTCTACAATAGAGGCCTGATTGGTGGAGTGCTGCAGAGATGGTTGTTCTTCTGGAAGGTTCTCCTCTCTCCACAGAGAAATGCTGGAGCTCTGTCAGAGTGACCATCGGGTTCTTGGTCGCCTCCCTGACTAAGGCCCTTCTCCCCCAATCGCTCAGTTTGGCCGGGCGGCCCACTCTAGGAAGAGTCCTGGTGGTTCCAAACTTCCTCCATTTACAGATGATGAAGGCCACTGTACTCATTGGGACCTTCAATGCTGCATAATTTTTTCTGTACCCTTTCCCAGATCTGTGCCTTGATACAATCCTGTCTCAGAGGTCTACAGACAATTTCTTGGACTTCATGGCTTGGTTTGTTCTCTGACATGCACTGTTAACTGTGGGACATTATTAGACAGATGTGTGCCTTTCCAAATCATGTCCAGTCAACTGACTTTAACCACAGGTGGACTCCAATCAAGTTGTAGAAACATCTCAAGGATGATCAGTGGAAACAGGATGCACCTGAGCTCAGTTTTGAGTGTCATGGCAAAGGCTGTGAATACTTACGTACATGTGATTTTTTTCAATTTTTATTTTTAATAAATTTGCAAAGATTTCTGTCAGGACCACTATCGTCAAATATAATTGATAATGGCATAGAGTTTGTATTGGCGGTATGATTCTGTTCTGGGCAAGAACTCCCTGCGCATCCATGCAGCCTAGCATGGATAAGAGCAGGGAGAGCAGCAATAACCCCCCTTAGGGTAAACAGAACAGAACCAACAGATGCAAATATAATTAATGTCAATAATTTAACATGTACACATTTTTCAAGAATTAGTTTGATTCAGGGGAATCATAAGGCCAATCCTGACTGATGAGAAGAGGAGCTGGGGATGGAGGACGGTAATTAGCTCCTGAGAAACGCGATAGCTACTGATAATACTGAGGAGCTTATATATGGATGCTGTGACAGGCGTCGTATCCTATAGGTAGACGTGAGTCACCTGGGAGTCAGCTGATGCAAGCTTGACTGACGTGACCTGCCAGAACTGACACTAACGCTGGATTCCAAACAAACTTCTTTCACGTTGTCATTATAGGGTATTGTTTGTAGAATTTTGAGGAAAATAGTGAATTTAATCCATTTGGGGAAAAGGCTGTAACAAAATGTGGAAAAAGTGAAGCGCTGTGAATACTTTCCAGATGCACTGTATGCAACTTAAGGCAGTTATTGTTTAAAGAGAGTGCATTATTACTAATTCTACCCCTGTGATTCTTAGATAACAAACCAAAACCAACCATCACAAAACATGAGTGGTTTGAGCCCTTCTACACTGGGGAGAAAGTCCAGCTTGGTTGTAATATGCCTGGTGATGGATGGAAGTATGACTGGTATAAAGGCTCAGAAAACTTGATCACAAATCCAACTTTCACTATCAGATCAGCATTTCTCTCTAACACTGGTGTCTATCACTGCAAAGCAAAGAGAGGAGACTTCTCAGTGGACAGTGAGACTCTACGAGTGCAAGTTGAAGGTGAGTCCATAATTTACCTCTTTATAGTCATTTCTGTTGTGGAATATTCTTCCTATTGTGCATTCATTGAGTTTACAATGCCTCAGTAAAGTTGCCAGGTTCCATTAAATGTAGGCCCGCTTTGGAAGCGTCCGCCAAATGTGTAAATGTAAATAAAATGACAGAGAGTCAGAAGAGTTAAATATGTATTTTAGACTAATTGATTTCATTAACAAGAAATTGTTAAAGTACACATAACATTAACTTTGACACGCATTAGACTTAGGGTGTACTCACACTAGCCATGGTTGCCTTGAACCGAGCCCGAGTGCGATTGTCCCCCCTCCCCCCTCCCCCGCTGGCAGAGTAGTAATAAAGAGGTTTGCCATCATAATGATGACAGTAGCACACACAAAAGTAGTAGCTGTTCCGTGCTCCAGCACGGTTAGCGCTCACACTGCATGCGAACTGTGCTCGAGCCCAACTGAACCGTGCTCTGGCCCACCTCTTCCAAGCGGGCCAGGGACAGCTAAACGAACTGCGCCTGGGCACAGAACGGAGTGATCACACTATTCAAACGAACTGGGCTTTGGGGGTCAAACATGCTCGGGCACGGTTCAGAGCACCTAGTGTGAGTACACCCTTAGTGTTAGTATTAGGCTCTATGTGACCACATTCACCTTACAGTTTGGTTCATTTTCCTCTCTCCCTTTAGATCTGCCTGAAGCACAAGTCCAGTCAGAATGGACAGAAGCATTTCCTGGTGAAAAAGTGTCTTTTCAGTGTGTGATTCCTGTATCTGGAAACTGGATCTATAAGTGGTTCAAGGGCTCAGAAAATGTTGTCTCCAGTGATGAAACAAACACTCTCACTCTGTCAGTGGAGTCCAGTCATGTAGGAGAGTATGCGTGTCAAGCTGAGCTGAAGGGCAGGACGGTGACAACTGCAAAAAGCAAAACACATTTGTTAACAGTTCATGGTAGGTTTTGTCACAGAAAAAAATCTGTTGTCAGTTAGCTAAAACCAGCATGTCATGACTATTAGCAGTCAATTAATTTAGTCTTGACATTTTTAAAAATTCTTATTTCAGAACACAGCTATTTATTTTTGCATAATTCATAACCTCATGTTTATTTTGTAATATAAACTTTGTTTAGCTTGTTACCAGCCTCAATTTAGGCAAAACTTTCAAGGGGCTTCCATTAAAAAAATATAATTATAATAAATGCATGAATATAAATTTATTTTTTAATTACTTTATAATTATAAAAGATAATTATAAAAATATAATATACTTTATATTGTATGTCTAAAAACAATTACACATTATTTTGTACATAAATAATTATTATGATCTTTTTTTCTCATTCTAAAGGATCAAAGCCAACAGTCGTTCTGAAGCAAGATCCATCATACCCAGAGATCTACACTGGGGAACAAGTCAAACTCATTTGTAGCATTGAAGAGAAGACATCAAAATAGCAATATCAGTGGCAAAAACATTCAGTGCTAGTAAACAGTCACACTTACACTATCCCAACTGCTACACTCGATCAAAACGGGGAATACACTTGCACCATAACAAGGAGAGAGATGACATACACAGAGTTCACAAAATTGAATATAAGAGGTAAGATTAATCTGTTTTATACATGAAGGCTTAATACAATGTCGACACATGCCCAGTTCTCTTACATTATTATGGTATTTATCTGTGCAGAGCCGCCTCGACCAAAACTGTCAATAGAGTCTCAATGGAAAATATTTTACCCAACTGAAAAAGTGACTCTGAAGTGTTCAATTGATGAAGATCCAAAAGATTGGGGCCATGAATGGTTTAGAAACAGAGCTGCGATTTCAGTTGACAAGGACACTTTCTTTTCTGGAAACACACTCTCAATCAGCTCAGCAAAAGCGAGTCATTCAGGACAGTATACCTGCAGAGGAAAACATCTGAAGAGAACACCAGTGACTACAAGACAAGCAGAAGCTTTGCAACTTCATATTTATGGTAAAGCTACTTATGATATTCTATGATTACTAAATATGAATGAAATTGACAGGCACCCAAAAGAGTTCAGTGAAGAAGCTGTTTATATTTAGGGCCAGAGCACCGATGGTGTGAGGACCCTATTGTAATTTCTCAGTCAATTATTCTTCTTCTCCGAAATTAATCACATTTTTGAGGGCCTAAACATGCTCGAAAACTCATGAAACTTTGCACACGCAAAGTCAGAATTAGGTGTGACAAAATGGCTCAATAGCGCCACCTACAAAAATTCAATTAAGCACCCTTCGAGCTACGTTTCACATACAAGTATGAAATTTGGTAGACAGATGTAACAGCCAAATACCTACAAAAAAGTCCATGGGTGCAAAATCTGAAAACCCAACAGGAAGTGAGATTTTGAATTTTCTCTGCAAAATTTTTGCAGTTTTTGCCATTTCCAGATGTTGTACTTTAACGAACTCCTCCTAGAGCTTTAATCAGATCAACATCATATTTGGTCAATCTAATCTAAAGGCCTCTGCAACGTTAAATTGTGAAGATCTTGAGTTTTCGCTGAAGGGCGTGTCCGTGGCAGCCTAAAAAAATTTGATGTTTCACCATGAAACAGGAAGTTGTTGTAACTCGGGCATACAATGTCAGATCTGCCTGGTTTATTAGAGTCCTGTCCTGAAACATCTACATACCAATACGAACAGGAAGTGAGATTTTGAATTTTCTCTGCAAAATGAACTCCTCCTAGAGCTTTAACCAAATCAACATCACATTTGGTCAGTCTAATCTTAAGGCCTTAGCGATGTTAAATTGTGAAGATCTTGAGTTTTCGTTGAAGGGCGTGTCCATGGCGGCCTGACAAAGTCTGATGTTTCGCCATGAAACAGGAAGCTGACATACAATGATATGTCAGACATACAATGTCCAACCTGCCCCAAACTTCACATGTTTGATAAGAGTCCTGGCCTAAAGACATCTATATGCCAATAGTTAATCTTAGCGCCACCTGTTGGCAACAGATAATGGCATGCTTTACACTGTAATTCACTTGCAGAAACAGATTTAAATATGCCATGAAGTACATCTTAGAAACACATTAAATCATGCAACACTTGGCTAAGTGCTAATGTATGTGATTAACGCCACAAACAGGAAGTAGTTGTAACTCAAGCATACAATGTCCATTCTGCCCAAAACTTCACATGGTTGAGAAGAGTCCTGTCCTGAACACATCTACATGACAATATTCAGTTATGGTCATAGAGCCACCAGCTGGTAGCAGGAAGTGTGGCAAATACAAATGACTGATATAGTCCTCCTATATTTATATACTTAAATGCATATTGCCCACCGTGCTCATTATTACTAATTCTACCCCTGTGATTCTTAGATAGCACACCAAAACCAAACATCACAAAATATCAGTGGTTTGAGTTCTTCTACACTGAGGAGAAAGTCCAGCTTGGTTGTAATATGCCTGGTTATGGATGGAAGTATGACTGGTATAAAGACTCAGAAACCTTGATCACAAATCCAACCTTCATTATCAGCTCTGCATCTCTCTCTGACACTGGTGTCTATCATTGCAAAGCAAAGAGAGGAGACTTCTCAGTGGACAGTGAGACTCTACAAGTGCGAGTTCAAGGTGAGTCCATAATTTACCTCTTTATAGTCATTTCTGTTGTGGAATATTCTTCCCATTGTGCATTCATTGACTTTACAATGCCTTAGTAAAGTTCCCAGGAAATTAAATGATTGATTAAATGTAGGCCTGCTTTGGAAGTGTCCGCCAAATGTGTAAATGTAAATAAAATGACAGAGTTAAATATTTATTTCAGATTAATTGATTTCATAAACAGGAAACACATTTGTTAAAGGTTCATGGTACGTTTTGCTAAAGAAAAAATCTGTTGTCAGTTTAGCTAAAAGAAGCATGTCATGATCATAATCTGTTTCATTGTGAAATACAGCCATTTTAGAAATTTCTCATTTTAGAACACAGTTTTGGAATTTTGTATGTTTCATAAGTTCATTATTGTTTTAAAATTTCAACACTGTATAGTTTTTAATTTAGTTTTGGTGCTGTTCCAGCCTCGATTTAGGCAAATGTTTCTTGGCGTTTTCATTGAAATCATAAACAAAACCAGCATAAATATAATTTTACTAGTCTTTAAATTATTGTTTTAATTATAAAATAATTATAAATTATTTTTATAATTGTAAAGGATCAGAACCAACAGTCCTTTTGAAGAAAAATCCATCATTCACAGAGATCTACACTGAGTTCAGTCTGTTACATTATTATGGTGTTTATCTGTGCAGACCCACCTCGACCAAAACTGTCAATAGAGTCTGAATGGAAAACATTTTACCCAACTGAAAAAGTGACTCTGAAGTGTTCAATTGATGGAGGTTCAAATGAATGGGGCTATGAATGGTTTAGAAACGGAGCTCAGCTTTCAGTTGACAAGAACATTTCCTTTTCTGGAAACACACTCTCAATCAGCTCAGCAAAAGCGAGTCATTCAGGACAGTATACCTGCAAAGGAAAACATCTGGAGAGAATGCCAGTGACTACAGGACAAACAGAAGCTTTGAAACTTCATATTCATGGCAAGTAAAACTACTTCTGAAAATATATTCTATTATGATTTGTGTGAAAGGCCTCTATCAATGTACAGTGGTTCATGTCAGCAGTTTCCTGCCCACTCTTGACAACAGGTTACAGAGGTCAGACACTATTAGCAGTGCCCAAATTTGTCAACATCTCAAAGGAAATTTTTTCTTTTCTTTTACCCAAGTGAAAAAGTGACTCTGAAGTGTTCAGTCGATGGAGATTCTCATAAATGGGGCTATAAATTAAACTTCTCAAAATTTCCATTTCTAGAAATACAGCCAATCATCTCAGTAAAAGTGAATCGGGATTGTATACATGAAGAGAAATTTATGGAAATTAAAATGTGAACGTCATTTCAGAAATTAACAGAAGAATACAGATAGTGACAGTCAGGAGCCTTAAAGGATTAGTTCACTTCTGAATTAAAATTTCATGATAATTTACTCACCCCATGTCATCCAAGATGTTCATGTCTTTCTTTCTTCAGTAGAAAAGAAATTAAGGTTTCTGAGGAAAACATTCCAGGGTTTTTGTCTGTATAGTGGACTTCAGTGGAGTTCACTGAGTTGAAGGTCCAAATGTCAGTTTCAGTGCAGCTTCAAAGCACTATACATGATCTCAGATGAGGAAAAAACAAACAAACAAACAAAAAAAAAACAAACAGTGTTTTAACCAGTGTTGTAGTCGAGACCAGCTCATTCGAGTCCGAGTCCAGACCGAGTCCAGAGAGGGTCGAGTCCGAGTCGAGACCGAGACCAGAGAGGGTCGAGTCCGAGTCGAGACCGAGACCAAAGAGGTTGGAGTCCAAGACAAGTTCAAGTTCACATAAGGTTGGGTCTGAGACAAGACCTAAAGAAATCTAAAGACCTAAAAGAATATGTAAATGTTTGGTGGAAACAATAAAATTGGCACCATACTCATCAAATATACCATGGCATGTACACTGTATTTTATTTACTTAGAGTGATATTGGTTTAAAAAATATTATCAGTTAAGGGTAAAAAGGCCACATAGTAGGTGGTGTAAAGGTAATTTGTTAGAAAAGATTTCTATTTTGAATAAATGCTGTTATTTTTAACATTTTTAAATCAAAGATTTTAAATCAATCGACTGAAAAAAAGGATCACAGCATGTTATAAAAAATATTAAGCAGCACAACTGTTTCCACTTTCCAACTTTGAAAGTTAATCAGCATATTAGAATGATTGCTGAAGGATCATGTGACACTGAAGACTGGAGTAATGATGCTGAAAATTCAGCTTTGCATCAGAAATTATATTTTAAAGTATATTCAAATAGAAAACCATTATTTTAAAATGTAATAATATTTTTAAAATATATATTGCTGTTTTTGATTAGATAAATGCAGGCTTGATGAGCATAAGAGACTTATTTCATAATGCCACATAAGCTAATAATTATCAAAAATGGTAATATAATAAAGTCCTTTCACGTCACCATTTCGCCAGCCTACACTTCACATAATAGGCCTGTAGGTGGCACTTTGGCTTCATTAACTATGATAGTTTCATCAAATAGTAAACGGTGTACTGTATCAACACTAAATGAATTGAACACTACTTACCATTAATGCGACTTTTGGCTTTGTGGTCAGTTAATATCCATTTTGTCAGCGATTCAGTTTGATTTAAAAAAATGAGACAAACAGCAGAAATCGCTCGTCTGTCTATGTAATTTCCACTTCACGTTGTCCAATGAAATTTGAACTTGTGCCAGATCACGATTAGTTGGGGTGTTATACATGACAAACCGGCACTGGTAAATTATGTAATATTTTAAAATATATAATATATCGATTTTTAATTAAATCGACACGCTAGCTTTGATTATTGATGGGGAAAAAAAGTTTAAAAAATTGTTTGGTTTATTTTTTTCTTCCGTCGAGCAATAGGCACTCAGAGAAAGAACCATATATGGCTCGAGAGCCTATTCGAACAGACTGGAAAATCAGTCAGTCTCACATGCACGCAACCCATAGCAACGCCTCACACTGACGGATATGTAAAAATAATAGGAATTTTCCAACTTTTGAGCGATTCGTTACTATTGTACACATTGTCATGTTAATTATAATTCAAATGCATTTTGTTTTATTGACCACAATATTATCATTGCTCTTTGCCCCCGAACATTAACATACAGTCATGAAATATTTTGAATGGGACTCGAGTGGTCTCGGGAATGAGTCTGAGTCCTAATATGTACGAGTATGAGTCAATTCCGAGTCAATATGCACACGAGTCCATGACAAGACCAAGACCGTTACAATATGGTCTCGAGACCGAGTCCGAGTCTCGAGTACTACAACACTGGTTTTAACTACAAACGCTCGTCTTGCACTAGCTCTCTTCTTCCTCTTCTTCTTGTAGAATTCCGGCAGTGTAGATGCTGCTAAGTGTATTACTGCCCTCTGCAGGTCAAAGTTTTAACTAAATTGTCATATACAATATGCTAGTGCAAGTATATAAGAATTAGTTCAAATTTGACCTGTGGAGGCCAGTAATACACTTAGCAGCATCTACACTGCTGGAATTCTACAAGAAGAAGAGGAAGAAGAGAGCTAGTGTAAGACGAGCGTTTGTGGTTAAAACGTATATTATTTTTTTATTTTTTTTTAGAAAATGACCAATCGTTTCACTAGATAAGACCCTTATTCCTCGTCTGGAATCGCGTAGAGCTACACTGAAACTGACATTTGGACCTTCAACCCATTGAACCCCACTAAAGTCCACTATACAGACAAAAACCCTGGAATGTTTTCCTCAGAAACCTTAATTACTTTTTGACTGAAGAAAGAAAGACATGAACATCTTGGATGAAATGGGGGTGAGTAAATTATCATGAAATTTTAATTCAGAAGTGAACTAATCCTTTAAAGAGGTCAAGAATGATTTTGTTCTGCTTTCTGTTCACTCAAACAATTATTTAGGTCTATGGATTACACAGTTTTAACACAAACTAACAAACTTAATGTGATGCATATTTGTCAATAATACTTAAATGAAACAAGAATGAGATTTGTGCAACATGATTCATATTTTTGAGTGTAGGATTGGTTTAGCATCTTTACTGTTGCAACTGTATTTTAGAGTCAAAAGTGATTTTCAGTGGGAAATTCAGTTCGTAGTCTCAGATTACCTAGAATAACAAACATACTCAAAATTATTGTTTGAAGGTGGTCCATTATTATTATTATTATTATTATTATTATTATTATTATTTACCTCTGTTGCTCTAGTTGATACACCAAAACCACATATCAGAAAAGATCAGTGGTTTGAGTTCTTCTACACTGAGGAGGAAGTCCAGCTTGGTTGCAACCTGTCTGGTGATGGTTGGGAATTTCACTGGTATAAAAACTCAAAACCCTTGATAGCAAAACCCAATCACACCATCAAATCAGCATCTATCTCTGACACTGGTGTCTATCACTGCAAAGCAAAGAGAGGAGCCTTCTCAGTGGACAGTGAGACTCTACAAGTGCAAGTTCAAGGTAAGTTAGTCTCTTGCCTCTTGTGGCCATTTATTTTATAAAATATAACCGTGGCAAAGCACTTAAAGGATTAGTTCACTTTCAAATGAAAATTACCCCGAGCTTTACTCACCCTCAAGCCATCCTAGGTGTATATGACTTTCTTCTTTCAGATGAACACAATCAGAGTTATATTAATAAATATCCTGACGCATCTAATGCTGGGTACACACTAAAAGATTTTTGAAAACTTATAAGATTTTCAAAATGTGAGAGACCACAAACATGAGGACAAAAAAATCCTAGATTTAACCGTTTTGCTCCTATAGTATGTGGTGTGCCGTGATGTGACAAAGACAGCACACCACACACAAACAGATTTTCAACCAGAGTCCCGATTGTGAACAAGGAAAATCTCGCCAAATCTCTTGAGACTTCAGAATAAACATGACGGACGATAGGCAGGAAGAAATTGCGTTGATAGTGTTTGGAATGATTTTGGTATGTTTTACTGGACATGTTGTATAAACACTTGTGCTGTTGCCACACATCGACAAGCTGATCCTCCATCTCTGCTGTCTGCCATTTAACTTTGTGCTGCACCATGACTGCGTTTGTTATGCTTCTGTCTTTTGTCAGCTCGCTTTCTGATTGGATATTGTTTCGTTTCACGTCATAATCTCTAAAGCGTGCGCACGTTTGTCCTCGGGGTTCCCCCCACACATCAGGATTTCTGATCGTAAATATTCAACATGTTGAATATTTACGATTTGCGATCGGGCGCCTCCAACGTTCTTCCGAGCAGATTCAGTCACTCTTAACACACCTCACACCACAGGAAAATCTGATAAGATAATCTGTAGAACCATCAAGATAATCGGGACATTACCTAAGATTGTCGGAAGGGGAGAAATTGGCCCAAAATCAGCCCGATTATCTTGTGGTGTGTACCCAGTATAAGCTTTATAATGGCAGTGAACAGGACCAGTTACGCTTTCTTCCTAAATTGAATACGGAAGGCAGTCTGGCGGAAGCTACATATTTTACTTTATAACTTGTTCAATATGGATATTTTTCTTACAAAAATGCATCACTTCACTTCAGAAGGCCTTCATTAACCCCCCAGAGCTGTGTGGAGTACGTTTTGCTTTGGATGGATGCACTTTCTTGAGCTTTATACTGATTGGTCCCGTTCACTGCCATTATAAAGCTTAGATGCATCAGGATATTTATTAATATAAGTCCGATTGTGTTCATCTGAAAGAAGAAAGTCATATACACCTAGGATGGCTTGAGGGTGAGTAAAGTGAGGGTAATTTTCATTTGAAAGTGAACTAATCCTTTAATGAAATGAAAATATGAAGTTAGTGATAGTTCACCCAAAAACATGAAAATCACATCAGCATTTACTCAACTGATATGAACTGTCGTTCCTGTACGACTTTCTTTCTTCTGTGGAACACAAAAGAAAATATTTTGAAGAATGTACTTATTTTTGTCCATACTATGAAAGTCAGTGTGATCTAATGTTTTTTTGGACCTCACTGGCTTACAAAATATCTTCTTTTATGTTCAATGGAAGAAATACAGGTGTGGAAGGACATGAGATGAGTAAATGATGAGAGAATCTTCATTTATGGGTGGACTATCACTTTAAGTGTAGTTTACTGCATGATATGCTTTGAACATACATGGTATAAAATGATTTTTAAGTAAGTGCAGTTTAAATAGTTACCAAAGCTAGTAAAAGTAAAAGCACTGATGCCTGTTGATTAGAATTAATTAGAAGGCTCAGTATGAAATATATTTTATAACAAATTATTTATAAAGTAACCTTTTGTTTTGTTGTAAGTGCGTCCACCTGCAGTTCTGAGTCTGGAGACTGAATTGAGCGACATCATGTCTGGGAATATCCTGACCCTCAGGTGTAACGTCTCAGACGGCAGACAGTGGAGCTACGCCTGGTTCGAGAACGGACAGAAGCTCAATGGGTCGTCACATATGTTCAAAGTGACAGCAACTGAAGAAACTATTAAAAGTGAATTCAAGTGCAAGGGAATAAGGACAGAGAGACCACTGTACTCTGCTCTGAGTGAGGGCTTCACAGCCAATAATATTAGTGAGTAATGCAAATATTTATTAATAAACTTCTTTCATACAGTGTATAGATGTGAATGATTTAGATGTGAATGATTTGTGGACTGGAACAATGTCAAGTTATCATCAAGATTTTCAAGATAAACATTTTTAACAGTGCGATAAGTAGACAAAAAAGCCAAAAAAAAAAAAAAAAAACCAACAAACAAACAAAAAAACCCCAACAAAAAACACTTTTTATATATAATTTCTATATAAATGTTTGAAGGGAATATTTCTATATAAATGTTTGAAGGGAATATTTTAACTTGAATAACTTTATCATTTCCTTCATTATTACAGTATTAAAAAGAAAAATTCTGCTGGCCATCTCAGGATTTCTCATCTGCTGTATTATAATCCTGATCATTGGATGCCTCGTTCTAAGATTCACACGTAAACCAGGTACAGACAGAAAACAATTTATATACTTCTGAAATTAAGCATCTTAATTGATGATAGTGGTCTCTCATTAAAAAACAAGCAGTGTCTATTTACACCAAACATCAAGCCTACTAGCAACCAAGCAACTAGCCTTGTGTTGCCAATTGCTCAGATTACTTCAAATATTCTAGAACCATTTCTACACTTTGCTTTACACTTTTACACTTTACACTTTCTTTGAATAGTATCCATCAATTGATGCAGTGTAAAAATGATTCCATTTGTTGATATTTACACTTGGTGTAAACAGTGTCTCCTATTATTTACACTCAGTGTGAACACTGTTTACCCCTTTAGTAAACTTAGTGTAAATAGCTGCTGCCTAAAAATGTAAAATTGCTTTTAAACATGTAAGCCTTTGACATTTGTTGTCATATACTACCATTCAGAAGTTTGGGTTTGGCAAGATTTTTAAAAGTTTTTGAAAGAAGTCTCTTATAGTCACCAAGACTGCATTTATTTAATCAAGAATACAGTAAAAACAATAACATTTAGCTTTTGTGTTTTTAATTATATTAGTAACATTTTACATTTAATTACTTCTTACAAAACTTTTGTTTCTTATTATCTTTAGAGAAAAAAGAAACAGTACAAGAGGACTTGTTTTTCTCAATGGCAGACTCTAAGAACCGTAAGTTTTCTGTGATGGGTATGTTTAGGAGTAGGGGATAGAATATACAGATAACAGTTAAAAAAAAAAAAAAAAAATCATTATGTTATGGAAAGTTCCCATAAAATGTGTGTGTGTGTGTGTGTGTGTGTGTGTGTGTGTGTGTGTGTAAAATGTATCCACATTTACATTTATGCAAGTCTTTAATTACTCTGCAGAAGCTGCTTCACCCCTGGAGGAGTACATGGACAACAGTCCCACAGAGATGGAAGGTATAATGTGCCTTTTACTGTGTTTGGCTGACGTTACAATTAAAAACACAATCATGTACTCATTTACTTTAACAAATGGTACTATTTCATATAGCAAGTCTTTAATTTTGTGATAATATTATATATAAAAAAAAAAAAAGAACTATTAGTGACTCAACAAGTAAAGTTTTCTGGTATTTTGCATGAATTTGCTTGTATTACAATCCAGAATTTTGGATTTTTAAAATAAAAGAAATTGCCACTCTCTCTCTCTAATATCATTCAGAATGTGAGGAAAAAGAAGAACTGCTCACTGATTGTGTTTCAGCTGTTCATGAAGATGAAGTGATTAAAGGTAAGAGATCTAACAAACATCTACAAATGTCTATCATATCATAATATTTGTAACATAAATCAATCATTTCATTTTCAGTACACTCTAAAAAGTAAGTCAGGGGACCTTAAAAATTTACAAATTCTAATTTATTGATGCTATTAAACATTTTAAGTTCTGTTGACATAATAATGTTAATCATTACATTAACTTAAAGGTAGGGTAGGCAATTTCAGAGTGGCTAGCAATAGCAAGCTAGTTTTTAAAGCACAAGATCTCACCCTCCCTTCAGTGCGTCTCCAAAGCCACGTCTCCTCCAAAACACATGAACGCACACAGCAGAGTCTGCAAAGCATCACGAGAGAAGGCGTTAAATTACCTCATGTCTCAAAGTGTCACTGTCACCATCTTTCTCACCTTCCCTGGACTCTATTTCCCAGCATTCCTCCTTTTTACTCACCTGCACTCCGTCAACAATCACCACCAGCTGTCTCTCATCACCTGCACTGTTTATAAGGACTCTCCACACACACACTCCTTGTCTAGTCTTGTCTATGTGCTCCTTGGATGTGACTCACCTAAAGACTCTTTACCTGATGTTTGTCTCCAGTTCCACGTCTCCATTCTCCTTCGTGTCCATTCTCCAGCTCCTCGTCTCCTGTCTCCAGTCCAGTGTTATCGTCCTACAAACAAAGGAAAGTGCTCAGATTATATTCATCAGTGACTGTTAAATGTGTGTGTATGGCTACTCACCTGTTCTGTGTCCATCCTGCTGCAATCACATTCCATATCCATCATTGCAATTACCACTGTGTTCAATAAAGCCTGTCTTCATTTATACTTACCATCTCCCTGGTCTGTGTTCCGTGACAGAAGACTAGACCATAACAGATCGCAGCACTATGGGCATTTTCCTCACCCCAATTAATCCTGCCGATCTTCTCCTCTCCATAACTCAAAATGTCCGCCCACTTGAGTCATTGAAGAGTTCCTCCAGCTTGCCCACCAGGTACCCTGGAATGATGGTACGTTAAAGACTGTCTTCTGGAGTGGTTTGGATGATGACCAACTCTTCCTACAAGCACCAGCAACCACAACCCAAGGTAACCTGGCTCAATATATAGATCACGTTTTGTGGCTTGCTGGTTTGTCCAACACAGTAGGCGAAGTCGATGAAGCCGCCATTCCAGTGACTCATCGCAAGATGGCCGCCACCGTGCCTGAGCCCTCAGTCAAGATGGCCGCCACCACGCCTGAGCCCTCGGTCAAGATGGCTGCCGCCACGCCTGAGCCCTCGGTCAAAATGGTCGCCGCCACGCCTGAGCCCTCGGTCAAGATGGCCGCCGCCACGCCTGAGCCCTCGGTCAAGATGGCTGCCGCCACGCCTGAGCCCTCAGCCAAAAGTCCTCTCCAGAGCTTATGGAGGACCTATGACTGATAGACTTTTGGTCTGAACCGGATCCAGTCTCCGTCCCGAGTCCAGAGGCGACTCCCTTCCTCGTCCCGAGTCCAGAGGCGACTCCCTTCCTCGTCCCGAGTCCAGAGGCGACTCCCTTCCTCGTCCCGAGTCCAGAGGCGACTCCCTTCCTCGTCCCGAGTCCAGAGGCGACTCCCTTCCTCGTCCCGAGTCCAGAGGCGACTCCCTTCCTCGTCCCGAGTCCAGAGGCGACTCCCTTCCTCGTCCCGAGTCCAGAGCTCTACTTATCACCTGACTGCTGCAGATTCATTTCGCTGTTGATAGTGTTGACATAAAAAATAAATCCAAGTCTGAGGAACAGTTCTGGGTAGAACGTCACGGTTGCCATCTCGTAATTACGGTTATGATGGCGCAGCATAAGATCATTGTTTTGGTTCAAGAGGAACTGTAAAAGGCGGCTGCTGTTTGTTTTTGGCACTCTGTGACTGTCTGTCTACAACTCTGCATAGCCTTATCGCGCGATGTATGGAAATGCATATATGGTGACAGGCAGGTAGGACATCGGACCGAATACAATGATTGGAAGTACATTTTTTTTTTTGATCCTGAGACTTCCACAGAACATATATTTACATGCTGTCAGGATGTGAAGAGAGTTTCAACTAGTATAACAAAAAGGCACCCTACCTTTAATATTGTTTAATTTAAACTCAAATTTCTGCAGTACTCAAGTAGTTGGAGTGGCTTAATTTGTTTGAGTAATCAACTTAAAAATTTGTTCATGTTACAATTTTTTTTAATTTCCTCAACATAATTTCATTCAAAGTTGTCATAACTTAAAACAGTTGATGAAAAATTTGTTGTTGTTGAGCCAACACATTATTTTTTAGAGTGTACATTACACTCTTAATAATAAAGGTTCCAAAGGGATTTTTTCACAGTGATGAAGAACCAAATAACTTTTAGTGATCAGTTCTTAAAAGAGCCATTTGTCTTAGTTTGGAAAACATTTTAATAAGTTTTTTTGAATTATAAATAACCTTCAGCGCAATGAAAAGGTTCCACTGATGTTAAAAGTTTCTCATGGAACAATCAGTCAATAAAGAATTTTTATTTTTAAGAGTGTACATAAAATACAGGAGTATAATAAAGTTTCTGAGCAATAATTACACAATCTCAGAAATCAGTTATCACAAATGACTCGCACAATTTTTCTCTTAAAGATGAAGACTCACCTGCTGCAGAAGCTAATGGCCTGACATCATTTAAAGGTAGTTAAATTACACTATTTTAAAGGATTTTTGTACTTTTTATAAGTTGGTCTTAAAAGTCTTACGTCCTGGTGTTAAAAAGTGTTTCACGCTAAGCCTAAGTTAAGTGTTTAACGCTAAGTTAACATCAAGCAAACTGTCATAAAAACATAGTAACCTCATAAATAATAATCACTGTTATTATCCCTGTAAATATGCCAATAAAAACTCCCATCCTAGTAAAATCTCGAAACGTGAGATGAACAATTTCAGGCAATAGTGTAGATTAACAATTTTAAGTATGATAAACCCATAAAAAAAATATTTTGAACTTATTGTCATGTTTCTGCCTCTCCAGGACTCTGAACCATTATGTCAGCAATCAACATCATGATGGAGTTTCTATATTTGCACTGAGGCAGCTAAATGGCTTATGTTTTAAAAAAAAAAAAAAAAATTGCATTAGCACAGCACATTGTCTACTAGCCGCTGCACTTTTGTATACTTTTAAAGGCTGAAAACCAGCTTGTTTGCTGCAATTATCAATTAAATACAATTATCAGAATTAATCAAAGTTATATCTGCACCTTTGTTTCATTTGTTACTTGCAAATACAAATATTACAACATGACACCATAGTGTCTACTGTTGTCATGAACTGTCAGTTTAGTTTTCATTTTCATGGACTTTTAAATTATTGCTTGTTATTATTTCCTGATTGTCTTTGTTCATGTTTCCCTCCAATTGTTTGTTGCCATGGATATTCATTTAATCATCACTGATGTTCGTATTTGAGTTGATTATCATTGTATACTTAAGTTCCTGTGTTTCCTCAGTTCATGGTTGGTTATTGTTTGTGTATCACATATTTCTGGGATCTTCCTCTGAGACCATGACAACTGTATGAGTGCCACCTGCTTAAAAATATGTAGTGTATGCACTTTCTTTTTTTTTTTTTTTTTTAGATATTGTTTTTGTGTGTTTGTGTTTTTAGTGTGTTTATTCTGGATTATTTACATTTAAATAACTAACACAAAGTTAGACTTTCACTTGATCATTCAATCTACTGGTTTTGAAAAGCCAAATACCCTCATTTTCTTGTACTGAAGTCAAAATTATGAGAATTGTAGTATAATACTACCCAAATGCCTTCACAATCTACTTGATTACAACATCTTGCAGTTACAGTAATAATACGCAAGTGCGACACAAGTGACAGTGACCCTTGACCGGATGGGGCATGTCCAAAGACCCGACAAAGTTGAGATCTGTTCAACTTTATGCAAATAAAGAGCAATTTTTGGGAGTGACAACCAATAGGAGTGAAGTCAGTGAAGCGCACATGAACCGTCACTCTTCAGTGCTGAGACAAGTTGAATGAGAAGCTCATTTTAGCAGTCAGCAACTTTCCTATAATTTATGCTATGTCTCCGTATACATACGGTGGTACTCGCCATGTTGACTCCGAGCCTGAATGGATTCGTAAGTGTTATTTTGGAGTAGTTCAGTTAGCTATTGGTTGTACTGGCCTCGGTGATGGTGGTGCAAAAGCCATGCTGTGTGTTGGTCCTCCACTAGGCTCCCTTGCCTGTGAGCACATGTTTGAGTTGAAAGGGGTTGGCACTTTCTGCAGTCTGCTTGCATGCCAGCGAGAGCCATCGCTCAACAAGAATGTGGCAGGCCCTAACTGACAATCCACCTGGAGGGGTTTAGACCAAAACGATGCCATTTTTTTGCTACGGTGGGGTCTCTGGACCCGAACCCAGTCTAGAACTGTTATCTTACTAGGTTTGGCCTTGTGTCTTCTGTCAAAGTTGTCCTTCATTCGCCTCTGGTTTGAACTTACGGCAGCTTTGGCTGCTGCCCAGGTGCCACACAATTCTTGTGGTCTGAGTCTGTCCAACGGCAATTCCATCTCTCTGCAAAGCAAGAGCAGAGCAGGAGAGGCCTGAGTGGTGGTGTGCTGGCTAGCTCTGTAATGCATCAGCGTTAAGTTGAGTGCTGTTTGGAATGTATACCCCTGGGCCTGGTGTGCACGAATGCCGTTCTTAAGAATGCCGCTTTCACTGAATCTTTCGACCCCACCATTTGCCTGGGGATGGTAGAGTGTGGCACGGAAATGCTTAATTCTCTTACTGCACAGGAAGGTGGAGAAGTCTGCAGAGGTAAACTGCGGCCCATTATCAGTAGTGATGGCACAGGGCATGCCCCAGCAAGCAAACAGATTCTCCAGTATCTGAGTGATGGTCTGTGTTGTCACTGTCCCAGCTGGTATTACCTCGGGCCATTTAAAATGGAGATCATACACGACAACCAGAAAGCGCTGATGGTGGGGAACGCCATGGCCGTGAATTTCCCCACAAATGTCCAGTTGAAGGTGCTCCCATGGATGAGATGGCCATGGAACGGGCTGCAAAGGGGGTGAGACCGGTTGTCCAGTCTTTCCACTGAGTAGACACAGTTCACAGTCTCTGACCAGTCCTTCAATGTCGAGATCAATGCCTGGCCACCAGACCAGGTCCCGGCATCTTTGCTTGAGCTTTACAATACCCAAGTGCCCCTCATGCGCCATTGATAAGACGCGTGCACGCAGGCTGCCCGGCACCACTGTACAAAGGCCTCTAGAGACACAAACATCGCAAAAGGTTTTAGCTCCTCATGCACCCATGCTGGCCATCTCGAGCGTATATATGTGCGGAGTGTTGTCAGTGTGGGGTCACACTTGGACTTCCTCTGCAGCTGCTCCAGGGAGACCGAGTCTTGCAGAGGTGTGTGGAACATCTGAATGAGGTCTGGCTCCATGTCATCATTGCCTGGCGAGGCTGCTGGTGTGGGCGCATCAATTGATTGAGATAAGAGATCAGCAACCATGTTGTCCCTCTCTGGCGTGAACTTGAGTTGGTAGTCATACTGCCTTAGATGCTCACCCCATCTGTGCAGACACAGGGGTTTATGACCTGAGCCAGAGGCTGACAAGAGCGTGGTTAGAGCCTGATGATCCGTGCGGAGGGTGAAATGCCGACCATAAAGGAAGAGATGCCATCTTTCAGTTGCCCAGACACAAGCAAGGGCCTCGCGTTCACCTACAGAGTAGCGCTGTTCCGTGGGGGTCAAAGCTCTGGAGGCAAATGCTACAGGTCTTTCCACTCTGTCCTGCATCTGTGACAGCACTGCTCCTAGTGCCTGTGTGGAGGCATCACAGGTGACGATAGGCTGACTGTCGGGATCGAAGTGAGCTAGGACAGGAGGTGTGGTAAGCTGGGACTTCAGTGTTCGAACGGCCTTGGAGCATGTACTAGTCCAGTTCCATGGCTCTTCTTTCTTTAGTAACTGGCGAAGGGGTGCCGTGGTTTGGGAGTACTGAGGCAGGAAACGAAGGTAATGGGCCATCATGCCCAGAAATGAGGCCACCTGGGAGGTGGAGGTGGGCTCTGGGATTCTGTGTATCGCCTCAATATTTGACTGAAGAGGGGCGATGCCCCTAGACGTGAGGCGGTCCCCCACGAAGTCTATGGTTGAGGCTGCATTTCTCTCCATTCAACGTAAGGTTATGTGCCATGAGAGCACTGGCCACCCTGCTGAGACGGTTTTTATGGGTCTGGACATCTGGCACATGGACTACTATATCATCCAGGAATACTGCAACTCCGGGAATTCCAGCCAAAATGGTGGTCATTACCTTTTGAAAGCAACTGGGGGTGGAGCTGTGAGGTCTATGCCAGAAGGGTGAAGTGGCACCTGCAGATAACCTTGGCGTAGGTCCAGTTTTGAGAAGACCGTCGAACCATAGAAGTAAGCGGTCAGCTCCTCAGCTGTGCGTAAGGGGTACTTGTCTGGGATAACCGCCTTATTTACAGAGCGCAGGTCAACACAGACTCGTATTCCTCCCGATTTTTTTTTTTTGGCGATGACCAGGTTAGAAATCCAGGGGGATGCATTGACTGGCTCAATAACTCCCATGTACAGTATCATTTGAAGTTCCGCAGTAACTTCCTCCCGCAGGCCTAGGGGAATTCTGCGCAGGGGCTGTATGACCGGCAGCACACCAGGGTCAACCAAAGGCCTATGGGTGGATGTTTTAAGGCAGCCCAGTCCGTCAAACAGTGATGGCCATCTCTGTTGCCAGGTGGAGGTGACATGGTGAATATCAGAGCCCTTTTCATCTCGAAGTGTGAATCCCAAGCTTGTAAATAGATCAAGTCCCAGAAGGTTGGCTCCCCGCTCAGTAATGTAGAAAGGAAATGATGGCAGATGTTTAGAGCCGTAACGTACTGAGACCCGGAGAACGCCGAGCATCACAATCTTGGAGCTGTCGTAACCACAGAGGGAGGTGCAGGGCTGCTGTAATGGCAGATGTGATACGTACTGGCATTAAGCAACGATGCCGCTGCTCCCGTATCCATCAGGAGTGGAAGGCTCACCTCCTCCAGCAGCACAGTACATGTCCTAAAAGCTGCCTGGCCAGCTGATACATGCCTGATCTCATTGTAGTCATTACGGACAGGTGAGGCTCTCCTCCGTGCTGCTTGTGTAGCGGGAGCCGACCGGCAAACTTTAGCAAAGTGATTTTTTTTTAAACACTTCCTGCATGTCTGTCCACATGCAGGGCAATTTTGGGCTCTTGAATTGTGTGAACTGGAGCCACAGTTGCCACAAAAGCTCAAACTGTGTTGGTTTCTCTGTAACTGTGCAAACTGCACTGGAAAACCTGCATCGTTATTTTCAGTCTTTTCTGTGGGTAAATGGCAGTGGCCTGAATGGCAGGAAGATCGGAGCTGTTGCGTGGGAACGTCCACAGGGGGGCGCGCATCAGCGAGCAGTGTGGAGCATTCAAGAGCAGCCTCCACTTGCAGTGCAATTACAACTGCTTGGTTTAGTGTCAATTCGTTAAGTTCTAACAACAGTTTTTCCCGAGTCTTGTCACATAGTATTCCTTCAATAAACTGATCACGAACAATCTGATCTTGAAGTGTCCCATAATTGCATGAGCGCGCCATGTCACGCAGATTAGTCACGTAATCTTGCACGGACTCACCAAGTCGCTGAAGACACTTGCGTAGTATATATCGGCGGAGTATGACTCACTGTTGGCCCGTGAAGTGGTGTGCGAGAAGAGCGACCGCTTCCTCGTACGTCTCAGCTTCCCCGAGAGCACAATATATTCTCTGTCCCTCAGCCCCGAGGCAGTGACGAAGCAGAGCGATTTTTCTCCGATCTGGAATATCATCATAGTCCATGGCCTCGAGATACACTGTGAAGCCATCAATCCAGCTCAGCTAGACGGTTCACCAGGCATGGGAAGAAAAGGGACCGGCGATGGTAAGCTATACTGAGCCATCCTCATCGCCAATGTTATGTTAGAGTAGTTCAGTTAGCTATTTAACATGAAGCACACACGGCTGAACGGATAACCACTTTACTAGTTCTATGCCACTCACTCCACAACGCATGCGCACACAGCAGACAAAAAACGCAACCCCGAAAAACCTAGTGGTAGAACACAACAGTGAGCCCAGATAGACCTGCATTTGCCTTTTTGCTGAAAATAAATAGCCACGATATCAAAGAGAGCTTGCTGTTTCTCGTTCATATTTAATATTAGGCATTTTATGTACTGATTCCTTTAATATTTAGACTTTTCCTTCCAAAATGTTTGTTTTGTAGTGGCAATAAAACTGATTTGTTGTCTACAACATGGAGTAACATCTGTGAATGTCATTCACAAACGTTACTAGACAACCAGTAGTGGGAACATCCACTAGCGACCTCACCGCCAGCCACTGGTGACATGTAGTGTCACTGGTAGTGTTGTAAAAACGTTGTAAATAGACATCTTTGATGCTCTTCATCGACCGCTTACACAGGTACACTCAGGAGCATTTAAAAGCAGGCTTATATTAGGGATCCGCTGATAGACGGATCTGCTTCCCGTGCTCCCGTGTGTATCTGTGTAAGGGCTTGGTGAAGAGCATCCAACCTGTGTGCCAGAAACTGTGGCTTTGCCGATCACAGTTAGGGTTGCTGTCTCGACTGAAGTTGATTGTCTGCTGCAAGCTGGCATTATAGAAGAAACTGATGCCTCTGCTTGGATTTCTCTCATTTTAGTTATGAGAAAAAAATGGAGGCATACAAATGTGCACTGACCTTTAAGTTGTTATCTGTCACTGTAATCTGTCACTGAATGCTACCCCCTGCCACACATCAATGAGCTTCTCTCCTGGCCAACACAAACTACCAGGTGCCCCTCATTAAGGACAGTAGAGACATTACGGCCTTCATTACACACAAGGGCCTATTTAGATTTTGCCGGGTTCCATATGACCTGGCATCGGCTCTGTCAGCTTTTTAAAAGATGTTGGCAACCATTCTGGAAGAAGTACCTGGTGTCCAGAGCTATCTGGACAATCTAATAGTTTAAGGTGCCACGGCTGACAAACACGATTAGACTCTCCATACTGTCCTGCTAAAACTGAAAGAGGCTGGACTAGTTCTGAACAATGAAAAGTGCCATTTCAGAAAGACCACACTTCACTTTCTTGGCCATGTCATTACTGCAAATGATATTTTGCCCAACCAAGAGCATGATGATGCAATATTCCAAGCTTCCTCACCATCTGATGCTGCTGCCTTACAATCCTTCACTGTAAAAAAAAATCCTATAAAAAAACGGTAAAAAAAAAAAAAAAAAAAGGGGTAAAGAGTTTCCAGACGGATTCCGTTAAATTACAGCAAATAACCATTTCACAAAAGTACACGCAAAAACTGTAAAAATACAGAAGACTTTACAGTCAAAATTCATTAAATTGCAGTATATTACTGTTGATAATCATTTATTAAACCATCGAATACATAGAAAACAACTAACATAGAAAACAACATAGAAACATAGAAAACAACTAACTTTCAGGTTAATCTCTGCGAATTTAAGGTTTTTATGAGTTATTTTATAAAGCTGCTCTGTCCATCTACAGTAATTTACTTTTAAAATATAGATTTTCCATGTACAATAACTAAGAAATTATTTATAAAAATGCAATTACCACATAAATTCAAAAACAAATATTTGCATACAGTATTAATCTTTACTTTTACAGAACCACTCACAACTTCAATCAATCTCTAAATTAAGTACTTGGAAATACATACAAATATCAAACTTTAAAACCAATTCTGCTAAATTAACAAAATATAGTACAGAATACAATTAATGAAAGGAACGAACATGCACATTTATAGTATTAATCATTGTACATAACACTTCTTCGTATGTCAAGTTACTTGAATTATAGGAAATACAAGCTTACTATATCATTTTAGAACATGCAAAAATATCTACATTAAAAGACAATTGCTGTATTCCTTTATACTGTAATATTGCTGTTATTATTTTATACATATACAATTACATTTTATCCAAAGCGACTTACAAATTAGGAGTACAGTGGAAGCCACAATACGTGCAGTGACAATTTCCAGCTAGTCTAGCACAGTACGGGTAGAAAGTTTTTTTTATTTTATTTTTTAGTTAAACAGAAATAATGGGTCACATGTTCACAAAAAAAAAAAAAAAAAGAAAGAAAAAAAAAAAAGCATCATTAGCAGTCTCTTTAAAATAGTTGGAGTTAGTCAAGTTATTCCACCAGCATGGAACAGTCCAGGTAAAGGTCAGTGAAAGTGAGTTTGTGCCTCTTTGGGATGGCAACACAAGGCGCTGTTCACCTTCAGAACGCAAGCTTCTGGAGGGTGTATAAGTCTGAAACAGTGAGTTAAGGTACAGGGGTGCAGAGCCAGTTATTGTTCTGTAAGCAAACATCAGTGCCTTGATGCAAGTGGCCAAGAGATCATTACAATAGCCCAGTCTGGATTGAACAAGAGCTTGGATGACAAGTTGTGTAGCATGTTCCGAATGGCCTGATCTTCCTAATGTTGTACAAGGCAAATCTGCAAGATCAGGCAGTTCTAGCAATGTGGTGTGTGAAGTTTAACTGATCAATTATAACACAAAGGAGGGGCTGGCTGAAACCACAAGCACTTCTGTCTTGGCAAGGTGGAGTTGAAGGTAAAGGTCATCCAGGTGAAGGTTGGAAATTTCCATGTAGCAGGCTGAGATGCGAGCAGCTAAAGGCTAATCATCCTGCTGGAATGAAAGGTAGAGATGTGTGTCAGTGATAGGAAAAAAACATGTTTCTGAATGATTCTAGTTACAATAAAAATACTGTACAAAACAGCTACATGAAAAGATGTAAACAAACATTTTTGTTGTATGAGAAGAACAGTGCACTCTTTTCACACCTGGACTGCACTGCTCATCTGCTGTAGATCTCCACAGTCTTTCCACATGACCTGACATCACAAAAATAAACAAAATTTAGTAGGCCTATTACATTAAATCAAAAATGCCAGCGTATGTTTTACTGAGACAATGCAAAACCTCAACCTAGTTTGATCTGGAAGCTGAGCAGGAAAGGCTAACACATTTATGTTTTTGGCTGCCATGTGATTTTAGCTAAATTTGTATTACATGAAATGGTAACACTTTACAATAAGGTTCATTTGTTAACATTAGTTAACTACATTAGTTAACATGAACTAATAATGAACTGCATTTAGACAGCATTTATGAATCTTTGTTAATATTAATTTCAGCATTTACTAATACATTATTAAAATCTTGTTAACAGTTAATGCACTGTGAACTAACATGAACAAACAATGAACAACTATATTTTCATTAACTAACGTTAACGAAGATTAGTAAATACAGTAACAAATGTATTGCTCATGGTTAGTTCATGTTAGTTAATAAATTAACTAATGTTTAACTAATGAACTTTATTGTGTTACCCGTAAAATTATATTAATTACTTTGACTTAGCTGCATCATATTACTATGGGGTGTAACTGTCCATTCAACTGGATCGAAACCAACTATCCAGTGTATCCTATGATTCAATATGTAATGACAATTTACTCAGGCCACCAAAGATGAGCTTTTTGAAAGAAAAAATATATTTAAAAAAAAACTATTATAAGACTTAATATATGCATGCTATACATGTTTGCAAGCAGATGCGCTCAGAATATGCAATTTATTATGTTGGTTATATTCTAGTATCATCTGCTTTCCTGTATAGGCCTATACAGTATCATCATCATCAATAACGTGTACTGAGACCTACAGGCTGGCTACTGAATTCGATCACTGTCTCAATGTAGTTAACGTTAGCCATGTTATGCCAAGTTTACACTACAGGACTTTAAACATTGGCAGATCGATGTGCTGTTCAGACTACATGACTTGCTGTGGAGTCTTGAAGTCGTTGTGGTGTTCACACTACTCGACACTATGTAAATGATCCGCAACATGGGGTTACACACTACACTAGCTGACAACAACTCTGTCACCCAACGACTTTATTTGAAAATGGACATTGGGAAGAAATTAGATTCAATTTTGAATTAAATTTAATTAAAATTAAATGAACCCTTTCACACATAAGTTTAAAATATTCTGGCTGACCTCCCAGAGCTAAGGCGACTGTTATTTTAGAAAGTTTCCCTTTAATGTTTCCATGACGACACATCATGATTGTCACGTGACACACTGCAGCCACACTCTATGACAGATGTATCGCTTTTCTCACCATGTCATCAACTATCTGATATTCCGATTCTCAAATATGTGCAAGTGAGTGTTTTGTCACTTAAAACCTACATCATGATCTTGATCTTAATCTATAACGCGAGATGGGCGCCGCCTTGTTTGTTTGCTCTTTAGTTCAGAGAGTCCTGTCAGTCGATTTACAGGCTGCAGTACATGAATTCATCCATTTGTCCCGAAATACATGTGGCCGGTGAACTGGGAGAAGAATAGAGTGAGCTTTATAGTTACTTACACAATGTGTATCTGATGTGAATAAATGTCGGCAAATTATATTTGAATGGATTGTTATTGCTGCTTCCATAGACATCAGTGTATATTTCATTGGCTGTTGCGCCACGACACGTGACACCACAAGATATCGAGTCGGCCGACAGCTCCAGATATTTAGCATGCTAGAAATTTGTCTGGCGTCAGTGAGGTGTCGCTGACGTGTCAGCGAGCCTCTTTGATGCGTCGTTGAGTAGTTCACACACCCGCTGATTTTCCCCCGATCACAGCCCGACCTGTCGGCGAGCTCATTAATGCCAGGTTTACACTACAGGACTTTAAACATCGGCAGATCGCTGTGCTGTTCAGACTACGTGACTTGCTGTGGAGTCTTGAAGTCATTGTGATGTTCACATGTGACACTACGTAAATGATCCGCAACAGGGGGTTACACACTACACGAGCTGACGACAACTCTGTCACCCAATGACTTTATTTGAAAATGGATGTTGGGAGGAAATTAGGTTAAATTTTGAATTAAATTTAATTAAAATTAAAATAACCCTTTCACACATAAGTTTAAAACATTCTGGCTGACCTCCCAGAGTTAAGGCGACTGTTATTTTAGAACGTTTCCCTTTATTGTTTCCATGACAATGCATCATGCTTGTCATGTGACAGCTGGCCACACTGTATGACAGATGTATTGCTTTTCTCACCATGTCATCAACTATCTGAAATTCCGATTCTCAAATATGTGCAAGTGAGTGTTTTGTCATTTAAAAACCTATATAATGACCTTGATTTTAATATATAACGTGAATTCATCCATTTGTCCCGAAATACATGTGGCTGGTGAACTGGGAGAACAATAGAGTGAGTGAGCTTTATAGTTACTTACACAATGTGTATCTGATATGAATAAACGTTGGCAAATTATCTTTGAATGGATTGTTATTGCTGCTTCCATAGAGTACCTCAGAGATGACGTGTTTTTGTAGGCCAACCCGGAAGTTAGCGGTGCACGGGTTCCCTCGATCTAAAGCCTATGCATTTTTCCCATAGACTTTTGGAAAATCGCAAAAAATAAGCTCTGTGTTTAACAAAGGGTTATGACACTTACACGTTTTGTCTATCAAGATA
The DNA here is from genome assembly GCA_039654765.1 of Mylopharyngodon piceus. Lineage (NCBI taxonomy): Eukaryota > Metazoa > Chordata > Actinopteri > Cypriniformes > Xenocyprididae > Mylopharyngodon > Mylopharyngodon piceus. Next base: position 28,767,064 of record CM077446.1, read on the forward strand.
ATCTTTACAAGTTAACACAACATTTATAAATTTTGAAGCCTAAATAAAGTCGTCAGATATAAAAAGCTAACAGTAGGCTATAAACAGACTACAGCACACCATGGTCGCGGATCAACGTCACCACCACCAAGCTTTCTCAAACTTTATTTAAAAAACAACTTTATTTAAAAACATGCTTACTGATTATGATCTGCGCTGTGTATGAATACTTATCCACTTTTTCATGAGAAATGCTGTCCAAATGTCCTGTTTGTCATGATGACATCTAAAGTCCCCGCCAAAGGAAGTAGTCCCTTTCAGCAACTTGTTAGCAACCGCCGTTTTTAAGACACAATAAAGGTTTAAAAAAATCACAAGCGGGTTATAACTGGTGTGTTTTATGTCATAGATCAAAACGTGAAAATATTTAGAGGCTTTGTTAACCACAGACCTTATTTCAGGCGATTTAGCAAAAACCCATTCAAAAACCCCATAGACTTTAGGGCGATGGAACCGGAAGTCCTAAAATGATAACTCGCTTCCGGGTTTTGCATACAAAAACACGTCATCTCTGAGGTACTCTATCCGATTGTTAAGTCGTGACGTAAGGAACGCCGTTTCTGGGTCCAAGCTTCAACTCGTTTCACTTGAGAATGGCATCTCCACAGCCGTTTATGAGCGCTATTTATTCATATTAAACATTTAACATTTTAAAGTTAAACATTTAAAATACTTACAGTCTACACAAAAGTCTCCGTGCTCACAGCGTCACAGACATTAATATTTTAACGATTTATAAAATATGAATCACTGTCTGGCCATCTGGGATTTTGGTATGGCGATAAAGGTTATGATTATAATTTTTTGGAAGTATTACACCACATCATGTGTGTATATTAGCACCGTTTGTTGTTTTCTTGTGGTATGAGATAGAGCGTTTGGACCCGGAAGCGCTGCAGCGTGACGTCAGACTTAACAACCGAATAGACATCAGTGTATATTTCATTGGCTGTTGCGTCGCGACACATGACACCACAGGATATCAAGTCGGCCGACAGCTCCAGATATTTAGCATGCTAGATATTTGTCTGGCGTCAGCGAGCCTCTTTGATGCGTCGTTGAGTAGTTCACACATAAAGATTGGCGAACACCGTTCACTCGCTTATTTTCCCCCGATCACAGCCCGACCTGTCGGCGAGCGCGTTACCTTGCAAATCGGGCTTAAATCGGGTTTAAAATCCTTTAGTGTACACTTGGAATAACTTGCAAATCGGCCTTAAATCGGGCTTAAAATCCTGTAGTGTAAACTTGGCATCAGAGTGTTCAACGTTTCAAAAGAGATGCAATAATTGCGGTACTACCACACATGAACAAAGACCTCATATAAACTTGAACGGACTTTGTTATACATAACTAATCTTTCTTGGTTTAAAACGGATGGAAACTTGAACGACACCTGCTGCAATTTTAAGTGATTTGCTCCGAATTATGTGACTGAACACTGTTTAGAAATGCTAACATTAGCTTTGAAACTATCAACAACACAAATTTGCAGCCACACAATATAAAATATCATTCAAAAGTAGAATGAGAATCTTACCTTAGCCATTGATCGGTTGGTATGATGTCCGCTGTGGTCTTCTCGCTGAAAGGGCGCGTTATTTTCCTCACACTCGGTTCCGAATGGATTGACGGATGTGTTCAATGCTCCTGCTCATGGCTGCTCTTTACGATTGCTTTACACCAATATTAATCTCACGATCCACTTCTAGCGTAGCCTGAAATAAATTCAAATCACCCGCTCGTGGCTTGCCCTTCCATCACTGTACTGCACGAGCTAAAGTGGGCGGGACTAACGGAAAAGTAGTCGGTGGCAAATTTGAACCTGCGTACGCACGCACGCGCGCACACACAAAACTGCCCATTTGCAGCTCGATTTGGAGAAACATAAAATGACATGAATAATACATGTGTTTAGAAAATTTAGGGGAGAATAAGTCAATGCCAAATAATGATCAAAATGAGCATCTATTTGCAAGACAAGGTTAAAAGATTAGTAAAATAAACAATGCATAATTTATAATAGGCTACATGGGCCTACTGTACAAATACTATTATTAAACTCACCTTTACCAACACAATTATCTTTAAACGGTAAGAAAAACATGTTGAATGACTGTTTATTTCTGTAGTTATACATTTGTTTCCTTTTTTCTATTTTTACAGAAAAAACCTGTAAAATATTAATCAACATTTTATGTAAAATTACACATTATTCTGTAAAAATACAGAAAATTCCATTTAAAAAAACGGAAATTTGATGTAATACCAAAATACAAGCAATTCCCTGTAAATGTAATAGTGGAAATTTAAATTACAGCAAATATCTATAAAACAGGTATTTCATTGTATAATGACAAAACTGGAAAATTCTGTAAAAAAAAAAAAAAAAAAAAAAAAAAAAAAAAAGACATTACATTTATATTTATTTTTAACAGTGTTCTTGGGCCTTGCTTTATGGTACTCAAAGTTTATTAAAAAATTAATAAAGGATAAAGAGAATTTCACATTGTCTGAAGCTGCCCAGACCAGTTTTGATGAGGTCAAGCAGCTCTTTATGGAAGCAGATTAGCCTCATTAATAATTCACGCAAAAAACATGATGCACACATGTGTAGCCAATTTCACGTGCATGAAACCTAATTCACATGCACAAAAAACAATTCACGTGCGTGAAAAAAATATATACATTCACAAAAAGCAATTCATGTGCGCAAAATAAAATTAGATATTCATAAAATACATTTCACAAATGTAAAACACAATTCATAGATATACAACTGTGCACAAAAGTTTTGAATTTTTGAAACTTACGAGTTTATCCTCACATTCGCGTGTGAATCACCTTGGATTTGTGTGTGTGTATTTCTGAGACAGTTCTGACAGCCACCGGGGTCATTCGTAGAGATCAGTTGAAGCTATAGTTTATTAACTATTAACAGATATAAGCAACTGCTCTGGTAATCAGATGTCCCATTTTGTCCAAAATGAAGAGGAAATTATGCTTGTTTTGTTGCATTTTAGCTGCGGGTACAGAGCCCCTCAGATAGATTGCAAAACAATCATCTAGGTGGCCAGCATCCACCCTAGCTCCCACTTAGCACTGGCCTCATCGAGATCAGCTTTCATGTTCTTTAAATAGTGAATAGACCAAATTTTAATGGCACTCATTGTTTAGTGATGACGATATATATATATATATATATATATATATATATATATATATATATATATATATTTCACGAGTTTACACGTACATGAAATCAAAGTAAAGTAATTCGTATAGTAATTTATGCGTATTTGGCGTGCTGTCCGGGGGAGGGCTCCGAGCTCGGAATTTGGCCCGAACCCAGAGTACTCCCCCTCCTTAACTGGGATAGAAACCAGCCAAGAGTGAGGTGATGGGGTGGTGGAGGGATGCTGTGAAACTTGTCGCGGGATAGAGGTGAGAGACGGCTTTATATACCGGCTTCCTCTTGCACTGATTGGTTGATTACCTGAACGTGCGCCTCCCGAATTTTGTTAAATAAAACTTCATTTCACGAGTTTACACGTACATGAAATCAAAGTAAAGTAATTCGTATAGTAATTTATGCGTATTTGGCGTGCTGTCCGGGGGAGGGCTCCGAGCTCGGAATTTGGCCCGAACCCAGAGTACTCCCCCAAAAAAGCCAAGTAAGCGCAGGACAGCAATAATTAAAACGAAGTGAAATTAACCCCCCCAAAAAAGTGAAGGGTACGAGAAGGTATTTGCAAAAAATCGAGCTTGACCGTTCGACCGGGAGGGCTCTCGCAGCATCCTTAATGCTCAACGGCATCGGACGGGTAAGCCCCGCCAGCAGTTGAACGGTAAGCTCTTGCTTACGGCGCGAGATTGTACGAGCATGATTCGGGATCGAGTTTAGCCGTTCGACCGGGAGGGCCCTCGCAGCGTCCAACGGGAGCTTTGGATGAAAACGCTCGCGGCATCGGACGGGTAGGCCCCGCCTGCAGTCGAACGGAGGGCGCCCACTGCATTCGGTTGGGAGAGTTCGACCAGCGCTTCGAAGGGGCTGGGACACGGGAATAGACCCTTTGCCGCCCATGAACGGGGAACCCACACTGCAACACGAACGTGAGCGTCCGACGACGTCTGAATCAGGCAGGCTCTCACTGCTATTCGAACGGGAGGGCTCGACCGGCGCTTCGGGAGGGGGACTGAGCCCGGCTCACGAACGGGGAGCCCACACTGCGTGCGAACGGGGGAGCCTGCAATGTTGTAAAATATATAAACGAAGTCTAAAACGAAATACAATGATTGGTTTTAGCTGGCGTGAATACGGCAAGATAATAGAATTGATTTAAAAATGCGGGCTGGTATACAGGTGATGGGAATTAACGATTTAATTGGTTAGGGCTTGTTGCGCGTTTCTGATGTGGAAGCGGCTGGATCTGATGTAGGTTTTGAAAGCTTCTGATGACCAACGACCCAGGGTTTGAATTTGTTGTTGTGAAAGACCTTTTTGGGTGGCTGTGGTTGCTGCGCCGATACGGAAAGAATGACTTGAGAAATGATTTGCTGTGATACCGGACTGGATGAGAACTGCTTTAAGATGCTTTTGAAACCAAAATCTTGTGGCTGGATGATTAGAGTCGTCGGCGAAGAGTGGATCGTATGAGGATTTGATTAAGGAACGTCTGTACTGCAGGTAATTTATGAGAGAATGGTACGGCTGAATGGGAGTTGGCAGATTGAAAATGTAAATGAAGTGACCCTTTTTTGCTCGATCAGTTTTACTTTGTTTGATGAAAAAAGATATGGTTTCGTTATCTACAACCTGTAAATCTGAAATTGAAGGGTGGATATTAGTGTCGAAGTTAGACGTGACTGTTAATTCGGAGCAGCGAAGAAAACCGAAGAAAGCCAGGATGAACATTGCTTCTAACGTGCGGGCGGTGTTGATGGAATGGTAGCCGAGACGAAGTGTGGAAATGCATTTGGTGAGTATGTCGATAGTAATAGGCTGTCTGGTATCCGGGCGGGTGGGATGGGTTCTTTGAATTCCTTTGATGAGAAGGGAAGTTTGAGAGTTATGGCGGAGGCGGGCTTACCGTAAGCTAATTTATGGAAAAACTGAATGCCGCTTAGATAGCCTTTTATGGACCCGGCTTGGAGGCCTTTTACACTGTTAAGGTGAGATATGAATGACGTAATGGATAGAAGAGAAAAATCGGGAAACGGCAGGTTGTGAGAGAGGTGAAAAGTTTTGAAAGATTTCCATGCTGTGTAATACGTTTGGAGGGTTTTAGGTGAAACTGCTTGGAGGATGGAATTAATAGAAGTGTCCAGAAGGGATTTTAACGGGTGATTTAAGGGAAGATCAGCTGAGAATAATGAGGGACTGGGGTTGGAAGTGGATCCGCTTCTGGCGCCAGCGTCCTGAATTTCTGAAAAGAGAAACGGGAAAGAGAGTCAGCGATTTGATTTTTGGAGCCTGGAATGTGTTTGGCAATTATAATAAACTGATCACAGGCGGAAATCCAGATGAGGCGTCTGATGAATGGCATTAACGCGGGGGAGCGAGAACAGCCTTTGTTAATGCAGTGTACAGTGGCTTCGTTGTCGCAATGAACCAGGATGCTTTTAGATGACCACTCTTTCCCCCATAGGGAAGCTGCGACGACGATCGGATAGAGCTCGAAAAGGGCCGAGGAGGCTGAGGACTGAGGTGTGTCTAGAAGCTGTGGGGGGGAGAGACGCGAACCAGCGTCCTTGGTAAAATCCCCCAAAACCGATTGAGGGGGCCGCGTCAGTGAACAGGTTAATGTCAAGGGGCAGAGAGATGCAGTTGTCATAGAAAAAAGTTAAGCCATTCCACTGGTTAAGGAAAGTTATCCATAAGCTTAACTCGTTTTTGCACGCGCAGGATAAAATAATTTGGTCTTCCAGCGTGTGAACTGAAGACGCGAGGGCGAGGAGATGTGCGATGAAGGGGCGACCTTGCGGAATTATGCGCATAGCAAAGTTTAGGTGGCCAAGAAGCGAGAGAAGTTCGCGTTTGGAACAGTTCGTGCAGTCTAGAAGATTGGACGCGACCAAAATGATTCTATCGATTTTTTCCTTAGGCAGTGAAGCCTGGAATTTTACGGAGTCTAAATTGATGCCCAGAAACTCGATGGATGTGGTTGGACCCATTGTTTTCTCCTGAGCTATCGGAATCCCTAGCTCTGCGAAAACATTTTGCACCGTGAGGAGATGCGCTGCAGGGATGGCGTCATGAGGTGAAATGATTAAGAAATCATCAAGCAAATGAAGGAGATAAGGAATTGCATAATTATTGGATAGAATCCAACATATGGCTTCAGATAGTGTGTCGAAAATTTTGGGGCTGCTTTTGCAACCGAAGGTTAAACGCACGGCAAAGTAAAATTTATTGCGCCAGCGAACGCCGAATAAATGCCATGAATCCGGGTGAATTGGCATTACTTTGAAAGCTGATGTGATGTCTACTTTTGCCAACCATGCGCCGCGGCCAACGATTTTAATCATTGTTATTGCTTGTTCGATATCGTGGTAATGAAGAGAAAATTCCTCGAGTGGGATAAGACTATTGATGCTTGGAAACGGGAGTTGTGAGGCGCTGAGAGATCGATTATCATGCGTTTTTTCCCTGAAAATTTCCTAGTAGCCACACCAATGGGGCTGATACGAAAATGCTCGAACGGGGGCGTTTCGAATGGACCGATCATGAAACCTGATTCGATTTCCTTTTTGATTAGTTCGTCTACTACTTCAGGCTCTGCTAGAGCAGACTGAAGATTATCGCAGATGATATTCTGAGTAGGCTGACATTCTACCCCAGGTTTAAAACCATGTTTGAGACCAGACAACAAATAATTTGTAAAGTTAACATCAGGGTGATGAGATAATTCATCAGCTAGGCGAGAAATATTCACAGGAGTCGAAAGATAGTTTTTTGCACTTTTATTTACGGATTTCAGTACCGGACATACAGTGCGGGCGTGGGCGCCGCCACAGTAGTTGCAGATATGAAGATAGCGGCAGCGTTGTCTTGGGCATTTCCCTCCGTTGAAGTTATTACATACTTGCCTGTTTGCTGCTACGTTTGTGACTCTGTTATTGAAAGCGTGATCCTCCCTAGCAGGTCGCGGAACATAGCAGGGTGGAATTGATGGATTAATTTGAGGGCATGTCGTGGTGGCATGGTTAACGGATCTGCAAATTGCACATGAGATGTTTCGGCATCCGAGGAAAACTCTGTTATGGAGATCGGTGTCCAACGCTCCCCAATAAGGACACTGATTCCATTGTGAAACGCGAACAGCGCATTTAGCAGAAAATAGTTTATGGTATGTATAGAAATGGCTACCCCCATAGGACAGCGCGAGCTCCGCTATGATGGAGAGATAATCATTCAGCTCGCGCCGTCTATGGGGAAAAGCAGAGCATATTATTTCGGTATAGCGACTGAAAGCAATACAAAATTCCGCCAAAGACAGTATGCGTGAGGAGGTCTGTGTATTGTTTTTTAAGGTTACGGAAATATCGCCGCAGTCCACCTGGCGATTGGACTCTGCTGGAGGAAATAGGGACAATAAAGAGCCCAAATCCACGTCCGCACCTGCAAGGATTTGTGCTCTGATATTGTTCGCCACTGGAGGAGGTTCTGAGGCGACGGCGTTCGGAGGAGCTGGTTGTGGTGTCGCTGAGAAGAGAGAGAAGGGAGATCGAGTATGCAGAGAAGTATTGGGGAGGGGGCCGGGGCTGCGGCCGTTTGCGGAGGCATCCTCACGCAAAAATCGGCTCCCGGGACAGGTGGAGGAGCAAGAAAAGGTGAAGAGGTGGGAACGGGAAGGGGAAGAAATGACGTTAGCGCTTGTGCCGCTAGCGGAGGCATCCTCACGCTAGGGTGAGCGCTTGGCGCTGGAAAATACTGATAGGGAAAAGGGTAAGAGGTAGGAGGAAAAAGATGGGTTTGAGAAGTTGTGTAGCTTGCATTGCAGGTGGTTGAAGCGTGCGGTGCGGTGGTGGGAGGAGCTGCGGGGAAGAGTTGAGCAGGGAGTGTTTGGAGCCCGTCCGCGACGGGCTCTGGGGCGCGACCCAGGCTCGCTGAAGGCCTGCGACGGCGTGACGCAGGGGGAGGACCCGGCACTGCGTGGGAGGAAAGTGGAGAAGCTGCTGGATGCGAGGTCGGGGCCCGGCGGGCCTTGCTCGCTCGAGCAGATGAAGTGGAAGCTGTAGGAGAAGGGTGAGTAGATTGCAGAGAGACATACAGATTGTATAGTTCTGCTTTATTTAATCTTCGTGAGAAGTTTACATCTGAATTCATCAGGGCTTGTCTCAACCCTTTTACAGTCCATTTCCCTATGGCAGGGATGTTTGGATGGACCGGCGTGGAGGTAGACGCAGAGGAAGATGGTGGTTGTCTCACCGGCGGGGGCGAGGGGAGTCCTCGGCGTCTTGGCGTGCGTGGAGTAGATCGTGTGAGCCGGCGTCCCCTATTTGAGGACGGGGGCTCCATGATGTTAACGGATGGAGAAGGATCATTCCTTGGAACGGCGGGTTGAGATGGAGACTCAGCGGTGACGAATGAATCATCATCCGAAGGGAAGAGCTCTAACTCAGACATGACAGCAAGTGGGCGGGGCCTTTTGATTTATCGTCAAAGGTTTTGACACAGTAAAACCAATGTCTGTTAGAGGTGCTGAGGAAAATGCCTTGGCATTCCTCTTGTGTTTGTCTGTGCTTCCATGTTGCAGGAGGTCTCCATGATGAACACAAATCTCTGTTTTACAGTACCTGCACATCGCTTTACTTTGATCACCAACCGCTTGACCAATCTAGTCTTTAAGTTGTGAATTCTTGTTGCCAGACTTTGTTGTACTTTTTGCCTTACTTGGACCACTTTGTTGGTGGCATTGTTTGTGGAAATGTACATATGTGTATTTACTTTTACTAATTATCGCTTGGATTATAACGTCATACACCTGCACGGTGAATGTGAATTATTTATTTATTTATTTTTTTTCTGCAATGAGGGGGAGGAGAGGGCGGGATGTTTGAGGACGAATTTCACTATAGCACTTATATTATTGCATTAGTTGGCTATTAGCTGTGAGCAGACAGGGTCAATCAATGCAGCAACCATAAATGTACAGCAAAACAGCAATCATAAATGTTATGAAATAAAGTTGCTTGTCAGATTTTCCTAACAAGCAACCATATTTTTTTAAAAATAAGCTAAAAAAAACATGCAGTCCGTGACCAGTGACATTTTTTTAACATGACTTAACAAATAAATAAATAAAAGCCCAAACTCGCATATTATAAGTGGACTTTCGCAGTCCATATTACCAGTCTCGCAGAGCCAAAGCACAACCAAAACCATGTTCTTCTGCAAAATCATGCAGTTTGTTTTTTTTTTTTAACCGCTAGAGGGCCAATTGCATAGAGTATCTAAAGTATGGTTAGCTCAATGTTACAGTTCATAATTAATCCTTGACTTTAATTATTAATGACTGTGTGTTATTTTCATGAGAAAAAAAAAAAAATATATATATATATATAATATTTATGTCATATAGGCTCAAAAAAATGTCTGAAAGGAAAATTGTTCACATATGCTACATGTATAGATGTAGAGATATTATGCTAGTATCAATACAAAGACTCATACACTAGAAACTAGTAAGAAAACTGCAATGTCTTGCATACTCTATATGGCATATAAAATAGTATAATATATAATCTATAATAAAATAAAATTTTAAAACAGTCATTGGAATCAATACTACTACTGCTACTACAACTAATAATAATAATATAAAATCTTTTATTTAACACCTAATAATCCTCTTTCTCATTTGAGCAAACTTATTCATCCCCAAAACAACAAAAGAGTAGACATCACCATCTAGCAGTGAAATACAGTAGCTTTCTGCCCCTTTATGTTTTTCAAAATTAACACGGGCTAGTGATCAAACAGATCTATCTAGAGCAGTGGTTCCCAAACCTGTCCTGAAGGACCCCGAGCACTGCACATTTTGTATGTTGCCCTTATCTGACACACCTACTTCAGGTCTTGCAGTCTCTACTAATGAGCTGATGAGTTGAATCAGGTGTGTTAGATGAGAGAGACATCCAAAATGTGCAGTGCTGGGGGTCCTCCAGGACAGGTTTGGGAACCACTGATCTAGAGTATTTGATAGAAATGAGCTGGGTGTTCTGGCTGATCAAGATAATCACAAACACGAACTGATGTCACAAGGATAACAACAAAACAACAAAGGATAACAACAAAAAAAGTGAGAGTCTGAAACTCTGACATAAACTGGGAGACAACAACCAATAAAATGCAGTAATTACACAGACAATATTAAAATATGAGCTTGATGTGTTTTGAAAATGTAATCCTATGACAACAAATGAGGGAGAAACACGGGAGAAACACGGAAAAACATTTATGAGCACTACTGTGAGTTTGACAGAAAGAATAAAGACATAGTTACTTTTGTCCATTCTTCTTTGAATTTTTGGCCGACATTAGTGTCTTCTGTCTATCAGAATAATTCATCAATTCATCACTCTGCTTCATTAGTCCATCTTTTAACAGTCCTTATTACAGGTTTAGCTGATTTCAGTTTCTGCCTGTAGGCCGGTATAAGATGAACTAGACAGTGATCAGAGAGCCCCAAAGCCCCATTACTGTCTCTGGTGGGACATGTAACGTGCTGTGTGTATTTTGGCAGTTCACGGGAGAGATTTGCTTTATTAAAATCCCTAAGAATAATTAAAAGAGAGTCTGGGTACCTTTGTTCCGTTTCAGCTAATTGTTCAGCCAGTTGTTGCAGCGCTGCTCTCACACATGCGTCTGGAGTGTACCCATATACACATTCACAAGAATGAACGAGGAAAACTCCCGCAGCAAGTAGAAAGGTTTACAGTTTATGAAGAGCGCCTCTAAATTAAGAAAGCACATCTTTGTTACGTCTGTACACCAACTTTAGTTTATGTAAAAACATAATCCACCGCCTTTCATTTTCCCTGTTAACTCCGTGATGCGATCCGCTCTGAACAGCTGGAAGCCCACTCTAAAAACAAAAAGTGCTATATAACACTAAAAGTGGTTCTTGGCTCGTAATCATAGGGGAGCCACTTTTGGTGCTATGTAGCACCATATCTTTAAAGGTGCTCTACAGCACCTTTGTCAAATGGTGCTATGTAGAATCTGTAAGAGGTGCCATATCATATTTTATTTCTTCAACAAAAATGGTGCTAAACAGCACCAACAGTGGTTCTTTGGCTCATAAAGAACCTTTAAAGGGGCTTAACAGGTTCTTTGTACAGCAGTGGTGCTATATATTACCTTAACCACCCCAAAGAACCACTGAAGAACCGCTGAAGAACCATACAGGGGCTTAACAGGTTCTGTATACAGTAGCGGTGCTATGTAGCACCTCAGTCATCCCAAAGAACCAGTGAAGAACCGCTGAAGAACCACTGAAGCACCAAGATTTGGTGCTATACAGCACTTAAAGTGGTTCCCATATGATTACGAGCCAAAGAACCACTTTTAGTACTATATAGCACCATTTTTTTTTTTAGAGTGGGCAGATGTAGTGCGTTATCCGGAATAGCTTCACTCAGCCAGGTTTCATTGAAGCACAATGTAACAGAGTTTGAAAAGTCCTTATTTGTGCGGGTGAGTAGAAGTAGTTCATCTGTTTTAATGGGAAGGGATCAGAGATTCACTAGATGGATATTAGGTTGTGCTGTTCGGAAGCTGTGCTTATGGAGCTTAACCAGCTTGCGTCTGACCGCGCATTTGAACAGAACCGTGGCCCTTCCGACTAGAATGTCCAGCAAAACTTCAGAATAATCATAAACTGGAAAAATGTTGTCTGGTGTGTGTTGCCTAATGTCCCGTAGTTCGTCTTTAGTGAAACTAATAGGAAAAGAATGACTAAACACAGAACAAACAAACAAAAAAAACAACAATAATCGAGGCGGCCATACGCGGCGCTATCTTGCCATATTTGATTGGCAAGGTTGAGGTCCATCATCATATATGGAGATGGGAGAAACTTACAGAAGGACAAACATCACTGCAACACTCCACTGATCTGGGCTTTATGTCACAGTGGCCCGACTCAAACCTCTCCTCAGTGAAATTCGTCTGTCCCTTGTCATACTGCTATGCTATTTTCGTTGCAGAGCGTTTACGTCCAAACGCAGGCTCACATGCGTCGTGCTCATAGGTCGTGCTGCTCACATGACCAGAGCCGGCCAATACTGAGCCCGCGTCCGGACGTAAACACGGAAGTTCTGAAAACAGCAGTATGACGGGACAGACGGATTTGTTGAATAAAGTTGTTATTTTTGTTTTGTTTTTGCGCACAAAAAGTATTCTTGTCGCTTCATAACATTAAGGTTGAACCACTGTAGTCACATCGACTGTTTTATCAATGTCTTTAATACCTTTCTGGACCTCAAAAGGTGCAATGACATTGCTGCCTATGTGTGGATCAGATACCCTCGGATTTCATCAAAAATATCTTCATTTGTGTTCCAAAGACAAACAAAGGTCTTACGGGTTTGGGACGACATGAGGGTGAGTACTTAATGACAGAAATGTAATTTTTGGGTGAACTAACCCTTTAACTTTGGCATATTCAGTGACATGCTAAAACTATTTGAGACTCATGATTTAAAAAAAATATATATATATATATATATATATATATATATATATATATGGATTATATTGTATGTACTTAGTGGTATTTACTGTAATGTAAGAACTGGGTGTATGTGTTGGTTGACATTCATTAACCACAAGGCTACAGCTAACAAAAATACTTTAAAGAGTTAACAATGCATCATTGTGTTGACCCAGTAAAAATAATATAATAAAATATAATATAAATATATTCAAACTACTGTTGTTCCCATCAGCCACTGGGTTTTCAAATATCAACCTCTTAGTATAACTTAGCAATTATTATTGACATCATTGCCGGACTGTTTTTTGAGAAAACGGTTTGAGTTTATTGCAGCCCCACCTATAGCTGAATTTTTAAAGCCTCTTACAGGATGTTGGTTCACCACATGTCAGATCAGGAGGCTGGGCTAAATGTGACTTAGACAGAAAAATGACTTTCCACCTTTAACTGTTTTAAAAACTGTCTGATAACAACTTCTGTCAGATATAATAATGTCAAAATTTAAAGTTAATTTTTTTTTTTGGTTTAAAACCGAAGAAAGATGCTATAAAATACATATTGTAATATTGTCTTTTTGTGTAAATGTGCTGAAAGTGCACATTCAGCTGCAGTACACTTCAGTCCATCATTCATTTTTTAAATACATTGTACTGTGAACCCAAGTAACCTATTCTTTAAACTTTTCTCAAGTCCTTGCCCTCTATCTGTTGTTGATGTGTACACATTTTAGAAAGGTACTCTTAATGCTCCTCTGGTTCAAACTAAAAGTATATCATAGCTAGAAATGTTTGTTGTGATATTTGTTTGTGATTTTTGTGTGACACCATTTTGAATGCATGTCATAATCCAGCAGGGCTATCTGGGACTGCGAGGTTGGAGGAAAAAGGAAGTTATAACACTGCATTCATCAATTTTTTTTTTTTTTTTTTTTTTTGAACAGTAGTGCATTTAACCACACCCATTATGCTTAAAACAGAAACCAGAACAATACAGAACTTCCGAACTGGTAAGTATTTATAATTTAATATTTTTTTTTATATTGGCACCAGGTGCATTCTAGAGATTAAAAATGCCTGCATGTAAATTGAAAACTTTTTCATGTATCTACAACTCATTTTTGTTATAGAGTATAGTGCAGGCTCACTATCTGCCTCTCACACAACACTTGGATAAGCACACACTTGCAAGGTTCACTGAACATCCTTTTATTACAATTAAAAACGAAAGTAGGTGATTCAAAATATCAAAAATGTGTTAAGCTTTGTAGGTGAAATGGAAGCAGACAAGACGTCATAATTTCCTGTCAGGTTTCCATTAAAAGTGGTTATAACAGGAAGCTATTCTTGTTGCAGAGACTCACGCAAGATCTGTGTTCACTGAGGCTCTACTTTCACTGCAGCTGCAAATGGAAACATTTAAAATCTTCCTTTTGACAGGTAGGGTGCCTTTTTTAATATATATTATATTTGAAACCAATAAAACTAGCAAATCACTATACTGTAACCCAGCTTTTCACTGAATCTATTTTAAATTATAGTGGCAGTCTGTGTGCAAGTAACATCTCAAGACAGCACTGGAGGTACGATTTATTTATATATATATATATATATATATATATAATCTAGGTGGTTTCTGGTTTGCTATGTGAACTTTTAATGACTATTTTATTTAACTGTTTTATTTGTACACCACTGTATTAAAAAGTGTTGGTATTTAGCCACTCTAACCTAAGAATTATTCATCCCTTAGACCCTCCGATTCTGATTCCCAAGCCCAATATAACTCGCAATTCAACTCACAAGGTGCTGTACAACACAGAGACAGTCACTCTGCACTGTGAGGTCCCTGGAGGAGCATCTGAGTTACAATACGACTGGTACAAGGACACCGCCAATCTCGAAACTGACCATCGTTCTAGCATCACTGTGAAAGATGGCGGAAATTATAAATGCAAGGCAAAAAACAGAACTTCTGAGTCTGAAAAAAGTGATGGGTACACTTTAACTCTACAAGGTGAGTGGATATCATAATATAAAATATATATTCAGAAATAATATTTTAGTTACACTTTATTTTGATGCTCCCCAACAGACATTCTACTGACTATAAGTAACTTTGCAACTACATGTCAACTAGCAGTCATTACAGTATTAGTAGTAGACTGTTGGTTGACTGTTAGGTTAAATAAGGTGTCAAATAAGTTGACATGTAGTTGCAAAGTTACTTACATTTAGTAGAATGGACCATTGAAATAAGTGTTACCAATATTTTTATGATAAAAAATATGCAGGTGTGTGCTGGCTTTTTTTTTTTTTTTTTTCTTATTCGCTGTAATAGTGTGCTGGATATTTGCGCTTTAAATTTCTCTATTTACTATAGCAATCCCAACACTGACACTGACTACACCAATGTGGACAGATGTCTATACAACCGAAAATGTCAGTCTGAAGTGTGAAATTCAGGGAAGCTCAGAGAACTGGACCTACAGATGGTTTAAAAAAATGGATGAGTTAGAAGAATCTAAATCTCAGTTAGATATCCAGTCAGTAAAAAAGAATGATTCTGGAAATTATACATGCCAGGGATTTCTTCAAGGGAGAGTAGAAACTACAATGAGTAACTCTGTTACAATTAAAGTTCAAGGTAAGATTAAGCACTAATCCTTCAATCTAAATCCTTTTAAATATGTTGAGCTTGACAAAAAATGATACAGATGTGACCAAAAAAAAAACAAAAAAAAAAAACTCTCAAACTATAATTATGCTAAATGTCTGTGAAAAAGTGATTAGGGTGACTATATGTGCCATTTTCCCAGGACGCGTCCTGTCCAGGATTTCTAAGTTGCATAAAATGTCCCAGTTTTGGTTTTGTTTTCATATTTGCAGAAGGTAATGACTGAAAAATAATTTGACCAATAGCGTGCATTATACATAATCGACCAATCGTGGCTTGCGAGAAGGCTGGATCTACAGAGAACGGTCAAAGCATTGCAAATATGACAACATTTTAATGCATTGCATGAAGACTGTCAATAAGAACAGTGGCTTGCACAGACCTCCGTTTAGAAATCGCGTTCCTAAATCGCGTTCCGGGGGCACATCGATATGACCACTTTCACGATTAAAGAGGCAAGGGCTCAAGCCGTTTTAGGCAATTTAGAAATCCTGGACAGGATGCGTCCTGGGAAAATGGCACATATGGTCACCCTAAAAGTGATACATCTACAGCAATAGCAAAATGTCATTGGGAATTACTGATTTTATCTACACATGACATAATCATCTTACATACCCTTATACCCTTACAAAAAAGAAGTTTATTCAGGTGTGATATTAGTATACTTCTTTTAAACTAAAAAACAAGAAAGTATACTTTCAGTCTACTTTTTATGTACTTCTCAGAAATATACTTAAAATTGCACTTAAAGGAATAGTTCACTTTCATATAAAATTTTCCTGATAATTTACTCACCCCCATGTCATCCAAGATGTTCATGTCTTTCTTTCTTCAGTCGAAAAGAAATTAAGGTTTTTGATGAAAACATTCCAGGATTATTCTCCTTATAATGGACTTCAGTGGCCTCCAAACGGTTGAAGGTCAAAATTACAGTTTCAGTGCAGCTTCAAAGGGCTTTAAAAAAAGACTTACGCTGTATGTCCTACGCCTTCCCTATTCTACTTACGGAACGAACGCAGCGCCAGTTACATTTTTTCCGTAAGTAGAATAGGGAAGGCGTAGGACATACAGCGTAAGCTTTTTGAAGAATACGAAAGTACAGTTTTGGCGGAAGCACTTGGAAGGCGATCTTTTGTTTATATAAAGCATATACATTTACATTTTTTTCCGAAAATGATGTTTCGCTAGATAAGACCCTTATTCCTCATCTGGTATCGTTTAAAGCCCTTTGAAGCTGCACTGAAACTGTAATTTTGACCTTCAACTGTTTGGAGGCCATTGAAGTCCATTATAAGGAGAATAATCCTGGAATGTTTTCATCAAAGACCTTAATTTCTTTTCGACTGAAGAAAGAAAGACATCAACATCTTGGATGACATGGGGGTGAGTAAATTATCAGGAAAATTTTATATGAAAGTGAACTAATCCTTTAAGTATACTAGACTTATACCGACAGAAAAGTCATAAGGCCCTATCATACACCCAGCGCAATGAGATGCCAGGCACAATGCGTTTTTTGCTAGTTTCAGCCCAACGCAGTTATCATTTTCACATTCAGCACCATGTTGTTTAAACAACAAATGCACTTGTGCCCATCTGTTCACCCATGGGCGTGCTGGTCTGAAAACGAGGTGTGTTCAGCGCATTGTTGGCGTGTTGCTGTTTTGAGGCAACTGAAAATGACTGTGCCATTGACCAACAAAAACCTGGTCTAAAGTCAATGACACAGAATTTATTTATTTATTTTTGTTATTTAAAGGGTGCATTAGTAATATGCGCCATTTAGGCGGGTGAACAACACGCATACACTCTGCTTGTTACACACACAGGGACGCGCAGCAGCACACAAACATGCCAAATATTAAAAATAAAAGGATTCTTCTCTGGAGAAGCGTTCAGTCTTTCCGCTTGCAAATTCCTCCATGTAAATAACCAATCCGCCATGGTGCAAGCACAACTGGCTTTTAAAGGGAATGGGAGAGGAGAATCTGATTGCATGTTACGCCCAAAACACACCTATGACTCATTAAGAGACTAGGTACAACCCTTTTGGACCATGCACCTGGCACGCCGACCATTTTTTCCATCCTTAAACTAGCAAAAGTGGATTCGGACACTCCTTAAGCGCACCTGCACCATGCGCTTCAGACCATGCGCTTAGATTGTTAAAATAGGGCCCAAAGTATATTTAGCCTATACTTGTACTGAATCTTTTGATAGAGATATACTTAAAAGTATAAGTATTCTTACTTAGCTTGTAGTTGTGTTTAATCTTTTGATTGAGTAGCCTATTAAATGCTTTTTCACATAGTTTTACACAGTCTTACAAACTTACATTGTTTGAAAATTTTGATTAATAAAGAAAACAGATATGTTCCTAATTCTTATCTGAATTTTTGTGTTATAGTCCACTGGTCAGGAATTCATTTCAAATTTACTCTTTCCCTGCCACTTATTGAATTTTCAGGCTATCAGTGTTTTCACTATTATAAGTTGGATGGTGCTATTACGCGTCTTCTGAAAGAGTACAGAATCTCCGGATCAAAAGACATGTGAAGAAGAAGCTAAAACAAGTGATAGAAGATTGCTCATGCAAATATAAAATAACGTGATCATCAAACATTAAACAGCATGTAAATCAAAACTGCCTAATGTTACTGAATGAAATGTCAACCCAAGGCGAGCTGTGAAGCTTTGAGGGTGTTGATGGACTCGATCTACTCCATCTATTTTGATCATCGTTCTGAATCTCATCTGGACAAAGTCTTTGACAAAAATGCAATTTTGTCAGCTTTTTGTTTAGAATGTTGCCTTTTTTTAAATGAAACTTAATGAAACATTCAAGTATTGATTAAAAAAAAAAAAAAAAAAAATGATGCATGAAGCTAGAATAAAAAGTTTTAAAATGGAAAGAGTTAAAGTACAGTTATAAAACATTAATACCTAAATAGGAACATAGTAGTATACTAATTAATATTAAACTATAATTATGATCACTTAAGAAAACTTAAAAGAAAACAATTATACTTGCAGTATAAAACTACTAAACTAGTAGTTTACTGAGAGTATATTTCAAAGTGTACTTTCATATACTAAAAAATATACTACTAGTATTAAAACAGTAAACTACTAGTATACATAAGTTCACTTGTAGTACAGATGCAGTGCAAAAGAGAAACATAGTTGTGAACTAGTTGTGCACTTAAAGTTTACTATTGTTACACTTATAGAACACTTAAATGTATACTTTTTATATACTAAATTGGACCAATCTAGTCTCAAGCAGTACTGAAATAGTACACTTACAAGTTTACTACTAGTACACTGATACTAGTATACTTACTACATAAAGTATGGTACTTCATAAAATGAATTTGAAGTCTAGTTCTTTTTCGTAAGGGTAGGCTCAGTGTTAGTATTAGTGAACACATTCACCTTACAGTTTGGTTCATTTTCCTCTCTCCCTGTAGATCTGCCTGAAGCACGAGTCCAGTCAGAATGGACAGAAGCGTTTCCTGGTGAAAAAGTGTCTTTGCAGTGTGTGATTTCTGTATCTGAAAACTGGATCTATAAGTGGTTCAAGGGCACAGAAAATGTTGTCTCCAGTGATGAAAGAAGCATAAAAGACAACACTCTCACTCTCTCAGTAAAATCTGGTCAAAAAGAGGAATATGCATGTCAAGCTGAGCTGAAGGGCAGGACGGTGACAACCGCAAAAAGCGAAACATATTTGTTAACAGTTCATGGTAAGTTTTGCCAAAAAAAAAAAAGTATTTTTAACTAAAAGCAGCATGTCATGACTAAATCATAATCTGTTACATTGTGAAATACAAACATTTTTAAAAAATCAAAAAATATTATGTCAGAACACAGCTCTTTATTTTTGCATAATTCATAACCTCATGTTTATTTTATAATGTAAACATTGTTTATCTTATAATTGTTTAATATTAAGTTTTGGTGCTGTTTATTACCAGCCTCAATTTAGTAAATGCATGAATATAAATTTATTTTTAAAATTATTTTATACTTATAAAGGATGATTATAAAATATAATATACATTATATTGCATGTATGAAAACAATTATACATTATTTTATAAATAAATTATTATTACGATCTTTTTTTATGATTCTAAAGGATCAAAGCCAACAGTCGTTCTGAAGCAAGATCCATCATACCCAGAGATCTACACTGGGGAACAAGTCAAACTCATTTGTAGCATTGAAGAGAAGACATCAAAATGGCAATATCAGTGGCAAAAACATTCAGTGCTAGTAAACAATCACACTTACACTATCCCAACTGCTACACTCGATCAAAACGGGGAATACACTTGCACCATAACAAGGAGAGAGATGACATACACAGAGTTCACAAAATTGAATATAAGAGGTAAGATTAATCTGTTTTATACATCAAGGCTTAATACAATGTCAAAACATGAACAGCTCTCTTACATTATTATGGTGTTTATCTGTGCAGAGCCGCCTCAACCAAAACTGTCAATAGGGTCTGAATGGAAAACATTTTACCCAACTGAAAAAGTGACTCTGAAGTGTTCAATTGATGGAGGTCCAAATGAATGGGGCTATGAATGGTTTAAAAACGGAGCTCAGCTTTCAGTTGATGAGGACATTTCCTTTTCTGGAGACACACTCTCAATCAGCTCAGCAACAACGAGTCATTCAGGACAGTATAACTGCAGAGGAAAACATCTGGAGAGAACGCCAGTAACCACAAGAGAAGGAGAAGCTTTACAACTTCATATTTATGGTAAAACTACTTATGATATTCTATGATTAATATATATGAATGAAATTAACAGGCACCCAAAAGAGTTCAATAAAGAAGCTGTTCATATTTTAAGCTGTTCTTTATTTACATTGGCCTGTATCAGTGTACAGTGGTTCATGTCAGCATTTGCAGTTTCCTGTCTACTCTTCTTCACAGTGGCCAGACACTTTTAGCAGTCAATTCATTTAGTCTTGGATTATGAAGAATAACATGTATATGCAACTCAATGCAGTTATTGTTTGAAGAGAGTGCATTATTACCAATTCTACCCCTGTGATTCTTAGATAAGATACGAAAACCAGACATCACAAAGCATCGGTGGTTTGAGCCCTTCTACACTGAGGAGAAAGTCCAGCTTGGTTGTAACATGCCTGGTGATGGATGGAAGTATGACTGGTATAAAGACTCCTTGATCACAAATACAACCTTCCCTATCAGCTCAGCATCTCTCTCTAACACTGGTGTGTATCACTGCAAAGCAAAGAGAGGAGACTTCTCAGTGGACAGTGAGACTCTACAAGTGCGAGTTCAAGGTGAGTCCATAATTTACCTCTTTATTGTCATTTCTGTTGTGGAATATTCTTCCCATTGTGCATTCATTGACTTTACAATGTCTCAGTAAATTTCCCAGGAAATGTACAGACTGATTAACTGTAGGCCCACTTTGGAAGCGTCCGCCAAATGTGTAAATGTAAATAAAATGACAGAGTTAAGAGAGTTAAATATGTATTTTAGATTAATTGATTTCATAAACAGGAAACACATTCGTTAAAGTTTCATGGTAAGTTTTTCCAAAGAAAAAATATTGTCAGTTTAGCTAAAAAGAAGCATGTCATGACTAAATCATAATCTGATTCATTGTAAAATACAGCCATTTTAGAAATTTCTCATTTTAGAACACAGTTTTTGGAATTTTGTATGTTTCATGAGCTCATTATTATTTTAAAATTTCAACACTGTAAAGTTTTTTAATTCAGTTTTGGTGCTGTTCCAGCCTCAATTTAGGCAAACGTTTCTTGGCATTTTCATTGAAATCATAAACAAAACCAGCATAAATATTATTTTACTAGTCTTTAAATTACTGTTATGATTATAAAATAATTATAAATTATTTTTATAATTATAAAGGATCACAGCCAACAGTCCTTCTGAATCAAGATCCATCATTCACAGACATCTACACCAAGTTCAGTTTGTTAAATTATTATTATTGTGTTTGTCTGTGCAGAGCCGCCTCAACCAAAACTGTCAATAGAGTCTGAATGGAAAACATTTTACCCAACTGAAAAAGTGACTCTGAAGTGTTCAATTGATGGAGGTTCAAATGAATGGGGCTATGAATGGTTTAGAAACGGAGCTCAGCTTTCAGATGACAAGGACTTTTCCTTTTCTGGAGACACACTCTCAATCAGCTCAGTAAAAGTGAGTCATTCAGGACAGTATACCTGCAAAGGAAAACACCTGAAGAGAATGCCAGTGACTACAAGACAAACAGAAGCTTTGCAACTTGATATTTATGGTAAAACTACTTATGATATTCTATGATTAATATATATGAATGTAATTGACAGGCACCCAAAAGAGTTCAGTAAAGAAGCTGTTTATATTTTAAGCTGTTCATCATTTACATTGGCCTGTATCAGTGTACAATGGTTCATGTCAGCATTTGCAGTTTCCTGTCTACTCTTCTTGACAGTGGCCAGACACTATTAGCAGTCAGTTAATTTAGTCTTGGATTATGAAGAATAACAAGCATATGCAACTCAAGGCAGTTATTGTTTGAAGAGAGTGCATTATTACTAATTCTACCCCTGTGATTCTTAGATAAGATACGAAAACCAGACATCACAAAACATCTGTGGTTTGAGCCCTTCTACACTGGGGAGAAAGTCCAGCTTGGTTGTAACATGTCTGGTGATGGATGGAAGTATGACTGGTATAAAGACTCCTTGATCACAAATACAACCTTCCCTATCAGCTCAGCATCTCTCTTTAACACGGGTGTGTATCACTGCAAAGCAAAGAGAGGAGACTTCTCAGTGGACAGTGAGACTCTACAAGTGCAAGTTCAAAGTGAGTCCATAATTTACTTCTTTATTGTCATTTCTGTTGTGGAATATTCTTCCCATTGTGCATTCATTGACTTTACAATGTCTCAGTAAATTTCCCAGGAAATGTACAGACTGATTAACTGTAGGCCGACTTTGGAAGCGTCCGTCAAATGTGTAAATGTAAATAAAATGACATAGAGTCAAGAGAGTTAAATATGTATTTTAGATTAATTGATTTCATAAACAGGAAACACATTCGTTAAAGGTTCATGGTAAGTTTTTCCAAAGAAAAAATCATCTCAGGTTACGTATGTAACCATGGTTCCCTGAGAACAGGGAACGAGACACTGCGTTTGAACGCATATGGGGGGGCCTATGACGTCATAATAGGCGCGACCCGGAAGTATAAAAGGAGCGTCTAGAGAAGCAGTCAGTACCTTATCGTCTGAAGGGACTGTTCAGCAGGCAGCCCAGAGGGAACGAGACACTGTGATATGCATACGTAACCTGAGACGTTCCCTTTCAAAAGGGAACTCTACACTGCGTTTGAACGCATATGGGGAACGATATACCCACGCCGCCATGCTTGAGGGGAGTGCATGCCAAAAAATGGCTAGACAAACGTCAGAACTAGCAGTTTCAACTGAAATGCCAGAACCACTCCCCCTACGAGTCATACATAGGCTGTCAGTGACAGCATTCCCTATGGCCAACAGCCCAAGCTATAAGCCTCAAAGAGGCCTTCCACAGAAGGCCTACCAAGGCCGCTCAAAGGCTTCTGGGACCAAACTTCTTTTCGAAGAAAAGAGGGTACCTCTAAGGGAATGTAGCCAGGGGGCCCGAAGGAACCCTAGCCAGTCACTTGTCAGGGGAACAAAGTCAACCCTGAATGCCACCAGGGAGGCCGACCTGGTCTAATAAAAACAACCTAGTCTTGGCCAACGACCTGTCTGAACACAGAGTCTCAAATCACATTCTTCAGAGAAGATATCCAGTAAGAGTGACTGCAAAGAGGCAGTAACCAACTCAGACCAGAACACAGAGACGGGCATCCTGGAGAGTAGGACTCAGCTTAGCGCTTTTTACCCTTACCAATGAGGGAAGTAACACTCTGCTCAATCCTAGGATCTACTCAGCGCCTGATTATTTGCACTGAGGAGGCTGTGCACTCTAAAGGGACCCAAACAAGGGGAGTACAACCAGCCTAAGGGCTGATCTTCAACAGGGAGGCCTCAGAGAAGCCTTCAACCACTGACCAGACTTAGGGAGCTAAGTACTATGCAGAACAACCCTCAAATGAGGGGAGTACTGGGCTCAACCTAACAGATAAACCATACTGTAGGCACAAAATCATGGAGGCCCAGGAAGGGCCTGCAACATGACGTAATTCTACATCGTGTAGAATATATCACAGCAGCCTTGAAAAAGGCCAAACATGTGAAAACTACATGCTTAATCTGCTTAAAAGACACCCAGATGTGGGGGGAATAGCTTAAAGGGCGGCCTGTGAAGGCCACACACCTAAAGCAGCTCACTTGCTGATAAAGCAAGAGCCCACAAACATGGGAACTCGTTCTGATTGAAACCGAGTTAAACTAGCAGATAAGACTGTAGAGTGCCTCACATAACAGTCCACCTCAACACATTCCAACAAGCAGTGTACTCAGTAAAAACACTTTTTACTCTTTAAGCAAGAGGAGTACAAACCTACGCCATCATGTTCTTGAAGGAGGCCCAAACAGGGCCTGCGACTCCAGAAAGACACGTGGCGTCAGCTAGTGGCAGTGTCTAAGCTCTAAGGGAGCCATATATGAGAACCAAACTATCCAGTGAGGTTAACTATTTAGTTCAATCTGAGCTTAATTCTATTCAACACATTCCAACAGGCAATGTACTCAGTAAAACACTTTATACTCTTTAAGCAAGAGGAGTACAAACTATGCCAACATGCTCTGAAAGAGGCCCAAACAGGGCCTACCACTCCAGAAAGACACGGGCATCAGCCAGTGGCAGTGTCTAAACTCTAAGGGAGCCTAATCTGAGAACCAAACTATCAAGTGAGGTTACCTAGCTTAACTCAACCTGAGCTTAAAATCTACACATTCCAACAAGCAATGTACCCAGTAAAAACACTTTTTACCCTTACAGAAAGGGGAGCACAAAGAATATATGCTGCCATGCTTCTGAAGGAGGCCAAAACCGGCCTACTACTTCAAATGATCACGGGCATAAACCTGTAGCAGTGCTAGTTCTAAGTGAGCAAAACTCTGGCTAAACATCTACCAACAAAACTTGTGATACAACAAGCTATTGTGCTCTGAAGGAGGCCCAAAACAAAGCCTTCTACTCCAAACAACACAATCAACATCTTGTGGCAGTGTTCAGACTCTAAAGGGAGCTACATAAGAACCAAACTGAATAGTGAGGTTCACTAAACAAACTCAACCTGAGCTATGCATTCCAACAGGCCATATACTCAGTAAAAAAACACTTTTTACCCTTCTTAGCAAGGGGAGTACAAACTTAGTCACCATGCTCTGAAGGAGGCCAGAACAAAGCCTACTACTACAGAAAACAGGTGCTAACCTGTGGCAGCAACAGAGTTATTGGGCTCACATTGTGTAGGGCAAAATAGAACTAGAGTATTAACAACCCTGAGAAACAGGGGAATGCTTCACTTTTCATTCATACTACCCTGAAATTGTGAATTTCAAGGGTGGGCGCTTTTCACCAAAGACGGAGACATCTGTACTGAACCCTAGGGAACAGGAGCTTAAAGAAAGCTAACACTGTTTCACTCAAGGTTGAATCTTAATTCAAAAGGTTCAGGGGAAAAGACTAAACAAAGTATAGAATGAAAAGCTCTAGAAAAGTGGGGCCACAGCAACACTAGCATTTTCTTATTCACATAGTGATAAGGGGCCTACCACCTGAGACAACGGCACCAGGGAGACTTAGAAATAGTCTGCTACCTTAGCTGCTATCTATCTTGCACCTACACCAAAGGGGTAATGGGCCTTGGCCTGACAACTCTGATAAGACGAGGCCAGAACTAGGAAAAACTACACTCTCCTGACAGGGGTAGTAAAAAGGGTGAAATGCTTCAGTATATCACCTAAACCCTAGTTCTAGCATAGGCCAGCAATAGCTGTGGGCCTATAGGGCCACACATAAGCATAGATCTGCCTGGGGCTTAACTCTCTGGGGTCTGAGGATTTTCGGGGCCATGGAGAAGTTTTGACATGCCCTGACATTTGTGCTTTTTTCAGTTGTTCATAAACATATTAATGGAAAAAGTGTCATTACACTGTATTCAGCACAAACTAGGCTACAATAATATGTGAGGAACATGTATGTACATGTTTGTGTTTTTGAAGGAATAACGTTTATGCGTGGTTATTGAAAAAACAAAAAACTTAAGTCACTGAAATAAAGCCAAAAAATATATATTAAATCTGTGTTCACAAGACTTCTGGGTATTGGAGGTTGTAGACTAGAGTTTTTGCTTCAAAATGATGTAAAAATTATCCTGCATACTCGTTCATATAAAACAATATATTGATTTAGTTTTTGTAAGACACTTTTTGTCAAGAAACACAGTATGCGTGGAGGCGTGAATCATCATGAATAATCCTGTGATTCACACCTGATTCACACACCTCTAATGACCTGCATATCAATGAGCTCTTTCAGTCAGGTAGGCTGTGAAAAAACCCTCTGTGATCATGTCTCAAGCTCATCATGGTGTATATCAAACATACAGAAAAAACAGCAATACTGTGAAACATTATTACAATTTAAAATAATGGTATTCTATTATTGTTACGTACAGAAGGGAGCGGAGACACTGGTAAGTGTAAACAGAGTTTATTGAATGACAACAGAGCGTGCAGGCAGAGTGCAGGTGAGTTGAAGCAGATGGATAAGTTGACTGGACGTGATACTGGATCTGATACTTGTCTTTGTTTTCCCGGGGAGTGTGGATGCAGATTGGCGTGGAGCAGACGAACACACTGAGACTCACAGGAGACGTGGAGACACAAGGAATCACAGAGAACGCTGGAGACAGGTAAGTAGTCGTATAAAGGAGTCCTGAAGGTAAGCATAACAGGTCAGTATGCATTAACGAGACCGGACAGAGAGTGAGTGTTCAGGAGTGTGTTTTATGCTGCTGTGGTGATGAGTGCTGATGAGTGTCAGGTGTGGTTGGTTAATACTCAGGAGAGGGAGTGCATTGTGATTGGGTGAGTGTAGAGCCTGGCGTGTCTGTGACATTACCCCCCCCTCCACGGTCCGCTCCTGAGGACCGCGGACCCCGACGTCGTGGTGGTCGACCTCTGCCACGAGGAGCTGGTCTGTTGGGATGTCTGGCATGGAAGTCATCAAGGAGACTTGGATCAAGAATATCATTCCTAGGAACCCATGATCGTTCTTCGGGACCGTATCCTTCCCAGTCCACCAAGTACTCTAGGAAACCACCACGACGCCGGGAGTCCAGGATGTCTTTGACTTGGTAGGCCACTCCGTCATCTACGATGAGTGGAGGAGGGGGATCTTCGGTGTCACCAGGCTCTGTGGAGGGAAGAAAAGAGGGATGGTGAGGCTTCAGAAGTGAAACGTGGAACACTGGGTGAATGCGAAACTCAGGAGGGAGTTGCAGGTGATAGGTGACAGGGTTGAGTTGCCGGATGATGGTGAAGGGGCCAACGAATCTAGGACTCAGCTTCCTACAGGGCAGACGCATCTTGATGTCCCGGGTTGACAGCCAAACCTTCTGTCCTGGTTGGTAGTTGGGTGCGTGGGAACGTCGAAGGTCGGCTGTCAACCTGCGCCTGCGTAGGGCTCGTTGGAGTTGCAGATGCGCTGAGTCCCAGACCCTCTCGCTCTCCCGGAACCAGTAATCCACCGCCGGGACGTCTGATGGTTCCCCATCCCAGGGGAACAGTGGGGGCTGATAGCCGAGCACGCATTGAAACGGAGTAAGACCTGTGGTGGGCTGACGGAGAGAGTCCTGGGCGTACTCGGCCCAGCCCAGGAACTGGTTCCAGGAGTCCTGGTGACCGTGACAGAAGGTACGTAGGAAATGGCCGATCTCCTGTATCTTCCTCTCCGTCTGCCCGTTCGTCTGTGGATGGTAGCCAGAGGAGAGACTTATGGCCACACCTAGGAGTTTGAAGAAAGCCTTCCAGACTCGGGAGGTGAATTGTGATCCACGGTCAGATACAATATCTTCAGGTAATCCATAGTATCTAAACACATAGTTGAACAGTAACTCAGCGGTTTCCATAGCTGTGGGCAGTCCAGGCAGGGGAATTAGTCGACAGGACTTGGAGAACCGATCTACTATAACCAGCACGCAGGTACATCCGTTGGAGACTGGAAGGTCAGTGATAAAGTCCACTCCTAGGTGTGACCAAGGACGAGTGGGAACGGGCAGAGGTTGGAGTTTACCGGAGGGAAGATGGCGTGGACTTTTGGAGATGGCACATTCCCTGCACCCCTGTACGTACCTCCTGACGTCGGATGTCATATTTGGCCACCAGAAGCGCTGTTTTAACAGCGAGAGGGTCTCGTTGACCCCTGGGTGGCCAGTGCCCAGTGAAGTATGTGAAGAGTGAATTAAGGGGGTGCGTCGTGCTCATGGAACATACTTCAATCCAGGGGGGCAACCCGGCGGGGTGTTGGCGGAGGCATTGGACTCGGGGAGCGTCTCTTCTGACCAGGAAATGGGACTAACGAAGAGTTTTTCGGGGATGATGGGCTCTGGGTCATCGTTGCTTTCTTCAAGACTGTAAATGCGGGACAGGGCATCGGCTTTTACATTCTTTGATCCAGGACGATAAGAGATGGTAAAATTGAATCTCGTGAAAAACAGAGCCCATCTTACTTGGCGGGGATTCAATCTCTTGGCATCTCGTAAATACCCCAGGTTCTTATGGTCAGTCAGGACCACAAATGGATGTTTCGCTCTCTCAAGCCAATGCCTCCACTCCTCCAGGGCGAGCTTGATGGCGAGAAGTTCTCGGTTGCCGATGTCGTAATTTACCTCCGCCGGGTTGAGTTTCCGGGAGAAGAAAGCACATGGATGGAGTTTCCTGGGATTCCCCTGCTGCTGCGATAACACCGCTCCCACTCCGGTGGTTGAGGCGTCGACCTCGACGACGAAGGGGAGATCTGGGTCAGGGTGAGCCAGGAGGGGAGCGGTTGTGAACGCCGTCTTGAGGTCTTCAAAGGCTTGAGTGGCGGCTGGAGTCCAGGACAGAGACTTGGGCTTATTACGGAGGAGGTTGGTGAGTGGACTGGTGATGGAACTGTAGCCTTGGATGAAACGTCGATAGAAGTTTGCAAACCCCAGGAATCTTTGTAATTCTTTTACAGATGTGGGAATGGGCCATTCTTTTACTGCAGTAACCTTCCTCTCGTCCATGCGGACGCCACTGCGATCGATGTTATATCCGAGAAATTGCACTGAGGGCTGATGGAAAGTGCACTTCTCGGCCTTTAGGAAAAGGTGGTTGGAGGACCTCCGCAACGTGCTGGCGATGTTCGGCCATGCTCCGGGAGTAGATCAAAATGTCGTCAATGTAGACCAGGACGGACTTGTGCAGGAACTCCCGGAGCACCTCATGCATGAAATCTTGGAATACGGAGGGGGCGTTGACCAGTCCATATTGTATGACAAGATATTCGTAATGGCCAGTAGGTGTCACAAAAGCTGTCTTCCACTCGTCCCCCTCACGTATTCTGATGAGGTTGTACGCGCTGCGGAGGTCCAACTTGGTGAACACAGTGGCGCCGCGTAGATGTTCCAGAGCTGATGGGACGAGAGGAAGGGGGTAACGGAACTTGATAGTGATTTGATTGAGAGCTCTATAATCGATGCAGGGCCGCAAGCCTCCGTCCTTCTTAGCCACGAAGAAAAAACTTGAAGCAGCAGGGGAAGTGGACGGTCGGATGTAGCCTTGTTTTAGAGCCTCGTCGATATACTCCTCCATGGCTTTCTCCTCCGGGACGGATAGGGAATATATTTTCCCCCTGGGCACTGGCTCACCTGGGATGAGGTCGATGGCACAGTCCCATGGCCGATGGGGAGGCAGCTTGGAGGCTTGTTTCGGACAGAAGACATCACTGAAGTGGGAATAACAGGCAGGAATGTCAGTAGAGCGTTTTTCAAGTGGACTCTCCACTGTAGTAGCACAGACTTGGATTTCTTTGGAACTTGGAGAACTGAAAACTGGGAACTCAGGAAAACAGTCTTGGAAACATTGGTTACCCCACTTCAGGATCTCTCCTGTCCTCCAGGAGATGGTGGGGTTGTGCTGCTCAAGCCATGGGCGCCCTAGAATCACGTCAGCTGTTGAATCCTCCAGAACCAGCAGCTGGATCTCCTCCATGTGGAGAACTCCAACTTGGAGAAGAAGTGGTCCCACGCTGTAACGTACTTTCCGCAAGGGTTTTCCAGTTACCGCGTGGATCTGGTAGATCTTCGGCGTGGGGGCTGTTTTGAGTTTAAGCTGGCGACAGAGGGCTCCGGAGATAAAGTTTCCAGCTGACCCAGAATCGAGGAGCGCACTGACTGGAAGACAGAAATCAGCAGCAGTAAGTTTTACAACAATTGTGAGTGGTTTCATCTTATTCATTGTGGGCAGAATGACACTCACCATTGTGCTTTGTGATTGGGTGAGTGTAGAGCCTGGCGTGTCTGTGACAATTATATACTTTAAAATATAATGTATTTCTGTGATGCAAAGCGTCTAAACATTCATGTTACCTCTATAGCATTTCATATAGCCTTTTAGCTTAAAAGCATGCACATTTGGAGAAATATTGATGGATTCTCATATGTTTATGTCAATTTTCTATACAGAGGAGTAATATTTATTCAATATTTATTGTCATCACTATGAGCACTGGATACTGTGTTTTCAATTCATACTTGCAGCCGGAGGGCGCTCTGTACACCTTTAGTCCACAAATTAATCTAAAGAAGAACAGGACATTCCAGGAACTAACGGCATGTCTTCCAGAGGTCGCTAACCATGGCTTTAACATACACTTTTCAAGACAATAAATACACGATTGAGACGATGTATACATGTATTGCCTCAGAATTTGCGTCTGAATAGCGCTCGTTCCGTGGGCGTGGCCGCATTAGCGGATAATGAGCTGAATCACGGGCGTCTGACATGTCTCTTTTCATACAGATTACATAAATACAGAATTTTTGTTTTAGATTTGACTTACACGATTTAAAACCTGACATTTCAACGTTTCTTTAGACATAAGTCTAATTTTTTTGTGATTAATATTCACTAAGTTACAGTTCATTTTCTGAGAACTATCAGATTAGACTTCGTTCAGAGGGAGACGAGAGATCACGCATCATGTTAGTTTTCATTTTGCAAAAAGCACAACATTTTGTTTTTACTCTGAGTGTACACAAATAAAAGAAAATATTCCACAGATTAAAATGGTGTATAACTCTTAATTGTATGTGCAACACTGACGGAGTATTTTGAGTCTCTTTCACACTGGTAAGAAAAAAACCGAGGTGGTATCGCCGGCGTGACCGCCGACCCGAGGGAGTTAAACTCAGCCTCTAAAACTCTCAATAGAGAGGAGGCAACTCTGAAATAAACTCTATAAAACAAGAGCTCAGAGGAGCGATGCTCAACCCAAGCCAAACAATGTCAGGCGGCCCCGAAGGCTGACGCTTAACATAGATCTATCTGAAGTAAAGAGTGCCATTCTCTAATACAAACTCTAGCTATGACCAGAGGAGAAAAGCTACTCTACCATATGGTGGCTGTAAAGGTGGCCATATAGCCAACACAAAGATAACCAACCTAATGGGAACTTTAGGGCCCTAATTTTCCCCT
Source organism: Mylopharyngodon piceus (assembly GCA_039654765.1). NCBI lineage: Eukaryota > Metazoa > Chordata > Actinopteri > Cypriniformes > Xenocyprididae > Mylopharyngodon > Mylopharyngodon piceus. The sequence continues at coordinate 28,798,229 of CM077446.1, forward strand.
TCTATTTCTTTTTACACACCCAGGAAAAAACTATACAGGAAAACTAAGGTCAATATATTTAAATATATAAATATAGATCAAGCTTACTCCCTGTGGCTCGAAGAACGGAGACTTACCATCATAGAAGGATGGAATCTATGGTTCTTTCAAGCCTGAAAGAGCCCCTTCACTATCAAGCCAAAAGGCGAGCCAACAGAAAATTTTTACCATGGGCCCAGCCCTCGGCCTGATCTGTAAGAAGCGCCTGGGTAAAAAATATCATTACTCAGGAGGTGGAAGAAGAAAGGAGAGGGTAGATGTAACTACCCTCATGGAGAGGAAATCAATCACCGACGCTGCTGGTGTCTGTAATTGATTACCTCCCTCAAATCTTTCTTCTCCCTAGAGTCCCGCCTTCTTTGGGACCTGCTCCGATGAGGAGGAGGTGCCCGAGAGGCGATACTGGACTTCTGGTCCTGTCTCCGATCCTCGGATCAGGACGGGCCAGGACCTCCTGTCTGTCTGGGCCCAGAATCGGATCTGAGCGGTATGCAGGTTTTAAACACTGCCGTTGATCCAGATCCTTCAGCAGATCAGCCTGGTAAGCCTGTAACACTGCCACCGTGTGTAAGGCAGCACCAGTCTGACCCGCTGCCGCGTATGCCCTGCCATTCAAGCGAGATGTCATCTTAAGGAGCTTCAAAGGCAGGACCGGAGCTTTCAATGTCTGTGCCCGCCCTGTGACGAGATAGTTAGCAAACATCTTGTCAATAGGGGGCATCGACACATACCCATTCTGGCTCATTCCCTCAACATCAGCGAAATTTGCTTGCTGATGTCAGTGAATATGAGCCGAGTACGGGTTTCTCCATGCCTTCTCGATCTCCACATGTAGATCAGGAAGGAATGGAAGGCTCACGGGGCTGCCAGATTATGGTCAGAAAGGAACCGTACGTCGAGCCGTCCACGTGTAGTCCCTTTCTTAACGCGCTCTCAAGGCAGCTGCAGCCTGCCAGAAGCATGCTCCATAACCTCGAGCAGCTCCACATACGTGGGGCAGGGAGGCTTTGAAGTTTCAGAAGGCTCGCCTTCTTCCTCTTCAACAGCCATCTCCTGCTCTCTTGGGCTTAAAGCCAGAAGAGCACTCGCTGCTGGTTCAGATGATGTCAAAGAAAGAACATCATCATCATTTAGAAGCTCACCCTCATCAGCCGCTGGGGGTTGCGAGAGATTTACACCTCTCTCAAACTCCTCAGCAAGCTCCATCTGTGAGCCCCATGATTTCAGTCGCCACTCCGCCTCAGCACGGGCGGGACCAGAACCACCGGGCACAGATGCCGGCCCCTCTTCCCTTGAGAAGAGGGCTAAACGAGAGCGGAGCGTCCTAATAGGCAGATGCTCACAGTTTACACAGACAGCGCCCTCAAGCACTGTCCGTGCATGCTCCTCTCCCAGACAGAAAACGCACAGATTGCGTGTGTCATCGGGTGTGAAAAACCTGGGACACAGATCCACACACTTCCTGAAACATTTGTTAGACATAGTAAATTCCTTACCAGATTCGAAGAATCGCAATCAAACAAAACAGTCCCTGAAGACGATAAGATACTGACTGCTTCTCTAGGCACTCCTTTTATACTTCCGGGTCATGTCTATTATGACGTCATAGGCTGTCGCCGGCCAATAGGATTGGTGAGATTTGATAATTGCTTTCAGACACCGGTTCACATGATGACGTTCCCCCATATGCGTTCAAACGCAGTGTAGAGTTCCTTTTCAAAAGGGAACTTGTCGGTTTAGCTAAAAAGAAGCATGTCATGTCTAAATCATAATCTTATTCATTGTAAAATACAGCCATTTTAGAAATTTCTCATTTTACAACACAGTTTTTGGAATTTTGTATGTTTCATAAGCTCATTATTATTTTAAAATTTCATCACTGTATAGTTTTTAATTCAGTTTTGGTGCTGTTCCAGCCTCAATTTAGGCAAACGTTTCTTGGCATTTTCATTGAAATCATAAACAAAACCAGCATAAATATTATTTTACTAGTCTTTAAATTATTGTTATGATTATAAAATAATTATGAATTATTTTTATAATTATAAAGGATCACAGCCAACAGTCCTTCTGAATCAAGATCCATCATTCACAGACATCTACACCAAGTTCAGTTTGTTAAATTATTATTATTGTGTTTGTCTGTGCAGAGCCACCTCAACCAAAACTGTCAATAGGGTCTGAATGGAAAACATTTTACCCAACTGAAAAAGTGACTCTGAAGTGTTCAATTGATGGAGGTCCAAATGAATGGGGCTATGAATGGTTTAGAAATGGAGCTCAGCTTTCAGGTGATGAGGACATTTCCTTTTCTGGAGACACACTCTCAATCAGCTCAGCAAAAGCGAGTCATTCAGGACAGTATACCTGCAAAGGAAAACACCTGAAGAGAACGCCAGTGACTACAGGACAAACAGAAGCTTTACAACTTCATATTTATGGTAAAACTACTTATGATATTCTATGATTAATATATATGAATGAAATTAACAGGCACCCAAAAGAGTTCAATAAAGAAGCTGTTCATATTTTAAGCTGTTCTTTATTTACATTGGCCTGTATCAGTGTACAGTGGTTCATGTCAGCATTTGCAGTTTCCTGTCTACTCTTCTTCACAGTGGCCAGACACTTTTAGCAGTCAATTCATTTAGTCTTGGATTATGAAGAATAACATGTATATGCAACTCAATGCAGTTATTGTTTGAAGAGAGTGCATTATTACCAATTCTACCCCTGTGATTCTTAGATAAGATACGAAAACCAGACATCACAAAGCATCGGTGGTTTGAGCCCTTCTACACTGAGGAGAAAGTCCAGCTTGGTTGTAACATGCCTGGTGATGGATGGAAGTATGACTGGTATAAAGACTCCTTGATCACAAATACAACCTTCCCTATCAGCTCAGCATCTCTCTCTAACACTGGTGTGTATCACTGCAAAGCAAAGAGAGGAGACTTCTCAGTGGACAGTGAGACTCTACAAGTGCGAGTTCAAGGTGAGTCCATAATTTACCTCTTTATTGTCATTTCTGTTGTGGAATATTCTTCCCATTGTGCATTCATTGACTTTATAATGTCTCAGTAAATTTCCCAGGAAATGTACAGACTGATTAACTGTAGGCCCACTTTGGAAGCGTCCGCCAAATGTGTAAATGTAAATAAAATGACATAGAGTCAAGAGAGTTAAATATGTTTTTTAGATTAATTGATTTCATAAACAGGAAACACATTCGTTAAAGGTTCATGTAAGTTTTGCCAAAGAAAAAAATCTGTTGTCAGTTTAGCTAAAAAGAAGCATGTCATGACTAAATCATAATCTGATTCACTGTAAAATACAGACATTTTAGAAATTTCTCATTTTAGAACACAGTTTTTGAAATTTTGTTTCATGAGCTCATTATTATTTTAAAATTTCAACACTATAGTTTTTAATTTAGTTGGTAACACTATAATAACTGCACGCTATGAAGCATTAGTTAAGCATTAGTAAATAGTCAATTCATAATTTATAAAACATTAATAGACATTAAGCAGTTTATAAATACAGCTATAAATGCTTTGTTCTTGATTTCTAAGCATATCTATAATGTGTTTAATAATTGTATTTTCATACTTTATTAATGATCAATTTATCATTTATAAATTATGTATTACATTATTTACAATCCAGTTATTTAGGAGTTGTCAGTGGTTAATAAGATCATTTAGAAAGTGTAAGTAAATGATTAATAAACTATTTAAATGTACATTTATGCATCTTATTATTTAGACATAGTAATAGTTACTCAGTGTGTTAATAAATGCTTTATTAACACATGTTCCTACTACAATTCATGATTAATTCAGGTAGTTATAAAACATTTAGTGGTGGTTAGTTGACTATTTTTGTGAGCTCATCTAAAGTGAGGACTATTTATGCCTCGTAAAGCTTTTATAAAGGAGATTTAAAGGAACATAGAAATATTTATTTCAAGCAAAAAATGAAACTTTACGACGGGTAACGATATAAAATTAAAAATAAACCTCTGCAATGTCACAGAAAATAAACATTCCTATACACCTCCAGAAAACATAACTGTGCAGTAAAATGAAACTAAGTCTTTACAATCTGATATAAAAATAATCTGATATAAAAATAACTTTCTTTAAAGTGTAAACATTGCTGAATATAAATTTACCAGTGCCAAAACTGGATTACAGGAGTGCCAAAATACAACAAATAATTTTTTTTATAAAACAATAATAATATAATAAAATATTTCACAGTGTCAAAACTACCTCAGTACAAACTTTAAAACATTAGAGAACAGCAGTGCAGAAGATAACTGAGCCTTTAAATCTCCTTTGTAAAGCTTTATGAGGCATAGATAGTCCTCACTTTAGATTAGCTCACAAAAATAGTTAACTGACCACTACTAAATGTTTTATAACTACCTGAATTAATTATGAATTACAGTAGGAATATGTGTTAATAAAGCATTTATTAACACACTGAGTAACTATTACTATATGTCTAAATGATAAGATGTATAAATGTACATTTAAATAGTTTATTAATCATTTACTTACACTTCCTAAATGATCTTATGAACAACTGACAACTCCTAAATAACTGGTTTGTAAATAATGTAATACATAATTTATAAATAATAAATTGATCATTAATAAAGTATGAAAATACAATTATTAAACGCATTATAGATATGCTTATAAATCAAGAACAAAGCATTTATAGCTGTATTTATAAACTGCTTATTAATGTATATTAATGCTTTATAACTGATGAATTGACTATTTACTAATGCTTAACTAATGCTTCATAGCGTGCAGTTATTATAAAGTGTTACCATTTAGTTTTGGTGCTGTTCCAGCCTCATTTTAGGCAAACGTTTCTTGGCATTTTCATTGAAATCAAAAACAAAACCAGAATAAATATTATTTTACTAGTCTTTAAATTATTGTTATGATTATAAAATAATTATTAATTATTTTTATAATTATAAAGGATCACAGCCAACAATCCTTCTGAAGTAAGATCCATCATTCACAGACATCTACACTGAGTCCAGTCTGTTACATTATTATTATTATTATTATTATTATTATTGTATTTATCTGTGCAGAGCCGCCTCAACCAAAACTGTCAATAGAGTCTGAATGGAAAACATTTTACCCAACTGAAAAAGTGACTCTGAAGTGTTCAGTTGATGGAGGTTCAAATGAATGGGGCTATGAATGGTTTAGAAACAGAGCTCAGCTTTCAGTTGATGAGGACATTTCCTTTCCTGGAGACACACTCTCAATCAGCTCAGCAAAAGCGAGTCATTCAGGACAGTATACCTGCAGAGGAAAACATCTGGAGAGAACGCCAGTGACTACAAGACAAGGAGAAGCTTTGCAACTTGATATTTATGGTAAAACTACTTATGAAAATATGATATTCTATTATTGATATATGTGAAAGAAAGAATGATTGGCACCCAAAAAAAGTTCAATGAAGCTGTTTATATTTTAAGATATTGTTCATTTGCATTGGTCTATATCAACGTACAATGGTTCATGTCAGCAGTTTCCTGCCTACTCTTGACAACAGGTTTCAGCGGTCAGACACTATTAGTAGCATCCAAATTTGTCAATAGCATCCGAAAAGGAAAACATTTTTTTTACTCAAGTGAAAAAGTGACTCAGTTGATGGAGATTCTAATAAATGGGTCAATAAATGGTTTAGAAATTAAACTTCTCAAGGATAAGGACATTTCCATTTCTAGAAATACTGTCAATCATCTCAGTAAAAGTGAATCGGGATTGTATGTAAGAGAAAAACATGGAAATGAAAATGTGAAAGTCATTTCAGAAATTAGCAAAATAATTCAGATAGTGACAGTCAGGAGCCTTAAAGAGGTTTGTTCTGCTTTCTGTTCACTCAAACAATTATTTATGTCTATGGATTACAGTTTTAACACAAACTAACAAACTTAATGTGATGCATATTTGTCAATTATACTTAAACCAAACAAGAATGAGATTTGTGCAACATGATTCATGTTTTTGAGTATAGGATTGGTTTAGCTTCTTTACTGTTGCAACTTTGTATTTTAGAGTGGAAGGTGATTTTTAGTGGGACATTCAGTTCATAGTCTCAGATTACCTAGAATAACAAACATACTCAAAATTATTGTTTGAAGGTGGTCCATTATTATTATTATTATTTTTTGCCTCTGTTGCTCCTAGCTGACACACCAAAACCACACATCAGAAAAGATCAGTGGTTTGAGTTCTTCTACACTGAGGAGGAAGTCCAGCTTGGTTGTAACATGTCTGGTGATGGTTGGGAATTCCACTGGAATAAAAACTCAAAACCCTTGATAACAAAACCAAATTACACCATCAAATCAGCATCTCTCTCTGACACTGGTGTCTATCACTGCAAAGCAAAGAGAGGAGACTTCTCAGTGGACAGTGAGACTCAAGTGCGAGTTGAAGGTAAGACTCGTGTACCCATATAAGCTGCCTCTTGTGGCCATTTATTTTATAAAATAAAAAAGTAGCAAAGCACTCAATGAAATGAAAATGTGAAGTTAGTAATAGTTCACCCAAAAACACAAAAATCTTTTCAGCATTTACTCACCCTTATATCATTCCTGTACAACGTTCTTTCTACTGTGGAACACAAAAGAAGATATTTTGAAGAATGTACTTATTTTTGTCCATATGAAAGTCAATGTGGTCTAGTGCTGTTTTGGACCCCAATGGCTTCCAAAATATCTTCTTTTATGTTCAATGGAATAAATACAGGTGTGGAAGGACATGGGGGTGAGTAAATGATGAGTGAATCTTCATTTATGAGTGGACTATCACTTTAAGTAAAGTTTACTGCATGATATGCTTTGAACATACATGGTTTAAATTGATTTTAAGTGGATTTTAAATAGTTACCCAAAGCTAGTAAAAGTAAAAGCACTGATGCCTATTGATTAGAAGTAATTAGAAGGCTCAGTATATTTTATAACAAATTATTTATAAAATAACCTTTTGTTTTGTTCTAAGCGCGGCCACCTGCAGTTCTGAGTCTGGAGACTGAATTGAGCGACATCATGTCTGGGAATATCCTGACCCTCAGGTGTAACGTCTCAGATGGCAGACAGTGGAGCTACGCCTGGTTCGAGAACGGACAGAAGCTCAATGGGTCGTCACATATGTTCAAAGTGACAGCAACTGAAGAAACTATTAAAAGTGAATTCAAGTGCAAGGGAATAAGGACAGAGAGACCACTGTACTCCGCTCTGAGTGAGGGTTTCACGGCCAATAATATTAGTGAGTAATGTGAATAATTATTATTAAACTTCATACAGTGTATAGATGTAAATGATTTGTGGATTTTAAGTCAAGTTATAGTCAAGATTTTTACATAATTTTTACATAAATTTTACATTTCTACATAAATCTTTGAAGGGAATATTAATTTCACTTGATTACCTTTATAATTTCCCTCTTTATTACAGTATTAAAAAGAAAAATTTTGCTGGCCATCTCAGGATGTCTTGTCTGCTGTATTATAATCCTGATCATTGGGTGCCTCGTTCTAAGATTCACCCGTAAACCAGGTACAAACAGAAAACAATTCATATATATCTGAAATTAAGTGTCTTAATTGATGATAGTGGTCTCATCATTAAAAAACAAGCAGTGTCTATTATACCAAGCACCAACAACCAGCCTCGTGTCGCCCATTGCTTCAAATACTGTAGTACCACTTCTATTTATACTTTCTTTGAATAGTATCTGTAAATGGTTCCAGTGTAAATACGATTCCATTTGTTGATATTTACAGTTGGTGTAAACAGTTGCTATTAAACATGTAAGCCTTTGATGTGGATTCAGCCATTTTGAGTTTGTTGTCATACACTACCATTCAGAAGTTTGGGTTTGGCAAGATTTTTTAATGTTTTTGAAAGACGTCTCTTATAGTCACCAAGACTGCATTTATTTAATCAAGAATACAGTAAAAACAGTGACATTTAGCTTCTATGTTTTTAATTATATTAGTAATATTTTACATTTACAAACCCGATTCCAAAAAAGTTGGGACACTGTACAAATTGTGAATAAAAAAGGAATGCAATGATGTGGAAGTTTCAAATTTCAATACTTTATTCAGAATACAACATAGATGACATATCAAATGTTTAAACTGAGAAAATGTATCATTTTAAGGGAAAAATAAGTTGATTTTAAATTTCATGGCATCAACACATCTCAAAAAAGTTGGGACAAGGCCATGTTTACCACTGTGTGGCATCCCCTCTTCTTTTTATAACAGTCTGCAAACGTCTGGGGACTGAGGAGACAAGTTGCTCAAGTTTAGGTATAGGAATGTTGTCCCATTCTTGTCTAATACAGGCTTCTAGTTGCTCAACTGTCTTAGGTCTTCTTTGTCGCATCTTCCTCTTTATGATGCGCCAAATGTTTTCTATGGGTGAAAGATCTGGACTGCAGGCTGGCCATTTCAGTACCCGGATCCTTCTTCTACGCAGCCATGATGTTGTACATGATGCAGTATGTTGTCTGGCATTGTCATGTTGGAAAATGCAAGGTCTTCCCTGAAAGAGACAACGTCTGGATGGGAGCATATGTTGTTCTAGAACTTGGATATACCTTTCAGCATTGATGGTGCCTTTCCACATGTGTAAGCTGCCCATGCCACACGCACTCATGCAACCCCATACCATCAGAGATGCAGGCTTCTGAACTGAGCGCTGATAACAACTTGGGTTGTCCTTGTCCTCTTTAGTCCGGATGACATGGCGTCCCAGTTTTCCAAAAAGAACTTCAAATTTTGATTCGTCTGACCACAGAACAGTTTTCCACTTTGCCACAGTCCATTTTAAATGAGCCTTGGCCCAGAGAAAACGCCTGCGCTTCTGGATCATGTTTAGATATGGCTTCTTTTTTGACCTATAGAGTTTTAGCCGGCAACGGCGAATGGCACGGTGGATTGTGTTCACCGACAATGTTTTCTGGAAGTATTCCTGAGCCCATGTTGTGATTTCCATTATAGTAGCATTCCTGTATGTGATGCAGTGCCGTCTAAGGGTCCGAAGATCACGGGCATCCAGTATGGTTTTCCGGCCTTGACCCTTACGCACAGAGATTGTTCCAGATTCTCTGAATCTTTGGATGATATTATGCACTGTAGATGATGATAACTTCAAACTCTTTGCAATTTTTTTCTGAGAAACTCCTTTCTGATATTGCTCCACTATTTTTCGCCGCAGCATTGGGGGAATTGGTGATCCTCTGCCCATCTTGACTTCTGAGAGACACTGCCACTCTGAGAGGCTCTTTTTATACCCAATCATGTTGCCAATTGACCTAATAAGTTGCAAATTGGTCCTCCAGCTGTTCCTTATATGTACATTGAACTTTTCCGGCCTCTTATTGCTACCTGTCCCAACTTTTTTGGAATGTGTAGCTCTCATGAAATCCAAAATGAGCCAATATTTGGCATGACATTTCAAAATGTCTCACTTTCAACATTTGATATGTTATCTATATTCTATTGTGAATAAAATATAAGTTTATGAGATTTGTAAATTATTGCATTCCTTTTTTATTCACAATTTGTACAGTGTCCCAACTTTTTTGGAATCGGGTTTGTAATTACTTCTTACAAAACTTTTGTTTCTTATCATTATCTTTAGGGAAAAAAGAAACAGTACCAGAGGACTTGTTTTTCTCAATGGCAGGCTCCAAGAACCGTAAGTTTTTTTTGGAAAACAGCTTATAAATTATATTAAATGACGATTTTTGAAAATGTAAAAATGCAGAAAGTTTTCTGTGATGGGTAGTGTAAGGGTTAGGGGATAGAATACAGTTTGTACAGTATAAAAATCATTATGTCTATGGAAAGTTCCCATAAAACCTGAAAACCCAATGTGTGTGTGTGTGTGTGCATGTGTGTGCGTGCGCGTTTTGGTGATTTATGAGGACACAAATTTGTATAATGATATGGGTATTAGACTGGTATTACAACGTAAATATGAAATATGAGGATATTTCATGAGTCCTCATATTTAAAATAGCTTTAAAAACATACTAAATGTTTTATTAAAAATGTAAAAATGCAGAATGTTTTCTGTGATGGGTAGTGTTAGGGTTAGGGGATAGAATACAGTTTGTACAGTATAAAAATCATTATGTCTATGGAAAGTTCCCATAAAACCTGAAAACCCAATGTGTGTGTGTGTGCATGTGTGTGCGTGCGCGTTTTGGTGATTTATGAGGACACAAATTTGTATAATGACATGGGTATTACACTGGTATAGTGTAAATATGACGACGTAAATATGAAATATGAGGATATGAGTCCTCATATTTAAAATAGCTTTAAAAACATACTAAATGTTTTATTAAAAATGTAAAAATGCAGAATGTTTTCTGTGATGGGTAGGTTTAGGGGTAGGGGTAGTGTAGGGGGATAGAATGTACAGTTTGTACAGTATAAAAACCATTACGCCTATGGGATGTCCTCACTTTGATAGCAAAACAAACCTGTGTGTGTGTGTGTGTGTGTGTGTGTGTGTGTGTGTGTGTGTGTGTGAAATGTATCCACATTTACATTTATATGGGTCGTTAATTACTCTGCAGAAACTGCTTCACCCCTAGAGGAGTACATGGACAACAGTCCCGCAGAGATGGAAGGTATAATGTGCCTTTTACTGTGTTTGGCTGACATTACAATTAAAAACACAATCATGTACTCATTTACTTTAACAAATGGTACTATTTCATATCACGTCTTATACTTTGAGATAATATTATATGAAAAACTATTAGTGACTCAACAAGTAAAGTTTTTTTTCTGCCATTTTGCATGAATTTGCTTGTATTACAAGCCAGAAATATGATTTTGGATTTTTAAACTAAAATAAATCGCCACACTCTCTCTAATATCATTAGAATGTGAGGAAAAAGAAGAACTGCTCACTGATCACGTTTCAGCCGTTCATGAAGATGATGTGATTAAAGGTAAGACCTAACAAATGTATATCTACAAATGTCTAACATATCATAATATTTGTAACAAATCAATAATTTCATATTCAGTACACTCTAAAAAGTAATTCAGGGGACCTTAAAGACTTAATTAAACATTTTAAGTTCTGTTGACATGATAATGTTGATCATTACATTAACTTAATATTGTGTGTAATTTAAACTCAAATTTCACCGTTACTCAAGTAGTTGGAGCAAATTAATTTTGAGTAATCAACAAATTTGTGTTTGTATTACAAATTATTAAGGTCCTCTACATATCTTCCTCAACATAATTTCATTCAAAGTTGTCATAACTTAAAAATAATGATGCAAACTGTTGCATTAGTTGTTGAGTCAACACATTTTTTAGTGTACATTACACTTTTAATAATAAAGGTTCCAAAAGGGTTTTTTTTCACAGTGATGAAGAACCAAAGAACTTTTAGTGATCATTTCTTAAAAGAGACGTTTTTCTTAGTGTAATTTTTTTAATTATTTTTTTAATTAAACTAAAGGTTCTTTTTTGCTATAAAGAACCTTTAGTGCACTGAAAAGGTTCCACTGATGTTAAAAGTACTTCATGGAACAATCAGTGCCAATAAAGAACATCTCAGTTACTGATGTAACCCTTGATCCCTGAAGGAGGTAACGGAGACGTTACATCAATACTGACATACTGGGGTCTCGCCTGGGAGACCAATCACCTTCAACCAAGTGGTAACTAAACGGGCCAATGGATATGACACAAACGCTGGTAAGATGTAGTGTGCCCTTTTGGCAACTTCCCTTAAGGCTCACGTAAGCCCTAGGAAAATTAGTCTTCTATACGAATGGGATGAAAGGGACAGGGCTTACCCTGAGGATGGTCATAGCTGCTGTTCTTCTTATCATGATATTTCATGGGAAAGAATGCTTCGGTTCTCAATTCCCATATTGCTCTGCACAGGGGAGAGCTTGCTCTTTTCCCAGTTGACCAGAAGCCTCAGATGGCTGAGGTGCCTGAGCACCAAGTCCCTGTGTTCATATAACAGATCTCGAGAGTGAGCTAGAATAAGCTAGTCTTTAAGATAGTTCAAAATGTCCACCTCCCTGAGCGGGGTAAGGGCAGCTTCCACGACTTTAGTAAAGATGCAGGGAGACAGGGACATCCCAAAGGGGAGGACCTTGTACTGATATTCTCGACCCTCGAAAGCAAAGCATAGGAATGGTCTGTGTCGAGGTAAAATTGAGACATGAAAGTACGTATCATTCAGGTTGATCGCTGCAAACCAATCCTGGGGGCGAACGCACGTGAGGATGCATTTCTGCATGAGCATCTTGAATGGGAGCTTGTGAAGTGCATGATTCAAGACACGCAGATCCAAGATTGGCTGTAACCCACCTCTTTTCTTGGGTACGATGAAGTATGGGCTGTAATACCTTGACTTCATCTTGGCTAGAGGGACAGACTCTACTGTGATCTTCGCCAGCAGGACCGCAATCTCTGCATGCAGGACAGGGACGTCTTTGTTTGCCATAGAGGACAACAGGACACTGCTGAATCTGGGGGATGCCTGGCGAACTGAATCGTGTAGCTGATTCTGACTGTCCGAATGAGCCAGCAGGATGGGCTGGGAAGTGATCGCTGTACACAACCACTCTGCTCCGAAGCAAAGTATAAATGAATGAGCCTTATATACCTGTATGTTTGGGTAGGAGTGGCTTGGCATGCAAATCTCACTGGCCAATATCCATTGATTCGTTTAGTTACCACTCGAAGATGATTGGGCTCCCAGCCGAGACCCCAATATGTCAGTATCGACGTAACGTTCAAACGTGACTGACTTAATGGGAACCTTTATTTTTAAGAGTGTATATAAAATACAGGAGTATACCGTAATAATCTTTCTGAGCAATAATTACACAATCTCAGAAATCAGTTCTCACAAATGACTCTCACATTTTTCTCTTAAAGATGAAGACTCACCAGCGGCAGAAGCTAATGGCCTGACATCATTTAAAGGTAGTGAAATTGCACTATTTTAAAGGCGTTTTGTACTTTTTATAAATTGGTCTTAAAAGTCTTACTTCTTGGTGTTAAAAAGTGTTTCACACTAAGGGTGTCTCAATCAGCTCCCTAGTTCAGTAGTCAGGGTACTGATCAGGGAGTCGGCCATTTTAAGGGCTGTCTCAATCGCAGAATCCTTCCAGGGCACTAAAACGTTCAGACCAGGAAGCATTGATGCTCGCTATGCTCCCTTAACAGAAGTTCTGAAGCACAAAACTTAAATCACGTGAGCCAACTCACTACACATAACAACATGCAATAGATGTTTTTTTTTAAATACAAACCATTATATTATTAGGCTATATTTCAGCATAAACACAGGTAATTAACATAATCTAGCAAACATTTATAATTTATTTATGGCTGAAATTTTGTACGTACAGTGCACAGCATAAATGAGTACACCCCCTCTGAACAAATACAAAAGATGTATTTTCTTTATGATCACTAATACAATTCATGGAAAGATGGCAAAACTAAAATGTATTAAACATATACATAATAAAAACTGAGAAATATATGTCATTTATAGCCATAAAATAAGTAAATTAGCCTCATTGCAGAAATGAGTACACCCTAGATTTAATTCAACAAATGTATAATATTCTAGTACTTTGTATGCCCTCCATAATTTTGAATATACTGCTCTGACCCTTCTTGGCACGGAGTGTACAAGTTCATGTCAAATTGTCACATCTGTCCTGTTTAACTCCTGGATGATGATCTCCTTAAATGCCCTGATCTTTAATGGGGAGTGTTGCTCAACTCGTCTCTACAGAATCCCCCACAGGCACTCAAGAGTGTTAAGACTGAGTGCAGTACATGTCCACAGAAGGTTTTTCACCTTGGGAGAATGCATATCCTCATTGTCATGTTGAAAAAATGCCCAACAATGCAGGGAATGAGGAAAGGGTAACATCTTCTGTTTCAAGTTTGTGTATTAAATTGCACAGTGGTGTGGGAATTCATGACAGCATTGATAAAGCACAAATCCCTGACACCTTCAGCACTCATACATCCCTATATAAGAGCTTTACTATCACTGAACTCTACTGTGGGAACCAGGCACTTCTCACTGTATTCCTCCTCTAGCAACACCATAACATTTTGGATGCTGTTAGATCCAAAATGATTGATTTGGTCTCATGAGACCAGAGTATTGATTCCCAGAATCTATATTTTGTAAATATATTTGTAAATATCACCTTGATAAGAAAATCTTATTTTCCTGAATAATTTTGACATGCTTCTTTGGTAATTGATTAAGCAGACTTGCTGGAACATTATATCTCTAAAGAACCTTAACATGTCTTCTAAGTAATTGAGTAATTGCTGACTTTCAGAAGTTTCAGAGGGGGTGTACTCATTTATGCTGTGCACTGTATATGTAACAAGCAAAGTATCATAATGTACTTTAAATAACATTAAAAGTAATGTCAGAAAGAAATCAGCTCTGCTTTTGTTTATAAATACCAGTAGTGATGTTGTACACATCGCCGGAAATAGAGTCATAAGTGTCCCAATGTGTAGTGAGCCAGCGTCCTTTACTGTCCTTACCAGTGCCCGAATTCATGTACATGATATACTGATTCACGAGCTCGGGAGCTAGGGAGCTGATTGAGACGCACCCTAAGCCTGAGTTAACATCTTTTACCTGGGTCATAAACTGCCTCAATGCTTTATTAAATATTCATGCAGTCATAAAAACATAGTAACCTCATAAATAATAATCACTGTTATTATCCCTGTAAATATGTAAATAAAAAGTCCCATCCAGGGTTTAAAAATGTACAGGGTGAAATCTCGAAACCTGCGATTAACCATTTCAGACTCTATATTAACAAGTAAGTATTCTTAAGTATGATTAAACCCATAAAAAACAGATTTGTAACTTATTGTCATGTTTCTGCCTCTCCAGGACTCTGAACCATTATGTCAGCAATCAACATCATGTTGGAGTTTCTATATTTGCACTGAGGCAGCTAAATTACATGCTTATATTAAAAAAAGATTGCATTAGCACGGCACTTTGTCTAGTAGCAGCTGCACTTTTGTATACTTTTAAAGGTGGAAAACCAGCTTGTTTGCAGCTTGAGAAAATATAGAATTGAACTGCAGTGTTGTGGAGACAGCATACTGCCTTAAATGAAAACTGATTGTAGAGGGAGATGAATAATGGACAGAAAGAAATTATAATTATCAGAAGTAATCAAAGTTATATCTGTTATATCTGTCTACCTACTCTGTTTTTTTTTTTGGTTTGTTTTTTTTTTTTTTGTTACTTGCAAATTCAACTATTAACATGACATCATAAAAAAAATGATTGTAATACATCTACTGGAATATATTTTATTGTTGTAATTTATTTGCATATTGAACAAAAGATTTATTTTTTTCTACTGTTTGAGTGCCACCTTCTTAAAAATATGTAGTTTACACATTTTATTTGAGATATTGTTTTTGTGTGTGTTTGTGTATTCTTTTTTTAGTGTGTTGTTCTGGATTATTTACATTCAAATAAACATGTAAGACTAACACAAAGTTAGACTTTCACTTGATCATCCAATAAACTGGTTTTGAAAAGCCAAATGCACTCATTTTATGTGTTCTGAAGTCAAACTTATGAGAATTGTATTATAATACTACCCAAATGCTTTCACAGTCTACTTGATTACAACATTGTGCAGTTACAGAAATAATAATAATAATAGTAATAAACATTTGCTCTGAATTCCAGTTAACTCTCAGGTTATCTATCTATCTTGAGGAAATGATGGGACAGGCATTTTTCTAAATAGTTTGATCCATTTAATTTACACAAAACTAACTTAAAGATACACTATGTAACTTTTTTCTGTTCAAAATTAACAAAATTCAAATAAGCCAATACATCATCAATCTTTTTGTCTTACCCTGATTCATTGAGATATGCCTATATTATAAGTGTTTATATTTTAGACCTAGAGGGATGGTTTTCGTGGGAAATTGCGTTCATACGTCACTCACCTGTGCGTGTTTTGTTACGCATGGTGTGGGAGTAGCATAAGTTATTTGTGAAACTCAGCGAGCGAGAAAGTTTGACATAGAGCAGCTAAATCTCCAACCTCCAGGGAATCACGCGTTTAAAGACTAAATCAAAAATGCTGAACAGAGGAGAGTCTGCTGGCAAAAAAAGAATGCGACAGAGCTCATAATAAAATGAGAATCAAGATTTGCTTGGCTTTTCGGAGATGGCGAGGCCTATTTGAAATATAAGTGATGTGGAAATGGTGTTTTTATTACTCAACAGGTGAGTAAGGTATTTCATTGAACAGATGAATTGCTATATGTAGCTCTCTAACAGAGTTCATTGTAAAGCATTATTTGTGAAGGGTCATTTTATTAAATACTTATTGTGAGTAATAATACAGTTACTAATCTCTATAAATGCCCATTGTTGGCTTTAAAGGGGACCTATTAAGCAAAATTCATTTTTTAAGGTTTTTAATGTGTGTCCACTGTGTGTAAACAACCAGCCTATAATGGTAAAAATCCAACCAATTCCCATTTATCATTTTCAATCTCTCAGAACACACTGTTTGATACTTCCCCCTACTCCTACATAAGAACATGGTCCAAAAGGGTTGTACCTAGTAACCTAGTAACATGGTCCAAAAGGGTTGTACCTAGTCTCTTAATGAGTCATGGGTGTGTTTTGGGCGTAAAAGACAGGTGCACTTGAACCATGGTGGATTGTATTTTACATGGTGGAATACAGAAACCCTCAACCAGACGAGTCATTCTAAATACATGTGTGTATTGCCACGATTGGTCAAATAATTAGCCAATTTCACTTGTCATTACTGCAAATAGGTCATTCTGATACATGCAATGACTATCCATTATGACATGTAGGCATTTTTTATCTTTATTACTAACTTACGCATACTGTATTACTAACACACCCTTTAAATAACAAAAAATAAATAAATAAATAAATAAATAAATAAATACATACATTTTTAAAAAATACTGTCATTGACTTTAGACCAGGTTTTTGTTGGTCAATGGCGTAGTCGTTTTCAGTTGCCTCAAAATAGCAACACGCCAACAATGCGCCTGAACACACCTCGTTTTCAGACCAGCACGCCCATGGGCGAACAGATGGGTGCAAGTGCATTTGCTGTTGTCCAGCACCACGTTGTAAACAACGTGGTGCTGGATGTGAAAATGATAACTGCGTGGGGCTGAAAGTACAAAAAAAGTCGGGCATCGGGCATCACATTGCACTGTGTGTATGATAGGGCCCTTTAAGTTGTTCACTTGCAAATGTAACTAATGAACAATATTTCCTGTAATAAAATAATGAATAAAACACAGAAATCATTAATACAAACAGTTGAAAAAATATATATTTTTTAAATGTTACATACTAGCAAAACACTGAAACAATATTTTTTTAAAGTATAATTGCAAACTGCTATAAGCAATACCATGTGTGGCTGAGGAGATATAGATTTTAACAAATCAAAATGACCATTCATGACCTCTAATGCAAACATTAGCCATTAAAGACATAAATAATAATAACTAATTGATAGCAAACAAGTCTCTCTGAAACTATGTTATATTTGATCATTAATAAATCAGTGTACAATGGATTATGAGCATGCACATTGAAAAAGCAAATGCATAAGTAATTATAAAAATAATATAAATGTAACTATAACTGAAGAGTTCATTTGCAAAACCTGATAAACGCCACTTCAAAAAAAAACTGACTGCTCTGCTGTACAATAATAATAATAAAAAAAATATATATATATAAAAAAAAACATGAGTTGTGAGAATTAATAAAAACGGAGTTATGTGTTTTTGCAAATGAACTCTTCAACTGTTCTTATAATGCTTAAGTATAAATGGGGCTATAATTCATTATAAGTGTTACCGAATTTATTTTCAAGTACTGTTAATGGGTAAAGCAGTAACGTCTTCAGCTAGTCAGCTTGAGATCCTTTCCATCTAAACTAGTTTTATCTCTTAAGTAACTAAAGCTTTATTTATATAGCACCTTTTAAAACAGTGTTTACAAAGTGCTTTACAGAATAGAAATACACAGAGAAGAAAAAAACATATAGAAATAAAATGATAAATTCAATATATTAAGATGATAAAATGAAATACAGACCAAAAATAAAATCACATAATAGAAATAAGATAATAAAATACAACAATAAAATGAATCAAGGAAAGGCTCGAATTTTTAAGGGTGCACAGTGAGTCAATTGCTCGTAGGTTGTCAGGAAGAGAGTTCCATAGCTAGAGACCGAAATGACTAAATGCTGACTCACCAATTTTTAGCCGTGTCTTAGGCACAACCAACAAATTACTATTTGATCTTTGGAGCGATCTTGCTGGAATATATTTACTGGATTTCATAGTTCTATATATAGTGGCTTATAAATTTTCTAGTGGTTTTTAGACACAAATACTTATATTTAATGAGTTGTGGATTTGGATTTATACTTAGATATTCTCAAAGACTACTTTTTGTCAAGGTTTAGACTTTTTTTTTTAAATGTTGATTTGAAGTGTCGGTTTTTGCATTAATTTTACTACAGTCAAACCTGAACAGAGGAGGGCATTTTTTTACACATAACATCAAAATTCAATAAAAAAAATATAACAAAAATGAACAGGTGTTTTATTACAACTTAATAAATCTGGGTCTGATCTGATTTCAACCTCTTATTTGAGTTTTAGCTCAATTTTACCATATTGTTATAGCCATACCGGTAAATTTGTGTGTGTATAATGGTGTGTTGTATGTGTGTGTGTCTGTGAATGTGTGTAAGTGAGTGTGTGTTTGAGTGGGTGTTTCTGTTTTGGTACTCTCAATGTTTGTGAGTGTAACCTCTTTCTTGCTGTTCATTTTTTTACTGCTTTGGGGCTGAATTATTAATTTTATTTCACACATTTGTATAAACTTGCTCTGTCTCATAGTTGTGCTAGTTCATATATATGTGTGTGGGGGGAGGGGGGTGGGGGTTGGTTGTCTATTTTGCACTCTTGGCATTTAGGAGTGTCATCCCTTCATTGCTGTGCACTTTTTTCTGCACAGTGGCTGACTTGTAGTTTGTACCAACAAAAGATTCTCTGAGTTTTCGTATTTTTTCGTATTTCCCATGTCGGTCATTTTTGACCGCAAAGAAGGTAAGTGTGACTATTTTTTTTTACGACCCTTTAACATGTCCGAATCATGTCCTTGATTTTTTTGTGTGTTCATATTGCTAATGTGCCAAAAGTCACCAAGTGTCATCT
Source organism: Mylopharyngodon piceus (assembly GCA_039654765.1). Classification (NCBI taxonomy): domain Eukaryota; kingdom Metazoa; phylum Chordata; class Actinopteri; order Cypriniformes; family Xenocyprididae; genus Mylopharyngodon; species Mylopharyngodon piceus. The sequence continues at coordinate 28,817,651 of CM077446.1, forward strand.
TATTCCAATGAAGCTACGATTTTTAACATTTCAAAATATAAACTTTTTTGGGCAAAAATGACCGAAGTCATCGGTCATTTTTGCCTGAAAAAGTTTTCTTCAATTTATTTTTTTTAAAACTCTGACTTCGGGTCTTCATTCATCATATCTGGTCTTTTGAGTCTTTAACTGTAAAATTCCCTTACAAAAGGGATCTAATATTCAGCTACCCGAGGGTGAATAATAATCTTAGAGAATTAATGATTATAGCATTAGCCAGTACTTTTAAATTAACTTTGGTGTCAGGTGCTCTGGCTCCAGGCAAACATGTGACTATGGTGGCTGGTGTCTCTATTTTCACGTTCCGTGTAATAGAATCACCAATAACTAGGGCATTTTCAACAGGAGTCTCAGTGGGTGCGTCACTGAGTGGAAAGAACCTGTTTGAAGTTCTAATTGGAACAGAACAGAGGTGTTTTGTCCCGCGACTATGCCGTCTCACAGTCACCCAGTTGCCCTGCTGCAGTGGCTCTACAACTGGAACCAGACAACGCTGACAGAGAAGGCTATGCTAAACATGTGGCAGGGCAGTGACAATAACAGGAGAAGATGACATGACTTACCGTGTTCGTTGACTGGTTCCGGGTTACCACAGTTGTTTGATGGACTCGTAGAAAAAAAGATGTGTGCGAGAGAAAAAAAGACCGTAAGCACGGATGACAAAATGCTAAATGCTTAATGAAATGCTAATGCGTTGTGCTAGTGATAGCGATTTAGATTAAAAGCTAGCAATGTCAGATTAATGTGATAGGCAATATTAGACAGTATCAGATATATGATGAAGAGTAAGTTATTAGCAATATAAACAACAAGGAATGATAGTAAATAAAGATTCAAAACAAAGCTACACAGAGCTACAAACGCAAACCACTCAGCATATATATATATATATATATATATATTAGAGCTGGGAATTTAACGCATTCAATTTTTTAACGCACTTGCCCTGCCCCCAGACCTACATAGGACATCTGCCATTCATACAGTTGACTGATGATGAATATGACGCTGGGCAACAACTCACTGCGTGATATAGCCTATAGCAGTGGTCGGCAACAGGCAGCCCGCCAGCAATAATATCTGGTCCGTGCCCGCAGCCAGATTATTTTGATAGAAGCTGGTTCTCAAATAGATCTTTGTCTCGTGGTGCCGTCTAATACTATCACCGTGTCTACACCAGACACGACTTTTTTTGTGTCGCGCCACGCCTGCAACAGCTAAAAGCATAAAAGACATGTTTTACCACTCTATTTATTACAATGATTTTATGTATAATAGTTTTAATTGGTTTACATGTTTTTTTTTTTTTGTCCGTTTTATTCCTCTTACCATTTTAAGTGTGTGTATGTCTTTAAGAAATGAATTGTTGGCCTGTCATGTGACTACATCTGTATAAAGAGAACAGCATGACAGTCAGTCAGTCAGTCAGTCACACACACACACACACACACACACACACACACACACACACACACACACACACATATACACACACACATACATACATACATACATACACATACACACATATACATACATACACATACACATATATACATATATACATATACATACATCCCACCTGGATTGTGGAGTTTCCTACCTGTGGACTTACCTTTCCAGAATCTATTGCAAACTTTTGGATCATCACTACCCTGGACTTTTGTATATACACTGGTGGACACTCACATTGGGACTTATCAGCACACTAGGATTCTTGGACTGTTTTAGGGTATGGTGTTTTTGACTGTATGCTTTTAACAGACTAAGTTTTACTAGTTTTATTGTGTTGTTTTAAAGTCTTATGTGAATATTGTAAATACACCATTCTTATTTAAACTTATCTCTGTTTTATGTCTCATTATTTTAACCACTAATGATCTCACACAGTAAACCCCATTTTAAATCTTGTAACTCAACCGATTTGGCTGATCGTTACATTTGGTGGCACGTACAGGGAACGATTACGATTTTAAAATTGTGTTGAGAAAGTAGTAAAAGATGACGACTCATTTTGGTAATACTGCTCCTTTTAAAACACCCGCTAATTTTAATGATGAATGGATTTTACACCAGTGTGATTGTGAACAGCTTCGCGCTGAAGTACTTTCTCTTAAAAACATTGTTTTAAAACTGGAGAAGGATTTTAAAGACTCTGTTAAAAGTCATTTTAATCATGAAGTGTATTTTAGAGAGGCTGTGGATGTAAAATTCAATAAGTTGGAGGAATATGTGAAAGAGGCTGTGGCGGCATTAGAGAAAGAGGTTGTGGAGTGCTTTCAGAGGAGAGACAAACAGTGGGCAAAACAACTCCTGCAGAGACATCCAACCCTGTGCCTTCCAACATCTACACCTCTTCACCTCCTACTGACTGTTCCACCATCTCAACACCTTCACAGACGGACAGCAGAGCAGAGCAAGGAATTAGCTGCACTATGACATCATCAGGGCCAGATGTCAGCTACATCTTCTCTGTTCTTCCCTTCTCCAGTGAGGAAGTCAACAGCGTACAGCAGGATGACGTCACACTCACCATCATCTCTTCCACATCCCAGACTGACAGGATCACAATGATTAACCACCAGGGAGTGCTGCACCGACGGATCCAGCGTGAGGACGGCCAGCACCGACTGCAGCTCGATGTTCCAAAGGCCTTGAACCAGCAAATGCTACAGAGCCTCCACGAAAGGACAGCGGAGAGACATCACAGTCGGCTGAAAACTCTCCTCAGCATCCTGGAGGTCGCCTGGTGGCCAACGGTTCGTAAAGATGTCTGGCGGTATATGGGAGACTGCAAAGTGTGTAACGTTATCAAAAAGAACAAAGAACCATCTCGTCATCCTTCATTAACACCAACACCAACCATCAAGAGAGACTATGTGACACTGTCACATAAAAGACATGTTTTTCCGCTCTATTTATTACAATGATTTTATGTATAATAAAGTTTTTTTGTTGTTTTTTTTTGACCAGTCACATGACAGGAAGCAGGAACTACATCTGTATAAAGAGAGCAGCATGGCAAACAAACAGTCAGTCAGTCAGTCACAGTCACAATCTATCTGGTTTGTCGAGTTTCCTACCTGTGGACTTACCTTTCCAGAATCTATTGCAAACTTTTGGATTATTACTACCCTGGACTTTTGTATATACACTGGTGGACATTCTCATTGGGACTTATCAGCACACTAGGATTCTTGGACTGTTTTAGGGTATGGTGTTTTGGACTGTATGCTTTTAACAGACTAAGTTTTCCTGGTTTTATTGTGTTGTTTTAAAGTCTCATGTGAATATTGTAAATACACCATTCTTATTTAAACTTATCTCGGTTTTATGTCTCATTATTTTAACCACTAACGATCTCGCACAGTAAAATCTGACCCCATTTTAAATCTTGTAACTCAACCGATTTGGCTGATTGTTTCAATAACCTTCGGTAAATTAACTTCTCTAAGAAAATGATTTATAAAACATCAGTTGACCATATGTTTACTTTCAGTTTCATATTTCCATATGGATAAAAAATAAAAATTATACCCTTATCCTTTATATCTCAAAATTAAAATTCAGTCATCATTTAATCAACCTCATGGTCCAAAAGTTTGTGTAATAAATTCTCTGTTGAATCAAATAAAATATTCCTTTCTGAATCTACTTTTTGTAATGTCTGTTTGATGCTTTACACAATGACTTTAAATTATTTTTGGGGGGTAATTTCTCAGCAAAATTTGATATGTGATAAATTTGCAATTAATTAATTGCCACATCATGTAATTAATTAGATTAAAAATTGTAATCGCTTCCCAGCCCATATATATATATATATATATATATATATATATATATATAATATATTATATGCAAATTACAGCAAACTACTGTTGTTTCCATCAGCCACTGGGTTTTCAAATATCAACCTCTTAGTATCTTAGTATAAATTAGCAGCTGTTATTGACATCATTGCCAGGCTGTTTTTTTTTGTTTTGTTTTGTTTTTTAGCAAATTAGCTCAAAAGAAATATGAATAATTAATCATAACTAGTTATTATGAATTATAAATATTTGGATCAGTTAATAAAATTAACTTAATGTAATAAAATTAATATTACAATCAGTTAACCTGTTTGGCCATGAACACTCAGTGTTAATTGTTTATTCATTCTAAGAAATGTTCATTTCCGGGTTATGGGAAATAACATTCTTATTGTACAGTACTACTCAGAGCATGTAGTCAGAATCTGCATGATTAGGGACTTTGGTATATGAGCATTAAACACGGACAACTTTACATGTGACATGAACAAGACTTTATTAACTAGACTAAACACTTAAACTACTCTAACATTCACACACATACATGCATACAGTTTACCATGGGAAAGAGAGAGAGCTGAAGCAGAACACAGGAAAGCAAGAAATTATAGCATTGTTTGAAATTCAGCAGATCAACAGCCTTGAGCAAACCATCAGTTTAGTTCTAACATGCCCTTCTTTAAAAGGGGTAAGGATACATACCCCCCGGTTTCACAGACAAGGCTTAAGCAAGTCCTAGACTAAAATGCATGTTTGAGCTGTTTTAACTGAAAGCAACTTGTACTAACATATCTTAAAATATGTCAGTGTCATTGTTTTATCTCAAGATGCACACCAGTAATTTTTTTTTCAAGTGTACATTTATAAAAGTTACTTAAATATCCTAATTGAACTAAGGTTTTAGCCTAAGCCGGGATTAGGTCTATCTGTGAAACCAGGCCTTAATGTATCAAATAACGAGACTAAGTTTGATACTTGCATGTCTCGCCAATTTGGATTAAATTGTCCTGATGCAATTTGTGGAGGCCCCCTTTGATCTTTGCTGATGTTGTCTTGAAAGAGAACCAGTTGGATTCAGAGGATCTTTGGTGAATGGAAAGTCTAGGCCGGAGCCTGGCACAAGTTTGGAGTTCCTTAGAAACTTCTAGCACAGCATCATCTTCACATCAGCGTTTTTCAGTAAAGGAAAAAAGGGGCCTGTGATCTTGTGATCAGTAGTTTTAAAGTGAAGATGTCACACCCTCTTGAGGTGTCTGAGCCAATAAGGAGTTGTTCCTTCAGAGGGTACTTTTATACGAGTCTTTGTCCTCTAGCAAGATATTAGCATAAGACATTGGATTGGATGTATGAGAGAAGAACCTTCTAGATTCTTATAATACTATTGTGTCACAGAGTTAGCAACACGTAACATAAATTATCAAATAGGAAACAAAAGTTAGAGTCCATCGATACCAAACATGCTACCCATGTGATTTTAGTTAACCATAGTATGCAACTCTGAAACAATAATACCAAAAGAGAGAATTAATACATAGGCCAAACCCTATAAAAGGAAAATCATGAGAGGGGAAAAATGGATACATGTTTATACATTTCTCATGTGGTTATATATAGAATATATAGGATTAAAAGGGTGTATTTGTCCTTCTCAACAAGAATTAAGTCAGAGTCACAAGTCTCTGCAAATTTTTTCTGATCGTAAAAAGTTCTTATCAGTTTTCCTGGTTCTGCCTGTGTGTTAGCTTCATTTAGGATTTTAATTGCAGTTTTGGGGGATGGGTTCACAGATCTTTGTTGGGAGAGTTTTCTGGATTATTCATTAAATATAATGAATAATTCTGTGTCTGATTGGTCCAGATGCTACATTTTGAGTTACGATTTGAGTTTGTTGCAGCCCCACCTATAGCTGAATTGTTAAAGCATCTGCTTACATGATGTTGGTTCACCACATGATAAAATCAGGAGGCTGGGCTAAATGTGACTTAGACAGAAAAATGACTTCCAACCTTTAACTGTTTTAAACTGTGAGGTTTATTTTGGGTTTAAAACTGAAGAATGATGCTATAGAAGACATATTGTCAGATTGTCTTTTTGTGTAAACGTGTAAAAGTGCATACAGTACACTTCAGTGTTGCAGAGACTGTTCACTGAGGCTCTACATTGACTACAGCTGCGAATGGAAACATTTAAAATCTTCCTTTTGACAGGTAGGGTGCCTTTATTAATTATATTTGAAACCAATAAAACTAGCAAATCACTATACTGTAACCCAGCTTTTTGATGAATCTATTCTAAATTATAGTGGTCGTCTGTGTGCAAGTAACATCTCAAGAAAGCAGTGAACGTAAGAATCTTTTTTTTTTTTCTTTTTTTTTTTCTTTTTTTAATATATATACTATAGGTGGTTTCTGGTTATGTGAACTTTTTTTTATTCTGTTTCATTTGACTGTTTTATTTTTACACCATTGTATTAAAAAGTGTTGCTATTTAGTCATGGCAACACTTTATTTTAGGGTCTTTTAACTAGTTGCTTATTAGCATCCATATTACTAGAATATTGGCTGTTTATTAGTAATTATTAAGCTCATATTAAAGGGATAGTTCACCCAAAAATGAAAATTTGATGTTTATCTGCTTACCCCCAGGGCATCCTAGGGTAGTTGACTTTGTTTCTTCAGTAGAACACAAATGATGATTTTTAACTCCAACCGTTGCAGTCTGTCAGTCGTATAATGCATGTCAATGGGAACACGATCTATAAGAGTCAAAAAAACATGCACAGACAAATCCAAATTAAACCCTGCGGCTCGTGACGACACATTGATGTCCTAAGACACAAAACGATCGGTTTGTGCGAGAAACCAAACAGTATTTATATCATTTTTTACCTCTAATACACCACTATGTCCAACTGCCTTGCGCACGGCATCCGGTGCGTGAGGTGTGTACGTGCTCTGGCGTAGTTTAAAGGATTAGTCCACTTTCAAATAAAATTTCCCTGATAATTTACTCACCCCCATGTCATCCAAGATGTTCATGTCTTTCTTTCTTCGGTCGAAAAGAAATTAAGGTTTTTGATGAAAACATTCCAGGATTATTCTCCTTATAGTGGACTTCAAAGGTCTCTCCAAACGGTTGAAGGTCAAAATTACAGTTTCAGTGCAGCTTCAAAGGGCTTTAAACGATACCAGACGAGAAATAAGTGTCTTATCTAGTGAAACGATCGTTCATTTTCTAAAAAATTCAAATGTATATGCTTTATAAACACAAATGATCGCCTTGCACGTGCTTCCGCTTTCCGTATTCTTCAAAAAGCTTACGCTGTATGTCCTACGCCTTCCTTATTCAACTTACGGAACGAACGCGGCGCCAGTTCCGTTTTTTCCGTAAGTAGAATAGGGAAGGCATAGGACATACAGCGTAAGCTTTTTGAAGAAAATTTTATTTGAAAGTAGACTAATTCTTTAAACTACGCCAGAGCGCGTACACACCTCACGCACTGGATGCCGTGCGCAAGGCAGTTGGACATAGTGGTGTATTAGAGGTAAAAAATGATATAAATACTGTTCGGTTTCTCGCACAAACCGATCGTTCCGTGTCTTAGGACATCAATGTGTCGTCACGAGCCGCAGGGTTTAATTTGGATTTGTAATTTGGACTCTTATAGATCGTGTTCCCATTGATATGTATTATACGACTGACAGACTGCAACGGTTGGAGTTAAAAATCATAATTTGTGTTCTACTGAAGAAACAAAGTCACCTACATCTTGGATGCCCTGGGGGTAAGCAGATAAACATCAGATTTTCACTTTTAGGTGAACTATCCCTTTAATGCCTTATTCTGTATGACCTTATTCTACATGCTTAATCCTACCCAATAGCTAAACTTAACAACTAACTTACTAACTATTCATAAGCAGTAAATTAGGAGTTTATTGAAGGAAAAGTCATAGTTAATAGTGAATTCATGTTCCCTATACTACAGTGTTACCTTAGTCACTCTAACCTAAACATTATTCATCCCGTAGACCCTAAGATTTATATCCCTAAGCCCAAGATAACTCGGAATCCAACTCACAAGGTGCTGTACAGCACAGAGGTGGTCACTCTGCACTGTGTGGTCCCTGGAGGAGCATCTGAGTTACAATATGACTGGTACAAGGACTCTGCTCATCTTGAACCTCACCATTGGTCCAGCATCGATGTGAAAGATGGTGGAAATTATAAATGCAAGGCAAAAAATGGAGCTTCTGAGTCTGAAAAAAGTGATGGGTACACTTTAACTCTACAAGGTGAGAGGATATCATAATATGAAATATATATTCAGTAATAATAATAATAATAATAATAATATATATATATATATATATATGCTGAAATTCACTGATTAAGTAGTTGTGCTGGACATTTGTGTTTTATAACAACTGAAAAAAGCAAAAAAAACATTCATTAAAGGGCCATGGTAAGTTTTGTCATAAGTAAAATCTGTTATCAGTTTAGGTAAAACTAGCATGTCATGACTAAATCATACACGGCAAAATCCCCAGAGTTAAATCAACTCTGCTAAACAGGATGCCATGATGGTGGCATCATTTTCTTTTCTTTTCTTTTCTTGACCAATAAAACAACATTCAAACTGCTGTTAATTCTCAATTAGGACTTCTGTAGATGTTTGAAAATAAAGTCTGGTTAGTAATAAGTGAAGCTGGTAATGCTGTTTGTGGAGCTGTTTAATCAGATCTTGAGAGATTTAATGTCTTTTGATTAAATCTCTCAAGTTTCTCTTTTCTTCAGTGATTCTGCTTGTTAACAGCAGGTGTTCATCACTAATGCTCAATCATCACTTAATTAATTGCTTAATTATCTCATTAAATTTAATTCTGCTTCAGTGTTACTTTAACACTATTTAGAGAGGAACCAAATGTGCTCTGAGCAGAGTTGATTTAACTCTTGGGATTTTGCTGTGTAATCTGTTTCATTGTGAAATATAACCATGTTAGAAATTTCTCATTTCAGAACACAGTTCTTGGAATTTTGGATGTTTCATAAGCTCATAATTATTTCAGAATTTCAACATATATTTTTTATTTAGTTTTGGTGTTGTGCCAGCCTTAATTTAAGCAAAATTTTGGTATTTTCGTTGAAGTCATAAACAAAACCAGTGTAAATATAATATTTTTTATCTTTAAATTATTGTTATAATTATAAAATAATTATAAATTATTTTTATAGTTACAAAGGATCACAGCCAACAGTCTACAGTCTGTTACATTATTATTATGGTGTGTTTCTGTGCAGAACCACCTGAACCAAAACTGTCAATAGAGTCTGAATGGAAAACATTTTACCCAACTGAAAAAGTGACTCTGAAGTGTTCATTTGATGAAGATTTAAATGAATGGGGTTATGAATGGTTTAAAAACGGAGCTCAGCTTTCAGGTTATGAGGACATTTCCTTTTCTGGAGACACACTCTCAATCAGCTCAGCAAAAGCAAGTCATTCAGGACAGTATACCTGCAGAGGAAAACATCTGAAGAGAACAACAGTGACAACAAGACAAACAGAAGCTTTGAAACTACATATTTATGGTAAAACTACTTATGATATTCTAAGATTAATAGATATGAACGAAATTGACAGGCACTTAAAAAAGCATTCAGTGAAGAAGCCAGACAGTATTAGCAGCATGATTCAGTTCATTTAGTCTCAGATTACAGAAAATTACAAGCATATGCAACTCAAGGCACTTATTGTTTGAAGAGAGTGCATTATTACTAATTCTATCCCTGTGATTCTTAGATAACACACCAAAACCAGACATCACAAAACATCAGTGATTTGAGTTCTTCTACACTGAGGAAGAAGTCCAGCTTGGTTGTAACATGTCTGGTGATGGCTGGGAGTACGACTGGTATAAAGACTCAAAAAACTTGATCACAGATCCAACCTTCACTATCAGCTCAGCATCTCTCTCTAACACTGGTGTCTATCAATGCAAAGCAAAGAGAGGAGACTTCTCAGTGGACAGTGAGACTCTACAAGTGCAAGTTAAATGTAAGTCTGTTGAGTCATTTCTGTGAAAAAATCTGCCTGTTGTGCACCGTTGAGTTTGCAATGTTTAAAGGGTTAGTTCACCCAAAAATGAAAATTCTGTAATTAATTACTCACCCTAATGTTGTTTCAAACCCGCAAGACCTTTGTTCATCTTTGGAACGCAAATTGAGATAGTTTTAATGAAATCCAAGACTCCTCCATAGACAGCAATTTACTTACCACTTTCAAGGCCCAGAAGGTAAAGACATCATTAAAATAGTCCATGTGACTACAGTGGTTCAACCTTAATTTTATGAAGTAACGAGAATACTTTTTGTGCACAAAAACAAAAATAACTACTTTATTCAACAATTTAAGTCAAGATCACTGCAACATATATTTTAAAATATAAAAAAAGTATTTTAGACTTTTTGATTTCATAACCAAGAAACAGGGCTTCTAGCTAAAAGTAGTTTTCATTCACTCTTCAACATCAATTGTTCATTATTGTTTTATTTATTTTATTTGTATTTTTTCCTGTGCAGACCCACCTCAACCAAAACTGTCAATAGAGTCTGAATGGAAAACATTTTACCCAACTGAAAAAGTGACTCTGAAGTGTTCAATTGATGGAGGTTCAAATGAATGGGGCTATGAATGGTTTAGAAATAGAGCTCAGCTTTCAGGTGATGAGGACATTTCCTTTTCTGGAGAGACACTCTCAATCAGCTCAGCAAAATTGAGTCATTCAGGACAGTATACCTGCAGAGGAAAACATCTGAAGAGAACACCAGTGACTACAAGACAAACAGATGCTTTGCAACTTCATATTTATGGTTAAACTACTTATTATATTCTATGATAAATGTTTTTTTTTTTTTTTTTAATTTGCATTGGCCTGTATCAGTATACAGTGATTCATGTGAATATTTGCAGTTTCCTGTCTGCTCTTTTGACTTTGGCCAGACACTATTAGCAGCATGAGTCAATTCATTTAGTCTTGGATTATGCAAAATAACAAGCATATGCAACACAAAGCATTTATTGTTTGAAGGTGGTCCATTATTTCTAATTTTACTTGCTTCTAGTTGACACACCAAAACCAGACATCAGAAAAGATCAGTGGTTTGAGTTCTTCTACACTGAGGAGGAAATCCAGCTTGGTTGTAACATGCCTGGTGATGGATGGAAGTATGACTGGTATAAAGACTCAGAAACCTTGATCACAGATCCAACCTTCACTATCAGCTCTGCATCTCTCTCTGACACTGGTGTCTATCATTACAAAGCAAAGAGAGGAGACTTCTCAGTGGACAGTGAGACTCTACAAGTGCAAGTTGAAGGTGAGCCCATAATTTACCTCTTTATGGTCATTTCTATTGTGGAATATTCTTCTCATTGTGCATTCAGTTTACAATACCTCAAAAAGATCCTAGGAAATGCATAAACTGTACAAGTCGTAAGTGGCTTTGGAAGCATTCATCAAATGTGTAAATGAAACAACTTAGAATCAAGAGAGTTAAATAAGTATTTGCCAAATAAGCATTTTACTAACTTTTATTTACTTTGATATCAAACTAAATGATTTGATATCCAAGAAATTGGGCTTAATATTTTTCATTCACTTTTCCACTTTTGTTCATTACTGTTTTATTTACTTATTTATTTTTCTGTGCAGAGCCGCCTCAACCAGAACTGTCAATAGAGACTCAATGGAAAACATTTTACCCAAGTGAAAAAGTGACTCTGAAGTGTTCAATTGATGGAGGTTCAAATGAATGGGGCTATGAATGGTTTAAAAATGGAGCCCGGCTTTCAGTTGATGAGGACATTTCCTTTTCTGGAGACACACTCTCAGTCAGCTCAGCCAAAGTGAGTCATTCAGGACAGTATACCTGCAGAGGAAAACACCTGAAGAGAATGCCAGTGACTACAAGACAAGGAGAAGCTTTGCAACTTGATATTTATGGCAAGTTAAACTATTTCTGAAAATTTTGAAAGCCAGAATTGAACAAAAACTATTCAGATAGTGACAGCTAGGTGCCTTAAAGAGGTCAATGAGGATTTTGCTTTCCATAGAACAGGTTTAGCTGCTTTACTGTTGCACTGACCTTTGAATTATAAAGACATTAGTGTCACCGTTTACAGCTTCCTGACTATGTGCAAAAGGATTTTCAGTGAGAAATTCAGTCCATTTTGTGTGAGGATTATAAAGAATAACAAGCACATGCTACTCAAGGCTGTTTTTGTTTGAAGAGAGTGCATTATTACTAATTCTATCCCTGTGATTCTTAGATAACACACCAAAATCAGACATCACAAAACATCGGTGGTTTGAGTTCTTCTACACTGAGGAAGAAGTCCAGCTTGGTTGTAACATGCCTGGTGATGGATGGAAGTATGACTGGTATAAAGATTCAAAACCTCAGATCACAAATACAACCTTCACTATCAGCTCAGCATCTCTCTCTGACACTGGTGTCTATCGCTGCAAAGCAAAGAGAGGAGACTTCTCAGTGGACAGTGAGACTCTACAAGTGCAAGTTAAATGTAAGTCTGTTGAGTTATTTCTGTGAAAAAATCGTCTCAGGTTACGTATGTAACCATGGTTCCCTGAGAACAGGGAACGAGACTCTGCGTTTCAGTACGCTATGGGGAACGTCACACATGAACCGGTGTCTGAAAGCAAGGAATCAAACCACTCCAACCCTATTGGCCGGCGACAGCCTATGACATCATCATAGCGCAACCCGGAAGTATATAAGGAGCGCCTAGAGAATCAGTCAGTATCTTATCGTCTTGAGGGACTGTTCAGCAGGCAGCCCCGAAGCATGGCAGAGCAACGCAGAGTCTCGTTCCCTGTTCTCAGGGAACCATGGTTACATACGTAACCTGAGACGTTCCCTTTCGAAAGGGAACTCAACTCTGCGTTTCAGTACGCTATGGGGAACGATATACCCACGCCGCCATGCTTGAGGAGAGTGCATGCCAAGATGGCTAGACAAACGTCCAGCACTTTCGAGAGAAACGCCAGATAGCTACTCACCCTCGGGTCACACAAAGGCTGTCAGTGACAGCATTCCCTACGGCCAACAGCCCAAGCTAAACCTCAAAGAGGCCTTCCGCAGAAAGCCTACCAAGGCTGGTCCAAGGCTTCTGGGGCCAAATCTTCCACAGAAAGAAGGTCCCTTTAAGGGAATGTGGCCAAGATACCAAAGGGAACCCCGGCCAGTCACTAGAAGGGGGACATAGTCACCCCAATGCCACCAGGGAGGCCGACCTAATCTGACATAGGACAAACTCAGTTTTGGCCAACCCTGTCTGAATACAGAGTCTCAACAAACGCATTCTTCAGAGAAGACAGCAAGTAAGAGCGACTGCAAAAGGCAGTAAGCAACTCAAACCCATGCGTAGAGACGGGCATCCTGGAGAACAGAACTCAGCTGAATGCTATGAACCCTCTTATTGAGGGGAGTATACTCTGCATAATCATAGGATCTACTCAGCGCCTGATTATTTGCATTGAGGAGGCTGTGCGCTGAGAAACCTTGATACAGGGGAGTACAAACCAGCCTGGGGGCTGACCCTCAACAGGAGGCCTCATAGAAGCCTTCAACCAATGATCAGCTTAGGGAGCTAAGCACTATACAAGACAACCCTAGCAGGGGAGTACAAAGCTCAACCTAACAGATAGACCATACTGTAGACACATAATCATGGAGGCCAGAGAGGGGCCTACAACATGACAAAAATTCTACGTGGAGTAGAAACTACATATTTATGCCAATATACTTAGTCACAACAGTGGAAAGTCCAAGTGCAGCCTGACAAGGCCGCACACTTTGAACATCTATCTTGCTGGAAGCAAGAATAAACCACATGACTTCAGTAACAGCAGATAAGACTGTAAAGTGCCCACATAACAGTCCACCTAACATAATCCAACGAGCAGTGTACTCGGTAAAAGAACCCTTTTTACTCTTTAAAGCAAGAGGAGTACAACGTACGCCATCATGAACTAAAGGAGGCCCAAAAACCGGGCCTACAACTTCAGTCAGACACGTGGCGTCAGCTCGTGGCAGTGTTTCAAGCTCCAGGAAGGACAAACAACTGAACTACAGGGAGGTTAATAAGTCGCCTGGGGCCCTGGCCAACCAGCAGTGTACTCAGTAAAACACCTCTAACTCTCTCAGCGAGAGGAGTACACTATTACATACACCAGCATGTTCTCAAAGGAGGCCCGAGGCCTACTACTTGTAAACACGCAGCGTTAGTCTAGTGGCCACTAAAGTTCTAGGAGCAAAATAGAACCAACGTATATACGAGGTAGCTACTTAGCTCAACTAGAGCTAAAGGATAAACATAAACCATGCTCAAGGAAGCAAATGTAGAAAACCGAACCACAGTAAGGTTAATTAAAAAAACTCACCCTGAGAGGTCAGCCACTCAGTAACGTACTCAGTAAAAGCCCTTTTACTCTCAAAGTGAGAGGAGTACACAACCGAACTCCAACATGCTACACAGGAGGCCCAGAAGGCCTACAACTTGCAAACATGTGGCATCAGCTAGTGGCAATCATGACCACACCAGCCAGCAGGCCATGTACTCAGTAAAAACACCTAGAGGAGTACATACTCCGCCACAATACTCTACGAGAGGCCTGACCTAGGGCCTACTCTTAGCAGAGACGGGCGTGGCCGGTGGCGGTGATGGGTCTTACAAAATCAACACAAAACTGTGCCAACATGTAATCTGAAAGGAGGCCTAAACGGGGCCTACAACTCCAGCCACACGTGGTGCCAGCTAGTGGTTATAGAAGGGGACCAAGCTCAAAAGGGAACCAGTTCTAACCCAGCAGACAGTTGTGGGTAACTTGCTTAACACAACCTGAGCTAAGTCTACACATTCCAACAGGCAATGTACCAAAATTTAGACAATTACAATGGTACAATGAAATGCTATCATGGTCTAAGGGAGGCCTAAAAGGCCTACTACCTCAAACAGACACGAGCATAAACCTGTGGCAGTGCTAAACTACGTGAGCAAAACTCATGACCATATACCAACAACACTTGTAAACACAAGCTGCTAAACTAGAAGGAGGCTAAATCCATTAGAGCCTACAACTCCTACAGTTATATGCAATATAGCTGTTGTGGCAATGATCAAGCTAGCGGGAGCTACAGAACCCAAACTGAAAGTGAGGCTCTCTACACTCAACCTGAGTGTGCAATCCAACAGGTGATGCACTCAGTGAAACACCACAAACCCTAACCGGGGAGTACAATAGTCACCATGCTCTTAAATAGAGGCTAACACAAGCCTACTATTATGAGAACAGGTGCTAACCTGTGGCAGCACTAGAGTAAAGCTCACATACATGTAGGGCAAAAGCTAGAACTCAAAGCAGACATAATGCTTTGTGAATACATGCCATCCTAAAGAGGATGATTGCTCTCACCAAACAGAATTACAGATCTGTGCTGAACCCCAGAGGACGGAAGCTAAAAAACTAGCACCGTAACTCAAACTTGAATGTTAATTCAAGGGGCTCAGGGAAAGACAAGTTCATAGCATGAATAAAGAGAGTGGGGCCTAGCATACACTGCATATACTTATCTACGCAAAGATAAGGGCCTACCACCTGAGACCACAGCACCAGGGAGGCTAATAACAGCCTGCTACCTTAGCTGTTAACCTCAGTCATTGCACCAACATAAATAAGGGGAAATGAGCATACGGCCTAACAACTCCCTCAGGAGGAGGCCAGAACTAGGAACTATACAACCTAACAAGGGATAGTAATTTACAGAAGGTGATATAACAATAAACAGTCCTAGCCTGGGCTAGTCCAATAGGCTAGTCCTAGCCTGGGCCGCTAAGCTGTGGGCCTACGGGGCCACACGCATAGCAATGCCTGGGCTTCACCTCTGAATTTCCATAGATAAGAGGAAATAAAGCGAAGCTCAACAAGCAAACAATGTCAGGCGGCCGATTAAGGCCGACCTAGACATAGATACTAACTGAAGTGACGAGAACTAACTCAAACTTACTCTAGCAAACACCAGATGAGAAGCTACTCTAAACAACAGGTGGATAACAGGCGGCCATTTTGTGGCCTGTACAAATATCGTTCTAGCCAACCTATCAAACTTCAGTTTGCCCAAAAACTCCTCTTACTTTTTCCGATTACATGCTCAGGAAAAACTATACAGGAAAAACAAGGTCGTCATATTTTAAAACAAAAAGTATAGACCCAGCTTACCTTCCTGCGGCTCGAAGACCGAAGACTCCTCATTTTCCACATGAAATGATGGAATCTAGGGTTCTTTTAAGCCTAAAAGATCTTCTCATTATCAAACCGGAAAAGCGGGCCGTCAGATAATAATCACCATGGGCCCAGCCATCAGTCTGACTATAAGAAGCATCTGAGCATGTTATAATTTATAAAATATATAAATGTATATATAAATACACATATAACTCTATATATATATATATATAACTGGAAAACTTACGGGAGCTGCAGAGTTATGGACAGAAAGGAACTGCTCATCGAGCAGTCCGCGTGCAGCCCCTTTCTTAACACGCCCTCACGGCAGCTGCAGCCTGCCAGAAGCACGTCCCACAAACTCCAGCAGCTCCGCATATACAGCAGCCAGAAGAGCGCTCGCTGCCGGACGCGATGACGTTAAACACGGACGTCGTCGTCATCCAACAACTCATCCTCGTCAGCCCAAGGGGGCTGAGAGAGAATACACCTCTCTCAAACTTCCCAACGGGCTCACCTGCAAGCCCCATGATTGCAGCCACCGTTCTGCCTCAGCACAAACGGGGCCAGAATCACCAGGCACAGATGCGGACACTTCTTCCCTCGAGAAGAGTGCCAAACGAGAACAGAGCGTCCCGATAGGGAGACGCTCACAGTAAATAACAGAAAAACACAGACAGTGCCCTCAAGCACTGTCTATGCGCGCTCCTCTCCCAGACAGAAAACGCCCAGAATGTGTATATCAAGTGTCAAAACCTGGGACACGGATGAACACACTCTCTGAAAACGTTTGTAAGGCATAATATAAGATTCCCTTACCGGATTCAATACCAACACCATCAGACAAAACAGTCCCGAAAAACGATAAGATACTGACTGATTCTCTAGGCGCTCCTTATATACTTCCGGGTCGCGCTATGATGATGTCATAGGCTGTCACTGGCCAATAGGATTGGAGTGGTTTGATTCCTTGCTTTCAGACACCGGTTCACATGTGACGTTTCCCATAGCGTACTGAAACGCAGAGTTGAGTTCCCTTTCAAAAGGGAACTGCCTGTTGTGCACCATTAAGTTAAAGGGTTAGTTCACCCAAAAATGAAAATTCTGTAATTAATTACTCACCCTCAAGTCGTTTCAAAGCCGCAAGACCTTTGTTCATCTTTGGAACACAAATTAAGATAGTTTTAATGAAATCTAAGACTCCTCCATAGACAGCAATTTAATTTCAAGGCCCAGAAAGGTACTAAAGACATTAAAATAGTCCATGTGAATACAGTGGTTCAACCTTAATTTTATGAAGTGACGAGAATACATTTTGTTCACAAAAACAAAACAAAAATAACTACTTTATTCAACAATTTAAGTCAAGATCAATGCAAAATATATTTTAAAATATAAAAAATGTATTTTAGACTTTTTGATTTCATAACCAAGAAATAGGGCTTCTAGCTGAAAGCAGTTTTCACTCTTCAACATCAATTGTTCATTACTGTTTTATTTATTTTATTTTTTATTTTTTCCTGTGCAGACCCACCTCAACCAAAACTGTCAATAGAGTCTGAATGGAAAACATTTTACCCAACTGAAAAAGTGACTCTGAAGTGTTCAACTGATGGAGGTTCAAATGAATGGGGCTATGAATGGTTTAGAAACAGAGCTCAGCTTTCAGTTGACAAGGACATTTCCTTTTCTGGAGACACACTCTCAATCAGCTCAGCAAAAGCGAGTCATTCAGGACAGTATACCTGCAGAGGAAAACATCTGAAGAGAACGCCAGTGACTACAGGACAAACAGATGCTTTGCAACTTCATATTTATGGTTAAACTACTTATAATATTCTATGATTAATATATATGAATGAAATTAACAGGCACCCAAATAAGTTCAATGAAGAAGCTGATTTTTAATTTGCATCGGCCTGTATCAGTGTACAGTGATTCATGTGAATATTTGCAGTTTGTCTGTCTACTCTTTTGACTTTGGCCAGACACTATTAGCAGCATGAGTCAGTTCATTTAGTCATGGATTATGAAAAATAACAAGCATATGCAACTCAAAGCATTTATTGTTTGAAGGTGGTCCATTATTTCTAATTTTACTTGCTTCTAGTTGACACACCAAAACCAGACATCAGAAAAGATCAGTGGTTTGAGCCCTTCTACACTGAGGAGGAAGTCCAGCTTGGTTGTAACATGCCTGGTGATGGATGGAAGTATGACTGGTATAAATTCTCAAAACCCTTGATCACAGATCCAGCCTTCACTATCAGCTCTGCATCTCTCTCTAACACTGGTGTGTATCACTGCAAAGCAAAGAGAGGAGACTTCTCAGTGGACAGTGAGACTCTACAAGTGCGAGTTGAAGGTGAGCCCATAATTTACCTCTTTATGGTCATTTCTATTGTGGAATATTATTCCCATTGTGCAGTTTACAATACCTCAAAAAGTTTCCAGGAAATCCTTGAACTGTATAAGTCGTAAGTGGCTTTGGAAGCATCCACCAAATGTTTAAATGAAACAACTTAGAATCAAGAGAGTTAAATAAGTATTTAATAAATACGTATTTTACTAACTTTTATTTACTTGGATATCAATCTAAATGATTTGATATCTAAGAAACTGGGCTTAATACTTTTCATTCACTTTTCCACTTTTGTTCATTACTGTTTTATTTACTTATTTATTTTTCTGTGCAGAGCCGCCTCAACCAAAACTGTCAATAGAGACTCAATGGAAAACATTTTACCCAAGTGAAAAAGTGACTCTGAAGTGTTCAACTGATGAAGGTTCAAATGAATGGGGCTATGAATGGTTTAGAAACGGAGCTCGGCTTTCAGTTGACAAGGACATTACCTTTTCTGGAGACACACTCTCAATCAGCTCAGCAAAAGTGAGTAATTCTGGACAGTTTACCTGCAGAGGAAAACATCTGAGGAGAATGCCAGTGACTACAAGACAAGCAGAAGCTTTGCAACTTCATATTTATGGCAAGTGAAACTATTTCTGAAAGTTTTGAAAGTCAGAAATGAACAAAAACTATTCAGATAGTGACAGCTAGGTGTCTTGAAGAGGTCAATGTGGATTTTGCTTTCCATAGAACAGGTTTAGCTGCTTTACTGTTGCACTGAAGATATTAGTGTCAGCGTTTACGGCTTCCTGACTATGTGCAAAAGGATTTTTAGTGAGAAATTCAGTTAATTATGTGTGAGGATTATAAAGAATAACAAGCACATGCAACTCAGTTATTGTTTGAAGGTGGTCCATTATTTATAATTTTACCTGTTGCTCCTAGTTGACACACCAAAACCAGACATCAGAAAAGATCAGTGGTTTGAGTTCTTCTACACTGAGGAGGAAGTCCAGCTTGGTTGTAACATGCCTGCTGATGGATGGAAGTATGACTGGTATAAAGACTCAGAAACCTTGATCACAGATCCAACCTTCACTATCAGCTCAGTATCTCTCTCTAACACCGGTGTCTATCACTGCAAAGCAAAGAGAGGAGACTTCTCAGTGGACAGTGAGACTCTACAAGTGCGAGTCAAAGGTCTCTTATGCCCATATAAACTGCCTCTTGTGGCCATTTATTTTACAGAATATGACCATGGCAAAGAACTCAATGAAATGAAAATATTAAATTAGTGATAGTTAACCCATAAATGTGAAAATCCATATCAGCATTTACTCACCCTTGTCATTCCTGTATGACTTTCTTTCTTCTGTGAAACACAAAAGAAGATATTTTGAATAATGTACTTTTGTCTATGCTATGAAAGTCAATGTGGTCTAATGTTGTTTTGGACCCCACTGACTTTAAAAAACAAAACAAAACAAAAAAAAACTTATTTTATGTTCCACAGAAGAAATACAGGTGTGGAAGGACATGGGGGTGAGTAAATGATGAGATAAGCTTCATTTATAGGTGGACTATTACTTTAAGTGTAGCTTACTGCATGATATGCTTTGAACATACATGGTATGAATAAAGTATTGATTTCCCAAGGAAGTGCATTTTAAATAGTTAAAAAACTAGTAAAAGTAAAAGCACTGATGCCTATTGATTAGAAGTAATTAGAAGGCTCAGTATGAAATAAATTTTATAACAAATTATTTATAAAATAACCTTTTGTTTTGTTCTAAGCGCGGCCACCTGCAGTTCTGAGTCTGGAGACTGAATTGAGCGACATCATGTCTGGGAATATCCTGACCCTCAGGTGTAACGTCTCAGATGGCAGACAGTGGAGCTACGCCTGGTTCGAGAACGGACAGAAGCTCAATGGGTCGTCACATATGTTCAAAGTGACAGCAACTGAAGAAACTATTAAAAGTGAATTCAAGTGCAAGGGAATAAGGACAGAGAGACCACTGTACTCTGCTCTGAGTGAGGGCTTCACGGCCAATAATATTAGTGAGTAATGCAAATATTTATTAATAAACTTCTTTCATACAGTGTATAGATGTGAAAGATTTGTGGATTAGAACAATGTCAAGTTATCAAGATTTTCAAGATCATACATTTAGATTAAAAATGAGGAAAAAAACATTTTTAACAGTGAGATAAGTATTCTGTTACCATAACATACAAAAAATTATATATAATATATATAATTATAAATTATATATTATATAATATATAAACTTAATTAACTTTATTATTTCTCCCATTATTACAGTATTAAAAAGAAAAATTCTGCTGGCCATCTCAGGATTTCTCCTCTGCTGTATTGTAATCCTGATCATCGGATGCCTCGTTCTAAGATTCACCTGTAAATCAGGTACAAACAGAAAAAAAAAAATCCTGTACTTCTGAAATTAAGCGTCTTAATTAACGATACTGGTCTCTTCATTAAAAACAAACAAACAAACAAACAAAAAACAAGCAGTATCTATTTACACCAAGCACCAACAACCAGCCTTGTGTCACCCATTGCTTCAAATACTGTAGTACCGCTTCTACTGTATTTACACTTTCTTTGAATAGTATCTATCAATGGATGCAGTGTAAACAGGTAAACACTATTTAGGCCTACCCTCTGTAGTGTTGTACTTCCCCTTTAAGAAAAGTGGTTTGCCCGTGTGCTGTGCTGTCGAGTGCGGGTGAAGCATGTGATGTTGAATGATAACAAGCAAGCAGTAAAGAGAGACATTTGTACTTCATTCAATTGTTGGTCTGAAGTTATTACAATGGCGACGAGTGATTAACTGCCAATACAACTTGAATAAACCCATAAACACGGCGAAAAGACGAACTTAAGCAGAAGGCATCGATAAAAGTTTGCCCCAACTGGCACTAGGACCCAACGAAAGCCGAAAATAGCCGAATTTGAAGTCCACCTGTGAGTAAAGCGAGAGAGAAAATATTAAAAATACAGTGGACGCAACAAAGCAGCGAACTATAAATGTAAATTAACACAATTTGCAAATGCTCGTATACAAGTAAACAAACCAAACTCCGTTCACTAACGTGTGTTACTGTCTGATGACAAATCATGGCTACAGCTGCTGAACTGCCCTACTTTCCAAGATTTTATATCGACACAGACCAAGGATCTCTCGCACTAAAATGAAAAAGAAAAAAAAAAAGGCTACTAAGATTTGAAACATTCTTGACAGCTGCTGGTTTAACCAACAAAATCAGAAAAAGAGCAATGTTACTGTATTATGCAGGTGAACAAGTGCAGGACATTTTTGAAACAATCTCAGAAAATGGTGCCAGTAATGACCATGATAAAGCAGTACAAGTTCTCACAGAATACTTAAACCCAAGTCACAGTGTTGAATATGAAGTTTATATTTTAAGAAAAGCTAAACAAAAACAAGGAGAGACCATTGATGCCTTCTACACCAGGTTAAGACAGCTTGCAATAACCTGTGAATTTTCAAATTCAGAAAGAGAAATAAAATCCCAAATCATACTTACCTGTTCATCTTCACGACTACGGAGAAGAGCACTAAGAGACAGCAGCTTGACGTTGAAACAACTGTTGGATCTAGCCAGAGCATTTGAAACATCAGAAATGCAAGCAGCTGGCATCGAAAAAACTCAAAGTCAATGACATCGAGCGTGTTGCAGCGATACCACAGACAAACTTTAAAAGAAAGACGACAAGTAAAAGCCCACAACAGAAAACAGTACAAAGAAAACAACAGTCAACATGCAGAAATTGTGGTTGCTCTTTTCTATATCCTGGTGGACAATCAGCATGTCCAGCTAGAGGTCTATCATGCAAATTCTGCGGCAAACCAAATCATTTTGCACGTTGTTGTTTCAACAAACTATGCATGGAACAAGACTAGAGAAAACACACAAAACCACGACAAAAACCTAATATAACACAAAAGGTGAGAGCAATACAGATAAATGAAAACAGCACACCAAAGGACCAGGGGCCCGTTTCAATAAGGAGGTTCAACCAACTCTGAGTTAAAACTTGAATTCTGAGTTGACTTACCCTGAGATGGGAAACTCTGAGTTTTCTGTTTCAGAACAGTTGAATTGAGTTTGTTCAATCGACTCTGAGTAGGTTGACTCGGAGTTAAGCGCGTGCACCACGACTATGAAAAGCCATGATCAATGGAGCTCCGATATTACGATTCACCATGGCAACAGCACGTGACAAAAGGACGTCCGCATACTTCTGAGTCAATGCAAATTTAATTCTTATCACTGTTATAATATCAAAGGTGAAAACTGGTAGAATGGTTATTGAACTAATATTCATTTTCATGTTATAATAATTTAACAGGATGCAATAATAACAGAGTGTAAATTATTGTATCATTATTAAACACTCGTTAGGCAATTTACTTCCACTTTTAGAACATTTTCTTCATTTTTATTGAAAATAAATGCCTTTCTGATGTGATATGTGATGGGAAAAGGGGGAATAGCGAACTCGGCAGAAGGCGGATTCAAAATCAGTCAATCGCGTCACAAGTTAATTTCTCCGCACCCAACACGCTACTGCCTACACCACTGCAGCCACAAGTACGTGCGTCAGTTTTAACCTGGTCTGACATTGGTGGGCGGAGCTACTGTAAATTTGCAGTTAGTAATAGACACTCTGAATAATCTTGTTTTCCGTTTGCATTAAGATTATTTTTATTACCACACTGGCAGATATTGATCATTTACTTAAGTAAAATGCACTTAATTTAGATCCCCCAGGAAACAAGACTAAATATCTTATATCATTTTCGTACATGCAAAATCCATCTTGATTTAAGAATTTTTAGATATGTGTACTTGAAATAGGACAGAAATACCCAGTAAGAAAAGCATTTTTGCAGTGTGAATTAATGAATGAAGTATTTAAACATCACTTGCACTTTAAAAACAGAAACAGGCTTGACTTAACCTGCTTTCTTGGGTTTGACATACCTCCCATTCTTAAATGGAAAACTAACCGCTGATGTTTCAGCTCATGGAAGAACCACTGAAGCAACTTTCTATGTGGTTCAAGGAGATCATGGCTCTCTGCTCAGTCACAAAACAGCTTCAGAACTTGGACTCATTTACATTGTTTACTCTGCAGACATAGTTCAGCAGCCTACCCTTTCTGTCGCTGATCAGCTTATGCTAAAATACCCAAACATTACAAAGGGCATTGGAAAATTGAAAAACATTCAAGTTAAGCTACACATTGATGACTGTCAAAACTGTCATCCAGCCACATCGTCGTATCCCCTTCCACATCCGAAAAAAAGTGGAGAAAGAACTGCAGCTCCTTGAGGATCAAGGCATCATAGAAAAAGTCGAAGGTCCAACACCATGGGTCTCACCCATCGTAGCAATGCCCAAGCCCAAAAATCCAGAAAAGATACGTATCTGTGTTGACATGCGCTTGCCAAACCAAGCCGTACGCAGAGAGAGACACATTTCACCAACGGTAGATGACATCATCCACGATCTCAGTGGAGCAGTGGTGTTCTCTAAACTGGACCTGAACTCAGGCTATCACTAACTTGAACTAGCACCTGATTCCAGATACATCACAACATTTTCAACCCATGTTGGACTGAAAAGATTTACAAGGCTCATATTCGGTCTCTCATCGGCAGCTGAAGTTTTTCAAAATACCATCCAACAGGTCTTGCAGGGAATCCCTGGAGTTAGAAATTTCAGTGATGACATTCTGGTGTATGGCACCACAGCAGATGCCCACAACAGATCTCTTGAAGCAGTCTTTTAAACGATTGCATGAAAACAACCTGACAATCAACAAGGACAAATGTGAATTTCACAAAACATCCCTGGAGTTCTTTGGATATGTATTCTCCAATCGTGGCATCGCACCTGACCCCCCCCCCCCCCCCTGTATGCCACCTCCAGAAACCCAGAGTGAGGTAAGAAGCCTCCTAGGAATGGCCAATTACAGTGCAAGGTTCATTCCTGACTACTCTTCACTCACACAACCTCTGAGGGAACTCACAAAGAAGGACTCTGAATGGCTGTGGAGTAAAAAGCAAGACGACGCACTGACAACCCTCAAAGAAAGACTGGTCAATGCCCCTGTGATGAGTTACTTCTATCCTGAAAGAGAAACCAATGTCATTGTTAATGCCAGTCCTGTTGGCCTTGGCGCTATCTTGGCACAGAGAGACAAAACCACTAATCACACGTATATTGTTGCTTATGCAAGCAGGGCCTTGACACCAGTCGAACAGAGGTACTCTCAGACAGACAGAGAGGCTCTTGGTATCGTCTGGAGCTGTGAATACTTCCATCTGTATCTTTATGGTGCTGAGTTCATCATGATCACAGACCACAAACTTTTAGAGCTAATCTTTAACAACCCTAAATCAAAACCGCCAGCACGAATCGAGAGATGGGCTCTCAGACTGCAGCCTTTATGATCATTTATGATCACCACAGACTGATCTGTCTAATCTGAAATCATTCTAAAATGTCAGAGAGGAGCTTACTGTCCTGGATGACAGGAGTGTACTTCTGAGAGGACACTGCATAGTTATGCCAAGGGCCCTGCAGCACAGAGCACTTGAACTCGCACATGAAGGCCACCAGGGTTTAGTAAAAACAAAACAGCTGCTGAGGGAAAAGGTCTGGTTCCCTGGAATAGAAAAGCAGGCAGAACAACTAATATCAGCCTGCATTCCCTGTCAAGCATCAACTACCTACATCAACCGCTCCAGATATCAGAGTTACCCTCCGGTAACTATCTTCTAGTTGTTTTGGATGAATACTCCAGATTCCCCTTTGTGGAGATAACACCATCAACATCCGGACATACAGCCGTTCCATTACTGGACAAAATATTCTCCACAGTAGGCATTCCCAAAATAATGAAGTCTGACAACGGCCCTCCATTCTCCAGTCAAGACCTTGTGAACTTCACAACCCACCTTGGTATTCACCATCAAATGATCACCCCCTACTAGTCTCAAGCCAATGGTGAGGTTGAGAGATTCATGAGAACCCTCAAGAAAGCAATATCAACTGCCACTGTTGAAGGAAAATCATGGAAACAAGAACTCCACAAATTTCTGAGAAATTATAGAGCAACACCTTATCAAACTACTGGGACATCTCCGGCTGAACTACTGTTTGGCAGACCCATCAACATCAAACTACCGGCTTTACACAGTCCAGTGATTAATGACACACTTCGACAAACAGATAGCTCCAAAAAGGAAAAGATGAAACAATATTCTGATAAAAGGAAGAAAGCTTTACATTCCAAGCTCAATGTGGATGATTCTCTGCTCATTCATAAAAGGGAAAAGGGGAAACTTATGACGCCCTTCAACCCGAAACCTTACAAAGTCATAAAAACCAAAGGTACAATGATTACAGTTCAAAGAGGGAATCACACTGCCACCAGAAATATACTTTTAGTTACTTTTGTATTTAATTTTTCATGCTTATACTCAGGGTGAATTAGTATTATTAATAATGTTTTCTTTTTCTAAAACAAAGGGAGGGATGTAGTGTTGTATTTCCCCTTTAAGAAAAGTGGTTTGCCTGTGTGCTGTGCTGTCGAATGCGGGTGAAGCATGTAATGTTGAATGATAACAAGCAAGTAGTAAAGAGAGACATTTGTACTTCATTCAGTTGTTGGTCTGAAGTTATTACACCCTCTAGTACACTTAGTGTAAATAGCTGCTACCTAAAAATATAAAATTGCTTTTAAACACGTAAACCTTTGACGTGGATTCAGCCATTTTGTGTTTGTTGTCATACAATACCATTCAGAAGTTTGAGTTTTGGCAAGATTTTTAAATGTTTTTGAAAGAAGTCTCTTATGCTCACCAAGACTGCATTTATTTAATCAAAAATACTGTAAAAACAGTAACATTTAGCTTCTGTGTTTTTAATTATATTAGTAACATTTTACATTTAATTACTTCTTACAAAACTTTTGTTTCATATCATTATCTTTAGAGAAAAAAGAAACAGTACAAGAGGACTTGTTTTTCTCAATGGCAGACTCCAATAACCGTAAGTTTTCTGTGATGGGGTAGGTTTAGGGATAGGGGATAGAATATTGTCACGTATAGTTTTGGTTTTGTTCATGTTCAAGTTTCATGTTTTATTATGTTCATGCTTCTTGTTTCTTTGCCAGGTTTGTTATGTTTTGCCATGTGCTCCCATGTCACATGATTCCCTTGTCCTCATGTGATCCTGCCATGTGCTCCCTTGTCATGTGTCCTGTGTTGTCATTGGTTCATTGGGTTGATTGTGCACAGGTATGTCTTGTTATTAGTCCCTGTGTATTTAAGCCCTCATGTATGCCATGTGTCTTTGTTAAGCATTATTCCGTGTACCACTGTTTGGCGAGTTGTTCCTGTTCTTTGTTTGCCAAGCTCAAGCCATGCCATGCCATGCCATGCCAAGTCAAGTCTGTGTTGTTTTGTTTGATCTTGTTATGGAATAAAACTGCACTTGGGTTCTCCACGACTTGCCTACAGTGGATCCTCATTATAAATATACAGTTTGTACAATATAAAAACCATTACATCTATGGAGAGTCTCCATAAACCACATATGACCAAATGTCCCCATAAGTATAGTAATACCAGAATTTTCTGACCTTGTGGGGACATTTTTTGGTCCCTATGAGGAAAACAGCTTATAAATCATACTAAGTGGTATTTTTTACAAATGTAAAAATGCAGAAAGATTTCTGTGATGGGTAGAGTTGGGGGATAGAATATACAGTTTGAACAGTAAAAAAAAAAAAAAAAATCTATCTCTATGGAAAGTCCTCATAAAACATGAAAACGTCTCAAGTTATGCATGTAACCATGCTTCCTTGAAAATAGGGAACAAGATGCTGCGTTCCCTAGGGGTTGCTAGGGGAATGCCTCCAGCATGCCAGGTGTTTGAAGCGTCTGAAGTCTAAATACGACAATGAACTTGACATTGGCAGGTGGCAGCCTATGACGTCACCACAGGTGCAACCGTGAGTATAAAAGGGCACCTGAAAATAACGTCATCCACTTCTTGTCTGAAGGAGACTGAGCAGGAATGCCTGAATCATGGCAAAGGGACGCAGCATCTCATTCCCTATTCTCAGGGAACTATGGTTACGTGCATAACCTGAGACGTTCCCTTTTGAAAAGGAACTTGCGCTCCTAGGGGTTGCTATGGGGAACGGAATACCCATGCTGCCATGCTGAAGGGATGAATGCCTTATTGGCTGAGCTAAGTGAAAGACTCAAAGAGTCTTCATCCCTAGGTGCACCAGTGACAACCATAGGCAGGAGCTTCTCAAGAATGGAGGCCT
Organism: Mylopharyngodon piceus; assembly: GCA_039654765.1. Taxonomy (NCBI): domain Eukaryota; kingdom Metazoa; phylum Chordata; class Actinopteri; order Cypriniformes; family Xenocyprididae; genus Mylopharyngodon; species Mylopharyngodon piceus. The sequence goes on from CM077446.1 coordinate 28,845,556, forward strand.
CGGGGAAGACTCTAAGAGAGGAAGCCTAGCTACGTTCATACTCAGGCCATCTTCCAAAAAGGCTCACAGAGAGCCTAAAATACTCAAACTTCCAAAAGCCCTGGAGAGAGGAGGCTTTAACAAAAGGCCTGACAACACTCTAACCCAGGGGCAGTGCCCGGTTGAGTCCAGCTGGCCCACAAAGCTCCACAGAGTGGAGGCCTAAATAATAATATGTTGTTAGGCCAGAGAGGAGGCCTAACGATGCTCATATTAGCCAAGGAGGCTCAAAGAGAGCCTGACAACATAGCAAATAATAGCCGAGCTCTAGAAGCAGAGGCCTCAGAATAACTACTCTCTAATCGTGAGGAGGCCTAACAATGCCCCACACTCAGGATGTCTAGCAAGGAGGCTCACAGAGAGCCTTCAACTCAAACTGTTACCCTGGTGGAGCCCTGAAGAGTGGAAACCTAAATAAATATAACTCTCGCTAACGAGAGGAGTCCAGACGACCCCCTGCAGTAATCAAGGAAGCTTAGAGAGAGCCTAACAACTTGACAAACATAGCTGAGCTCTAGGAGTGGAGGCCTCATGCTCCTGCATCCCCTTAACAACATCATAAATCGCCTGAGCACGGTGGATGTGGGCAGAATATGGCTTTCTCTAAGATCTCCACACCTCAGTGTGAAGATCTGGGAGAAAAGGAAGGCACGTATGAGATTGACAGTTACGTATGTCCCGACAGGAACCGTTAATCTAGGTGACCGCGAAGGGGCTTGGGCTTCTCGTGTTTCCACGGCATATCTAATCTTGCCGTGGCGTGGGACATCCCTGTTGATAAAAACAGCTTATGCTGGTTAGGTATGTTTTGAAGCATGGCGGCTGGTTTAAGCTAGTCCTTAGTTGGTCCTTAGCTGGTCATGAGCTGGTTTAAGCTGGTCAGGTGTTGGTCCTAAAATGGTCCTAAGCAACTAGCTCCATCTCAGGACCAGCTTATAACCAGTTTAAGACCATCTTAAACCAGCTCATGACCAACTGAGGACCAGCATAAACCAGCTCAAACCAGCTGCCATGCTTCAAAACATACCTAAACCAGTTTTTTTTTCAACAGGGATAACATCCAAAAACTTGTCATATGCTGGGCAAGCAGGCTGAGAGCGCTCGTTTTTTCTTTTTCTTTTAAAACATCATCGATCTCATCAGCCTTGTCTTGTTCTTCATGGCTCGAAGCAAGGAGCGCTCTCGCTGCCGGATCAGATGATGAGAGAGATAACACATCATCATCCTACAGCTCACACTTGTCAGCCGTAAATGAATGAGAAATAATCCGCGAGCTCCACCTGTGATCCCACAACTTTAGTTTCCTACTCGCCTCAGCCACGGCAGGTCCTGAACCGCGAGACACAGATGGCTGGCTTGATTCCTCGAAAAAAGGGCCAGACAAGAGTCAAATTCCTCATAGAAAGGCGCTTAAAATGCATGCAAAAAGCCCCCTCAAGGACACGGAGGCAGAGCGAGTTCCCTTCCTGACCCCCTCGAAAGGGAACCCAGCGTGTGTGCGTGTGTGTGTGTGTATATATATATATATAAAATGTATCCACATTTACATTTATATGGATCTTTAATTACTCTACAGAAACTGCTTCACCCTTGGAGGAGTACATGGACAACAGTCCCACAGAGATGGAAGGTATAAGTATAAGGTGTGCCTTTTACTGTGTTTGGCTGACATTACAATCAAAAATACAATCGTGTACTTATTTACTTTAACAAATGGTACTATTTCATATACCAAGTCTTATATTTTGTGATAATATTATATGGTTCAACAAAGTAAAGTTTTCTGGCATTTTGCATGAATTTGCTTGCATTACAAGCCAGGATTGTGATTTAAACTAAAAGAAATTGCCAAACTCTCTAATATCATTCAGAATGTGAGGAAAAAGAAGAATTGCTAACTGATCGTGTTGCAGCTCTTCATGAAGATGGTGTGATTAAAGGTAAGAGATCTAACAAACGTATAATGTCTATCATATCATTCCTCTTCCAGTGTGAGAACTCTGGTGCGCTTGTGCTGCCGCTTCACGCTGGTACCTGTCTGTCTGTCTGTCTGTTTGATTGTTTGCTGATACATTTTTTGGATACGTTTCTTGGATACGCTTCTACTGGAATTCAACAGATCTAGATTGTCTGGATTATTTTCTGGATTACTTTCTTCACTCAAAAAGTTTTGGACGACTGACCTGGTATTTTTTGCGATCCTGTCACACTGATAGGCTGCGATCCATTCCTATCCACTTCCTATCCATTCCTCTCCATTCCTATCCACATCCTTCTCGACATCTGGCACAGTGAGTCTCCACTCTCTCTGTCATTTTGTGGTGTCAGTCCTTGGTTGGGTAATCCTTCCCTTCTGTGGATTGTGTGGATTGTGGATTTGATTTGGTTCTGGCTAACGTAGTTAAACCGATAGTTGATGAATGGGTTGTTGAATACTTCTGTGAGTGAACACTGGCGCAAACTGCTCTCTGACGGCTTCATCTGTTTTATTTTGTTGTTTGATTACTGTCGACTTTTCTGGTCGTTTTAACTAAAAGGACCTGAGGACCGTTTTACCCAAAAAGAAAACATCAACTATTCATTAACTTTTAAAGTTGTACCTGACTGGTCCGACGCTTTTGATCACAGCTTCTGGCATCGCTCCCTTCTCAAGGAGCTATCCCGGAGTTTGTTTGCAATAATGTGGATCAGCCAACTTCTCATGTGGATTATACTATTTCATCTACCATACGGTGACATCGATACTTCAATATACCGTGGCGGAACTTTTCTCATTGCGATTTTGTGTCACCGAACCACCACTGACCCTTCAATCTCACCAGGATATTATATACTATCCTCAGCAGAAGTACATCCATCGTGGGTCACGATGGAATTATATCTATGATGACAGGTCCAATACGATCGTTCCGATATGATCGCTGCTCTGGTGTAACCCCTTCTAACTGTCTTGCAACAGACTTGCCCATATCAGATCACAAGTTAATATCATTCAGTGTTAACTTAATGGTAAAAAGAAAATAACATCGGTCGTTCCATCTCATTTCGGAATGTTAAGAACATTGATCTGTTTGCTCTTTCTGATGGACTTGATAATTTGTCAAGAGAGATGTCTTTTCTACTCCGGATGGCTTGGTTTCCTATTATAATGAGGGACTGCATGGTGTGTTTGATACGCTTACACCTCTAAAAACTCGGACTGTATATTTTTCTCATTCTGCACCTTGGTTTACACCTGAACTGAGACAACTTAAAACTAAGGGACGTCATTTGGAACGTCTATGCTTTAAAACTGGACTCACTGTTCATAAAGATATGTATGCAGATCACATGCTCTCTTACAAGAATGCTCATTTAACCGCTAAATCTGATTACTATTCTACTATAATTAGGTCAGATGAAGGGAACACTAGATCTTTGTTTACTACAGTAAATAACATCTTACAGCCTCCTGATACCCTTCCTTCCCACCTATATTCTAGTGATTTGTGTAACAAATTTATGACCTTTTTTATAACTAAAATTGACAATATCCATCAACAATTGACTCCTCAAAATAGCATGGCATGTGATCTGTCGTATCTGCTTTACTCACTTCTTTCTTCATTTTATAGTTTTGAACTTCCAACTGTTGATGAAATATTATGTCTTATCCGACAATCTAAGTCTTCCACCTGTCAGTTAGATCCACTCCCTACTCACTTGGTTAAAGCCCGCTTATCCACTTTATCTGGTATAGTAACTGATATTATACATTCTTCTCTCACTTCTGTGTTGTTCCTTCATCTTTTAAAGTTGCTGTTATAACTCCAAGACTCAAGAAACCGGGTGCTGACCCTAATAACTTTTCCAACTTTCACCCAATTTCCAATCTACCTTTTCTTTCAAAAATCTTGGAAAAGGTTGTTGCATCTCAGGTTCATGCTCACCTCTTAAAAAATAGCATGTTTGAAAAATTCCAGTCTGGTTTTCGGCTATTGCATAGTACAGAGACTGCCATGGTAAAAGTCATTAATGATCTGCTTATGGCAGCTGATTCTGGATTCTTAACCATACTTATCTTACTTGATTTAAGTGCGGTCTTTGATACTATTTCCCATCAAGTTCTTTTAGATTACTCTTTATAGGTATCACTGGTGTTCCTCTCACCTGGTTCAGAGTTTATCTCTCCGGACACACTCCATTTGTCCAGCTAAAAAATTTCAGGTCATACTCTTCATCTGTTACCACTGGTGTTCCTCAAGGCTCTGTTCTGGGCCCTCTTTTATTTATCATTTACTTATTACTGTTACGTGCGGTGCTGCAGGGAAGAGGCAATACACATAAATCCACAAAGAAAGGGTCTTTAATCAACGTAGGAGCAGAAAAAGCACACTAACACACAGTAAGCAAATAATAAGAACGGACAGGGAGTGAAGGGAGTGAGTCCATGATAAAGGGAGTGCTAATGATACAGTCCAGGTGCAGGTGATGAGTGCTGATGGGGAGATGACGAGGGAAGTGAGTGCAGGTGTGGAGACAGGAGGATCCTGGGAAATGGAGTCCGGGAACGAAGGGAACTGTGACATTACCTCCCCCTCCCGGTAGGCGCGACCTCGCGCCGTAGATGGAACAACCGGGGAGGGGGGGTGGGCGCCCTGGAGACCTCACGCCGGTGCAGGGAGAGGAGCGGACAGGAGCGGAGGTCTCCAGGACAGGTCCATGGGTCCAGGTAGCCACGGCGGGTCAGGGGCCGTGGGCGGCCACGGCGGGTCAGGAGCCTGGGAAGGCCACGGCGGGTCAGGAGCCTGGGAAGGCCACGGCGGGTCAGGAGCCTGGGAAGGCCACGGCGGGTCAGGAGCCTGGGAAGGCCACGGCGGGTCAGGAGCCTGGGAAGGCCACGGCGGGTCAGGAGCCTGGGAAGGCCACGGCGGGTCAGGAGCCTGGGAAAGCCGTGGAGGGTCTGGAGCCTTGGGCGGCCATGGCGATGCTGAAACCCCGCCCAGGAGTTCCCCACCCACGGGTACTTGGCCCCCCCCCCAAAATTTTCTTGGGGGATTCCCCAGTGGCTGGTGAAGCGGGCTCGGTGGCTGGCGAAGCGGGCTCGTGACAGACTGGAGCGGGCTCGTGGCAGGCTGGAGCGGGCTCGTGGCAGGCTGGAGCGGCTGGCTCGGCGGCGGCTGGAGCGGCTGGCTCGGCGGCGGCTGGAGCGGCCGGCTCGGCGGCGGCTGGAGCGGCCGGCTCGGCGGCGGCTGGAGCGGCCGGCTCGGCGGCGGCTGGAGCGGCCGGCTCGGGAGCGGCCGGCTCGGCGGCGGCTGGAGCGGCCGGCTCGGCGGCGGCTGGAGTAAGGTCAAGGGGACTGGGAGCTGGTTCAGCCCAAAAGTCAATTAACCAGTCCTCCTTGTCTAGGACTGGCATCTTGGGCTGCAAGGTGGCAGAAAACTCAGGGAATTTGGGCTGCACGGGGGCAGAAAACTCAGGGAACTTGGGCTGCTCGGAGGCAGAAAACTCAGGGAACTTGGGCTGCTCGGAGGCAGAAAACTCAGGGAACTTGGGCTGCACAGGGGCAGAAAACTCAGGAAATTCGGCCGGCTTGGTCTTCCTCCTCCTTCTCTTTGGCCGTTTGGACCCATTAGAGGATTGAGGGTCCGGCAGGACACAGGGGAAAAGCTCACTGGAGGGGTATGTGGAGGAAGATGGAGATTGACGAACTGGCCCGGCCGCCCGTGTTTCTGGGGGAACTGGACGAGATATGCACGTATTATCCGGAACCTCTTCGACAACAAACTCAGAACCATTTAAATACAAAATCAGATTAATAGTATCGTTTAAGGAAACATAATTGTCGGGTTCATCAAAACGGATTGTGCTGTCGTCCAGCCCATCCAGAAATAGGGCGTTTAAATAAGCGTCTGGCCAATTCGTCAGAAAAGCCAACTCAACAAACTCCTCCACATACCTCTCCAGCGAACGTCCGTACTGCAGGAGCCCAATGAGACGATCTGCGGCCGTAACTGGTATGAGAGGCATGGGAGAAGCAGGAGCCTCAGAGATGAGAAATAATCCCATTCGTAGTAGCTTTCCAGTCAGTTAACAGTCCGTTCTTCTGTTACGTGCGGTGCTGCAGGGAAGAGGCAATACACATAAATCCACAAAGAAAGGGTCTTTAATCAACGTAGGAGCAGAAAAAGCACACTAACACACAGTAAGCAAATAATAAGAACGGACAGGGAGTGAAGGGAGTAAGTCAATGATAAAGGGAGTGCTAATGATACAGTCCAGGTGCAGGTGATGAGTGCTGATGGGGAGATGACGAGGGAAGTGAGTGCAGGTGTGGAGACAGGAGGATCCTGGGAAATGGAGTCCGGGAACGAAGGGAACTGTGACAATTACTCCTTGGTTATATTTTCAGGAAATATGGCATTAGTTTTCATTGCTATGCGGACGACACCCAGCTCATTTATCATCCAAGCCAAATTCTACTCTTCTGTCTTCCTCTCTCTCTTTTGGATTGTTTAGAAGAGATTAAATCCTGGCTTTCGCACAATTTTCTCAAGTTGAATACTGATAAAACAGAGTTTCTTCTTGTTGGCACTAAATCCAATTTGTCAAAATCCAATAGCTTTTCACTTCCTGTTGATAATTCTATAATCTCTCCATCTTCTCAAATTAAGAGTCTGGGTGTCGTCCTTGATAGTACTTTGTCTTTTGAAACGCATGTGAACAATATTACTCGGTCTGCATATTTCCACCTACGGAACATCAGCCGTCTTCGTTCATTTCTCACATCCAGTTCCACAGCCATTCTTGTACACACTCTAGTCACTTCAAGCATTGATTATTGTAACTCTTTTCTATTTGGGTTGCCTCACAAAGTCTTTCATAAACTTCAGTTGGTCCAGAACTCAGCTGCCCGTATAATTACTAGAATCTCCTCCATTGAGCACATCTCTCATGTCCTCTATCATCTACATTGGCTTCCTGTTAAATACTGGGTCGAGTACAAGATTCTACTTCTCACTTCACAATCTTGCACCCACATATCTCTCCGAATTGCTTCATAGCTACACCCCGAAGTGTACACTTCGATCTTCTTCATCTGTTTCTCTTGTTGTACCCTCTGTTCGTTTAGACACTATGGGGTCCAGGGCGTTCAGCTGTGCTGCTCCTCGTCTCTGGAATTCTCTTCCACAATCTTTACAAGAAAGTGATTGTCTGGCTACTTTTAAAACACATCTTAAAACTTACCTTTTTAAATGAGCTTTCTCTGATCAATTTTAAATATCTTATTGTTAAATAGCTGTTATTTTGTTGTATTGTGTCTTGATTTGTTTTATGACTATCATTCAACTGTACGGTGTCCTTGAGTGTTTTGAAAGGCGCCTTTAAATAAAATGTATTATTATTATTTATTATTATTAATATTTATTTATTTATTTATTTATTTTGCTATAAAGAACTTTAAGTGCAGTGTAAAGGTTCCACTGATGTTAAAAGTTCTTCATGAAACAATCAATGCCAATAAAGAACATCTCAGTTACTGATGTAACTGTTGTTCCCTGAAGGAAGGAACGGAGACATTACATCAATACTGTCGTATTGGGGTCTCACTTGGGAGCCCAATCACCTTCAAGTGGTAACTTGAACCAGTGGCCAGTGAGATATTTTGGCAGGAGGGACATAATGTCTCCGTTCCCTCTTTCGGAGAACAAGGGTTACGTTAGTAACCAAGACATTCTCATTCAGTCAGTTACGTTTAACGTTATGTCGATACTGAAATGTCGTTACATCGTTATGTCGATACGTGGATACTGAAAATGAGGATTCCTCTAGGGGAAGAAGTGGTGTGATCACCACATCCTGGTTCAGACCAGCTCCCTCCATCTCTGGGCCACCTCTCTCAGAGCCACTTAGATGGACGCTTTGAGGGATTAGCAGCTGCCTGGACAGGGTGCAGCAGCCTGGCAGGGTGCGTTGGCTTTCTGCGGGGGGCCTGGTTGATGACTGAGCTGATGTAGATGCCACAGGGGGACGCACCATGCACCCCAGAGGGCGAAGTCAGTTACTGTGCGCAGTTCCTGCATCAAACCCCGGCTCAGAACTACCCTTGTGCAGCTCTTTAAGAGCTTTTGCCTGATGGTCCTGCAGGATGGCCATGACATGCAGGGCAGAGGTGGCCTGTCCAGAGGCACTGTAAGCCTTAGTATCCAGTGCTGCTGTCCTCTTACAGGCCTTGGACGGGAGACAAGGATGATTCCTCCAGGTGGCAGCTCTCAGCCCAGACATGTAAGGCAGTGATCATGGCTGTAAGATGAAGCCTGGAAATGACCATATCCAGAAACACACAGACGGAAAGACATCTTTAAAAAGATGCTCGCTGCCCGTACTTGCTCTTTTAGGAAATCTGCTCTTGTGCACCAAAGCACTGAGGTGTGAAATGCCACACTTAACCATGCACTGCTCTCTCAGGAAGCGAATCACCGCTGGATGCGCCCTCACACTGGCAGGGGAAATCTCCTCAGGAACAAGTTCTTTTAGCAATTAAAATTGTTGTTTCACTGCAATCAGGAAACCGCTTCCTGATGACTGGAAAAGATCGATCGCTGTATACAACTGCTCGGCTCTGATGCAAAGTATGAATGAGTGAGTGCGAGCCAGCCTTATATACTTGTATGTCTGGGTAGGAGCGGCTTGGCATGCAAATCTCACTGGCCAATATCCATTGACTCATTTAGTTACCACTTGAAGATGATTGGGCTCCCAGGCGAGACCCCAATATGTCAGTATCGACATAAAGTCGAACATGACTGACTGAATGGGAACCTTTATTGTTAAGAGTGTACATAAAATACAGGAGTATAATAATGTTTCTGAGCAATAATTACACAATCTCAGAAATCAGTTATCGCAAATGACTCGCAATTTTTCTCTTGAAGATGAAGACTCACCAGCGGCAGAAGCTATTGTCCTGACATCATTTAAAGGTATAAATTACACTATTTTAATGGAGTTTTGTACGTTTTACTACTTGGTCTTAAAAGTCTTACCTCTTGGTGTTAAAAAGTGTTTTACACTAAGCCTGAGTTAACATCTTTTAACCCTGGGTCATAAACTGCCTCAATGCTTTATTAAATATTCATGCAGTCATAAAAACATAGTAACCTCATAAATAATAATCACTGTTATTATCCCTGTAAATATGCAAATAAAAAGTCCCATCCAGGGTTTAAAAATGTACAGAGTGAAATCTCGAAACCTGAGATGAACATTTTCAGACTCTAGAATAACAATGTCAAATACGATACAGATTTTGAACTTATTGTCATGTTTCTGCCTCTCCAGGACTCTGAACCATTATGTCAGCAATCAACATCATGAAGGAGTTTCTATATTTGCACTGAGGCAGCTAAACGGCATGCTTATATTAAAAAAGATTGCAGTAGCACAGCACTTTGTCTACTAGCAGCTGCTCTTTTGTATACTTTTAAAGGCTGAAAACCAACTTGTTTGCAGCTTGAGAAAATGTAGAATTGAACTGCAGTGTTGTGGAGACAGCATACTGCCTTAAATGAAGACAGTGATTGTAGAGGGAGATGAATAACGGACAGAAAGAAATTATAATTATCAGAAGTAACCAAAGTTATATCTGTTATATCTGTCTACCTCTGGTTCTTTTATTACAACATGCCACCATAGAAAAAAATATTGATTGTAATACATCTACTCGATTATTTTGTTGTTGTAATTTATTTGCATATTGAACAAAAGATTTATTTTTTTTCTTCTGTATGAGTGCCCCCCTTTAAAAAAAAATGTAGTTTACACATATTTTATTTGAGATATTGTTTTTGTTTGTGTTTTTTGTGTGTTGTTCTGGATTATTTACATTCAAATAAACATGTAAGATTAACACAAAGTTAGACTTTCACTTGATCATCCAATAAACTGGTTTTGAAAAGCCAAATGCACTAATTTTCTGTGTACTGAAGTCGATACAGAAACAAAAGTAATAATAATGATAATTAATAATAATAATAATAATTTTCTAAATAGTTTTATCCATTTAATGAAACACAAAACTAACTTAAAGATACCCTATGTAACTTTATTCTGTTCAAAATTAACAAGATTTAAATAAGTCAATACATCATCAATCTTGTTGTCTTACCCTGATTCATTATAGTATGCATATATTATGTGTTTATATTTTAGACCTAGAAAGAGGAATGGTTTTCGTGCGAAAATTGCGTACATACGTTACTCACTCGTGCGTGTCTCGTTATATGCGTAAATGTAGGAGAAAAATTTTACACTTGTAGTGTGTAAGTTAATTATGCAAACGAGAAAGGTTTGCTGTGTCTGAAAACTGGAAAATGCTGCCTTCGGAGGACACATTTCAAGGTAGGAAGGCATCAAGGCACGTCTGAATGTTATCTTCAGTTCCTGTTTCCTAAGATACCAACATCTGATCGATTTTTGAAGGCAGCGTAGATGTATCCTTCGCTGCCTTTGATATCCCACAATCCTGTGCGTTCCATTCATGCCCTCTATGCAGTCCAGTAGTGTCTAAATTGAATTGTGGGCATTTGGTGCAAGTGAAAGGTAGAGTTGAGTGTCATCTGCATACTGGTGAAATGAAATATTGTACTGTTCAAGTACACCAGCTAAAGGAAGCATTTAGGTTAAATAATAGAGGACCTAAAATTGAGCCTTGAGGAACACAACAAGAAATGACGTAATGCCTGGAGGTGTAGGCACCCAGTGTAACATTGTATTCCCATTTGCTTAAGTAGGATCTGAACCAGTCTAAGACAGGACCTGATAGTCTGACCCAGTTCTGAAGTCGGTTGAGTTGAATTTCACGATCAACGGTGTCAAAAGCAGCACTCGTGTCAAAAGCAGCACTCCTATCTAAAAGAACAAGGATTGCCAAGTTTCCTGAGTCCTGAATAACTTGCAGATTGTTTAAAACCCTAATCAAGGCTGTTTCTGTGGTTTGCCTGGAAGTGGCACTGAGAACTGAGAGTTATTGACAGAGCCTAAAAGTAACTTTTTTCCACACCTGCCAATGGCCGGTGACTTAAGAAAATTTCCATTCGACTGCAGGAAGGCATGAAAGAGAGCTCAACTTTGTGCGCTGTCCAAGACGTGGCTTTCAGGGTGCGCGTTTAGGATATTTAAACTTCCCACACAGCGCATGAGTAATGAATTCATTTCACGTGTTCCAGCGCTTGAATATTTACATGGGAAAGGCTGAAACATTCGTGGTGATGAAGCACTGACCCGTCAACTGTACAGAGCGTCATTCACGTTTGTTCACGTTCATGTTGTAACAACATTGCATTGTTAGAATTCAAAAAATTGTTACCAGCCATCTGGCGAGTGACACAGTTTCATATACTCGTCAAAACCGATTTTTACTTGCATTTGGTGCTTGGCGAGTTTTAATTTTAGGCCCTGGTTATTGAGCTGTATGGATACTATTTTTTCAATTATTTTACCAAGAAATTGTAGATTGGTCTGTAGTCACTTAGCACAGAAGAATCAAGATTAATTTTCTTCAGCAGGAGCCTAACAATTGCAGCAAAATTTGTGGAAAATCTCCTATTCAGGATGTTTAGTAATAAGCAGTTCATAACCGTTTTGAGAAATTTAGTGGGTAATGGGTCTAGAGCGCAGCTAGAGGAATTCATATGTGATATGACCTGTGTAAGTGTACTGGGGTTGACAGCTGAGAAGGAGGACAGATTACATTGCAAAGGACTAGCTGGGGAGTTGGAGACCTTACAAGTAGGGCAAATGCTGGCAATGTTTTGTCTTATGGAAGTAATTTTGTCATTAAAAAATTCTGCAAACTCATTGCACTTTGCACTTGCAGAAGTTCTGATAATATCTGAGCTGAAGGGTTAAGTAGCCTATCGATAATGGAGAATAATAATCTAAGGTTGTCTTTGTTGCGATTAATTAAACTTGAAAAATAAGCTTTTTTTGCAGACCTCATTGCATCATTTAGCATTTTCAGATGAGTATTATAGATATCATGGTAAACTGAAGCTTTGTGCGCTTCTGTTACCTTACTGCACTCCTGGAGTATTTTCTTAATTTTATGATGATTGTACTATTTCTATATTGGGGCTTTAACCTGTTAGCATGAACCCCCGCTTTTGAAAAAATCCCAAGAAATGGCATACCCAAGCTAAAACAGATACAGTTCATGAAGCCTTTGCACTAAAAGCATAAGTATGGTCTCATTTGAAAGCAGATACTTTGCAGTTTACTGTAAAGTCAAAATTAATTATTGTCATAATGAAAAAAAAAATAGTTATAAATAGCTTCAAAGTTTTGTAAAGTTATCAGAAATGTATTTTTATGAAATATCTTTATGAAAATAAAATTGAAGTTGGCCTTGTTGCAATCTAGAAATGCACTGCAGCTAAAGCCACATGTCTGACCATGTTATATTTCAAATCTGAGGATGACAAGTGTCACGGAGACACAGCCAACGCCCACCAACACACAAGCATCGTCACTAGATCTCAACACTCCACCCACTCGTTCACTCTCCCCGGAATTCTAATCACGAGCACCTGCACCTCATCACCACAGACACTATAAAGACTCACCATTCCCTCAGTTCTGTGTCTGGTCTTGTTATACATACCTGGACTCCTTACCTGCTACTTACCTGCATCCTTGTCGATTCCTCCTCGTCTCCTGTGTCCTGTTCTCCGTGTTCTCCTCTTGTTCCTGCAAAATATCATCATAGTTACTCACCAGCTAAGTGTCTGTTCATTGTGCTTGCAACGCTACTTATCTTATCACCTGCTGTTCCCTGTGTTCGTGTGTCTGTAAAATAAACATCTGTTATCCTAACTCTCTGTCTCCGTCTGAGTCTGACAACAAGTCTAAAACTCTGAGTTTTATTAAATGTTTTTCAAATCTTGTGAATTTATTTTGAGAATATTCTAAAATGCTTACTGATGTTTATTGTCGTCTTCTAAGTATCCATTCTGTATTGTTTTGTGGTGCAAATTGCCCGATTCAGTTTCAATCTTCCCTGCACACATTCACACCTCTCAAGCCTGGTTATGGCTCTAATTATTCTTTTCTTTTATCTCTATTATAATTACTAACAACTTTCTATCCACGCAGATTTAATCCCTCATTTCTTTAATCAAACTTCTCACTTCACCTTGTTTGAGTTTGAAACTTATCAAATGCCCTTCTTGGAGAAAAAAAAAGAAAAAAAAAAAGAAACTTTTCAGTGAGCTTTTATTATTCAAAATTATTCATAAAAATAACATATTTGCTCAGCTAGGTGGCAGGTGCTAGCATGTTAGCTTAGCACACCATCAATACACAATTTATGAGATTAAAAACATGTTTTTGCTCCAAACTTTTATATCACAAATTGAGTGTTTTAAATATCCTTCTGTGATCTGATATGGTTTCGGATCAAAAAATCAGACAGAAAATATATTTTTTTTATGGTACTCTACACAATGATAAAATTGATAAAAAATGATAATGATAAAAAGTGTTGGTTAGCATTGCATTATAAATATAATCTATTATTATGAAAATACCCAACATGGCATGAAGAACACAGATAAACCATATATTGTCGCAATCTGGTGTTTGTAGTCTCGCATAGCCAGTCCACCCAAGTGGACATTTGACTGACATGTAACACAACCAATCGCAGTTCGTTTTGTTCCACATCATGTTTAGGGGCGTGAAAAAATGAAGTCGATGTCCTTACAATAAAAGACCGGTGTGCATCTAATAAATTTTCATTCAAGAGCACTGTGCAAGTTTACTGCAACAATGCAGCCACGAACTTCACATACTTTTGAAAATCCAGCGTTTAGTTGATCCTGGTAAGCGCTCATTGTAACAGATGTAAATACGACAGCGTTCGTCTCCCACAAGGAGGTTTGGCATCACGGTATTTGTTTCCAGGTGGACCGTTAAAAAAAGCGACACACACGTCTCCCAGAAATCCTGTAATGACTTTGAAAATCCTGAAGTGTTTCCAGTTAAGTGTGCCATATGCATCAGACGTTCAGCCAACGGTTCATGGGTGTGACGTCTGAGGCTGAGACTAGTGTGTTTATTGTCTTCAAAAGTGTCTATCTGCATGTTATAGCGATCTCGCCTTTGTTATTTCCTGGAACGTCACATGATATGCCTGTTAATCATTTGTGGACTAAATGTGCATAGAGCACCCTCAGGCTGCCAGTATGAACTGAAAACACAGTACATCAGAGTATCCAGCACTCTGGCACTCATACAGGATGATAGAGAACTAATAAAATAACTGAGAATTCACTCCTCAGATGCACAGCAAGGTATTCAAATGTATAAAAATCGCCCAGAGAAATATGTTGACAGCTCAAAGAATTGCAGGACATACAGGCAACTCCACCTCTCTTCTTATTAAGTCTAGGGACACTGAAATATCTACAACCTGGTGAAGATTACAGGGACCCCTGTAAGTGTGGTGGGAGAAGGAGAAGATCCTGGTGTGCGGCACTTGCTGAGCTTGGTTAGAATGCCCATGCATACCATACATTTCTTCTGGCAGATTTCTTATAGTAGTGACAACTGGGCGGAGGGGTGATTGTGACAGTGGGGTCAGCTGCTTGTTGGTGGTGCCAATTGTTCTGTAGTTGTTGTTGTTTAAAGCTGTCAAAGGTGGATGAGAGATGCTGTAGAGAAGGTTGGAAATGAGCATTCGAGTTTCAGAGTTGTTTGGATGAAACCTGTTCGCTTTGAAAAGAGTTCTTCATTCCCAAAACAAGCTGAAGTTGTCTGTGAAGTGCACTTCTTGAACAACACATGTGTGGAGGCTAGCCAAGTGTTTAAGTCCAAGCAGCCTACTGAAGCGGCCGCATCCTCATCCCCATCCGATTGTAGGAATGGGGCCTGATATATGCACTTTGACTGATGTAGAGATGAAAGTGTCCAGAAGGCAAAGAAAATTTTAGAACTTCAGATTGCTTGTTTAGGGGTGTCATTTGAGCCTGCATGCAATGGTGTTACAACAATTTTTTTTTTTCACATTGGTTGAGTTTTATACTTCTCAATAACATTTCTATTCCTTAAGTCAGCAATTACAGAAAAAAAGCAGCTGTTTAAACCACTTTAATGCAGTTATTAAAACAGACATGTTGATCTGCTTTATCAATGCAAAAATGTTTTCTGAAAACACCTGCAATTGCTGAAAAAGAAGCAACTCGCAAGTCAAGGGTCAAGAGCTCAACTAAAGCAAACACTGGTCTCCATGATGGTGACCTCATTTTCAATAAGACATCAACACCTAAACCTCTGTTAATTCTATAGATCTAAATAGATCTTCTGTAGACGTCTGACAGAAATAAAGTCAGTCTGGTTAGTAATAAGTGAAGCTGGTGATGCTGTGGAGTTGTATAATCAGATCTTGAGAGATTTAATGTCTTTTATCTTCAGTTGATTTCATCTAAGGCTGTGGCTGAATAAAGTCGTAGTTTGTGTTCTTATTTCTCTTTCTTTCAGTGCTTGTTCACAGCAGGTGTTTGAATGATTTAAAGAATGTTTCAGGAACATCGTATTAACCTTTAAATAACATTCTACTAACATTAAGGAAACTGGACATTTTTATGTTTTTGGAATGTTACAAATCAATGTTCCTAGAATGTTGAATTTTAAATCAAAATTAAGTTGAAAGAACGTTTGAGGAACATCATACCTTATAAAAAATGTTCCTCTAACCTCAAGAAAACTTGACATTTTTTTACATTCCCAGAACCAAAACTGAATATTTGGAGAATGTTCTTATAATAAAATTCTGGTAGCTGGGGGATCCAGATGTCAGAGTGGATTCAGTTTATTTTTAATTTCTGATTTGGAACAATTTGTTGACTCTAGAAAACCCATGTAAGATGGGCATGAGAAACTCCAGATACAGTTTGTTCAAGGGATCATAGTACATCTGGTAGAGTACTTCTGCATCATAGCATCATTTTGCATCTTTGCACCTTTGCACAGCTGGAAATGTAAGTTTAGTACATGAACACAACTGTCATATATGGAGAGCCATCTAGTGCCTGAAAGCTGCACTAGCATCAATGGCGTTTCACTGGGATTGATTAATTGGTAAACTTTGGCACATTCTCTGCTGCCTCAGTGCACTGTGAGAAAACAAGTTGTGTGAATGTGAAACTAAAAACTCGAGATTTCAATGGATTTGCTGGCACAAAGTTGAATTCAATGACACGCGCACTTAAAGGGTAGTTCACTCAAAAATGAAAATTCTGTCATTAATTACTCATCCTCATGTCCTTCCACACCCGTAAGACCTTCGTTCATCTTCAGAACACAAATTAAGATATTTTTGATGAAATCCGAGAGGTATATTATTACTTACCCTGTAACTACATGAAATAAGAGTGTAACAAGCACCACTTTAATTTACGGCCCGCAATGTCATACTTACCCTGTAACTACATGAAATAAGAGTGTAATAAGCACCACTTTAATTTACGGCCCGCAATGTCATACTTACCCTGTAACTACATGAAACAAAAGCATATTTCCCCATGTATTAAAAAAGATTGCAATAGTTCTTTCTACTTGCCTTGAAACAACTTAATCAGTGCACTTTCTCACTAAATTGCTCCCAAAAGTAAGATTGTTGTCTATCATAATAGTATAAGTACCCCTTAGTTCTAAAATACTTACAGTATAAATAATTTGTTATTTTCCTGGTTGTTACCCCTTTATTCCCAAGACTTTACATATTGTTCCCCTATACTTACACGTACTTACTTTATAGGTACACTATAATTATCGAAAGTTACGCTGTAAATTCATTGTAATTATGCAGTACTTTCCGGGCTGTAATCTAAAGCGTTACCTATGCTAGTAACATTGCAAGAACTTATACACTAGAAACTAGTAAGAAAACTGTAATATCTTGCATAAAATACGTCATACAAAATAGTATAATAATCTATATTAAAATAAAATTACAAACACTGATAGTAAACACTGATAGTCCTCTTTCTCATTTGAGCAACCTTACTAATTCCCACAACAACAAAAGAGTAGACATCGCCATCTAGTGGTAGCTTAGTTTCTGTCCCTTTATTTATTTCAAAATTAACAGGGGCTAGTGAACAAACAGATCTATTTAGTAGAAAACATTTGATAGAAATGATCTGGGTGTTTTGGCTGATCAGATAATCTTACACAAATATGAACTGATGTCACAAGTATAACAACAGAAAAGTAAGAGAGCCTGAAACTCATCTGACAGAAATCAAAAATGGTGTTTCTTTCATTACCCTGAAAGTGAAATCTTAATTTATCGTTTAGCAAGGGAAAAAAAAAAAAAAAAAAAAAAATGCTGTTCACCTGGTAAATGTTCATCAATGTAAATGTTCATCAATGTAAGCTTATGTGCATTTGGTCCAGTATACCAAGTTTTTATATTTATTTAAATAAAGTGCAACAGCCGGGTTCTGGAAGTAAAAACTCCATTCATTTTCTCCGAAGGGAAATTTATTTTTAATGATAACTTATACACCTTTAAAGACAGACCTACAGTGAGCTACAAGGTTGTTAATCGATGGTGTTTGTTTCTGTTGAAGCCGTCAGCCTGCATTATTTCCTTAGTTTTAAAACAATCATGTTTAACAGTGAAATTCTTGGTGAAAAACTACATTACCCATGATGCTACTCAATCTTAGAAAAAAAAAAAAAAAAAAGCTTCAGTGGGGTTCTATATGGAACCCTAGGCTTTTGAGTCAATTATAAAGGACACTTTATGCCAACACTTTATGCCTGTATAAGTAGGTAAGTCTTAAATGATTGCATAATACTTGCATAATGCTTAATTCATAAAATTGAATTAAAAAAAAAAAAATGAAAATTAAATTTCATTAAACAAACTTAATTAAATCTAAATCATGAAAATGATCCCATGATCAGAACCCTTAAAAGGTTCTATATATGAAGCGCCTGACAGAAATCTTTACGGTTAGAAACTTTTCTTCTAAGAGTGGTAAAATTGCATTATGCCCTTAGAAGTGAGAAACACAGATTGTATTCACTTTATTCTTAACGTAAGAGCGTAACTTGAATATGTTGAGGCTTCTAGTCTCATCCACTTTACATTTATTTTAACCATACAAAAAAGGTCAGTTATGCTGCTTGATGTTGTAAACTGTTATTTGTTATCTTATTATTTTAATCTATTATCATAACCATAAACACACTGGTTAGTCGCACAAATTATTTTACCATTTACTGCAAGAACAAGACACTGACAACACACACTTCTCATAGCAATGATCTCCAATCTTTTGTCCCATCATGACCCTCTTTTGTGGACAAATAATCCATAATCATACATAAAGACTCCTCCCATTAACACACACACACACACACACACACACACACACACACACACTTCTGCTCTAGTTTTTGTACTACTCTGCTTACTCTCGAAATTAATTATTGAGGAACTGCTAATATTGTTGGTTCCTGTATAATTGCTTGTGCGTTTCCTCATTTGTATGTAGCTCTTGATGAAAGCGTCTATGTTACAGTAAATGTAAACTGTTTGTTCTCTCTTCCGCCTTTTATTTATCTACCTTAAATATTCTATATTTCATTCATCCCCTGCACTTCATCTGATATTGCAGAGCTCAGCTATCCTCTCTCTCTCTCTCTCTCTCTCTGTGTGTGTGTGTGTGTGTGTGAGAGAGAGAGAGAGAGAGAGAGAGAGAGAGAGAGAGAGAGAGAGAAAGAGAGAGAGAGAGATGAGCATGAGTGAACAGGAATAAAGCTGGACGGGCTTCGTAAATTGTCTCCATCCAATTAAAGACGAGAGCATACATTACTGTGCAGCAGCTCAGCCAATCAGGAGACACTGCTGGTAAGTACAGCAGTAAAATATTGAAGGGCTGAGTGAGCAGAGGAAAGATCCCGCATGTATGTTTTCCTCAAAGCCGTTTAGTGTGAAAGACACCCGACATCTGAAGCCAGTGTGTATTCTTTAAAGGCACCTCAATAGAGGAGATTTTAGGCAATATATTGCTTTTCTGAGGCTTTTGGCTTGACATCCCATTAAGTTTCTCTTTGGGACACTCAGCACGTATGGTAAGTAGCCAATTTAAAATATGATGCCTGCTTAAAATTATCCAGTAATTTACTTGTCAGCATGTCTATTTTGCCATTTTGCTAAATACTCAGAAATTAATTTTATTTTATAGTTTTTTTTTATTTACGTTACCAAATCTGCAAGGGTGATTCGTTATCGGGACAGTGCTCTTTGGACTGTTGTGTAACCTCAAAATCCAGCGTTAGAACATACACTATATATACCTATATTACTATATATTACTAATGGCAAACAACAATTTTTGTGATTTATTTGATGGCTAGTAACATCAATAGTTAAGATATAACCATCAATACAAAAGCTATCAACAGCAAAAGTTATCAAATGTTAATAGTTTATTTGGTCCCACTTTTATATTAGGTGTGTTTAATACTATACTAACATATAAATTAATCATTTGATACAATGTACTTATTATGTACATACATGTTTTTACATTGTACTTATTATAATTACCTGCATGAAATTACATCTATAATTAAACTGTTAACGCTCCCCTTACACCTTAACCCAGCCTTAAACCTACCCATACCACCAAACCTGTCCCTAACCTTACCCGTATCCACCTCAATAGCAGCACAAGTGTTTTGAAATACAACATCAACACAGTAAATTCATTGTACTTATTTTTGATGTAAGTACATAGTACTTAAAGACACCTAATATAAAGTGTGACTGTTTCTTTTTATCGAAATGATACAGTAACTGTGTATTTTTTTAAACAACCTTTTTATCAGCTTATATGCTTTCCAGCCAGTAGAGGGCGCCGTGACTTACTATAAATCAGGGGTGTCAAACTTAGTCCCTGGAGGGCCACTGTCCTGCAGAGTTCAGCTTCAACCCTAATTAAACACACCTGAACCAGTAATCAAGGTCTTCAGGATTACTAGAAGCTTCCAGGCAGGTGTTTTGGAGCTGGTTGAAGCTAAAATCATAAGGACAGTGGCCCTTTAGGAACTGAGTTTGACGTCCTATAAATGAAAGAAAACTAAATGATGAGAAATGAGATACCATATTATTATTATTATTATTATTATTATTTATTTATTTATTTATTTTTTTTAGATACAAACTGATCTGAAAAAAATTTTTTGTCTGACTTGAGCTCTTAAATACCCTGTGAAATCAAGTTGAGATTAAAAAAAATAAAAATTGTGGCTTTTATTCCATATGTATTAGTGTATTTTGTACATTAATACATGTTTGAAATCACATGATCAGCTTCAGCTCCAAATGTTTAGCTTTTGAAATGTAGTAAACTTGATCAGTAGCTCACCTGATACAGCTTTGAAATTGCTATGTGGACCGCTTGGGTAAGTGTCCCGTGAAACACGAGTCACAGTAAAAGAAGACTTGTAGAAGCAAGCTAAAATGGCATGGTTGCTTCAGAAAATGCGTTTTTATCTCACATTTGCTTTTGCTGACACTATCGGTTAGGGTTTAGTGTAGGTGGTACATAATTTCAATACATTATTTTAGCATTTAGCATTTTACGTCTGAACTGCCGCGATACATATAACAGCCAACATAGGCTACATAAAATGTTACCAGATTCACGTTCATCTGTTTTGGATAAAACTGAATGTCACTCACTGGACATTTCACTTTGAAAGTGTCGCAAAACGTTCAAGAAGCAATGTAATAGCCTATAATTTCACAGAAATGTCGCCACAGGCACTTTTTGGGTTGTCTATATACTAGTGTACTCCTAAAAGTTTACAAAATGATCTTTTAGTTATATGCAAATAAATCTTACACTCTTGGCCATGTCCAAACTTTAGTCCAATAAAAGTCTTTTTAGAATGAGAATGCCCCTCCCCCTTAATTATAAGTGCTTTGTAATTCTGACTAGCAATAGCAAGCAGCAAAACATGGTGTGCTTTGCAATATTTGCTAATGCTTCCTTTTTTCCTCTTCGCTGTAAAACCCAATAAGTTACGGTAACTCAAACCATTTGAGGAAACTGATTGCCTTAAACCATTTAAGTTTTAAAACCAATAAGTATGTACTGTAAACTCATATACATTAAGTTAAAGTCACTTATATTTTAGAGTTGGTTTAGTCAATCATTAGAGTAAACTCAACTTAAAGATTTTAAGTTTATTCCACTCATTCAGTTTGAATTCAGGTGACAAATCTAACTAAGGCTTAACAACTATATAGCTACTTAAATGGTTTGAGGAAACTGATTGGTTTAAATGGTTTAAGTTCATCAAACTCAAAGTAATTGGTACAAAGCAATGATCACAGAATAGGAGAATCATGTATTATTGTTTATGTATTTATTTGATTAGCTTTTAGTTAATTAGTTATGAAAGCTATAAAAGCATAACCTACGCTATACAAACGTAATTTCTAGGAAAACATTATTTAAAAGAAATTAGAAACCATGGAATAAGTTCAAATTTCTTTTAAATATGTTGTGGTTAGCCATAGACATAAGCTACTAGATTAAATTAATTTCTGTAACTTAAATCATTAGAGTTTAAAATAGCATATTATTTCTAGTAACTTATTCAGATTGAGTTCTGCTTAATATACTTCATTTTTGTTAAGTTGAATTAACTTTTAAAATGTTTTAATTAAAATTAACATTTCATTTAGCGATTTTCATTGTTAGGGTTTACAGTCTAGCATGTGACCTGGAAATTGATCATCTAAAGGGCTATTGGCATGTCCTTCGAAATGTCCTAAATTCCTGTTTCAATAGGAAAAGCATCAATACAGCAAATAAAACTGCTTAAATGCGGTCCTTAAAGCAACTCCATGGAACATTTGCGCATGGTTCCCCCATGTGGTTGATAAGCGCAATTGTCTGTTACCAGTGTCGTAAATACTGTCGCTGTATAAGCTTCCCCATGGGCAGCACAATACACGTGAATTTGTTGACTAAGCTGACAGAACCGGCGAATGCAAGAAACCTCGTTTGGAAACCAACCAGGTAAAGTAGCCTCTGTTACACTATGTTCTACAAATATCATTATTATTTGTTTAGTTTTATTTATTGTTACTCCAGAATTGAAAAGTACAATGACAAAAAGAATAGTAGTAGTTTGCCTAGTTTTTTTTTGCTCGCAGATTTCGTATGTAGCATTGTTTGCAAAGGGTGTAATTTGTAAAATAGAATAAAATGTTGTCCGCATGGTTTTGAGACATGCATATTAGATTGTTTCTTCTTATAGTTAGCTGTTGGGTAACTCTACCCAGGCTACGAGTAAAATATGTGACATATGCCGTAAAGCAGGTCACACTCTTCGCTGGCAGGGGATTGGCGGGGTTGTGTGGACCGACCTGAACACGAAATTTGCAGAGTGTGGTTGTAGCCGCTAGGAGGCTGCTCAGGTAGCAGCGGCAGTAGAATTTGTCCGGGTTAAGAGTTGTTCTATCACTGAAATAATTTTAGAGAGATTATTTTAAGGTCGAAAAACTACATAGTGTTGCTTTAAATAATACGAATGAGGTAATGGAAGTCAACAAGGCAAGAAGTTTGGTCTCATTACAGATTTTAATTAAAACATTAAGGTAAATTTGCCCCAACTAATCCCTGTGCAATGGGCAATCGATTCATTACAGAACAACTACAACTGGTCTTCCTGCTGGGCTTGTTGACAAGCTGATTAATCTTGGTACAGCAAAGGTGCACTGTGTGAGTTACTACATTAGGGGAAGTGTGCAGGCCTATGTGTTGTAGTGTGTGTGAATTTTCTGCTTATAGTGTGTGTATATGAGGATGAGAGAGTGGTGTTGTGTAAGCACTAAGCAGTGCAAAGGAGAGGAAAGTGTGAGACTATGTAGGACAGAAGAAAGAGGGAGGAGCATGTGTTGGAGGAAGAGAGAATGGTACAGGAACATAAAAGACAGAGGGGCACTGTGGGTGAGTATGAGCGAGAGAGGAGATGATGGAGTGGGTGTGCTGAAAGCTTCAAGCACTGCGGTATGTTGCAGCGCCCAGCCCCCATTGACAGTGCAGCATACACACTCCGAACATTACTCTTATTCTTATGTGTATCATACTCATGTCTTCTGTGTGATATTCTTAACGCATTTGATCACACCCACGCTGTGCATCAAAAATACTATTCCTGTCCTCTGAGCACATCACTCAAACTGATGCGGTGTCACAGCGGGTCCGGCCGCACATGGTGACGTCCGCTGTCAAAATGTTCTATGTCTCTAAATGACTGTCAAATGCTTTCACATTCTTTAAATGTGTTGAAGTGCTTTTAAATCATTCATGTTTGACAGCATGGTACTAGTAATGCCAAGGTCATGGTCTGGAATAAACTATTAAAATGCATAAACGTAAACATTTCTACACCAGATTAGAAAATTAAGTTACAATTTCAATATTTTTTACTAAGTACTCTGTCCTGTCATCATACTCAGAGAGTTAAGGTAAAAACAGTGCATTGCTTCTGCACAAACTCATTTAATATGCATTCAAAGGGCTATAAATGGAAAGGCAACCTTTCACATAATGTCAGTATATCTACATTACATTAGATTATCTGACATATGAATGCATCACTTCGGATTTGCAAGATTAACAGATTCAAAACACATACGGGTAGCAATTGAGAAGCAGTACTTGGGTTTTTCCTCTTACCAACTGAGTAAAATACTACCTGAATGTATGTTGTATCAACACCAGCTGTTTTGTCAGTGGTGCTGAAAGTTCGAATTTTGGCAATTAGTTTTTTAATAAGCATATTTAGTGAATTAGGGAAAAGAGTATGTTTGAAAGCTTGATACATCACCTAAATGTTTGAAAATATTGATCCATAAGGCCTGTCATAGTGCAGAAACAGTTATAGTCACAGTTAAAAATACCTCTGGGTAATAATATTATATCAATTTGCCAAGCCATGTTTCACAAGGTCTGTGAAACT
The DNA here is from genome assembly GCA_039654765.1 of Mylopharyngodon piceus. NCBI lineage: Eukaryota > Metazoa > Chordata > Actinopteri > Cypriniformes > Xenocyprididae > Mylopharyngodon > Mylopharyngodon piceus. The sequence goes on from CM077446.1 coordinate 28,869,631, forward strand.
GCGATAGCCAGCTACGTGTACAGTCGACATATTTTCCTTTTGAACTCGGTTCAAATACATTTGTTTCAAGATGAAAAAGTCTGGCTCAGACTGCCTTGTCAGAACTACATGTGTTTCGGTGAGTGAAGTAACTCATGCCTTGGACCTGATTATTGCATAAAAATAGCTGGTATGGATTTTTCAGTTTATTTTTATTTAATTTTTAAGTAATTTCATAAATCATTTAAATTTATCATTAAAAAAAAAATCTAAAAATATTCAAACAAATCAGATTAGAATATTTTTATCCAGCTCTTGCCATGTTACTGTGCAAAAAAAAAAAAAAAAAAGTGCAGACTCGTCTTTCTATGAAGACATTCCACTCTGAGTGTTGGGTAGAAGTCTGCTGCAGGATCGTCAAAAGTGCACATTGAGGGTGCATATCGGCTGCAAAGGGGGCGCTCGTGAACACTCTTCTGAAACCTAAAATGAGAAATCCCTACGGTCTCGTGGACTTTACGATCACACTCACACTGCGGCCATTTCTAAGTCCAAAAGACCGTAAGTCCATATGAAGTGTACTATTTGGGACAGGGCCTATGAGTACAATTACTATCAGTCTTTAAAGTGCTCCTATTATGCTATTTTTAAGGTTTAAGGTTTGTTTTGGAGTCTCCTACAGTAAGTTAACATGCATCCATGGTCAAAAACACTTTCATTTTCTCATAATATACATTGCAGCATCAACTCTTTTCTCACAGTGTCTAAAACGGTTCGAATCCTTCAGTCTTTCTAAACCCATCCTTTCTGAGAGCCTACTCTGCTCTGATTGGTCAGATGGCCCAGTCTGTTGTGATTGGTCTTCTCTTCTCTAATTGGTCAGATGGCCTAGTATCTTGTGATTAGTCTGCTCTGCTCTGATTGGTCAGATGGCCCAGTCTGTTGTGATTGGTCTACTGGGCTCTGATTGGTCAGACGGCCCAGTCTTTTGTGATTGGTCTACCGCTTATAGTCTGTGTCAGAAACGAAACGCCCATTATCGGAATTCCAGCTCTGGATATTTCTCAGCACTTGATAGACAGTGATATGAACAGTAATGTTGGCGTCAGTTTTACTGTATCAATTCGAGCCTGAGTCCTTTGGAAGTGCGTGCAAAGTGGATTTGCTTTGGCAGTGCAGAAAACGTCTCGGTTACGTATGTAACCCTCGTTCCCTGAAGGAGGGAATGGAGACGTACGTCAGTAGTGACCGACGAATTGGGATATCGCTAGAGAGCCCTATCAGCTTCGAGTGAACTAAAACAAGCCAATGGAGTTGGTGTGCGATATTTGTATAATGCGCACCGCCCCCGGCAGGTGGTATAAATAGGGGAGCAGATGCAATCGCACTCTGTTTTTCGCTGAGGAGACAACCTAGTCTGCACTGCAGCGAGGGTACAGAAACTGTAGCGACGGGACGTACGTCTCCGTTCCCTCCTTCAGGGAACGAGGGTTACATACGTAACCGAGACGTTCCCTTTCAGTCGGTCACGTTCGACGTACGTCAGTAGTGACCGACGAATTGGGATCCCAAATAAAGCGCCACAGTTATGAACCCCTTCCAGTGCCCAGCGCAAGCTCTAGCCACCCAGCGCACCAATGGGACGGGGAAGGGGGCGAGCTTACGCCGAGAGAGTCTACTGCTGTTCCGAAATACCCACTAAGTAAACTAGACTACACTGGGGAAGCGAACCCATAGGGGACGCTGCGGAGACCACTACCTACCCTGCAGGGGAGGAGTTTACGTGGAGAATACACATATGGACTGGCCGTGGGCAGTACGCATATGGAGTCCCTGGGATGGCTCCACCTGGCATAGGGGGAGACTCATCTGACAGGTGACAGCAGAGCTGGCTCTGCTAAGGGAAAGACACGGGCTCACCGTGGGGAGTTGACCGTGGACAATACACACATGGGACCACTCACGTGGAGGGGTCACGACATATGGCACCCAGCCAAGCATCAACGTCAGTGACGGAGGTTTGGCCTGGCATCAGACACTCCGCAATGTCCGAGCCGAAGGGGGAGGCGGAGGAACCCAACAGGGTTCGCCAAGCAGGGAACTCGACTGGAGTAAAAGGATGCACGTATCCGGCCCAGGGGGCAGGAATGGCATTGCAAACCGACACTAGAATGGGCTCTTCGCGTCTACCAGCTGCTGGAAGCGAGTACACGGGAAGATACCGGTTCTACACGAAGGCTATAGAATCTAGCGAACGTGTTCGGTGTCGCCCAGCCCGCAGCTCTACAGATATCTGTCAGCGAGGCGCCGTGCGCCAGCGCCCAGGAAGAGGCCACTCCTCTGGTGGAGTGGGCTCTCAACCCGAGCGGGCAAGGCACGCCCTGGGATTCATACGCCAGGGCGATGGCATCCACTATCCAGTGGGCCATCCTCTGCTTGGAGACAGCCTTTCCCTTCTGCTGGCCTCCGTAACAGACAAAGAGCTGATCTGAGGTCCTGAAACTTCGCATTCTGTCCACGTACAGGCGCAGACTGCAGACGGGACAGAGCAAAGCTAGGGCTGGGTCTGCCTCCTCCGAAGGCAGCGCTTGCAGGTTCACTACCTGATCTCTGAAGGGAGTGGTAGGATCCTTGGGCACATATCCAGGCCAGGGTCTCAGGATAACGTGAGAGTCACCGGGCCCGAATTCCAGGCACGATTCGTCGACCGAAAATGCGTGCAGGTCCCCTACCCTCTTGAGCGAGGCCAATGCAACCAGGAGGATGGTCTTAAGGGACAGTACTTTTAACTCGACTGATTGCAAAGGCTCGAAGGGATGACCCCGGAGAGATCCCAAGAGGGTACAGAGGGAGGGCGAGGTGGATTTAGTCTCCTCGCCCCCCTCAGGAACCTGACGATCAGATCGTGCTTCCCCAGCGATTTACCATCAACTGCATAGTGATGTGCGGCAATAGCGGCAACATACACCTTGAGGGTGGAGGGAGACAGCCTTCACTCCAGGCCCTCTTGCAGGAAGGAGAGCACAGATCTGACCGAACATGATCGGGGGTCCTCTCGGTGAGAGGAGCACCATTCGACGAACAGGTTCCACTTCAACGCATAGAGGTTCCTCGTAGAAGGAGCTCTAGCGGAAGTGATAGTGTCTGCGACCGCTTGCGGGAGATCACTCAGAACCTCTGCGTCCCGTCCAGGGACCACACATGGAGTTTCCACAGGTCGGGACGTGGGTGCCAAAGGGTGCCCCGTCTCTGAGTCAGGAGGTCCTTCCTCAGAGGAATGGGCCAGGGAGGTGCTGTCGCGAGGAGCGTGAGGTCCGAGAACCAGGTCCGAGTGGGCCAGTATGGAGCCACTAACAAGACCTGCTCTTCGTCCTCCCTGACTTTGCACAGGAGCTGCGCGAGAAGGCTCACTGGGGGAAACGCATACTTGCGTAGGCCCCGGGGCCAGCTGAGTGCCAGGGCATCCATGCCGAGCGTGCCGCCGGACAGGGAATAGAACCACTGGCAGTGGGCAGTCTCCGGGGAGGCAAACAGATCTATCTGTGCCTCGCCGAAGCGCTGCCAAATCAGCTGGACCACCTGGGGATGGAGTCTCCATTACCCCGGAAGTGGAGGCTGCCGTGAGAGCTCGTCGGCTGCACGGTTGAGCACGCCTGGGACATGAATGGCACGAAGCGACCTCAGATGGTTCTGACTCCATAACAAGAGTTGCGACATGCGGCGGGAGCGTAGACCACCCTGATGGTTGATGTACGCAACGGCCGCTGTGCTGTCCGAGCGGACCAGTACGTGCTTGTCTGTCAACAGCTCCTGGAAGCGGCCCAGTGCAAGACGTACTGCTAGCAACTCGAGGCAATTGATATGCCACTGCAGTTGAGGCCCCGTCCACAGACCCGACACTGCATGCCCGTTGTACGTGGCCCCCCACCCTGTGGCAGAGGCATCTGTGTGAACCACAGCATGCCTGGACACTTGTTCAAGGGGAACTCCAGCCTGCAGGAATGAAGGGTCCGACCACTTGGTGAGAGTGCGACGGCAGTTCGGTGTCACGGGGACACGGAACGTACCGCGCTGCCACGCCCATCTTGGGACCCAGCCATGGAGCAAGTGTTGAAGCGGCCTCATATGAAGCAATCCGAGCGGCGTGACTGCGGCTGCAGATGCCATATGCTCCAGGAGCCTCTGAAAGAGTTTCAGTGGGGCCGCTGTCCTGCGCTTGAGCGTACTCAGGCAGTTCAACACTGACTGGACGCGCTCCTCGGTGAGGCGTGCTGTCTGGGCGACCAAGTCCAGTTCCTCTTGTCCCAGTTGACCCGAAGACCCAACCGGCTGAGGTGAGCTAACACCATGTCCCTGTGTTCGCACAACTGCTCTCGCGAGCTGGCCAGGATGAGCCAGTCGTCGAGGTAGTTGAGAATGCGAACGCCCTGTTCCTTGAGCGGAACAATGGCCGCCTCCGCAACCTTCGTGAAGACGCGGGGCAACAGGGCCAGCCCGAAGGGTAGGACTTTGTACTGATATGCCTGACCCTCGAACGCAAACCGTAGAAAGGGTCTGTGACGAGGCAGAATTGAGACATGAAAGTACGCGTCCTTCAGGTCGATTGCTGCAAACCAATCCTGGGGACGGATGCATTCGAAAATGCGTTTCTGCGTAAGCATCTTGAACGGCAGCCTGTGAAGGGACCGATTCAGGACACGCAGATCCAGGATTGGCCGTAGCCCACCTCCCTTCTTGGGTACAATGAAGTAGGGACTGTAGAACCGACTTCATATCGGCTGGAGGGACCGGCTCGATTGCATCCTTCGCCAGGAGGACAGCAATCTCCGCGCAGAGAACAGGTGCATTGTCCAGTGACACCTGAGTGTAGTGGACACCCCTGAACACCGGGGGACGCCAGGCAAACTGAATTGCATAGCCGAGTCTGATAGTGCGAATGAGCCAGCGGGACGGGCTGGGGAGCGCTATCCAGGCTTCCAGACACCGAGCCAGCGGGACCAAAGGCACCACAGACATACCGGGGGTGGGGCAGCAAAGCAGAGTGCTGGGACCCGACTCGGACGGCATAGCGGCCCGAAGTGGGGTCAGACTCTGCGAGGTGACAGTGTGTATGGGAGACGGCTGGGAGGTGGCCTCGAGCATCACACTGGGACCTGCTGGCGAAGTGAGAGAGGGCTGCGAGTGGCAAGGCGGGGCCTCGCACACTGACAGCCGCGCCCTCTTGTGACCTGGAGGATTAGGAAACTGCTCTTTTTGTGTGGAAGTGGGTACCGCTGGACTCCGGAGAGCCAGCGGTGGGACAGACGGACACACAAATTCCCCCCGGCCCTCCTCCGGGGGTGGGAGAGATGCTGGAATCCTCTCCCGAAGAGCAGAAACCTTCCCCTCCAGGTCGCCCATCTCAGGGTCGAGTCTTCCTTGACCGCTTGCCACCTGGCTTGGCTTGAGCGGGCTGGGCGCCGCGTCCGCGACCGGCTCCCTGCTGTGTAGGCTGCTGCTTCGCCAACTTAGCAGGGGCGGAGGACGACGCAGGCAGGCACCCTTGGCAACGAGCGGGCTGAGGCTGTGCGGCCGGCGGTGGGGTGAAGGCAGCAGCGGACCGCCGGGGCATGACATGTTTAATAGCCTCAGCCTGCTTCTGGGCGGCAGAGAACTGCTGGGCGAAGCTCTCTACCGCGTCGCCGAAAAGGCCGACCTGAGATACGGGGGAGTCCAGGAACCGATATTTATCGGTTTCCCTCATATCAGCCAGGGTCAGCCATAGGTGGCGCTGCTGGACCACAAGCGTGGCCATTGCTTGACCAACAGAACGTGCCGTCACTTTAGTCGCCCGGAGGGCGAGGTCAGTGGCGCCATGCAGCTCCCCAAGCAGCTGCTGGTCAAGACCTCCCTGGGGCATTTCCATCAACGCTTTTGCCTGATAAACCTGCAAAAGGGCCATGGCATGCAGGGCGGAGGCAGCCTGTCCACAGGCTCTGTAAGCTTTCTCTGTCAGTCCTGACGAGAATTTACAGGCCCGGGATGGGAGACGCGGTTCACCGCGCCAGCCGGCGGCCGTTGGACACAACTGCATCGCAACAGACCGCTCGACCGGGGGAATCTGCGTGTATCCCCTAGTCTCTCCGCCATCCAGGGTGGTGAAGGCAGACGAGGGGCCAGGTCTAGCACGAACGCTATAGGGCGTCTGCCAAGACCTGGTCACCTCATCATGCACCTCCGGGAAGAAAGGCATAGGCATCAGCTCACTCATCAAGCCAAGACGGGCCAGGACATGGTGGAGGATTCCAGATGAGCCCGACCTTCTCGGCAGCCCGGGAAAGCATAGCCGTCAACTCAGGATCGGCCTCGGGCAACGCTACTGTCCCGGAGGGAGGTAACGCAGCCGAGTCTTCATCTCCTGAGGACTCTTGCTCACCTTCCGATGCTGCAATCGACATATGGTCATCCGCGGGTGCGCCGAAGGAAACGGATGGCCGCTCCGTAGAGGGACCAGCACGCTCCACCGGCAGCACCACCGGCTGCAGTGATGTAGAGGGGGCAGGGGCCCGCGGAGCGGCGCTCGGCAGGGAAGCCCTGACCGTGATCCTCAGATCACCCTGCCTACACGCCGACGCACCGTCACCCCGGCCGAAGCCAGAGAAAACGGCGGAACAGGGCATAGGGGAGGGGACCCCTGCTCCCTGAGAACCAAGGAACGAGAGTCTCGATCTCAACACTGCAATAGTCATGTTCCCACAATGAGAACATGAACTATCCACAAAAGCAGCTTCAGCGTGCTGAACGCCCAGGCACGTGATGCAGCGATTGTGACCGTCAGCGGGGACCAATGAGCGACCGCATCCAGTAACGCACAGACGAAATGACATCTTGAAAAAGACGCAGGGTTCGTCTGTGAAGCTCTTTTAGAAGGGAAATGTTCAGCTCACTTCTGCTGAAGCACACAGGGAGTGTCACGATGTGTTCGGATACACCACTCCCTGAACACAACGGAGGAACCGGCCCAAATCACAACAGACAAAAAGCTGGGAAATTTTTGCTGTAAAAACAGCAGTTGAGAGCTTATAGCTCAGGCTCCTCGGGAAGCTCGCTACCTCGCTGAAGTGCCTTAACACCAACACAAGACGCTGTCACTTCACAAAGGCTTGTAGTTACACTCTCAGTCTGAAAGCTGGAAAACAACTGGTTGGCTCCGAAGCGAAAGACAGTGCGATTGCATCTGCTCCCCTATTTATACCACCTGGCGGGGGCGGTGCGCATTATGCAAATATCGCACGCCAACTCCATTGGCTTGTTTTAGTTCACTCAAAGCTGATAGGGCTCTCTAGCGATATCCCAATTTGTCGGTCACTACTGACGTACGTTGAACATGACCGACTGAAAGGGAACCGCATCTTATCAACAACCAAAACTACTGTGTTTGAGGTTCAAATTAGATGGTGTTCACTGGCAGCCAATGAAGACCATAAGCTGGCATTATGCAAATGTGTTACAACCCTATATAGGTTTGAAACAGGAAGTGAGACTGGAATTACTGGCGACTTTTTTCAAGCAGTTCAGAATCGGTTCTTTCTTTTGGGAGACAATACCTCAATATACCGTGCATCTTTGAAACTTTGCAGACCTTTTTCTTTCACAAACAGATATATTACACACTACATGAAAGGTAATATTTGAAAAAATCATAAAATCACAATTTAAGTCTTCTCTAATATACGTTAATTTGTATGCCCATTATCTTATAGACTATTCTATATTATTTTTGGCATTCTAGTCATGTAAAGATACAAAAAAGGAAAGCAAACTATAAAATCAAACTTAACAGGGACAACAGTTTGTTATAATTAGATTATTTACAGCCAGATTTATTGATAAACAGCTGCTGTGAATAGCCGAAATGAGACAGTGCAGTTACGGTTAAGCCCACAAGGGTTAAATGCTCTCGTCCAGGCATTAGCCGGGGAGTATGCAGTAGTTTCTCTTCATGATGCTTCCTGCATGTCAGTGCTTGAAGCTTTGTGTGTGTGTTTAGACGAGCTTGAATTGCATCTTTATTTCTTGTCATGGTGCTGTAAGAAGAGCAGAGCATTAAGGGAGGGAGTGAGAGAGAAGGGGAAAGAATTTAATCAAATTTAGACCTCCAAGAATAGAGGCGGTAAGAATAGAGAAGAGAAAGAGAGAGATAGATAGAGGGAGAGAGAGAGAGAGAGGAGGAGGAGGAGGAGGAGGAAGAAGAGAGAGAGGAACAGGGAGTTGTGGCAGGACAAACTGCAGGCACCACTGAAAATGCTGCAGTGAGCTGCATAATTAATCCAAAGGGAAGGCAGAGAGGAGGAGCCAGGGGCGGAGCTTAGAGCAAGCATGATTGAGCGTTACCATGCTCCTCTCATGCTTTGCTATTACTGTATTCCCTTTGTAATTTAGGCTTACCATGTTGTGTTCCTCTGTGATATTGGGAGGAGGTTAAAGACAGAGGAGGACATCGCAGCTCTTCTGCCATCAATTCGTATTCAAGCGATGACAGTATTCTCAAAGAGTACACACTGTCCTCTGCATGTCTGTGGAGATGCATCTCATGTTGTGCGTCCCAAATAATTTAGATTCTCCCAATCATGCTGAATGGATGTGTTCATTTAGCCAGAAATAAAATGGCTGTTTTCCAGTAAAGGAGTGTACAGTGAGTGAACACAGTGCCTAGAGAGAATCTTAAAAGCCGTTCTCCTCTGCTGTGAAAGTGAAAAGAAAAAAAAAGAAAGATATGTAATGGCTTGAACCAGCTAAAAGATCATTGAAAGGGCTAACAAGCTTTTCAAGGTCAAGGCTGTCTCCATATGTGCTGACTTCCCCCACTTATAATTCCAGCTTAAAATTCTCACATTAACTTCAATAGACCTGCAATGGAGCACAATAACAGGGCTCTCTGACATTTGTACACCCTAAAAGTCATGCAGAGGGAAGTGACTGAATTCTTACAGTTTTTAAGAGAAATGAATGTTAAAATGTAAAAGTAGAAAGGGTTGTTCCACCTACACAGTGCTAGTAAAATCAAAAAAGGCAACCTTTTACCTTGTAGCATAAATTAAATGATAATAATTCATAAGACAATTTGGTAACACTTTATTTTACAGTGTCCTTGTTATACGTTGCATATACTTACTCTAGTAATAACAGTAAATAATGCATAAATACTTGCAACTAACCTTAAATCAAATCCTATTACTAACTGTAATTTTATATTGTGCCTTACAACATTAAAGTAATGAAAGAAAAAGAGAATAACAGGGTTAGACAAGTCATCAATTCCCTGATTTAATACATTGTTTTTGGATATGTCTGTACTAGCTTTGCACACCTAAATTGGGGAATATTTGCCCATTCTTCCTTGCAGAATTGCTCAAATTCTGTGGTGAGCAGCAATGGACTGCTCTCCATCCACAGATTTTCTATGGGATTTAAGTCAGGGCTCTGACTTGGTTACTCAAGGACATTCACCTTCCTATCCTTAAGCCACTGTGTTGTTTTTTTGGCGGTATGTTTAGGATCATTGTCGTGTTGGAAGGTGAATGATGCAGGTTTTCCTCAAGAATTTGGATGTATCTGGCAGTTTCCATTTTCCCTTAAATCCTGACCCATCGCCCAGTCCCCGCTGAAGAGAAACACCCCCACAACATAATGCTGCCTCCACCATGCTTCACAGGAGGTATGGTGTGTTTTGGTTGGTGTGCTGTGTTTACATCTATCTGTCTGTCTGTCTGTCTGTCTGTCTATATTACAAATTTACATTTTCATTTCATTACAAACTACTGTCTTTAATTTTTACTTCTTATTTAGCTGATATAACCGTACAGTATGGAGTTTGTCATGGGCTCGATTCCCATGGAATTTTTGAACTGATAAATTTAGGATATATCTTGAATAAAATGTAAATTGCCTGTAGATGCAAATTAAAAATAAATGACTTTTTAAAAGTGAATTCAGAAGTTCTTTAGCTATTGTTGGCATCAATGTTTTTGTATACTTTAAGTACCAATACCACAATGGTGTTAGATGCTGCTCTGCCATCTGTAGACATGGTTCAGCATGATCAACTCTGAGTTTTATGTAAATTACACTCATACTAGTGAGTTTTAGAGAGTGGTATATACAGCAACAACAATTAATTCCCTTACCTGGCCAAAAAAAAAAAAAAGTGGAGGACTGTATAATGTGGAGAACCGGAGCTACATGAGCACCACAGCTCATTGCTTCTGAACACAAAATACTTCAACAGCTTGAAGTATTTGATCATTACAAGTTACTGCTATTTGAGAGGTGTCTGGTGCTAAATCACTACTAGCATAGAAATTTCAGCCTGATTTTCATGTTGAATATATGCATATACCGTAAATGCAGAAACATTTCAATAATGGATGTACACCAGTTTGTACATGGATGTGTGAAATTGAAAAAAAAGTAGCTTTTTAACTTTCAATTTATATTTCTGTGCTGTTATTTCTATCACAAGGCCTAATATACAGTAGTATCATTAATAATACATAGATTCATAGTAGCCTCTCAGTGACAGACCTTCTTATACTGCACTTTAAAAATGATTTAGGTTTAGATATTGAACATTTGGTATGAGGGCGCCACAGAGGTGCATTAAAGTCAAGACTTTGAGGTTTCTGTGCTGTAGTAAATTTGCTCCACGTCCACCATCTGCCGGAGAATGGACGCATGAGGCAGGAGAGCGCGGAGGAATCATTGATCAAAGCTGCTCTTTACTTCTAGTGTAGAGCAAGAGCAAACCTACAAAAGATCTAGAGAGAGAGAGAGACAGACTGGCCTCCCAAGACATAAATGCCAAATGAGGGCTGTACACAGAGCAGTCCTGCCCTTTCAACACTGTAAACACTTCAACACTGCACTGAAAACAACACCTATGTTAAGGATGTCTGCAGACTACAATATCTAGGAAAACTGGGCATGGGGTCGTTTGACTTGAGCCAATAAGCAATCACCTCCCAACGCCCTTGTAATCCCCCTACCAACCACATAGCAACACCCTGGAAACCACCCATAACACATTAGCATTGTGGTGGTGAGTTTTGAACAGACAAAACAGAAAATGTGGAAAACTAGTTAAAAAGGAATAATGAAATGTTTACAGAACCATTAAAAAAAGGCATTGATATGACAAATTGAATATGGAAAGACTGCACATTGTCTGGCGTCATTTGCATCTTATATGACTAATAGAGCGAGAAAGTGTTCTTTCAGCGTATAAATAATAAATTGAGAAGTTATTGGAAAAATAATTTCCCCTTTAAAGACTGTTTTTGCATTGGCATCAGCTACATTATCTCATAAGTCATATTAAATAGAAATTCTGCAGCAGTGAAGTGTACAATTCTTTTAGGGAGCACAACATAAATAAATGTCACAGAAATCACTGGTGGCTCCAGTTAACACTCAAATAAACATGGGATGTTATAGAATACATTAAGTCTCCCTACAAGCATTTAACTATAAATTACAATCTTATATGTGGAATGTCATAAACTACTAGTCTAACTGGAAAATCAGCTGACAATTCACACATTTAAGACAAGCAGCACTAAACAATGTATGTCATTTGTGTATCCAACCATTTGAGGCACTATCCACATTCTCCCTGAAGGGCTGGAGTCATTTGTGGACTTTAAAGCTCACAGCAGTTCACCTCGGGAGGCTGATACCTCCACAATTACCACATGGCTGCTAACTGAGAATCGATTAGCCCTGTCCTCTCCTTTCCCGGCCTTGATTGATTGTTGATTCAACTCCAAGATTATAGAGCCATGTGTAATTTGGTGATAAACATTCACACCTTGAAAATGACTGCAGGTGTGTTTGTGTGTGGATTATTTGTGTGATTGTGCACCTATATGCAGTAGGGCTGGGCGATATGGCCAAAAAGTCATATCTCGGTATTTTTTGGCTAAATGGCGACATGCGGTATATATCTCGGTATTTTCTAAATTTTTCTATTTGGATTTAGAAAAAAAAAAATCTGTATTTACTTTTTAAAAATCTTAATTTAACGTCCTGCCTAATGTTGTCCTACAAATATTGTGTTTATATTGAAAGCTATTAATACAATAGGGAATGTAACCATGTAGTCTGGCACACTAATAGGCCTACAGTATGTGCAAAAAAGAGAAAGTTACTTTACATTCTAACATTCTTACATTACAATCTAAAAAATAAAAATAATTCTTTTTAAAGCAGAAGTTACATTTACTAGACTAAAAATTAAAATAAAAACAAAAGCACAGACTAGCTATATATTTATATATATTATTTGTTGTTGCTATCATAAAAATACACTTACTTGTAGGTTTAAAATTCTACATATGGCACATTTATTGTTCAACAACAAACATTTTTTGAAAATATATATTTTAGTCAGAATTATGGCGATCCCATTCTATTGGCGTGAATGCGCGCGGCGGCGCTCTTTCACGGAAGTCTATGAAGTTTAGAGGAGAATGAGATTCGCTAGCAGAAGGCTCGTCCACTCCTGACAGCAAAATGGAAATATTTGTATGACTTTCTAACATTTACAGATGGAGAATATACCTGTGAAATGTAAGTTATGCGCTGAGGAAAACACCACATCACAAAAGCATTAAACAGCGCAAATATCTGTCAGCACATGAATCTGTCAGAGCATCTGACGGGGCAAGCCGCTTTAAACGATAGGCCTACGTGTTAACTATATCTTAATCTTACGAGTTATTTTTGAAGCCCTTAATATTAAGCATGTCTCATTTTTAAGCTAAATTGTATTATGCATTTCCCCCGCAGCAGCACTCTGCGACGTCCACCGCTGTTTTTCAGATGCGCTTGTAAAAAACTACTGTATATCGATATAAACGGTATCGCCTCATTCCGTATCGTATATTAAAAATATATCGGTATATCGTACAAACTCGATATACCGCCCAGCCCTAATATGCAGTGTAAAAAGTGAAAATGTGCAGTTGTTACTTTAAGGTCGGCATGAAACTGAAGTTGTGATAGTCTTTTCTTCCCTATTGTGACATATATACAAGTAAAATGGCTTCTCAAACAAGAGAAAATGTAGGGTGGGACTTGATTTTGTCCATGTGGAATTGATTGGATTGTTGTGGTTTGCTATTGGTGGATCTCATGTGAGTGACAGGTTGCCCCGCCCTCACAACATCAGAGAAGAGATGTTGCTGCAAGAGAGAGGGTAAATTATTTTGATTAAAGATTGCAAGGGGACATGAATGAATAATAAAAATAATGATGCGCACAGATAAATCATTTATAATAAATACTGCAATATTCCATAAAAAAATAAGAATTGCTGGTTTTTATTTCAAGTGGATTTGAAAAGTTTGGACACGTTACTATTTGTAATGTTTTTGAAAGAAGTCTCTTGTGCTCATCAAGCTTGCGTTTATTTGATCAAAAATACAGAAAAAAAAAAGTAATATTGTGAAATTATATTACAATATAAAATAATGTTGTTTTTTTCTGAAGATTTCTAAAGGATCATGTGACACTGAAGACTGGAGTAATGGCCAATGAAAATTCAGCTTTGCATCACAGAAATAGATTATATTTTAAAGTATATTAAAATGGAAAACCATTATTTTAAATTGTAATAATATTTCACAATATTACTGTTTTTTATGTATTTTGATCAAATATTTGCAGGCTTGAAGAGCATACGAGACTTATTTCAAAAAACATCAGAAATAGTAATGTGTCCAAACTTTTGACCGGTACTGTATTTTTCAACCAGATCTGGTCCTTAAAAATGACTAGTGTGACCTTTATTCAGGTTAATTCAGACCGTTTGAATATATATATTTTTTACTTAACTGAAATCAGCTGTTTATATGTTACAACATGAATCATGTTTTAAATTAACTGACAAAATATTTTAACAGTGTGGTTTGGAAACTTAGGAATACAAAATAAACAATAAAAGTACACTTGAATGAAACATTTATTTGCCTATATTTATTAGAGTGACAGAATTATGTGAAACAATAACTTTAATATGCCCTAGGCTTTAAGATAAGCCTGAAAAATGCCTCTTCTCCTATAATACAAGCTCTAGCCCAAGATAACTTGAGGCAGGGGTAAATGCAAATGCTCTACTATTGCTTGAAGCAAACACATTATGCCTTAATATCTGCATTGTAAATAATGTAGGCCTCCCAGTAGACCACAACTAGTCATGATGGTGACACTAGAAAATAATCCAAGCAACTGACAGAACAACAGTAAAGATGACTTGATAGAAACACTTAGTCAAAATGTCATACTGTAATATGTTTAAAGAAAATACTAAAACTGTCATTGAGATATAGAGTCCTGGTCAGAATTATTGGCACCCTTGGTATTTATGAACAAAGAAGCCTGTGAAAATAAATCTGCATTGTTAATCCTTTTGACCTTTTTTTTTTTTTTTTTTTTTTTCAAAAAAATCACAAAAATCTAACCTTTCATTGAAGTAAAACAATTGAAAATAAACTGCAAGCAGCAATTAAGGGGCCAAGCACAACAGAAGCAAACAAGAAAGCTAGCAGCAGACCAACACAGTCATAATGGACTATTGTAGATACTGAGACAAAGACACTGCATGTCAATTTTGAAGTTAATCAGGCCAATGGTACTGCAGTTAGAGCCAATTTCATGTTTCCTCAGACTGCCCCCATAGATAAGCGTGTCAAATTTGAAAATATGAAAATATCTCATTTCGTTTAGGAGTTACAGACATTTATATGTATGAACACATAAAACATTACCCACACCTGACTTTGATTGCATTTTTTTTTTTGCCACTTACTATCAAAATTTTGACATTTGGCCATTAGCATTTAGTCAACAACCTATGTTTTCTGATTTTCTTATGGTGGTTTCGTCTCAGTCGGACTAACGTTTCGCAGATATTCACGAATGTTGTTTAAATGCTTAATCACAATGTTGCACTAACCATAAGGCGAAACCTAGAATGAAAATAAATCAACTACATCCAAAGTTATAAACATGTGAGTATTTGATTTTACCACTAGGTGGCGCTGGTTCGAAACTTCTCAGACTCTTTCAGGGCATCGTGCTGATGACCCATACCAAATTTCATAATGATATGTTCATGTGTTCGTAAAATATAGCATTTTACTACAAAATTCAAAATGGCCGACACCCAAAATGGCCGATATGGGAAAATTGGATATCATTGGCTTGGTGTGTTGTCCTTAATCTAATGACCACTTTTATGATTTTTGGACAAACCGTTCAGAATTATAAACAAAAATAGCCTTTTTTTGCATCTCCGGACCAGTAGGTGGCGCTTATGTCTATTTTCGCAAGCGCTACGTAAAATTCGTTTGCATGTTTTTCGAAAATGGTTTGACAAATCAACTTGAATTCCACAACTTTTTGTCAGCATAGTCTGAAGATGATCTGGTTCAATTTTCAAAAGTTATTAGCATAAATATAAGTTGAAGTTTGGACAGTTGGTGGCACTAGAGGAATTGAGTTAGAGACTCCACATTTGCTATGGTGACAGTTCAGACTGTTCTCTATCTGTGTGCCAGATTTCATAACTTCCACGCAAGCGGTTCTATGGGCTGCCATAGACTTCCAGAGGGGAAGAAGAAGAAGAAGGCCAATGGATACAATAGGTCTCTATGCACCTTTGATGCTTGGCCCCTAATAATAAGAACGCCAATGGACATAATAGTTGCCTACACACCTTCCCCCTAAACAGGGGAAAATCTCATTATGAAATAAATGTTTTTTTCTAATACACATTGACCACAATCAATGGCTCCCTTTTATTCAATACTTTTTGCAACCTCCTTTTGCTAAGGTCTTAACGTCCATGTTGACAGGCTCTCCTCTTCAGTTTTCTATAGGGTTCAGGTCAGGGGACTGGGATGGTCATGGCAGATCCTTAATTTTATGATCAGTGACCCATTTTGTGTTGATTTTGGATAATTGTCCTGATGGAAGATCCAACCATAAGATTTCTGTAGTTTTGATTTTTTTTTTTTTTTTATCTGTTGGTATTTGATAGAATCTATCTGAACAAGATGTCCAGGACCTCGAGTAGAAAAATAGGCCCACAACATTAAAGATCCAGCAGTATATTTAACTGTACACATGGGGTACTTTATTTTTAATACCTGTGTGCACCAAACCAGTCTTGTGGGTTTGCTGCCAAAAAGCTCTCTCTCTCTCTCTCTCTCTCTCTCTCTTTTTTTTTTTTTTTTTTTTAAAGTTTCATCTGACCATAGATCCCTGTCATGTTTGGAGTTCCAGTAGTTTCTGATAACTGAATATGCTGGAGTTTGTTTTTGAATGAGAGCTTTTTTTTTTTTTTTGAGGCTTTCTGACCCTAAGACTCAACTATTTTCTGCGATTCTCCAGCTGTGATCCTTGGAGAGTCTTTGGCCACTCGAACTATATTCCTTGCCGCTCATTAAGACAACATAGACACACATCCTGTTCCAGGCAGATTCATAATGTTTCAAGTTCAAGATCATTCGCGATTTATAGATTTCACATCTGGAAGAGAGCCGTACGCTCATTTTCTTTGTGTACGTTCATTCTATGAATCACACATACGCACATCTGAGAAATGATCGTAACATCAAATTTAGGACGGATTCTGCGCAACATTTTATAAATGAGGCCCCTGGTGTCTGAGGCATGCATACAAACACACCATTCAATGGCGATGGCGATGACGTCGCAATGTGTGCCCCTGCAAATACAAAGGGTTCTTAATGGGTTAGTTCACCCAAAAATGAAAATTCTCTCATTAATTACTCACCCTCATGTCGTTCCACACCCGTAAGACATTCGTTCATCTTCAGAACGCAAATTAAGATATTTTTCATAAAATACGATGGCTCAGTGAGGCCTGCATTGCCAGCAAGATAATTAACACTTTCAATGCTCAAAAAGATACTAAAGATGTATTTAAAAAGTTCATGTGACTACAGTGGTTCAACCTTAATGTTATGAAGCGACGAGAATACTTTTACGTGAACTGTTTTAAATAAGTCTTTAGTAGCTTTCTGGGCATTGAAAATGTAAATTATCTTGCTGGCAATGCAGGCCTCACTAAGCGATCGGATTTCATCAAAAATATCTTAATTTGTGTTCCAAAGATGAACGAAGGTCTTACGGGTGTAGAACGACATGAGGGTGAGTAATTAATGACAGAATTTTCATTTTTGGGTGAACTAACCCTTTAAGAACACAACATCAGTGTCTTTGTCTTCAGGAAGTGGTTTGTTTGTGTGCTGTGTGAAGATAGCAGTGTGTGTAAAGAAAGAAAAATAGAAGATAAGCAGAATATGGTGAGCAGACAATTCAAACTCTGTGTTCCTCTATGCTCGTTTTTTTAAAGCCTGGTGGTGGTCACGAGCTGTATGTGTTAGTGGTGTTAGTAGAGGCAGATATATCTATTCTAAAATATGTGTTTCCTGTTCCACGCAGCATAATGCTGAATACAATGACCTAGTAAAGCTTACGGCTCGTGCTACAGCCCGACTAAGCTTGAACAGGTCCGGCTCGAAATGCGAGACTGCAGAATGTTGTTTAGATGAATGATATCTGTGGAGTCATAAGTGTGCAGCTCCGGTGAGCCTTCCTTTTCTCTCTTCACACTGAGGTGTTAGGTGTGTGAAGAAATCCATACTATGCTTGCATGGTTCATTTGGCTTTGAGTTATTTGAATGTAGAGGGGCTGCGTGAGCAGGGTTATGGGTGGATGCCTTGGATGGAAAGGAATTTAGGGATCACCTTTCCCCGGGGACATCCTCATCGCTCCCAATTTGCCCTCTAAACCATGTCAGCTGACATCAAGGTTGGTGGGCAAAGTGTATGTGGTGGCTGGGCAAACTGAACTTTGCACACTATGGCAGTACTGCAAGCTTACCAGGCACATCTGCTCAAAGACCTGGACCAAGGGGAGGGCTTATCCCCTGAGGAGGTCTCTAAACTGCATATAGCCACAGATCTAGCTCTCCGTGCCACGGAGCAGACGGCTTGCTCTTTTGGGCGGTCGATGGCTGCTATGGTGGCGACGGAGAGGCATCTGTGGCTTAATTTGCCAGGGATCAAGGAGTCAGATAAAGCTGTTCTCCTTTATGCCCCTGTCTCGCCCTCGGGACTGATTGGCACTGCAGTTGAGATGCAGTAGACAGGTTTAGAGAGGTGAGAATGCAGTTGGCCACCTTTGGGAAGTATTTCCTTTGCCAGGTTCAGGCCCGACAGCAAAACTGAGTGTGGCTAAAGCTAGCTGTCCTTCTGAGGAACTCTGGGAGCAAAGCAAAACTGTAATAGAGAAGCCACACACACAGATCTGGTTGCTGTGAAAAACTTTTCCATTTCTTTCAGCTCCTCCTAAATCGTCTGTGATGAGTTCCTTGGGAGAAGAGCAGAGGTGAGTGTGGCTAAAGCTAACTCTGCTTCTGAGGAATTGGGGGCGAACCGTAGTAGAGAAGTCACACAAAGATCTGGGTGCTGAAAAAAGGGAGAGAGTGTTTGAGCGGCTCGTTCCCTTTTTCATTTCTTTTCTTGTTCTTCCTTTATTCCAGTCTCCCTGTCCACTCCCTCCCTCTCTGAGGAGGGTGTAGAGGTCCAAGAGGTCGTTCAGCAGTCCTTCAGAGTTTAGCTCCAATCGTGATAAAAAATAAATAAATAAATAAAAACCCCACCTGCCTTTAGCCTTAGTAATCCTGAAGACATTGATTAGCTTGTTCAGGTGTGTTTGATTAGGGTTGGAGCTAAACTACTGAGAATTACAAGCAAGCATTGGTCATCGCACTGCGTCGGCCATTGAACGGTATGTTTGTAGACACCGGGTTCCACGAGGGTGTGTCCCAATAGTGTCAGCAGTTAGCATCTCATTCCCTTTATTTTCACAGCCTTCTTTGATCATATCTAGTGTTGTAGTACTTGAGACCAGTCTTGGTCTCGAGACCAGTCTTAAGACCATTTTTTGAAGGTCTTGGTCTTGTCTTGGTCTCAGCCACATTTGGTCTCAGTCTTGTCTTGGTCTCAGACTAAAAGGACTCTGTATTTTATTTCAAGACCAGTTATGACCACAACTGCGGGGATATCGCTAAATAGCCATTGCATTGTGTGATTTATTTGTTAACATCATTAATTTGATTGGATGCAAAACTTCAAATGCAATCAATAACTTATTTCTAATTTCATTTATTTTGTTACTGATGTTCCGGGTCAGAAATCAACAAGGGATTGTGTCAAAAATGTCACCAAAATTAATACAAATGCCCATAAAATTCTGATTGCAAAAAAAGTACTTGTATAAGATCTTGATATTTGTATTATATGATATAATTAAGCAATATCACAAGAAAGAGGGCTGTTTTCACAAATATGATCACAATTGCAAACGTGATATTTTTTTTTACAAATGTTCAATAAACAAAATTTTATTTTTAAAACATTAATCTCAACATCATTTCGCATTTGTAATTGTACCAATTCAGATGGAACTTCTGTTTCACCTCTGCAGTTTAAAGATGAACTTTGTTGTCAGTGATTTCAATTGATTGGTAACAGCTCTATATAGTGTCTTATTATTCTAATTGTAATTATTGATTAAAAATAAGACATTTCTCAGGCAGTAAATGTAGATCTTTCAGATGAATTTTAGGAGTGCTAGTCTGGTCTTGGTCTTGACTCAGTCTCGACTTGCCTTGGTCTTAGTCTTGTCTTGGTATCTCAACCCCCCAAAGTCTTGGTCTTGTCTTGGTCTCGACACACACTGGTCTTGGTCTCGACTTGGTCTCGGTTTAGGTGGTCTTGACTACAACACTAATCATATCTACCAAGGGTGCCAGTAATTCTGACCACGACTAGTTTTCTCCTCATGTTCTGTTTCTGCAGTGAAAAAAAATGGAAATCATAAGAGATTTAGAGCTAGATGCAGCACAACAGAACTGAACAGAGCTGTACAGTGCATTAATATTATGCTCACTAACATAAGATGAAGATTCCTGTAATAGTCTGATAGAGGCGGTTTTTAATTTTACACAGAGCAGGTCATTTCAAAGTGTCAGACATATTGAAGTCACATGACCAGCTGAATACTTTTCATTGTACTGTACCTCAGTAGTATTGGGCATTTTTGAAACAAACAAAATATTACTGACTGCACCTTAAACATAAATAAAATAGTCTATTTTCTTTTCTAAATAATTCTCATTTATTTATTTAAATGAAACATCCTGTAATGAAGGATCCTGTCGCATATTCAAAAGCCTGAAGGGCTAAAGGTTAATACTCATTGCCAGTTAGTCATACTGCATTACTTTCACTGTTTGCCTCTGGGAAAGATTATAATAATTTGCATTTAAGGATGAAAAGACAAAGCATGCGCTTATGCACAAGATGAAAACTGAATCTATTTTAGAGTGTTAAGTGTCACAGTACACTTACAGTGATCCCTGTACTTTGAGGTGAATCAGCCAAGGAAACGTAACTACATTCAAACCTGTATGGCTTTCTTTCTTCTGCAGAACACAAAAGATGTTTTGAAACAATATCTGTGTTTTTTGTCCATGCAATGAAAGTCAAAGGAGTCCAATGTTGTTTTAGACCTCATTGACTTTTATTGTATAGCCAAAATCATTCATCAAATTATATTTTCAGAAGAAAGAAAGGTTTAAAACAGCATGAGGGTGAATATATCATGACAGAATTTTCATTTTTGGGTGAAATATCCCTTTAAGGCAAATTTTTTTGTGCAGTTGGTAGGCAAAACAGACAAGACAAGAGTTATTTCATAATTTAGATTAATTGAATGGTGATGACAAATTTTCATTTGGATATCTCAGATATCACACATAATCTTTCTAACAATAATCAAACTCAAAATTTAAAAGAGATTTGTTTTGTAAACTATATTTATATTTTATTTTATTTTATATTTATATATTATAATGAAAAAAAATAATAATTTGGTGTCTATACCATTCTATAATAATAATTTGGAGCTGGTATTCTTCTTATGTACAGTATAAGTTTTGTGTGTGTGTGTGTGTGTGATTTTAAACAGCATGTCACAGCACAGTAGTATTCGAGGACATTCATACTGAGCTACAGAGAGTTGTAATTAATCAGCAGCTGAGTGAACATTATTTTCAGGCGTGACTATTTGGAGCTGTAAAGGGAGTTGGTGATGGATGACTTTGGTTCTCCATACAAGCAGCATTGTCCAAGAGAACAGCTGTGGGAGAGCCAGTCACCGTCCAATAGATTTATCACCACACTCTTTAGGAAAAGAGGACTTTTCTTCACAGAAACAGATAATCAAATCCAAAAGAGAAGAGAAGTGAACCACAGAGTTATGAATCTGGAACATTTCAGGCCTTCGGATCAGATATCTATGCAATAGTTTCAGCACCCCAATAAACCCCCCATGGACTGTTCCGTCTGATGCAAATTGCACGCAAAAATAGCAAGAGCTCACAAAAAACAGCATGCTCAAATCTGATTGGCTGGCCTCATGCAATTTAAAGGGTTAGTTCACCCAAAAATGAAATTTCTGTCATTAGGTACTCACCCTCATGTTGTTCCAAACCCGTAAGACCTTTGTTCATCTCATTATTGGCCGGCTCCTGCATTAGCGTCATGCGCATGTGTCGTGCTGCTCATGTGAACAGCATCGGCCAATACTGAGTCAGCATTCTGACATAGAACCAGGAAGGGCTGCACTGTGTTTACTACATCAACAGTGTAGGAGACTGACATGGAAGAGAAGAAATTGTTTAATTAAGTCGTTATTTTTTTATTATTATTATTTTTTTTGTGTGTGCACAAAAAGTAATCTCGTCGCTTCATAACATTAAGGTTGAACCACTGTAGTCACATGGACTATTTTAACAATGTCTTTACTACCTTTCTGGGCCTTGAAAGCGGTAATAACATTGGAGTCTGTCGGAGGTCAGAAAGCTCAAGGATTTTATAAAAAATATCTTAATTTGTGTTCCAAAGATGAACGAAGGTCTTATGGGTTTGGAACGACATGAGGGTGAGTAATAAATAACATTATTTTCATTTTTGGGTGAACTAACCCTTTAAGGGAGTCAGCGTGCCCAAATTTTATCAGTCAATACATAAAAAGCTACTTATTCAGATTACTTTTAGAATACATATTTACAAGGGCACAATTAGAGTAGAATTAAACAGCATGTGATATGTCATTATGTTGTTATTATTTGCTCCATAATGATCCTGGTTTTAGGCTGGCAGCTCTTAAAATGGTACATTTGTAACGTTAATGTTTTCACATAAAAAGGACATATTCAGTAATATTATTGATGATTTGACTGCACTGAAACTATTGGATGAGAACTGAGCTGGACAATGACATCACTGTTTTCAACTGCTTTATAGATGAGATGAACTATTTTAATAATTGATGATCTTTATGACAGAACTGAAACAACAGACTTCAGCTTGACACTGTTTTCTTTTAGAGCTACTGTACACATGAAATTAACTCATCACTGAATCATTTTCCAGTTATCACTGTAAAGCTGCTTTGAAACAATATGTATTGTATAAAGCACTATATAAATAAAGGTGACTTGACTTGACAGAACTTTTAGTTCATTAAGTGAGTCAGATGTTCATTCAGTAATCACTCTGATGGCATTCATGCAGTGAAGGTTTCATCAGATTGAGTCAAACTGGTAGCTTGTGAGTCTTTTTGGACAATACATAGAGATGCAACTCATACGAATCATTTGTTCCTGAACTGGTCTTCACTGGTTGCATTGTTTTGACTGTAAAGAATAAGAAGCTCAGAGTCATCACAAGTCCCCCCCAATAATTAGAAACGGCCAAATTGATGACAAGAAGTTTTAAAAGTTACATTTTTAGTCTGCTCCTCCTCAGCGGTCTTACAGAGCTTACAGCATCTTACAGCATCAATGTCAAAATGATTGAGATGACCAATCAAATCAAAGGAGGCGGGGCTTACTGTTCACAGAAGACAAGTGCGAATTTCAACGCGATGCTTTTAGTAGTGAAAGAGTGTTAAGATGTAAGTAGCTAAACATTTAATATTTGACAACTGTTTTACGATAGAAGTATTCCGCAACCGACAGTAATATCCACCAGTGATGCAAACTCAACTTTTTTATGATATTTCACCGTTTCGAATTGAACATATGCTGTTATTTACATGATTCAGTAAATTCATAATTGAATGTGAAGAGACAAGAAATGTTTTGGGCTTTTTACATATTAGACATACGAATAAGAGTAAATGTATGCATTTTAAAATAAAATATTATTTGCAAATAGTTTAAAATAACTACGTTATTAAGTTCCCTTAAATCCCTTTTAATCCTTTAATTATTTAATTCCTTTAAATAATTAAAGGAATTAAATATGTACACACCCCCCCCCCAGTGTTCAACACATGGTTACGGCCAAGGGGTACATGAGAATCCTGTTGTGTAGTTTGCACATTTGTCGCTTACACACCACTTCACCCCATCCCGGCTCATAACTTGTCTTCTTTGCCGATTGGATCTAGACATTCTGACGTTTAATGCGCATGTCAACCTGCTCCTGTCTCCTGCCCCGCTCTTCTCCACAGCTCTTTCTTGGTGATTTAGTCATACCAGTTGATGAATATTTATAAAGGCCTGTGGATGAACTGGAGGTTTCACAGATATACAGGTAATCAGATATGATGCTAGTGAAACATACAATTTGCTCTTTTCTGATACTGCTTGTGAGTTCAGCAGTCGGCGATGATGACTGAGGTGTTCTGTTCATTTCATGCTGACTTTCACTCACTGCTGAATGTGCTTTCTAGCTACAGGAAATGCTGAATGTCTCCTTGAATGATATTGTTGTGATTGGAGTGGCTGATACTTGTGACCAGCTGCTTCTTATTATATTTTTTCCCATGCCATTGTGACAGGAATGTGACATTCTCCTCAAGTCAATGACTTTCCAACTGTTGCTTAGTGCCCACTCTGTCTTGCAGCTGTCTTTCGTTGTTGACTTAATTCATCTTACAAGCAGGAACAATAATAATGACAAATAACACACACTAAATTGTAATAATATTTCACAATATTACTATTTTTTTTTTATTATTATTAAATAAATGCAGCCTTGGTGAGCAGAAGAGACTTATTTTATAAACATCCCAAACATTTGAATGGCAGTGTATATTACTATACAAAACAGTTATTTTAAATCGTAATAATATTTCACAATATTACAGTTTTTACTGCATTTTTTAACAAATAAATGCAGTATGTATTGTAATTTTAACCGTAAAAGACTGTAAGATGCTACATGCTACAGTAAAAACCTGGTAATTGGTTAACAGTAAGTTACCTTACTATATACAGGGGAAAAGTCTAATAAATCTACAGTAAAAAAAAAAAAAAAAGTACCGTTTTTGCAAGTAAAAAATGGTATTATAATTTACAGTGAAAAGCCATAAACTGACATTCCCAGTTTCCTTGTGTGACACTTCACATCTTTTTTTTTTTTTTAATTTTAATAATGATTCTTCTTAGGTTTTTTTTTTATTTTAGTAAATTTAGTAATTTTGTAAAGATGCAGCTGGGAGAACATCTAGCAACTAATTAAGTTAATTGTCTGTAACATGATTAGCTATAAAAGGGATGTCTTGTAGAGGCAGAGTCTCTCAGAAGTAAAGATGGGCAGAGCTGTGAAAGAGTGCGTAAAAAGATTGTGGGATATCAACGTCAAATTGCAAAGGCTTTGCAAATCTCATTATCTACAGTGCATAACATCATCAAAAGATTCAGAGAAACTGGAGAAATCTCTGTGCGTAAGGGACAAGGCCGAAGACCTTTATTGGATGCCCATGGTCTTCGGGCCTCAGACGACACTGCATCACTCATCGGCATGATTGTGTCAATGACATTACTAAATGGGCCCAGGAATACTTCCAGAAACCACTGTCGGTAAACACAATCCGCCGTGCCATCTGCAGATGCCAACTAAAGCTCTATCATGCAAAAAGGAAGCCATATGTGAACATGGTCCAGAAGCACCATTGTGTCCTTTGGGCCAAGGCTCATTTAAAATGGACTGTTTCAAAGTGGAAAAGTGTTCTATGGTCAGACGAGTCCAAATTTGACATTCTTGTTGGAAATCATGGACGCCGTGTCCTCTGGGCTAAAGAGGAGGGAGACCTTCAAAAGCCAGCATCTCTGATGGTATGAGGGTGCATAAGTGCATACGGTATGGGCAGCTTGCATGTTTTGGAAGGCACTATGAATGCTGAAAGGTATATAAAGGTTTTAGAGCAACATGCGCTCCCCTCCAGATGACGTCTATTTCAGGGAAGGCCTTGTGTATTTCAGCAGGACAATGCTAAACCACATACTGCAGCTATTACAACAGCATGGCTTCGTCGTAGAAGAGTTCAGGTGATGAATTGGCCTGCCTGCAGTCCAGATCTTTCACCTATAGAGAACATTTGGCGCATCATTAAACGAAAGACGACCACAAACTCTTCAGCAGCTGGAAACCTATATCAGGCAAGAATGAGACCAAATTCCAACACCAAAACTCCAGAAACTCATAACCTTGATGCCCAGACATCTTCAAACTGTTTTGAAAAGAAGAGGAGATGCTACACCATGGTAAACATGCCCCCGTCCCAACTATTTTGAGACCTGTAGCAGGCATCAAATTTGAAATGAGCTCATTTTGTGCATAAAATTGTAAAATTTCTCAGTTTAAACATTTGTTATGTTATCTATGTTCTATTGTGAATAAAATATTGGCTCATGTGATTTGAAAGTCTATTAGTTTTCATTTTATTCAAATTTAAAAAACGTCCCAACTTTTCCGGAATTCGGGCTGTATATATTAGAATCTCTGAAAAGCTACTTGTGATGAACTTTGATTCATCATGTGGTTTTCTCATCCCGGTTTGTAAATTACAGTTTTAAATTGTAAAATTTACTGGATGTTCTGTAATATGGTTATGATTTGTGTGTGTGTGTGTGTGTGTGTGTGTGTGTTTACAAGACTGCATGATACTGTGATTCGTGAGACAGAAAATAAAAATAGGCCAGCAGAATGAGTCCTTGTTGGTTGCTGTAAGAAAATGCTTTCTGATATCTGCCAACTGTTCTCTTAGGCATTCTGCACCTCTTTGAAGGTATCAAATGTAAAAAGGCAACTCTTTTTAACCAAGCACAGCTCCACATGCAGTATCAGCAGTTTAGAGACAAAAGCCAAACTCATTACATAACCTCTATGCTGACTGTGACAGACACCCAACTGTCAGCAATCTGCCACAGCACACAAAACTCTACCATCTTGTGCCGCATTTACTCAATGAAAAAGATCAGGACTTGTGTCCCTTTAGCGTACTTTGTGTTCGGACCTTTGCGACCATTTGAAAGTGAAGCTGAGTCTATTATTTATCCAAATACTACTCAATGTTACTGTATTTGTTGTGAAATGCATGGGAAGAAATGGTTTAGGAAACAGTTTTCAGTTTAAAGGAGAATAAATGAAATAGTATTTCCTTGTAAAACATACTGTGCAATAATCTCTGCTTTATTTACAACTTCGAAAAATCTTTTCAGTGTAGGCCTAAAAATCTCAACAGCGCATTGTACATTGAATAGCATGCCATATGCAATAAACGGCCATTTTCAAAGAATCTTATATTTTCTGCTAGCTGGAAACCTCAAAGTCAAGCTATGAGGAGCCCTGTGGTGTTTCCGGCTGTTTTTACTTCAGTTCCTCTACCATTACATAGCTGACATATCCCGTTGAGCTGGTCACACCTGTGATTATGTGTCCCTCTCCGGAGGGCTGCTTTGGTGTTGGCACTGCTTGGGAGTAAATGAAAGCCTAACTCCCAATCTCCTTCCATGGGGCTTTTCTGTACAATGTTTGGAAAGCCCTTGCAGAAGTATGCGTTTGTATAGGGGTCGTGTGGTCCTTGTGCACTGGTGGAGGCTGAACTGAGAAATTGGAGAGGAATAACTCAATGGTGATTCAGAGCCATGTTCTTGGTTGCATGGACATGCTTTGAGGGAATGTTTTGTTTTTCAGCCATCTGTTTCATCTCCATTGTATCATGAGCCTGTACTGGCATGTTTGACAACTGCTTTGTGACCTGTAGCACTGAGTTATCGTTATACTTTTTAAAATGTAAAAAGATGTTCAAATGCACGCCTTCCTTCTGACCTCACACATCCATTGTAGTTGATTCCACTTTCATCTTATGTTGGTTTTATTGGCATTTCTGTCTATCTTCAAGGCCTATTATGCCCCTTTTCACAAGATGTAATATAAGTCTCTTGTGTCCCCAGAATGTGTCTGTGAAGTTTCAGCTCAAACAGATCATTTATTATATCTTGTCAAATTTGCCCCTATTTGGGTGTGAGCAAAAACACTAGTGTTTTTGTGTGTCCCTTTAAATGCAAATGAGCTGCTGCTCCTGGCCCCCTTTCCAGAAGAGGGCGGAGCATTAACGCTGCATAACGGAGGGCGTGTCTGAAGCTTGACACTGACAAGGCCATCATAGTGACAACAGCCATTACTCACATTAATCACATTACTTTCCGGTGTTGCATGAATGCAAGTGTCTAGCGTCTGCACTAGGGTATTTGCATAAGGCGATCTGATTGGCTGACGCCTGCGTTGGCATTTGAAAAGTTGAGAAATCTTGAACTTCTGCCGCGAGCAACACGAGTGAAGCAACGGAACCCACAATTCAGTTCGGCAAAGCATGACATCACCCATTCAAAGTAAATGAGAAGCATTAACGCCGACGCCCCGTGTGAATGCACCGTAACAGCTCACTCTTTGAATACTCAACAACAACAAAGCTGGAGAATCTCACGCAGCCAAAATGACGATTGTCAGTAACGATGTTCAGCCTTACATTGTTCAAACCGGAGTCCGACACTGATGGAGAGACTCGTGAAGAAGTTACAACTTCTACAGTCTATGGAGACTCTTATATTCGTTGTTATATCCAATAATAATAATAACAGAACATTTGTAATGTGCTGTATATTTCCAGCTGCTATAGCAAGTAAACACAAATGGCAGATCTGTAAACAGCAAGTAAACAGATCTGCTGCTCTCTCAGGGCAGTATCTATGCTAACAGGGCAGATCATCATGGACTGGGCTCTTACATAAGAGTAGGGGGAAATCTGGAACCGTGCATTTGGAGAGACTGTTTATGATTTGTGGGGATTGTAAAAAGTGGGTGGATTTTTACCATTATAGGCTGGTTGTTTACACACATCTGTGTTCCCTTTAATGCCATGTTCAGACTACACAATATTTTTGTCTGTTACGATAGTCACTGTGTCAGATTATGCATTTTTGACTCCTAAATTTTTGTCATGTTGTGGACAAGAAACATGTCAGATTACATCATTGCTTGCCATCTTTAACAATGTGCATGATGTCATAGAGAAGGCAGAACTAGTATGGAGCTAGAATTATGACAATACTATTTGAATTTGAATTGTGTAAATTTGAATTATAGACAAGTGTAATTTAATAAAATTAAATATTATTTGGCATTTTACATAGTTCTGAATTTGATTTTTTAAAACTTGAATATTAAACATTTGAAATTGAACACAACT
Organism: Mylopharyngodon piceus; assembly: GCA_039654765.1. NCBI lineage: Eukaryota > Metazoa > Chordata > Actinopteri > Cypriniformes > Xenocyprididae > Mylopharyngodon > Mylopharyngodon piceus. The sequence goes on from CM077446.1 coordinate 28,898,291, forward strand.
GAAATGTTTTCATGGCAGAATTTTATAGACATGTATTTTCAAACAGCAGATTTTTCGTTCTGAAATTTTACACTGCAGATATCCAGTTTTTAAAAATACAGCTTCAAGTTTTCAAGATGAAGAAGAAATTCAGAACATCAAATTCAATATTGCAAATTCAAAGCGCAGAAATTCAGATTGTACAGAAAGTTGGTCAGAGGCCATCTGCAGGGAAGAGTAGAGGGTCTCAGAAAAGTCGAACAGAGCATTTCGGCCAATTACAGAGCTGCAGCTGTTTTTCTGGGGTGAGTCTGTGCTTAAACATTTATGAGCTGTATTTATATGTTAGGTTGGCTTTTTCAGCACTTGAAACATTTGTCTAAGTTTCTCTATTGTTTGTTTTAAAGTATATTTGGTGTGAAAGTGATTAGCATGCTACTGTGTCTACACAGGACGCGAGTGACGTGACAATAACCCACTGATTATAATCAGTAATATAATGTCTACACTGGATGCAGGCGGCGTGGCGCAACACCGTGTCTATGCCGGACGCGACGCGCCGCGTCACAACAGCTTGTAGTGACCGCTGCAAAGAGCGTGGACTGCGTCAGAAATAACGGGAATTCGTTTGCTGTTGGGGATTTGACGTGTCGCGTCGGGCCGCGCCGCATTCAATGTAGACAATATCACTGATTATAATCAATGGGTTCTTGCCTTTCTATTGACTAGTACAGACGCGCACGGTGTAAACATGAATAAATGGCTTACAATAATGTGTATTGAGCGGAAATTATAATGCGTGGGCGTATGAACCATTGTATGTGGGTAGGGCAAGACCCATCCACTTTATAGGACCAATGATGTTGGACCCACTCACTTTTACAGTCTCTAATTCAGCGCGTCTGTTCACTTTTCAGAGCGCCGTCAGTCAAAACCATTCTACTTGAGGAATGCCCTAATAAATATAGTCAACAAACATGTAAATAAGTATAAATAAATTATCAAACTGTGTGCGCGCGCAAGGCGCTGGCGCGATCACTTGAACCAGTCACTTGAGTACTTTAAAACTATATTCCATCATTAATGCTCATAGCCTACAAAAGCATCGTTTTAAACTGCAGATGGTCTACTTTAATTGATGTAGCCTATAAAAACAGAACATTCTGTTCTTATAAAATAAAGAAAACAGACAGGATAGCCTACTGCTTTCCACCGTCTCAATTTCTTTTCCATCAACTTCTTTGTGATGGAGAGCGTCAAAACATAAAAAACTCAGTAGGCTATACAGGCTACTACTTGTCGCAGTTTTTTTTTTCTTTCATTTTGTTAATCTGTTAATTATTTGAGTGAAATATTTGGCCTATTTAGTCTTTATAGGCTAGCCTATATGATGTTATTCTGCGCTGTGCGTGTCGATGTTTCCTCATGTTCTGTTGCTTATGCTTTGCGCAAGTAAAACTAAACTCCTGGAAAACAAACTTTGTTATTTTTAATGGGTCACAGACACTTACTCATTATTTCGTGAGGTATCTGGATATGCAATCTCTTGATTCTTTTCCCCTATATTTTCGCAGGGGAAGATAGATCATGGCCACGAATTAATAATTCCTTCCCACAATTTATTCATTCCCTTGATTTAGTGAAATACAGACACGTTGTACTAATCTTTTTAATTTAACGAGGGACAAGGAAATAAAAAGTCGTAGGAACGAAATTATTAATATATATATAGCTTATATCTGTTTTTGGTTTTTACTTTTTTTCAGCATGTCAGTCCGTACACAGCAAAATCCCCAGAGTTAAATCAACTCTGTTCAGAGTACATTTGGTCCCTCTCTAAATAGTGTTAAAATAACACTGAAGCAGAGTTAAAGTTAATGAGATAATTAAGCAATTAATTAAGTGATGATTGTACATTAGTGATGAACACCTGCTGTTAACAAGCAGAATCACTGAAGAAAAGAGAAACAAGAACTACACCTGACTTCAGTCACAGCCTTAGATGAAATCAACTGAAGATAAAAATTGTGAAATCTCTGAAGATCTGATTAAACAACTCCACAAACAGCATTACCAGCTTCACTTATTACTAACCAGATTGACTTTATTTTTTACACATCTACAGAATTGTTTTATTGGTCAAGAAAAAGAAAAGAAAAGAAAAGAAACAAAGCCACCATCAGGGAGATTAGCGTTTGCTTAAGTTGGGCTCTTGACCATTGACTTTCTATTTTAGATATTTATCTGCAATGGCGCATATGTTGTTGAAAAGCAGTGAGGTCAGTGCTTTACAGTGAGCAGATATTAGCTGTAGTTATATGATGTTTTGTCATTTATACATTTTGGTCTTGCATTACCAACCCTGTGAAACTACAGCATGAGAAGAAAGTATTTCAGCAAACAGATATATTGAATAATTTTAAAACCATGTAGTGCATAAAAAATGTTGAACTACTGCATTACTTAGACACACACAGACATCAAGAATCAGCATATGAATCTCAACGATGGTGATAAAAAAAAACACTTTACGCTGCAATGCATGCTGGGTATCACCATAGGACAAAACTCCTATCATGCACTGCAGTATGAATAATTATTGTCACCACTGTTGAGGATTGTATGCTATGTTTTCATGTATAAGCCTGAGCGGTTAGAGTTGCTCATTTTTAGCATCGAAGTGTTACATTTTGTTTTTGTTGCAATAGCCAAATCTCAGTCAAGAAACCAAAGAGAATCTTTGTGATATTCATTTGAAAGGGCTTTCAAGCAGGAAATTCAAACAGATCTGCTTCTTCAGTCTTTTTATTCAGCAATGTACAAGTGTTTGTTGTGAAACACTATTGCAATTGCTCAAACACAAACTATTTTATAGACATAAAAGTGTCAAGAGCCCAACTAAAACAAACCCTGACCACCATGATGGTGGCATACTTTTTTGACCAATAAAACACCAACATCTAAACCACTGTTAATTCTCAATAAGAACTTCTTTAGACGTCTGACAGAAATTAAGTCAATCTGGTTAGTAATAAGTGAATCAGATCTTTTAATCAGATCTTGAGAAATTTAATGTCTTTTATCTTCAGTTGATTTCATCTAAGGCTGTGACAAGTCAGTTGTAGTTCTTGTGTTTCTTTTTTCTTCAGTGATTCTGCTTGTTAAGAGCAGGTGTTCATCATTAATGTTCAATCATCACTTAATTAATTGCTTATTTATCTCATTAACTTTAACTCTGAGACTCTGCCCTGCTCGTCTCAAACCCCTCTCAAAGCTCAGAGCCCGATATATGATGAAATAATTGTATTAAACTGACTTAGGCCCTACTTATAGGCTACTAAATTTCATTGCTTTCCATGTTCAAGGACTTTGTGTCATTTCTATTTTAATGCATTTTTAAAGTTTGGATCACATTAAAAGCATTTGTACAAAACAGACTTGCTTCTTTTTTCCTCTGTGTTTTTCGCACAAGACACGCTCATTGCTCAACGATCGATAAGCTTTATATATATATATATATATATATATAGGGGAGGAAGCCCTAGAAATCTCTGTTCTTTGCAGCGGTCACTACAAGCTGTTGTGACGTGGCGTGTCGCGTCCGGCATAGACACGGTGTTGCGCCACGCCGCCTGCATCCAGTGTAGACATTATATTACTGATTATAATCAGTGGGTTCTATTGTCACGTCGCTCGCGTCCTGACCTAACATATAAATACAGCTCATAAATGTTTAAGCACAGACTCGCCCCAGAAAAACAACTGCAGCTCTGTAATTGGCCGAAATGCTCCGTTCGACTTTTCTGAGACCCTCTACTCTTCCCTGCGGATGGCCTCTGACCTACTTTCTGTACGATCTGAATTTCTGCGCTTTGAATTTACAATATTAAATTTGATGTTCTGAATTTCTTCTTCATCTTGAAAACTTGAAGCTGTATTTTTAAAAACTGGATATTTGCAGTCTAAAATTTCAGATTTCTGCTGTTTGAAAATACATGTCTATAAAATTCTGCCATGAAAACGTCTCAGGTTACGTATGTAACCATGGTTCCCTGAGAACAGGGAACGAGACTCTGCGTTTACCGCTATGGGGAACCGTCCCACGTGACAGGTGTCCGAAATGCCAAAGAATCACATAACTCCAATCCTATTGGCCGGCGACAGCCTATGACGTCATCATGGCGCGAACCCGGAAGTATAAAGGGGGCGCCCGAGGAAGCAGTCAACACCTACTCGTCTTGAGGGACTGTCCAGCAGGCAGCCCGAAGCATGGCCCAGGAACGCAGAGTCTCGTTCCCTGTTCTCAGGGAACCATGGTTACATACGTAACCTGAGACGTTCCCTTTCGAAAGGGAACTCAACTCTGCGTTTACCGCTATGGGGAACGATATACCCACGCCGCCATGCTAAGGAGAGTGCATGCCAAATGACTAGACAAACGTCCAGCAGTTTCCAGAGAAACGCCGGGAGCAACTCCCCCTCGGGTCACGCAAGGCTGTCAGTGACAGCATTCCCTACGGCCAACAGCCCCAGCTGAGCCTAAAGGAGGCCTTCCGCAGAAAGCCTTCCAAGGCTGCTCAGGGCATCTGGGACCAGCATTCCGTGGAAAGTGGTCCCTTAAAGGGAATGTGACCAGGAAACCAAAGGGAACCCCGGCCAGTCACTAGAGGGGAACAAAGTCACCCTCAGCGCCACCAAGGAGGCCGTACTAATCTGGCGAAAGCCAAACTTAGTCTGGGCCAGCCCTGTCTGATACACAGAATCTCCAAAGCGCATTCTTCAGGGAAGAGAGCAGGTAAGAGCGACTGCGAAAGAGCAGTGAGCAACTCAAACCCACGCACAGAGATGGGCATCCTGGAGAGCAGAACTCAGCTGAGCGCTATAAACCCTCGTATTGAGGGGAGTATACTCCGCTCACCCTAGGATCTACTCAGTGTCTGATTAAAGCACTGAGGAGGCTGTGTGCTAGAAAAACCCTGGTACAGGGGAGCACAAACCAGCCTAGGGCTGGTCTCAACGGGAGACTTCATAGAAGTCTACAACCAATGACCAGCTTAGGGAGCTAAGCACAATTACGCAGTTAACCCAAAGGGAAGTACGAAGCTCAACCTAACAGACAGACCATACTGTAGGCACATAGTCATGGAGGCCGGAAAAAGGGCCTTCAACATAACTAAAGTTCTTAAAAACGAACTAAATATCACACAGAAACTCAAATGGTATGGTGGTATTCCAGGATGGCCCATAGGCCACTCACCTGAAAATAGCATGCTGGGCGCACAACCAACTAAGTAGTTAAGTAGCTGTGAGTGCCCACGAAACAGTCCGTCCAACACAATCCAACGAGCAGTGTACTCGGTAAAGAACCTTTTACTCTTTAAGCAAGAGGAGTACAGCGTACGCCATCACGCGCTAAAGAAGGCCCCATGGGCCTATAACCTCAGCAGACACGTGGCATCAGCTCGTGGCAGTGTTACCAAGCTCCAGGCAGAACAAACCGACTACAAAGGAGGTTATTGAGTCAGCTGGAGCCCTGGCCAGCCAGCGACATAAAATTCCTTTTACTATCTTGGGTAAAGAATGTCAAAGAAATGCAAAAGGTACATGCCAGCATGTTGCCAAAAGAGGCCCCGAGGGCCTACCTGTCACACACGGCGTCAGCTAGCGGCCACTAAGAGATGGGCATCCTGGAGAGCAGAACTCAGCTGAGCGCTATAAACCCTCGTATTGAGGGGAGTATAATCCGCTCATCCTAGGATCTACTCAGTGTCTGATTAAAGCACTGAGGAGGCTGTGCGCTAGAAAACCCCTGGTACAGAGGAGCACAAACCAGCCTAGGGCTGGTCTCAACGGGAGACTTCATAGAAGTCTACAACCAATGACCAGCTTAGGGAGCTAAGCACAATTACGCAATTAACCCAAAGGGAAGTACGAAGCTCAACCTAACAGACAGACCATACTGTAGGCACATAGTCATGGAGGCCGGAAAAAGGGCCTTCAACATAACTAAAGTTCTAGAAGAAGAACTAAATAATCACAGCAGAAACTCAAACCGCATGGTGGTATTCCAGGGTGGCCCATAAGGCCACTCACCTGAAAACATAACATGCTGGGCGCACGACCAACCATGTAATTAAGTAGCTGTCAGTGCCCACAAAACAGTCCATCCAACACAATCCAGCGAGCAGTGTACTCGGTAAAGAACCTTTTTACTCTTTAAGCAAGAGGAGTACAACGTACGCCATCACGAGCTAAAGAAGGCCCCATGGGCCTATAACCTCAGCAGACACGTGGCATCAGCTCGTGGCAGTGTTATCAAACTCCAGGCAGAACAAACCGACTACAAAGGAGGTTAATAAGTCAACCGGAGCCCTGGCCAGCCAGCGACATAAAGTCCCTTTTACTGTCTTCAGTAAAGAATATAAAAGAAATGTAAAAGGTACATGCCAGCATGTTCCCAAAGGAGGCCCCACGGGCCTACCTCTCACACGCGGCGTCAGCTAGCGGCCACTAAAGTTCTAGGAGCAAAATAGAACCGAGTTAAAAACAAGGTAACTACTTAGCTCAACCAGAGCTAAAGGAGACCATGCTCAAGGAAGTAAATGCATAAAACCGAACAACTAGTTGGTTTTTAACACAAGAACTCACCCTGAGAGGCAAGCCACTCAGAACATGTACTCAGTAAAAGCACCTTTTACTCTCTAAACGAGAGGAGTACACAGCCAAGCTCCAGCCAGATACATAAGAGGCCTAAAAAGGCCTACGACTCGTAAACACATGGCGTCAGCTAGTGGCAATCACGACCCATCCATGGTGATGAGTCACATAGAAACCAACACACAACTGTGCCAACATGCAAGCTGAAAGGAGGCCCTTGTGGGGCCTTCAACCTCCATGAACACATGGCATCAGCCAGTGGTAGCTTCATGACTAAAGCAGCCAGTAGGCCAAGTACTCGATAAGACACCTTAACACTTGGCTAAGAGGAGTACACACTGCGCCACAGTGCTCTACGAGAGGCCTGACCTAGGGCCTACTCTACAGAGGTGGGAGTGGCCGATGGCGGTGTGAGTCAGCAACAAGACTCAACCATGGAAATGAGTCTAAATATAACCAAACCAGCTGTGCCAACATGAAAACTGAAAAGGAGGCCTGGCAGGGCCTACTACTTTTAGCACCATGTGGCGCCAGCCAGTGGTCATAAATAGGGACCAAGCTCAAAGGGGACCAGCTCTAGACCCAACAAGCCAATTGTGGGTAGCTACACAACCTGAGCTAAGCCTACACATACCAACAGGCAATGTACATGGTACAAACAAACATGCTATCATGGTCTAAGGGAGGCCCACAAGGCCTACCACCTCAAACAAACATAGGCCTGAGGCAGTGCTAAGATACGTGAGCAAACTCGCGATCGTAAACCAACAGCGCCAGAGATACAAGCTGTACTCAGAAAGAGGCTATCAAAAAGAGCCAACAGACTTAACAGTATATGTAAAACAACTGCTGTGGTCATGATCGACTGGGAGCTAACAGAGATCATACTATTCTAACCAGAATAAGACTCTCTACACTCAACCTGAGTGTGCAATCCAACAGGTGATGCACTCAGTGGAACACAAACCTTAACCGGGGAGTACAACAAAACACCACGTTCTTAGATAGAGGTTAATCACAGCCTGCTATCACAGAACCAGGTGCTAACCTGTGGCAGCACTAGAGTAAGCTCACATATATGAAAGTATGTAGGGCTAAAGCTTAGAACCCAAAGCAAAGGTAAATGCTTTGTAATACATGCCATCCAAACAGGATAAATGTTTTCACGAAACAGATCTGAGATCTGTATTGAACCCTTGAGAACGAGAGCTAAAAACATTTAGCACCATATACTCAAACTTGAATATAATTCAAGGGGCTCATGCGAAGACATTATAAGCATGACAAAGTTCTACAAAGTGGGGCCTAGCAGTACTGCATAACTTATCTTCTCAAAGATAAGGGCCAACCACCTGGGAAAAACAGCACCAGGAAGGCTAATAACAGCCTAAAACCTTAGCTGTTAACCTCAGCCATAGCACCTACTAAATATCAAAGGGGAAATGGGCAAACGGCCAGCAACTCCCTCAGGAGGAGGCCAGAACTAGGAACTATACAACCTCATAGGGATAGTAATAATAAGGGTGATGTAACAAACAAGCACCTAAACCTAGCTCTAGCCTAGCCGCTAGCTAAGGCCTACTGGGCCAAGCAAAGCTTGGGCTCCATTTTGAATCCTTCAAATATGAGGAGAAAATGAAGCACTACAAGCAAACAGTGTCAGGCGGCCGATAAAGCCGACCTGCACACAAATAACTGAAGTGACGAGTGCTAACTCAAACCAAACTAAAGTATTAGCTGAGAAGCTACTCTAACATAGGAGGCTACAAAAAGGCGGCCATAAAGTGGCCTGCATGTTTTGAAAACTAGCCAACCTAATGCTACAGTTATTTTGCCCAAAAGAACCCCTTCTAACTTTACTGACTACATGCTCAGGAAAGCTATACAGGAAAAACAAGGTCTACATTTTTTATAAACAAAAATATAGACCCAGCTTACCTTCCTGCGGCTCGTAGAACGAAGATTCTCCCTCCTTATTTTTATACCTGAAGAAGGATGAAATCAAGAGTTCTTTTAAGCCTAAAAGCACTTTCACTATCAAGCCAGAAGGCGGCCTTTAGAAAAAAAAAAAAATAAAGGCCCAGCCGTCAGCCTAACTGTAAAAGACGCACCTGAGCATGATATAAAATATATACATGCATATAAATACATACATATTATATACACACATATATATATATATATATATATATATATATATAGGAGGTGAAAGAAGAAGAAGAGAGGGTAGATAAAAATCGCCCTTTAAATAGCTGGGGGATTAATTACAAACGCAACGGTGTTTACAATCGGTCACCCATCTCACTCTGGCTTCTTCCTCCTCCCGTCTGTCTGGCTCAGATCCAAATCTGAATAGCTAGGGGGTTTTCCATGCCCTCCCGATCTCAAACGCGGAGATCAGGAAGGAATGAAAAGTCTATGGGAGCCGCAACATTCATGGACAGAAAGGAACCGTTCGTCGAGCCATCCGCGTGCGGCCCCTTTCTTAACGCGCTCTCACGGCGGCTGCAGCACGCCGAAAAGCGCGTCCCAAAAACACAGCAGCTCCACATACCCAGCAGCCAGAGGAGCGCTCGAGCCACTCATTCTCGTGAGCCCCGGGGAAGCCGAGAGAGAATACAATTCTCTCAAACTTCCCAACGAGCTCACCTGCAAGCCCTACGATTGCAGCCGCCGTATTGCCTCAGCACACACGGGGCTAGAATCACCAGGCACAGATGCAGACACCTCTTCCCTCGAGAAGAGTGCCGAACGAGAACGGAGCGTCCCGATAGGGAGACGCTCACAGTAAACGACAAACACACCGACAGCGCCCTCAAGCACCATCTATGCGCGCTCCTCTCCAGACAGAAAAACGCCAGAAACGTGTAAATCAAGTGTCAAAAACCTGGGACACGGATGAACACATTCTCCTGAACGTTTGTAAGGCATATATAGAGTAATTCTTTACCGGTGTTGAAAACAATGGCATAGACAGAACAGTCCCGAAAGACGAGAAGATGTTGACTGCTTCCTCGGGCGCCCCCTTTATACTTCCGGGTTCGCGCCATGATGACGTCATAGGCTGTCGCCGGCCAATAGGATTGGAGTTATGTGATTCTTTGGCATTTCGGACACCTGTCACATGGGACGGTTCCCCATAGCGGTAAACGCAGAGTTGAGTTCCCTTTCGAAAGGGAACATTTAATTTGTGTTCAATTTCAAATGTTTAATATTCAAGTTTTAAAAAATCAAATTCAGAACTATGTAAAATGCCACATAATATTCAATTTTATGAAATTACACTTGTCTATAATTCAAATTTACACAATTCAAATTCAAATAGTATTGTCATAATTCTAGATCCATAGAACTAGCGACTGACTTCTGGAAACAAGAGTGTAAACAAATTACCGAAGCAGCGTGTTGTACTCACCGGGTTGCATTCGTCAGCATTTATCTTTTTTCACGTTATCGTAGTAGTCCCTTGAGGAAACATCATAAAGACAGGAGTATTGTTGCCATAGCTGCACGAACCTTTCCTCCATAATTCCACCTGCACCAATATCATTGTCTCTCTCTCGTCTCGCCATGTTTGAAAGCTGTGTACAGAAGAGCTTCTGTGCTCCTATTGGTCAACTTCACAGATGTGACACAACCCATTGTGGAGGACCAAAAAAAAATCATTGTGAAGCGTCGCAGATGTGGCATCGGTTGTAGTCCACTATGACACGTTTTATGAGATGAAAAGATCGATTCTTGTGTCCTTGTCGTTTATGAATCGCCACGACACCCTGTCTAATGGATCGTGCCAAAATCGGGTTGATATCGTGTAGTCTAAACCCGGCATAAATCAGCAGTCTAATTATGAGTGTTGTGTCCGATCCTGCTCCTGGAGGGACACTGTCCTGCAGAGTTTAGCTCCAACCCCAATTAAACACACCTGAACCAGCTAATCAAGGTTTTTAGGCATACAGGAAACCTCCAGGCAGGTGTGTTGTGGTAAGTTGGAGCTAAACTCTGCAGGACAGTGGCCCTCCAGGACCGAGTTTGGACACCCCTGCTGTATAGTATACCAGTCTAATTGCTATCTTTCACACTAACTTTGTTTTCTTTGCGCTTGAAAGTATATGATCCCAATGACTATCATAATATGGACAAAAACAACATTCTTCAACTATCTTCTGTTTTATTTTAAGTACATAGTTACTTAGAGCAGTGGTTTTCAATCCTGGTCCTGGCGACCCACTGCTCTGCACATTTTGTATGTCTCTCTTATTTAACACACCTGATTCAGATCATCAGCTCAGGAAAGAGCTCCATAAACTGAACTGAGTGTGTCAGATAAGAGAGACATATAAAATGTGCAGAGCGGTGGGTCGCCAGGACCAGGATTGAAAACCACTGATTTACAGGATTTTTGGCTGGTATTTTGTGTCACAAGTCACATGGCTTGCTCAAACAGGGGTGTCCAGTCCTGCTTCTGGAGGGTCATTATTCTGCAGAGTTTTGCTCCAAATCTTAACACACCTGAACCAGCCAATCAAGGTCTTCAGGTTTATTAGAAACTTCCATTGGCCTTCCATGAGCAGGATTGGACCCCTACTGTAGACTTTTGCAGATTTTGTATCTTTAGCTAAACACATACTCATGGAGAAAAGCACATTTGCCTTCTACAGTTTCTTAACCAGTAACCAGATTTTTTTTTTTCAGCCTCAGTTTTGCTTTGTTTATTTTAAAGGTGCTTTGACTGTTGCTTTTAAATGTTTTTTTTTTTTTGCACTTTATGTCACAAAGGAAGCAGCATGTAATTTTGTCCTCTATTCTTTCATCTTTTATGTGTCCTTATTCCTGGAATTGAATCATCAGAGTGGACAGGAGCTCTTAGTGCTTTCAGCCTGGACACGAATAAAACAATTAACCAGAGATTCACAACCATCGGGGGCTGCTTTGTCTTCCTGCTTGCCATTTTGTCCTCTTGGGAAACAAACAAGTAGGAGAAAGATCCAATTACTTCTTTCAAGAGGAGAGGCAATTCTCCTTAACGTGATTGTCTCAGATCTGCCACATTAGGTTTGTTTCTTCATGGTTTGGGAGGGCTAACAACCGTAATATTATCAAAGGGCTGTGAGCTTCTGCCTCGGAGTGTTTCTGTTTGGGTCTATGTGTTTTTATTTGCAATAGTCTTCTTTCGAATTTCTCTTAGAAGGTCAATGCCAAATGATGCCTCCTGGTGCCTCCTGCCTGTCTGGAAGAGCTAACAAGACAGCGTAGGTGTAATTCTGTTACGGATTCAGCTGTGTCAAAATAATGCCATTTTTCATATGTATGTGGCTTGCCACAATTGTTTTGAAATGTATCGAAAGTAGAAATGAAGTAGTCAAATGAAAGATTTGTCTAGTTTCTCAGGGGATGAGCTAGTCATGGACGAACAAATCTTTTAATGTGCTCTCACATTAGCACTAATTTCAAGAAATAGCAGGAGTCTGAAAAATGCTGTTGAGAGGCGAAGAAAATGTGTGTGTGTGTATGTAGAGAAAGAGAGAGTGAGAAGGAAATCTTGCGGAGAGAGAGATTAAACCAGTTTATCTCTGACTTTTTCCGCATCTGGAGATAGTAGTCATGGTTATTATGGGGATTGGGACTATCCCAGAGACATTGAGGAGAGCAGCTGCACTTCAGCAACCCCTAAATGCCTTTCTTTTCTCTTAGTGATGCTGCTATGTGTCCATTACTCATACAACAATGTGGCTGTTACTAAACCAAATGCTTCTTTTATATATAGTTTTATATTTTATATATAGGTTTTGCTTCAGTGGAGACCCAACACGTGCACAAAAATGTCTTCAAAATTAAACTTCTACCAAGATATATGAATTTGTGTCAAAGTCTGTATAGTTCATTTGGACACTTGACATTTGACTACAACAAAAGACATTAGAAGCATTTTCTTCTCCTTTTAAAAATTGATAAGTCTAATTATATTTTGCTTTCCTTACTATGCATGAATATATGGTTAATTGCATTTTATAATTTGCATTGTTTTGCCACCCTTATCAAAAACTGACAGTTGAGAATGTTTTATAGTATGCTATTCTGTGCAACCTTGTATAATACAGAATATTGTTCTGAGGAGTCCCTTACTGATTCAAGGTCTTATATTCCCCTTAGTGGGCCTCAATGAACTTCCAAAGGGGGCTGTGTAGGCCACTTAAAAGTATTTAAAAGTATTTAAATAAAGCTATTATTAATAAAAAATAAATAAAATCTAAAAAGAATAAAATTGAGATTTTAATAACTTTTTATTGATGAATATACAGTTCTTGAAACATGAATCACAAATGATTAAGTTTAAAAACAAGCAGCTTTGTCATAATTACAGCAGAAATGCCAAAACTTTTTTGGCATATATAGAGGGGCCTTTAAATATTGTGTTGGACAACAGTGGTCCTTCGAGTAAAAAAGGTTGAGAATTACATACTGCTTTACACTTTATATCCAGGGTTCTTGCACCCATTTAACTGGACTATACTCAGTATACAAGAAGACACACACCTAATACAGGTACTGGTGTTTTGTTTATTAAACATCTACTGAGAAATATTTTTGAGTTTAGTTTGTTCAGAGAAAAATTCTTCACCCCTTTGGCTTCATTTAAGCATCAGATTTTTTTAAGAAATGGAAATCCAACCTTTGTCTTGATAAAACAATGCAGTTTTGCGATATAGATTTGTTCAGCCAGACGGCACCATGATGGGTGTGCTGGAGTGTGATAATTCAAGAGCTGCAGGGGTGGACTGTGATTTATGGGATATCTTTTATGTTTTACGAAACGTGTTCCTTGGAAACCCCACCCCCAACAATTGATCCGAGTCATTTCCCTAATTGATAGTTGCCTTGAAACTCCATGAGAGGGGCTGCTGAAAGACTAATATTGTACATACGTATAGTCGTGTGTGCAGGGTGTTTCTCTGTCTCTCTCTCTCTGTGTGTGTGTGTGTGTGTAGTTAAGATGGTCGATCAAGACAAGAAAAACTAAACGATCACATTTACATTGGCTTGTTTAAGACTATTGATTTTGAGTTGATATAGGTGTAAACACTGCATGTGAGGTCACTCATAAAGATGTGTTAATTAACAATGTTTTAAAACAATGCCATATCTACTGTACAGATCTCTGAGGTGTGATGTCATTGTGCCTAGTGCGTTTCAAATGACGTGAATGTGCAGCACTCAACCGGATTATTATAGGCCCTATAAGAGAGCTGTCTCATTCCCCATCATAAAAGCTATTGATTACTCCCCACTCACTCACACTCAGAGGCCTGTGCTCAGCCATTGGGTTATTGGTGTCAATTTCTCCTAGTCAATACTTCTAGTACTGGTCATTTGAGGTCTTTCTGAAGTCCTGTGGAGATCAGCTCAAGTTACTAAGTTCAAGAGACTTTTTGATGCACTTTTTAAGAAATACATGGAAAATTGAAAGGTAGGCAGGGAATATGGCTATATTTAAAATTGGCCCTGCTGTATGATTGATCTAAACCAGGCGGTTACTGGTTTTGGAGCATTGTAGCTAGTTTTTAACTGGTCTAAGATATCTCTACCACTTTATTCACAACCAATGAATTTGCATTTTGCCTTTATATGGACAAAAAACATGGGGTAAAATATATTACTTGATTTTTATCTTTTCTCTTACAAAAAAAAACAAAAAACAACACATTTTATGAAGGAATAAATGTTATTATACATTTACACTACCGTTCAAAAGTTTGTGGTTGGTATTTTATTTTTACGTTTTTGAATGAAGTCTCTTACACTCATTTGGCTGCATTTATTTGATCAAAACTACAATAAAATCACTAATATTGTGAATTATTGCAAATTTTTCAACTGTTTTCTTTGTTCATATTTTAAATAATGTAATTTATTCCTGTGATCAAAGCTGAATTTTCAGCATCATTACTCCAGTCTTCAGTGTCACATGATCTTTCAGAAATCATTCTAATATGATGATTTGATGCTAAATAAACATTTTTTTCAGGATTCTTTGAAAAGAAAGTAAAAAAAAAAAAATATTTGAATTAGAAATCTTCTGTAACATCATAAATGTCTTTACTGTCACTTTTGGTCAATTTAATGCATCCTTGCTCAATTAATGTATTAATTTCTTTCAAAAAAATCAGCAGATGTTGGTTGAGTCACACTTACACAAACATAGAGATGTTCTGATAGCACCACAGTGTTTATTTATACAGTAAATGACACTCACCCCCTTTAAAATGCATGTCATTTAGCATAATAATTCAGTCTGTTGATGATAAACAAGACAAGCCCAGTGAGAGGACCTGGTTTATAGCGGCCAAGAACGCCCTGCCCGTGCCAGAGCCGCCCCGCCCCGCTCCTGCTACAAGCTGTTTGCAGGATGCTCTATCTGGAGGTATTCCCTCAGCACTCACACCCGCTCCAGAGCTGAAACACTACACCATACTGAAGAGGCCAGACACTGACACGTGGGACTGGGGAAACACTTACGAAAGCATTTTACAAAGCAAAATGAGGGAGTATTGTTTTTAGGTTACTACCGGTGGGTTTTAGATTCTTACTACTGATATAACAGAAAGCTGTAATAATTTTTGATTCTCCACAGCAGTTTTAGTAGGTTATGAGTCACATAGGCCTCTGGCTATGGCCGCCTTTAACTGCAAATGCACTGCTGCTATTAAAATGTATTAGATTAGAGATCTGTAACTACTCTCATGAAATGTATTTAATTGCCTCCTGGTATGAACAAAAACGTCTAGAGCAGAAAATTCTCCTTTTGGACATGTTGCTTCATTTAAATTTCAACTATTCAAATGACTGTATCTGATTAAATATGGAGAGGATTCATTGTGAATCCTTTACCGCAAGCTCTCAGGAAGTAGGCAGGTTGAGGTTGAACGTTCAGCTGTCACAAGATATTTGTTCGCTCATTTTGGCGTTGATCCAAATCAGGGAGTCTCAAACTTTTTTGTCAGCCGAACTCCTTAGAAGTAAAATATTTTCTTTACCCCTGCGATTTTACGTTAACATTTCATTAATTCTTTGGAGCCATAGCCGTGTAGGCAAGTGTTGAGTTCGAGTCTTAGCTCCAGATCCAATTCCCCTCTCTTTGCTCTCATATATATATATATATATATATATATATACATATATATATATATATATATGTATATATATACCAACCATATATATACATAACATTATGACCACTGACAGGTGAAGTGAATAACACTGATCATCTCTTCATCACGGCACCTGTTAGTGGGTGGGATATATTAGGCAGCAAGTGAACATGTTGTTCTCAAAGTTGATGTGTTAGAAGCAGGAAAAATGGACAAGCGTAAGGATTTGAGCGAGTTTGACAAGGCCAAATTGTGATGGCTAGATGACTGGGTCAGAGCATCTCCAAAACTGCAGCTCTTGTGGGGTGTTCCCGGTCTGCAGTGGTCAGTATCTATCAAAAGTGGTCCAAGGAAGGAACAGTGGTGAACCAGCGACAGGGTCATGGGCGGCCAAGGCTCATTGATGCACGTGGGGAGCGAAGGCTGGCCCGTGTGGTCCGATCCAACAGACGAGCTACTGTAGCTCAAATTGCTCAAGAAGTTAATGCTGGTTCTGATAGAAAGGTGTCAGAATACACAGTGCATCGCAGTTTGTTGCGTATGGGGCTGCATAGCTGCAGACCAGTCAGGGTGCCGAAAGCACCAACAGTGGGCACTTTTTTTTTTTTTTGATACAAAAATTAAAATCCTTGAGCTTTTATTTTGGCAGAATACTGGTGAAATGCTATAAATTTCTATCCACAGAAATGCATTTGATTTGATATTTGCACTTAGCTATATCACATTTTACTTCTATTAATTGTGCAGCCACATTTATTTATTTTAGCTTGACTTTCTCTCACATTTTTAACTTTTCATCAACTCACAAACCCCCGTTTGGGAAACCCTGATGTAGATCATGATATCAGTGAGGAAACAGTGTTAAAGATAACAGGTGTTCACACTGTTTCTGCAGAGGCTGTCTATTGTCATTGTGAGTAAACAGAACGAGTGAATGCCGAGCTCCATCCGGTCTCAGAGCTACACCTAAGGACAAACGTCACTTGGGGTCCAAGCTGAGGTCACCAGTGTGTGTAATAGATCCAGAATCAGTCAATATGCTGTGGTCACTGAAAGGCTAGTTCCTAAAAGCATCTTAATCACATCACTTATAGCTTCTACAAAGGCTGTTTTGCACCATTCGAATCTCTTCAAGTCTTTTGAGGCAAAAAGGACATGTTGTAGTGCTCAAGAAATGCTAATGTACGTCTGTTTTTTCCAATGTAGTCTGTCAATTTTGAGACACTTGAGTGTAGCAGTTACCATAGGCCATGTTTAGACACTTTTGAGCATATATAAGTGTCTTTGCTACATGAAAAAGAGATGTGATTTTTTTTATTTAAACACATTGATTTATTTTTGAAACCGTTCCAAGATTTTCTCTCTAAAAGAATCCAAGTCTCCCTGTTAATGTGAGTAATCTTGTACTTGTGTTTGCAGCAAATATTGACAGTGTGTAAGGGCCAAACGATCCAGCTCTCACTGTAGACTAGGTGAAGGACTGGAAAAGGCCATCCCTTTCTCTCCTGCTTAGAGTGATTGAGGCGTTATTGATTTCATTTTCATCAGCTCTGAAGGAGGTAGCCACACTTAAGGGAGATGGGTAATTTTTTGTGACGTGTAATAAAAGCCTTGTGAGTCTCCAGCTGTCGATCTCCAGGGGGGGCGAGACTGGATTTCACAGTGGACCAACACACAGTACAGGCAAACCATGAATACGCCGTCCCGTGCTGTTTTACTCTGGTGTGCATATTAACACTTACATCATCAATGAATGCTGGGGAACACTAGTTAAACCCTGGAATTGTCTACTGTACATCTTTCTCTCATTACATTTACCTCACGGCTATCATTTTATTTTCAGTCACAAATAATGAGGGGGTTTGAGCACTTTAGTGCTTCCATTAGCTGCAGAAAAAAATGCTTTTCCATTGATTTGAGGTTGACGAAACTGTTTTATGCAGCAAAATGATACTGTATATGATGCATATGTTGAATTATAGGTTGAGTGTCTGTATTATTAAGGATTTTTCAGTGCTCTTCAAATGGTGAAATGGCTTCTGACATATTTTAGATGTGACTGTTAGATCACAGAGTTGCTTTACTAGTGAAACCCATTATTTAGTGTTTTACAGTCAATATTTGGTCTTTATATATCGATATTTGGTACTGACTGATAATTGTGCCTGTGTGCGATTAACCCAAGTGGTCATTTTGCTTAGTTTCAGTTCCAGTCCAAAATGGATAGTGCAATTTTTTTTTTTGTTCAAGCTAACATGGTGGTTAGGTTGTAGCTGGTCAAAGCTGGATTATGTGTTAACCACAAAGTGTGGACCTGGTTGACCTGCTAGACTGTTTTCGTCATGGGCTCAGCTTGAAAAACCAGGTCATACCAGTTTAAGGTAGACATGCTCAGGTTTTGAAACATGGTGGATTGGTGGTTCAAGATTATGTACCAGTTCTAACCCGCTTGATCAAATGTTCTACCAGCTCAACCACATCTCCACCATCTGGTAGTCCAGCTGCTCCACTTAATATTTGACCAAATGACAAACAATCATAATGTATCATAAGCTACCTATAAGACAGGTTTTTACAGCAAACTATGGCTATATGTTAATCACATTTTCCATTTTAATTGTTTTCTCTCTGAGCCCACATATGGTGTCATAACAAGTATGACTTCATATGGACATCGGTTAGCACATTATGTGTCCTGTGGCTGAATAGTGCTCATTTTACCTAGTGTCAGTTTTGAAATATATACAGGCGTGCCATTGATTGCCAGTGCAGTGTTTTGTAGTGAATTTTGAATAAATGTTGCATAAAATATTGCAAAAAAAATTGTGTGTACAACAGGCTACAATGGGGCTAAAGGCACACCTTAAGAAAAATGTGCTTTCCACTACTCCCATAGTGTATGATTGCAATGTTTTTTTTTTTGTTTGTTTGTTTTTTTTATTGAACATTGGTGGAGCAACAGATTTTGGTTTGTTTTGTTTAAAAATCTTGGTGGCAAGGTGGGCCTTTTTTACCTCACACATGGGGTAAAAGGCTCACCAGCTGCATGGGGCAAAAGACAGTATTTACACAAATACTTTAGCTAAAATAATATGTTTTTAATAAAGTTAATACTTCTTCAAAACAATCATTTTAGCAGTTTGTACTATTTTCAGTTCATTTTTATAAATAAAATAATTAATTTTTATTCAATAAATATACTGCCGTTAAAATAAGTTCATTTTAAAAATACAGAAACAAAATTATTTTTAAAAAGTAAAGATTCTGTAAGCATTGAATGAGGTCCCATAAGAATTTAATATAGCTTTGAAATAGTAACAAATAAATAAATATGATTAGTACCATATTTTTAAATGTATAATGGTGATTAAATATATAACAGTGATTATCTCTAAGGTGGACACCCAACCTAATATGTTAATTACCATCTGAATTTTACCATGTCATGTCAACAAATGGAAAAGCCAGCCAGCTATTTATTATCATGTTAATTAGACAGCAGATGCGCTGTTTACCCCAAACCATACTTTTACATATTCTTTGGTTATTGAAAAACTGTTGCTTTATTTACCTTGAACAAAACTGAAAATCATTAGTAAGACCTTTGTCTCAAAATATAGTCAATAATTTTATCGATTCGCATTTGCTACATAATTTTACAACATTTTTAAAAACATCAAATATTAGATCAAATTAGTGCAGAATCAACTTTGCGTTGCTGTCAGCGATCGCATGAAGGATCAGCCATCATCAAAAGCGGTTGTTAAGAAAAGTGCTGAGCTGAATTTTATGTACATTTTGTGAATTGTACATAAACTTAATGAATAATCTTTACATTTTTTTGCAAAGAACCCCCCCCCCCCCAAAAAAAAAAAAAATTCAAGTATGTTTTATAAGAAAATACTATTTCAGTCTTTCTACTACTAAATTCCAGTTGTAGTTCAATGTCTTGTGTTGCTATATATAAATATATATATATCAGGGGCGGCAAGGGAGGCAGTGCCTCCTCAAAAACTGGATGAGAAAATAATTGATCCTCTATAGCGTGCGGTGGGTTTAGTGGGGGGTAATTGAGAATGAATGGGGGAAAGTCACGTGAAAGGAGGCAATGCCTCAATTGCGCTATGATTGGATATGATCGGTTATGATTGGACATGATTGGTTCGTGCGATAAATCCCGCCTCTTGTTTTCGTATTAAAAAGAACAAAATTATCAGTGTGTCTGTACTAATGAACCATCGAATCGGCCTGAATGAAGACAGTGATGGCGTTAATGGGAAGACTAATTAAAAAGTAAGTAAACAACTGTCACTTACATATCACCGCTTTGTGTCATGTCAAAATCAAACTCGAAATGGCCTGAAAACATGATGACTGCGGGGGGTTTTAGTGAGCAATCAGTGTGGTGAAATTAAAGGTACATCTTCGTGTCTGTGACCACTGACCAGTGTGTACGTACAAGCTTGATGACTGCTGAAAATAAATTGACTATTAAAAAGAAAAGCTGAATATTAGTTAATAATAATATAAATAATATATATTGTTTAAATTGTTACTGCCTTTAGTTATTATTTTGGAATAAATGTAAAAATGAGTAAAAACACTAACTTGATGAAATTTGTAGCTACTTGGTTTTAATAAGTAGAACATTACATAGTGTAAAAATAACAAAATAGGATTGTATTTGGTCTCTCTTTTTATGTAATGTTAACTTAAAATTGTGTAACCGGGACATAAATGAGGACTTTGCCTCCTCATTTTAAAACACCACCGCACACCACTAATATATATATATATATATATATATATATACAAAGTTCTGTCATGAAACTCTAGATGGCACAGGCTGATAGTTCCTTTTCTCAATCTGCTTGCAATCACATCATTCTCTACAGAGCACAGCTGATTGGTTCCAGCTGTATCAGTAGCCAATGAGTTCACTGCTCACCCTTCAAATGCTTGGTCAGAGTTTGCTTAGCAGTTGCAGTGTGCTTTCAGAAACCCTCCACCTTCCCCAGCTCCACCTGTATAGATCTGCTAGACAAAAAAGACCAAAAATATTTTAATAATTTAACAACACATTATCATGTTCATGGCTCTCTAATATTGGTTAATGGTGAAATCACACGTATGTAAACAGATTAAATAAAATTAATTTTAAAAAATGGCTATGGTTCATTAGTACAGACACATTGATAATTTTGTTCTTTTTAATACGCAGCTCCCTGAATGCATGTCAGTTTATTTATTTATTAGGCAAGTTGTCATGTAATAAGTGGAATAATGTACAGTGAGTTTATTTAGCAATAATGACCAGCTGACTTTACATTATTCCTTACATATCAGTCGACCGCTATTCTCACGCCCTATCTTTAAGGTTTTCCTCTGTCTTTCATTTTCTCTGCTGCAACATATTGTGAGCAGTAAAACCTCTGCAGCCCCCCTCTTTATAAATTCATTCAGTCGCTCCATTTTCCCTCCTCTGTCCAGAGAGCAGTTCAGTATTGTATATTACAGTCTCACAGGCTACATTTAGGCAAAAAACAACAGGGTGTTTTGAGGTCACCGAGTTTGATGAGGCTGTGTTTCATATTGACCCGAGCTGATTACCCCACAGCGCGAGAGACGGAGACATGAGAGAAAAGAAGCGGGATGTATGCAGAGCTGTGTGAGCAGCATCTCCAATCAGGCAGCTTAGGAAGAGGACGGAATGGGAAGGGTGGGGGAAGGAAAAACGGAGAGAGAGGGAAAGGGTGTGTGTATTTGGTGGGGGGGGGGGATTTCTCTGTGGGAGAGAGAAAGTGGCAGAGAAAGCGCACAGAAGGAGGGGAGGGGTGTACGTGTGTGTTCACTGGAGTGTGTGTGTGTAGTGCTGCAGTAACGAGTGGAGAGGGGGAATGACTGCAGTTTCTCGGGCTGATGGAAGAGCACGAGCAGGAGACATCCGCACGCCGCTGAAACGTTAACCCTTAAGTGCCTCGCTGGTGTATGGCCCAGACGCTCATTGAGGATTAGGACCGAGGAGATCACTGCAGTCAGGTGTGTGGTTTTTCAATGTGTTTTCTTCTCAAAGGTGCTGCGAAATAGGATGATCCGGATATGGGAAGGTGGGCTGTGCTGCGCTGGATGCTGGAAAGATTGTCCAGGGCACTAGATGGTTATGACTTAATCGTGCAGCGGAGAGGGAAGCCTGTTCGAGAGTGGCCTGGCTGAATACTAGAGTACTGCAGTGTGATTCATACGTATGTTAGTCTTGTGTAACTCTTCTAAAGCATCTTTAATAGGCTTTTTGTGTTGAGTCTGAAGAAAAGTGGTCTCTAAAGTGATCCCTAGTGATGCTTTAAGATGTTTAATTGGGAAGTGCTGCAATGGTCCCGAGCTTGGAATGTTTGTCCCAGTCGGCCCGTGTCTATCAGATTTTATCGGTTAGTTTAGTTGAACTTGTGTTGCACACTGATCTCGGGTCAGCTTTTTGTCACACCTCACAGAGGCTGGAGTCACAGACCCCTCACGGCAAGCTGGTCCCGGAACGGTGCGCAAGGGCAAAGTCAGCCGCGAGCTGTCGGCGGGTGGGTGTTTACTCCGTCCGAGCATGATGGGTGCAGGTCGCTTCCTGGAGAGTTTCCAAAGGTCAGTCCCGCTGACAGCTGCCGCGTTTCCCCGGAGGGGCAATGGGAACGACACCCTCCTCCCCACCGCCGAACAGCGGCAAGACAATATGCTGCGCCTCAGTGGTACGGCTGCTGTAAGAGCGGATCACAGGGAGAGACCACAGACAATGGAGTGCATTAAAAGAGCTCTGCGGTACAGCAAAGAGAGGCTGGAAACTGAATACATGCTGTTTGCTGTCATTTAAATGCACTTTGTTGTTGCTTTCAAAATTGTGTTTTGCAAAAACTTGATGATAAAATTATTGTCAAACATAAAAATACTCTTCAGATATTTTAATAGTGGACAATCCAGCAATTGTTTTCTATCAAATACTCTCAGATTGAACTGATTTTATATTTCCTGTCACATTGGTTGCTGTATGTTAGTGTATGTTTCTAGTGCTGTATGTTTCTGCTAGACACTTGAGTTAGTGGTTATATTGGATGCTAGAAGTGTCAATTGGACACAGTGGGATGAAAAGGGAACTTCCTTAGATGCTCGGCAGCTCTCTCGCTCCCTATCTCTCTCTCTCTTTCTCTCTGGCAAGCGTTTTTCTCGCTCTCTTGGGATTCTCCTGCAGAGGACTGGGGATCACAAGGAAGGGACGTTCTCAAGGACAAATGCTGTGTCATCAAGGCTTCAGACCTTGAGATGGAGTACAGTACAGTGTGGCATTGAGCTTAGATATATAAGGGAAAATCTGAAGATGTGTTGAGTATATTCGTGCTTTATAGCTTGTCTGATCACTCTTCAGACATTGAAGCTGTAGGGTTGTTTTTGTTCCTTTTTAGGGTGCTTGTGTTAAGTGTGTATGTCCAGATCTGTTTGAGACATGTAATGTGAAGGATTAGCCATCATTTAAGACATCTACATGGTCAATTACCATGTTTCTGATGCTACAGAGGAACATCAGAACATCCCAAAATTCCTTAGAATACAATGGAATCAAATGAGATAAACGTTAGTGTTCAGTTAGAGTTGTACATTCGATGTGGATACAAGTTCACACTGAGATTTCAGAATTCTGATTGAAAATATAGTTGAGATCTGAAACTGCCAGAGGAGAAACTGGTCCTTTTCTTATTTTTATCTTTAAGTCTTCAAAGTCTGTTGTATTCACAGTAACTCAGAAATTCAGAAATAAAATGTCCAATGAGTGGCGATATAAGGTTAATGCATTATATTCATAACAGTATTGTGCAAGGAACTGTGCAAAAATAAGTCTTTATTAATCAATAATCTGCCCCTGTAATCATAATTTGTGTGAAAAGGAATACAATTTGTTGGTGATTTACTGTCACTAATGTGTCTATGATGATAAAGATAGTATGTCAAGTTAACTTTGCCCTTCATCTATATTTTATGGTTTCTGTCAGTGGCCCAGTTATTGTTAACTAATGTATTTAAAATAATTGTTACCATAATTTTAAAAAATAAAAATAAATGTACTGAAAGCATGATGTAAAATGAAAACAGTATCTGCCCAGTATGCAGCTAACCAATAATAAATCTGAGAGAAACCATAAAACAGCTAGTGTCATTTATCATCATGGACACTTTCTCCCATCTGGTCTCGCATCACAGTTTTGCGTTATGAATTACACATGATAAGACACAAGTGATGGTCAGTACTACAATGGATCATAGCTTTTATTGGCAGGAGAACATTATTTAAAACTTGCCCTGTGGGATTGTGTTAGAAAGGTCAATTCAGACAGAAAAAAGGACAAAAACGCTGTGGAATGTCCCTCTCTTCTTCTTTATGAGGAGAAATGCCTCCTTTCAGGATATAGCTCATTAGTTTGGAAACCATCACTGTCGTGTCCTTAATGACAGTGTTCTGTCACAAACTCAATCAAAAAAGTAGTGTTCTTATAAAGTTAAAGTAATAGTTCACCAAAAAATGAAAACCATGTCATCATACTTGCCCTCATTCCCTCAAATCCTGTTATTCTTTTGTTTGTAGATCACAAAACGAGATTCTAGCAGAATTTCTTTCCTTATATGATGACCAGGGGTTGTGAAGCTGCATAAAGGACAAAAAAGTACCATAAAAACAGCCATTCTCTATATTACAAGTCTTCAGAAGCCATAAAATAGTGTTGTGCATGCTGTCGTCCTGACTTGGCTTAGTTCACCCAAAGTCTAAATTCTGACATTGTCTATTCACCTTCATGTCATTCCAAACCTGTATGACTTTCTGTTTTCTGCCGGACACAAAGAAGAGAATATTGCAGCTGTTTTGTCCATACTGTCTATAGTCATTTGGGTCCAAAAGTTTAAAGCTCAAAAAAGGACATGAAGAAGACATAAAAGTAGTCCATTGGTTTAACCCAAGTATTCTGAGATAATACGACCACTTTATGAAGAGAGCGTGACAACATGACAAGTCACATGACATGCAAGAACCAATGAGCTTAAAAATTTAGGACCCCACCGACTTTTATTGTATGGACAAATACAGCGGAAAGATTCTTTGCTAACACTGTACAATAAGATCTCATTTGTTAACATTAGTTAATGGTAGGGTAGGTCATTTTTGGAGAGCTAGCAATAGCGAGCTAGCATTGAAAGCATAAGATCCCACCGTCCCTTCACAGCGCTCTCTAAAGCCATGCCTCCTTCAAAACATAAATGTGTACAGCAGGGAGAAAACAAAAATGTCACAAGATTAGGCCTACCTCATGTCTCAAAGCACATAACATTCCAATAATAATGAACATAAACAACTTAAAGACTACTGACCTCTACCACCTGACTGCTGCAGATTCATTTCGCTGTTGATAGTGTTGCCATTGAAATGCATAAATTCGAGTTACGAACCGCTCCGAGTATAACATCACAGGTTTCCATCTCTTCCAAATTCCAGTAGTTATGGCATGAACACAGCATAAGCTTGTTATTTTGGTTCAGTGCTTATGACTAGTGTCTGTCTTACCTCTGCATAGCATGAAACAAGCTGATGAAGTGTGATGTCTGCGTGAGCAGGTGCGCAGAGGTATGGAAATACATACATCGACAGGCAGGTAGGACCGAATGCAATGATTGGACAAACATTTTATGGCCCTATGCCTTCCACAAAAAGATATATACAGGCCACTTAACTTAGACGCTTTCAACCAGCATAACAAAAAAAAATTCTGGAACAAATCACCTGCCCTGCCTTTAATGTATTAACTAACAAGAACTAACAGTAAGCAATACATTTTTAACAACATTTGTTAAAAAATACATTTTTCATAGTTTGTTCATGTTAGTTCACAGTGCATTAATTAATGTTAACAAATACAAGTTTTGATTAATGTAAAAATGTATTAGTAGATGTTGAAATTAACATTAACTAAGATTACTAAATGCTTTAGAAGTATTATTCATTTTTAGTTAAGGTTAACTAGTAGTTAACTAATGTAAACAAATGAAACCTAATTTTAAAGTGTTATTGATTCTTCAAAATATCTTCTTTTGTCTTCAAACTTCAAGTCAGAATTTACTTTTACACATTTGGCAAACCCTTTATCCAAAGCATTTTAATGAACAATGCATTTCTATTTCCTGGGAATAGAACCCATGACCTTTGCATTGGTAACACCATACTCTAATTAGACTACCTCCAAACCAGCACTAACCATAATAATTCAGTATAGAAGTGGTACCTCAGATGTGGCCATATCTGCATCATAACATCCGTCCACGAGTAGAGGAAGCCAGTGTGAAACTAGCTGATTTGGCTAATGTGTATCTCAAAAAAAGAGGGTGTGGTTGTACTCCTGTTCATCACGGTGCAGTGAAGCCATATTGCCCTCCGTAAAAACAGCTGCTTAATTGAAGAGCCACAGGGGTGACAATAAACTGAAAGATACAATTCGTAATTAATGAGGAACAGCAGCTTCACCCTGAGGATAAAGCGCTGAGGCTAAAACAAGCCTGTGAAATACGTTAAAGGAGTCCACCCAGAGCTATATTTGGGGTGGTTTGTAAAGATGTTTGTTGTACAACAGTGTTACAAATTAGTTTGAGTATAAGTCATACACTGATTTGAAATTACTATTTGTGACATTTCAGTTATAATCTACAAATCTGAGAGCTGTTTTAGTATGTGATGTGAGCAGTTGTTTTGTAGTCTTTGAATAGTTTCCACCCTCGCATTTGTTTGTGCGTCCAGTTCGGCCCAAGGGCCACAAAAAACCTCATTGAGTGGCAAACAGAGCGGTCTGAAGCCGCTGGGATGTGCGGGGGAACACTCATTTTCATCTCACTGAGCTCAATCAGATGACGTTCCAGTGAAAATGTTCAACCATCAGTAATGAAATGCCCAAGGACAAGATCTGTTTTTAATATGGGCGTATGTTTGAGCATGGGTGGTAGGAACATCCCTTAACCTACCAAAATTAAGAGATTAGAAAAAACACTACTGATATTTTTATCAATTTTAGTTGTCATTGAATATTGAATATGTTGCATGATGCATGTTTTCATTTCTAAACTAAAAGTATTTTATGTATTTTTTTTTTTTTTTTTTTTTTTTTTTTAAATTGATAGTTACGCATGAAAAACTTGTCAGAATGCACGGATAATTTTGAATGGCCATTTGTGGAGAAAGATAGATTGCAAGAACATGCCCCATGTGTGAACGGCCCCTAAAGCTACATTCACAGTGGGCTTTAAAGGGCACCTATTATGCCCTTTTCACAGGATGTAATATAAGTCTCTGGTGTCCCCAGAATGTGTCTGTGAAGTTTCAGCTCAAAATACCCCACAGATCATTTATTATAGCATGTCAAATTTGCCCCTATTTGGGTTTGAGCAAAAACACGCTGTTTTTGTGTGTCCCTTTAAATACAAATGAGCTGCTGCTCCCTGCCCCCTTTCCAGAAGAGGGCGGAGCTTTAACAGCTCACGCTTTAGTTGCTCAACAACAACAAAGCTGGAGAATCTCACTTAGCCAAAATGAGGATTGTCAGTAACGGTGTTCAGCCTTACATTGTTCAAACCGGAGTCGGACACTGATGGAGAGACTCTTTTAAAATGTAACTGTACGTTTCTGAACGGTTAGTGGATAAATGTGTTGGCCTTTGCAAATAAACATAGCATTTTTAATGTCTTGTCTTTACAGAAAACGTACACAGTTTTTCAAGACAATCGCTTTTTACACTGCTCTTTACAAACGTGTGGTTATGAAGTATATAAACAAGGTTTAAAATAGACGACAGACATATGGTCTCTAAGACAACAATAGCTTTATCTGCATTTGTTGTGGAACTGGCTAACAGGCACATCGACTGAAATGGCGATTTGCTCAAAAATCATAAAAAATAAACAGTGTGACACTTACTTCTTCTGAAGGATCACTAACAGTTGGTACAGATCTGTCCTTAAGTACCCACTTTTTAGCAAAGCCTGCCTTGTATTGTCCCAAGTTCATAAAACAGTCTGGAGTGAAATGATTTGCGCAGACATAAATGAATTTAGGTATATTTTGGGGTGCATTATCTTAAAAAATAAAACCAATCCACTGTGTCCTCAGTGGCTCAGATGTTGGGAGAAAATGAAGAGTCTTATGTTCACTCTTACATCCAAAAACAAAACATTCTTGTCACTACAGCTTCTCGAGCACGGAGAAAATGGCGGACAGCGTACAACTCGCTGAGGGCGGAAACTATGGTAATGCGGGACTGTCAGTCAGCAGCTGTGGGCGGGGCCTGAGCAGTGTGACGTCACACTGCTCAGAGAATCAAAACGGCATGCCTAATGGTGCGTTCACACCAGACGCGAATGAAGCGTTAAGCGCGAGTGATTTACATGTTAAGTCAATGCAAAGACGCGAATAGACATCCTGCGGCGCGAATTGAGCGTTTCGGGCGTTTGACGCGTAACGTGTGATTCGCGCGAGTTGAAAAATCTGAACTTTGGCGAATATTCGCGCCGCGTTAACCAATCAGGAGCTTGCTCTAGTAGTGACGTGATTACGACGTAGCGAGCGGAGGCAGAAATCCGAAACAACAATGGAGGACAAAATCATCGTCGCTGTACAATCCATCTTTGTACTTTTATAGAAACAGGAATAAAAAGGATCTTACTTGGAAGAAAGTGAGTGAGGAGGTCGGACAATCTGGTAAGTTGTAAAAAATGCTCTTTACTCAATTTGAGCTATATATATACATATTGAGACTACAAGCTAGCTAAAGCCGGCAAATTGAGCTTATTCGCCGTATTTTACAACTACTTTCCCGCTGACGAGTTGATGTGTTTATTCAGAGAAAGTGTGCAGAAACGAGACTGGAGCCGCCTGTCAGAAGCCCCTCTCATGACGCGAATTCGTGTCTGTTGTGAAGTGAATTTCACTCGTGAATGAAGCGAGTAAACTCAAAATGTTCAAGCGTCCAACTACGCGCGAATAGCACGATTTATTCGCGCAAATCACGTCTGGTGTGAACGCCCCATAATGGTTGAGTGGATGAATTTTTATCATTGTAGGGTGGTTGTGTTCCCACACTGCCAACACACATTTATGTCCAAACACCATGTAAAAGTGGATTTTGCATAATAGGTGCACTTTAGTTCCTTAAAAATTGACATCAAATTCCCGGAGAGCCTTCTGTGTGAATGCAAACTGGGAATTTGATCCTGATATCAGACCCTAGTGACATAACCGGGATCAATTACGGAACGCATCTGTGAGAACAGAGCAGGAGCCGATGCCGTGTGGATTCTTGTCTTGATATTGTAATGTCACTTTGTCTTTACAGGACTATCCAAGAAAGTTTCAGATTTTCCAGAATCTCAAATAAGCTTCCTCAGACTTTAAATGCCACCTTTAAATGTATATTGAAATATTTAATCGGCCACAATAGTGTAATGTTATTAAACCATCTCAACAAATTTAAATTATGTGACTAACTGTGATTAATTTAATTTAATAATTGGCATATCATGTAATTAAAGTTAATTCAATTAAAGTTTGTAATCATTTGACAGTCTTAAGATGACAGTCAATAAGATGAAAACATGCTGCGTCTAGTTGCCCTTGCTGGAGAACAAAGAGTGTTCAGCCAGTCCATGTCCTCATGTCCGAGTGTGTGGTGTCTAGTACGTGTTCACTGTCTCAGATGGTTTGTTTTTTACAGCGGGACTTCCTGTTCATACATCTTCTGGTATTATGTGGTGAGCTGTAGGATCTTGATAGTAAGCTCCTCTGTCTTATTGGGACAACAGTTTAGATTCTTCTCATTCTTCTTGCGTTTGACAGTAATGGTGGTAATAGCTTCCATTAATTTTTTTATCACTTTGTCTTTCGGCTGATAGCCGGTCTGTGTTCAGCTTTCTGTTTCTGTCGTATTTGTTTGCTGTCATTGCTATTTGTGACTGTGCTGCTGAGGCACAGAAATACGGTCTGCAGTCACAGCTGCATTGGAAAAAGAAAAAAAAAAAAAAATCAGTTTTATAATCAGTATCTTTGTCATGTTCTCCAGGGAAAATATCTAAACATCCTTAAAACAAGATACATTTATTTTTAAGTAAAAATGCATAAGATTAGATATCAATGTCATGTTTCCTGTCATGTGCTTCCTTTGCTTCATGTGTTTTGTTCTGATTGGTTCATTGTTTGATTGCTTTCAGGTGTGTCCTATGTCATTAGTCATTGGCTGTGTCTGAAATCATGTACTCTCGAGTAGGTACTTATTTTGTAATTACAAAATAAGTAATTACTTCACGACCGCTAAAAACGTATGTTCTAATATGAGTATATAGTATGAATATGTGTAGTATGAATGTAATCTGGACGTACTACATCCGCCATCTTGTCATATCACGACCTACCAGCGTCAGTTCCGACGCTTCACTGTCATTCACAAATCCTCTCCCGTGGCCTCATGGGATAGTAAAGTGTCCATCGTATGCTCATTTTAATCTCTCGCCAAAAGTAATAGGTCATCTGGGTACTTTTTGCCTACTCTTTTATGAGTACTGTGAATTCAGACACACTTCTTTTGTCACATACTGTTTTTCACCAACTATATAGTAGGGAAGTATAAGATTTCGGATGCAGCCCTTGAAGCTCTCATGTTCCCATTGTCTTTTGTCTAGCTTTGTTCATGTAACCCGCTGTTGGTGAGTTTGTCGAGTCTGTTATAGTCTTGTTCAAGTCGAGTTCTAGTGCTCATGTTTATGCTGTGTCTTAGTTCTGTTTGTTTTGTATCTTGTTTCCCATTTATTAATAAATAGTACATGGGTTCAACTCTGCTTGCCTTCAGTGGACTATCTGTTACAGTATCTTGTTTTAAGGATGTTTTGCTATCACTATTGTGTGTCTTTTATTCCAACTCTTCAGACTAAGCAACATCTAAGTATCAGCTAAACTCAAATGTGCCAACTCATTTCTCATTTTCTAATTGGTTATGGTGTCATGTCTGCTAATTCGTCAGACAACAATTTGTATCAAGAATGTACGCGGTGATAATCATTCATAGCTTGACAGCGAGGTGCAACAATGAGATGCTCATGGAACGAGACGCTGAAAAAAAAACGACTTGTGTTCATGAGAATTGACGACCAAAAATGAAATCAAGACAAAAATACTGTGTACTACGCTTTGAAGATGAAAACCTTTTTAGATTAGTATAAAACAAAACAAACAAACACTAAAGATATGATGGTTTTACTGTATACAATGGTATTTCGTTGCGTTACTGAATGAGCAAATATTTGGTTTGTATTGCAATGCAGTCCAAAAACGTCACGCTTATGCTGTGGAACTAAACTTCTTTTTATACTTTCTGACTATTTGTCTGTCACACTTTCGCTGTCTCATCCTCTTTTTTTTATCTCTCTTTCTCTCTCTTTGCATTGTCTTTTTACAGTTTGAAAAGCAATAAGCCTATACCGCTCATTCAAATGGTACTTTTGACATATTTAAATGACTAAATGCACATTCAGCACTGTCTGTCATTCTCAGTACATAATTACTGGTGTTTGCCAAGGCAAGCATCACTATTACTCATACAAAAGGTCACTGATATAAAATGTTTATTAAACTGCATAACTGGATGAATATGTCAAATCATGCAGCTTGTTATAGAGAGCTGTTCTCTTACTTTAACCTCATAAAGCCTAGTGTATATCATTTTTGATATGCAAATGTCGAAGGCCTCTAAACTCTCAACATGATTAAAAGTTTGTTTAAAAATCCTCTCCACATGCCTGCTGTCATCTGATTGATGGTTTAGACTTTTTTAGCAAGTAAAAGGCCTGTTAGTATAATTGGAAAAAACGCCCAACTTCAGATCGTGTTTCGCGTGTCTTTTTGCTGTGAAATATTTACTGATTTTATATTGTTAGTAATATTTCAAAGCGAACACTTACTGGACTGAAGCAACTTAGGTTTACTTGATTATTCATACATCATTAGAAAAATCCTGTTAAAATATGATACCTCGGGTTTTTGAGGAATGTTTATTTGTTCATATCTCAATAATAAAAGTACTGCATTGCAATATATGTTTCCCCCCAAAATAAAAACTACAGAGCCTTGTTCATAAAACTAAGAATTTAAATATCATCTTAAGACATTAATGGGAGATACAGAGAGACAACTAATATTCATATGCATTTTATGTAAGTGTCTGCTATACTGTTATAAAGATCTCATTTATTTACATTACAAGCTTTCAGAATTTTATATCACTATTTGGCCATACAGATATCAGCAACTGCAGAAAATTGCATATGTTTTGCTCAGTTTGGGCCTCTGGATAAAACAGGTGAGCTTTATTCTCACTTAATATATCATATTATATGAGCCATAAAAGCCTGACGTATCAGATATGTTACTCAACAATAAACACATATGCAATTTTTTGTCTTTTGTCTTTAGGTATAATAAGCTATTCCATTTAAAAACAAATAGATTATTCTGACTACTATTTTCATATGTCAGGCTTTACAGGGTTAAGCAACTGGTTAAACAACAATTTTCTTCTGTTGGGTGATTAAACGGACAACACATTTGCATAGAATTGTATTGAAAGAGTAATCTGAATCATATGTTTTTAAGGTGGACACTTCAACCTGCCACAGCATCCTGATGTTACATGTATGCTCTGTCCTGTGTTTCTTAGTTTGACCTAGTTTTCCCCATTCGGTTTGATTAGTCATTTCTTTCACCTGTGTCCTGTTAATTACCTGATTTGCTCCCTTGTTTGCTTCATGTATTTAGTCCCTGTGTTCTCCCCTCAGTCTTGGTCCGTTCTCGTCAATGTTATACGTGGTTGTGTTCTCCTTTTTCTGGATTTTGTTTATTAAATTCTTTTTCTTGGACTATTCCTGTTGTGCGTTTCATTCTACGCACACGTTCCGTGACACCTGACAACAACCTCGCAACTGCATAGAAAAAAATCTAATCTTACAACAGTGGACACAACATGAGATTAACTGAATCACTGTCAGCACTTCACATCCCTAAGACTTGTCTGGACAGAATCATGATATTTAATGATTTCATAAAATCAAACATGACATTTTGTTATTTCTGCCCTATCGGCAACCCAGAATGCAATCATTTGAGTGATTTATGAGTTGAACTAAGGTTAAAGTTGGTCAGCTGGAGTCTGGCTTGTGATGCTCGTTAATTTAATTAAAACAATTTAATTAGGGAGAGCTACAGCTCTTTGAGCGTGAGGAGGTGGATGATGCAGCAGAGGCTGGGAAGAGCCCCGGGTCAGACTGCTGCTGATTCCACTGCTCTGAATCACACTCACCACTGCAATCTTCATCCTCATTCAACGTTTCTACTGTGACCGAGCACCTTACAATCCCTCTGAGTGATGCAATAACAGTGCAACTGTGATAAATGTTCTGGAAGATGTTTTTAGTCATCATATGGAAATGGGAAATAAGAGTGCCTCTTGTCTTCAAAGTAAGATTTTAAATGCGGGATTATTACAATTGTAAATTTGCCAATTTTTTCATTTATGTTAATCTGACATCAGGACACAGGGTTTATAAAAGTGTTCATTTTATGCATAATAAATTATGTAATAATATATTAAAAATTAAATTAAAAATAAAGTATTATATTATATTATATTATATTATCAGCTGTGAAGGGGACCCTTCATAGGGTCGGAGCATAATGTAATATAATATACGTATGTATGTATGTGTGTATATATATATATATATATATATATATAATTTATATAATTATATTTAATTTTAGTAATTTTGTTGTTTTAGTAATTTTTAGTAATGTAGTAATGTTGTTGTGATTGTATAATTTTAATAAGTTTTTAAAATATGTCTATATGTTGTTGTTATTAGGGCCCGAGCACTGGTGGTGTGAGGTGACAGTAATTGCTCAGTCAATTATTCTTCTTCTCTGAAATGAATTGCATTTTTGAGGGCCTAAACATGGTTGAAAACTCATGAAACTTTGCACACGCGTCAAAAGTGGTGAAAATTTATGTCTGATATGGGTTTCAGAATTAGGTGTGGCAAAATGGCTCGATAGCACCACCTACAAAATTTTAATTAAGCGCACTTTGCGCTACGTTTCACGTACAGGTATGAAATTCGGTAAGCACATGTAACAGCCCAATACCTACAAAAAAGTCCATGGGAGCAAAATCTGAAAACCCAACAGGAAGTGAGATATTTTGAATTTTCTCTGCAAAATTTTTGCAGTTTTTGCCATTTCCAGATGTTTAACGAACTCCTCCTAGAGATTTTATCAGATAAACATCATATTTGGTCAGTCTAATCTAAAGGGCTTTGCGACGTTAAATTTCGAAGATCTTGACTTTTCGTTGAAGGGCGTGTTCGTGGCGGCCTGACAAAATTAGATGTTTTGCCATGAAACAGGAAGTTGTTGTAACTCGGGCATACAATGTCGGATCTGCCCCAAACTTCACATGTTTGATAATAATTCTGGCCTGTAGACATCTACATGCAAATATTCAGTTACAGTCATAGCACCACCTGTGGGCAACAGGAAATGATGTTTTACACTGTGATTAACTTCTCATAGAGATTTAACCAGATCAACATCATATTTGGTCAATCTAATCTTAAGGCCTTAGCGATGTTAAATTGTGACGATCTTGAGTTTTTGCTGAAGGGCGTGTCCGTGGCGGCCTGACAAAGTCTGATGTTTCGCCATGAAAGAGGAAGCTGTTGTAACTCAGGCATACAATGTCCGATCTGCCCCAGACTTCACATGTGTAATAAGAGTCCTGGCCTGAAGACATCTATATGCCAATACCTGCTGGCAACAGGAAATGGCATGCTTTGCACTGTAATTCACTCACAGAAACACATTTAAATATGCCGTGAAGTACCAAACATGCTAGAAACACGTTAAATCATGCAACACTTGGCTTAGTGCTAAAGTATACGATTAACGGCACGAAACAGGAAGTTGTTGTAACTGAGGCATACAATGTCCGATCTGCTCCAAACTTCACATGTTTGATAATAGTCCTGGCCTAAAGACATCTACATGGCAATATTCAGTTATAGTCAAAGCGCCACCTGTTGGCAGCAGGAAGTGTGGCACATCAAAATTACTTTGACATATTTCTCCTGTATTTACTCGCTTAAATGCATGTCACCGACTATTCACTGTTTTCCTAAGGCGACCAGGTGGCGGTGGCCCCGGGTGCAAGGGCCCTTTCATCGCTGCTTGCAGCTTTAATTTAGTTTATATTTCAGTTTTAGTTATTTTAGTAGGTCTACATCCCCAGCAAACATTTGGACGTTTAATGACCTTTGAAAAGACGTCCCTCCGACACGTCCCTTCATGGTTGAAAAATAGTTCCAAAATGAAATTTGAAGGGACGTCTTTGACGTTATCTTATTAATTAATTAATTAACTATACATAGTTAACTTTTAACTATACATAGTTAAAAGTTTAAGTAACAATTATACATGAAACCCCAGAGAATTGTAGACATGCACAAAAGTATCTGAATTCATTTTTAGGAAATGTTCTGTGTTACATATTTTACCGATTTACGACGTTGCCGTCAGACCAATGTTTGCTGGGTCAAGTTAAACTAAATGGAAATGAGAAATGTTGATTTACTTTATCAGTTCATGTTTATTTTATTTCAAGTAACAATTTGTTTTGATGCTTTTAGTTTGCATTTCAGTTAACTATAATAACCGTGGAGAGGGGCGAATTGTCTGAAACATGGTGCTGTTAGCATTTTGCTAACTTCTGCCATTTTGATAACGTCAACCACACCCCCTCTGTGTGTGGCATGTCATCAAACCCCAACAAAATAAATCACAGATAGAGTGTTTCACCTGCAAAGCCACTTTAGAGAACACTGTCGTCATATCAGCCAAAGTCCTCCCTCTCTTAGACAGCAATAAAACGGCAAAATTCATGGTTCTCATTCAAGCATTACGAGTGCTGACCCAACCATTCCAGCGGATTTATCCTGCTGAGCCGAAGCGCCAGCGGTCAGTGTCTTTCATTTGTCCCTTCAGTGAGCCCGTACGCTCATTACAGAAGCAGCACCTTGAATTAATCCCACTATAAAGTAGAAAACTGCTGTGACCATGCAGGACCACACCATAGCTATATTATTGTGCGCAGTTTTGTTATAGCTGAGGGCCTGAGATGGGGTGAGCTTATTTATGTAGTTTTCTCACGTCTGGCAAGCAGCTGTGTAAAGGGAATAGGAAGCTAGTTGTGAAGGCTAGAGAGGGCAACAGGCCTTGGTCATCTGACTGTGACGTTTTAAATTATGTCAACTGAGGACTTGTTGAACAGCTGCAGTTTGTCAACGTTGTGCACTCAAGGTTATGAGGCAGAACAGGCTGAGGTACCAGCTTCAAAGGTATCAGCTACAAACAATGGAAGAGCTCAGAACAGTGCGACAATTCAAAAGGTTCATGAGCTTTAACATTAATTGTCTTTATAATTGTATTTTTAGTTTAGAAATGTTTCTAGCAGTTAGCTGTTCTAAATGTCCAAATAAATCAGTTTATATGTATGTATAAAATATTATATAATAATATAATGTGAAATCTATTTTAAATTATCTTAAATTATAAATATAACTTTTTTATTTTTAAAATGCAATTTATTCCTGTGTTGCAAAGCTGAATTTTCAGCATCATTATTACAGTCTTCAGTGTCAAATGTTTGTCAAAAACATTTCTTATGATTATCAATGTTGAAAACAGTTGTGCTGTTTCATATTTATGTGGAAACCGTGATATGCTACCATTCAAAAGTGTGGTGTAAATAGATTCATACTTCATGCATTAAATTGATCAAAAGTGACAGCAAAGACATTTATGTTACAAATGTCATGTTTGGTCTGTGTTTCTGTTGGACTTTGAGTTGGTTTTTCAGTGTTTCCTGATCTGTTTTCTTTGTTTGCATTTATTTCCTTGCTGACTTATTGTTTGATTCCGACACTGCACCTGTTTATCATTTTGTTGAGTTTGTTTTCAGTTAGTCTTTGCTCCATATTCGTGCCTTTAAGGTTGGTTGTTTTGTCGGTATTTTTTGAGTGATTTGTTACTTTTTGAGTGTGTTAATAAAGAACGCTGCTCCGAATAGATCCAGCTTTATTTTCTTCTCCGCAACAGCCAGCTGTGACAAATGATTTATTTCAAATAAATGCTGTTTTTTTTTTTTACTTTTTATTAATCAAAGAATCCTGAAATAATGATATAATCATAAATCCTTAATTGAGCACCAATAATAAATTATAATATTTGAGCATCAAATTCAGCTTTGATCACAGGAATAAATTACATTTTAAAATATATTAAAACAGAAAACAATTATTTTTTGATCATATAAATGCAGCCTTGGTGAGCATAAAAAATCTTAAGTGTCCCAGACTTTTTGACTGGCACTATATATACTTTATATGTGCATTTTATGATATTAAGAGATTAATTAATTGTTGTTTTGAGGGAGCAGGAAGGGTTTTCTTGTAATCAGTCCTCCATGAGTGCTATTCAGAATACAGATGAAATTATGTTGGATTGCTGATAATGCTGAAAACTTTTTCATTCTCTATGAGAAACCATCTTTCTCCTGGTAACTGATCCTGTCAGTATAAGTGAAGTTTGAGCTTGTCTAATATTTAATGATGTCACACTGGCACAGATAAAAGCATTATTATGCAAACATAATTGCAAGATTGAAGAAGCAATTAAAATGGCTGTAACATCGCTGTGTTTTGGACGTACTAAAATCAAATCATTGTCTAATACAGGACACAATGTCAAACTGTATTCAAGTTCATTTTATCCAAATACAAGGACACAAAACAATGTTTCTTGTTAATATTATTTTGTTGTTTTTAGCAATATTGTGCACCATGCCATAACTGTGAGCTCTGATTCTGTAGAGACTACCCACTCTCTCTAGTTTCTGTTCAGCCAAACTTTTGGCAGGACATGCAGCTTTTGTGTTGCCAGAAGTGTCTTGCTATCACGAAGTTTACCTCAGTTTGAGTAAGACCATTTACATAATAGAGGATTTACACTGATCATTTGATTAATTTGTAATAGTCATATCATAATTTGTTTTAATTTGTTTTTGTTTTTTGTTTTTTTGTTTTTTTACTTGTGCATTTTTGTTAAAGAGATAGTTCACCCAAAACTGAAAATTCTATCATCATTTACTCACCCTCATGTCGTTCCACACCCGTAAGACTTTCATTCATCTTCGGAACACAAATGAAGATCTTTTTGATGAAATCTGAGACCTTTTTGTCCCTCCATACAGCTACGCAACTACCACTTTGAAGCTTCAAAAAGTTCATTAAGAGATTTCTGAAGAGACACGATCGCTTTGAACAGATTGAATTTAAACTTTTATTCACATATAATCATTCATCAACTCAAACATCAGTTGTAGTAAACGGAAGCTCAAGCAAGTTTGCTTGACTTGCTTGAACCACTGAGGTTCATTCTTGTGTTACGCAGCACATTTGAGCTTCCGCAAGAACCATTGAGGTTCATTCTCGTGTGTTACGCAGCACGTTTGAGCTTCCACAAGAGGTTTGCTCTTGCGTGTCTAGCAGGTTCAGTTGAGCTTCTGTTTATGTTCACTGATCAATGTTTGTATGTAAATAAAAGCCTAAATTCAATCTGTTCATCATATATAAAGCGATCGTGTCTCTTCAGAAAATTTGGACTAAACCACTCAATTCATATGGATTAGTTTTACGATCTCTTTATGAACTTTTTGAAGTGTCAAAGTGCTAGTTGCGTAGCTGTCAATGGAGGTACAGAAATCGCTCAGATTCCATCAAAAAAGATCTTCATTTGTGTTCCGAAGATGAGCAAAAGTCTTACTGGTTTAGAATGACATGATGGTAAGTAATTAATGACATGATTTTCATTTTTGGGTGAACTAACCCTTTAACAACAATAAAGCAGTGAATATTGAAAATGAAAAGTTATCTTTTATTCCAAGAATAAAAGAAAAAAGAAATTATATCTTGCATGAAGAAAATGCCTGTGTTGGGCCATAAAGATTTATTTTGGCATTGTAACAATATTTTTACTCTATTTTTTACAATTAATCACATTCCCACCCTTTCAATTTATCATAAATGTTCCATATGTTGTAATTTTGGGGATTTTTTTTAATGTCTTGTTTTTTGTTTCCCATTATTCACAGTGGTGATTCTCATTAGATTTTCATTACCGTAATACAGATTATATATATATATATATATATATACACTGTCAAATCTGTTGTTATATATTAAAAGTATAGAATGACAGTAATTGTACTATTGTTATAATATTATATTGCGCAATGCTTTGGTTTTATAATAAGAATGAGTTTTTTGCATTTGGATTTACAAATGGATTTAATTATCGTGAAATTAAAGTGCAAAAGAAAATGTCAATGGGCTTCATTTTCAAAGTATCATTTCATTCTTTCTTTATTCTCTTTCTTTTTGACGTTCTCAAAAATATAATGGTTTCCTTCAAAGACTTTATGTAGCCGATTTGCAAACTTGAATGTCATAAAATGGATCATCGTGGACAATTAGCATCTTTAAGAAGCAATAACACATGTACAGTGAATGCAAAGTGTTGAT
Source organism: Mylopharyngodon piceus (assembly GCA_039654765.1). Lineage (NCBI taxonomy): Eukaryota > Metazoa > Chordata > Actinopteri > Cypriniformes > Xenocyprididae > Mylopharyngodon > Mylopharyngodon piceus. Next base: position 28,937,809 of record CM077446.1, read on the forward strand.
GTGTGGATTGCATAGAGAATTTCCTCCCACACTGAACAAGAGAAGTTTGGCAGATGCCCCAAAGCAATTATCATTACGGAATTTAGCAGTCATATCTAGACGCATCTCCAAAGGTTTGATTTGGTCTGCCAAAAGAGTCCTTTGGAGCAGGTCCATTTCTGCTTCTTCTGTTCACTCATCCTGATCCAGTTTATTTGTGCTTGCTAAAACTTTGAGTAAGTCAAATGTTTCATAGCCAGTGAGCTTGTTGGCAAACGAAATGGATAAAATAGACGTCCATTCTGCTGATTACATCTGATTATTCCTAGACATCATAATCACTCAGAGCAGACTGCTTTATCTGAGCCAGACTTCTATTGTATTTGTATCTGTTTATTTGTTCTGTTGTATTTACAATATGTGCTCTGGCACAGATAAAACAGCAGGAGTATCTCAGAGAGCTGTAAAATCAGTGCGAGTGCAGTGAAGATAATGGGTCCCATAAAAAGCAAAGTGTCTCTTGTCCTCTGAGCGTATGCTGTCACTCCAGAGAAAAGACACGGACACAGGCTTCTCGCACATCTCTATCTCCCTCAATATAAACAGGGGGATAAATCTCAATCTCACTGAGTCCAGTGATCATATCACCATGTTAAACACACACAAGAAAGACACTCCAGAGAAAAGGCAAGGGGAGGAAATGGCAAACACTGCATCACATTTTCATTATGGTCTGATTTAGACAATGAGTTTATTATTTCAGCCTCATATGCTCTGTAATTATCTAAATAACTTTCATTGTAATTGCAAATTCAATGTTTTTGTCGTTCATCTGCTGGACAGAAATTGTTCTGAAAGTGATACCAACAATATCATTCTTCTGTACTGTTATCATTATAGCTGTGGTGTGTATCATTATAGCTGTGGTCTGCTATTCTTTTACAATTAGAATATTTTTTAAAACTTTAACGATATCATTATAGTTATCGTCTTGGTGTGAACGGGCTTCTATAGCTACTGGTGATGATAAATGATAGGGGTGTGATGATACACTTAGCTCATGAGACGAGACAATACACAATATTGGGTTCACTAGAGCCCAGCAGTTTGCCTCTTGTGTCAGGGTGACCAGACCATTGAGGACTGTGTTGAGGAGTTCTGTGCACTTTGCCACCAGGTGAGCTTTAATGGCATTGCACTCAACACTCATACACTCATACATTTTTCGTTACAGACTTAATGATCATTTGAACTGAAGGCACTGTTCCGTAGACTCTGGCCCAGTCTTTGACTTTGCCGTATTACTGAGCAGTTCCTCATTTACTGTGGGAATTGCGGACGAGGGGTCCTGCAATCCCATGTTACCCACCACGCTAAAGTCCTCCCATGCCAGAGTCTCCACACGTCATGGCTGCCATGCTAGAGGGCTCCCCCTGATCATTGCTGCCAAGCCAGAGCCTCGTCACGTCATGTCTGCCATGCAATAGCCTTGCCATGTTTGGTGGATGTGGAGCTTGGTCCAACTTTGAACTTACCAACTATGGCCTTTGTAGTCTCAGGTCCTGTGGTCTCAAGTCCGGTGCTTCCAAGTCCGGTGGTATCAAGTTCTCTGGCCTCAGCGCTTCCAAGTCTGATGGTCTCAAGTCTGGTGGTCTCAGCGCTTCCAAGTCCAGTAGTCTCTAGTCCAGTGGTCTCAGTGCTTCCAAGTCTGCTGGTCTCAAGTCCAATGGTCACAGCGTTTCCAAGTCCATTGGTCCCAAGTCCAAGTCCGGTGGTCCCGGAGATCATCCCTCTGTCCAAGGTGCTTCCAATAGTGGCCACACTATTCTGTGTGTGTGGGCTGCATACACTTCCAGCGGCTTATGCTACAGTTCCTCCCAAGGGTGGCAGGGTCTGCTACAGCTCGTCCCAAGGCAGCGGCATCCACTACGCCATGTCACAGACACGGAGGCCATCCACAAACTCACAACCAGGAGGACTGCCTAGGTCTTTGTTCTACCATGGCCTCCTTTATCTCTGGTGGTCTTCTGCTCCGCCATGGCCCCCTGATCCCCTGTGCTTATTTGCTCTGCTGAAGTGGTCATCTCATCTGCCAGTTCCACCATGGTGTGCTTCATCTACACTGGCTCCATCACATTGACTGCTCCACGGTCTAGGTCCACCACCATGCTATGATCCAGGGTGAATTCGCCGCCTCCGAGCGTTCATCCCGTGATGATTCAAGGGGAAGCACTCGGGGCGGTCACTCGTGACAAGACCCCCAAAACACTTATAGTTAACTATAAATTATAAATAAACTATATATAAGTGTTAACTATAGTTAACTTGTTTATTAAAAATATATACATCAAGTGTCTTTTTGCCCTTGACGTCGTCCCATTCGACTATCGCGGGTGCGAAGTCACGTGTTTATATGATGCTGCCTCCGTTTCACAGCAAGTCAGGTTGGTACTGCGCTGCACACCATGGCTGTGTTACAGGCATACCAGGCTGATCTGATGAAAGATTTAAGCACAGCCTTTCATCCAGACTGTGTTAAATTGTCTGATATTGGCTGCATTTAATTTTCAGGAATTAAATAAGTGAAATGGCATCTGATAAAATAAAATAAAATAGGACCTCCATGACGTTAACTCATTCATGGCGAAAACTTTATTCTTCATGTGTTTTTGTGCCCTCGATGTCAACTTATTTGACTTTCGTAGGTGAAAGGGTGTGTGGTTATACGATGATGGCCCAGTATGAAAAGACGCTCACAGGCTATCTCTTCCCTGGGAGCTCATCGTCACTTAAAAAGTCAGCGCTCCCCACCAAGCTGTGCAGAAAAATTCCATGCTGGTGGGGAAGGTGTTTCAGTCAGCCAGTCAGGCTGGTGATGCTCTGCACACTGTGACAGGCATACCAGGCTGACCTGATGTAAGAACTGTCTCCCGCTCATTTCGAGACCATTTTTAAAAACCCTAAGCAACATCAGGCTAGGTCAGGACATTACTGTTCAGAAATCCTAGGTTTCATGGCAGTTGCGTACACGGTGACCCCTGTGAGCCTTTTGCACATGAGACCGCTTCAGTTATGGCTCAAAGCTGGGGGATTTCATCCATACAATCACCGAAGGCAAATAAGGGCAAGGGCATGCACTGAGTGCTTTGTGCCCTTTCTAAAAATCCATGTTTATGGTAAGTCATGCGCTGAACACTTTGTGCACTTTTTAAAAATCCGGCTTCGTTCCCTTTCTATGTGGCTCAGACCCCGGTTCCTCACCAAGGGTGGTCTGTGTTTGTGCTAGTGTAGCGCATTCTGCTTTGGGTTCAGGACAAGTTCCTGTTTCTCAGGGCGATTTGTATACCCAGATATCTCAATGTGGGAGCAGTTCAGACACCCCCCCAACCCCCCTCTGTCCATCTCGCCATCCTGCTTAGACTTTGCCCCAGGAATGGTAAAAGCGATCTTGCATCCTCATCCTGACTACCTATCTAAGGTTCCTTCCTCGACTGGTCACTCTTAAAGCCTTCTGCCCTCCACTGTTCACAACGCCAGATCAGGAGAGACTTCACAGACTGTGTCCAGTCTGTGCTCTTAAGTTCTGCGTCCACCGCACTTGCCAGTGGCGTATGTCAGAGCAACTTTTCATCTGCTATGGAGGTCAAAATAGAGGGGCAGCTGCCACAAACAATGTCAAATTGGGTAAGGGATACCATTGTTCTAGCCTATGAGGCACATGGTCAAGCTTCGCCTCTAGGAATAAGGGCTCATTCCACCAGGGGGGTTGCTTTTTCCCAAGCTTTGGCAAGGGGTGCCCCCTTGCAGCAAGTATGTGATGCGGCAGGCTGGTCCTCTCCACACACATTCATAAGATTTTATAGTTTGGATGTTCATGTTACTCTGGGCTCTCACATCCTTGAGTCAACATCACAAGCTCATGTCTGAGACCTTTCGCGTGTGAGCACACACACTACACAACCGTGAGGGGTCCAGACACAGTGCGGCGGCGTGGGTATTCTTGTTCCCATAGCACAAAGCGCAGCATTGAGTGAAGCTTTTGAAAGGGAACATCTCGGATTACTTGCTTGTAACCCTGTTCCCTGATAAAGTGGGAACAAGATGCTGCGATTTGTTACCGCACTGAGGATGTCCCAGGACCGTTCTTCAGACAAAGTGATACCTGAAGATGCACCTTTGGCATATATAATTATAGCCTCCGACGAGCGTGCATTCCAATGACGTCACCGTCTGAGGCTGTCAAGTTCAGTGTCAATATTCATTGATGTGTTATACACAGTATTCACAGCTGGTCATACAAAGTATTCCCATATCGCAAAGGGCAGCATCTCGTTCCCGCTTTATCAGGGAACAGGGTTACAGTCAAGTAATCCGATATGTTTTGTTCAGGTGGTTAACTGACTCTTAACAGTTCCATAGATTTATTTTCCCTGTTTCTGTTTCGGTTTCATTCATTCACTTCATTACTTTCTATATGTGCACATTCAGTGTTGATTCTATGGTCACTGCTTGCAAAACAAAGTCACTTTAATGATGCAATCACAGCTACATGCTCAAGTAGTACTGTACCCAGTTGTCACGGACTGATACCCAGGAGACACAGAGGTACACGTAGATGGAGGTTTATTGACAAACAGCAGGTGATAACAGTAATGCAGGTGAGTGAACTGGAGATGAGAACGTGGTAGAGAGGTAACTGGATGTTGAAACAGTCCTTTATCTTACAGATGATGGTTTCGTGGATGGATGGATGATTGTTGATGGTAAACACACAAGGTGAAGGTAAGTAGACATACACAGACATAGGATCACGAAGACAAAGGGAATCCGCTGGAGTGGAAACAGATAGGAACTTGGAAACGCTGGAGACAATAAGAATAATCCTTCGCATTAACGAGACTTAACAGACCTTACAGACAGGTTATGATGGAGGTCTCCAGGGCGGATCTAGGAGCTCAGGGCGCCATGGCGGGTCAGGGACTTCAGGGCGCCATGGCGGGTCAGGGACTTCAGGGCGCCATGGGGGGTCAGGGACTTCAGGGTGCCATGGCAGGTCGGGAGCTTCAGGGCGCCATGGGGGGTCGGGAGCTTAAGGACGCCATGGTGGGTCGGGAGCTTCAGGACGCCATGGCGGGTCGGGAGCTTCAGGACGCCATGGCGGTGAAGCCTCCATGGCCTTGGCCACTACGGCCACGGGTATATGCCCCTCCCCCCCAGAAAAAATTTCTTTGGGAGGATCTGCGCATCCCTGGGCTGGAGTGGATTCTGGAGCGGGCTCGTGGACTGGAGCGGACTCTGGAGCGGGCTCGTGGACTGGAGCGGGCTCTGGAGCGGAGTCTGGAGCTGACTCGGTGACTGGAGCGGAGTCTGGAGCTGACTCGGGGACAGGAGCGGAGTCTGGAGCTGATTCGGGGACAGGAGCGGAGTCTGGAGCCATCACTGGACTCTGGTCGCAGGCTATAGCCATCTCAGGACTCTGGTCACGGGCTAAAGCCATCTCTGGACGCTGGATATTGAAACAGTCCTTTATCTTACGGATGATGGTTTCGTGGATGGATGGATGATCGTTGACGGTGAACACACAAGGTGAAGGTAAGTAGACATACACAGACATAGGATCACGAAGACAAAGGGGATCCGCTGGAGTGGAAACAGGTAGGAACTTGGAAACGCTGGAGACAATAAGAATAGTCCTTCGCATTAACGAGACCGGAAAATTGAGTAAGTTGAGTGGCGTGCTTAAGTAGTCCTGTGATGAGTGCTGATCGGAAGCAGGTGCGAGAGATGGGCTGATCAGGAGTGGTGATGAGGAAGTGTGTGCAGGTGTGGGCCAGGGAGGATGATGGGAAATGGAGTTTGTGAAGACCAGGACAGACGGAGACTGTGACACCAGTAAGAAAGAGTTATTTTTCTGTGGCCACAAAAATATCCTTTCTGCGAGTTGATGAACAGGTTAATTGATTGTAACATTAATTCTGCTACATCAGGTTAATTCTATTAACTCTATTAAATATTTTAACTAATGTCACTTCAGTTTCTTAGTATGAATTAGCCTATCATATGCAGTAAAAGACAGCACTGTAGAAGTTTTTGAGACACAAACTCAACTCTGTCATGCTGATATCGTGAGACAGCTTTTCACCTCAATGAGAAAAAATGTCACATTTTAATATTGCCACACCCTAAATAAATGATATAAAGTAGTTTCTCCTGAGTTCTAAATGCTTTGTTTATTAACTTCCCAACTTCCATCATTTTCTATTTGGAGCATTTCCATAATTTTACTGTAAGGCAGTTGAAATTACCTTGGGATCGTTTAGTCAGCCAATTTCCTTAGATCAGAGGTCTCTTTTTTCCACCATGAATTAGTAATATTATATAATTGGACAGCTGTGGGCTGGTTGCAAGCTGTTCAAACAAGTGCATTATTTGTCAGTATTTGTTAAATCTTGAAACTGATCCAGGCTCTGAGTCATTGTGTAAATATGTCAAATAAAACTGAATCATACTGCAAATTCTTCTTGTATCAATTCAGAGGTGCTCTGATATTAGTCACTCAAACATCTGCAGTAGTTGCAGATGAGTTCTATTCTGATAGGATAGCAGAGAGCAGGCAAAAATAATACAAAATAATTCTACTAACCATTACTTTAGCCTATATGGCATGTGAATAATTTTACATATTTTGCACCAATGCAATTCAAAGTAATATTATTGAATTTAACACAATTGTTTGACATTCAATGCACTGCAAATAATTATTTGCACTGTATTTTTTAAAAAAAATATTTTTAAAGTATGTTTTAGAAGAAAATAAATTTCAGTATTTCTACTATTAATTTAGTGTGATACTTGCTGTTTCTATGTAATTACTAGCAATCAGAGTGAAAATTGTTTCAAAGTGTATCCAACACCATTTCTTTTTTTTACAGAGTATCCTTTACGCATTATAGATTTTGAAAGATTTTAAGTTGCTTTTAGATAATGTCTTTTTTTGTTGTTTGTTTGTTTGTTTGTTTGTTTTTCCTTATTCAATTGCAAAATAGATTTTTCTTATTTTATGCTTAAATGTAACCAAATTTTAAAAGGTTTATATTTAAAACAGTAACTTATCTGCCTCTTTTTTTATTAAACAAAAATGTTGGATTCTATAACTGTTTATACACAGGCTGTAGTAGGCAGCCTGATTTTTTTTTTTTACAGTGTATTTTCTTCATTGTATTGCAATCTTTAGGGGAACAAATTAACTTCTGCTTGAGTGTGAACGTCAGATGTTTCATTCAGATTTGCAGGTGCTGAAGTGTCATTAATCAAACTGGCGTTCTCGAGAGGCTGTTGGCTGCAGCTCTGACTCACAGTGACAGTTTCTATCCTTCTTTGCATCTTTTCTTTTGTTAGCTCCTCCTGCAGTCTGTCTGTGGGCCACTTGACTTATGCAATGTCAGATTGCATAACTGCAGCATAGCACATTTTGCCATACATTCTTAGTGCAGGAATGAGCCCTTGAATAATAAAACAGCTTATCCCATGAATTGTCAGCTTCATTAAATTATTCACGCAATGCAATGGGCACAGACAGGCTCTCCGCCATTGGAGCAGAGAATTGACACTTGAGAAATGAGAAATCCTTTTTGTTTGCCTATATCTCTGTGTTTTTAATGAAATCAGAGGGCTAAGTCTCCTTTCATCATGTTTACCATTCCTTGCGGCACGGATGGACCGGTTTCTGTTGAGTCATCTGGAACTTTGAAGTGAGAGTTTTATATTTGTTGTAATATATGCCTAAACCTACGCTTCCATCTGATATTTTCTATGTGAGGGGATTAAAGTAAACACACTTTTTTTCTTTTTCTTTTTTTTTTTTTTTTCATATTTTCTTAAAAAATATAAGAAAGTCTATTTCCTGTGTCCTGGAATTTTTTAGGACATAAAATATAAAGGCCAATTTTAATGTTTGTTAGCGGAAATTTATTTCCTGTATTAATTAAATAAATTAAGAATATTCATAACCCTAACCCTATAAACCATTTATTCAATCCTGCCCTACACTGATGACACCCACTTACCGACAGGTAGCACATCACCTTTCACATCACTGGGCACATTTCAATAATCAAGAGATCAGACAGTATATGCCATATTATGTTGACAGTTACAAATCCACAGTAACTGTCTATGCTGGCAACATTTGCATTTTTAATGGAGAAGTCATTTCATTCAGGTTCCATCAAAGAGAATGTCGGAGGCGTTCAAAGATTCAGGAAAATCTCATCACACTCATTTCATCTTGACTTTCTTTTTCCCCATCAGGGTTTCTGTTGGTGTAGCCATCAAGCATGAAGTGGAATTTGTTCAAGAAGAAACCTGCGGCCATGGTGGGCCCCGAGCCTACCGGTGCCAGCGTCCTGACGATGGCCCCTGTTGTTTCTACACCTGCAGACAACTCCACCGAGCAGCAGGGCCCAGTCAGCAAGAATGATGTCTTTGGTGACATCAAAAACAAGTTTCTCAATGAGATGGACAAGCTTCCACGTGAGTGTATGACTATATATGTGGTGTTTTGTGATATTATGAATTTTAATTTTCCTGACATTTCTATAACTCAAGCTCCAAGCTCAGCTCAGAGCTTCAGATTCTTTTCTAACCAAATTGACCATGTATTGCCTAGATATGCCCTAGCAAGCGTGCAGAACTTCCTAGCAAAGCCCTAGCAACCATTAAGAGTATCCTAGCAATGGCCTAAAAAAACAACCTCAACACCCTAGCGGCTACAGAGCAACCACTCAGAACACAATAGCAATGTCTTTGCAACCATAGAAACATCCTGTAAACCATCTAGCAATGCCCTAGAAAATGACAACAACACCCTAGAAACCACCTACAGCAACATAGAAACTGCAGAGCAACCACTCAGAACACCCAAGGAATGCCCTAACAACCATAGAAAAACTTAGAAACCACTGAGCAACACCCTAGAAAACAGCAACACTCTAGCAGCTTCCAAGCAATATATTAACTGCATAGTACCAACTTGGAACACCCTAGCAATGGCCTAGCAACCGTCTAGAACACCCTAGCAAACCTAGCAAATTATAACTATTAGGCTATCCATCTCATAGTGAAAACCATGCAGCCTTCCAAAATTTCATTAACAATAGAAGTGAAATCTAATTGTTTTTAAATCTGGGTACCGTCTTATGTTTTAAAATCACGTACGGGGGAAGTTTGGTCCCATCAGTGAGGCACGCAAACATGACAGTCACGCGGCTCTTAGATGGTAAGCTTTTCTTTGACTGTTAGCGTTTTTAGCTGTGGTCTTTTTGCGCTCGCAATCTTCTACATTCTGACATACCGTTTTACGCATATTTGGCGCCACCTACTGTTATGGATGTATTATTGACGTAAAAGTCTCTAGACCCATATAAGACAAACCAATTTTCTCAGATGTATTTCTAAGAAAAAAAAAAAAAACATTATCTTATATTCGGAACAATACAGTAATTATTTAATAATAAACTGAATCAGTGTTGGCTGCAAAAATGAAGTTGACATTAGCACAGGTACTTCTCTAAGATGCCTGCTAAGAGCACTTCATCTGGAAAACATCTGCTGTATACAAACATCTGATAAATGTCTCAGAAAAAGCAGTTTTACATACATTTTAAATCATAAACATCTTAAAGACATTTTCTACATGTCTATTTAATGTCTGACAGGAAACTTCTTAGAGACAAACACTCTAAAAAACACATCTTGCAGATGTAAATACAGACATCAAATAGACGTCTCCGTGATGTACAGTTAAACCATGGTGACCAACAAATTAGCCATGGTTTTGCTACAGTAACTAGTTGGACAGCATAGAAATAGCCTGGCAACCACCCAGCATCTGCCTGTATACTGTATAAACTATAACCTTCTAAAACTTTTAAAATGTTGCAGTCAACTTTGTCAAGCCAACATTAATGTATGTCTTGATGACTTCCTTTGTCTAGTTGTAGAGAGAATATTACTTAAGCTACGTCTTTGCAGTTACCTACAAGCAGTGAGGTCTTTGATCAAGGAGTAATGATCAAGACAGTTTTGGCTCTCTTAATGGCCCTGACAAATATAGATTTCTATTTCCAGCCCCTATTTTCAGTTCCTCCATTTTTCTCTGTCTATCTCTCACTTTCAGTGCCTCCCTGGGCCATCATCGCCATCGCGATCGTAGCTGTGGTCCTCATTCTCACGTGCTGTTTCTGCATCGTTAAAAAGACCTGCCTTAAGAAGAAAAAAGGCAAGAAGGGAAAGAAAGGAAAGGGAGACGTGGGAATGAAGAACATGAAGGGAGGAGAGGTACGACCACCCGACACCAAAGCTCTTTAGCCTTAAAGGGATAGTTCACCCCAAAATGATAAACTCTATCATCATACAGTACTTAATTGTTCTGATTAAGCTCTGTATTTCCTTCTGTCATGACATAAAATGAGATGTTACACGAAATGTCCAAGTTGTTCTTTTAGAGACAGTAAAAGTAGATGGTGATTTATAATGCCAAGCACCAAAATGATATAGAAAACAGTGTTATTTTAGTGTCACCGAGATACTATTATTGTTTTTATTAATATTTTTAATTGGGTTTTATTTTTATATTTTAAGTAATTAAAATTTTTAAGCCTACTTAATTTGAAAGTTATTCCCCTGGTTTCACAGACAAGGCTTAAGCTAGTCCTAGACTAAAATGCATGTTTGAGCTGTTGTAACTGAAAATAACTTGTACTGACAGATCTGAAAATATGTCAGTGTCATTGTTTTGTCTCAAGATGCACACCAGTAATGTTTTTTTTCTAGTGAACGTTTATAAAAGCTACTTAAATATCCTAATTGATCTAAGGCTTAATCCTGGCTTAGGCTAAGCCCTGTCTGTAAAACCGGGCCTTAGTCATTTTGTTGTATGTTTATGGCATTTATAGTTTTTAATTTTTTTTTTATTTCAGTTTTAGTTTTAGTTATTTTTGTACATCAAGTTAAACTAAATGGAAATAAGAAATGTTGCCTTGGCCACTAGTCGAAATAAAATAAGTTTACAATTTTATGTATTTATTTTATTTTATTTCAGTTACTTTTATTTAGTGCTGTCAAATCAATTCATTGCATCTAACATAAACGTTTGTAAATATATAAAATATTAAAAGAAAATAACATAAAAGTATAATAAATCCACATAAAACAGCTTACAATGTTAATCACAGCAACCTGATGCTTTTTTGTCCTTTCAGAGCTTGGCAGTAAAAACCACCATTCATTTTGTGTGGTAAAGCAGCTGTTTGCACATTCTGCTAAATATCTCCTTTTATGTTTCACAAAAGAAAAGAAAATGGTTTGGAATGACATGAGACTCAGTAAATGATCACTAAATTTTAAATTTTGAGTGAACTATTCCTTTAAATCTGCAGTCACGGCTGTGTACAAAGAGACAGAAAGATTAACGTTTTTCCACTGCCTAATTTCCATCTGTTGCTAATGAGTTTAATAGGGTTCGATACATATCTAATCTGAATCTTTCTCTTGTTTAATGCTTTTAAAGCTTTTTCTCATGCAATATATTTGAAATACTCAGCAATCTCAAAACACCAAAGCTTGTCTGTTTTAAAAACGGCTGTGTTACTACCTCACATATCCTTAATATAGCTTCTAGGTCAAGTAAATGGATGGTTGGTATTCTGGAAAGATTTTTTAGCCATTTAATATTCATGGAATATAAAATATTCAGTGTTGTACGTCATTTGCTGCCTGTAAAGCAGGAAAGCTACATGAAAGATTTCCCACCACATCGATTCATTTGCCGTGTTCATATAATTTGGTTTCCAGAAGAATGTATGTGCTGTTAATCTCTTGTGCTTTTGTGTTAAAAATGACACATTTTCCAGCGAATGCACAGCAGCACTAAATCTCTTTTTTATATCTCTTTTGGAAATAAAATAGCTGAACAGCTAAAGAGTTTTGCTATATTTGCTGTGTTGTGTCAGATCCCGCTGTGTGCTGTATTTGCTATTGTGACAAGCTAATTTTCCTCTGGGAATCATTAAAGTTCTGCCTGTCATATCCTAATATATAATTTTCTTTATAATCTTGGAAAAACTTGTGCTAAAACATCATCAAGACAGGCTTATTATTTAAGGGAGACCAGGGGCTATTGTTTTTTGCTTTTCTTTCATAACATACTGAATACTGCATATCTATCTGCTAGCTTTTTGTAAGTCTAAGTATTTTATATACCCATTTATGTGTGGCAAAAGTAACTCTTTAGACGTATAATGAGAATGACAAAACTATGAAGTTAAGTTAAATATATATATATATATATATATATGTGTGTGTGTGTGTGTGTGTGTGTGTGTATGTGTATATATATATATATATATATATATAATAAAAAAAATGTAAAATAATAATAAAAAAAACTCTAACGCATATACTTCTGTACTGTATCTCAAATCAGGGTTATTATAGTTAACTAAAACTATAACTATAGCTGAAATAAAATAAATGTTTACTGAAATAAAACATTAAAAGTATTTTATTTCAGCTAGTTGCCAAAGGAACATTTCTCATTTTCTTGATATGTACTAAAATAACTAAAACTGAAATAAAATTAATAATAAAAAAAAAAAACTATATAGACATAGTAAACTAGTAAAAATTACTAAAACCTTAAATAAAATTAAAATGAAACTGGAAATATTCAAAATATTAAAAACTATAATAGTATATCAATGATACACTGTCTCAAATAAGAGCAAACTTAAAAATAATAAATTGCATTAATATTATATATATATATATATATATATATAAACTGAATATCAGTTTATAAAGTGTCACCAATCTGGCTTATTTATGCATTATTTAGGATGTTTAATGTATTACAATTGCCCTCAGTCTCCCTTACTGTAAAGTAAAATGCTTCAATGTGGTTTGCTTCTCAAATTTCATTGGTTAAGTTTGTTATATGCAATGTTTAATGTATTATCCAATAACATAATGTGTCTATTTAAAGCAAAATGTGTCCTTTTTGATACATGTCCATTAAGTGTTACTTGATTTCCTCAACTTGATTCTGTCTTCTGTGAGTTCAATCTCTCCCTCTCTCTCCATTTCTTCATCTCTCTATCCTCCCCGCTTTGTGTCTGATATGTGCTCCGTGTATCTTGACTGTCGTGGACCTGTCGTCTTACGGTAGGTGTGACATGGCTTGCAGCGCCCCTCTCTGACCGCCTGGTGAAAGCTCAGACCAGGGCAGGGGAAATGAGCTATGAAAAAATGGCTGGGAATGAAATCTTTGGCTTCTTCTTGAGTCTTGCAAGCTGCAGGGGTGCTGAGGTTGCTTGAGGACTAGTTTGGGGTTGGTTTGGGGGGGGCTCGCATTCCACCAGTTTGATGTGCCACATGTGGCATGTGAACACTGGCGGTTTGTGGGATTAAAGCCAAAGGGGTAGAATGAATGGCCTTTTAGAAGTGGATGTGCATTTGGTTATGAACTTAAACTTCATCCTAGCTTACTGAGAGACACCAACACACCAATCCTCACTAACATGCATGTTGAAAGGGTACGGTTGGTGGTTTGTCCTCTAAAAGCTGTTCCACCCATCAAATGTCATGATTTGGCCGCTTAAATGATCCATAAAATAAGCTGTTATCCAACAAACAAACATACATATATGCATACTTTAAACCTTTCTTAAAGCGGTAAGCTGGCTGTTAAAGAAAGCAGGAGAAATGTCCAGATGAGGTGAAGCAGCATTTGAGACAAAGCCCAATGCATGCCCTTCATACAAGCACCAGTGAATGACCATGACTTGACTTGAGAGTAACTTTCCTGGACGACCCATTGTGTGGAAACGAACAACGAATCTGTTACTTTCTTCCTGAAATGTAGAGATGAGCCGTGGGATGAAGTAGGTGGCGTGGGAAACAACCTTTCACCAGGAGACCTATTGCAATGTTTTCGTTTGTTTTATTTCTTTTGTGTGCGCGCGCGCGCATGTGTGTGCGTGTGTGTGTGCGTGCGTGCGTGCATACAAGTTTAGTGTGCTTTAGTTTGAAATACCGTTAAGGGTGATGTTTGTATTTCCAATGTTAAAATTCTTTTTCTTATCCCAGCTCATAAAGGTGCACTAAGCTATTTCTGAGAAACTTTATTGATATTTGAAATTGAACCACAAGGAAGAACAAAAATTAACACACAGTACACAAGAGCATATAAAAACAAGAGTTTGTTTTTAGTTGCCAGCAGCACAGCAGCTCCAGACAAACAATGACACTCAAAACTGTCCTGTTACTACTAACACTACAACAACAGCATATCTTGGTTCTGTGAAACAACAAAACCAAAGTTACTCACGTCTGGAGCAGAAACAATGCAACCTCGCTGTCTGTTTTCAGGCCTTCCCACTTCGGTCTCTTCAGCACTGGAAAGCTTTTCTAATATAAGCAGTGTTGGGCTCGTTACTCAAAAACCCCGCCCCCTACTGCTGATTGGCTCACTCTCTCTCCTCCCCCATCATAAGTGGACACGCCTCCTACTGCTGATTGGCTCACTCTCTTTCTCCCCTCTCCCATCATGAGTGGACACGCCCCCTACTGCTGATTGGCTCTCTCTCTCCCCTCCCCCATCATGAGTGGACACACCCCCTACTGCTGATTGGCTCACTCTCTCTCCTCCCCCATCATGAATGGGCACGCCCCCTACAGCTGATTGGCTCACTCTCTCTCTCCTCCCCCATCATGAATGGGCACGCCCCCTACTGCTTATTGGCTCACTCTCTCTCTCCTCCCCCATCATGATTGGACATGCCCCCTACTGCTGATTGGCTCACTCTCTCTCTCTCTCCTCCCCCATCATGAGTGGACACGCCCCTACTGCTGATTGGCTCACTCTCTCTCCTCCCCTATCATAAGTGGACATGCCCCCTACTGCTGATTTGCTATCTCTCTCACGCCACCCCTACTGCTGATTGTCTCTCTCCCTCTCTCCTTTCCCATCATGAGTGGACACCCCCCCCCCCCCCCTCCCCCTGCTGATTGTCTCTCTCTCTCTCTCCTCTCCCATCATGAGTGGACACGCCACCCCTACTGCTGATTGGCTACAAGTGTGTTGTGCTGCTCGGTCCGATCCACTTTCAATAACATTTCTCAGAAATTGTTTACTGTATCTTTAATGTAAACAAAGTGGAAATACGTGACGTTTGCTGAAATCGTACAGATTTTTTTGAAACGGTAGCCTGAGCTATAAATGTGTGGTATCATTCCGGAGCCACAGCAAAATGCATCCTGACAACTTATTGGCTAATTGAACTATCCCGAACTGTGATGTCCAAGACAGCAGATAAATAT
Source organism: Mylopharyngodon piceus (assembly GCA_039654765.1). NCBI lineage: Eukaryota > Metazoa > Chordata > Actinopteri > Cypriniformes > Xenocyprididae > Mylopharyngodon > Mylopharyngodon piceus. The sequence goes on from CM077446.1 coordinate 28,953,166, forward strand.
AAGCCACCAAAAAGTTATACAATTTCACATCCAAAATTTGGGGTCATTAATTGTTTTAATGTTCTTGAAAGAAGTCTCTTCTGCTCACCCATGCTGCATTTATTTGATCAAAACTACAGTAAAAACTGTAATATTGTGAAATATTATTACAATTCAAAATAGCTGTTTTCTGTTGTAATATATTTTAAAATGCAATTTATTCCAGTGATCAAATCTGAATTTCCAGCATCATTACTCCAGTCTTCAGTCACATGATCCTTCAGAAATCATTCTAGTATGCCTGCTCAAGAAATATATTGCTGCTCAAGAAACATTTATTATCATTATTATTGATGAAAACTGTTGTGTTGCTTAATACTTTTGTGGAAACCAAGATGCATTTTTTTTAGGATTCAAAAGAACAGCATTTATTTGAAACAGAACTCTTTTGGAACATTAGAAATGTCTTTACTGTCACTTTTGATCAATTTAATGCATCCTTATTCCAAAAAAAAAAAAAAAAATTCACATGCTTTGAATTTAAAAAATCAGGCAACTTTAATTTTTCTTGTAAAAACATTTTTTAAAATGTCTTCATGATTAGTAATTTCACATAACGCGCACACGTTTTACTGGTTGTTCATAAATAAAGCACATCACAAATTTTGGGCACATAACAGGCCAGTTGTGAATAGCTAATGAATAAGCTTAAGTTATGAACTTAAATCATTATGCAAAAAACAACACGGTTAATCATTACATGCTGATTTGATCACATGCTGTTGGTGCAAATAATCATTTACTGTGAGTGATTGATTTCTCCACCGTTTCTTATTCCATCTGCCACCTTTACTAAGATGAATGTGCCGTAACTTAGCATGACTGCCTTTGAATGCTCAATGCAAGTTACGTAAGAGAACCACCGCACACTTCATATTAAGAATACTGCATTAGTCTGTTACATCATTAATCATCCTCCAGATTTAATGCCAGCATCGCAATGATTTTATTCACTATGGCTTGAACAATTTTGCAATCAATACGGAATATTTTGCATTTTGTGGCTTGGCATGCATGAATGCATTCTACCATGTCAGTTAGAATATAAGAAATTGTGCTTTTGTGTGTGTGTGTGTGTGTGTGTGTGTGTGTGTGTGTGTGTGTGTGTGTGTGTTTTTGAATTTGTGTGTGTGTTTATGTATATTTGGGGTGAGTGGTCAGGAAGGACAAATCCTCACCCCAAGCATATTTTGTTCTATTTAGAGACATTCTGATTCAACTCTTTTCGTTCGTCTTGTATTCTTGTATTTATTTTCTTTTCTTGTTTTTTCCCGAAGCTGATCCAGACATCTCCATCTATGTAAGCTAATATTTGCTGTTTCACTAGCATTGCGTTTGAGGCTGCATAAATTCTTCAAAGTGCATAACAAATCTCAGAAATGCTTGATCTCATGAACAGTCACAGTGGGGATCCGGTATGAGCTTGCTGGGGGTCACTGCTAACCCCAAAAGCAGTGTTAGTCATGTAACAGGGTTATGTAGTACACTAACTCCATCTCTTTCAGAGGACACAAATGCTAGGCTTTTGGTTATCAGCATAAAGTCTGGTCTACCTTACCGCTTACCTAGCTAACAGAGAACATTCTCAGAACCATTCTGGCAAGGTTCTCTCAAAGTTGTGGACAAACGTTCTTCCAGTAACATTGATAGAATATTCTTTCAAAGTTATCTGGTCTTTAATAATGTTCTCAAAACATTAGCACAAAAACATTATACAAACCCGATTCCAAAAAAGTTGGGACACTGTACAAATTATGAATAAAAAAGGAATGCAATGATGTGGAAGTTTCAAATTTCAATATTTTATTCAGAATACAACATAGATGACATATCAAATGTTTAAACTGAGAAAATGTATCATTTTAAGGGAAAAATAAGTTGATTTTAAATTTCATGGCATCAACACATCTCAAAAAAGTTGGGACAAGGCCATGTTTACCACTGTGTGACATCCCCTCTTCTTTTTATAACAGTCTGCAAACGTCTGGGGACTGAGGAGACAAGTTGCTCAAGTTTAGGAATAGGAATGTTGTCCCATTCTTGTCTAATACAGGCTTCTAGTTGCTCAACTGTCTTAGGTCTTCTTTGTCGCATCTTCCTCTTTATGATGCGCCAAATGTTTTCTATGGGTGAAAGATCTGGACTGCAGGCTGGCCATTTCAGTACCCGGATCCTTCTTCTACGCAGCCATGATGTTGTAATTGATGCAGTATGTGGTCTGGCATTGTCATGTTGGAAAATGCAAGGTCTTCCCTGAAAGAGACGACATCTGGATGGGAGCATATGTTGTTCTAGAACTTGGATATACCTTTCAGCATTGATGGTGCCTTTCCAGATGTGTAAGCTGCCCATGCCACACGCACTCATGCAACCCCATACCATCAGAGATGCAGGCTTCTGAACTGAGCACTGATAACAACTTGGGTTGTCCTTGTCCTCTTTAGTCCGGATGACATGGCGTCCCAGTTTTCCAAAAAGAACTTCAAATTTTGATTCGTCTGACCACAGAACAGTTTTCCACTTTGCCACAGTCCATTTTAAATGAGCCTTGGCCCAGAGAAAACGCCTGCGCTTCTGGATCATGTTTAGATATGGCTTCTTTTTTGACCTATAGAGTTTTAGCCGGCAATGGCGAATGGCACGGTGGATTGTGTTCACCGACAATGTTTTCTGGAAGTATTCCTGAGCCCATGTTGTGATTTCCATTACAGTAGCATTCCTGTATGTGATGCAGTGCCGTCTAAGGGCCCGAAGATCATGGGCATTCCTTTTTTATTCACAATTTGTACAGTGTCCCAACTTTTTTGGAATCGGGTTTGTACATCATTCATGGAACGTTTTTTTTTTTTTGTTTTTTTTCTGAAACGTTTTAGTTGGGCATTTGTCTAACATGTTGCTACTTGTTTCACAATGTTCAAAGAGCATTCAAAAGTAATGTTGCCATAATGTTTACAAAATTATAAAATGGAATGTTCCCTTAAAGGCACACTATGTAAATTTTCGCCACTAGAGGTCGCCTATTCAAAACAAAGGTGTACCTTGATGACGACTTGATTTCGTGGAATAATGGGAGGTGTTGTCTTCACGTCTACAGCCGGTGGAAAAGAATTGGGATGGGACCGGGCAGAAATCATGTTCATGGATGAGATTATTAACGTTATACTGTAGTACGAAGCAGAGCAGGGCGAGTGAAGTGCGAGCAGAAACAAGGCTGCTGTTTTATTAGACAGTTGCTCACTTGTCTAATAAAACACATAATATACTAAAGCGTCTTTGGTGTTTCCATGGTTTCTACAAAATAAAAAATCAAGATAATATGCTCAAAATAAAAAATCAAGGGTAACGCGGGTATGATGTCATTGATAGGCGACACACGGACACGGTGCGTGTCCTGGTTAAAATTATTTCTCTGGTTTTAAACATTCTTGGAAACATTTAGGATAATGTAAGTACACAAGTCAACAAAATATATAACATTGTTCTAGTGTTGTGTTTTTTTTTGGATATTTTAATCCAAAAGTCTTACATATTGTGCCTTTAATGTTCATAAAACCAAGAAGAAAGTTTTTTAACAATATAAAAAAAAAAAAAAATGGATATTTTAAAAGTTCAGAGAACATTTAAAAATAACATTTTTAACATCATAATGTTAGCAAAACGTTCTAAGAATATATATATATATATATATATATATATATATATATATGGGGGGGGGGGGGTGATAAACAAGAAACCAAGATTGATTCGTTTTTATTTTTTAGGGATTGGAAAATCTTAAAGGGTTAGTTCACCCAAAAATGTAAACTCTGTCATCATTTACTCACCCCCATGTCGTTCCAAACTCATAAGACTTTTGCTAATCTTCCTGAGAGATTTCTGTCCTTCAATTGAAAGTCCATTCCACCAAAACGTTAATGCTTAAAAAAGTTCATATATATGACATATTTTACCATATTTTATGTACTCTATGTGTTGATCATAATTGATCTAAAAGCCTAAATTAAATCTGTTCATCATATAAAGTGATTGTGTTTCTTTAAAGGACATAATAACTGTATTAAACTGCTTGATTCATACTGATTACTTTTACATTCTCTTTATGAACATTTTAAAGCTTCAAAGTTTTGGTGGAATGAGCTTTCAATGGAGGGACAGAAATCTCTGAGATTTCATTAAAAATGTCTTCATTTGTGTTTTGAAGATGATCGAACTTTTTATGGGTTTGGAACGACATGAGTGTAAGTAAATGATGACAGAATTTACATTTTTAGGTGAACCCTATAAATTGTTGATAGACCAGGATTTAAAATCCTCATTCAAATATTAGCACGTTCACAAGCGGTTATAAATAAAATACAGGAGAAGTTAATGTGAAATGAGGGTAGACCTTCAACACCATTTCTGTCCACTCAAGTGTAATAAGTACAGACTGTTTCCTACAAAGTGCAATATATAGTTATGCGCACAGATATAATTTATTCTCTACTCAGTGCCTCAAACTAAACTTTTAATACGATTTGTTGCCACAGACCTCGCATACTTTGGCAAATCTAGCGACAAATAACAGCGCCCACATATTCCAAGTTATTGGGAGAATTTGAGTCTCTCAAAGACACTGGCCTTGACTTGTATGTAAAAAGAAAATATGAACATATTTTCACCGAAAAACATGTCATTATTTCTCATTACTGAAATTCATTTGATTTTTCTTCTTTTATGATTACATTACTGAGTTATGTTTAATTCAATCCAATCAAAAAAGTCAGATTGTGTTATAGTATATTCTATAAAATATATAGCACACAATAGACAAGACCTTGTGAAGTAATATTTCTGTAATATTCAATTACAGCGCAGGGCACAAAAGTATTAATTACAACAGAATCATTATATGAAATTAAATCACTAACAGAGTAAATGACGATATAAGTTCATTAAGATTCATTTCAGCTTTTTTCCATTGTCATCAGCAGGGAGGAACCATGGGAAATAATGATGTGTAAAATAGCACTTATTCTGTGATCTTTAGTATCTGTCTGCCACAACATTTCTTCCAAATTGTCCATCATTTTACATTGTATATGAGTGCCGACTTTAAAGCACCAACAGTTCCTATCTGTATCTTCTGAATCTTTTATTCCTGAGTAAAAGCGAGACTGAGGGTTTTATTATACCCTGCAGACTGAGAATCAGTTTATGGACAGACTGCTTTAGAAGGACTAGAATCCTTCTGGGTCATTCCCTCCAGAAAAGTAATGTAGATTGTTGCAAATGGTGTCATGAAAGGAAAAGTGAAATCAAGTCATGTTGCTATGAAGGTCATTGCTGACACAGTTACATACAATAACACCTGGGTGGTTTGACACCTGGCAAACTTCAGGTAAGCTGAGAATTGGCCCAACGAACCATTTTTGGGGAACTTCATTTACCTTCCATCACCTTTGCTCTAGTTTCTCCTGTAACGGCCATCTGTGCTTTTGTCTCTCCAGAAACAGGAAGAGGATGATGATGAAGAAGATATAGACATGGGAATAACTGAAGAGAAAGAGGAGGAACCTAAAGAGAAGGAGAAGCTCGGCAAACTCCAGTTCTCCCTAGACTATGACTTCTCTGACGCCAAGGTATCTTGGTCACTTTACTTTTTACAGTATGTTTAAACAAATCAGCTTTAATATCTGAGGGAAAGAGAAATGTGTAAAAATGTTGCCTTTGCAGCTAGTGCACAGCAAAATCTAGTTAATTGTCAATAAGAACTTCTGTAGACGTCTGACAAAAATAAAGTCAGTCTGGTTAGTAATAACTAATAAAGCTTGTAATGTTGTTTGCTGAGTTGTTTAATCCTCCTCTGCTGAGATCTTCAGAGATTTAATGTCTTCTTTTATCTTCAGTTGATTTCATCTAAAGCCCTGGATACACTGCACGATTTTAGCAATCCTATAAGATCATTACTTTATCACACTGTGCGACATGGATCGACTAAACTTGGGTACGACATGCATGTAGACTGTACGATCATGACACGTAGGCTACGATGTAAGTTTCTATAGAAGAATAAAACGTCATCAGCATGCGCTAGTGGTAAACAAAACACCACGTTGAATCACACTTTGGCAGTTGTAGTTTTTATGTGTGCTGAAAATAAAAAGGAAGCGGTGAAAGAAGAAGGGAAAAGAGCTTCAGGTAAGCAGTTTTAAGTTTTAGTGCCATATCGCTTTGATTTCATGTCACATTTTTATTGGCTGGTCGGTAGACGTAGGGCGTAGCAGCAAACACACTGTGCGTTGATCAAGCTGAATTTCTGACACTGTCAGAAAATTATCGTAGGCTATCTTTGGCCGCAAGACCGGGAAAACGGCCGTCTTTGAACCTTTCTCACTGTACGACATAGGACCACTGATTAAGAGCCACGATCACAGAAATCGCCACGATTGTTTCACAATGGCAATCTTTCGTCTGGGACAGCCAAAAATCGTGCAGTGTATCCCGGGCTTAAGGCGGTGGCTAAAGTCAGTTGTAGTTCTTGCGTTTCTCTTTCCTTCACTGATTCTGCTTGTTAACAGCAGGTGTTCATCACTGATGCTCAATCATCACTTAATTAATCACTTAATTATGTCATTAACTTGAACTCTGCTTCAGTGTTATTTAAACACTGTTTAGAGAGGGACCATATGTACTCTGAGCAGAGTTGATTTAACTCTGGGGATTTTGCTGTGTGGAAATAAAATATATTTTTTTAAAATATTATATATAGAGAATATTTTATTTTATTTCAGGCAAAGGTAATGCTTTTTGGTTTCTGGTCTTTCTTAACAATGCGGTCACATTAACCTTTGTTTGGCGAATTTCAATGGGCGAAATCCAGTTATTTCGAATAGGAATAAACGCAATCTAGAATTTTGATTTGACATGTTGTCCGAGAGAAAGCTGCTTGGTTTGAGAGTGACAATAGACAGTGGGCCATTTTTGCCTGTGAAATTTGACTGCTAATGGGACAACACCTTAAGATTATCTAAGATAAGGAAAAGGGGAAATCCTTTTAGTTTTGAAAAAGTTTCAACTTACGGACTGAAATGTAATAATATATTTTCTACACCTTGAATACATGCGCATTTTAAAGATTGACAATCTTTTACAATGTAGCTGACAGTGGGCATCCTGCAAGCTGCAGATCTTCTCTCCATGGACAGTGGCGGCACCTCAGACCCATACGTCAAAGTTTTCATTCTCCCAGACAAGAAGAAGAAATATGACACCAAGGTGCACAAGAAAACCCTTAACCCTGTCTTCAATGAGACTTTCCACTTTAAGGTAGAGTATCTATTTTAGTACAGTACGAGTTTACGTCATCATCAAATGTGTGCAGCCCAGGATTTGGACACCCCAAACACTACTCTGTCACGGCACTCATGAGCTGATGTTGATTTCTAGATTCCTTTCAATGAAATGGGAGGAAAGACTCTGGTCATGTCTGTGTATGACTTCGACCGTTTCTCAAAGCACGATGTGATCGGTGAGGTGAAGATTCCCATGAACACCCTGGACCTGGCACAACCCATCGAGCAGTGGAGAGACCTGGACAGCGCAGAGAAAGAAGAGGTAAACCTGTTCGTCATCTGTCATTCGCATCATGTTAACTAGCAGCTGTCGCCGTCAAATAATAATGAGAGTTAATGAACCAATATTTCTAAACATGCTTTTATGCCCATAATGTTACATGCTTTTTTCTACTCTCTTTTCTACCTTAAATGGTTAGTTCACCCAAAAATGAAAATTATCCCATAATTTACTCACCCTCAATCCATCCTAGGTGTATATGAATTTCTTCTTTCAGCCGAGCACAATCGGAGTTATATTAAAAATATCCTGGCTCTTCCAAGCTTTATAATGGGAGTGAATGGTACCCTAGATTTGAAAGCCCACAATCCATACGGCTCCAGGAGGTTAATTAAGGCCTTCTGAATTGAAGCGATTTGTAAGAAAAATATCCGTATTTATAACTTCATAAACTAGGATCACTGGCAAATCGATTCCGGCAGAAGAGTGAACTTTGTCACGTGACATATTGACGAACGTGGAAGTGCAGAGGATAGAGCAAAACAAGACACCAGTCACGAATTAGAAGTCTAAAACAAGAATTTTTAAAGAAAAATGTCGTCGGAGCTTGAGTTTGTTGTCTAGCCTTATTTGTTTGAACTATGAGCAGCGTCTACTCTCACCTGAGCTTACACTACTCCTACATCCTAAGTCATACACTGGAACTTGACTCTCTCGTGAACGCGTGGACGGACGGGATAATTTTCATTTTTGGGTGAACTAACCTTTTAACACATGTTACTGTTACAAATGTGACATTTTTTTTAGCAAATAACTGAAGGATTGTTTGATGTGAGACATTATTGATGTATTATTAATTGAAAATGAAATCCATTTTTCAAAAATGAACACTTTGCCTTCATTTACCCCCATGTTGGTCCATCCCGTAGGATTTTCTTTTTTTGTAGACCACAGATGGAGATGTTTAGTTGAATGTTCAAGCTGCTTTTTTAAATACATTTTAAACTTAACAGTGAAGAAAAATACCATATAGGTGCATAAAATTATATTCCATGTCTTTTGAAGTCAGTAGCTTTCTGTGAGGATAAGACAGAAATTATGTTGTTATTCACTGATAATGTTCCTAATCAAATCCAATTTGCAAGATTTAAATATGCAAATAAAAATATACACACCGTTGAGCCAAAACATTATGACCACCTGCCTAATATGCTGTTGGTCCAAAACAGCACCAACCCGCTGAGGCAGCGACTCTACGAGAGCCCTGAAGGTGTCCTGTGGTATCTGGCACTGAGATTTTAGCAGCAGATCCTTCAAGTCCTGTAGGTTGTGAGGTGGAGCCATCGTGGATCGAACTTGTTGGCCCAGCACATCCAACAGATTCTTGATTGGGTTGAGATCTGGGGAATTTGGAGGCCAGGGCAACACCTTGAACTCTTCATCATGTTCCTCAAATCATTCCTGAACAATATGTGCAGTGTGGCAGGTGCATTATCCTGCTGAAAGAGGGAACACCATTGTCATAAAGGGGTGTACCTGGTCTGCAACAATGTTTAGGTAGGGGGCACATGTCAAATTTACATCCACATGAATGGCTGGACCCAGGGTTTCCCAGCAGATCATTGCCCAGAGCGTCACACTCCCTACACCGGCTTGTCATCGTCCCACAGTGATCCTGCTGCCATTACTTCCCCAGGTAAATGGCGCACACGTACACGGCTGTCCATGTGATGTAAAAGCAAATGGGACTCATTGGACCAGGCGACCTTCTTCCGCTTCCCCGAGGTCCAGTTCAGACGCTCGTGCACCTATTGTAGGCGCTTTCGAAGGTGAAAAGGGGTCATCATTGGAACAACGTCATTGGGCTACGCAGCCCCATACACAGATTGTGACACATTCGTCCCATAACCATCATTAAAATTTTGTGTGACTTGTGCCGCAGCAGACCTTCTGTTGGCTCAGATTAGACGGGATAGCCTTCGTTGCCCTCGTGCAACGATGAGTCATGAGTGCCCAACTCCCTGTCGCCGGTTTGTGTTTGTTCCTCCTCGGACACTTGGTAAATTCTCACCACTGCTGACCAGAGCAACACACAAGCCTCACCGTTTCAGAGATACTCTAGTCCTGCCATAACAATTTGGCCCTTGTCAAAGTCGCTCAGATCTTTATTCCTGCCAATTTCTCCCACATCCAACACGTTGATTACGAGAACTGATTATTTGTTTACCATCTAATCTACCCACAACTTAATATGTGGCCTTGTTAGGAAATGATCAACGATATTTGCTTCACCTGTGACTGGTCATAATGTTTTGGCTCATATATAGAATTTGCATTTAAATCTCACAGAATTAATATATTTTAAATGGTCGTAATGTGATCAGACATCCAATGATTTGGCATCATTCATGTCAGACCTTAGCAAAAAAATGACTGAATTTTCAATTTTTGGCTGAACTGTCCCTTTAAAACCAACTATTTTATTTTTCCCCCAACACAGCCTGAAAAGCTGGGAGATATCTGCATCTCTCTGCGCTATGTACCTACAGCTGGAAAACTCACCATCTGTATCCTTGAAGCGAAGAACCTCAAAAAGATGGATGTTGGTGGACTCTCAGGTACACACACACATAATGCCCTGCCTTTTCTCTTTTCTTTCTCCTCCAGAGAGTGGGTGGAGATAAACTCACGCAGAAGACTGGATGTTCCTGCATATGCCATAACAATAAAATAATGTTTTGATTTCTGTTTTCTCTTTTCTGTTTGCGCTTAGACCATATATGTTCATATTTTATTCATTCTTTGTTTCAGCTTTAATTAATTCATTAATTGGTCATGTTTCTGTCAGACATGCACAGCAGGCTTCAGTGCTGCAGCAGCACATTAGTGTCACGCCTGTGCTTTAGTATCAGCGGTAGCCATGCAGAACAGATAGCGCTCACGTGCTGACTCTGCAGTCCTGCTTGTGCAGCGCCACGCGTCCCCTTACTGCTGTCATCTGCTGGCGGCTCTGAGAACAGCACCACTCAAAACATTGCCGGGAACAGGATTAAAGGGTCCAAAAAGTCTTTCTTAACCTTCGAATCTTGAGTAAAATCTGAAGTGATTACAGAAAAGACCTGGGGTGCATCTCAATCATCTCCCTAGCTCCCTATCATGTAAACAAATTTGGGCAGTTGTAAGGACAGTAAAGACCCTGGCTCACTACACATTGGGACACTGATGGTGACATGACAACTTCCTTGTTGTACAATGTCACTCACTACTGGTATTTATAAACAACAGCAGAACTGATATCTTTCTGACACTATATTTTTTAATTGTATTTAAAGTACATTTTTGCTTTGCTTGTTACATATACGTGCAACATTTTAGTCGTACATAAATTATAAATGTGTATCACGTGTCATTATGTGTAGTAAGTTGGTTCACGCGTTTTATGTTTCATACTTCAGAACTTCCGTTAAGGGAACACAGTGAGCATCGATGCTCCCTGGTTATCACGAAGCATTGTGGGACTTTTTAGAGAACAAACTTCTCAGTGCACTGGAAGGATGAGACAGCGCTTAAAATGGCCGACTCCTTGATCAGTGCCCTGACTGCTGAACTTGGGAGCTGACTGAGATGCATCCATAGTGTTGGTGGACTAATGGTTTGAGCCCTTGGTTGGTTGTAGGTTTGAACCCCGCAAAACGCAATCCATGAGCTTGCACTATTCATCCAGGGGGACTGTCCCTGTAATTAATGTTTTATATATATATATATATGTATGTATGTATTAGGGGTGTAACGATACACAGAAGTCACGGTTCGGTGCGTACCTCGGTTTTGGGGTCATGGTTCGGTACGATTTCGGTACAATACGAAAAATGGGTAATACTTTATTTTAGGGTCTTTTAACTAGTTGCCTATTAGTTTGTATATTGATAGAATATTGGCTATTTGGCTATGACCTTATTCTACATTCTTAATCCTACCCAATACCTAAACTTAACAACTACCTTAATAACTATTAATAAGCAGTAAATTAGGAGTTTATTGAGGGAAAAGTCGTAGTTAATAGTTTATATGTGTTCCCCATTCTAAAGTGTTACCGAAAAAGGGTCACACTTTGGTTTAGGGTCCAGTTTTCACTACTAACTAACTAGTAACTATGACTTTTGCCTCAATAAACTCCTAATTACTGCTTATTAATAGTAAGGTAGTTGTTAAGTTTAGGTATTGGGTAGGATTATGGGATGTTGAATAAGGTCATGCAGAATAAGGCATTAATATGTGCTTTATAAGTACTAATAAACAGCCAATATCCTAGTAATATGCATGCTAATAAGCAACTAGTTAATAGTGAGAATTGGACCTTAAACTAAATTGTTACTAGACAAAGGAACAAATCCACAATGGTAAGTTTCATTTATTTTTAACAGACAGTAGTGCAAATCTCAGTTTGTACCACCTAGTGGCATTTAGTCCCCTAGCTGGTACAGTATAGCCTCCTTTAGTGTATTAAGCACTAAGCAGTAAACAGAATGCACTCTTGCGTAGGTTTTTTTTTTTTTTTTGCAGGGCTGATAAAAAAAAATACCAGAAAGTATTTGGACACAATCAGCTACAAAACTGAAAAGCACCTTGTGTTATATAAGTACAAAATAATTAGAATAATGAAAAATAAAACTTGTGCATTAGGAATGTTACAGTTTGCTCCACTTAAACTATATTTAAACATTAAAAGCTTAAGCCCAACCCTACTATACTTAATTTTCTGCGCTCTGCTCCGTCATGGACAAAGGAGAATACTTGCTTGCGCACTCGACTGTGCGCAAGCCTTTCAAAGTATTCTCCTTTGTCCATGAGCGCAGAAAGACGCATTCAACGCGTGCGCACTACCTAGTGGACTTTGTTTTCAAGCGCTCAAGTCATTCGCTTATGCGCTGTTCTTCTGCATTTTTTCCTGTTGTGGCGGTTAGCGAACAGCGTTGTATCAACGCGCACGCCCCCTTCTGGATTGGCGTGTGGATCGCCTGTGACTGACTATATTCGTTGTCTAACAGCATGAACCGAACTGTGACGTCCGTACCGTACAGTTCGGGACGAATACATGTACCATTACAACCCTAATATATATATATATATATATATATAGAGAGAGAGAGAGAGAGAGAGAAATCTACAGTAGATAGATAGTTTAGTATTATTAATATACTATTATAGTATTTATTCATATTTTAATTAGCATTTATTTTTAGCATTTTTTTAAATATTTTATATTATTTATATTTTTAAGTTTTAGTAATTTTATGTTTTTAAAGTTTTTTATATTAAAAAAAATTAAATGTAATTTTTAAGTAAATTTTAAGTTTTTTTTAAATTCTGTTTAGCTTTAATTTTTTAGCTTTAGTTTTAGTAAACATACTTTATTTCTAATTTTCATTTAAGTTTTTCATCTGACATTTATATTTTATTTTATTTCAGCTGTATTTAAATTAGTTTAGCTTTATTTAAACTTGTGTCACCAACTCACACAATCAAAAGTCCACGTCTGTAGAAAGCACAAAGCAGACCTTTGTTTTAAGCATATATGTAAACAACAAACATAACATAAGATGCCAAGTGAAACATATATAATTGCATAATGACTGGCACTGGTAAACCTCTACAGATCCCTATGTGAAGATTCATCTTCTGCAAAACGGGAAGCGACTGAAGAAGAAGAAGACGACAGTGAAGAAGAACACGCTGAACCCGTACTACAATGAGTCCTTCAGCTTTGAGATCCCACAGGACCAGATGCAGGTACACTTTACACAACTCAACACAAGAGTTTACCTTTTTGTGCTCCTTCAAACTTTGAGCACAATATCTGTTTTTCCTTAGAAAATACAAGCTGTGATCACAGTGCTCGACTACGATAAGATCGGCAAGAACGACGCCATCGGGAAGATCTGGGTGGGAAGCAAAGCACAGGGCACTGAGCTTCGGCACTGGTCCGACATGCTGGCAAACCCACGCAGGCCCATCGCTCAGTGGCATCCACTCAAACCTGAGGAGGAGGTGGATGCCACGTTAGCAGCCCTCACTGCCAAGAAGTAATCCTGTTCTTCTTCCTTCCCTCTCTCCTTTACCTCCTCCCTTCCTTCCTTCCACTTTTCAACATGCACTACATGTCATCTTACCCAGTCAGCACTGAATTACAACCATGGCCCACCAGCCTAAAGGTATTAAAGAAGACGATTCGGCCTCATCGTCAGCTAAAACGAGATAGTGGATCAGGGTGTAATGAGCAAGACTGTTTCCACAGATGTTTTTGAAGACAGGCCGAGTTCATAGGTCTGTATATCCTTGAGGTTTATTCACAGAAGTGATGTAAGCTCACATTCACACCCATATATCCAACAGATCAACAGCATTCCAAAGTTTTCCATCGGGGACCAGGGATAGAAAACACTGCCTCTTCCACTGCCTAATTTAACACATTCCTTCTAGATTCTCTGGTCATCTAGATGAAATCAGTTCTGTTACATTTATTGAGTCTGAAAGGACAGTTGAAGAATGGTTTATCATTATGAATAAGTAAAAAAAACAAAGAAAAGTAAAAAAAAAAAAAAAAAAAAAACTAGAGGAAATGGGAACTGGGGAGATAATTGGACTAGATGCTCCTGACCCAACCAGAAGGTATCTTTCAGGTGTTGATTACACTGCCTGCAAAACAACCTCTTCTTCCATTCTTCGGTTCCAGCTGTCAGCTGGTTTCTTCCACTGCCCAACATCCTACCAAACCCTGACAAAAAGGAGACAAGCCTTGAAACATCATGAAATAAGCAATTCTTAGCTGCCAGGGACATCTTCCTGTTAGCATCGGTATATATGTTTCTTTGTGTTGATTTCTTGTAAATGTCTTCTGCCTGAGCACTTTAAACGAAGGTGTGTTTTTGTTCCAGTCAATGCTTTGTTTTTAATCTGCTTTTATTTTTACCTGCATTCGGGAGTTTTTGTGTCTTTCTGATGTTCTGAATCCGCTCATTTAAGGAATAGTTCACAAAAAAAACAAAAAAAAAGCAAATTAAGTCATCATCTACTCATCTTTCTTACGGCAGTGGAACACAAAAGGAGAAGTTTCAAAGCATGTTCACGCTGCTCTCTTCCATAAAATGGAAGTCATCGGGGACCATCAAGCTTCAAAAAATAAGAATCTTCCATTTATATATAAAGTCTTCATTTCGAAGAAAATGTTCTAGAACCTCAAAGGTCAGGTGATTCATATATAGAACCTTTTAGGGGTTCCCATCATGTGATGTTTTATGGATTTAACTTAATATTTATTTATTTTTTTAAGTTATATTTATGGGCATTTTGTGCCTTTATTCAGAGAGGACAGTAGAGAGCAGACATGAAAGCATTGGGCGGAGAGAGGGGGGTAGGATCGGCAAAGGACCTCAAGACGGAAATCGAACTCGAATCGCTGTGAATACATTTGCGCCATATTTCAGCGCACCAACCACTAGGCTATTGGCGCCGATAAAAAAATTGAAATAACCCATTAAGCATGAAAGGATCATGCAATCATTTAAGACACTTCTCATTATATAGAATCTTTGGTAACACTTTAGTATAGGGAACACATATGAACTATTAGCTACGACTTTTCCCTCAATAAACTCCTAATTTACTGCTTATTAATAGTTAGTAAGGTAGTTGTTAGGTTTAGGTATTGGGTAGGATTTAGAATGTAGAATAAGGTCATGCAAAATAAGGCATTAATATGTGCTTAATAATCACTAATAAATAGCCAATATTCTAGTAATATGCATGCTAATTAGCAACTAGTTAAAAGACCCTAAAATAAAGTGTTACCGAATCTTTTTGGCATATAGGGTTCTTCAAAACATAGTCAAGAACCCTAGGGTTGTCACGTGAAGATGAGCACGCACGAATCAAAGATAAATAAAGAGTCTTTTAATAAGCAAGGAGAACATGCAGGAGTATCAGAATCACTACACATTAACAGGGCTTAAATACAAAATCAAAGATAAAATGGAACAGGTGTGGGTACTTATTAACAAACAAGGAAACTAACTAGGGAACTAAGGAAAAAGGGAACAGAGCAAACAGAGTGAAAACAAAACTAAAGCAGGACATAACAGAGCATAACCATTACAAGGGTTCTATACAGAACCCCAGTGAACTCAGTAAATCTCACAGACTGATATTCAAGTTGTTATTCAAAAAATTCAATAAAAATCTTGCTTGGCACATTTGGTCGCCATTCACTTTCATTGTGTGGAAAAGAGCAGCTTGAACATTCTTCAAAATTTCTCCCTTTGTCTTCTACAAAAGAAAGTAAGTCACACAGTGAGTAAACTATTCCTTTTCAGAACTTCCATCACTTTTTGTTTTCATGTTATACTCAAATGTTTAAACCAGAAGTTCTTATGGTTTCACGAGAAGAGTTGATAGAGGGTACTGTTACGTGTGTATTTACTGCACATCTTACCAAACCACTGAACTTATTTGCACTACTGGAACTGCATTCTGTACATGTACAATCTCAATTTGTGCTTTTGTGATGGCGCATTCTTGATTCGAGCTGTCAGAGTTTGCATTTGTTTAAAAAGGGAAATTGTATCAACTGAAAGCTGCTTTAGGGCTTACAGTATGAGTCATTGTGTGAGGATGTGAATCTCAGAATATCATTTGCTTAAGACCGACACACAGAAGTAAATCTTTGTGTGTTTTATCCTCATATTGCCTGGAGAAACTCTTTTGGCAATGATGATACCTTGTGATATTGGTTCAGTTATTAAGTATTAGGGAAATTAAGCAAATTCGCAAACCTGATTTGGATCAAGACCTTTTTTTGGAGCATAATTTATTGAGTATAGACTTTTAATCCAGGCCAAAAGCTACATGTAAAGACCCACGAGTAGATTTGAGGGAGAGTTTGTTGTGTACATGCTGTGACCCATTAAAAACTGGCTCTCATAAGGAAACGTCACTTTAGTGGCTTTTATCCTGCATCAAACAACATGCAAACATCACTTTACTGCCACAATCAGACTGGATGATTGCAGTAGTTTTTTATTTTTATTTTTTTATCCAATTACATTTAGAGTTAAAATGAAAAGTCTGTGATCATGAAATTCAAAAGCCCTATGATTTTGTCTTCCTGCGAACACACAAAGGATTTTATTGCAGAATGTCAGAAACTTTTTTTAAATAATGAAAGAGGACAGATTTGTCAGACTCCACAAAAGCACAAAAGGACTCAATTCTGCTCATTCTCTGTATATTCCAAGAAATCTCGTAATAGTTATGTAGTCATGGAATGTTCACAGTTAACCCAAAAGTGAAAATTCTGTCATCATTTACTCGCCCTCATGTCTTTCCAAACCTAAAACATAAAAGAAGATATTTTAAGGACAGTTTTTGTCCATTCAATGAAACTTTCATTGTATGGACATTTTTCAAAGTATCTTCTTTTTTGTTCCACAGAAGAAAGAAAGTCATACAAGTAAATGATTACAGAATTTCCATTTTGGATGAGCATTCCCTTTAAGTCTTTAAAGGGTTAGTTCACCCAAAAATGAAAATTCTGTCATTAATTACTCACCTTCATGTCATTCCACACCCGTAAGACCTTCATTCATCTTCAGAACACAAATTAAGATGTTTTTGATAAAATCTGATGGCTCAGTGAGGAAATTTACACTTTCAAATGCCCAGAAAGGTATTAAAGACATATTTAAAACAGTTCATGTGACTACAATGGTTCAACCTTAATTTTATGAAACGACGAGAATACTTTTTGTGCACAAAAAAACACAAAATAACGACTTTATTCAACAATATCTAGTGATGGGCGATTTCAAAACACTGCTTCATGAAGCTTCAAAGCTTTATGAATCTTTTGTTTTGAATCATTGGTTCAGAGCGTGTATCAAACTGCCAAATTTGAAACAAAAGATTTGTAAAGCTTCGAAGCTTCATGAAGCGGTGTTTTCACTAGATATTGTTGAATAAAGTCATTATTTTGTTTTAGTTTTTTGGCGCACAAAAAGTATTCTCGTCGCTTCATAACATTAAGGTTGAACCACTGTAGTCACATGAACTGTTTTAAATATGTTTTTAGTATCTTTCTGGGCATTTGAAATTAACTTGCTGTCAATGCAGACCTCACTGAGCCATCGGATTTGATCAAAAATATCTTAATTTGTGTTCCGAAGATGAACGAAGGGCTTATGGGTGTGGAACGACATGAGGGTGAGTAATTAATGACAGAATTTTCATTTTTGGGTGATCTAACTCTTTAAGTTTTAAATATTTCCCTCCGCCATCAGATGTGGGGCTAATTGTTTTATCCTAGTTTTTTTTTTTTTTTTTTTTTAGTAAACAAATATAATAAAGAAAATTGCAGTGGAAGCTATTTTGTGCCATCCAGATATGTAAATATCTGAAGACTGCAGAGACTTCATTTAAAAGTCGCTTCAGTGATGTTTCCCCGGATGAAACAGAAGCAGCTCTTCTGACAGGCTGTGTTCAGTTGCAATAGCAGGTATTTCTATCCACATTCACAGTGCCGTTTGACATTTTTGCAGGTCTAATGAATGTGTGATTATTTGTTTATCATGCTTTTGTTTTCCTGCTAGTATCGAAACCTCATTTAGGGATCACTGTCTTTGTTTACTCTGTTAATGTAATTTTTTCAGGTTTAATCTCTTACACAAATATGTCCCTTATTTCAAAGAACGTTCACAAAAAAACAAAAAACAAATCGTAACTTGCAACTAACACCCCTCCCCAAATCCCATAGGCGTGTAGTTTGACCTATATATGCATAGTTCCTACTTTATGATACTGCATGTTACAATACAAAAAGATGCGCATGTTTCAGAGATGAAGCAAAAAATATATTGTGTACCTAAGTAGGTGTTCTTTGTCATTTTAATAACAAAACGGAGGAGGATAAGATACTGTGTATATTTTCTAATCAAATCAAATATGTATTTATTTTCTGTGAGTGGGTACTGGAGAGAATATGAAGTAAACTAGACTAATCTTAATTTTCAGATTCAATCCATGCCTGGACATCATGAGCAAATACTGTATGTTAAGTGCTTTGTGTGAACTAATATAGAATGAAAACGTAGCCGCATGCTTGCCGTCTACTAATATTGTTAAGGAACAAAATGTTTATGTATTCATTAATTAATTTATTTGAAATGAGTTCTTTATTTTTCAGAGTAATATTTCTATGTCTCTTTGTCAGAATAAGTTTGTGGGAAGTAAAAAATTCCAGCGGGGGCTCCAAGTGTATATTTCCCCCCCATCCTGTAGGATCCTGTAATCAGCAGAGTATCTCTGTCGGAAAGTTTTGGATCATACAGAATCATTACGAAAAATTTACACTTTATTATGATTTTTTTTTTTCTTCTTTTTCACAGTCAGTGCCAATGAGAGAAGTCACGTTTACTGCCATTTTATCTGACTTTACGTCATTTTTACGTGATTTTTTCAGACCAACTGATTCCTACCTTGGCGACAAAGTTGCCAGAGCACAATAGTATCAATCGTGTTGTAGAAAACTTGGAGTCCCCATTGTTTTCTAAAAAGCTTTTCTTTATGAATCTTTTACATAATAACAGCGTTTAACTAGCCAATAAACAGTAAGTTTGTGTGTGCGAGTGTGACTAAGATAAAGCCATAAGACTTGAGCTAAATCTTTGCAGCTCAGCTATATAGATGATCCTAAAACATGTCCTCCTTTCATAGGCCGAAGTTCCTCCTCAACATTCCATGTAGTCTGTGAAGCTATGGGGCCACACTGTTTCCTAAAGTGTGCTAAGTTAAGAATTATTGGCAGTTTAACTTGCAATAGTCTTTCTGTTTAAAATGTGTCTTATCAATTTGTATTGATGTTTATTATGATGATTTCAGTCTATATTGAGTTTTGTAAATGCCTTGATTTAACACAAAGTGTGCTAGGGACGTCTCTATGAACATACACATGTGGTCGTTGCCATTCCAATATGTATGTATACACATGCATTTTCAAAGGGCAAAGTCTAGAACGGTTGTCTAACCACGAAAATGCATTTAACGCAGGTTGTAAAAGTTCTTGTTTTTACCATTTTAATAATAATTCACAATCCCAAATTCGATATGGGAAAACTAAAAAGTATATTATGACATTTGGACAAGAGGATTCAACAGAATGATGCAGAAATTCAGCTTTTCCAAGTAAGTTCAATCAGCATTGCTTGAGGTTTGATTGTGATTGTGTGTGACTTTAAAAATAATGCATAGGCCCTTTAATAAATAATCATTTGTTGTGAATTACTCGAGCACTGCCATTCTGCCTTTATGGCAGCATGCACAATGAACATTTGTTTGAAACATTCCTGATTGCCAACCATAGAGTTGTTTCTTGCAAGCAAAGATATGTGGGAGCAGTTTAAAAATCCATCTTTATCTTGCTCTCCATGTATAAATCAGCTTACAAAACCAGCTCAGTTGTCTATGTAACACTCTGTGACTGTTTTATGTCATACAAATCAATGAGAGTCTGCATTAATGCCCATAACAGTTGTTTTCACCATTATTTTGAATGCTAGCCGATGCTATCATGTCTGCCTTGGTGTAATCACATAGCAAAGTTCTGGGGAAAAAGAATCAAAAGCCTGCCATTTTGTCTGTTTTATTTGATTCTCTTGCACTTTTCATTCTGCTTATCTGGAATTGTAAAATGCTCTTTTTTTCTATCTGTGGTGGTCTTTTTTTCCTTTTTTTTTTTTTTTTTTTTTGCCGGTGGGAGACTGCGAGGGTTTGGCCCTCAGACTATGTTTGTACCTGTTTCGGTGTTCTCGTGTGTGTGCGTGTGTTCATGTCCGTATTGTCGTGCCTAGTGTGGATCAATCGCATGCTTTAGCCCTTGATGGGACACTTTGAGAAAACGTTGCTCACAGACTCTTCCCACAACCCCCTAGTGGACAGTACATGAGCATCAGCAATCCTTGTAAAGACGTCAAGGGAACCAAATAGCTCTACAGATTTATCATGTGTGTTACCAGCTCTGTACTGAAACAAATGAGAAAATAAAGGCCTTTTAATTACACTTAATTCTGATTATAACGTTGTTGTATGTTATTTAACACTTAATCCCCCCCCCCCCCCCGTTTTTTTTTTTTTGACCTATTACAGCTCTGACAATCTGTAAGAACACAGATATTTAATAAAAGGTGGTACTGACTTCAAAAACCCTTACAAAAAAAGAAGTAAACTTCAAGTTTATTTTTGAATGTAGTCTTGCGTAGCAAGACCTTCAGACGGACAGCAGAAAGTCTGGACTCTATCGCAGTTTTTATTGGACAAGGACCGCCCAAGGGGACGTTTGACTGACATGTAACGCAACCAATCACAGTTAATTTGGTTCTGAGTCATGTTTAGGGGTGTGAAAATGTACAATAACAGACTGGCGTGCATCTAATAAATTATTCATTCAAGAACGTTATGCAAGTTTACTGCAACAATGAAGCCGCGAACTTCACATACTTTTGAAAATCCAGCGTTTAGTTGGCATTTGTTTCCAGGCAGTCCATTAAAGAATGCGACACCATCTCCCGGACATCCTGTAGATTTCAACCAACCAGATGATGACTTCGAAAATCCCGAAGTGTTTCCAGATAAGTGTGCCATATGCATCAGACATTCAGCCAATGGTCCATGGGCGTGACGTCTGAGGCGGAGACTAACGTGAATGTAACTAATAAAGTAACACATTTTCTTTTAAATTTACAACAAAATATCTGTTACTTTTCAATTAAGTAACATAGATTACTTTGTTTTCCCATTTATTGACAGCTCTCCTGTCCCCAAGTTGAGAGAAATCATAAGTGCAGAGGCATTGTGGGTTAACATGATGGTTATTGTAGTTCTACACCAAATGTGAACATGCATTTACTCATCTCACCTGCACAAAAATAGATTCAGTATTCCTCAAAATGAATAAAAAACGGTGAAATGCAAACTCAGAATATTATGCAAACCTGCACTAATTAAATATCTTTAATAACACAAATATACTTTATGTATTTAATCACACTTTATTAAACAATGTCTTTGCTGCTGACTTCTGTTGATCCAATTCAACCATACAAATAAGCAAACATAATCACATTTGTGTTTTTGTATTTTAATTGCTGAAGTAAGTGTTGAACTTTCTTCTCCTGCTCCTATTCTTCTGCAATCCAGAACAGCAGCACAGCTGTAAGGTTTGTTTGAGCTGTGCCCTCTACTGTACAGGAGTGAATTTGCATTTCCTTCAGCCTGAGGCTTATTCATTCCACTTTTGTTGTTACTAAAAATCAAACAAGCAAGCCCCACCCAGGTAAGAAAAAGGAATGCAAAAGTCCATAAAAAGTAACTAACGCAATTAGTTACTTTTTTTTTTTAGAGTAAAGCTATATTTGCAATGCATTACTTTTAAAAGTAACTTTCCCCAATACTGCTTGTATGTGTACTATTTCATTATTTCTTGGAATAAATTAGCCCACTTCTTAGTTTATAAAATAATACTTTTACTGCTGGTTTCACAGACAAGGCTTAAGCCTAGTCCCAGACTAAAATGCATGTTTGAGCTGTTTTAACTGAAAGCAACTTGTACTGACTTATCTTAAAATATGTTACTGTCATTGTTATGTCTCAAGATTTTTTTTTTTCTAAGGCACGTTTATAAAACCTACTTAAATGTCCTAAATGAACTGAGGCCTAATCCTGGCTTAATCTAAGCCCTGTCTGTGAAACCAGGCCTAAGTGTTACAGTATAGTAAACGTTAAAAGTGTTTTAGTATTACAACTATACTACAAATGAACTTTAGGTACACTGTTGGTTTACTAGCCTAGTTATATACTTATAGCCCACTTTTTACACATTGAAGTATACTCTCACTACTAATTTAATAGTTTGTATGCTGCAAGTACATGTGTATATAACAGTATACCAAGTTCACTCAGAATGTAGTTGCAATAGTAAAGAAAAGTTAGATGCAAACTTGTTAAAAGTGTGCCAGTTTACTCCAAAGAAGTATTTAAATAGTACATGTAGAATTATACTACTAGTACACAGATATTTGTATACTTACTACATATAGTATACTTGAAAATTATTTTTACTTTACTTTGAACAAAGTTTATTTTTTTAAGGGAAAGGGGATATATAGAGGTCTGATGATAAATGGGTGATGGAACTTAAATCTAAATGCATACCTGGCATTGCACATAAATTAATTAATTTCTTCAGAAGTGCATAAGAACACACCAAAAACAGGAAATACATTTCAGTGAAGTGGTGGAACCTAAAATGCCTGTAATAATCATGCAGGCAGGCAGAGGGCAGCACTGCACTTAAAAAGGCACTTGATTACATTTTCTGTATTTTACAGTGTGTTATTAATAATCATAACAGGCAAACAACAAACGCAATCATAAACAAAGTGCTGTGAGCTTTGGTTCAAGATTACAGGTTAAAAACTGTGGACAGTGAAAATAAACACAAAGCATTTGAAATGACATATTATGTGTGAAGTTTTCTGTTTTATCCATATAGATACTCTTAATTACACACAAAAGGCATAAATAAATATAAAACACATTCAATAATGGTGCCATTTATCCATTCTTCAGCCCGTCAGTTCATATATAAACACTACAATTGTAAAAGTAAACAGGACCAATGAACTGATATGAATTGAGTTAAAGGAGAGTGACATCATTCCTCAGTGGGAACATTCCTTTTACAATGTTCTGGCAGAGTCTCTGAAGATCATATTAGACCGCATGCTTCAGGACAATTAGATTTGATTGATGATCAAACACTCTTTAAAGGAATGGCAGTTTGTACAGCTCTTCCCTGCTAAAAAGGCCAGAAAAGTTGGTGTTACTGGTGTGCTGATACTGGTGTGCTGGTGTTCCCACAAGGCTTCTCAACAGCAAGTGTTTTCTAGTCAACCAGCTTTACCAGAAACTTAGTTGAAACCAGCCTCACAAACTAAATTTTGCTGGTGAAAAGTATGTTTATGCTGGTTCACCAGCTAGACTCACACCAATCTGGAAAAGGTTCCATATTGGGGTTTTTGCAGTAATGCCACAGAAGAACCATTTTCGGTTGCCCATAGAACCTTTCAGTGAACAATTCTACTTTTAACAATTCCCTTTTTTAAAGTCAGCAGTAAATTCGCCCTAATGTTTTTCAAATAGATTAATTTTATTATTATTATTATTATTTAGACCTTGAAATGGACTTAACTGGACTTTTTGGGCATAAATGAAAATGACTTCTCTGGTGATGTATGCAGGACTTCTAGTGTTGTCACGATACTGGAATTCCAATAAGATACCTTGAAAAATATCGATATTCGATACCATTTTCGATACCATGGGGAAAACTGCCATATATACTGCCATATAGATATTTTACTATCTCATCATTTTTTGATAATTTGGGTAATTTTGTTGCAATAGTTTACAAAGCACAGGGAGGCTTTATTTGAAACGGAACTAAACTTATTAAAATAACAAGTAAACAAATCGCAAACTATAGCACAAATAAATACAATACAATAAAGAGACAAATGAAATAAACAGCTTTACTTTTTTTTCAGGTGGGTCTAACAGTATTCAGGTAAGAAATACTACAGAAATGAAAGTAATCGCATGTAAAATAACACTGGATAGTCTTCATTGTAAAAATTACATACAGATTAATGCTTATAATTAAAGTTACAAAAGTTATTCAGTCAAGAGCAGTGAGTGATTTTGTCTTTGTCTTTTGTTTTTTGATTAACATTACAGACAGCAGCAGGTTTATTAGGCTGCTGTCACTTTAAGAGTTTATTCACGGATCCAATATACTGTTACACAACTTGACGATTTCTTTTCTAACTATTTACTTTTCAAAACTGACTGTTTACGTGAATACTCAGCAAGACAGGCATTTTGCGTGCTTTTGGTGTGAGCGCGAAACAGGAGTCAAACTTGTGCACAACACCCGCAACCCCACGCCAAGATTCAGGCCCTGTAACACCAACACTATTCAACCAGAGCGAATAAAAACGAGTGAGAAGAGGCTCGAGAACGAGCAGCTGATGTCGGTGTATCGATACTGCAGAAAAGGAGTATTGGAATCGTTTCAGATATTTCTATATCGATAAGTATCGAAATATCGATATTTTTTGACAACACTAACTTCTATAATAATTTAGTCCGCTTAAATCCCGCCCCTGCAAGCTCGTGTTCATCTACCTCCACTTTTGAGTGCAACGCCCACATCTCAAAATCTAATCAACAACCAATGCACAGAACCAATCCTACATTTCCTCTTTTTTGATAACCGATTACACTCGGATGTGTCATAATACAGAAGAAAAGACCTGCTGCTACTTCCGTTTCAGCATGACTTTAATAATCTAAAGAACTTTTTTCCATTATAAAGAAGTTTTTTTGCAATGGAAAGGTTCCATGACTGTTAAAGGTTCTTCATGGAGCCATAGATGCCAATAAAGAACCTTTATTATATATCTTGAAACATTTAGAGTTTAGAAAGGGCACTGAGAAAACATTCAATTCATTGGATGTTTTTGAGGGAGTTCTTAGGAACCAATGCTGTGGCTACAGTGTTATTCGAGTATCCTACTGCAAACACCAGGTCAACCCAGTTTGAGGTGGTGAAACCAGTTAACTAGTTCAAGTTGTGTTTTGGAACATTGTTAACCAACCAGGGTAGCGTTTCCCAAAAGCATCGTAAGCCTAAGTTGATCGTAGCTCCATTGGTGGCAATGGTTCTACGATCAACTTAGGCTTACGATGCTTTTGGGAAATGCTACCCAGGTCCCCATCAGAAAATGTATTATTAGCTCTAACCAGGTCAATTCAGGCCTCGATATACTTCAAGCAAAATCGAAGAACAAACTGGTGTGTCGTAATTGCGAACAAAACCATGCCAAAGTGAAGTTTGTTTGGAGTTCATTTTGGGAGTTTGAAAAAGCTTGCCAAAGTGAACTTCCCGGAAAAGTTTGCTCTGGGTGGTAAACAACTTTGAACTACCATTGATAGTTTGGCATCGGGATGTTCGCTAACAGTATACCGCTACAAAGGTATTTCAAACTTCTTTTCCCCCCCTAAGTGAAGAACGAAAAAGAACTTTGGCGTGAGTATATCGAGGCCTTTAAGATGGTTGACCTCAGCTCCACTAGCTAGTAGTCCAGCTGGTCAACCACCTCAACCAGCTTAGGCCAGAATGCATGTAAATCCAGCTACTATCTTAAGCAAGTTTTAGCTGTATTTTATAAGAGGGTGGTTACTTTCTTTCTTCTCCAGAACACAAAAGAAGATATTTTGAAGAATGTTGGTAACCAAACAGTTTTGGTGACCACTGAATTCCATTGTATTAACAAAAACAACACTTTAGACATTTCTCAAAACATCTACTTTTATGTTCAACAGAAGATGAAAGGACATGAGGGTGAGTAAAGGATGACAGAATTTTCATTGTTGGGTGAACTATCCCTTTAACCTTGGAGCTGCCGCACCAAGAGTAAAAGATGACACAGACCATTACCCAGCATGACAATAGTCAGGTTGAAGTCAATGTGAAGTTCTCAGATTTGGTCTCTCTCTGTTCAGTGCTCCTCCTCCCTCTTCAACCGGTCGTCCTCACTTGGAAAGTTTACTGATGACTCTGATTAAGGCTCCATTCTCATCTTTCAGCCGCTGGTTATCAGACTTGAGTTCTGTCAAAACCTGAGATTGATGAGAGACGAGAATGAGAGAGAAGAACGCTTTTGATTATTAACTTTAAAAATATTTAGTGGTAATGTGATGTCAAAATTGCGGTCCCCATGAGATGGCAATACACTTTTTGATGAATAAAATAGTTCTTGTAGACCACTCATATCTCATAATCTCACATGACTGTATTTTGTTTTATGTGTAAAAAGCATTCATTTCTTTAGGTGTAAAACATTTTTATGCGGGAAAAATATGTAATAAAACATGCATCGAATGCTAGATCATAACAACACAACATATGATTTTCAAATTGACCTTTATAAAGGAATGGCAGTTAGCACAGCCATGTGAATGTGTGCTCATGCATAAAGAAGGGTGACCCCTTCTCCTACTGCAGTGACTAAAATAGTGCCAGAACTACAAAAGCTTTAACAGGACAGCAAACCCAGCCACTCATGACTTCATATCACATCTTTCCAACCATCGGATACAAAAACAAAGGTTTTTTTTTTTTTTTCTTCTTCTTTTCTAAAACTTCCTTTTAGAAATAGCCAGCACACACACAGACTCCCACAGCACTGTGGACAGTTCTGGCATTCAGGATGAATAGGATACAATTTGTATGTCCTGCTACGTTTTTAAAGTCAACATGAAATCAATTTTTTTTTTTTTTTTTTTTTTTTTTATGGAATCTTTCAGTATTTATTATAAGATACTTATCTGTGCACATCATTATTTATTTATTTTTTTATTCATGTCCCCTCATAATATTTAATCAAAATAACTTCCCCTTCCTCTTGCAGTGACATATCTTTTCTGATGACATGTTTACTGGCGTGAGGGCGGGGCAACCTGTCACTCACATGAGATCCACCAATAGCAAACCACAACCATCCAGTCAATTCTCCATGGACAAAATCAAGTTCTGCCCAACATTTATTCATGTTCATGCCGGCTTTAAGCAACAAAGGCACAAAAGGTCTTTAGGTTCTAAAGGTTCTTTAGAAAAAAAACTTTTAGATATGTAAGATAAATTATCTAACATAATTATCTAACATTTACATAACATATATATACAAAATAATAGGTGTGTTCGACTTGATGTGGCACTGTCTGACATGAAGCAGTGCATGCCAGATAAAAATTTTGTCCGACTTGACACATCACTGTAATGTATGCCATCAAAGTACTGCAAAAGCATTTCAAGAGCAGTGGCTCATTCTGCGCAGTTCGGCTACATGGACTCTGCTGACGACAGAGCTGTTTCATGATTGGCCGGATTCACAGATGACAATGATCATGTGTGTTTTGTGTTTATTCTGCTAACGCTCACAAATCCATGGTTTTATAACAGTAAAAGCTCTTTTCATGTACTCTTAATGTTATATTGTGTTATGTTTACCAGACCTCACTTTATTGGTATTTAAATAGTATAGGCATATGTTGAACTTTATTCATGTACATACAGGTGCTGTATTAAGCACATAAGTACATGAAGTATTGAATGAAAAGTGTTTGTTTCTATATAAAAACATCTGAAATGGCTGAACGTCTATGTATTTGATAAATATTTCAGATAATCCACTGCATCTGTGATAAAGTAGGCAAACACTGCATGAGCATCACTACAGGAAGCAAAAAGTGTCTGACTTTACATTTCCATTTTCAGCTCCTTCCTGACTGCAAGCGGCAAATCTCAATGATCGGTTAAATCCAGCCGAAGTCAAACACACCGAAGGATTTTGGCCTGTCCCACCTCAGTGGTCTTCACCCTCTCGACTGTCTACAACTATTCAAATCATTATTCGTTGAAAATCAGTTCACCAGATGATTTTACAATTATATATTTTATGAAAAACATAATATTTTTGATAAATAACCCATATTTTTTGCATGCTCCTTGAAATCAGATGTTCGTCCAATAAACAATATGGAACATTTTATAAAATTGTGACACCCAGGAAATGACAGCATTCATCAAGCTCAATTATTCAAACCTGTTACCAAAGTTATTGTGAGAAAAATTATTATTCCTTTGGGTGTTTTTTTGGGAAATAGTTGCTCATTCTATCATTATTATATTTAAGTAATTTTATGAATTTCATTCATTTTAATTTTTAAAATGACTGTTTACTTTTTATTGTTATCTCTGTGTAATATAGGCATTCAATATTCCGTAATGACATTTGTAACCAGTGCATTACATATAACCAGTGAGTTACCTATTTTATCATTATTCTATTTTTGTAATTTTACTTAATTAATTTTTTTTTTTAATTATTTGATTTACTTTTTATTGCTATCTGTGTGTAATATATGTATCCAATATTCTGTAATGTCAATTATAACCAGTGAGTCTATGTGTTCACAGAGACTGTGAATGTGAAGCTACAGAGGCTGTGAATTGATTTGGACATTGCTGGAGTGTAGAGGCGTTTGGTCATGGGTTTGGAAGATCTATAAATATCTTCAAAGCCACCGCCTGCAGGAGGAATGTGAGGGGCTGCCCTTCCCCAGACCCAGGACAGAAACAGCAAGAAAGAAAGAATGGATGAAAAAGCTTTACCAATGCAAAACAAACAAATGAAATAGCGAGACCTGCCTGAGAGGTGTGCAGCAGAGGGGCAGAGGAAGAGGACTACAGGGTGCAGCGGAGAACAGGAAGGAGGAAGGGACAGAGAGAGCAAGCAGAGGACTAGAGATCCTCCGTCTCGGGGAGAGAGGCCGTCTGAGTGAGGCAGGCGAGGGTGCGCAGCATGGCTTTGTTCTCCACTAGGAGGCGCGCATTCCCCCTGCGGAGAGCCTGCAGCCGAGCCAGAGCAGGAAGGGTCTGGAGATACAGAGAGGCCCAGACATGATGAGAGTGAGTGTGAGAGAACATCAAAGAGGGCTTGAGAACAAAAATGGACAGTATTAGTGTGCTTGAGTTAGATGAAGCAAAGTCAACATGAAATCAGATTTAAAGGATTAGTTCACTTTCAAATAAAAATTAGCCCAAGCTTTACTCACCATCAAGCTGTGTATATGACTTTCTTCTTTCTGATGAGCATAATCCGTATATAATATTATTAAATATTAATATTAAAAAATATCCTGATGCATCCGAGCTTTATAATGGCAGTGAACAGGGTTCACAAGTATGACCTGGAGAAACTGCATCCATCCACATCCATCCATCATAAACGTACTCCACACGGCTCTGGTGGGTTAATAAAGGCCTTCTGAAGTGAATTGATGTGTTTGTGTAAAAAAAAATAACAATATTTAACAAGTTATGAAGTAAAATATCTAGCTTCTGCCAGACTGCCTTCCGTATTCAAGTTACGAAGAAAATGTAAACTGGCGTCGCGTCAGTTACACTTTTTCCGTAAGCTGAACAGGGAAGGCGTAGGACGTAGCGTAAGCATTTTGAACTACTAGAGTTTTACATTTTCTTTGTACGTTAAATACGGAAGGCGGTCTAGTGGAAGCTAGATATTTTACTTCATAACTTGTTAAATATGGATTTTTTTTTACACAAATGCATCGATTTGCTTCAGGACTTTATTAATGTTTATGATGGATGGATGCAGTTTCTTCAGCTCGTACTCGTGAACCCTGTTCACTGCCATTATAAAGCTCAGCTGTGTCAGGATATTTATTAATATTTCTCAGATTATGTTCATCAGAAAGAAGAAAGTCATATACACCTAGGATGGTGTTACGGCCCATGTCCGAGTTAACAGCTCGCTAAATAAAATAACTCCAATAAAGGGCATGGACCGCACACATGTAAGAGCCACAGACACTGATAGCGAATTTTCAGGACGACAATCGCCCTCGTTTAATAAGGAATAAGAAATAAACAATAATTTGTAAATAATGTTACAAACAAGATCAAACAAATATTAACAAAAAGAATTAACAGTAAACAGGTAGGGAAAAACAGCAAGAGAAACAAAGAACGCCTGCCTGGCTATTCTCACCAATAGTTCTTACCTGGCTTCCGATAAAACAAAAAGAAGTGAGTCTTCCGGGCCTCTGCTTCCTTCACTATACTTACTACATTAATAAACAGTGACCTGTTTAAATAACTCCACTACCTGTTACTGTTAAAACTAAACATTAACCATATAAAGAAAACATATCAAACAAAACAATGAAAAGATCAAAGATGCAAACCAAACTATTACAAAAGAAAGACTAAACGCCCCAAGAAAGCGATGAGAGCGAATGACGCGATCTCAAAAGAAACCGCAGCGAGGGGAAACGCGGAGCGAGAGACAAGCGAGAGACCAGCGAGAGAGCAGCGAGAGAGACTCCATTGTCGCCATCCACGCCATTTATCCCGGAAACTCGGTGACATCATGCTGCATCCGCCAATCAAGGACCTCAACGCCACCTATGGGTCTTTAAAATAAAAACTATACACAGCCACGTAACAGATGGCTTGAGCGTGAGTAAAGTTTGGGCTAATTTTCATTTGAAAGTGAACTAATCCTTTAACCCTATCAGTTGTATTAATAAACATTCCTTACTGTGTGTGATACTTCATTGCACATTATACACATGCAAAAAGATGCTCTGCCTCTGAACTGACTTTTCAGCTGACTTCAATCCAGTGGCATTCTGGAGGGACTGCAGATGTTGAGGGCTGCCCACAAGTAGTGATGTCACACGTGAGCATTCTTATCAGGTGTAATTAATTAAGTACACTGGGTAAAACAGTGTGTAATGTCACTGATTATGTTAATGATGCTATTTTGGGCTATTTAGTCTTTTTAATATTTTTATTGCTGAATATATAAAATGTTTATAAAATATTTAAAAATATATATGTAAAATATTTAAATTATATAATGATATGAAATACATATTTCTACTGAATATTTCTGTAAGTCAGAAAGTGTTAATCTGGTAAACTGCTTTATATAGCCACATTTAACTGATTGGCTTGAAATGCTGTGAGGGGCCACAATGCACCACCATTGTTTTTTCTCTCCCCTCAAACCATCTGTTTGAGCTTTTTATGATCCAATCAAGCTTTTTTTGTGATCCACTCAATTCCCAATAGATAAAATCAAGCCCCACCCTACATTTATCAAGGAAATTTCTTTTTCGACCAAAATTTTATTAGTCGCGGAGGAAAAAAATGTATAGGAAGTGGTGAAGTCACGCAGTCTGTGTCAGACAGATCGTTAACAGCTGGTCTATGTGGTAAATATAGTACATCGGGCAGGACATCCAAACGCTCATTCATCGACCTCAAATATGGTTTTTCGTAAGAAACATGTAAGTAGTAGCAACTTGATATGGCCGCTCGCTTTAATGTTAACCTAGAAGTATGTGGGCTATTCAAGTGTTTGTGCGGAGTGTGAAAGCTAAATAGTAGCACGCTTACTGTATGACAGCTAACATGGAGGCGCCGGTGCGATCACTTGCACTTAAAATACTCCGTAATTTTTGGTCATACAGATAAGAGTAATACATCTTTTGAATCTGTGAAGAGTCTACTTTTTTGTTTGTGTGTGCTCACAATGACAACAATACGTTGTGCTTTTGTAAAATAATTTCTGCTGTCTCTCTCTGTTAACTTGAGCAAGACAAAAAAGAACCGAAACTCCATGTAAACCTGCCTCACAGATATGAAAAATATACCTATAGAAAGTGAAATGTCTACTTTTAAATGAACCAATTCAAATGGAAAACAAGTATTCTCAGGTTGTGTAATCCGTATGAAACGTGCATATAGGCGAATTATTAATGTTAAAGCAGTCTCTTTGCTGTTTTTCCCCGATGCATTCATAATCATTACGTTTGCCGGGGTGCTGTGGCAAGCTTTATGTGCGCTTGAACGCTGATTAGGCTATGTAGGCATTAAAGGCTCATTATTGTGATATATATGTCTTATTAATAAGCATGTGATTAGTCGACTATCACTTAAAATGAACAACTACTAGTCAACCAGAAAAATCTTTAGTCGAGGGCAGCCCTAGAAATTTCAATTAAAATATATGTAATGTATTAGAATATGAATCTTGTTTCAATCTCAAATAGTCACGTTACAAAAGTAAAATGAGTATTTCATGTTGCCTTTAGAATGTGAATAGAAATATAAGCATGCAAAGACGATCAGGTGAGAACATAATTCTTTGTTGGATAAACTCACTGACACAAAGCACATGCAACTGTTCACAAATAGGACAGGAGAACAGGCCTGCACACAACTTCATGACCTCAAATCAAATCAAGCTTTTTACTAAGGGAAGTTCTGTCTTCAGCTTTTAAACAGTAGTAATCACCACTATTTTGTTATATAAAAGCTTCACACAGCGCAGTGTGGAGATTAATGAGCGACGTGAGGCATATGTGGTCAACCTCAGAAACTTCCTGAACCAGCATGTGGAGGAAACCTGAGGTTTGACACCGTTTCCAAACGTGGTTTCATGGCTTACGGCTCTGGGACCAGGCTGTTGAGTTTCTTCAAAGCATGAAAACCAACAGAGAACGACCAAAGCATCCAGCATCTGTTCATAGCTCTTTCATTGTTTTGTCTCTACAAAAAGCATCTGTAGTCAGATATTTGAATGGGTTAACTCTCTAAAATTACACAATGCTTTGACAAACAAAGGTAGGCATGTCAAATCAGGCATCTCAGTTAGTCATGACTCAATATCACAACATGGTTTCTAGATGTGTTGAGGATAAATGGCTAAGCCATTCCTTTACTCAGTAGCTCTGTTACAATAAAGGTTCCCCCTTTATAAAGTTTTTTTTTGTTTTTGTTTTTTTGCACTGATGCCATAGATTAGAAGAACCATTTTTGGTTCCCTAATGAACCTTTTAGTGAATAGTTCTTAAAAGAACATTTTTTGTTATTGTGAACAACATTTTAATAATCTAAAGAACCTTGTTCCACTATAAAGAACCTTTTGTGCAATGTAAAGGTTCTATGGATGTTAAAGGTTCTTCATGGAACCATCTGTGCCAATAAAGAGCCTTTATTTTAGATTTGATATGAAGAAATAGTGCTCATAAACAGCTGCTGAGATAGTATTCTCAAATGAAACAGAGTAGAGGTTTGGATTCTGAAACAGTATTCAATATATCACAAGTTAAACAAGCGGATAGAGTTTGCCTTTAGCATGTTGCTAAGCTAACAACTCTGATGAGCATACAACGCTACATACATTGTGTAAAATTGTCAATTTTAATTAAGTGGAAAGATATTGTACTTGTACTTTTGGGTGTGTTCACACTCAGAATCACCATGATCACAAAAGAAAAAAAGCATTCACGTCTTTGTGAGATCATTTAATTGCTTATTGCTCTCAGTTCCGAAAACTCGTATGAAAACAAAAGGGGATCGTGCATTTTCGGTTGCCGGCCCAAGACTCTGGAATACCCTTCCACTTGACATCAGATCTGCACCCTCAGTTGATGTTTTTAAGTCTCGCGTGAAAACATACCTGTTTTCTATTGCTTTTAACTGTTGACTTTTCGATGATGTATATTGTTTTACATGTTTTTTTTGTTATTGTAAATTTTTGTTTTTGTTTGTTGTGTTGCTGTACAGTCCTTTGGTCTACTTTGGTCTACAGTGGCTTCTGCAGTAAAATGTAGTAAAAGCAGTTATTTTATATTTTTCTGTATAATAACTCCAATGTCTTAACAATGCAAGAATAATCTGAAAATAAACAAAAGACACACGATACAGTTTAATAGCACAGAGTAACTATCAAATGTGTACGTTTATTAATAAGGCATTTGCATAATGTCTGATAAGTGTTGTATTGTTTTTTGTTTATTGATTACTCAAATTACACCGATTTGTTTTGCCATTAATAGTGTTGCCGTAGAAACACATAATTCTGAGAACGTAAACATCTCAGAGTAGGATGTTCATGATTGTCATCTAGTAAATAGGGTAATTACTACATGACATAAATGCAGCATTTATAAATCAACATTTTGCTTGACTGGGTCTGGATCTTGCCATTTTATAATTTGGCCACAATGATTAGCAGTTTCTCAAACAGTGCTTACTGTGAATAATATCAATCCACAATCTGACTCATGATGCAGTCTGGAATCGTAGGGCCTGGTCCCCCAACTGAGCCTGGTTTCTCCCAAGTTTTTTTTTCTCCATTTCTGTCATCTGATGGAACTTGGGTTCCTTGCTACTCTCGCCTTAAGCTTGCTCAGTTGGGGACTCTTAATATCAAAGACTTTAGATATAAAAAGACGGTGCACATAAGAGAAAGTACAAAGCGCAATATGGCAGAATTAATCCTACCTTCTAAATAAAAGAGCCAATTGCTGATTGCCGTTTGAAGCTCTGGGCTGTGTTTCCCAAGCATCTTGAGCTGAGTTGATCGTAGAGACCATTGGTGGCAATGGTCCATGATCTACTTAGGCTTACAATGCTTTTGGGAAACGCAGCCCTGGTTGCTACAGAAAGAGTGTTCTGAGACACGCACTAAGGACTGTACATGCGCATTGGCTGGTCCAGCCTGAAAAATGCAGTTTTTTGTCATGATTTGAGCGTTTAGAAACAAAATTTATGTGACAGATGTTGTCAGATCTCATTGGTGATTTCAAAAATTAAATTTAATCGTAAGCTTGGTGAACGGCATTGGAGAATTTGATGTTTCCCCATTCAAGGAAATAGGACTGAAATAGTATGGATGACTGAAATAGTTGTCCGAGAGGCATTTCAAAGATGGCCGCCGAGTAAAATGACTTGCCTTAAAGGGACGTTGTTAATATTCAGCAATATTATTCATTTGACAGCACCGACGCTACTGGATTAGAACAAAACTTGAGCTGAACTGAGCTGGATGATGACACTATTGATTTCTGCTTTATAGCTGAATTGAATTTGTTGCCTAATTGACCCTTCGCCGGGAGTTTGATTGACAGGCGATCTAACCAAGCATAATGCCAAATCTGCCATTTTGTCCGACAAAGCAGTCAGGGGAGTTAGTAGATTAACGTTGGTGGACTTGAACTTGAAAAAATGATGTGTACTGACATCTTTCTGTGGTTGAAATGTGGTTCATTCATGTTTATTTGATGATATAAATTAACTAGTAAGAAGAGATGATCGGTTCATGAGCTGCTTGATCTGAGGTGCCACAGCGATCTGTCACGACAAATTAAAGAGCCACAAAATGGTATTTATTGTTTAAATTTCTTTAAAAATTACAAAATTTGAAATTTGAGACTTTGTTTCACATCAAAAGTAACCTGCTCTGTCTTGTTGTCGATATGTTGTCAGTGTCCTCTTTGCTCCGCGATGTATTTTTCACTGTGAGAACATGATGTGTGGCGTGAGAGCGGCATTGCTTGTCGGACATAGCAACGGTAACTAAAGGAGGTGGGTCTTTGCGAACGGTCAACTGATGAATTTTGCAACATTGACAGTTATTGAACTGAATTGAAACAACATTAAACTGAATTAAGCTGCATGAATAACAACACTATTGTCTTCTGTAGAGATGCTTATAGCAGAGATGAACTCATTTCATAATTGATAAACTTTACACAGTTATTGAACTGAACTGAATCAACATTGAACTGAATTGACCTGAATAACGACACGATTATCTTCTGTAGAGCTGCTTATAGCTCCAATATATAATGAAGTTTGCATCAATGATTATGTTATTTTCCTGTTTATGATTGTGAAGCTGCTTTGAAACAATCTGTATTGTATAAAGGTGACTTGACTTATTGTCTTTATTGGATAGTAAGCCTGCTATTCAAGGAATTACAGTAAGAGATCAAGTTAAGTTCAAGATCAAGTTTGAAAGCTTTAAGAGAAAAAATAAGAGTATGAATACAAATGTGTGACTAAGAGAGACATGAAGTGATCTAAATGACCCACACCATGTTGTACTGCTGTGAGTAATGGGTGTGTGTTGGTGTGTGTGTGAGCAGGCAACCACGCGTGGGGCACAACCACTCACCATCTGCCCCTCTTTCACCCAGTCCAGCTGAGGATGAACTCAGGACTGGTAGCGAAACCTCACTGAGGGCGTCTGCTGGGGCAACAGTGACATCACTGATCAAACAAATACAAGTGCTTCTCATTTCTAATGTTGATAGGCTCAATGAAGTCAGAGTCTGTTGGACCTACCCATCAGTGATTGAATAGCTGCATAAATACAGTTTATTCCCTCCATGGTGTTCTAGAACTAAAGCTGTTTGCATATTTGCAATATAAATGACACTGTCATCCGCATATCTTGGCCGAATCTAATCATCTTTGAACTAATCGGAGTCCAAACAGCCCAGAAACCTTGTTTCCTCAATTGCAACATGGATCAATTATCCCACTGAGCCTGGCAGACTACAGCAGCCGCAGAAATCTCATCTGCCTCACATTGATTTGGCCTTTCATATATTTGGCACTGTGTTCTTCTTGGCCCCTCAAAATGCCAGCTATGTGCAATTACTGCTGGAATGCTGAACAAAAGCCGTGCCGTGTCTCTGTGCTGGATTCAGTCTGGCCCCGGCGTAGCTGGAACTAGGTCACCACGTACTGCTGCAGCTGTGAGATGCTACAGAGCTTCACTGACAGTACTGATGCAGAGTGCAACGGCCATGGCTAGTAGCGAGCAGGGTGGCAGCACAGTTTGCTAACATGGGTTAAAACAGGCATGGTAGTTACACTAGCTGTTAAACTTAAACTACAAGCGATCTAACATTTTCATCAGTTAATTCAAACAAACTGTCCTAAATTTTAAGGATAACATGCTCTCGAATGTCACCAGGCTCAGAATAATACAGCAAAGCTACATTTAATAGACATTTTCCTTTTACCTTCAATTCTTCTTCCATGTCTGACACCTTCTTCTCCAATGCTTCCTTTTCCTACACAAGCAGACAAAATAATCATATTACGATTTTCAAAATAAACTATAAAACAATAAATAGAATGAAATTAGGTGTCATTAACTACTATGTACTTACATTAAAAAAGTTAATTGTTACATACAATGTCCTTGTGTTCATGTTGTATTGCAATGTAGTCATATATTTAAGTACCAGGTAATAATAATTAAATACATAGGGTTAAGGTTGGGATTAGGTTTGGTTTAGGGTAGTTGCAAGTAATTATGCACAATTTATTGTAATTACTATAGGACACTATAAAATAAAGTTACCCAAAACACTTGTGCTGCTATTGAGGTGGATACGGGTAAGATTAGGGACAGGTTTGGTGGTATGGGTAGGTTTAAAGGTGGGTTAAGGTGTAAGGGAAGGGTCAACAGTGTGATTACAGATGTGATTACTAAAATTTATTACATGCAGGCATTTTAAAATACAAGTACAATGTAAAAAAAAAAAAAAAAAAAAAACATGTATATAAGTGCATTGTATCAAATTATTAATTGAAAATTAGTACATAGTAGTTAAAGACACTTAATATAAAGTGGGACCAAAAATTATTTGTATAATTATAATTATATTAAATAATTAAATTAAATTAAATTAAATTAAATTGTTGCTAAAATCAAGATGTCAAAGCAGAATAAAGAATTTAAAATAGTTAGGAAATATGGTTTATTGAGGTATTATGAGAACAGCATAAAGAAATATCAGTTCAAGATCTTAATCAACACTAAAGAGAACAGACTGAAATTCCTCAGAAAGTGTCAATAATGATTATATAACGATGATATTTATATATACCCTTTTCTCTGATTCAAATACAGTGGACCTCTCTGATATTCTGTCCTGCCTCTGAAACACATTCACGAAAGATTAATGAGCAAAAGAGAATAATTGCACACAGAAACAAAACTGTAAAGGAACAAAATAAAGGCATTTTAAATACATATTCAAAGTAAAATATTTAAAAAAGCTGACTGTTTTAATAAGCAATTACTGCTGGACCAGTATCTAGATATATATTATTATCTTTTCACAGACTGTGATTCCTTACGGATGCTGTGAGTTTTAACAAAGCCAGACCCTCTGGAGCCCGACTGGATTCAGAGGGCCAGCATGTGCTATTGTTTTTTAATACAGGCCCCTCCTCTTGGCAGATGATGGTCATATTGGATGATTCAAGATCATAGAAATTCTCTCTCCCCATCTACTGGGATTGTCCTCTCACCTGTGTGACTCTGTCAAGCTGTGAGCGGATTTTGGTGAGCTCCTGTTTGCTGTCGTCCAGTCGAGACTTCAGCTTCTCA
The DNA here is from genome assembly GCA_039654765.1 of Mylopharyngodon piceus. Lineage (NCBI taxonomy): Eukaryota > Metazoa > Chordata > Actinopteri > Cypriniformes > Xenocyprididae > Mylopharyngodon > Mylopharyngodon piceus. The sequence continues at coordinate 28,991,718 of CM077446.1, forward strand.
TTTTCTGCCAGTGCATCCTCATACAGCTGATAAAGTGAAACAAACAAGAAGAGACTAAATTAGCATCTCCACTGGGAGCTGTTTTCCTGTCGCTGGTCAACAGAAGACTGCTAATGGTCTGCACTGGATAAACACAGAATGCTATTAACTATTAAAAAGGAACTACATTCACATTAAGATATATGTACTATTTTGATTTTACTCTTTTTTTGATGTTAGATAAAAGTTAGACACATACTGTAAGCATTGCGTATGTCATAAAACTCCTTTGTCTTTGGGGATAGTATATGAGGAATAATATCTAATATAATGAATGTCAGTAAGTATTTTATTAATCAAAGTTATCCTGACCTTCTTATAGTCCTTGCTGGCAGAGTCGTCGTCTGTTTTGCTCAAAGAGGCGAGTCTGTTCTCTCGGCGTGTGTAGGTGCTGGTCCGAGCTGGAAGTCGGTCTGACGGAGACTCCACACCACTGGAGTCTGACCTGCTCATTAATAACAATCATCAAGTAAGCATTTTTTTATGAGTTTATCTATCAGTAAACAGAAGCAAATTAAGGAATAATGTTTTTAGACAAGGAACAGAGAAGCTTACCTTGACGCCCGGTCTTGCTACAAAGGAAAAAAAAAAAAAAGTTTGATTAAATATGCTGAAATTGTCATTTAACATAAGAAGGTGATAGCCTCATTAAACTAACAAAAAAGTACCAGAACATGGTAACACTTTAGTTTAGGGTCCAATTCTCACTAGTATTAACTAGTTGCTTATTAGCATGCATATTACTAGGATATTGGCTGTTTATTAGTACTTATAAAGCACATATTATTGCCTTATATTGCATGACCATAGTCTACATCCCTTAATCCTACCCAATACCTAAACTTAACAACTACATTACTAACTATTAATAAGCAGTAATTACACTCTAAAAATGCTGGGTTAAAAACAACTCAAGAGTTGAAAATGGACAAACCCAGTGATTGGGTTGTTTTAACCCAGCAGTTGGGTTAAACGTTTGCCCAACGTGCTGGGCAGTTTTATTTAACTCAACTATTGTTTAAAAATGACTATATGGATGGCTTAAAATGAACCCAAAATAGGTTGGAAATTAAAAATCAGACACATAATTACTAGAGGCAACAATAATAATAATCAAAAGGTGAACATTTATTAACAAGCAGTTTAATTATTATTCAATAAACATTAATAAATGTTCATTTATTAAATATATTAATAAATGTTAATTTCCAATATACTTTGGGTTAAAGCAAGCAATACAGTAATTTTTAAACAATAGTTGGGTTAAATAAACTACCCAGCAGGATGGGCAAACATTTAACCCAACCACTGGGTTAAAACAACCCAATCGCTGAGTTTGTCCATTTTCATCCCAACTTGGGTTGTTTTGAACCCAGAATTTTTTAGAGTGTAGGTTTATTGGGGCAAAAGTCATAGTTAATAGTTAGTTAATAGTAAGAATTGGGCCCTAAACTAAGGTGTGACCAAAATATCTCATTTGTGTTTCGAAAATGAAAGAAAGTCTGTTGGGTTTGGAATGACATAATTTGGTTAAACTTTATTTTGATATAAGTAACTATAAGTAACTTTGCAACTACATGTCAACTAACTGTAATTAATTAGTAGACTGTTAGGATATCAGGGTTGTAGAATAAGATGCACTTGCAAAGTTACTTATAGTCAATAGAATGTCTGTTGGAGAAACATCAAAATAAAGTGTTAGCAGATATTAAGAAGACAATCTACTAATACTCTAATGACTGCTAGTTGACATTATTATTATTAAAAAGTGCACTTTTTAAAAGTGTACTTAATGTGTTAAGAAACAGTCATGAAAATGTACTCTCTTTAAGTTCACTTTAGTGGCCTTCAGTAATACACTGTAAAACCTTGCTGTAAAAAATGGCCAAATTCTGACAGTAACATGCCATTTTCCATTAAAACAGTAATATACCATAGGAAAAAAAAAAGAAAAAAGCATTCTGGGAAATATTGTTGTTTATTTCTTTCATACATGTACAGAAGTTCTTGTTGAGAATTAACAGATTTAGATGTTGGTGTTTTTTTTTTTTTTTTTGAAAATAATAAAGTTTGTAGTTACCATTATGGTGATTGGTGTTTGCTTTATTTGGGCTTTTGACCCTTGATTCTTTAACATTAGTTTTTCTGGCTGCTGTGACAGTGTGTTTATAAAGAAGCACATTTGTTATAGAGAGAGAGAGAGAGAGAGAGAGAGAGAGAGAGAGAGAAAGAGAGAGAAAGTTAATCAGATGTTTTTTGCTGTTGTGACAATGCCATAATGCCAAATCTTTTTTTATTGCCACCATTGTTGAGATTTATGTGCTGATTTTTGATATCTGTGTGTGTCTAAATGGCATAGCTCTGTTTTGTTTGTTTTTTTTGTGTACATGATGTGTTTAAAAAATCCTTCATTATAACTGATTGCTGTTGGAACTCTTGCTGTTGTTTCACAGTGGTGATAACGTAAAATTTAAGCCTGTTAATAATGTAACACTTTTGATAAGAGATTAAACACTGGATGAGATCAGTGAATTTTCATAACAAATGTGACTTTGCAAAACACAGTTAAAGCAGCCAGAGGGAGAAAAAAAAAAAAAAAAAAAAAAAACTGATGTTAAAAATTCAAGGGTCAAGAGCCCAACTAAAGCAAACACTGAGCTCCATAATGGTGACATCAAATCACACATCAACATCTAAACTTCTGTTAATTCTCAATAAGAACTTCTGTAGATGTATGACAGAAATAAAGTCAAACTGGTTAGTAATAAGTGTAATAAGGTGTAATGGCTGGAAGTCAGTTGTAGTTGTTGTTTCTGCTCGTCTCTTCTCTTTTTTTCTGTTCTTGTTGTTCCTCTTCCCTTCAGTAATTCTGCTTGTTAACAGCAGGTGTTCATCACTAATGTTACATATTCAACACTTACATATTCACTTAATTATCTCATTGCAACACAGAGTCAATGTTACTTTTACTCTTTGTAATGTGAACACTACAGTATTTTCCTGTGGAGTTTAAAGGGTTAAAGGTGTAAGATAAAAAGACACACCCAAGTTATACTGGCAACACTGTTGCCAGTAGTTTACAGTAAAATTGTGTTTTGTGGGTCACCATTGTGCTGAAAAGTAGAGCCTGTGCTTCAGTCCAGGATAAGATCAAGAAACATTGATATTATACTGCATGTTGCTTTATTTAACAGGCGGTGACTGTGTAGTTGCTGATCCAGTGAAAATCTCTTTATTTATTTATTTATTTTTAGTGGTCTCAAGTGAAATAAATTCACAGTAATACTATGCTCACATTATTAGCACATGATAAATATTAGTTTATAAATTTAATGACAGTTGGCCAATTTAAGACAGTCAGTTTCTTCAAATGAATCAAATTAACTCGAGTTTTATTTTAGTGCATTTGGGGTATTTTAAAAGTAGATTACATTTAAGAACTGTACAATTAACAGTATATTACTGGCAACAGTAATATTTACTGGTAACAGTGTATTTTACCATTAATTTACAGGTCAATGTTTTACAGTGTATATTATCTGCAAGAACAGAATTTAAAAAAAAAAAAAATAAGTTTAAGATTTGAAGTACACTACAAGTGTATATTTAATACAATTAAGTGCATTTTTTTCACAGTGGAAGGTTTGTTTTGCATTGCATCAATCTAATCACTTATCTGAAAAGCTAATATTTGTGAACAAATCTAAGTTTGTTTGTTTTTTTAGTTTTTAAGTGTAATTGAATGTGATACAATTGAGCTGCAACAGCAGGTCAAACTGAGTCTGCTAGACTTATTAGTCTGTCAACAGGAGTCTGTCATGCAAAAGCCTGGAGCAAGAGTATGATTTCATGCAGTCACAAACTTGTGCATGTGTGTCTACATAAAAATGACATTATGTCACAAAGTGTTTTTTATTACACCCACTTTCTCTCAGTTGAAATCACACCAACTCCAGTTAGCAATGACAGCACAACAGTTCATTGCAGGAGGATTTGTTCTCTAATAAATGTTCTATTGTAATAAATTGTTGCTAATTTTTATAAGATAAAGATTTCTTTCCTACATTTTCCTTGAGCATATAGATCAGTTTGTATTTATGGGAGCTAATCTTGTGGACAGTAAATCTTCTGAAAGAATATTTAATAGGCTTCCATTTTGGGTACATGTTTGTACGTAGACACATATTGTAAACAACACCATCCACCATCAGAGTTTGGATGACCTTTCATCCTAACTGAGTATGTGCATAGATGGTAAATGACTCATGTAAAGGTCTGACAGTCCAAGCAGAAACATCCATAACAAAGATGGGAGGCTACAAACCACTCATAATTTAGTTAAACTACAGTCAAGCTGCTTGGCGGGTGCAGATTCCACACAGGTCTGGTAATATGTTCTCTTTGCTTCAGATTTAAGGCTGTTGAGTCCAGAGAGAAAGCTAGAGAAGGAAAGGCAGAGAAAGATCCCTCTCTGTTCCTCTGCTAAAGACAGCACATCCTGTTTGGACACTGCACAGCACACTTGATTATGCATCAGAGAGGAATAACAGTCCACTGTCTCCACTGTCTGAGGGGGACCTCTGAACAACACCAAAAAAGGACATGCAGAATCAGTCACTACAGCCGGACAAGGTTTGGCAGAGAAAAAGAAGAGCTTTTCATGTACTCACAAAACTAATTACAGCAAATGAGATCTGTTAAATGAGATGGTTCTGTGACTACAGGAACTTTGAGACACTTTTCACACTCTCATTAGTTTAATTTGTCCACTAACAATGTCCAGCAGTGTAAATGTACACAGCCTCACTGGAGAATTCTGTCATTTTTGTCTTTTTTTTTCTTTTCTGAGATCATTCCTGAAAAAGAAGTGTGCTTAGTTGTATATACATTTTTAATGTACTTGCAGATAATATATTAATGAAATAAAACACCGCATAAACTTAAAGAGTTCACTTTCAAGACTGTTTCTTAACAAACTTAAGTACACTTTTAAAAAGTGCACTTTGTAATTGTCAAAATTAAAAGTACATTTCAAATCATGTTTTAATAAACTTTGACGTGTTGACTAACATACTAAAGCACATGTAAATTACTCGATTATAATTTAACTGATTATAATTTAATACATGACACCATAAATGTTTCTCAGTACATTCAGCCGTACACTATATATTTTAAAGACAATAGAAGTAATTATGAAATGACAAGGTATAAAGATGAACTTAAGTCCTACTTAAGTGGGGCAAAAAATGCATATGCATTTAAAGTAAAAAACATTTTCATTTAATTGCAGATAACATGCAATTAAGATACATTATATTCATTTTGCACTTAAGTATATTATTTTGAAGTATATTAATAAGTACTCTTTTCAAAAGCATGCTAAAGTATACTTCTTTTCACAAGGGTTTGCATCACATCTCAAATAATGTCTACCAACATCTATGATGAAAATGAAGGTGGTTGAAATTACTACCAATTTATGTATCATAAGTACACATAACTAAAAAATATTTTAACTTTTGCACAAAATTAGCTTGACTTAAAGGATTAGTTCACTTTCAAATGAAAATTACCAGAAGCTTTACTCACCCTCAAGCCATCCTAGGTGTATATATGATATGATATATGATGAACACAGAAAGAAACATGTCAGTTCCATTTTTTCTGTAAGTTGAATACGGGAGGCGGTCTGGCGGAAGCTAGATATTTGACTTCATAACTTGTTAAATATGTTTTGTTTTTTGTTTTTTTACACAAACACATCACTTCGCTTCAGAAGGCCTTTATTAACCCTCCGGAGCCATATGGAATATGTTTATGATGGATGGATGTGGATGGAGACACTTTCTTCAGCTCATACTCGTTTGGTAACGCATGCTGCCATTATAAAGCTCGAATGCGTCAGGATATTTATTAATATTTCTATGATTGTGTTCATCAGAAAGAAGAAAGTCATATACACCTAGGATGGTTTGAGGGTGAGTAAAGCTTGGGCTAATTTTCATTTGAAAGTGAACTAATCCTTTAAATAGAGGCACAATAAAAATGTTCACATCATGTGTCTCATTTTATTCAAGCTCTGACACAATTGTCTCTTTGTTAACAATGTACACTACTAATATGATGATTACTAAATTAATAAAACTTTATTAGTGACAAAATTTTTGGTCATACAGAAATTCATGGCATGACTGAGGGCCAGACATTTTTGATATAAATCCATTTTCACACAATGCATTTTGAAATGGCTTATTATTTTAGTAATTGTTTAGATTAACATTTTATATGCAATGAGGTAGAGGTCTGCGCGGGACTGTTTTTTTCGTCCCGCTCCCACAAGGTTCTATTCCGCACGCACCGCTCCCGCCTAAAATTCACATTAGATTGTTTCCAGAATCTCGCATTTAAACTTCCCCTGAAGAAAGAGAGTGATTGGGGATAACAAATATAAAATGTTGCATAGCATAGGCTATACAAGACTTTTATTTGTTATTTGTCTTATGATGCTGTCAACACCCTAAAAAATGTCAGAGAAAAAATGTCACAAAGAATAATAGGCTAAATATCACAGAGAAAAATAGGCTAAATTAAATAGCCTACAACATGTCCCTCAAAAATATAGGCTAAGCCAAAAATACATATAAACGAAAACCATTGGCTTACTAGCTATACTGCAAAATGAAATCTTTTTTAACATCCACGCAAGAACAGAATGACGTTGACTGATGACCGTTTCAGAACGTCTCTCCTCTAAAATCCGATCACAAAGGTTGAATGTTCTCTGAAGGTGCACTAGCGCAGACCTCTAATGCAAAGAACATTTCTTGCCAGGTTTCTCAGGACAGGGAACTGGGGACTGTGTCAACGCCACCACTGCAGAAAGTTTTGTTCACTTCAAGTTCAAGCACAGATGCACTGATATAAAAGCATCTCGGGAGCGACCGGGTTATTGTCAGACAGCCCGCTCCCGCCTAAAGTACACTATAGTTACCGACCGCAATCCCCCTTTCATTCAAAATTTAATCCCGCGCAGCAAGAAATCCTATCAGGTCCCGCGGGAGAGCCACGGGAATGCAGACCTCTACAATGAGGTGGAAAATCAGACGAGTTTATATCGTGATCGATCCTGAAGACATCCGCAATCTACTTTTCAAGTCAATCGTAGAGATTGTGATCTTTTATGTCCTAGTAATAATGTTAAAATACAGCAATGACTGCCTAAGAGATGGCTGTGCTGACTGGCCAAATTATATCATGTGTCTTTCATGCGTGGTGATGCATATGAAAAACAATTCAACAGCAGTAGGGCTGTGCGATGAATCAAATTTTAGTTTGAAAACGTGATAATCAAGATAAAATGATCATTGTGAGCAATCATTCTTTTCCTTTAAAGCGGTGTGCTTTCGCCCGTCCTTAAAAGCCTAAACTTAACGTCCAAATCAGTCAAATCATGTAACGTGACTGTCGTAAAATTCAGTCTACTGCGGGACATGCTTTATTTTAAAAAGAGTTATTAAAAGCGCATTAAACTGCGAAAGAGACTGATCCCCACACGCTTTCTTTGTGCATGCTGCGAGACGGAGCGGAACACAGACGAGCAAAGTATACTTGGGGTTTCAGGTGCGTGCCTAAATGGTCAAATATACACAAAAATATGTCAAAATGTCTGTCTTAGCAAGTATTTACATAAAGACAGACAGTTGTCTTAAGTGAATAAACAGTTGGGAAAGAAGTCGGATGTGTGTCATTGGTTTAGATCCATGCATTCGGTCTTAAAGCCTAATGCAAATACCTGCTCCTTTCTGTGTCATTAATGTTAAACAAAAGACAAAGACAAAATCACTCACTGCTCTTGACTGAATAATTTCAGTAGTTTTAATAAGAATCAATGTATATTTAATTCATACAGTGAAGACTATGCAGTGTTTTAAAGTTTAACTCAATGCAATACTGTGTTTTAAATTGTGCAAATAGATAAGTCCATAGGCCTGTTCCAGTCTGGATATTCTTGATATTGTATTATAGTACATCTCAAAATTGGGAAGATTGCGATTCAGATTGTGATTGTTTGTTATAATATTGTGATATGAAATTTTGGGAAGATTGCCCACCCCTAATATGTAATAATACAAAATAAGTACATTTGCAACTACATGTCAATTAGCAGTCATTAGAGTATTAGTAGATTGTCTGCTTAATATCTGCTAACACTTATTTTTATGCTTCCAACAGACATTATACTGACTAAAATGTACATTTGCAACTACAAGTCAACTTATTCTATTAATCCGAACCTTAAAGCCTAACCCTAACCTAACAGTCTACTAATACTCTAATGAGAGTTAGTTGATATGTAGTTGACAAGTTACTTATAGTTAGTAGAATGTCTAAAGTGGACCATTGAAATAAGGTGTAACCTTACTTTATGATGGATATTTTATGAAGATTGAAACTCTGGGACAAGTGTAAAACAACAAAATCTAAACAGATAGGACATATGAAAAGTAGATAAATGATTAAAGGGTTAGTTCACCCAAAAATGAAAATTCTGGCATTAATTACTCACCCTCATGTCGTTCTACATCCGTAAGACCTTAATTCATCTTCAGAACACAAATTAAGATATTGTTGATGAAATCCGATGGCTCAGTGAGGCCTCTATTGAGAGAAAAGCCATTGAAACTCTCAAGGTCCATAAAGGTACTAAAAACATATTTGAAACAGTTCATGTGAGTTCAGTGGTTCTATCTTAATATTATAAAGCGACAAGAATACTTTTTGTGAGCCATAAAAACAAAATAACGACTTTTCAACAATATCTAGTGATATGCCGATTTCAAAACAATGCTTTAGAGCTTTACGAATCGAATCAGTGGATTGGAGCGCCAAAGTCACGTGATTTCAGCTGTTTAGCCATTTGATAGGAGATCCGAATCACTAATTCTAAACAAATGATTCATAAAGCTCAGAAGCTTCATGAAGCAGTGTTTTGAAATCGGCCCATCACTAGATATTGTTGAAAAGTCGTTATTTTGTTTTTTTGGCACACAAAAAGTATTGTAGAAAAGAGAACATGGCCCCTTTAAGTGTTTTAGTTACCCTTTCTGTGATCTAGTCTCTTATTGGTTGTTCACTTACGCACTCTTTTGTATAGAGCGTAAAGTAACATTTTTTCTTTAGTTAGTTTTTGGGGTCGCTCGCATGCTCATCGCACGACGGAAAACTGCCGTCCTGTGCCGGATCAAGAGCACCTAGCAGCCGCATCAAGTTCATATAAAGTTTGTGTTCATGAACTATACTGTTGGTGAGTGCGCTGTGAACTGTGACTTACATCTGTGCAGAAGTTCAGTAAACTCTGTGAACGAATTCCCTTGTCGTGGCTCATTTCACCCGCGTTTCCCACTGCATCGACCCAAATCAGTAGCACGACAACTGGTGTCAGAAGCGGGGATTTATCTGGATGTGTTTGAAACTCCGTAAATTAACCCGGAAGGATGTCGGATATTGGCAAAATAACATATGACAGCAGTGGATGTTGCAGTCGCAAGCTAATTTGTTAGCGCTTCTTCAAGACCAGGCCGGAGGTGCGAGGTGGCTGACGTCATCATGCCCGATGAGAACCGTGTTGACTCAACTACACTGAATTGCCAGAGACATTAAGAAAATCAAATGCTCCGAGGACGTCTGTGAGAATAACTGACTGAAAAACAAATTAAGACAAAACTATATAGATAAAAAAAAAAACGCTTCACCATTCTTCAAGACCAGGCCGGAGGTGCGAGGTGGCTGACGTCATCGCGCCCGATGAGAACTGTGTTGACTCAACTACACCGTGAACTATCAGAGGCATTAGAAAAATAAATGCTCCTGGAGGACTTCTGTGAAGATAATTGACTGTAAAAAAAACAAAAACAAGAAAACAACAAAAAAAAAAAACAAGAAAAAAAAACAAGAAAGAAAAAAAACCATTTCACCATTGCCCTCAGAGAATCCAGAGAGGTCACGCAACATTACAAGTGGGCCATTTGCTGCTGAGCTGGAAGTCATACAACAGAGAGCACGTACTTCAGGCCCCACCAGAGCTACCCCCTCCATAGAGACAAGTGTTAGACATCGAAGTAGTGAGCGTGGCTCTCAGCTACTGCCACCTACATACGCCGTTGAACAAAGACACAGTATTCTTCCTCATCAAGGCCAAGTCATCCCTCAAGAGAGTCCCAGAGCAAAGCTCGCTATTTTTGATGGTAGTGGGGACTGGGAATCGTTTCTAGTACCATTTGAACGGCAGGCCAGGAAGTATGGTTGGAGTGGAGCCCACATGGTGGATTATTTGCATGAATGTCTGAGGGGGGCAGCAATTAAGTATATCTGTTCACTTCCTGAGCATATTCGAGACGACTACATTCTTCTTAAAGAGCAGCTAACTCAACGTTTTGGTCAGCAAGACCCCCCAACCACAATTAAAAGGAAGCTGGGAGAACTCCACCAGTTTAAAGAGTCGGCAGCAGAGTTTGCAGAAGAGGTACAACGCTTAGTCACCTTAGCATACCCTGGTGTGCAGCTCGATCTGCAAGATCAACTTGCCACAGATTTCTTCCTTAAGGGGCTTCGTAACCAAAAGGTGGCTTATGAAGTAATGAGCAGAGATCCTCATTCATTAGTGGAGGCTCAAAGACTTGTAGAGGCCCATGAGCACAATTATCGAGCCACCGTGGGACGTGATGTTGATGCAAAAAGCAGAGCCAGGCGTATTTCCTGGGCAGATGATGATGAAGTGTCCAGTGAAACTCCAGCAGCATCACGCAGGGTGCAGAGTCCAACTTACATCACTGCAGACCAGCTAGCTCTTCTTTCGCAGAAAACTGCATTCCTAACAGAAACAGTGGAGAGAATTAGTAAGAACTATGTGACTGCTGACCAGTTTCACCTCCTGATGGAAAAGATGGAGCAGCTACAATCAAAACTAGATAATGCTGTGGCCAAGGAGCCAAGAAAGCTAGAAGAAGCAAATCAGGAAAAGAGGCGAGGTCGGTCTCCCATACAAAGTGGAGCAGCACAAACCAAGTCCTACTCACCAAGTCCCAGCCGTGTTGGAACAGGTTTGTGTTATCACTGTGGTGAAGAAGGACATTTTCGCAGAGAGTGTGTGAGGCTGTCAACCCCGCCACCCAACTCCAGTCCAAGTAGTAAGGAGCAGAACCGCAGTACTGCTCCAAGGGATCTAGTAAGCTGGAGAAGCCAGTCCCCTACACCACAGGTGGGACGCACTGTGTCAACTGTGAACAGCATTCTGTGAAAGCCGTTGTAGACACAGGAGCTGAAGCAACGGTTATCTCAGAAACCTTGTATCAGCAGTTTCCCTTTAATAAGCAGACAGCTTTAACACAGACATGTCTCCATAATGCAGAATCAGGGAAAGACATGAGCGCCAAAGCTGGGCTAAAAGTTAAATTCCAAATCGGTACATGGCTTCTGGAAGTGTTGTCACAACCATGGAGCAACGGGTGATTGTAAGGCTTTGCAATCTTTCCAGCAATAAGACCACCTTGCTGAAAGGAGCCTGTCTTGGTCTCTTGGTTGAAACCTATCCAGATGAGAGCTCATCACATTATACAGAGCAAGAAGAGGACTGTAGCGTTCAAGAGCAGAGTGATGACACAATTTATTCGGAACTAAGAAGACTGTCAACTGCCACTGACTTACCTGAGCACCTCCAAGCCCTTTATGCTGCTTCAAGTGGAACATTAAATGAAGAACAACAACAGCGATTTGTTGAGCTCTTGCTCTCATACAGATTTCTTTTTGCCGTTTCAGATGCTGACCTTGGTTTCCTAACAGCTGTTACACACAAAATAAATACTGGAGCTGCTGGGCCAGTACACCAGCCAGTAAGACGGACTCCACTCGGATTTCAAGGGGAAGAGGAGAGGCATCTCAAAGCTATGCTGGAAGTAGGAGTCGTTACACCTTCCTCCTCAGAGTGGGCGTCCCCTGTCGTGTTAGTACATAAAAAGGATGGTGGAGTCCGCTGGTGTATTTACTATCGGCACCTAAGCAGCCTGACAACTAAGGATGCTTATCCTCTCCCCAAGATTGAGGAATGCCTGGATGTCCTTGGTGGTGCTTGTGTCTTCTCTACCCTAGACCTCCAGTCCGGGTACTGGTAAATTGCAGTAGATGAAATGGACAGACCAAAGACAGCTTTCATCACTCGCTATGGCCTGTATGAATACACCCGTATGCCCTTTGGATTGTGCAATGCTCCAAGCACTTTCCAAAGGGCAATGGAGTTCGTTCTTCGAGGACTTCAATGGGAAACCCTTCTGATTTACTTGGATGACATCATCATCCTGAGTAAAGGAGTAGACAAGAGCATTGATCACCTTGCACTCGTATTCCAATGCCTTGACAGTTATGGGTTGAAGCTGAAGCTGTCCAAGTGTCACCTACTCAAAGACGAAGTCCTTTTTCTGGGCCATGTGGTCAGTGGTGAGGGTATACGCCCCAACCCAGCTTTGATTAAGGATGTAGACACGTGGAAAACCCCCACAAGTGTGCATGAGCTAAAGGCGTTCCTTGGACTGTGTAACTACTACAGGAAGTTTGTTCCAGCATTTTCTGAGCTGGCCAGCCCTTTAAATGAACTCCTTCGAAAAGACATTCATGTGGACTGAGGAGCACCAGAATGCCTTCACACAGCTCAAGGAAAGATTGACTTCTGCACCAATACTGGGGTATCCTTCAACAGAAGGGAAATACATTCTGGACACAGATGCGTCAAATCACAGCATCGGAGTAGTGTTATCACAACTCCAGCGGGGAGAGGAAAGAGTTATCACCTACGCAAGTACCCACCTTACCCCAGCTCAGAAAAGATACTGCGTAACGAGACGAGAGTTGCTAGCTGTTGTCTGCTACACCCGCCAATTTCGACACTACCTGCTTGGTAAGAAGTTCCTTTTACGCACTGATCACAACAGCCTTACCTAGTTGTTCCGTTTCAAACACCATGAGGGACAGCTTGCTCGATGGCTGGAAGAGCTGAGCCAGTATGATCTCGACATTGAGCACAGGGCTGGAAAACACCATTCAAATGCTGATGCGTGGTCAAAACGTGATGGTGAGATTCCCAATATGTGTAACTGTTATCAGGCAGGGAAGAATGTTTCAGATTTGCCATGTGGAGGTTGTCAACATTGCCAAAGACTCCATGACCACTGGGAGAGGTTTGAAGAAGACGTTGACGATGTTGTGCCACTTGCAGTAAGGCGCATTGAGTGTGAAACAGAGAAACACAATGACATCAATGAACACAATGACATCTGCACAGGCGAAGAGAACAGATCAGTTTCAGAGTTGCTTGGAGCCCCACATGTTAACTGGTTAGAAACCACTACCAAAGAACAGCTGGCTCAAGAACAAAAAGCTGATCCCGACCTCTCAATCTTGCATGAGTGGAAAAATAGTGGAACCATTCCCACAAAGGAGCAGGTAGCATTGAAAAGTCCAGCAGTAAGGAAATACTGGCTGTGTTGGCCGCAAGTCGAATTACACCAAGGTGTTCTCTTCTATCGTTGGGAAAGACCTGGAGGACTCAGCCCTTCCCTGCTGTTACTAGTACCAGCTTCAATGCAAACAGAAGTGTTGCAAGCCTACCATAACCCGCCCCAGTCTGGCCATTTGGGGGAAGGCAAAAAGTTAGAGCGACTCCGTCAGAGTTTTCACTGGTATGGCATGAGTGGAGATGTACATTTGTACATACAACGGTGCAAACACTGCAATGCCTGTAAATCTGCAGGACCTACTAAGAGAGCCAAACTTCAAAATTACCAAGCAGGGGCCCCAATGGATCGGATCCACATTGATATACTGGGTCCATTTCCTGTGTCCAGTTCTGAAAACAAGTATGTTCTCATCATCATTGACCAATTCATTCGATGGGTGGAGGCATTTCCTATTCCAGACCAAGGCGCAGAAACAACAGCTAGGACATTAGTTTATGAGTTCATTTCCCGTTTTGGTGCACCACTCGAACTGCACACAGACCAGGGTCGCAATTTTGAAAGTTCACTATTCAAGAATGTTTGCAGTCTTTTGCAGATCACAAAAACAAGGACGACCTCTTACCACCCTGCCTCAAATGGGCAAGTTGAGCGGTTCAACCACACACTCCTTCAGATGATTCGCTGCTATGTGAACCAGAATCAGAAAAACTGGGATGAGCATCTTCCTCTACTTACATCAGCATATCGTAGCTCCCAACATGCAGTCACGGGATTCACACCAAATAGGCTGATGCTCGGAAGAGAAGTCTACCAACCTCAGGATCTACGGTCTGGCATAGCAGAGCAGAGGTCAGATAGTTTGGCAGTTCCCGATTTCCTGTACAACTTGGAAAAGGGCTTAAGAGAAGCACATAATGCTGCCAGAGAGCACCTCCGAACAGCTCAACAACGTCAAAAGAAGGCGTATGATCTCAGATCTCAAGAGAGGACGTATAATGTGGGAGATCTTGTGTACGTGAGGGACAGCACCAAAAAGAAGGGACAAAGTCCAAAACTCCAAGCACCTTGGAAAGGGCCCTTTGTGATATCTGCCTGCTGTGGCCTGGTGCTTTATGAGGTCCAGGGGTTATGACACAAGAGAATCATGCATCATGACCGTCTTAAGCCTTATGACTGTGAGGTGATTCCAGCATGGGTTAAGTGTCAAAGGAGTCAGATCCTGCAAAAGACCAAAGATACCACTAGTAATCCTATAATTCAAGAGCCTCTGCTTGATCCTGAACAGCTCGCAACCCAGTACAGCAGTGAAACAGATTCAGTTTCTTCTGACCCTGAGCCCAAGGAAAACCAGGACAAAGGAAGAAAACATCAACCAGCAGCTCTTCGACGAAGGCAAAAAGAAAGGGAACTTGGGCTAATGTCAGACCTAGGACAAGAAGAGACAATCAAGAGGACAAACAAAGGAAGAGAAATTCGTAAGCCTGCAAGATACAATAATTAAAAAAAATAAATAAATGACCGTGTTTCAGACTTTCAGTTAAGTACTAGTACTTATGGATTGTTATTTCAGAGTTAACGCCTTGAAGGACTTTTCCAGACTAAAGATACTGTTTATTATTACATGCACTATTTCTTAGTTACTGTTATTATGCTATTTTTACTGAAGGGACTCAGTACTGTTAAAAGAGGGGGGATAGTGTAGAAAAGAGAACATGGCCCCTTTAAGTATTTTAGTTCCCATTCAGTCGGTCACGTTCGACATACGTCGGACAGACCGACGAATAGGAATCTCGCTAGAGAGGCCAATCTGCTTCGAGTGTAACTAAACGAGCCAATGCACATTGGCATGCAATCATATGCATCAGCTGCTCGCCTCGCAGCGCGGGTATTTAATGAGCAGCAGGTGCGTTGCATCTTCAGCTTTTCGCTTCGGAGCCGAACAGATGCGTCTGTGTGTTTCTGCAAGCAAGTGTCTTCTAGACGAGTCCAGCTCTTCATACTGCTCTTCTCTCGGTGCGGGCGGACAGCATAGCAGCGGGGTCGAGTCCTCTCTTTCTTTGATTATTTTTCTTTTTTTGCTTTATTTGAGCAAAGCTGTTCCCAGCTGTAAGGGGCTGTTTTCACGGCTGGTAATGGTGCGCTTTGAGCGCTGAATAGCTGTTCTTACAGCTGGTAAGAGCAGCGTCTTCAAAGAGAGGAGAGCACACGACAGGCTGCACACAATCCCTGTCTGTGTTGCCGTGGCCGTTCCCCTGCGTGCTTCAGCACTTTTAAAGAGTAAGTCCCTGAAAGAGCTTACACAAGTAGAGCTTGCGTCTTTTTAAAGATGACATTCTACTTGTGTGTTTCTGGATGCGGTCGTTACCTGGCACCGAGGGATTGTCACGATCGCTGCATCATGTGTCTGGGCTTAAAGCACGCTGAGGCAGCGTTCGTGGATGAGTCATGTACCCATTGTGGGAAGATGACCATCTCGGAGTTGCGATCAAGACTCCAGTTCCTGCAAAGGGGTGGAGTCCCAGTGCCGCTGCCTCGTTCCAATCCTCCTCAGAGGGTTGCTTCGGGTAGCGGCGCTGGTGATCTGAGGATTACAGTGAGAGCGCTTCCTTCGGGGAACCAACCCCCTAGGAACCCTCACTCCTCCTGCACTCCGCAGCCAGTAGAGCTGCCGGGGGAGCGCGGTGGGCCATCTCAAGGGTGTGCACCATCCGTATCCTTCGGAGCTCCCCCCAATGACCGGATGTCGATAGCTGCATCGGAGGGTGAGCCAGATTTTTTTGGAGATGACGAGTCGGCGCGGTTGCCTCCTTCGGGAACGGTAGCTGTGCCCGATTCGGATCCGGAGATGATGGCTATGCTTTCCCGGGCCGCCAACAGGGTCGGGCTCGTGTGGAACCCTCCACCGTGTCCCGAGCCCTCGAGGTTGGACGATTGGTATCTCGGGGTGGCGCGTGCTGGTTCTCAGCCACCCACCCTGGTTCCTTTCTTCCTGGAGGTGCATGAAGAACTCACCGGTACATGGACGGCACCTTTTACTGCCCGAAACCATTCCGGTGGGTCCTCCTCCCTCACCACCCTTGATGGCGGTGTGGCGAAGGGTTATACGCGCATCCCCCATGTGGAACGGGCCGTTGTCACAACCACCTGGCGGGGGGAGCCGTCTCTCCCTTCCCGGGCCTGTAAGCACTCGTCGCATCTTACTGGCAAGGCTTACCAGGCCTGCGGGGAAGCCACTTCCGCCTTACACGCTATGGCGTTGTTGCAGGTCCATCAGGCCAAGGCACTGAAGGGCCTGGACAAGGGTGGTCATGATCCACAAGTTCTCCAGGAACTTCGTGCTGCGACGGACCTCGCGCTTCGTGCGACGAAGGTTACGGCGCGGTCAGTGGGTCGTGCGATGTCCACTTTGGTGGTCCAGGAACGCCATCTCTGGCTGTGTCTGGCCGACATGAGGGATACCGACAAGGTCAGGTTTCTTAATTCCCCCGTGTCCCAGACCGGCCTCTTCGGCGACACGGTCGAGAACTTCGCCCAGCAGTTCTCGGCTGTACAGAAGCAGACTGAGGCCATCAGTCACATCCTGCCGCGGCGGTCAGCTGCTGCGTCCACCCATCCGCCGCGGGCAGCACCTCAGCCTGCTCGTCGCCGAGGGCGCCCCCCTGCGGCTGCCCCCGCTCCCGCGCCGCAGCAGCAGCCTCCATCCAAGCGGCACCGTGGAGCCAGTCGCAAGCGGGGTGCCCAGCCCGTCCAGGCCCCCGCCAAGAAGGATGGTAAAGCCAAGAGCAAGACGCCCTAGGACGGGCGACCCGGAGATGGTAGGGACTGCTCTTCAGGAGGTGGTGACCGCACCACTCCTTCCCCCGGAGGAGGGCCGGGTGGTAAATCCTTTGTTTCAAATTTTTAAAAAAAGGGTTCCCTTCATCTCCGGGTCCGAAGAGGGCTCGGAAAGCAGTGGGAGGGCAAGAACCTCTCCACTCTCATCCCCCTCTTCCTTCGCCAGAGGGCAGCAGCGTGCAGTTCGAGAAGGCGGCCAAGGCCTCTCCTGCGCCCCCTGCCCGACCTTGGAACCAGATAAGTGTTGCTCAGCACACTGTGACCCCGCTACGGGCCGCCTCATTAAGAGAGCCTCCCGAGCTGCGTCCCTGCGTTCCACCTCGCTGCCCCACTGCGGGTACGCCTACGGTTCCTTTGATCCCGCTTGTACGGTCTCTGCGAGCCTGGTTAGCGCTCCCCAGTCCCCCCAAGTTCAGAGGCGTCCACTTCACTTCAGTGAAAGCTGTCGATGCCCATGTCTTGCGTGCGGAGATCGCAGTCCTACTGGCGAAGGACGTGATAGAGCCGGTCCCTCCAGCCGATATGAGGTCAGGGTTCTACAGTCCCTACTTCATTGTACCCAAGAAAGGCGGTGGGTTACAACCAATCTTGGACCTGCGAGTTTTGAATCGGAGCCTCCACAAGCTACTGTTCAAAATGCTCACGCAGAAACGCATTTTCGAGTGCATCCGTCCCCAAGATTGGTTTGCAGCGATCGACCTGAAGGACGCGTACTTTCATGTCTCGATTCTACCTCGACACAGGCCGTTCCTGCGCTTTGCGTTCGAGGGTAGAGCATATCAGTACAAGGTCCTACCCTTCGGGCTGGCCGTCTCCCCGCGTCTTCACGAAGGTCGTGGAGGGAGCCCTTGTTCCCATGAGAGAACAGGGTGTTCGCATCCTCAACTATCTCGACGACTGGCTTATTTTAGCGCAGTCTCGGGTTCAGTTGTGCGAAAACAGGGACCTGGTGCTCAGTCACCTCAGCCAGTTGGGCCTTCAGGTCAACTGGGAAAAGAGCAAACTCTCCCCTGTGCAGAGGACCTCTTTTCTCGGTATGGAGTTGGATTCGGTCGAACAGATAGCACGCCTCACAGAGGAACGTGCTCAGTCGGTGTTGAACTGCCTGAATACGTTCAAAGGCAGGACAGCGGTCCCACTGAAATTCTTTCAGAGGCTCCTGGGGCATATGGCAGCAGCAGCGGCAGTAACCCCACTTGGTTTGCTTCATATGAGACCGCTTCAGTACTGGCTTCACGGCCGAGTCCCGAGATGGGCGTGGCAACGCGGCACGTTCCGAGTGGCAATCACTTTGGAATGCCGCCTAACCTTCAGCCCGTGGTCAGACCCCTTGTTTCTTCGGGCAGGAGTGCCCCTAGAGCAGGTGTCCCGGCATGCTGTGGTGTTCACAGATGCCTCTGCCGCTGGCTGGGGTGCCACGTACAACGGGCATGCAGTATCAGGGGTTTGGACGGGCCCCCAACTGCATTGGCACATCAACTGCCTCGAGTTGCTAGCAGTACGCCTTGCCCTGAGCTGCCTGAAAGGGCCGTTACGGGGAAAGCATGTGCTGGTCCATACGGACAACACTGCAACTGTGGCGTACATCAACCGTCAAGGTGGTCTACGCTCCCGTCGCATGTCGCACCTCGCCCGCCATCTCCTCCTTTGGAGTCAGAAGCATCTGAGGTCGCTTCGCACCATTCATGTTCCTGGTGTGCTCGACCGTGTGGCCGACGAGCTCTCATGAGCTGCGCTGCCGGGAGAGTGGCGACTCCACCCCCAGGTGGTCCAGCTGATTTGGAGGGAGTTCAGAGAGGCTCAGGTAGACCTGTTTGCCTCGCCAGAAACCTCTCACTGCCAGCTGTTTTACTCCCTGTCCAAGGGTACACTCAGGACAGATGCACTGGCACACAGCTGGCCCCGGGGCCTTCGCAAATATGCGTTTCCCCCAGTGAGCCTACTTGCACAGACCTTGTGCAAAGTCAGGGAGGACGAGGACCAGATCCTGCTAGTTGCGCCCTATTGGCCCAACCGGACCTGGTTCCCGGAACTCTTGCTCCTCGCGACAGCCCCTCCCTGGCGCGTTCCTCTGAGAAAAGACCTTCTTTCTCAGAGACGGGGCACTCTTTGGCACCCGCGTCCAGACCTCTGGAAACTCCATGTCTGGTCCCTGGACGGGACGCGGAGGTTCTAGGTGACTTACCCCCCGAGGTACTTAACACCATCACTTCGGCACGTGCACCGTCTACGAGACGTGCTTACGCATTGAAGTGGGACCTGTTCATCGAGTGGTGCTCTTCTCGCCAGGAAGACCCCCGAAGATGCTCGATCAGAGTCGTGCTTTCATTCTTGCAGCAAGGGTTGGAGCGTAGGCTGTCCCCCTCCACCCTCAAAGTTCATGCTGCCGCAATTTCCGCATACCACGACCACAACGATGGCAAGTCTGTTGGTAAGCACGACCTGGTCGTCAGGTTCCTTAGGGGGGCGAGACGATTAAATCCTCCTCGACCCCCCTCCTTACCCTCTTGGGACCGTGCTCTGGTGCTTCGAGCTCTCCAGAATGCTCCCTTTGAGCCCTTGCAGTCAGCAGACTTAAAGATTCTGTCTATGAAGACTTTGCTGCTGGTTGCGTTGGCCTCCATCAAGAGGGTAGGGGACCTGCAGGCATTTTCGGTTGACGAATCGTGCCTAGAGTTCGGGCCGGGTGACAGCCACGTGGTACTGAGACCCCGGCCTGGCTATGTGCCCAAGGTTCCTACCACTCCCTTCAGGGACCAGGTAGTGAGCCTGCAAGCGCTGCCCCCGGAGGAGGCAGACCCAGCCCTGGCTTTGCTCTGTCCAGTTCGCGCCTTGCGACTGTACATAGACAGAACTCAAAGCTTCAGGACCTCAGACCAGCTCTTTGTCTGTTATGGAGGCCAGCAGAAGGGAAAGGCTGTCTCCAAGCAGAGGATGGCCCACTGGATAGTGGACGCCATCGCCTTGGCTTACCAAGCTCAAGGCGTGCCCTGCCCGCTCAGGTTGCATGCTCACTCTACGAGAGGTGTTGCATCCTCCTGGGCGCTGGCTCGTGGGGCGTCGCTGACAGACATTTGTAGAGCTGCGGGCTGGGCGACACCTAACACGTTCGCTAGATTCTATAGCCTTCGTGTCGAGCCGGTCTCCTCCCGTGTTCTCACCTCAGGTCAGAGGCACGGAGAGGCCCCGGCTTAGTGTCGGCTTGCTGCGCTTACTTGCGCTTATTACTCCAGAGAATCCCTACAAGGCAGACCCTGTCGAGTCCTCCGACCTCCCTCCAGCAGCCGATGTGGCGGAGCGTCTGGCGCCAGGCCTATACTCCGTTGTATCCTTGAGAACCGGATTTAGGCTGGGTACCATATGTGTGACCCTACAGGGATCCCATATGTGTAGTTCCACGGTTGCTCCTAAACGAAGCCTGTGTCTTTCCCTCTGGGAGAACCCACCTCTCATCAGGTTGGAGTCACCCCAGTACTTCCATATGTAGTACAGCCCTACGGGGTTAGTCCATATGTACTTCTCCACATAACTCCTTCGGGGAAGGATGTGGCTTCCACAGCGTTCCTTTCCAGTGAAAGGGTACGCTTTCCCAGTGTTATCCAATAGTCTCACTGAATGGGTTTTTTGGGGAACAGCAGTGATCGACACTCTCTGTGTTAGCCCTGTCCCACCGTCCATAGGCAAGGGGGTACAGGAGGCTTGCACAGAGCGCTGGAAGGGGGCAGCCCCTGTGGCGCTTTGGTAGGGATTCCTATTCGTCGGTCTGTCCGACGTACGTCGAACGTGACCGACTGAATGGGAACGTCTTGGTTACATAGGTAACCCTCGTTCCCTGAAGGAGGGAACGGAGACGTACGTCCCGTCGCCACAGTCGCTGTACCCCACTGATGCTGCCACCTAACCTGTTCGGCTCCTCAGCGAAAACCTGAAGATGCAATGCACCTGCTGCTCATTAAATAGCCGCGCTGCGAGGCGAGCAGCTGATGCATATGATTGCATGCCAATGTGCATTGGCTCGTTTAGTTACACTCGAAGCAGATTGGCCTCTCTAACGAGATTCCTATTCGTCGGTCTGTCCGACGTACGTCTCCGTTCCCTCCTTCAGGGAACGAGGGTTACCTATGTAACCGAGACGTTACCCTTTCTGTGATCTAGTCTCTTATTGGTTGTTCAGTTACGCACTCTTTTGTATAGAGTGTAAAGTTACGTTTTTTCTTTAGTTAGTTTTTGGGGTCGCTTGCATGCGCATCGCACGTCGGAAAACTGCCGTCCTGTGCCGGAGCAAGAGCACCTAGCAGCCGCATCAAGTTCATATAAAGTTTGTGTCCATGAACGATACTGTTGGTGAGTGCGCTGTGAACTGTGACTTACATCTGTGCAGAAGTTCAGTAAACTCTGTGAACAAATCCCCTTGTCGTGGCTCATTTCACCCGCGTTTCCCACTGCATCGACCCAAATCAGTAGCACGACAGTATTCTTGTCACTTTATAATATTAAGATAGAACGACTGAACTCACATGAACTGTTTCAAATATGTTTTTAGTACCTTTATGGATCTTGAGAGTTTCAATGGCTTTTCTCTCAATAGAGGCCTCACTGAGCCATCGGATTTCATCAACAATATCTTAATTTGTGTTCCGAAGATGAACAAAGGTGTTACGGGTGTGGAACGACATGAGGGTGAGTAATTAATGACATTATTTTCATTTTTGGGTGAACTAACCCTTTAAGGAATGGTAAAAAAAAAAAAAAAAGTTACATACAGAGAAAAAAGTTGTTTTAAGTTGATTTTAGGTTTTGGAATCAACCTATAGTTTAATCAACCATATAGTTTAAGAAATACATATCAAATTATGTAGAAGTATATGTTACAATGAGAGTATCTCACTGATCGTAACTGCATATGCTATTTTCTGGCATGAATCTGTGGTGTTTTTACAGGGAAATAAACAGATGAGAGCAAGGCCCCGAGCCACTGGAGAGACGGGTCCATCTGAATGTTTACGCAGTATTTCAGAGAAGTCTCTCCTTATGTGGTTATAGCATGCCGACCTGCTCTCCGACCACGGTTAACACTGGAGGAGAAACAGAGCTTGACCTGCGGCACTGACTTACAATAACTGTTGTAATATCCGTGGCTGGTTTGTGTTTTACTGGCAATCATTATGATTTCTCAAAGTGAGGCAAGATGTTTTATTCAAGTGTTTACATGTAGCCACAACAACAACAACAAAAAAAAACTATCTGAAACATTCACAATGTGTGCTGGTGGTCTTGTTTAGTTCTTTGTGGTCACATAATGTGGGGTAGCTGAAGTCTGCATTTAGTAGATATGTGTTCTGCTGGTCTTGTTCTCATGTCTGGTCATTCTGGGATCTGAGGTCATCGTTATGCACAACAAAATTTTTTTTTTTTTGGATTGGCATCCTTTGTTTTCTAGGAAACAACATTCCTATGAAACAACTCTCAGTCTACAATCAGAGAGAAGTGAAAGGTTAATAAGAGTGTTGTTCAAGCCTATAACCCTATCCTTATCCTCCAAATCCTATCGGTTAATAGGAGTGTTGTTCCGAGAACATGTCCTACTTGGGTAAATCATGTTAAACTGGAGGTTTAAAGTCCTCGGGGGGCATCATTACCCATGGGCACCTGCTGGCCCTGAGCTCACTCACTGTGTCTACAGAGAGAAAGAGAGTGCACACTTTCACCACAGTAAACCATGTAAGGCAGCACTGATGCTGCTGCGCACATTCCATCCTGCTAGTAAAAATAACACTCAATCACATTAATGAGAACGGCCTCTTCAACACAAATACAAGCATGCTGAAGAGAACAGACGGTAACCCACCCTTTCAGTGAGATCAAACTCACACGTGTCAATTATACAATCACTTTTTGAGGTTTGTCTTGTGTAATCCAAATTGTTTCAATCAATTTTAAAGTCTATTTAAACATTTTTGTCTATTGCATTAGAATATAGAAAAAGAATATGAAGTGACAAATATTGACAGTTCTTATGTTCAAGTCGCTGTTTGGATTTAAATAGGCAAATACTTAAGAATCTATGACTGGATCATAACTGCTGTTATTATACAGCATAATTGCTGTTTCTAGCATGTTACATGTTTGGGAACAGTTTTTGAATCTTGACATTGTCATCCTGGAATATGGCCATGATGTGTCTTCCTACATGGTTGTTTAAGAAATGAAAAGCTACACACTCCATCAATTAGGGTTAGAAGACCTGTTCCCAAACATATAACATGCGATATTCTACCAGTATCGCCACGGGAACCGTTTCACCGTTTGAATCACTCCGCTGTCAGCATTCTCACAGTGATTGTCTCACAATGAGCAAACCCACCATATTTTTATAGATACTACTGTTATTTTGTAACGAATGTAGTTTTAAGAGTTTTTTAGGCAAGAATGTAGATGTTTAGACCTCAGATATGCGATTTATATGTATATGTATGTTCAGAGATGTAAGCTCCAAGCCATCAGCGACCGTGCAGCACTCACGTACCCTCAGAGAACAGCTTTATCTCAGCCAGTGCTTCGGGGATTTGCCGCTGGTTCTTATGTAGATAGTGTTTAAACATGAGGTATAATTTGTTTCGGGTATATCAAATGGGCAATCTTTGGTCTTATTAATCTATTACTTGTTCCAGAGCTAATAGATTTGGCTTAATATTATGTTTCAGAACTATATTAACATTGAAATTAAATCCTGCACTAACTAGAGCGCTACTTTTGTACGTTTGACTGAACTGTTTGCTTGTGTTAATTTCCTATTGTACTTCTCGTACTGTTATAATGGCTATTGATGTTGATTTAAATATTATTGTTCAATAAACAATATTTTATATAAATAACATGCCGTATTTTTTGGTATTGAGAGAGTCCGTTAGTGATTTCGACTTCAGTGAAAGTTACATTAATACGCCATGAGATTACAGCAAAGTCTGTCTGTATGAGTGAGTCAGTCAGTCAGTCAGTCGCAAAGACTTTTATATTGAAATGGACTGAAACAAGGAAACAAGGACATTGTTTTTACTTTAAACAACATCTTACGAGACGCAACTGACAAATGCATTGACTAGCGCTGTCATGGGAATGTCTTAAATGTTAAAAGGACAAAGACAAAGATATCACTTTTCTCAGCGGACATTCAAACTGACTCTGTGATTATGATTGACCTGAAGAATATCAGCTAGATGCAGGTAATGCACTCGCTTAGTCAATCTCTCTCTCATAATACTCTACATATTACAATAAGTTTCAATGAAGCGACTCAACGTTCCTTCGTTACTAGTTCTAAAGTGACGTTTTAGAATTAATAACGGAGGCTAGGGCTCAACTGTTAAACTGTCAACCTGAGATTTGAATCCGTGGCGAAAGGAAGCAGTTCCTCACAAAAGAGGGTTTTTAAAGACAATCCGTTGTTGTTTCTTATTTATTTACACACTCGTGCCATTGAACTGTTGTATAAACGCAATATCACACTCATAGCCATGTAATATAGCAGCACGCTGTGATTACCGACGGCCTGATATACAGCCAAATCGCATGGCTACAAGTGTGATATTGCTCATATATATAATATTATATATTATTAATATTAGCTGGTGTTAATTTAATTGCACACTATGTGAATTCACTGTGGAATATTCTTTGGATGCATTTAGGCAACTTCCTTTTGGTCATGTAATGTTGAATTAAAGGTTTGTTCCAGTTTATTTAAGGGTTGTCTTTTTTGTCTGATGAAGAGTTGTGGGCTTCAAAACATGACCAAGGTGGGATTATAATAAATGTGGCACCATAATGTGCCAACTTTTTTCTATATTTACCTTTCTATTTTGGTCGGGCACCTGCACTTCCATGCTTCAGTTTATTCTTAGCATATTAACTTTTTAAGGGCTTTTTATATTGGCTTCCTTTGGGGGGGTTCAAGCCTTAATTGAGGGTTCAAACCCTCCTGGAATTCACACCCTGACTGGCATTGCTGGCAGAGCTCATCCTTTACACTATTTAAGATCTGAGAACAATTTAGTCAATTCTCTTACAATGGTTGAATGAGGATTTGGTTAAGATGGATTAGTGCATCAGGACAACTGTACCTTCACTGCACATCAAAGGCATGTGAAACTGTGTTCGGTCAAAGTGTTCACGCTGCAGGGTTGCTCAATTCTCCATGCATTCAGCACATATGAGCTCTATAACTCATATATACTATGAAGTAACAGACTGAGACTGCTTCATGCAGCTGTGGGCTTCACCCTGATCCCATAACTCCATAAACTGTAACATTTACAGGATCTGGCTCATGCTGAAGTATTTATACGCAACCTCTTTAATCCTCTCTTTCCCCTCATCCCTTCATCCCCCCCTTTGAGAGCCAGCTAGTCCGTCTGCCAGCTTGCAAAATGGAAAATGTGAGCATCACCATACTCAAAAGGAGTATTACAACACACAACTCCAAAAAAAGACATTTCTGGTTTGCAGATCTTTCTTGCTCTCTTTCTCTCCCCGCTCCCACCGCACTTTATGCGATAAGCCAGATATATTAAGAAAAAACAAATCAAGTCATTTGTTTTCAATTGTTTGATGGCTTTATAAGGGCTGGTTTCTTGTGATCTGCTCTGTTTGAGAAACAGTTCATAAAAAAACAAAACAAAAAAAAAAACTCTTGTTTCAAACCCATGCACTTTCATTCATTCTTTATACAATACAAAAGTACATTGAAAAAATTAGCTGGTTGCCCTTTTCCATGCAATTACAATGAATGGAAACTTTCAAGCTTCGAAAAATGATGCAAATTTTTTAATGATCCATTCGGAATGGTTTTGTGATCTGGATCAACCGATTCATTGAAACAGTCTGACTTGTTTATTAACTCTCATGTACTCTTTAAGCAATGTGTTTATGAACTTTTATTAATTCACCAAGGATGGATTTCTATTTTCAGTGACCAGTGTCTTCAATCTCAGTCTGTTCTTCACACAAAGCTATATGACTTCAGAAGACTTACACTGAAAACAAATATATATATAGAATTTTTTTTTTTTTTTTTTTTTTTTTTTTTGTCTATAGCAAATAGTGGAAATAGCCCGCCCTGTTAGTAGAGGTTATTTACACTAACTCTGCCCACCACTGTCTGGTTAAGCCAGACAATATTACAAAAGAAACCTGTTTGATAACAGGGTCAGTGGCATTGGAGAGTAATCCGCCTTTTTCCCATGCCATTCTTTGCCCTATTCCCATCACATATCAACTTGGAGAGGCATTTATTTTAAATAAAAATTAAGAAAATATTCAAAAAGTGAAAATAAAGTGCCTAAAGATTCTTTAATAGTGGGAATAAAGTGTTTATTGGGTAGGGTTAGTGGAGGTAATGTCAAGTGCAAGTAATGTCCCAATAAAGCAGCATCCGTTTATGATTTTAATAAATATAATCATATACACTGAACATGATATACCGTTTTAAAATGTACTTGTCTGTTTACTGTTTAGTTCATTTTCTGTCATGTCTGTATAGTTCTTATTAGTTGCTATGGTTTCTGATTAGTTAATTTCATCCAGCTGTTCCTGTTTAGTTCCCTCATTTACTGTGTGTATATATACTCCCTGTTCTGTTCAGTCCTTTGTCGGTTATTGTTTGTGTCAAACGTGTTCTGAACCTTCTGAGTTTGTTATTTTGGATTAAAGACCTTGTTATCATCATCTCCTGCGTTGTGCACTTTCTACAGCCACCAATGTGTGACAGTACTACAATACACTGAGTTGCAAACAGTATCTGCCACTATTTGCACTAAGTAGCATCTAAAACTATTTATACTGCCAAAAATAAATCACCCCAAAACTGCTAGTAAATTTCTCAAATGATTACAATGAAATGGCAAGTAACATACTGAAATAAACACAAATTTTTTTTTTTTTTTTTTTTTGGTCATATTGGACTGCATCAGTCCTCATTCACTTTCATTACACTAAAAGGGTGACCAGGATAAAAAAAAAAAAAAAAAGAAAAAAAAAAAAGAAGAAGAACTTGTTTGTGGTGTATGTATGAAAAAATACAGGTTTGGAAAACATAAGGCTGAGTTATAATGACACAAATTACATTGTTTTTAATGTGAACAATCCCTTAAACAATAACTGCTCTCACACACTCACTCAGATGTGTTTGTCTGTTTATTACCCTGTATTCTGTTGTTTGGGGTAAAAAGTCCTTCATAAACATGGATTAGAAGATCAAAAACAAAACACATGTGTTTATTCCTTTGCTCTCCTTAACTTTCGCTCCCAAGGAGACCTCACGCGCACAGGCCTCCCCTCGTCATGGAAACTTCAAGCCCACATGTACAATTTTGTTGATGGGAAAAAAAGCTATGTTATGATTAGAGGAAACATAAAACGTCATGACCATTTTCTTCAGCTAATTTTGTCCTATTATGTGGCGAGCCTCCCGTTATAATCATTAAACATTCAACCTCTGTAACAGTGTGCAGACCCGTGTTGGGGAGTAAGTGACTCAAAGTATATGATACACTTTACAGCAGAGTGACAGTAGTTCAGCAGATTTAAATATATTGTTGTTTTTCCAGTAACAAGTTATTGGATTTTTTCAACAAGTAGCATGATCAAATGTTACATTGCTGTTTTAATTTCACATTGTTTGCACACACTGAACCAAATCAATATTTTTGAAACTGCTTCTGTAACAAGAAAATCGTCCTCACATAAAAACATAGATCCTAAGTGTTTATTTTTAACTAGTGATTTTAATAGTTATTTACCATATATTAATGTGTAAATGTGAAAAAAAAAAAAAAAACTTAAAGAGTTGAATTTAAAGCTATATAAAATAATATATTGCAAATATAGCAAAATATAAGCAAAAAAATGTATTTTGTATTGTATTGCCATTGATATTGGTATCAATGATACTGGCCTTGATAGTACATGGTATAAAATTAAAAAGACAATAAATAAAGTTGCCCATCCCTTTTCAATTCATTCTGGTTAATTGCTTTGATCTAAACTTTCCTCTATGTAGCACTGGAAAGTCTGATTCATTTTAGTGAATTGCTTAGTTTGATTCAGTTTATGTAAATTAATTGATTAAAAAAAATATTCACCAATTACAGCCCCAGCAAAGCATTTTGTTCTTTTTTATAGAGGAATATTTAGATAAATCTTGCTGTTTTGACTTATTGTGAATCATTGCTTATTGTATTTATTTGGTTTTTAGCTGTATTTAGTGTAAATTTATCCATTTAAATTTACACTTATGTAAATTACAAATTACATCATTGGATAGTTACATTTAAAAAGATACTGCCCCTTTAAAATAGCTTCAATTTCGTTATAGTAGCTTGTGTAGTGAAGCTAACTACTGTTTTAAAAGAGCTGGACTAGTTTTGTTCACACAGAACACATTGTTCACACACGCAGGGGGGAAAAAATGCGACAAGGCGAGTTTTTAAAAAATACTGTTTTTAGAATGCCTTGTGATTCACGAGATCCTCAAAAGAGACGAGAAGTGAGCAAAATGAACAAAGACGTCCGTCTGGCATATGTTCACACAAAAAACAATGGAAAAGCAGCTCAGTGCTATGCAAAAACGTTCTGTGTGAACAGCCCCTAACTATTTAAAGTTAAGAGTAGCTTCAAGCTTGACTAACTACTTTAGTTTCTTCCACAACACTGTTGTGAGATCAGACAGAGATCAGTGATGTGAAGCATCATGTACATTTATGTCAAAATTGGACTTTCTCACTTAACTTAAGGTTTGCAAAAGCAGTGGACTAATTGCAGTCTGGTTCCCCTTCATTCTGCATTACCTTCCTCTAGACAGAACAGCTGCAGCACCTGCTGATTTTATGGGCATCTTTTCGCTGAAGTAAACACAGTTTCCACACGTCAACATGACCTTTATTGGTCTCGTTCGCTCACAGACTTTGAGTTTGTTATGGGGTTTTGAAGTGGCAAACAGCAGCCAAAAGTAAAACTGAAATAGCAACAAATGCTGTCTGAGGATCAACTTATTACGCAAGAGAACATCCTGGATTGTTCTGGTGAGATTTAAAAACAAAGTCTTAAGAAATGCATTATGGTAGCAATTCTTGAACCTGGCATTTGCAAGCCATGTGGAGCTGTTTTTTGCACTTTAATTTACTTCAGTTTAAACACACTTGTAGGTAAAGCTCAATGACTGTGTAGGACTATCCTGTCCTCTTTACAGGTGGCGTATCGTTCCCCGTCACACACAGATATGGATCTCACGTGATCATTTGACAGAAAAACTGACAGGTTTTTCCTGCTGGAAAATGGAAATTTCATTACAGAGATTTTATTCACAAAAGAGATTTATTACAAAATTGTTGTGTTTTTTAAATCTAATAAGGGGAAATATTGGATTATCTGGGTGCAGTGTTGGCTTATATGCGAGATCAGCTCGGGACAGATTGGGAAAAAAATTCTATTAACGCCTGATAATACAAGACAAACCCTGTTCGCAAACACACACACACGCACACCGGCTCAAAGCATTTCCCAGTAATGCCACAACCTAATGAATATAAAAGACATTCAGAAATGGTCAATGCATGTTGACAAGAAATGTCAACCAATGACAGCAACATCCTTCAGTGTGCCATACAGTACTATATGTTCTTCATATAAAATGTGTCGTTACTGTGTTTCTGTAAGACACCATTATACAGTAGGTTTTTCAGACCACATGGAATATTTGTACTTTTAAAAATGTATTTGTCTAATGATTATTTGAGCAAACTGAAAAAAATGTATTAAAAATTATGAAAAACTTGACAAGAAAGAAGAAAAAACAATAGTGACCAGTTGCAGTACCTAAAATATGCACTTTTCCATATTTAGTAGTGCAAAAGAAAAGCCTCACTAATACTACTGCACATTTGTCAGGGATCTGAACAGACCCATAACCCTAAATATTAAACTTCAGCGTGTAGCTCATTCTGCGCTAAATGATTCCTCAAATCACATCGCTTGTTTAGGAGAAGTGCGCTGTTGTTTTTATAATCAACCAGTCTTATGATTTTTGTCTAGGGGATGATAAAATGAAACACCCTATTAACCACCCAGAACACCTTAGCAACTACCTAGCAACCGCAAAGTAAAACATTGGCACCACCCACAACACCCTAGCAGCATATAGTATCAAACACCACTCATACAGTATTTTATAACCAAACCTAACCAAAAATCCTCCTAATAATGTTCACATTATTAACAGTGTTATTTTAGTATTGTCACAGTTGGCTTGTAGCACGAACAAACTGGATGCAGGAGTATACAACAAAAACTAATAGTCGACTAACTGTTAGTCGATGAGAAGAGGCTTAGTCGACCAAAATTTAGTCACAGGAAAAAAAAAAATCCACAGGAAGTGGCAAAGTAACGCAGTCTGTGATGGACAGATCGTTAACAGCTAGTCTTTGTGGTAATTACAGTACATTGGGCAGGACATCCAAACGCTTGCCTATCATTCATTGACCTCAAATACACTGTAAACCCGAACAGTACTGCTAACTTATAAAGATTGAGTACACTGCAGTTAAAGTCTGTTAAATCATTAAAACAAACTTAAAACTTAAAAATATTACATTTTCTGAACGAGGAGTTTATTTTTATTTTTGTGTAGCATTTTTGTGCAGCATTTTTGAGTAAACCCTTATACTTAAATTATTATTTTTAAGTTTACTGAGCGATATAAAGTGACGTCATCCATGTCACGTCGTTGCCGATTGTACCGACATAACCGATGTTATCAGAAGAGTCCATTCAACATTAAACTGAGTTGCAGCAGATTTCAAGTTCCCAGCATGCTTTGCGTCACACTCTGTAAGGGAGAATAATTGTTGAAATTGTGTTAAAGTGTTATTTTGTGTGTTTTTTCACAAGATTAATACAGGGGAAGATGTGTTATTGTTTAATGTTCTGTTATTTTGGTATTTAAAGGTGTTTCTGTAATGTTGAAGTTTTTAGGGTTACCATCGTGGTGAAGAGTAGTGCCTGTGGTTAGGTCGAGAATGGGCTGTGAAATATCAAAGCTATATGTACTGCATGTTGATTAACAATTCATGTAAATAAATAGTGATAGTCTCTTTGATGGTTGTATTAGCACATGCTGGTGTGCTGTTGCTAACTAACACTTAACCATAAAGATTAGGTGTTAGTTTATTCAATATTTCAATTAAATTACTGAGTTTGTGTAATATAAAATATTTTTTTTTTAAGTTCTACTAAAATAATCTTTGAGTTGTTTACTTAAATGTTTTGAGTATTCTGAACTTTGGGTTTTGGGTTTTACAACCACTGCATCAAAATAATTGAAAAATGAGAAACATTACATATGGTAAACAATAGTTTTAAGTACAGTGGACTTAAACATTAAATAAAACTAAAATTAAAAAAAATCAGTTTGACTTAATTGTTATTTACAATTATTCTTTACTTAAAAGATTTGAGTTGCTTTACTTCAATTTTTTGAGGTAAGCTGTGTCTACAATAATTTTGAGTACTCTGAACTTATCGGGCTTTACAGTGTATGGCTTATCATCTGAAACGTAATTAGTAGCAACTTTACATGGCTGCTCGCTTTAATGTTAACCTAGAAAAATGTGGGCTATTCAAGTGTTTGTGCGGAGTGTGAAATCGAAATAGTAGGGCGCTTACTGCATGACAGCTATGGAGGCGCCGGTGCGATCACTTGCACTTAAAAAACTCAGTCATTTTTGGTCATACAGATAAGAGTAATACATCTTTTGAATCTGTGAAGAGTCTACTTTTAGACGAAACAGGCTTTTGTAAAATAATGAAAGCAAACAGGGTACGATTTCTGCCCTCTCTCTGTGAACTTGATCGCGCCAAAAAATAAAGAACCGAAACTCCATATAACCTTCCTCACAAACATGAAAAATATATATATAGAAAGTGATTTTTTTTTAAATGAACCTATGCAAATGGAAAACAAATATTCTCAGGTTATGTAATCCATATGAAACATGCAAATAGGCGTGCCCACTACTGCGGAGATGATGAGTCAGCATTATCAACTTCAGCACTGCAGCCGGAAATACAGAAAACACTAGTTTATCAATTAATTATTAAAATGTTAAAGCAGTCTTCTTGCTGTTTTCTCCGACGCATTCATAATCATTACTTCTGCCGATGCGCTGTGGCAAGCTTTATGTGTGCGCCTGAACGCTGATTAGGCTATGTAGGTGTTAAATGCACTTTATTATGATTTAAATGGCTTTTTAATGTGCGATTAGTCGACTAATCGCTTAAAATGAACAACTACTTGTCGATCAGAAAAATCTTTAGCGAAGAGCAGCCCTTTTTTTTTTATTTTTTTTTTTTTTTATAAATCTGTAACTCACAGGAGATCATAGGAGAATCACAAACCAACATAATCCACAAAAGAGAACCGACAAAGAACTGAACTGAAACAGGGGTATATATACATGGAAACCGAAACTAAACAGAGCAGGGAAACAGGAACTAAAGGAAACAAAACTGAATATCAACATAAGAGTCTATAGACTGTAACATAAACCTCACAAGTATCTCTGACATACTATAGTTTTTAAATAGTTTGAATTAATTTTATATTTTCTGTTTCCATTTTAATTTTAGTTAAACTTTGAGTCATTTTAGTATATATAGTTTTATTAATTTTTTAATTCAGTTTTATTTTTAGTTATTTTAGTACATCAAGTTAAATGAATGAAAATGAGAAATGTTCCTTGGCAGCTATAGTAGCTGAAATAAAATAAGTTGAATTTTTAAATATTTTATTTTAGTTGTTTATTTTATTTCAAGTAACAAAATTGTTTCTTTTATGGTTTTACTTAACTATAATAACCCTGATATTTATCAACTATATACCATCAACTTTAAAAGAAGAAGAAGAAAAAAAAAACATATTCTTTAGTCTTTTGACTTTCCTGATAATGCTGCAAACTTTTTATGCTCTGCAATAATTATTAGCAAAGCAGTGTGGGACGTGGCCAGAGTAATTTAAAGACGGAGTGAACCGTGACCGCTGGGAATTACTCCCACATCCTGAGTCAGCGTGTACATCACAGACACCACAGCCCTGCTCATTCACTGATGTCAGCCCTCAATCACAGCACAAAAACACCATCTTATGAGCTCACAAACATGTTCTGGTGTGATACGAGCACCAAAAGAGGAGTTGAATTTACAACATGATTATAGATTTTTACAAAAGCAACAAAAGCTACACAGCCATGACTAGCCTCTTAGTACAAAGCATAACAACATGAAATTTCATGTTGTTATGCTTTGTACTAAGAGGCTAATCCTAGCCACGCCCACAGATTAACCAGCTGTCTTGATGATCCACTAATTACTAATAGTTCAAGAAGACTTGTTTGAACCATTGATGTGTATCCTAAAGAAGGCTGTGTAGCTGAAACGCATAGATCTAAACTTTTGTTTTTAATGATTTAGCCCAGTTAATTAAAGGTTTTTTACTTTCACCATGTGAGTGCCTCGGAGAATTTCGTCTTCAAAATATGATTATGGATTTACTTGCTAACATATTTAGGACTATTTAATGCAACTTTGTTCATACTGCATACTGATTTCCCAATAAAAATAGTTTTTGTTTGTTTTAATCCTATAAAGCCTATTGTATAATATTTGATACATGCATTTCTAAGGCCTCTAAATGAACAACACGATCAAAACTTTGCTGAAAAACCTGTTGTACACAACCTACCACGTGCCTTTTGTCGTCTGATTGATAGTTCACACTTTTTTAGAAAGTAAAAGGCCTTTAAGTATAATTGTAAAAATGTCCACCTTCAGATCGTGGTACATGTGCCTTTTTTTTATAAAGTAAACGTAAAAATGAATTTCATATTGTTATTACTATTTCAAGATGAACATTTACTGTACTGAAACAACTTAGTTTTACTTGATTATCCATAGATTTTTTGTTTTATTTTTATTTATTTTTATTTTTTTAGAAAAATCATGTTCAAATGTATCAAATATGATCCATCAGGCTTTTGAGGAAGGTTATTCATCTCTCAATCATCATTGTATTGCATTACATTATATGTATTTTGCCCTCCACAATAAAAACTACAGAGCTTTGATCAAACTAAGCATTTAAATATCATCTTATTAAGACATATTATTGGGAGATAGAGTGACAACTGATGGCTATATGCATTTTGCATATAAATACAAAATTTCTGTTATACTGCTATAAAGATCTCACTGATTTACATTACAAGCTATCATTTTGACCATACCTTAAATAAAAACTGCACCAAATTTCATATTTTTGCTCAGTTTGGGCCTCTGAATAAAAGAGGTGTTTTATTCCTCCTCGAGTATGAGCACCATGTTCTCACTATTTCATATTATATTAGTCAAAAAAGCCTGATATATCAAATATGACACAAAACATAAAACATATACATATATATATATATTTTTTTTTAATTTGCTTTTATATTTGGTCAAAAAGGTTCAATAAACTGTTTAATTAATATATATATATATATATATATATATATAATTTTTTTTTTCTGACTATTATTTCATATTTAATACAGACTTTAAAGGGTTAATGACAGCAGCACTTGAGCTGCATGAACCCCATATGTTTGCGTAAAACCTGATTATCATGTTCTCCGGCATGACTTGAGTTGATTCAAAGACCATCAAATGAAGAACAGACTGTCCGTACAAACAATCACACGGTCAATGTCAAATTCATTCATTTATTTTGTTGACCTAGAAATCTAAAATTTAAGGTGCTCTTCTTTGCTTTAAATTACCCCAAATCCTAAAACACTGTTTATTTCCAGGTTTAAATGAAAAACAAAATCCCATATGTGGACTTTGGACTCCACTGTAAGTACCAAAGTAATCAAGTATGCACTTGAAAACTAGTTTTAATGTTTTAACCTGCAAAACTTGCTTTGACTGCTGTTGAAGACAAAAAAAAAGCATAAAATATGGCATAAAATATAGTAATTAATGTAAAAACATGAACATTTGGCATCCTCCAGTGACACATGACAAAGTTACATCAGATCGAACACAATGCTCCCTATTGAAATGTCTGTGTTATATTGTGACAAACGCTAAGCAAACACAGCTGGCTCTTACTCTGAAGGTTTTGGTGCTGGGGGACGGAGAGGAGGGTGGTGAGTCCGACAGGGACTTTCTGGAGCGAGAGGAAAGGTCCTTGCTGCGTGAATAGAGCGATGACATCTCTCTCCTGGATAAAAAGGAAGATCCCTGACAAACGCAGGCACAGTTTCACACAGCTGTGGAGACGGCCATGACTGCTGGACGTGAAGTAAATACGCTCAACAGGTGCAAACGTATGCGTCCAGAAGATCACGCGGAGTGTGTGTGTGCCGAGACTGACAGGCGATCTGTGTTTTTGTTCCTCCGCAAGGCACGGTGGTCATTAGAGAAAAATGAAAACAATTAGAAGCACCTCTACACTTCGCTATCTCCACTCCCTCTATCTCTATTTCCGTCCCACTCCCTCTCTCACAAACGCATAAACAACAGTCGCGGTCTCCTCCAGCTGATGTTCTCTCATTGACACTCACTCATTCATACTGACACACAGTGAGAGCTAAATAAGGAGAGGACTTTTCTTTGTTAACTTTACAGACGGCTGAAAGCCCTCCCTCACTGTTCGGACTACATACAATTACTCCACACAAACACTGAAAGAACAAAACTGTTTTCACTCGGTCCCACTCAGCTCCGTCGCTCTCTCACAGTCTCTCTCTCTCACACACACACACACGCACACAGTCTTTTCACTTAGTTCTTCTCTCATATTCCTTCTCCTCTTTCTCTGGCTCACTACGAGGTGCTTTAGTTTATATCCATTATATTTGACTAATTTAAACAAATGATTGTAAAAATGAAAACCTGTTGAAATAAATAAAATAAAAAAAGATCATTCTGTGATCATTTACTCACCTTCATGTTATTTTAGACCTGTATGACTTTCTGTCTTCAGTAAAGCACAAAAGGAGAGACTTCAAAGAAAGTGCTGTCACTCTTTTCCATGCGATTTCAATGAATGACAACTGGAGTTTCCAAGCTGAAAAACTTTTTTGTTATACTGTATATTGACTTCAGAAGATTTAAAATATTGTGCATGTGGCATATTAAGCACTTTTATGGGGCTTATTTTGGAGTTTGAATGTCTCAGTCCCCAATGACTATAATTATGTAGTAGTTAACAGTACATTTCTTTAAAAATGTGAAAAATTATTAGATACATGCACTTTATATTAAGTGTCTTTATGTCTACTATGTACTAACATTTAATCAGTCATTTGATACAATGCACTTATTATGTACATACATGTTTTTACATTGTATATTATTATAATTACCTGCATGTAATTACATCTGTAATTAATTTCTGTAATTACATCTATAGTTACACTGTTGACCCATCCCTTACACCTTAACCCACCCTTAAACCTACCCATACCACCAGACCTGTCCCCAGGCACACCGTTGGCAAGGGGGACGGGGGGTCAGGACCCCTGCAGTTTTGAAAAGACAGAAATCGACCCCCGCACTTTTGATAAGGGCTGCTTCAGTCAGCCACAAACAGCTACAAACTCTATATCATCTTTTAGCTTAGGATATTTTCTTTCAAACGAGACCATTTTCACATTTTTGTGAGCTTCCGTTCATAAATAATCACCTGTTTTGTCGCGGATGTGCAGAACAGGAAATGCTCTCTCGAACTAGAAACACTCGATCTCCAAACCGTCGATCAAAGCATGCTAACGTTTTCTGAGGACATGTCGATGGTATATAAATCATGCCCGGAACTCAGCGTTTGCGGGGACATATGTCAATCAAGCTATCCGTCCATTCAGAAACTGGGAAATTTGACACTTCAAGGTCAGGAGGCTGATCTCTCAGATTAGTTCCGGTTGACGTGCACAAGCTGCTTTGACTGAAGTTTTCGTGAGTTTTCGTGTGGATTTATAGTTTATGGACTGTTTTGATTTCGATAATTACATCTAGGAAGGGAAAAGCATTGATGGCATTGATAAAAGATATCTTTCGAAACTAAAGCGATGATTGCCTCGGCCAGCAGCGCAGTGGGGAGGACTCGAGAGGAGAGGACACTGCGTTTGGTATGTATATATACTGTATTACTGCATTTACAATGCTTATACTCAATTTTGATAAAATTTTTTATTTTGAAATGTGAAAGCACAGCAACTGATAAACTATTATTTGACAAAAAAGTCAAAACTGCATTTAGGATATGGCAAGGCTGCTTGCACACCAGTCTGCGAGTATGCAGACTTGAATAAAATTGTCATTTCAATAAATCTACATTTTGATATATGTGAAATGGATATTATTACAGTATTATTGCAGTGCAAAAACTGTGTGTATAAACAGTAGTTTCTTTGTTTCAGTTGCTGATGAAGATTAGTGAGCAGCAGCAGCAGCAGCTGGCACAGCTGGCATCACATCTCCAGGAGGCAGACGGGTGATGCTGGGGTGATGCTCAACACAGGTGACAAAAATGATGCACATATAAGGAATTACACAAATCTGGAGGATGTAGATCCTGTTCTAGATTGTAATAGTCTTGTCCTGAAAAAAATAAAACTGATCAAAATCACAAAACGCCTCTTTTTTTGTTTATTTATTATAGCACAGACAACATATACTATAATATATATATATATATATATATATATATATATATATATCACTTTCAGCAGTGTGGTCCGATATCTGGAAATCTGATCTTACTATCTGGGCTTTTGCTTACAGTTTGGTCCCCCCCACTTTGAAAATGTCTCCTGCACCCCTGCCTGTCCCTAACCTTACCCGTATCCACCTCAATAGCAGCACGTGTTTTACAATACACGTTTCGCAAACATGAACACAATAATTACATTGTACCTTTTTTTTTTTTTTTTTTTTTGATGTAAGTACATAGAAGTTAAAAACACCTAATATAAAGTTGGACCAAATTATTTTCCACAGAAGAAATACAGTTAAAAGAAAAAATACAGGTTTAGAACAATATGAGGATGAGTAAATGACAACAGAAATTGTTTTTTTGGGTGAACGTTTCTTTTAACAAGTCCTACCTGTATTTCCACTGTAAAATACTGTAAAAATCCTTAGGAAGTATAAAGTATAAAGAACCCTATAATTTACAGTGAAAAACTATATTTTAACAAGGCTGTCATGGACAGTCCAGGCTTTCCCTCAACACACACACAGCGCTCACTCTCCTCTGATTACTAATCGCACACACCTGCAGCTCAATGTCTCACCCAGCACCTCTGCTACATGTAACCCCCTTGATTTGTACATTTACATTTTTTTTTATTCATATAGTGAACTTATTTTGTAACTCATTTTCATTTGTATACCACAAAGCAATGCTTGTGTATTTGTTGCAATACTACGGCTAACCTCTAGAGGTCAGTAAACACTGCAGTATGTTGGGTGAGTCATTCAATGTAAAATTCAGATGAAGAAGCCAGCTCAACTTGCTCGCACTAAGTTGGCATGAGGTGCCGTAAATTATTCAACTTCGTTATTTTTCTTCATTTCAGTATGTATTTACTTTTAATAAGACTCTTATTGATTGTTCAGGTTGTCGATTCATCCTGTCACTGAACCAGTCAATGCTTTTGATTATGAGTTTTACGTTTACGAGATCTCTGGTGAGTTTTGCTGATTTATGCATTACTTTGAACTAATTGACATTTATCTTTCTCTATTTGTCGTTATAAAAACCAATCAGAGTTACATATGATGTTTAAGAATGTAATTTTGTATGTTCAGGAGGTCGAATTGTTATTGGGTTAATTAATTTGTGTACAACATTAGTTAAAGGAACACTCCACTTTTTTTGAAAATAGGACATGATGTAACTACAGAAGAGTCAAGTTTTAAATAGGAAAAATATCGAAACTCTTTGGTCATTTTTGAGCGAGATGCTAACGGTCTAATCAGATTCAATGAACTATGCTAAGCTATGCTAAAAGTGGTACCGCCAGACCCGGAGATCGGCTGAATGGATTCGAAAATGGTAAAACTCAACTGTTTAACTCTAGGGGAGTTGGAAAATGAGCCTATTTTCAAAAAAAGTGGAGTGTTCCTTTAATCTGTTTAAGGTTGAAATGATTGCCTCATCTGTGAGTATGTAAATGCAGACGAGGGGAAAAAAAGATGTACAATGAGATGATATATTTAGATACTTTTATGTGGTAAAGCGTGCTCATGTTAACATTGTCACGTGTTGGATTAACATATGAATTTGCAGACATTTTGTGCACCTGATATTAGATGTCGATGTAGAAATTGTTAACAGTAAGAAATGTTTAAAGTGACTATTATATTGTTTTGTTTTTGTTTTTTTTTAATGCCGATTCTGCTTGATCCACGGTTGAACGGCGAGCCAGAGCCTGATCTGTGATTCAAAAGAGTCATCGTGATTCCACACGGATCCACTGAACTGAGAGCTAAGCATACACACACTACCCGAGCAGAGAAAACAACACAAAAGGCCTTTACACATTGACCATTACAACATTTGAACACTGACCATTTGAACATTACACACATACACAAACGCAAAGGAGGACTATTGAGACTTTACTCTGGACAACTTTGGACTCAATATCAAAGGGTTATTTTTTTATTTTTTTTTTTTATTTTTTTTTTTTCCCCTATTTGTTCTTGGTGTTGAGTAGGAATCAGACCATTGTGTACTCATCTACATTGAGGAAATTGTTTATTCAAAGTTTTTTGGTATCTGTAATAAAATTGCCGGCTGTTAATTGATTGAATATACTTTGGCCCAACCTTTTATTTTTTTTAAATCCTCCTAGAGCCAAACCTAGGCCTTATTTAAACATTGTTGAGTATAATATACTGAATACTTATTTGTTTGTTTCCGTGTTACATGCATAAAGGGCTAATTCCAAAAGCCGTTTTTGCACCCTTGAATGGCACTTCGGGAATGGGACGCCATTTGTAGGGGCGTTCCAAACAAAAGTGAACAACTAAATCCCTTCACGAAGGGCTCTTCCAGAAGTTCATTAGCGAAGGGAACATGCAATGGTCACTTCAAGGAAGGAAATTAATTAATTAATAATTATTCATGAATAAGGCAGATTTTAATTCATCATGTGACCCTCATTTTGTCACCTTTCTTATTATGGTAATTATCAATATATTTTAAAGTAAAATGCATATTTTCAAGTGGGTTGTCCTATTAAAATTATATTAGTAAATTATATAGTACATGCAGTTTTGAAGTGTGAAATATAGCATCTAAATCATTTTCACTGTATTGTTACAGTGAATTTTTGACAACCACAGCTACCACTTTTGAAAGTGTTACAGTAGGCTATATGCAAAATGTACATGGAGACTTTAAAGTGCACTGACACATACTAAGCGTTCATTTATATGACCGTTTTCAAAAAAAAAAAAAAAAAAAGGAAACCGTTTTATGCATTTTGGCCGCTT
Organism: Mylopharyngodon piceus; assembly: GCA_039654765.1. Classification (NCBI taxonomy): domain Eukaryota; kingdom Metazoa; phylum Chordata; class Actinopteri; order Cypriniformes; family Xenocyprididae; genus Mylopharyngodon; species Mylopharyngodon piceus. The sequence goes on from CM077446.1 coordinate 29,032,691, forward strand.
ATTTACACAACAGCATTTTGGGGTCTTGAAAACGCAAACTGAACACAAGGTTTCAAAGCAGAGTCCTGCACGCGGGCGGGTACAAATTTAATGTAACGGGTGGAATAATATTCACGTGTGGGGTGCGGGTGCGGGTCGGACACGCGGTAGGCATGGGTGGACTGCGGGTCCAATAGCCAAGACTATTCCAACTCAATTCGTTGCATTTGACAGCTGCTTTCAAATGGCCCAGTGCGCTCTGTCTGAAGACCGTTAAAGGCTTACAGCACGATTTGCAGCGCTAAGCATTGTAGCCAATCGCGCGGCATCTGATTGAAAGCTATAGTGATTTATATTAAAGGGAGCTCGCTTTGTGTATTTAATATAGGCTATTCACAATTTGAATAAAAGTTTTAAAATATTTTTTGCGCTGCTACAAAGAGGACCTGAGGACAGGTAAACAATGCTCAGTTTCAGAAGAGACAACCGCGTTTAAAGGAACACTCCACTTTTTTTGAAAATAGGCTCATTTTCCAACTCCCCTAGAGTTAAACAGTTGAGTTTTACCGTTTTCGAATCCATTCAGCCGATCTCCGGGTCTGGCGGTACCACTTTTAGCATAGCTTAGCATAATTCATTGAATCTGATTAGACCATTAGCATCTCGCTCAAAAATTACCAAAGAGTTTCGATATTTTTCCTATTTAAAACTTGACTCTTCTGTAGTTACATCGTGTACTAAGACCGACGGAAAATGAAAAGTTGCGATTTTCTAGGCCGATATGGCTACGAACTATACTCTCATTCCGGCGTAATAATCAAGGAACTTTGCTGCCGTACCATGGGTGCAGCAGGCGCAATGATATTACGCAGCGCCTGTGACCCCCTGCTTGCACAGGGAGCGTGCCTTGCAACCATGGAGACATTTGTGAAAGACGCTGCGTAATATCATTGCGCCTGCTGCAGCCATGGTACGGCAGCAAAGCAATAGGCCAACTAAAACATTCTTTGTTCTATTATTTTTACTTGTGTTGTTTAACGCAATGTTTAATTAAATGCAGCGACATAGAATGCCAAATGTTGGTTTTATTGCTTGTGTTAGGCTACATGAGAAAATTATTTTTGTCTACCTCATGTAGGAGATTTAATGCGGGTGCGGGTCGGGTCGCGGTTTTTATGTCAAACGGGTCGGGTCGGGTACGGGCTAAAATTATTGTTTTTGTCGGATATCGGGTCGGGTGTGCTGTTAATAACTGCGGGTGCGGGTTTATTTTACAGGACCCGTGCAGGACTCTGTTTCAAAGTACAAGTTTTTGAAAACTATACAGCAGGCATGTGATCAGCTAAAGATAAAAAAGCAGGAAAATCCGGCCACACCCCCAAGTCACGCCCCCAGCACTTCTTATTTAAAAAAATATAGATTTTATCACATTAAAAGATATACTGTATCTTATATTGTAATAATACATACTATTGTTCTGCAAAAATAAAAAGCATTTAATAATCATGAAAATAATTAATATATTATATAATATAATAAAAGTATTAATAATAGAATTGTTATTATTAAAGTACCTGCCAAAAGTTTGGAAACATTTATTAATGATTTTAAAATAAATCTCTTCTGTTCACCAGGGCTGCATTTATTTGATCGAAAATACAGTAAAAAACAGCAATATTGTGAAATATTGTTACAAATTAAAAAAAGTTTTCTTTTTTAATATTTTATAAAATGTTATTTATTCCTGTGATGCAAAGCAGAATTTTTTGCATCATTACTCCAATCTTCAGTGTCACATGATCTTTCAGAAATCATTACAATTTGATTTGATACTCAAGAAACATTTCTGATTATCAATGTTGAAAACAGTTGTGCTGCTTCATATTTTTGTGGAAATGGTGATACATTTTATTTTTCAGGATTCTCTGAAAAATAGAAAGTTCAGTGAACAGCATTTATCAAATATATTAAATAGAAATATTTTGTAAGATTTTAAATGTCTTCACTCTCCACTCACTTTTCATCACTTTAATGTATGATGAATTCAAGTACTATTTTTTCTCTTTTTTAAATCTTACCACAAATGTTTGATTGGTATCATTGTTTCCACAAAAATGTCAAGCAGCAAAAACTGCTTTTTAACATTGATAATAATAAACAGTGAATGTTTCTTGAGCAGAAAATCAGCATTTCTGAAGGATCATGTGTTGTGGCAAAAATCAAAACTGACTCTTACTGCATAAGAGACAAACACATCCAATTGTCTTTCGAAAAGTGTTATTTCTTGCAAGAAAGGTCAGACACAAGTAGCTGCAGAGTGTAAGACAAAGAATGAAAACTTCCCCTCACTTTTATATCTCTAACCTCCAAGGCTGAAGCCTCTGTCCTTTTACCATATTAGGAACATGTTTACCACTTCAGTGTTTTTCCACTTGTCACCCAAAGAATGCATACTTAAGCACTTCTGAGAAAAACAAAATCATTTAACCATAAGCATATAAGTAAAATTATATGGAAATTATACAGAAACTCAAAATTTCCTCCACATCATGTGACACTGAAACTTCTCTTTGTAAACAACAGCAGAATTATAAATTATTCTAATGACGAATGTTGCGTACAAATTAAAGCGTCACAAATGCAGTAGCATTTACAGTGAATCGAAAATGAAAACACAGTACTGTTACAGCAAACATGCTTGCGTCAGACTATTAGCCTATATTTATATAATTGCATCACAGCCGTTTAATTCTCACCACCATTCATAAAAAAGTTACCGGGCGAGTAACAAGTCTCAGTGCAGATTCTACTCGCATTTGGCGCGTAGAACCATTTGAACTCTTTTAAGGGATCGTTCATATGTCGTGTCTAAAAAATAATGGAAAATGCGTCCGCGCCGGTTTCTCCTTTCCAACAAAGTGCTCGGGAACTTGCGCTCCGGTGGTGTCTGCCGTTACTAAGCAACCATGAGTTGCGCTCTCCATGATGACGCGGTAGTTAGTTTCAGCAAAGGATATATGGATTTCCAGCACCGAAAATCACTTGCAGTAGCTCTGCTACTAGATTTATTTAAAAATGTGTATCCGTGTACAGCTCTGATCAGATATTCCTCCATCTTGGCTGAGCTTTGTCCTGCAGATGGCGCCGTGCGGCACACGCTCGTGCAGCGCTCTCTGAACCATTCCGTCCATGATGTATTAGAAAGCATAAACTTTTCGCAGTTTATTTAGTTAATTGTTTAAGGCCATTTCGCGATTTCAGTCGTCATGCAGTAACCAGCATAACCCTGAACACCATCTCCCCCCACCCCCAGATTTTTTTTATTACCGATCTGCATGATTCACGTGGGTCATGATTTTAGGCCGAAAAAAACGGAATTCCGGATTAATCCGGAAGAATCACATCCCTGATACAGTTATCATCTCCGTGTAAACTACAAAAACACGAATTTGTGAAAACAGTGACGTGTGCATGCATATTACATGTTCAGGCTACAGGCGTGTAGTGTTTTTTTTTTTTTTTACAAAGTGACATCGCCATCTACTGGCCTGGCAGCAGAATACAGTGTTTATAGTCGTTTTGGGGGATCCGTGCGAACCGGGATTGTTTTGACAACTGTTAATAATAAATCTGTTTTTATTACATCCTTTTTGTGTAAATGTACTCTAAGAAACACACCCATGAACAATGATGAATCAAAGATTTTGGAAAAGGTCCAAAAATTTCTTACAGCGGCCCTGCCCCAACTGCCCACTAGTATTTTCCGTGTCATGGAATTGGTTTGAAATGGCATTTGAATGAACAGGCTAAATGTCAGAGAGTCTGTGAGTCACAGTGAAGCCAAGTTCACATCTCTTGTCCTGCACTCACTTTGTGCCGAATTTAATATGACAGATTATTGACACTGATGCTTATATTAAAAAAAAATCAACCAAAAAAATAAATAAAAACAATTTAACTTAATTTTAAATAGTATATCTATTGTTTTATCATTATAAACTGACATTATAACTTATTTTTGGAATTTTTTTTGCTTTAAACCTGTGGCTGTGCAGTCTTTCTAGACAGAGAATTTGTGGCATTCGCTGTCATTAATGTCTCTATTGCACAAATGATGCAGAATGAATTACATGCTGAAGTTTAATATTAAGGTTAAGAGTTTCTTCAAATCCTTCTCAAGCACATACGTTCCCATGCTTTCTTCATGTCTGTTTCTGACTAATAATGCAAGAGAACTCAAATCCATCTGCAGAGGTGAACCTGAGCCATAGAGTGCACCTCATCACATCAGCCACAATGGCTGTGCTTTTCCACTGGCCTGGACGGAGTAAGTCAGTGGAAACGGGCCTTGGGAGACTTGTTTAAGAGAGTGGATTTCAGTCTGGAAGCCAAAGTTTCAATAGCTGCATCTGCATTTCGGGTTAAGCAGACTTGACCTATTCTTCTTTTTATGACTTTCCAAATGGAACATTCATATCCGCGAGTACTCGGGTTCAGTGCTTGTCCTCTACTTGTCCTCTTGAATCAGGACACAAACTAATCTTTGAGATCCGCATCCCAAAAGTGAGATCAATGAGATGAAAACAAAAAGGCCGCTGGAATGAATTGTTTGACTTTTATCAGGTTGAATTCCGGTCAAAGATCTGTCATATTTAATATAGCTGAATATTCACTATTGCAATCATTTCTTGTCTCACAGCTTACATTTGAATAGTTTATGGTTTTTTAATATGATCTCTGATTTAAACTTAAAGTAACAAAAATGGCATTGGTGAATACACTACCATTCAAAAGTCAGGGTTGATTTTTTTAAAGAAATTATTACTTTTATTCAGCAAGGGTACTTTAAATGGATCAAAAGTGACAGTAAAGACATTTATAATGTTACAAAAGATTTCTATTTAAATAAACAGTTCTTTTGAACTTTCTATTAATCAAAAAATGCATGCAGGTTTCACAAAAATATGAAGCAGCACAACTGTTTTCAACATTGATAATGATCAGAAATGTTTCTTGAGCAGCAAATCATCATATTAGAATGATTTCTGAAGGATCATGTGACACTGAAGACTGGAGTAATGATGCTGAAAATTCAGGTTTGATCACAGGAATACATTACATTTTATGTATTTATGTCATATTTGTCACGTTCATGTCTTGTTTAGATCGTAGTTTTAGTCATATTCTGTTTAGTTTTTTAGGTCATGGTTTTCTTTGTCACTGTCTTTGCCTGAGTTTTTGTTTGTTACAATGGTTTCTGATTAGTGCATACCTGTTCCCTGTTTCTTTGATTCCCTGGCTGTGTCCGAAATCTCCCCCTATACCCTTAAATAGGGCACTATTTGATGGGACAGCCATTTCAACTTCTTCTGCTGTGTCAAACAAATAAGGACTTTTTAAACTCTGCTGCTCTGTGTTTTAATGGAAACTTGGCTGAATGAAGGCATTCCGGACAGCGTGTTACATCTGCCGGGCTTCCAGCTGTTCAGAGCGGATTGCGACGCGGAATCAGCGGGGAAATCGCGAGGCTGTGGGACATGCTTCTACATCAACGTAAGGTGGAGTACAGATGTAACACCGTTGAAGAAGATGTGCTGTCCCGATCTAGAAGCGCTCTCCATCAACTGTAAGCCTTTCTACTCGTCGCGGGAGTTTTCCTCATTCATTCTAGTACGTGTGTATATTCCACCGCAAGTGCACATGAGCGCTGCGCTACAACAGCTGGCTGATCAGATCACAGACAAAGAGCAACACCACCTGGACTCTGTTGTAATCATTCTTGGGGACTTTAATAAAGCAAGTATCTCCCGTGAACTGCCTAAATACTAGGGATGGGCATTTCAAGCAAAAATAGTATTCGATGATCGCTGGGAATTATTCGATTATTATTTCGAAAATCGCACCCCTCCTCCGCATGCACGCACGCTCGCATGTATAGGCTACACACACATAAACACAGAGAAAGAGGGAGAGAGACCATTCACGCTTTCAATCTGTATGATAACAAACTGTTTAATTCATTAGGGAATAGGCTATCTTAACTCAATCCATTTAATGATTGTAATGTGCTGAAACATATTAATATAATAAACATAATCGAATGACGGCACTTATTAACATAACAGTCCGTCGATTACCATAAATCCATAACCATAAAAGGCTATAGCATTTATACTTCATGCATTGTACGTATTTCCATTTCAAAAATGAGCATGAACATAATACAAATTTTTAAAAAAAAATCAAAACATTTGATTGATTCATCCTTAAGTAGGCTATTACCTCAAGCCTTAATTATTTTAGGCTAGGCTCTAACGCGTTAAAACATATTGTGAACAGCTTGAATGTAGGCTAACCACTAACGGCATTAATGTGAACATTAATTTGAACTTCTGTCTTCATAACAATAACCTATCTCATATTTTTATTCAAAAAAATGACCATGTCCACATGTTCGGGATGAAGACGGGAGCGCAATCTGTTCACAATTAGTCTGGCCGCAGAGAACACCCTCTCTGATGGCACAGATGTCGCAGGCACACACAATTAAGCCTTAGCTAATTTGGCCAGTTGGGGTTATTCGTGGTCGTTGGTTTTCCACCAGTTCATGGGGTCGATGTGGATGGGTGAGCACATTAGTTCGGTTGTGTCTGAGATTTGTACGTTATAGTCCTCACCAAACAGGACTGCGATAGCAGATGCAGACAGCGAATCACTTTGCGGCTTTTTGGCCAACGGTTGTGTTTCATCGGATTCTACTGTTAGGCCTATCTCTTCCTCGCTCTCTGAGCTGTTCGAGATGAGATCACACACCTTGGCCTGCACAGCGCATTTAACTTCCTCAGTTGCGAACCTCAGGTGTTTGTGTCTAGGATCCAGGAAGGATGCAAGGATGCACATCTGCAGGCGCAAGTCGCCGCTCCAGTGACGTAGACACTGTTTGCTTGAACTGAGAGACTTTGGGAGACTCTCCTAGGATTTCTTTGAGGTGTTTTTACAGAAGGGTTGCTGTCACTGGAGATGGATACTCCAGATTTTCTACACAAGGCAGTGGTGGCACATTTAAATGAGTGAAGCACTGGTAAGAGTTCCTACATAACTCCCCAGGTATCATCAGTCAGTTCAAGGGTTCATGCATCTGATAGTTTAGTGAAAGCTCTGTCTGATAAGACAGAAGATATTGTCCATCTTTGCTCTAGTAAGCGCTCGAACATGTCATGAATAGAATTCCACCTAGTTCGGCAGTACTGCACTAATTTGTGATCAGGCAAGTTCTGCAGTTGCTGCTTTTGTTTCAGTGCTTGTGTCACAGTTGTGCTGTGATGGAAATGAGAAACAAGACAACTGGCAGATGCAACGACATGGTTTAATGTGTTGAAGCTTTAAACTGTCATTTGTAGCGAGTTGGAGTGTGTGTGCAAAACAAGGCTGAGACTCCCACTCTAACCACTCTAACCTAACCAGTGTTTGAAAGCACCATGTTACTCGCATTGTCATGCACGCATGCAGTTATTTTTCTGCTTAGTCCCCAGTGGTCCATAGCAGTGGAAAGCGTATTTGCCAGATTTTCAGCAGTATGGCGCTCTGGCATGGCTTTGGTCTGCAGAACAGCACTGTGAATTTCCCAATCAACTATATAATGACAGGTGACCGTGATGTATGATTCGGTTGTAAGCGCTGTCCATGATTCTGTCATCAGTGCCATTTTTTTCAACACTCGCTAACTGACTGCGCAGCTCCCTTACATTGTCATCAAAAAGTTTCTCCAGTCTGGCAGTGATCGTTTTTCTAGACAGGACAGTAAACTCGGGGTCTACAATCTCCATAAGGTTTCTAAAACCCTCTCCTTCTACAAAGCTGATCGGAAGCATATCTTTAGCGATCATCTTAATGATGAGGGCTGTTGTTTGCTCTGCCCGTCTAGCATCCAACTTGGTTGATCTGATCATGAAACTAGCCACTGATTGCTGCTGACCTGTGGATGGACCTGCTGGGTGCGTAGCCCTCAGATGACTGTGCATTGTAGTGGTTGACCTATGATAAGCAAGCTTCGCATGGCAGAGTTTGCACTGCACTTCTTTTTCATTAATTTTATTATGAGAACTCCACACAGAACTCTTATTTGACATCGTCCCAAGTTACCGTAAGTAGTGCGTCTGAGAGTTGATTGACAGCTTTTACGTGTGTCATTGGCAGCGCACGCCACCCGCTGGTTACATGCACGCGTCACCACCGCATCAGCACCGAAAACATGGATTTTTTTTGTTTAGATGACAATCGCACAGCCTATTCGATATTCTATAATTATATCAACTAATCACATATTCGAAAATCGTGACTCATCCCTACTAAATACAGACAGCACATTACATGTCCCACCAGAGACAGTAATATACAGGACCACTGTTACACCACTATAAAGGATGCATATCACTCTGTCCCACTGGCAGCTTTGGGGCTCTCTGATCACTGTTTGGTTTATCTTATACTGACCTACAGGCAGAAACTGAAATCAGCTAAACCTGTAATAAGGACTGTTAAAAGATGGACTATTGAAGCAGAGCAGGAAGCTCAACTTCCATTGGAATGAATTAAAAAAGCTCGCTCTGCTCCGCTTTTTTCACGCGCTGCTCAATAAAAAACAGTAAAATGGTGCTACCATTCTGTCTCGCAGTCCGGACGGAAACATGCCTGCGGTCCGCCATTTGAATATCAGTGGTTTAGTTCGTGTAAAACATCTAGTGGCCTATAATTTGTTTGGTGCTTTTTGCACAATAAAATCTTTACTGTTTAAATTGTGTTCCTTGAACTGTTTTGAATGTAATTTGTATTGTGATTGGGAACAACTTCATTATGTTATTATTACCTTATCAGGAAAAAAAAATAATAATATTTGTAACTACGCAGAAATTGAAAGCATGCATTTCACTGGGCAATATAGTGTGATTAATTAAGATTAAGATTTTTTTGCGAGCAGGTTGCGGGGGGGAATCACAATGCTGGCTCAACATTGTGATGTCTGTCAGCCATTGGCGATGGACGATGGGCGATGGCATCGTCTATTGGCCCAAACCTAATATCAGTTTCTGTGAGAATATGTGCATTCCTACCAGAACTTATTAAACATACAACAATGACAAACCGTGTTCACTGCAAAACTCAGACAACTTCGTCAGGCCAAAGAAGATGCCTACAGGAATACACACTGACATCTTGCAGCCAATGAGTGTGGAAAGGCCTGAAAGTCATCACAAACTACAAGACCCCATCCCCCAGCACTGTGCTGAATCACACAACTGGCCTCTGAGTTGAATGAGTTTTACTGCAGGTTTGAAAAACCCTGTCTCACACCCCACACCCGTTCTGACCTTCTCTCCATACACCCATCAACACCTCCCAGGGCTCTACACTGCGACCATTTCGGTCGCATTTGCGACTGAAAATAACTGCGCGACTGTGAAAAAATATTTAGGTGCACCGGTGCGAGTGACCCGATCGATAGATCTATAATACAATCGGAATAAAAAGTACAACTTCCAAAATGCATCTATTGTACACTGAGCAACAGTTACGTTTCGTACTGCGATCGGCTGCTTTTCATGCCTTCATTCAAAGACTTTGCTTCAGTCAGCAGAGCAAGTGCAAAAGACGCGTGCGACGGACTACAATTCAAAGATTGTTTACAAGGTGAAACGGGTATGAAGCAGCCATGCACACTTAAGCTACCAGACCGTCTCATGCTGCTGATGTTTCTTTGCAGCCAAATTTATTGGAAATACTACATTTGGATTATCATAAACAAGGTCGGAAATTAAAGGGGGCTTGGGGCAAAAATGGCACCAAAAAAAACATGCACCGTTATGAATGCCGTGCGGCCATGCACATTTTACTTTCGCGCATTTTAGAAGTAGCGGCAATTTGGAGGTGGCAATTGCTTGAATGATGAGTTCATTATAATTCTTAATGAAAAACACAACAACAAAACAGTACAATAACAAACTCGCTTAAATAGGCGCTTTAACATTTTGCTTTGAAACCAAATCTTCATCCATATTCTTGTCAGTCAAGAGTGAGGCGAAGTGAGGTGAAATCTGACTCCTGCTGCGACTCTCGTTCGGCTCACGCTGAATTGAGCAGACGTGTTCAGTCTTTAATTGTAGTGTCTGTTCTCTAACTGAAGTAATTGATTTTTATTTCTATAAAAAAATCTAAATGACGGTGGGGGTGGTGCCGCGCTGGGCAAGTGATGTAACCGGTGTTGCGGCTGAACATCGGTAACACTGACTATCGCAGCAAGCCTAATATATAGTAGGCTAGTCTAAGTTAAGCAATATCACACGAGTAGAGTCCTGTTTCTCCGATATTGGCATGACCTAACATTTTAGCCACAATACTGTCTGTTTTAGCTCTATTTCATGAAAATAGTTTCAGACAAAGCCACACCAGAACTGTTGCGCATCTCCAAGCAACAATGAATCTGCGTTTTGAATGACTGAATGAATGACTCACACATTAAGACTTGCCGCCTGGCACCGAATGGCGGATTAATTTTCATATTTTGGGCCCGAGCACCGATGGCGTGAGGACCCTATTGTAATTGCTTGGTCAATTATTCTTCTCTGAAATGAATTGCATTTTTGAGGGCCTAAACATGTTCGAAAACTCATGAAACTTTGCACACACATCAGAAGTGGTGAAAATTGACGTCTGATATGGGTTTCAGAATTAGGTGTGGCAAAATGGCTTGATGGCGCCACCTACAAAATTTCAATTAAGCGCCCTTCGCGCTAGGTTTCACATACAAGTATGAAATTCGGTACACACGTGTGACAGCCCAATACCTACAAAAAGTCCCTGGGAGCAAACTCTGAAAACCCAACAGGAAGTGAGATATTTTGAATTTTCTCTGCAAAAATTTTGCAGTTTTTGTCATTTCCAGACATTGTACTTTAACGAACTCCTCCTAGAACCTTAATCAGATCAACATCATATTTGGTCAGTCTAATCTAAAGGCCTTTGCAATGTTAAATTGCAAAGATCTTGAGTTTTCGCTGAAGGGCGTGTCCGTGGTGGTCTGACAAAATTCGATATTTAGCCATGAAACAGGAAGTTGTTATAAGTCAGGCATACAATGTCAGATCTGCCCCAAACTTCACGTTTTATTAGAGTCCTGGCCTGAAGACTTCTACATGCAAATATTCAGTTAGTCATAGCGCCACCTGCTGGCAACAGGAAGTGGCATTCTTTACACTGTAATTCACTCCCTGAAACACATTTAAATATGCCATGAAGTACCAAACATGCTAGAAACACGTTAAATCATGCAACACTTGGCTAAGTGCTAATATATGCGATTAACGCCATGAAACAGGAAGTTGTTGTAACTCAGGCATACAATATCCAATCCAATCTGCCCCAAACTTCACATGTTTGAGAAGAGTCCTGCGCTGAACACATCTACATGACAATATTCAGTTATAGTAATAGCGCCACCCATTGGCAACAGGAAGTGATGTGTTTAACACTGTGATGCACTACTAGCAACATACTAAAATATGCATTTGAGTGCTAAAGCATGCTATTATCGTCATGAAACAGGAAGTTGTTGTAACTCAAGCATAAGTACCCTGGCCTGAAGACATACATGCCAAAATTTAGTTTATAGTCATATTGCCATCAGCTGGTACCAGGAAGTGTGGCAAATACAAATGACTGGTGTTGTTCTCCTATATTTATATACTTAAATGCATATTGCCCACCGTGCTCTGTTTTCCTAAAGCCACCGGGCGGTGGTGGCACGTGTGCGAGGGCCCTTTCATCACTGCTTGCAGCTTTACATTTATTTTCATATTTACACTTAACATAGACTGTTTCTATTTAAAATATCAAACTTTAATTTTTACATATTTCTAAATTCAAAAAATTATATTTAAAACATTCATACTTGTACCACTTTTTTTTTTTTTATGATTTCATTTGATTGGTAGTAGTCTGACTGGGTCTTATTGTTCTAACTGAATTTATTGTCACCAGTCTGTCTAAAAACCTGTGCTGTCCAACTGGCCACTATCTTCACACAGATAGAGGTATGGCCTTCTCTTGGGCATGGTCCAGCAGAATCTCTATCGCAGATATCTCGCCGTCCACTTTCATCAGATCCCTGCCCTTCAAGCACGAGTGTTGTCAGTCTAAATGCTTGTGTACTGTGTAGTCAGGCCCCGACCTCATTCTGGGCCTCTCCTTGTGCAGCTGATCGTGGGGCCCTCAAATGACCGCCCCCAAGCTGTCGGCTCGCAGAGCGACTTCCGTTCTGTGCTTGTAGCCCGGCGCTTTGGGATTAAGTTCCCCATAGCGCCAGATAAAACTCACGCAATGCGAGTGAACCGTATCAAAAAGGAATGTTTATGGTTACTCACTTAACCCTGGTTCCATGAGATAACGGGAACGAGTATTGTGTAGCTGGCCATGCTATTACACTGCACACTACACATTAATAATGAGTAATTCTAAACTAAATGAATCAATATTTCAAAGTAACGGGTTGAAAACATTGAGATATAATGTGCATAGCAACAACAGCTATAACTATAGCCCTCACATTCTCACAAAAAGAAAACTATGTCTGTAAAAACACATGGTTTTAGGAAAGCTGATTTGTTCAGTATTTCAGCACCATGTAGAAAGGGTGGTGTAGGGTGTTATTGCTAGCTAAACAACATGGCATGGCTCCACGGAGGTTAAAAAAAGAAACACAGCACTTACAATGTAAAACTGAGGAGAAGTGTATGTTAAAGCACAGCAGGAGACATCAGGGCTGCGTGGAAAATATGAAAGGATACACATGCAAGTGTGGAAATGTTTCTAGCAGAAAGTAAACTTCCATTGCTCTCTGCTGGGGTCACAAAGAGGCCATCACACAATAAACACACACACAGCAGCACTTACACACACTTTGTGCCATCTATTCCTAGAATCATACAGAGACATTATAACACACATTATGACACACTAACCAAATATAGACACAATCACAACTGAATATTATGAATACAAACAAACTCGGCTGCGTCTACATACATAAAACACACTCACATACACACTCAGATACTGAAGTCTACACACACACAGTGTTCACACTGTAGCTGGTCTGTCAAATCATTTAGCTCTTTTATGAGAAGAGGCAGAGTTTTGGCTAAGCACAGCATCTTTCTGGGTCATTCCCAAGATCTCAGCATACATATCATAATGTTCCAACTCAAACCTTAGTCTAGCCCTGCCTTTCAGCTTGTGCCTTTTTATAATACTAAATAACATAATCATCAAAGTGTCAATGTCTTATTATGGAGCAAAAACAAATTATGTAAACTGAGAAAAGTTTAACTGGCATAAATCATTTTTACAGTCATATTATGACTTTGTGTGACATTTAAGATTTAAGTTCAGCTTTAATATAATATGATATAATATAATGTGGTTTGCTGAAGGCATGTTTTCAGATTGGAATAACTCGAAACTAATTAAAATAGCTTGATAATGGCACACACTTTGATAGTGTTACATTGTAACATGTTCCATCAAGCTGGCAATGAACACTGCTGCCTATAAAACACATATAAATAGATGCACTAAATATCCACACGTACATTTACACACCAGCTCAAGAGTAACCATCCCTTAACAGTCAACAGTAACATGACTACAACTCAGTTTACATTGATGTGGCATGCTGAAGCAGGCAGTGGGCAGCTCCAATCTGATGAATATCAGTGTTAATTATCAGCGTACATATATAGGCCGCAGCTGCACAGAAACTTTCTCCGATTACACACCGGCTTCCCCAGAGTGATTCAGCGCTTCGAATAAGAGGAGAGGCAGCTGACGGAATAAGAGAGGGATTCACTGTACCTTTCTAAGGATAAGTTCACTGCCACATATAGGTTTTGTCTTTGGTCTCTCTCTCTCCCCCACCTATTTTGTTGCCTTATACGTCTTATACGTCTCTTACAGTGCTAAAGGCTTAGAGAAGTAGGAATATAGTGGGAACCGAGGCTGGAGATGAGTAGTTTTGCCCTACATGGTATGGAATGTCAGGATACCTCACACACTCTTCAGGGGTACATTAAGAGCAGACAGAAAGATAGCTTCTTTAAGCTCAACTGTGCTTGATAGATCAGGAAAAAATTCATCCTGCTAAAAAAATGTAAAGGGGAATATTGTGCAAATTTAAGTATAATAGATTACTTAATAACAAAATATTTCTACTAGGCCAAACATTTCATACTATTTAGACTACATAGAACTATGCAGCAGCACCATCTTGTGGTGCGAAAGCACAATAACCATGTAATACCCGAACTACACAGTAAAATCCCCAGAGTTAAATCAACTCTGCTTAGAGTACATATGGTCCCTCTCTATATAGTGTTAAAGACTTAGATGAAATCAACTGAAAAGACATTAAATCGCTCAAGATCTGATTAAACAACTCCACAAACAGCATTACCAGCTTCACTTATTACAAACCAGATGGACTTTATTTCTGTCATACGTCTACAGAAGTTCTTATTGAGAATTAACAGAGGTTTAGATGTTGATGTTTTATTGGCCAAAAAATGATGCCACCATCATGGTGGTCAGTGTTAGCTTTAGTCGGGCTCTTGACCCTTTTATGTTTTTAAAATAATTTGCTTTTAACCATCTGCAATATTGTTTCACAGCAAACACTTACACATTGCTGAATCAAAAGATTGAAGGAGCAGACCAGCTTGAAAAGCTATTTTAAATAAACATCACAAAGAGGTCTCTCAATCTCTTTTTCTTTGGTTTCTTGACCGAGATTTGGCTACTACAGAATCGCAAAAAAAAACCAAAAAAAAAAAACACTTCCATTAAACAAATGCCACCGTAATGATTCGATGCTGAAAATGAACAACTGAACGCTCAGGCTTAAACATGAACACTTATCATACAATCCTCAACAGTGGTGACAATATTTATACTTTCAGTTGATTTCATCTAAGGCTGTGGCTGAAGTCAGTTTTTGTTTCTCTTCAGTGATTCTGCTTGTTAACAGCAGGTGTTCATCACTAATGCTTAATCATCATTTAATGAATCACTTAATTATCTCATTAACTTTAACTTTGCTTCACTGTTACTTTAACACTATTTAGAGAGGGACCATATGTACTCTGAGCAGAGTTGATTTAACTCTGGGGATTTTGCTGTGCAGTTAAACTTTAAGTCCATCAGCAGGTGATTTTATAGTTTTTGTTTTTGCTCCAAACACACGATCAGCAACCAGATGGGTTTTTGGTCCGGAAGCCTGTTCCATAAGCGTCACCTACTGTACAAGAGTGATTTTGCATTTTCATTCAGTCCGTCTGCTGGTCCGTGCAGGTATGTTTTATGTAGCATAATTTCACAAAGCTAAAGTCAGACCATTCTGTTTTTGCTTTAAATCTTGAAATTATGCAATCTAATTTAAATAATTATAATTCAAAAACAAATGCTCATGTAACATCTTTGTTTGAATCGTGATTAAAATGTAGTTGTTGCCTCTAATTTCAAATGGCTACTGATATTTTTTGTTGTTGTTGTTTAAGGTCAGTTTGGGCTGCAATAGAGCAAATAAAAAAACAATAAATTTGCCTAATGAAAGAGAAAAAAAAAAATCGATAATCGGAATCAGCCATGAAAAAATCATGCATCCCTAGAAAAATGTACTTTGAATGAAAACTGTATTTATACAAAATGTAGAATTTTTCCCTTTAAAATTGTCGCAGTAAATGACAAATTAGTAATTGAGTCTTTGACATCAACATCCTTGTGTTTCTCACATGAGCAATGTATAAACAAAAACATAGATATATAAATACATGTTTGAACAACAGCAATGAGTAATACTAGAGAAAGACACACATGATAATGGTACCTCAGTGAGTAGGCTGGTCAGGTCAGCACTGAGATCACGGTCTTCAGTCAGCTGCTGTGTCAGAGATGCATCATAGGAACCATAAAGGATGTTGTCATTTTCATCTGTCCATTCAGACTCTGTACTCAGAGAAAACAGCAGAAAACAGAGAAAACACCATATATTAGTATGATGATGATGCATATAAAGTATTACACACTTTCCCAGATAAGGTGTAATAGTACCTATCGAGGTGCTGTGACTCTTCAGACTGGGAGTGAAACCACATGCTCCCTTAACTGATGAGACGCAAAAGGAAGGCCTGTCAGGTTTGGTTCCTGGTCTTCTTTTCCAGTTTCCTTGCTTGGAGAATCGATAAAATACTACCACAATAAATTAATGAATCCAAACACAGCCACAGCAGTATCAATACGCGTAGAGTCTGGTTCTTGAATAAACTGATCACCCTTGTGAAAAATAAGTACACTTTAACATACTTAAAAAAAAAAAAATAACAAAAAATTCAGAAATAATATACTTTAACAGAATATACTTCCATTTATATTAAATGCAATTAGTTGAACTTAAGTAGGACTTAAGTACATCATTATTTGTAATTTCATAATAACTTAATAATAACAAGTGTACCGCTGAATGTACTGACAACTTATCATTTATGGTAAACTAAAATATACTTTCATATAATTTCTTTTGTAAATCATGTATTTAAATATATTTGTAATTGTAAATGATGAAGATGCAATTTAGTGCATTTAAATATAATAATCTTTAAATGTAATATTGAACAACAACACTACATTTAAAATTAAAATTATAGTCTGACTCTAACCATTAGGCCACAACTGCCCATAATGCATGTTATAATCAAGTAGCCTATGTTTTAGTATGTTAATCAACACATCCAAAATAAGTGTAGTTCTTCAAAGCTTAAAAAATATTATTAAAACAATTATTTTAAAGTAAAACTTTTAATTTGACATTATTACAAAATGCACTTTTTAAAAGAGTATTTAAGAGTGTTAAGAATCATAGTTATGAAAGTGAACTCTATTTTAAGTAAACTTACTGTAAGTGGTCTTGTATTTCATTTACAATAGCCTATAATCTGCAAATACATATTTTCTGCACAGGGCAGGCAATGAATAATTCAGTGATGCCTCCTACCTGTTTTGAACAATCAAAGACAAGCTGATTGATACAAAAATTGAAAAGTATTATATTATTTCTTAATTCTCAAGTGCCTTGGCCTTTCTTTTTTTTTTTTACAAGAAAAACTGAAAAGCATTTTGCATCTAATACACTGACATTCATACATTGACTTGTGTGTCCAAACACTGTTGTGGTCATTAAATATGATTTTAGTCTTTTTAGTATTGATTTGATAAATTTCATTATTTATCTGCCGTTGTTTTTCGGGAGGAAATTGCATGTGATTCTGCTTATGTTCACCTTATCCAGGTGTTCACAATGGTGCTCCTCAGACTGCTGTTCCTGCCTCAGGGACGGGCTGGTTTCTGTCGTGTCTTCGGGAAGTCTTTTCAGGACACTCATTCCCTCTGTGGATCTGCACATCTCACCTGTTTGTATGTCCAGTTTGGACGGGCTGAAGGTTCTTTTTGCCTCCATCAACTCTGAGAGGGTAACTCCCTAAAATAAGTCAATTTTCTCAGTTTTAATGGTCTATGATTCTGACTGATCAAACACCGCAACACTTAACAGTCAAAATTTTATTGTTGCTGTCAACATCCCGCCGCCGCGCTACTTTCCCGAATTCCATTGTGTTCATATATAAAAGTTCAACTAGCAAATTGGCGCCATCTTGCGATTCGTAATAGTTACTGACTGTGGTAAAAATGGCAGTTAAAAGCACAGGACTCGCATCGAAGAGAAGACGAGAACAGCAAATCGGTAAGAAATACAAGAACTGGATGAGTAAGAACATGTTACATTTTTAGATTATATATATATATATATATATATATATATATATATATATATATATATTATTATTATTATTATTATTATTATTATTATTATTATTATTATTTATTTATTTATTTATTTATTTTTTGCCAGTTAGCCCATATAAAAAATAATATTTATATTAAAATTTTAACATTGTTGCAGTGTTCGTCTTGCTGCTAGGCAATTGTTTTCTGTTTGTTTGTTTTTTACATTGTAATGGATAGAGAAAACTTTAATTTAAGCTTTGCATTGGGGTCCTTTTCTGGTTTATTTTGTGGTAATGACCAGATGACTGTGTACATTAACCCCTTACATGACATATTTTAGAGAATATGCAGTCCAGTGTAATGAAAGCATACAGAAGTGTCATATTCTGCCCCATGTAGGTTTTGTGAAGACAACAGTGTATATACATCATAGTATGATAACATACCTGTGTAGCTCTTCGAGTCTGTCTGGCCTGCCGTGATTTGGCCTTCCTCTGAGACTCTGCTTCCTCATCCTTCACTGGGATCATGTGTGTCCTGAGACAGGATACATGAAGGACAAAAACAATTCCAAGATAAGAATATATGTATATTTCTCTAAGATACACTGATTTTTGGCCTTAAGAATTCATTGATTATTTGTTTTAAAATTAACTGCATTTATAATTTCTATCCTTTACACTTTGTAATTGCAAACAGCAATATCAGTTTGATCAAATATTAGATAAGAGGTCTGCAGACATACTGTCAAATCAAACATGGGATCAGTAATTTTTTTATTTTTTTTAAAGAAATTAATTTTTTTTTCCAGCAAAATCACATTAAATTGATCAAAAATGACAGTAAAGACAATTATAATATTACAAAAGATTTATATTTCAAATAAACGATGTCCGTTTGAACTTCCTGTTCACCAAAGAATGCTGAAAAAATGTTTCCACAAAAATATGAAGCAGCACAACTGTTTTCAACACTGATAATAATCAGAAATGTTTCTTAAGCATCAAATCATCATATCAGAATGATTTCTGAAGGATCATGTGACACTGAAGACTGGAGTAATGATGCTGAAAATTCAGATTTGATCACAGGAATAAATTACATTTTAAAATATATTACATAAACTGTATTTTAAATTATAATATTTCACAATATTTCTGTTTTTACTGTATTTTTGATCAAAAAAATGCAGCATTGGTGAGCAGAAGACAGACTTCTTTCAAAAACATTAAAAAACTCTTACCAACCCCAAACCTTTGAAAGGTAGTGCATGCATAGAAACACACATGCATAGTCTTTTAGGATGAATCTCACAAAAACATAAGGTCACAAGGTCATAAATAAGAAACTATTCTTTGCATAAGCCTACGTAAGCCTTTCAGAGAGACTTGTTTGCATTGTGCCATTATTTCATGGCTTAAACATATTTTATCTTCTAATAACACGTTTCATTTTCTTTAAGGAAATATAATTTCTTATATCTTTCTTGTTATTTTGGGGTGAAATATGACCCGGACATGTTCTTTGACAGGATTTGTGAGATTCACCCAGTGATGTCTGTGCTCTAAACAGATTGTTTCATGCTGAACAAGAAGATCAGCATCTATAAGTATAGAATTTCCCCACTGAAAGCACTAGTGGCCAGATGGCATACTGTCCCAAAGAGATGAGTAAGCACTAATGGCAAAATCAGACCACTTAGCACTCTGTATGTTCCCCACCCTTCCCATCCAGTGTTATTGATCGACATGTGGCCATGAGTCTCAACCAGAGAACCAAATCAGAGCATCATTTTGATTTCATTAAAACAATGTACCTGCCATCTGCTCATTCTCCAAATGCAAGTGTTGGTGATTATAACATACATCTAATTATAAATTACATAAAAAATTACAAATGCATTTCTGAAAACACACTTCAATTTTAATACATATTTCTGAGTACACTAAAATTTGTTTTTCAAACTGCAATTATTTTTCATGTTATGGCCTGATATTTTATATAATAATTTAAATAATTAATAAATATTAAAATAAATTATATATAATAAATAATAATATGTATTATAATAATAATAAAAATATTGCCCAGTATCATTGATATTATATATTGTCACCGATATATTGTGCATCTTATAATGACATTCACACCCTTAAAAAAATGATAAATTTTTAATTTCATGCAAAATTGACTGTTCAAACTGGTCACATGCAAAGAGAACATAAAATAATGAAGTGATGCATATTTTTAATATTATGAATAACAAGTCCCTCAGAATACCACAAGTCTTCATAAGTTACAAGAGGCTTCATATGTCTTATGACTTAAACTCAGATCAGAGAAGTAAAAACATGCTGCTAAACGAAAGTGTCCTAACTCCTGGTACAAAAGACAATAGTGATTCTTCAAGGCCACTGATCCACACAGTGAACAGCAGCGAGCCGGTCCGACAGAACATCACAGCAGCAGCAGCAGGGATGCTTCAGATCCCGTGATGAAGGAGGTGAATGCAGCTGTTTGAGGGAGATAAGGCAGATGAGAGATTAGCTTGAATACTGTACCTGAGCAGACAGTCTTGCATCGTCCTCTCTGATACTACGAGACTCGTGCTGATGTTGGCGGAGGAAAGACTGCAGCGGTTATGAGAAGGGATAGAGGGAGAGAGGGAGGGAGAGACAGGACACAGGATAGAGTGACTTTCAAGGGAGGAGATTAAATAGCAGTAGGACAGAACAGACTGTAACTGACACAGAGAGATACAAGTACTCAGACTAGTGACATGATGCTCATTTTGTCCGGATCTACAAATACATTAACTCTCTGTGTGTGTGTGTGTGTGTGTGTGTGTGTGTGTGTGTGTGTGTGTGTGTGTGTGTGTGTGTGTGTGTGTGTTGAGAAAAAAAGAAAAGGTTTCACTTTTTGGTCATAAGTAGTTTAAATTTTTTGCATTTGAAAAGATTTATTGTGTTTCAAGGATTATACCAAGTGTAAGGAAAATATGGTATTACTTTTTATTTGATGGTTACATATTTTTAGTCTATTTAAAAAAAAAAAAAATGCCATCTTATACAGTCTTATTTTCTTATTTATTTATTTTTACTTTTATTAAAATTCTGTAGCTACAGAGTAGATACATGTTGTATCTTGATTAAAGCACAGGAACATGCAGTGAGGTATGTTGACCAGTAGAGGACAGCATTGTCCTCTCCACACACAAAATTGTTGGTAACGTGGCCTTGTGGAAAGATTTGGCTGGTTATTTTAGTCCTCACTACCCATTTAACCAAAATATGTTCTAAGAACATTTTGCTAATGTTCCTATTAAGTTTAGAAAACATTATTTCTGAATGTTCTTTGAATGTTCAAATATCCAGTTTATTAAATGTTTTAGAAACAGTTTATCTTGGTTATACAAACGTTAAGGGAATTGAATAATTTTATCATTTTGGAAACATTGTGGAAATGTTACTTTTGAATGTTCTCTAATTATTCTGAAACAAGTAACATTACAAATGAACACCACAAAGGTAAAATGTTTCAGGAAAAAAGTTCGCTGAATGATGTAAAAAAAAAATGCTTTTGTTCTAACATTTTGAGAACATAATTAAAAACCAGACATTAGATAGATGAAACTCTTTACCTTTTTAGTTTTTATTGAGGAAACAGGTTTCAATATATTGAAATATACTATGTTATCATTTTGTGATCAGTTACTGTATTTTTATTCAGCAAGGAAGCATGAAATTGATCAAAAGTGACAGTAAAGATGTTTACATTGTTACAAAAGATTTCTATTTATTTATGATTTTCTAAGTAAATTATGCTCCTTTGAACTCTGTATCAAAGAATCCTGAAAAAAATGCATCACATTAAAAAATATTACCAATGCAAAATCTTTGAATTGTAATGTATATATGCAACCCCTCCGGTTCTACTCACACCATTCTGAGCGGGATTCAAACCAGCGTTTCCAGCATGGTAGGCGGGTGCGCTAACATGGCCGCTAAAGACCAAAGCCTCTAACGCACCTCTTGAGGCCAGGAGAGTGAGGTTTACCCACACAGCTCTTTACTAGCTGGCCTTCGTTTACACTCACCCCCCTAAACCTCAATCCCATCCGGGTCACGGCACCAATGTAACCCCTCCGGTTCTACTCACCCTGCTCCGAGCGGGATTTGAACCAGCGCTTCTGGCATGGAAGGCAGGCGCACTAACAAGGACACTAAAGACCATAGCCTCTAGCGACTGTCACTAGTGCGTGGAGTGAGGTTTACCTGCACAGATCTCACTAGCTGGCCTCCGTTACATTATGTTCAATAGTTTAACCATAGAATGCATGCTGTGGCATTTGAAATATTTTATCAATCAATGAAAACATTTATTTATTCAACCCTCTACAATGCGAATAAATCACTTGCATGTGTGACCAAATTTCAAGCAAGACAACTAAAAAAATGTCTCTAATTGTAGCCTTTGGCTAATGGCTAATAATTTGTACGATTTCACTCGCCTGTGATTCAGTTAGAGGCAAAAAATAAGTGTAGCGCAGATATAATTTCATTGCCTGCTGAGCTTTATGCTCTGCCGCTTGGCTGAGAACGCCCTCTATCACTTTCTCTCACACGCGCACTCAACGTGAGAGGCCTACGCATGAACTGACCCAGAATTGACGTGTTAGATCTAAATGCAGAGCTCCACAATAAGGACTGCCCAATGGCCAAAAGTTGACAGAGCTGTCAGTCAATGTCCCTATCAGGCCAGTGCTGCATCGTTTATCGTTTTTAAGCCTTGCCTTGTTTTTAAGCCTTGCCAGTGTACACATTGGCGCAAGACGATGCGAAAGAGAGCTCAATTCGGTACTCATGCTGTACAGAAGTTTTGTGTGTGCACACATTCAGAAAGCCACATCTAACACGAATACTGAATTGATTTCTCTTTCACTTCTTCTTGCGCTTGAACAAACAATTTCACACAAAATTATGTCAGCATGCCTGTCTTGGCGAGTATCCTAGTAAACAAAGTCGGTTATGTCTTTAATGAACGTAAACAGGCAGAGAGACAAAGCATGTGTACAATATAAGTATATTGGATCCGTGCATTGTGTCTTAAAGGGACAACAGCCTAATATTCCAGCTGCTGACTGTTTTTTTTTTATTTTAATTTTATTTTAGTTAAGGAGTTTTTGTTAAGGATTTATCTATATTTAATTTATATAGGCTAGTGAAGACTATGCAGTGTTATTTTACATTTGATTATTTTATTCAATTCCTGTACTCTACCTAATCTGTATCTAACTACTGTTAATCTACCTGAAAAGCACTGTTTATTTCATTTCTATTTTGTGTGTGTGTGTGTGTGTGTTTACAGTATTTGTGCTATTGCTTGTAGTTTGATTATTTGTTCTTATTTTATTACAGACTGTTTACTTGTCTTTAATAATGTTTGAAATTTATATTTTAATATTTATATTTTATGTATGTAGATTTTTTTCATTTGCAATGTCCTTGCATTCCATGTAAAAAGTTTGACGAGTAAAATAAAACATTTACTAGCCAATGTCAACTCAAGCTTCAGTGTCTCCATACAGGGTTATTTGATATTCCATGAATTCTTCAAAAAAAAAAAAAAACTTGTTTCTGACCCTTGTCAATTTCATTTTCATATTTTTTCAGTCATAAGAAAATTAATTTTTGTATCACTACCCCAAGAAAGCATAAAGGGGCCCGTATTCCCATATTCATTTCCTATGGAATTTTGACTCAACATAGTATTTTTTGGATATATTTTTGTCAATAATATTTATTTTCTTGAAACGTTATGGATTACTTCAAAATCTGTTGTGAATTTTTTTTTTTTTTTTTTTTTTTTTTTTTTGCTCTGAGCCAAGAATTTGCCTCATACACCAACCCCGTGTCTGAATATGCATATCGCCCTACTTTATATAGGTGAAAAGCAGTATGTGAAATGTGTAGTAGCCTATGTCTGAATTCACAGTATTCATATTTGGCAAAAAAGTACCTGGATGATGTACTTCTTCTGCCAAGTCTCTAAAGTTCACATTAATAGACAAGTTACTATCCATAGGCCATGGGAAAGGAGTCATGAGTGGCAGGAAAAACAACACAACTAACACTATTTAGCTCACATGACAATGCTAACATGGTGACAGATGTAGTACATTCAGATTCCATTCATACTACACACATTCATGCTTGATAACACTTTATTCATTTCATACATGCATACTTCAAGTCATAAAGTTCTCAAATGTAGAACCTACTCAGACAGTATGCAATTTCAGATATGGTATATGAGTAGAGAAATGACACAGGAAAGGACAGCTGAAGACCCAAAAAAAGTTATGCGTAGAAAGGTGCAAATCTTATGTGAAATGTTCTGTCTCTGTCTAAAAAGATCATTTTCACATGTTCTGTGAGAAATGTGGGGAGTGAAGGTTCAGACGAGAATATACTTTACAGTAGATCTATATTATTTTAGAGTTTAAGAAAAAGTACAAATGCGCTAACAGACCACATAGAACATGTTAGCCATAGCGTAGCAGCACCCCAGAACACCCTAGCACCCTCAAAATATTTAACTTTTATGATCTCATTGGCAGGTGAAAGTCCAGACTTAAAGTTCTCTCCAATTGTAAATTGACTAGTGATTAATAATTGATATGTTAAAATGTTGTTGTTTTAGCCAGGCATGTCCATGTGTGTGTGTGCGCGTCTTTCTTTGGACTTGTAGAGATCAAGGATCAGTGCTTGAGGTGGAAATAAATACTCACCATTTTTCATTCTCCTCATCAGGGTTGTGAGCAAGCAGGAGACCCATGGGTTTGCAGAAGAGGAGGTCATAAAACAACATGACACCAAGAGGAAGTCCACGTTAGCCGTGCTGAAAGATGACAGTGTTTGCGAGACTGCGATGTTAATGGTTTCTGGGAGTTGACGAGGGGTGCGGGGACAACGTAGAGATTTCCCCTCTTAGTCCCACATTACCACCCCATTAACCTCTGACCCCATCTTGACAAGAGCAGAGGAGGGCTACGGCGGAGAGGTTCAGCGGAGGGCAGAGCGAGCTAGATGAGAGGAAAGAAGAGGCCAAGCTTGTGCCCCTGGCCTCAGAGAAAGAGAAAGTGGGGAGTGTGCCCCGTGACCTCACGCACACACACATGGTCTGCATTTGGATGTCTGCGGGTGGCACGGAGCTAGCGCTAATCTGAAACAGCCTCTGCTATAAACAGGATGTTGGAGAGTGGACAAGAGAGAGGGAGAGAGAGAAAGCAGAAAGAAGGTGAGCGGGAGGAAGAGGCTGTCCTGATAAAGGTGCCCGGTTTGGTCTTACAGTTCTCCTGTAACAGCCTCAGTCTGTCCATCTGTCTCTGTTTATTAGTGTTTTCACTCTCTTTCTGTGAAATATAACTATGGAAGCCTGTTTCTGCCTCAGAGTAAAAAATAATAAAAAGATAACTGTACCTTTAAATCTCACAACTGTGTCTTTTTCACAACTGCGACTTTATTTTTCGTAATTGTGACATTTACATCTCTGATTATGACTGATTACATCTCTGATTATTAAAACATCTTTTTTAAAACATCTCGAAATGTGACTTTATATCTTACAACTGCAGCTTTATTTGTCGCTAATTGCAATAATCATAATTGCAGTATTTTTCTTACAATTGCGACTATATCTCACAATTTCAACTTTGTTTTATTTTTGTGACTTTCTCACAATTGTGACCTTTGTTTCTTGCGATTGCAGTTATCATAATTGTGGTATTTTTACAATTGCGACTTTATATCTCACAGTTTTGTTTATTTATTTTTTTTTTTGCGACTTTCCCATAGTATGACTTTATATATCATAATTGTGATGTTTACATCTCACAATGTGACTTTATTTCTCACAATTGCGGTATGTTTTCTTACAATTACGACCTTATATCTCACAATATTAAATTTATTTTGTATTTTTTGTGATTTTCTCACTATATTACTTTATATAACACAATTGCAACTTTATTATCAAAATTGCAATTATCATAATTGTTCTTTTTTTTACAATTGCAATTTATTTATTTTTTTATTATTGAGACTCTCGCAATGTGACTTTATAGTTGCGACTGTTTCTCACAATTGCAACTTTGTTTTTTTGTTTTGCTTTGTTTTTTGTTTTTTGTAATTGCAATTATAAAAATGTGTAGTGTTATTTCTCATAATTGTGACTTTATATCTCCCAATGTGTATATATCTCACAGTAATCACTTTTTTCTCACAATTGTGACTAATTGTGATTTTATATCCCACAATTACAATTTTATTTTTCATTGTTGTGGCTGTTTCTCAAAATGGACTTTATATCTCACATTATGACTTTATATGTGACTATTTTTTTATTATATACAACCTTTTAACATTTTTAATGAGGCAAAAAGAGGTTTCTTTCCATACATAACTCTTCTTCTCTCTCACACACACACACAAGCAAAAGTGATATTTTTATTATAATAAAAAAATATTAAAAATATTAAAAAACCAATTAACATGTTTTACTGTTTTTTTCAGTTAACATTACAAACTTTTTTCCCTTTACATACTTAGGAATAGTTATTTTTCACAGACAGCACGTGTGCACAATCTGCTGTCGGCACGACTGCTAAAGCAACACCAAAGCACTGCTGGAGCAAGATTATGGTGACAAGATTATGGTAATGCTTCACAGACAGGCATTTGTGATTAGCACAGAAAACATCCTGCATGCAAATGCCACACTTTAGTTCTCACTTTCCCCCATATTTAATTAAACTGTGTTCAAAATGTGTTTACAGACTGAGCATTATTTTTAGGCCAGATTTATGCACAGGCATTCTAGGCACGTGCCTATGCTCGTACATCCAGGGGGACCCAATTACAATGTATTACAAAAAATAAATATAATAATAAAAAAATTATATTATAAGACTCTATAAGACAATTATTTTATAAATTAATAAATAAATTTGAAAATATTAATATTTTCGCTGTCAGGCAGAAACCTTGCATCTCCATATTTTGTCAATTAAAAAAAAAAAATCATGAATCATTACTATTGGTCACCCTTTACTTGTGTCTGTCTGTTTTGCAAATATTTAACCAATGAAAAGTATTAAAAAGAGCTTGTGGCTAAACCTCGTAACTCCATCGGCTCCTCAAACTGTCAGTCAAACCTCATAACTCAACCTGCCTCAAACTTGAATGAAGTGCTGCACTGGTTGTTTAAATAAGTACAGCGTTTTCTTTACTCAAAAACACACACTATCTATCTATCTTATCCTTAACGCAGCCTGCTGACAATCACATTGTTAACTACAAGGCACAAGCTGATTGGTTCCTGTTGCATCTGTAGCCAATGAGCTTGCTGATCAACATTTAAATAGTGGTCAATGTTTGTGTAGCAGTTTGCAGCGTGCTTTCAGAGTTCCTCAGAAACCCTCCACCTTCCCCAGCTCCACCTGTATAGATCTGCTACGGGTAATTTCATATATGCTATTTGTGCAGCAGCATGTCTTACATGCTCACAGCAGCGTGTCTATGTATTATATAAAGGCTAATATTTTATGTATTTGAGGAGTGGAGACGTGTTTCTTAGTCTAGCATTTGACGTCTAGTCATAGCCAGTACTGTGTTAAACAGCCTTTGCCGTAGCACTTCATCTTTTTATAACATGAGATTTTGGCCAAATGACAGAAGAAAAAAAAAAAAAACTGAGCACTCACATAAGTACAGCTACAATAAAGGTTATAACCTGTAAGTTGATCTTTATAGTCACAATATGTGGTAAACCCGGCCCTGTTGGTGATATGTTTGTTAGTGTTTCACTTTGCATTTGTACACCACCTGTTGACCAACTAGAGAGTGAGAAGAAAATGGCAGTAAAAAAGCTCATCCTGAATTAACTGGACTTCCTCATTTCAGTTTATCCAACAGGATCTTATTTGATTCTAAGTTTTTTTTTTTAAAGGATTCTTGTTGATCCTATAAGGGTCAGTGCAAATTATATATGAACAGAAATGCCATTAGCATTCCTTTGGGATTTTTTGTCAAAGGAAAAAGAGAGCAGAGTAAACTGAGAGATGTTCTGTGTGCGTGTCCTCACGCATGTGGAGGCCGCAGGTCTCGGGGTCACTGCTGGAGTATGAGGTGCTCGCTGTACTGAGAGGACAGCCTGTGTTTATTCAAACTTATTTATTGGGCTGAGCCTGCAGTAAAACACTATCAAAGTCTGGAATGATATCCTCACCTCACATGCTCCTTATAAATGCCCATCTGTGGGGGGATAAAAAAGAAGAAGGGAATGTACTGTGCCTTCAACAAAAGGCAAAATGAAATGTCAGGAACCAGGTGAGACTTGGAAAGCAGTGGAGGAGTCAACCAAGTAATTATGGCCAGTACATTTTCTTAATTCACTTGTTGTTGGCTTGGCAAAAATGTTAAAACTGTGTATCATTCAAATATTTGTCCTTGTGAAAAAGAAGTACACTTTAGCATACTTTAAAAAAAAAAAAATTATATATATATATATGTATTCCAGGATTACTCTCCTTATAATGGATTTCAATGGCCTCCAAACGGTTGAAGGTCAAAATTATAGTTTCAAAATTATAGTTTCTACTTACGGAAAAAATGTAACTGCCGCTGCGTTCGTTCCGTAAGTTGAATAGGGAAAGCATAGGACATACAGCGTAAGCTTTTTGAAGAATACGAAAGTAAGGTTTTGGCGGAAGCACTTGGAAGGCGATCATTTGTTTATATAAAGCATATACATTTTTTTTCGAAAATGACCGATCGTTTCGCTAGATAAGACCCTTATTCCTCGTCCGGTATCGTTTAAAACCCTTTGAAGCTGCACTGAAACTGTAATTTTGACCTTCAACCGTTTGGAGGCCATTGAAGTCCATTATAAGGAGAATAATCCTGGAATGTTTTCATCAAAAACCTTAATTTCTTTTCGACTGAAGAAAGAAAGACATGGACATCTTGGATGACATGGGGGTGAGTAAATTATCAGGAAAATTTTATAAGAAAGTGAACTAATCCTTTAAGTGTGAACTGAATGTGATGTTTTCAGACACTTATTTGCAATTAAATGAAAATGTATTATTGTTTAAATTTATATGTATATTAAATGTAATTAGTTGATCTTAAGAGTGCTTTTTTAGCCCACTTGAGTAGGATTTAAGAACATTCATAATTATTTAAATTGTCTGTTGAAATATGGTTAAAGTGTACTGCTGAAAGTACTGAAAAGTATTTTTATAAACTCAAATATACTTAAATGTCATTTCTAACTTGTATGTCATATATTTAAATATATTTGTAATTTCACATTTGTAATTAAGTTGCAATTTAATACATTTAAAATACATTAACTTTAACTGTAATATCTAATATCACACTACAGTTACAATTTTAATTAAAGTACCTTGCATGTGCTTTTGTAGTCAACAAATAAGTGTATGTGAAGTACACTACAAGTGCACATTTAATACAATTAATCACACTTCTTTTTCACAAGGGTGAAGAATCTACACTAGCATAGTTTGGCAAATCCATTAATTAAAAACTCCTAAAAATATGAAAATTAATGCAAATTGTTGCATACATTACACTGATACGTTATAGTATCAGGTGTATAACTTTATATGGCAGCTGCTAATCCCATATGTTGGAATTTAATGACATGGAATTATTCAACATTTGTAAAAAGTGTTATGGTCCAAAACAATTTGGGTGAAATGTCTTTTTTTAAAACAGTGTGGAGGACACATTAAAAACAGACCAGAAGACAAGGATGTTTAGACTCCATGTTGGAAGACCAGGAAAATAAATACAATTTTGTTTCTTTTGTTGAAAAACTATTTACACAGTAGAAAGCACAAGTATCATATAAAAGTGTGTACATGAGAGCATGTATATGTGTGCATACAAATGTTGGTGTTTGTGTCTTTCCTTTCCTTTCCTTTCCTTTTTTTTGCCATATTTAAAACATTGTTGTACATATAAGACAATTTTGCACATTGTCCATGGTAAAAGAAATCCTGGAATTGGCCTGAGATCTTCATATGGTTTTTAGGACGTTGACCTTGAGCACTCCTTTTTTAATAAGCAAATGAAGAGCAGTCAGATGTGTGACTGTGTGTGTATTGTCTATACTGTATGTGTGTATGTGTGTGTGATAGGACTCTAGTGGCAGCCACACGCTCTGACCACCATGTTGCGGTATTTCTTGAGGATGACATTGGAGCTATCATCAAAATACAGGACGGAGATGGCATGGAGCTGTGTTGGGGCGCAACAGGGTTTTGGAACCGTTTCGGGGTTGATGAAGTGAACCTGGAAAAAAAAATACAAAGGTCAAAACAAAAGTACTAGCACATATAGAAGATTACGCATCTTACTAGGTTTTGGAACAGAGTTATTGTATTGTTAGACACGAGGTTCAAAATTTACACTTTGGTTTCATTGAGTCGTTAATTGCCAGTTGGATGGTAGTTTTAGGAACAGCAACTTTTTATAGTTTTTTAACTAAAAACAGAAAACTTTTTATGCGTTTGGCTGTTAATTTACACGACAACAGCGTTTTGGGGGCCTGAAAAAGCAAACTTTTGAAAACAAGTTTCAAAGTGCAGGTTTCTGAAAATGATACCGTCATCATCTCCGTGTAAACTACAAAAACGCAAATTTGTGAAAATGGTGACATTATGCGTATTACGTGTTCAGTCTATAAGAGCGTAGTGTTTCTTTACAAAATGACATTGCCATCTACTGGCCTGGCATGAATAATACAGCGTTTTTATTCCTTTTCATGGATCCGTGTGAACGGGGATTGTTTTGACAGTGTTGTCGTCTGTACGTGAAAAAAAGTTTTTAGTACATCGTTGTCGTGTAAATGTACCCTTAGTCAAATTGTAAGCATGACCGTCTGACTCTCAGTGATGTAAGTGATGTGCATGATTCAAATCAAACTAAAAATCTGTCACAACTATTTTCTTGTTTGTCACTCATATACAAGAAAAAAAAAATAGCTAAATAATCCAAATGTCAAACATACACTACTGTTCAATTGTATGGGATCAGTATACGATTTTGTAATGTTTTTGAAAGAAGTCTGCAAGGCTGCATTTATTTGATCAAAAATACAATATAAAGTAATATTTTGAAATATTATCAAAATTTAAAATGACTGTTCTCTATTTGAATATATTTTAGAATGAATTTATTTTTCCTGTGAGCAAGGCTGAATCATTACTCCAGTCTTCAGTGTCACATGATCCTTCAGAAATTATTCTAATATGATTTGATGCTCAAGAAACATTTCTGATTATTATCAATGTTGAAAACAGTTGTGCTGCTTCATATTTTTGTGGAAGCCATGACATTTTGTTTTTTTCTCGGATTATTTGATTAACATAAAAGTTCAAAAGAACAGAATTTATTTGAAACAAAAACCTTTTGTAAAATTATAAATGTCTTTACTGTCACTTTTGATCAATTTAATGCATCCTTGCTGAAAAGTATTAATTTCTTTAATAAGAGATGCAGCATTATAAATATTTATTTCTGGTATTCATCATTGGCAGCTGTGGCAAAAAGTACATTTTGGACCCAGGTTAGATGTATAGATGGTGACAGCCTTACCAATGTCTGTACGATGGCGTGGTTTGTGGCGTTCATGTAGGAATTGAGAGGAAAGGCACATTCTCCCATACAGTAATAAGCAGCGTAACCCTCCGGTGCTATAATCCAATCCTGAGAGATGGACAGAGAACAGATCTGTTAACACAACATCCACCTTCAGTCATAAATCCTGAGCTAGATCTTTCCCATCCAGATGCTCTTCATTTTCATGATGCACGTCAGATCGCTCCGATTGTGATCACAATAAATTGTAATTGTGCTGAAGTATGTGCAAAATGTTATGGTTCAAAAAGGAATTTGGGGGGGTATATAAACCCACATGGTACAGTCGGGGTCTCAGAGTCCTCGCCAGCTGTTCTGAGTGAGTGTTTATGTGCTGTGATCCAGTAGGAGAGACAGATATGCTACAGGTGGCAAGACTATCGGTGTATAAACAGAAACGAGGCTCTCCTATCTCTGCTTGACTGCTGTGGCTCGTACTCTTGAGCCTAATGGAGAGAACGACCTGAGCTACACAGACTCATAAAATGGTTTGAGCCATAAACACAGTATGAGATAAAGTGAAATGTCGAGTGAGAAGGAGAAGGAACAGAGCTGTGAGAGGAAACCTGCTGGAAAAAATCAGGTTAAACACGATTAAGCTGGTTTTTGGAAAATTTTAGCTGGTTTGTTGCTGGTTGTAAAGTGGTGGTCTATCAGCCCTAACCAGGGGTGCGTTTCCCGAAAGCATCGTTAGCCAACTGTGGTCGCAAGTTCCGTCGTTACTAACATAGTTCAATGAGTCGTGTTTCCCGAAACCATAGTTCCAACAATCATTTGCAAACAGCATCGCAAAGTTGTGTGGTTGGAAGGACAGCTCTCCAGCTGTGGTTAGAAGCATAGTTTCTTGCATGATGTGGACTTAATAAATCGTTAGGCCATAAAGCACTTAGACTAGTCTTACAAGTTAGTCATGCAATTTTTTTCTTTAAGACAGTTACATAAAAACGTAGATTGGTCTAATTTGATACCGAAAAGTAAGACTGATTGCCCCTAACTAACTGCTAATTGGTCTTAGTTCTTAAGACACAGTCTTAACATAAGCCGCTTTCTCCAGGAACTAGGGACTTTGGGGTGGTGCTCTGTGTTTTTCGCCCACAGGAACTAAGGTTTAAATGAAGTTCCGGGTAAAAATGTCCCCCTCAGAAAGTCCCTGCTCGCGAGGTAGTACTTTTTCAAAGTTCAGGAACTTTCAGGGGTGGGACTTGGGCACTGAACATGCTGATTGGTTGAGTTTGTGCAGCATTTTGATTGGTTCACTCCACGCAGCATTTTATTTCAACCATCATTTTTAAAAGTCTGTTGTGGTGTGTGCAGTAAGAGTTATTCGAATCAATGATGGAGTTTAAAAATTATGACTGATGGACTGACGACAAAGTTCAGGCTTTATTAATATAAGCTTCTGAAATCCAGCGGGAACTGGAAAGTCACACGGACTAATCTTCACGGTACTTTAGACTGCGATGGAAACACAGACAGCAACAGGTCTGGGGGAAAAAGGTTCCGGGGACAGATTGTTCCAGGTAATTTTGGTGGATACGAGGCTATAATGGCTATGTTTATGCAACTGGCCTCTTATCTTGAGCAAAATAAGCAAGCTGACATTCAGTACAATCTATATCTTATCTATATCTGTATACATTTCTTTATATCAAAGAAATGTGGTTGACAAATTTGCGACAATATGGTTTTCTGGAAACAGTCGTGACTAGCTAGTTGATTTCTTCAGTGATGCATCGTAATATGGTAGTGCAGCAGCGAGTTACGTTGTTGTACAGGAAAAGCACCCCAGATTGAGCAAGATGGTTGACCACATGGTTTACCACAAAAAACAAAACAAAACAAAAAAAATAAATATATTGTGGCCACAAATTAAGAATTCGTTCTCTCATTTTAGTAAATCATGGTCTCGATCTACTAATTTTTTTACTCGTTTTAGTTAAATCATGGCCACAAATTAAGGAATTTGTTCCTACGACTTGTTCATTCTTTCCCTCGTTTTAATAAATCGTGGCCACAATGAACTAATTTGTTCCCTCGTTTTGATTTAACTAATACAAGGGAACAATCAGAAATGTTTCTTGAGCATTAAATCATCATATTAGAATGATTTCTGAAGGATCATGTGACACTGAAGACTGGAGTAATGATGCTGAAAATTCAGCTTTGTTCACAGAAATAAATTACATTTTACAAAATGTATTACAACAGAAACTATTGTTTCACAGTATTATTGTTTTTACTCTATTGTTGATTAAATAAATGCAGCCTTGGTGAGAATAAAAGACTTCTTTCAAAAACTTTACAAATCTTACAGACCCCAAACTTTTGAATGGTAGTCAGTGTCTACCAGGTCAAAATCAGGTTAACCAACTGGTAGTCCAGCTAATTAACCATACCAGGCCAGCTAGACAATGTGTAATATTGTACAACCTGACTGTATACTTGAAAGCCAAGCTGTGCTAGGCCAATAAGAGCATATATATATATATATATATATATATATGTACACACACATATATATTTTAAGGATATAAAGAGGGGAAAGATAGAGAAAGCAGAAAATAACAATAAGAGATGTGGTAAGAAAAAAAAATATCACACCTGCCATCCAAGGTCTCGAAAACTAACGTACAGCTCATGTTTCTTACAGGCCTGCTTCTGATCAGCACTGCTGTTCTCTGAAAAGAAAGAGAGACAGGATTGCTGTAGAAACCTTTTACAGAAATGACAATCGCTTATGATAATGGTTTGTGTGTTTAAGTCCATGTCTGTTATTTTTAGAGTCAACTATGCTAAAGCAGTGGTTTTACGAACAATTATTTTACTCCTAAAAACTGACATTTAGCAGATATATGCATTTAAATGTGAACGTTCCCTCCTTCTGTTACAAACTTACAAGTTGCAAATCATGACTCATGCTGTGACATAAACTAAAGGTTATTTGATATTTTAAAAATACAGGATGTACAGCCCACATGCTGGTGACATGCCGTTCGTTGCTGTTAGAAGAATGTTTTACACAAATATTTCTGCTTAAACAGCTGAAAAAATTTCAAATATGGACACTGTCTGATTTCAAATGTGTGATAGGGTGTTGAAGCTAAGGCTAAACTGTGAGAGACATGGAGAAATATGAAGGATAGGTCACTGAAGTTTGCCTGAATCCCTATAACTCTCATACCTATGCAGTACATTGACCCAGATTCATTTAATATCATTTAATAATACTATAATGCTATTACTGTGCAAAATAACCTGCAGAGAATTACACAGTAATAGGAACCATATGAACACTGACACACAAATTTTATCTCTGGTTCTCCTTTGCCTTAAAGGGATAGTTCACCTGAAAATGAAAATTCAGTCATCATTTACTCATTGTCATGTTGTTCCAAACCTGCAAGTTTCTCACACAAAACTTTCATATGGCTCCAGAAGACTTAAAATAAAACACAAGTATTTTTGGCAGCGGCTATTTACACTAAGTGAAAATAGCATATTTTCTTAGCGATAGATGCTATTTTACACTAAGTACAAATAGCTGTAGATGCTATTTACACTAAATGAAAACAGCAATATATTCTATTTACACTAAGTGACAATAGCAGCATTTTCTTAGAGATATGCTGTTTACACTAGGTGAAAATAGCGATAGATCTACAGTATATACACCAGTGGTCAGCAATAGGCGGCCCGCGGGCCAAAACTGGCCCGCCAGCAATAATGTCTGGCCCGCGCCCGCAGCCAGATTATTTTGATAGCGGCTGGTTCTGAAATAGATCTGTCTGGAGAGCGCAGTTCATGGTTGCATAACAATGACAGACGGCACAGGAGCGCAAGCGCTTTGGAAAGGAAAGAGGCGCGGCCATGCTTTCCACGCGTTTTTAGACGCGACATGTTAACGGCCCCTAATATTATATTCTTTGCAAACAGCGACAACTTCGTTGCAGATAAGACACACCAGCTTTGCATTCACAAAACCAGGTAGGATGAACGCATAGTTGTCTTTTCATTCTTCTTTGTATGCCCTATTTTCGCTGTCAACTTTCCTCTTTGGACTCTTTGATACTGCCATTTTCTCTCACCAGCTAGCTTAAATGTTAACATCACTCTGCACACGAAGTAATAGCGTACCTCCAGCACACAAACATTTAAAAAAATGGAGTTTAGTACGTGAGGATGCCAAGGAATAATTCTGAGTGTAAAAGTAGGCTACGTCGAATAATTATTACAATAAGTTAGGCTCCACTGTGTAACAAGCAAATTAAAATGATACTCATTTATTATTCACAATATGGAAATAAAACATAGTTCGTTATGAGCATGACTCAAACATGCCATTAATGGGCTTATTGAAGTCCTCTTTTATTTTTATTTTTTTGTTATTTTTTTCCATTCCGCATCTCCTACATATGTGTGTTTTAGCAAGGCGGTCTATGTTGCAAGTTGGTGAATGAAGATACTTGTCAGGTTATGTGTCACTACTCTGCTTTATTAATTTATCCAGTGTAAAACCCGGACACCGCCACACAAATGTGGCTTTTTGTTAATGACTGTCCTACTACAGGATTTAACACAGAGTAACAGCTCACTACCAGTTACAAAAGTCACTGTAACAGTCTGTCACAGGCAATTCTAGTTGCATTTTTCATCAGTTAGCCTATTTTCTTAAATTATCGTTTGACTATGTTCTGGCCCGCCATCTAGTGGCGAAAAATTTTTTTGGCCCGATGCCAAACTTAATTGCCGACCCCTGATATACACCATGTAATCAGTTCTTTGCAATAAGAGTAAATAGTAATTAGATGCTATCTATACTTTATATTGGCAGATACTATTTGCACCTCAGTATTTTTGTACATTAACAGGATGCAATAATATCATTTATTATATTTATTAAAATTATTAAATGGATGCTGCCTTATTGGGAGAATAAAAACCCTCCCTACACCTTCCCCTAACCCTACCCAATAAACACTTTTAATATTATTAAACACTCGTTCGCAGTTTATTTAGTCCATTTAAAATATATTAAATTTAAATGTAATATCGAATAAAATTATAATCAAATACGTGCTTTAGTATGTTAGTCAACACATCAAAATAAGTGTTTTAAAATGTTCTTTAAAGTAAAACTTTTAATTAGACATTATTACGAAGTGCACTTGTTAAAAGTGTTTGTGTTAAAAAACAATCATGAAAGTGTACACTCTCTTTAAGTACACTTAAGTGACCTTTAATCTCATAATCATTATATTATCTGCAAGTATAGTTTTTTAAACTAAGATTTAAAGTACACACAAGTGCACATTCAATATAATTAAGTGCACTTCATTACCACAAGGGAGTCCTAGGCACTATTTGAGGGGACAGCCATCTATATGGTGTCCGAAACCATAGCGGACATTATCCAGTGCACCACAATAACGAGTGTACAACTGATGTTTGCTTAACGGCTAGAGAATACCCATAAAGCACTGTAAGGGTTGTGCCGAATGAATTCCGGCGTCTGACCAGAAGATGGCGCCTACAGCTGATTCATCCATCCATCCATTTTCCAATCGCTGGTCTAGTGTGGCTACAGCGTAATATCATACAGGTATAAATTCCATTTTAATTGATTATTAAATAGTTTAATAAGGTTTATTATACATGCTAGTTTGCATGACAGAGTTCAGGATAAATCTTTTCATTATTACAAATGATTATTAAACAGCAAGCACAAACTATGCAAAAGCGGCAGCCCTTCCGGCGCACTCAGTGTCTGAATTCACTCAATCATCTTCATTTACTCCATCAAGTGATCTATATTAGTGGAGTAATGTAAGGAATAGTGAATGAGGGTATAGGGGGTGATTTCGGACACAGCCGTAGTTTCATCACTAAGTAAAAATGACCATGTTATTTCCATTTCCATTTGGACATGGAACCATAGAAAGTTTACCATGGAAGTGCCATATTCTTTTAAATTTCTTTCGGTTTTGTTATTGCTAACTTTACATTTGTCTTTCTTCACTTGCTTTCACACTTCTGTATTCAATACTGAAAACATACACACACACACACCTGCAATATTGGCTACACGCAGCGCCTCCTGGCCCTTGGTGGTTTTCGAGCGGTTGGGATTGCGCTGCTTGTTGCCGCCCTGTGCAGAGCGGATGCTCCGGATGTGGACCTCCGTAGCTTTGAAGAAGGCCACCATGAAGGGCTGTTTGCTCTGAGGGCCGCTGCGGCCCACCAGCCCAGCAACCCATGGATTCACACTCTGGCCTGCAGGGGGAGACACAGAGATTTCACCATATACACCATTAATTTACAACTAGCAGAAATCAATTACTAATTTCTTTTCTCTCTGAGATCTGAGAATACATCTTGGAATTGTTAGTAAAAATGTTTTACAGGTACAAATCCCAGAAGAGAAGCAGTCACAGCACTGTAAGGTTATACAGGCCCCTTGAAAGATGTTTTTTACCTGCGTAGCAGGAGACAGACTTTTTCCGTGCGTTCTTAAGAGAGACTGTTTAAACACCCCACATATCACTCAATAGGACATTTTAGCAATCCTTTATTTTGTCAGAGCCCTGTGATCTAATAAATCATGTAATATGCATTATATAATAATCAGTTCGAAGGTCACAGTTTTATAAATCAAGAGACTTGTGTAAGAAAGTGTGTGTGTTCTCCAAGAATATGCAATTTCTGAGGTTTATTTTGTGTAATCTCTCCCGCTCTCAAGAGCGCTTTTAGTTCCCTGTTTACTCAGAGAATTCCTGCACTTACATCTGTTTCTGTCTCTGTGCCATCCTGGACTCCTTTTACCTACACACCGGCTGCTTTAATGTGTGTGTGTGTGTTCCTTACAAAGAAGAAGGAATGCTCTCTCTGTCTGTGCGCCGAGGTAAAGCTGGGTTGCCGGTTGCCTACGGCGACGGGGCAGGCGTCCCGCAAGCATGTCTCGACAAGCTCACTGATCTACACAAGCCCCATAATACACTGCACCTGTTTTCATGCTAACACTTAAAACCAGTAACATCCTGTACACACACACACCTTCCTATCACGCAGCTACGGTACAGAACACACTCCCACTGTGGCTGGTTATAAAGAATGTGAGTGAAAACTTAGTGGGTTCAGTTCTGCATTACTTAGAACTTATTTAGGACATCCAAACCAAGCAATGGTCTTAGACTAAACTTCACCATTAATAGTGATTTCTGTTGAAGCTCTAGACTAAGCATTAGTGATCAACACAGCTACTTAAAGAGAGTACACTTTCATGACTGTATCTTAACACACTTAAGTACACCTTTAAAATGTTTTAATGTCAAATTACACGTTTTACTTTAAAGTACGTGTGTGTGTGTGTGTGTGTGTGTGTGTGTATAAATACAACAGTTCTTTCTGGTTCTCGAATCTGATTGGCTGAGAGCCGTGCGATATTCCCCCAGTAACAGGAACCGTTTCACCATTTGTATCACTCCGCTTGCAGCGACTGTTATGGCGGTCAAGCAAATCCACCATATTTTTTAAAAATACTGCTGTTGTTATGTCACGGAATGTAGTTTTAAGAGTGTTTTTAGGTGAGAATGTAGTTATTTAGACCTCAAATATGTGACTCATATGTAAACATAGCACCTATTTTACAATTTGTATAGACACTTTCGCAGATGCGAGCTCCAGGCCATCAGCAGCCGTTCAGCTCTCATGTACCCACAGAGAACAGCTTCATCTCGGCCAGTCCTTCGCGAATTTGCTCTTATGTAGAGAGTGGTTAAACATGAGATATAATTAATTTAGGGTATATCAAATGGGCAATCTTTGGTCTTATTAATCAATTACTTGTTCCAGAGCAAAACAATTTGGGTTAAGGGGGAAATGTTTCATTACTTTATATTACGGCTATATTTAACTTAAATCCAGTACTAGAGAGCTGCCTTTGTACATTTGACTGAACTGTTTGGTTGTGTTTTTTTTTTTTTTTTTTTTTAATTGTCTTTTAAAATGGCTACTGTTGTTAATTTAAATATTGTTGTTTAATAAATATTATATTATATAAATAATATGCCGTATTTGGTTTTGAGAAAGTGTCCGTTAGTGATTTGTGATATGGACTTCAGTGAAAGTTACATTATTACACCATTAGATGGTGGCAAAGACTTTCTTTATGAGTGAGTCAGAACAAGGAAGTTGTTTTAGCACTGTGGGAAATTCCCTTAACTTTTAAAAGGACAAAGACAAAGACATCACTTTCCTCAGCAGACATTCAAACAGATTTTTTTATAATGGATATAATATTATGGACATCGACCTGAAGAATGAATGCTTTCAGATGCAGGTAATACACTCGTTTAGTCGATCGATCTCTCATAATACCATAATAATGTACTCTACATAATACAATAAGTTTCAATGAAGCGACTCAACGTTCCTTCATTACTAGTTCTAAAGTGACATTTTAGAATTAGTAACGGAGGCTTGGGCTCAACAGTTAAACTGTCAACCTGAGATTTGAATCCATGGCGGAAGGAAGTAGTTCCTCACAAAAGAGGGTTTTTAAAGACACTCCGTTGTTGTTTCTTGTTTATTTACACACTCGTGCCGTCGAACTGTTGTATAAACGCAATATCACACTCGTAGCCATGCGATATGGCTGTATATCAGCACGCTGTGATTACCGACGGCCGAATCACAGCTGTGCTGACAGCCATATCGCACGGCAACTCGTGTGATATTGCTCATATATATATATATATATATATATATATATACACACTAATATATTATATATTTACAATTTTTTATGTTAGATGTGATTAATCACAATTAATTGATTTAACAGAACTACAGTAATTTAAATACATGACATATAAGTTACAATATAAATTATATTAAAGTATATTTTAGTTTACCATAAATGCTTGTCAGTACATTGAGCAGTACACTTTAACCATATTTCAAAGACAATAGAAATAATTATGAAATTACATGTAAAGTCCTACTTTAGAGTCAAAAACACTCTAAAGTTCTCTAAAAACAGGAATTGCATTTAATATAAATTTAAACTATAATACATTTTCATTTAATTGCAAATAATAAGCAATTAAGTGTCCAAACACATTACATTTAGTTCATACTTTTTCACTAGTAGTCTCAAATATTTGGACCCCCACTGTAGATATTTTTCTTTGAATGGGTTTTAAATGCAGTGTAATAAATTGCCCTTCAGAGAGACTGTAAACATTTACTGAACTGAACTGCATTGAACCTAAACGCCGCACAAAAGCAAAGGCAAAACAAATCGAGTGCTGTGCAGTGTGGTCTCAGAAATGGTCCCATTTTTGCAGTCTGTGATGCAACACAATGTACATGTTTCATATTTTGAACGTGTGACCTGTGGTGTCTGTACGTCCGCTTACCGTCCAAACTTTCCAGAGCCAGCTGCAGGCCCAGATTCCGGCCCGGGTTCAGCACCCAGTGGTTACTAGTGGCTGTGATGTCGAACACCAACCAGCCCTCTTCTGCTGCCCAGATCACCCGTGAGTCCAGCAGGAACAAATCTGAATCCCTAATGGAGAGAGCGCATATGACACTTCTAATAAGAACAGTGTATCACACCAAATATATCATGCACTGAGTGATTAAAGCAAGTAAAGTGGGGAAAGATGTGCCAGCCCCTTAATACTCTGTGTAATTTGCCACATGCTCATATTTTATTGATTTATTTATTTTTAGAAAAGGCCCAATAATATACAGCTGTGTAAAGTACCATATATGATTTAAGTCATTTATATCATATAGGCTGTTGATTTAACACATTAATTTAATTAATTCATCATGGAAAAAATAGCATCCGCCCCAGACCTACATAGGTCATCTTACATTTCATATAGTTGATTGGTGAAGAACATGAAGCAGGGCAACAACTCACTCATTTACTCACCCTCATGTAGTTCAAAACTGTATGATTTTCTCCTTTTATGTTCACCAGAAGAAATAAAGTCATAACGACATGAGGAAGAGTAAATGATGACAGAATTTTTTTTATTTTTGGGTGAACTATCCATTTAATAATCTGTAATATATCTAAATACGAATTCTGATGCAGCTTATGAAAAAAAAAAGTCATGGACATTGGTGCCAAAAATTTTGTGTACTAAAAAGAGTCAAATAAAATATTTATTTCTAAAGCTACTTTTTGTAATGTCTATTTGATGCTTTCTTATTTAACACAATAATGACTTTATCTTTTGGGGGTGATTTTCCCAGCCAAATTCGATGTACAATTAATTAAATTAAAATCGCTTGACAGCCCTATTCTTTTTACTTTCCCCAATTTTTTTTTAATTGAAAAACATGCAATTCCAGAATACAGAACATACACACTAATACATGTAATATATTAAATTTATATTATTTAAATGAATTACATGAATATATTACATACACATTTAATATATTAAATTATTTAGCTACATTAATTAATTCAACATATCAATAAAAACTTTAAAAACAAGAAGCTTTTTCATAATTACAGCAGGAAATATCTGGAAATAATGTAGGCTATATGGAGGGGGTGTTTTGAATATTGTGTCAAAAATCAGAGGCAATCAAATGATGTTACCTTGCTTGTTCAACTGTATCCAGCTCATCCCCCAAGGACTTGAACCCCCAAACATTGTATTTGCCAAACAAACACTCTAACAAATGCCTCTGGGACAATCTGTGGCCAGCTAACTGCTCCACTATGTGTGTGAGACAACACAACCACAGTAACAGATACTTGGAATGATATTTGTATCCAATCAAAGATGTGAAGTTCATGAAAACCTCAGTAAGAGGTCCAGAGATGGAGGGCAACTGGAGTGAACCAAAAGACAAATACATTCAGTGGCATCCTGATTCGAAGAATGGTACATAAATCACCACAGACACCCTTTAAGTGACTACAGAAGAGCAGACCAGCAGACATTTACTGTTGTACACAGGCAGGCAGGACTGACAACCACATGGCAGCAACTCAATGCATTTAGGCATGTAGACATGGTCAAGACGACCTGCTGAAGTTCAAACTGAGCATCAGAATGGGGATGAAAGTTGATTTAAGTGACTATGAACGTGTCATGGTTGTTGGTGCGAGACGGGCTGGTCTGATTATTTCAGAAACTGCTGATCCACTGGGATTTTCACTCACAACCATCTCTAGGGTTTATAGAGAATGGTCTGAAAAAGAGAAAATATCCAGTGAGCGGCAGTTCTGTGGTTGAAAATACCTTGTTGATGCCAGAGATCAGAGGAGAATGACCAGACTGGTTCAGCTGATAGAAAGACAACAGTAACTCAAATGAACAATGTTACAACCGAGGTCTGCAGTAGAGCATCTCTGAACGCACAACACGTCCAACCTTGAGGCAGATGAGCTACAGCAGCAGAAGATGCACCAGTAACACTCCTGTCAGATAAGAACAGGAAACTGAGGCTACAATTCACATGATCTCACCAAAACTGGACAATAGAAGATTGGAAAAATGTTGAGTCTGGATTTCTGCTGTGACATTCAGGTGGAGGATCAGAATTTGGCTTAAACCACATGAAAGCAGATCCATCCTGTCTTGTATCAGCGATTCAGGCTGCTGCTGGTGTAATGGTGTGGAGGATATTTTCTTGGCACACTTTGAGCCCCTTAGTACCAATTGAGCATCGTTTAAACACCAGAATCTACCTGAGTATTGTTTCTGACCATGTCCATCTCTTTATGACCACAGTGTATCATCTTCTGATCTACTTCTAGCAGGATAACGCACCATGCCACAAAGCTCAAATCATCTCAAACTGGTTTCTTGAACATGACAGTGAGTTCACTATACTCAAATGGCCTCCACAGTCACCAGATCTCAATCCAATAGAGCAGCTTTGGGATGTGCTGGAACGGGAGATTCGCATAAGGGCAATATGGACCAAAATCTCTGAGGAATGTTTCCAGCACTTTGTTGAATCTATGTAATGAACAATTGAGGCAGTTCTGAAGGCAAAAGGGGGTCCAACTTCGTACTGGCAAGGTGTACCTAAGTGGCCGGGGAGCTTTTAGTGGATATGAGTATTATATTATAATTAATATAATATTTTATATAAACATTGTATCCGCAGGTTCTGTGTCAATAATTTTCAATTGCATAAATTAAAACCTTAAAACTAATCCTTATTATTTAATATTATAATCCATAACCTAACAGCTCTGTTGATTTTGTACAGTAAACCATTGTAAATTGAAAACGGAATTATTTTCAAAATGGACCCTTACAGTGAAAGACGCAAAAGGTGTTGGATAATGTGAAACAGAGGGGAAAAGTGAAATAAGGGGAGAAATGGGAGAGTGATGAACAGAGCGCTCACTCCAGATGGTAAAGCCCTAGGGAGCACTTCATTTCCTTAATTGACAATAATGGCTTTATAAACGGCTGTTGATCTCACAGTGTGGCTGACCTGCACTAAATCAAACAGAGGAATTTAGAGCAAGACAAGAAGACAGCGTAAGGGACTGAAAAGCAGTATACAACAAAAGACAAGTGAAAACGCTACAGGGAGAGAAAGACTGGGACTACATGAACACACTTCACAGGTTTCAAAGCCCCAGAGTAGTTAGATTCTCAGTGTGTGTGATCCAAACACCTGTTCTGCTCAACATCCGCTGCCTCAGTCCAATTCAGTCTCAGTTATCACTCCATTTTTGTCTCTTTTCTCTCCCTGATGGGAGCACAATGAGGTGTGTTGTTCCCCACAGACCTGTTGAGGCAACTGAGGCCTTTAGGAGGGGTTGAGCAGCACGTAGGAGGAGCTAGACGCTCTTGAACCCAATTTACAGTGCAGGTCATGCCGATATTCTAGAAGGTCCTGAACGTGTGGTGAAGGGAAGCCCTGTGGTGCACAACTGATTCTTTGAGAGGGAAGCTGCTGAGTTGGAATAGGAAACATGGTGTGGTGCAACAGTAAAGTTTGCATTGGGATGGTTAAATAAACTGAGCACTGTGTGTGCGGCAAAAAGAAATA
This sequence comes from Mylopharyngodon piceus, assembly GCA_039654765.1. Classification (NCBI taxonomy): domain Eukaryota; kingdom Metazoa; phylum Chordata; class Actinopteri; order Cypriniformes; family Xenocyprididae; genus Mylopharyngodon; species Mylopharyngodon piceus. The sequence continues at coordinate 29,077,324 of CM077446.1, forward strand.
GAAGGAAAGGAAACACAAATCAAATGTGTCCAGCGTTTATGCTTCAGAGGGGTTGAGAGCGTTACAGCCCTCAAGAGGAAAGGATTTTCCTTGGAAACCAATTCACAGGCAAGAAACTCCCACCATAAAAATTATGCAGGCCCACATGGAATCTGCAGATATTTTTTATATTTCTGATGCTGTTTGCTGATGCTTTTTTTTTTTTTTTTTCAAAAAACGCAAAATGCCAGAAAAGTTTTCTTGTGGAAATGAATACGAATATGATCAACTGATTAAGGGGGCACTGTAGGATTCAGAGTAAAGTAAGTACGTTATAGCTTTTCACAAAATTAGTTTACACATACTCTTTTTCACATGATCAGTTTTTGTAACGGTAAGCCATTCAGATTTGGCATTATTAGTCACTGAAAATTTGATTGGCTGCTCGCAGCCATGTTTTTTTTTTTTTTTTTTTTTTTTTTGTGTGTGTGTGTGTGTGTAGTGAGTCATATTAGAGGATCTGTTGGTACGTCCACCAAAGAAGATGCACACCAATTTTAAACTTCATCGATCATACGGTTTTCAGTTGTAGCAGTTGTATAATTTTGACATGACTTGGAGTGTGTTCTCAATGTCCTGTTGTTTATGTGTATAAAGTTTCAATAAGTTGTGTAAAGTTTGCAACACTTCTTCGAATCAAAATGATTTTTGGCAGCACTGTCCCTTGCTGCTGTGTGCAAAATTTGATGAAGATCAGATGAACGGCCTACGAGGTGTTCGAAAAAGTGCGCAGAACATTATTTTTAGATTTTGACCCAAAGATTCAGAATAATTCAAATAATAATAATTATAGCCCACACTGTTCTAATGTTAGCAGAATGTGTGAAGGACATTATTATAGCACCATCTAGTGTCTGACAGATGTGTGTTCGCTTGCCTGAGTGCTTCGTCCTTGGAGCCCTTAAAGAGAGTTCACCCAAAAATGAAAATTCTGTCATTAATTACTCACCCTCATGTTGTTCCAAACCTGCAAGACTTTCATTCATCTTCGGAACACAAATGAAGATATTTTTAATAAAATCGAAGCGATTTCTGTACCTCCATTGACAGCTACGCAACTACCACTTTGACTCTTCAAAAAGTTCATAAAGAGATCGTAAAACTAATCCATATGAATTGAGTGGTTTAGTCCAAATTTTCTGAAGAGACACGATCACTTCATATGATGAACAGATTGAATTTAGGCTTTTACTCATATATAAACATTAATCAGTGAACATAAACAGAACCGCAACCGAACCTGCTTGACATGCGAGAACAAACCTCTTGTGGAAGCTCAGAGGTGCTGCGTAACACGGGAATGAACCTCATTGGTTCTTGCTGAAGCTCAAACGTGCTGCGTAACACGAGAATGAATCTCACTGGTTCTTGTGGAAGCTCAAATTTGCTGCGTAACACGAGAATGAATCTCATTGGTTCATGCGAAAGCTCAAACATGCTGCGTAATACACGCAAAAATGAACCTCATTGGTTCTTGTAGAAACTCAAACAAGATGGGTAACACACAAGAATGAACCTCAATCATTCTTGCTGAAGTTCAAATGTGCTGCGTAACACATGGGAATGAATCTCACTGGTTCTTGCGGAAGCTCAAATGTGCTGCGTAACACACGAGAATGAATCTCATTGGTTCTTGCTGAAGCTCAAACGTGCTGCGTAACACATGGGAATGAATCTCACTGGTTCTTGCGGAAGCTCAAATGTGCTGTGTAACACGAGAATGAACCTCATTGGTTCATTTTCACTTTGCAAAAGAAAACTCTAATATTTATTTATATTTGTAAAACACAATACATATATTTGTTACTCATCCGCGTTTTCGCTCAAACTAACCTTTGTATTTGCACATCACTTTCTGTTTGTTTGTGAGTCGAGTTTTCCTTTGCAAAGGAGATTGTGTTTGTTTGCAAAATGCTGGATTTGTTTGTTTAATTATGGCACAATTTTAACTCCATAGAACCTTATTGGTTCTTGCAGAAGCTCAAACATTCTGCGTAACATGAGAATGAACCTCATTGGTTCTTGTACGTCAAGCAAACATGCTTCCATTTACCACAACTGATGTGTGAGTTGATGAATGTTTATATGTAAAATAAAAGCCTAAATTAAATCTGTCTCTTCCGAAAATTTGGACTAAACTACTCAATTCATATGGATTAGTTTTATGATCTCTTTATGAACTTTTTAAAGCGTCAAAGTGTCGGTTGTGTAGCTGTCATTCAAGGGACAGAAATTGCTCAGATTTTATTAAAAATATCTTAATTTGTGTTCCGAAGATGAACAAAAGTCTTATGTGTTTGGAACGACATGAGGGTGAGTAAATGATGACAGAATTTTCATTTTTGGGTGAACTAACCCTTTAATATAAAAGATACTGAATGTAGAATGTAGATGTACCTGTCTGAGTGTTCTTCCAGCACCTGGTAGACGCTGATGCGGAAGGTCTCATTGTCAAAGCGTTCTGGAACAAAGTCCTTGTAGATCCGGAACTCTGCAGCAGTCACCGCCTCACCCTCAGGAATCTTGGACAGGTCAAATCGGAATTCTCTGTGATGGCGCCTCACGGGCAAAAACTCCTTATCATGTTCAACTGTACAAGATAAACAGTGAAAGAGATGCATCCGTTTATATCAGTGCTTCGAAACAGTGTCAAAACATTTCCACCACAGTGAAAGTTAGCTTGGCATTTACACTGTACTCATTTACATTAGAACTCATTTACATTTAAACTCAAATGTCACCTTCATTTTCACTATTGCTGCCTGCAGGCAAGTCAAGCCACCCCTGTCTGGTTTTTCATGCATAAACACAGAGCACATTTCTAGACAGATGTTTGAACTCTCCAGAGCCACTGATTGAGACATAGTCCTGCAGACAGCTTTATGTGTCTCTTTTTCTCAAGCCCTTTCTCTCTTTTTCTTTTTCACTATTTCCTCCATCATCTGGACTCTGTGAGGCAGAAGGCATCGCTCACATTTTGTGAGCTTGGGACTTGATTCAAACTGGCTGATCAAATTGTGTTTACATTTTATCATTGTGAAAACTGTCTGAAAGTTTTTCGTAAAGAGGGCAGATTCTGACACTGAGCCTGGAGTGTTTTGGTAGCCAAGGAACTTGAATTAAAAAGATTGTTCAACCCAAATGAAAGTTCTGTCATCATTTACTCATGTGTACCTCATGTGTTTAAAAAAACTGTATGATCGTCCTTCTTTGGTTGAAGACAAAAGATGTTTTAAAGGAAAGTTCACACTGCTGTTTTCCATATAAGCTTACAGTAAACAGAAGGCCTGTCAAACCTCATAAAGATAGTCTATACAACTTCCCAGCTAACAGAATTTTCTTATAAGAACGTTCTCTAAATATTCGGTGTTGGTTCTGGAAACATTAAAAACATCCAGTTTTCTTGACGTTAGAGGAACGTTTTTATAAGGTATAATGTTCCTCAAACGTTCTTTCAACTTAATTTTGATTTAAAATTCAACATTGTAGGAACGTTGATTCGTAACATTCCAAGAACATAAAATGTACAGTTTCTTTAATGTTAGTAGAATGTTATTTGAATGTTTGTATGATGTTCCTGAAACATTCTTTCAATCATTCAAACACCTGCTGTGAACAAGCACTGAAAGAAAGAGAAATAAAAACACAAACTAACTTTCTTCAGCCACAGCCTTAGATGAACTGAAGATAAAAGACATTAAATCTCTGAAGATCTGATTAAACAACTCCACAAACAGCATTACCAGCTTCACTTATTACTAACCAGACTGACTTTATTTCTGTCACACGTCTACAGAAGTTCTTATGAGAATTAACAGAAGTTTAGATGTTTCGTTTGAGGTCACCATCATGGAGATTGGTGGTTGCTTTAGTTGAGCTCTTGACCCCTGACTATTGTAGAGTTGCTTTTTTATCAGCAGTCGCAAGTGTTTTTAGAAAGCATTTCTGCATTAATAAAGCAGATCAACATGTCTGTTTTAATAACAGACAAATGACTGTATTAAAGTGGTTTAAACAACTGCTTTTTTCTGTAATTGCTATCTTTAGAAATTGAAATGCTGTATGAAACTCAACCAATGTGAAAAATATCATTTGCAACACTGTTATTGTCAACTTTTTGTTTAAAACATTTCTTTGTGTCATTCATACACTCACAGACATCAACATTCGGCATATGAAACACAACAATGGTGACATGCTTCATGCCAGCATACAAAACACATTCATGGTTCCCAGCATGCATTGCGACATGAATAAATTATGCAGCTGATTTTTTATTGTCACCATTGTTGAGGTTTGCTTGATGAGTGCTGATGTCTAAGTGTGTCACTTTTAACTTCTAAATAGTTTTGGACAATCCAACATAAATCACTTCAGTGTTAAAAATGATTTTTATCACATTTTTGAGTTTATTTCCTCTTCATATAACACTTCAATACCAAAAGTAAAGAAAACTACAAAAAAAGCAGTTGATTAAACCACTTTAATGCAGTTGTTTGTCTGTTACAACAGATATGTTGATCTGGTTTATCAATGCAGAAATGTTTTCTGAAAACACCTGCGATTGCTGGTAAAGAAACAACTCTACAATAGTCAGGGGTCAAGAGCTCAACTAAAGCAACCACCTATCTCCATGATGGTGACATCAAACGAAACATCTAAACTTCTGTTAATTCTCATAAGAACTTCTGTAGACGTGTGACAGAAATAAAGTCAGTCTGGTTAGTAATAAGTGAAGCTGGTATTGCTGTTTGTGGAGTTGTTTAATCAGATCTTCAGAGATTTAATGTCTTTTATCTTCAGTTCATCTAAGGCTGTGGCTGAAGAAAGTTAGTTTGTGTTTTTATTTCTCTTTCTTTTAGTGCTTGTTCACAGCAGGTGTATGAATGATTGAAAGAATGTTTCAGGAACATCATACAAACATTCAAATAACATTCTACTAACATTAAGGAAACTATACATTTTATGTTCTTGGAATGTTACAAATCAACGTTCCTAGAATGTTGAATTTTAAATCAAAATTAAGTTGAAAGAACGTTTGAGGAACATCATACCTTATAAAAACGTTCCTCTAACGTCAAGAAAACTGGACGTTTTTAATGTTTCCAGAACCAACACCGAATATTTAGAGAACGTTCTTATAACAAAATTCTGTTAGCTGGGTTCTAGTTAATGACTAGATGTAATTAGTCATTAACTGAACAGTTTCACCTTCATAAATCTCATTTGCAGTTCAACATACTCCTCATCATACAATGTTTAAATGACATGATAACTGAAGACAGAATTTTAATTTCTGGGTGACCTACAGTAACACTGGAGTTCAGATACTTCGGGATCACGATTGATTTACATCATCTTTACTTTGAAAACAAGAAATTAGAAAGGAGAGTGAAATTGGCTACGGAAGCCAGGTACCAACACTGTATATAAATATGATAATTTTTCTTCATATTGTCATTTATTGTGGGAAGAGCAGAATCAAAGTCCCTTTCAGTTCACTCAGCGGCCATCTGGGGAAAGCAATCAAGCAAATATTTTCAGTCTTGCAAGTACAGATCCTATCTAATTGAATGTGGAAATATGGATATATTTCAAATCAGAAATAAAATCTGACATGAGTATCATAAACACTGTTTCTTCAAATAGCTAAAACAACTGTAAATTTTAGGTTGCTCCAGCCAATACAATGTGCAGTGTAGAGCAAAGGCTGAACGCAAGTTTCACGTAAAGACCATGTAGTGACTTTGCCGATTGGCTCCTTCATTTGGAAGGAGAGCCTTCTTTTACCAGAGCTGCCATATTGGGCGTACCAATTTCTCCCATTCATTGTAAAACCAGTGGCCCATCTCAGCTACTGTATATACAGTTCCTGGCAGAACACAGATATGTAAAATCCAGTATAAAAGCAAGCGCTTTGGGTCAAAAGGTTAAAGTCAAGTCAAGTCACCTTTATTTATACAGTGCTTTTTACAATGCAGATTGTGTCAAAGCAGCTTTACAGTGATAACTAGTATATAATTTTGGCTGCACAGCAGCTCTTAAAGAAAATGGTGTCATTGTCCAGCTTAAGTAAATTCAGTATTGATTCATTCCATTGTAAGAATCAATAGTTATTAATTTTGTTAATTTATCTATATCAGCACTGGAGCATCCAGCTCATTTCAGTTCGCATACAATAATGTCGATGCAGGCAGATCAAAACATTGTTGAATATCAAATGTCAAGTGTCCCCAACTAAGCAAGCCAAAAACAGATACATGTACCCCTAAAGGTACAATTTTTGCACATCTTTTCAGACAGTGTACAATCATTGTGACATCTTTGCCAATTATGGCCTTTTAAGTTGGGAAACCTTGGTGGAATTTGAAAGGCTGCATCAGGTGTAACTAAATAAGAATATAAAGAAAAATGCTTTTAGCTGACCTGTCTTTTCTTTCCAAACATTACAAAAATGGATAACTTCAAACTGACCTGACAGAATACAGAAGCTCAAGGTTACAGTGATTTTGCAAGAAATTAATCAAGATGAAATTTTGATAGCTTGAAAATGTAAATCAGTGAGATCTTTATAACTATATAGCAGATTACTTACATAAAATGCATATAAATATCAGTTGTCACTCTATATCTCCCAATAATATGTATAAGTAAGATATTATTTAAATGCTTAGTTTTATGATCAAAGCTCTGTAGTTTTTATTGTGGGGGCAAAACTTATATTGCAATGCAAAACGATAAAACAATATGAACAAATAAACGTTCCTCAAAAGCCTGATGGATCATATTTTATATTTACATTTTAATATTTTTCTAAAAAAATATATTTATGTTTAATCAAATACATGTATAAGTTTATTTCAGTCCAGTAAGTGTTCATCTTGAAATACTATTCTTATGTTTACTTTATAAAAATTAGTAAAGATTTCACAGCTCAAACACACGTGTCACGACCTGAAGGGGGATGTTTATGTTTAGGTTATGTTAAAAGGCCTTTTACTTGCTAAAAAGTATAAACTAGTATAAAATTCAAACAGAAGGCATGTAGTAGATAGACAGCTTTTTGAGATTTGTTTTGATATTTTGATCATTTAGAGGCCTTAAATAAATTTGTGTATCAAAAATGAAACAGTAGGCTTTATAGGGTTAATGACAATCAAGCAATTGTAAAAAAAAAAAAAAAAATGCATGTCAAATTTATTTGTCTTTTTTTTATTCTGCTTGTTGCACATAATGATCTTTACTGCTTGATATGCTGTACAGTATGAGCTTACGGTATTTGGTGTGCAATGTGTTTATTGTACATGCACAGTAATATTTTAGATAAATCATAAGAAGACATGAAGAACATATCTAATGTGTCAAACTTTTCAGTGAATGATAAGCCCTGTCAAGGACTGAAGATAGCTCTCTGTCTCTCTCTGACTCCTCTTCTGTCTCTTATCACTGTGTGAGAGTACTGCACACACACAGACAATAGCAGCCTTGTTGACTCTTCAGTCAATGCATCAGAGCCAGTGAGAGCAGCTGTCATCCTCATAGCTCTACTGAGAGCCGTGAATCATGGTCTGAAGAGACTGAACTGTGTGAAAATTAAGCTGTATGTCTCTCTTTACAGATTCCCAGAGTCTGTGATCTATTCTGGTTCTCAACTGGTTTTACATCGGACATCAAGTGGCGACCCAACACAGTGCCAAAATGATTTGGGTCAATGATATTTATTATAAAGACTGTTCATAATAATAATAATAATAAAAATTCTAGTTCTTAGAAATGTCCTTTTTGTAATCAATTTTATGTTCCTATGGTTTTTAAAAACATATACAATTTTGAATAAAGTTTAAATTTAATGACTCCAAAAAAATGTCATGTGGTATAACCAAATAAAAAGTAATAACAAGTACTTACAAGTTGAACATATGCAAAAAATAAATAAATAAATAAATAAATAAATAAATAATAAATAATAAATATATCTTTAAGAGAAAATATTTTTTACAAATACCATGAATTATTAATTCATAAATATAATTTTTTTGTATTATTTTAAAGTTTTTGTGGAGTCATACCACATGACATTCTACATTCCTGGAGTAACATTGCCTCATCCAATAAAGGAAAAATTCATATTTAAAAAGATTTATAAATAATAATAATAATAATACAATTTTAAATAAAATAAAAGAAAAAAGTTTTCAAGAAATTAAAGTTCCCTTTTGAGGAAACTCGACGCTGCATCATGGTGCTGATGCTAGGGGAACGCGTCCGGGCATGACCAGTGTCTGAAGCATGTGTAAAACACACCAATCTTGATTGGCCGATGGCAATACTATGACGGCATGTGGAGTACCCATGCGCATAAAAGGGCACCTGCATTAGATGTCATCAGCTATTTTGTCTTCAGGAGCCGCTTTGTTTGTATGTGCGTTTAAGATGAGAATCTGTTGGAGCGCATTCGAGGGAGCTGTTATGAGCCACGGTGAGGGAGCTCCGCTCCCGTTGACTTCTTTTCTTGTAAAAAAAAAAAAAAAAAAAAAAAATTAAAGGGATGAAAGTCAAGCGTCTGCTGAAACAGTGTGGCAGCTTCGATCATGGGGTTGCAGGTGGGTAGAGCCGAGGTAGACGAGTCTGCCTCCTCTGCTTTACCACCTTACGGCTCATGGCAATTCAACCTTAATTTTATGAACTGACAAGAATACTTTTTGTGCACAAAAACAAAACAAAGGTTCTATGTCAGAACGGTGACTTATTATTGGCCAGCTCCTGCATCAGCATCACACCCATGTGTTGTGCTGCTCACATGATCAGAGTCGACCAATACTGAGCCAGCGTTCTGACGTAGAACCTGGAAGCGCTGAATGTAAACAGTGTAGGAAATGATGAAGATGAACGAAGGTCTTACGGGTTTGGAATGACATGAGGGTGAGTAATTAATGACAGAATTTTCATTTTTGAGTGAACTAACCCTTTAACACTCCTGCTACCAGCCTCGCTCCGTTCCCACGGCTCTCGGCCCGCCCTGCTTGCCACAAATAGCAGCCATTGCCGGAATGCCCACTCTCTCTCTGTCACCTGTGTAGTGTATTTGTAAACAGTGCTTGGACAGACTGAAATATATATATATATTTTTTGTGTCAGCACAAACAAGCACAGCATGGGCCGTATTGCATTGCTAACCATCCTCTTGTATACTTCCCTGTACAGCAGTTTAAGCTAGATACGCTGAGATGTGCCTCGTGTGCCCCTTTTTTGTGAAGTCGCTCCCTAAGGTAAAAGTAAGGTGTAAAGCTGGACGAATGAGTTATCTGGGCAGGCACTCTAGTTCCCATTCTCTCATTTTGTCTCCCTCCCCAATTATTTATTGGGGTTTTTAGTAGGGTCGTATGCTCCCCTGTGCGAGGGTCGCTTTCTGTGGAAAGTTGGCATGAGAGGGCGACTCTGGATTTCAACTGTTGCTTAGTCTATGGACTAAGCATACTACCAGAACATAGTGGTGACTATGTTCAGCTCTGATCCTGAGCTCTAGGCAGATGCCTGTCCCGCTTTCGGAAGTCGGTTTACCTGTGATGGAGTTAGGGATAAAGTAAGTATTGGAGCATGGAGCTCTGGGGTTTTTCCCTAGCACCTGTTGTCACTGGCTTTTAGGGAATGAGGCTGTTGTTGAGGCTGGGAAAGTCACATAGGTTGTGCCCAGTGTAGTGTTGGCCGTAACGGCCGTAGAATTGTTTTGCCTAGCTCACTATGATTGTGCATAGTTCACAGCTTAGCTGCAGCAGGTATTCCCTCAGCAAAGTTAGTGTTAACATTCCCATAGCGTCAACACCATGACACAGCGTTGAGTTCCCTCGAAAGGGAATGTCTTAGGGTTATGTATCTAACCCCAGTTCCCTGAGAAGGGAATGAGATGCTGAGTCGCGTTGCCATGCCTTGGATACGCCTGCACGTCTCCTTCAGACAATGAAGCTGATTATGTCTAATGCAGGCACCCTTTTATATGCACGGGCGGTCCATGTGACGTCATAGTATTGCCGTCGGCCAATGAAGATTGATGTGTTTTATGTGCTTTAGACAGTGGTCACGCCTGGATGCGTTTCCATAGCGTCTACTCCATGATGCAGCGTCTCGTTCCCTTCTTAGGGAACCAGGTTACATTATTTTCAGAAGCTAAGTCTGTTTTGCTGTCCTACTTATGCGTCATTTATGGTTGCATGTTTTTATTTGCATTTAGCATTACCTTTCCCTGATGATTGTAACAGAACAGGTCGCCCATTTTCAGGTCGTCACCCAGCAGTTGTGAAGCACTGGTTTATTACCTGCTCACCTCATTTATCCTCAGTTACTCTCTGTCCCTTCATCCCTTTCTCCCCTCATCTTCTCTCATCTCCTCCTCCAGACCCTTTTATCATCTTTTTTACCCATCCTTTGCTCTCTCCATCCAATACCTTTCCTCATCCTCCTTTCATACCGCCTTTAGAATGGCAGCAAACAGCACAAAGGCCCTACTGTGCAGTAAGGTGAAAGCAAGAGAGGGAGAGTGCGCATGGATCCAGTTACCCAGCAGTGACGATTAGCAGGGGGCATTCCGTGTCTCATTGTCCCGCTCTTCTCAGAGGACTGGAATTGTTTACACACCGTTCTAATTCAGAGCTGCCCTTCCATTGAACCCCCAGGGTGCCCCCTCGCAGGGCAGACGTAACACCAGAGCCACCTGTGCCCGCTTGGCACAGAGCGACAGCTCTAACAGAGACACCTAGACCTCTACAGCAGTAAAGCCTCCATAACAAAGATGGTTCTTTCTTATTATGTAATACTTTTATGGTTTCAAAGCCAGAAGAAAACAAACACTGAATAGAGTTCTTGCACATCTGACAGCTGCACTAACCTGTATCATTCAACACATGCTGATTTCAACACATTCTAAAGGCCCGTTCACACCAAGAATGATAAATATAAAGATAACTATATTGATAACTATTTTAGCATCCACACCAGCGGACAATATCGTCCTGTTTATTCTAAGCACGTGCTGATGATTGTAACAGAACGTTATAGTTATAGTATTTTGGTAACATTTTACAATAACGTTCATTAGTTAACATTAGTTAACATGAACTAATAATGAACTGCACTTCTACAGCATTTATTAATAATTGTTAATGTTAATTTCAACATTTACTAATACATTATTAAAGTCTTGTTAACATTAGTTAATGCACTGTGAACTAACATGAACAAACAACGAACAACTGTATTTTCATTAACTGACGTTAACAAAGATTAGTAAATACAGTAACAAATGTATTGTTCATGGTTAGTTCATGTTAGTTAATACATTAATGTTTAACTAATGAACCTTATTGTAAAGTGTTACCAGTATTTTTAAAACTATATCTTTATCGTTATAGTTATCGTCCTTGGTGTGAGCAGGCCTTAATGGATTGGATTTACAATTTCTTTAGTATTTTTTACACTAAGAATAAAACCCATTATCATAAAGTTTTATAAATCATTCTAAGTCATTCTAGAGAATAGCGGAGTTCACATGACAATTATTACAGAAATCGGTAACACTTTAGAATAATGGTCCGTCATTAATAAGTAACTATGCAGGAAGTAATGCAGGACAAATCAGTAGTACTGCTTTAACACTTCAGCTACTACTATTAACTAATATAGAAACAAGCTTAACTAATCGGTAAGTAATATCAAATTTAGGACTAAGATAGTTCCTTAATAGCTAATCAGTAATTACAGAATGAGACTGGCATCATTAAGAACTAATAGGTAACTATGACAAATTATAAAGAATTACTAATTAATTAATAATCACAACATTAAAGTGTCTGAGATGAGAGCAATTATATTTTTTTACTCTCAACGTGGTCATGAAATGCATCATTAATTACTCAACTGTTACCTAGTCACTATGCAGGAACTACTAGTGATCTGGACCATTATTTTAAAGTGAAAAACATCTTTTTCACTTTTAAAATAATGGTCCAGATCAATAGTAGTTCTTGAAGATTGTCCTTTTTTTCCGTAATATATACGGTAAATAACTGTAATAGCTCTAACGGTACATTTAATGTAATTTTACTGTAAAATACTGTTAAATTTACGGTTTTTGGAAGTGAAAGATAACAAGTCATTGTATAATTTACAGTGAAAAAACGTAAGTTGACATTCCCACAATTCCCTGAATATCACTTCACATTTTATGTATTTTCGTTGAAATAACTGTTTCTTCCTAGTTTTTCTATTGTTTTTTCTAATCAGTTATGTACATTAGGGTTTTATGTTACATCTAATGTTGTTAATGTTTATTGCATTTTTAAAATTTCATGTGTGTTACCATGATGGTGTTCAGTGTTTGTGTGAATGACACTGTGTGCACCTTCTATATATTAGTATTGTTCTTCTCAGCTTGTGGAAAAGCTGCTTGTGATGAACTTTGATTCATCATGTGACTCTCATCACCACTGTGTTTGGTGGTTGTCAGTGTATTACAAAAGGTACAAAACAGATATTAGTATTTCAATAGGTTGGTAAATTAACATTATATCAGTTAATAAAAAACATTTTTTTACCGTAAATTTAACAGAATTTTTTTTACAGTGAAATAAACAGTTATGAACCATAATTATTACAATATAAACCTTTAAATTATACGGTTTTGAACTGTAAAATTGACAGTAAACCAAGTGCTGTCCCGTAAAACCTAAAACGGTGCTACCATACTTTTTTCTGTAAAGTTCTGGCAACCACAGCTGCCGGTTTTTACCGTAAATTTTATAGGGATTTTTTTACAGTGTTCATATTATACTAGGGAGGAAATGATGGTGAGAAGAGGAAGAAATAACAACAGGAAAGGTTGCTAGCTAGATTCAAACTCACGTTGTCTGCATGAGCACCATGGCCTAATATGGCCTAGATCCAACAGATGAAATTGGAATCAGAAAATGCTGCAAGCTAAATGTTCACTTCACTCAAATAAGCACCATGAGTGCATTGACAAGGCTACAGATTTGGTAGGTGCATGCAGATTTTTTTGGCTTCTTTTTTCTTTTCTGAAGTCTTCACTTACTGTAACTTGGGACTTTATTTTAATTGTGTATCAAAGCAGCACTTTTTACAGTTCTATCTCTGTCTCACTCACTCTCTCTCTCTCACACACACAGCTCTCTTCCTGTTTCCCTCTCTCTGTCTCTCCCTGAGTCTTTCTCTACTTCTGTCAGGGAAGATCAAACAGTTTGGTCTAAGTGCTTTTCCATTTCTCTGTATATTTTAATGGATGACATGCACCAAGCTGTCATTACTTCACCCTTACACCATTAAAACATACCTACAGGAATGAGCTTGACAAACAAACACACACACTCCTGATAATGTAGACCAGAGCACCCATAGAGGCATGCTGCATGCATGTAAAGTACACTTTAGCATACTTTCAAAAGAATACTGTTTTTTGTCACAAAAATAATATACATTAAAATAATATATTTAAGTGTGAACTGAATGTAATGTTTTCGGACACTTAATTGCATATTATTTACAATTAAATTAAAATGTACTAATTAATTAAATACAATTAGCTGAACTGTAGTGCTTTTTGATCCACTTAAGTATGTAATTTCATACTTGTATTGTCTTTGAAATATGGTTAAAGTGTACTACAGCGATAGCTCTTTCAGAACTCGGGCATCCAAATTATCTCAGAGTTTCCCAGTCGTAAATATAACTTGAGAGGCTTTCCATGTCCATTTTTTGACTGGGAAACTCATATTTATGATAATTTAGATAGCACATAATACACAATAAGCAGCATAACTTCTACGACACCTGTGTGAACTTGAGGATAACTGACTTAATACATCCACTAAAAATCCCCTTTACAAAACCTGTATAATGTGATAATATGGTTCTGAGATTCATTTGTTTGTAGATGTACTTGCACTGACATTTTCTCATCTAATGACATCTATTAATTTTTTGTGTGTTGCTACACTGTCCAAATACTTTTTTTGGATCCACTGTGTTAGAAAAGAAAACTAGAAAAGATCCTATGAGAACAGGAATCTAGGTGACGGACAATTTGGCTGCATCTTCAAAATTACACAGTGTTCTGAATGCTTTCGACCAAACCAGAAACAAATGATTCAAATGGCCACCTGTTCATCAATGGCATCAGCAGAGCGAGAGCAGAGGAGTGTCATAGTTGAACTATTTAATAAGAGTCTCTTCACATTTTTCCCCTAGTTCATTTGGCGTCATTGTCTGAGCACATGTGCGGCCTCACAGTAAATGAGATCACACACACACACTGGTTTCTATGTTTTATGGGTACTTCCCATAGATGTAATTATTTTTATACTGTACAAACTGTATATTCTCTCCCCCTACACTAACCCTACCCCTAAACCTACCCTTCACAGAAAACTTTCTGCATTTTTAGATTTTTAAAACACTTAATTTAGTATGATTTATAAGCTTTTTTCCTCATAGGAACCAGAAAAAAAATTTCCCATAAGATCTACTATCCTTGTGTACTAAGTCTACTAATGTATTACTATCCTTGTGGGGACATTTGGTCCCCATAATGTAGGGAATACCAGGTACACACACACACACACACATTTAAAACAACACATGGCTACAAACACAATGCACGTGGCTACAGATACATCATGGCGAAACTACTCTAAGAAACATCTGCAAACGTGGACACACACACAGAGTGAATGATTGCAGCAGTTGTTCTGTTCCACCCTGTATCCAATAAATAAGATCTCCAGGCTCAGAGCAGCCAGAAGTGATGACACAAGTAAGCGTGCGTCGCCCATCCATAAAGCCCTCAAAAGCCCAAATCCAGGCAGTACCCCAAACCCTTGGCCCACTGCAGGTGCGCTCCCACTGTGGACAGACACACCCTCTCTGAGCTTGGGCCACGGCAGGCCCTTAATCTCTCTGTCAAGGCTTCCACATTAAAGAGAACTTTATTGACTGTGTGGAGCAGATGTGAAGCAGCCTTCTCTCCAGCCTCCATACAGTCTTCTGTTCTTTCACAAAAGACCTGTGATGCTCTTTTGTAGTGTATTATTTTTGAATACCCCATAAAATAGTTCAATGAACACTATTTTCTATTGGGGCATGTTGAATATTATTAAAATTAAAACTATAAATAAGTAATGAAGACAAATGCTTCTCTATCAACTGAAAAAGTCTCATTTGAAAGTGATTATAGCTGATACCATACTGTAAGAACTGGTCCTAATGTTTCTATAAAACATTAAAAATGTATTTAATGTATTTAAGGCAGGGCTTAGTGACAAGTCATTTGGTTGTTTTGATCAAAAAGGTAGTCCTACACCAAACTCAACTCAGAATGGCAGACAGGTCAACCTGTCAATATTTTTGCAGTTCTGTGTTGTGCTACTAGGGGCACATTTATTATACACAGCAAATATTGTTTAAAGGCACAGTATGTTAGTTTCGCCACTAGAGGTCGCTTATTCAAAACAATAACAAAGGCGTAGCTTGATGAAGCCGTGAATGAGCGTGGAATCATGGAAGTCTTCCCCTCCTCAGCCAATGGAAAGCAATCCAACAGGACTCAGGCAGAAATCGTGTTCATGGATGAGCTAATTTATTAAAGTTTTATTAACGATACTGTCAAGACCAGATTTATTTCATATTGTGACAAAATTGTGGCAAAAAACATTTTTAAACATTTTACATTAATGTTTTTTTTTATGCTTATATGCCGCAGTCGTCTGCTCCTTTCAATTTGTTGTTTATGTTTATTTTATGATTAAACTTGCATTTAAATGTCCACCTCCTTCTTCCCTGAACTTGAACTTTGTTTCAGTTACATTTGATCACTTAAATACACATTATTTTATTTCATTTTAATGAAACTGTAAGTGCTGAATTACTACTCATGCAGGTCACTCTGACAAATTAAAATTGTGGGGTAGCGCAGCGCTGTTTTACTTGGTCAAAACAATCACACTAAATAGATTTGAGTGTGTTTGAAGCTATGTTAACTTTACTCTGTGCATTCGCTTGGTGGCTGATATGAGACACTTGTTGCACATTGTGGTAATGTAGATCGATATTAGAATATCATATTAATAAAAGCTGGATGACTTGTGTTGCTAAATGGCATGCAATTCATTTTAAAATACATAGATCAGGCATAACATTATGACCACCTTCCTAATATTGTGTTGATCCCCCTTTTGCTGCCAAAACAGCCCTGACCTGTCAAGGCATGGACTCCACTAGACCCCTGAAGGTGTGCTGTGGTATCTGGCACCAAGATGTTAGCAGCAGATCCTTTAAGTCCTGTAAGTTGCGAGGTGGGGCCTCCATGGATCGGACTTGTTTGTTCAGCACATCCCACAGATGCTCGATTGGATTAAGGTCTGGGGAATTTGGAGGCCAAGTCAACACCTCAAACTCGTTGTTGTGCTCCTCAGACCATTCCTGAATTATTTTTGCTTTGTGGCAGGGTGCATTATCCTGCTGAAAGAGGCCACAGCCACCAGGGAATACCGTTTCCATGAAAGGGTATACATGGTCTGCAACAATGCTTAGGTAGGTGGTACATGTCAAAGTAACATCCACATGGATGGCAGGACCCAAGGTTTCCCAGCAGAACATTGCCCAAAGCATCACACTGCCTCCGCCGGCTTGCCTTCTTCCCATAGTGCATCCTGGTGCCATGTGTTCCCCAGGTAAGCGACGCACACGCACTCGGCCATCCACGTGATGTAAAAGAAAACGTGATTCATCAGACCAGGCCACCTTCTTCCATTGCTCCGTGGTCCAGATCTGATGCTCACGTGCCCACTGTTGGCTCTTTCGGCGGTGGACAGGGGTCAGCATGGGCTTCCTGAGTAGTCTGCGGCTATGCAGCCCCATACGCAACAAACTGCGATGCACTGTGTATTCTGACACCTTTCTATCAGAACCAGCATTAACTTCTTGAGCAATTTGAGCTACAGTAGCGCGTCTGTTGAATCGGACCACACGGGCCAGCCTTCCTAAATGCATGTTAGATCTTGTTGTGAATGATTCATGCATGCATGTTTCAATTTTTTTTTTTTTTTTACTTTGTAATGTTTAAAAAATATATTATTGCTCAATCTTCCGATGAAAACGACAAATTCTCTCTGGTAACATATATAGGACTTCTCCAATAATTTAGTCCACTTAAAATTCGCCCCTGCAAGCTCACATTCATCGGCTTCCTCTTTTGAGTGCAATGACCACATCTAAAAATCAATCAATCAACAACTGATGCCCAGAACCAAGTACCTGCCCTATATTTTTCTTTTTCGGTAATCCATTACACTTGGATGTACATCACAATTCAGAAGAAAAGATCTGCTGCTACATTAGTTTCAGCGCGACTATGAGTGTTTTCTAATCTATCTAGCATGTTTCTTCTGCTTAAGCAAAACTGAAGCTTTTTTTGTGGGTTGAAACTCCTCACATTCCTCTAGACAGGGTAAGAAGTCTGGATAAAAACTGGTCTGAAACATCATGTTGTTTCTGGATGGTGACCAGAACAAATCCATCGGAATAATCTCCTCAGCATTCCGTGATGCCTGCAGCTTCTAAAACATCACCTTTTCACTTATCATCCCTTCATTTCCATCTCTTTCTCTATCTCTCTTCCTCTACACATGAATGGCAGTCATTAGCAGCAGGGCTGGGTGCAGTTAAACCCAAGCGGGCACATTTATGACTTCCTCTGGGAGGAAACAAGTGGCTAACAGCATGGTCGTCCTACCTGTGTAAAATAAACATTACTGAGAGAGAGAAAGAGAGAGGGAGACAGCATTTATATGAGCAGCTAGAGAAATTCAATCCACAGGCATCTGAACAGCTGCCTGTTTCCACTGCTTTTTTTCTTTTCATCCCAATACACGCAAACACAAACAATCCCGTTAGTACTTATGCCCTGCATCGCTCCTGCTTCTGCAGTCTCACACACGTGCACAACATACGCTTGGTTTGTATGAGAGGTAATGATCGAGACCCCAGAGGCCTGCTGAACCTGTTGCCCACCTGGAGCTCTGCAGATTGAGTGCATGTGCTCCATACTTATAACATTTATACCTTTCATACATAAAGAGCACAGTAAAAGTCCTGTGTCGTTCTGTGAAAGTAATGGTTGCGGATACAGTTTTATTATTCTATCATTGTAAATGTCAGCGATAGTCGCAATAAAATGAAAAATGTATTGATATGTCTATACTATGGAAGCTTGTTCCTGCCATGAAATAAAACAAAATAAAAAATTATTGCGACTTTTTATCTTACAATTCTGACTTTTTTTCCTCACAATTGATATGAACTCGCAATTGCAAGAAATAAAGTCAGCACTGCGAGATATAAACTCGCATATTACTCGCAATTGCGAGTAATAAAGTCCAAATCTAAGAGAAAAAAAAGACTGACTTTTTCTCTCAGATTTGCGAGTTTATATCTCACAATTCTGAGAAAAAAGTCAGAATTATTCTGACCATAAACGCAATTGCAACTTTATATCACACAATTCTGACTTTATAATTCACAATTGCGAGTTTATATCACACGATTCTGAGAAAAAAAGTCAGAATTGTGACAAAATTTCGCAATCACCTTTTTTATTTTTATTCAGTGGCGGAAACAAGCTTCCATACCTTACTGTTTAGACCAGGGGTTTTCAAAATGTGGGGTGCGAGAGCATGTCAGGGGAGGTGCGGAGTAGGGCTGGGCAATATGACGATGTCAATCGATAAAGATTTTTCAATATATTTTATCTATGAAGAAAGAAAGAGCAGGACATGCTTGATGATGAGTTATTAAAATCACAATAATCCGCAACTGAGAACTGAATTCAGTACTGACAGGTGGCTTTCTGTGGCGCACATCCCGCACGAGTGCTGAATTCAGTTCACTTTCATGACTTATTGCACTTGAACGGTCAAATACATACATTTATGTGTCAAAATGCCCATTTTGGTGAGTATTCATGTAAACACAGTAAGTTATGTCTAAAATGAAAGTAAACAGTAATTAGATAATTTTTGCTCCACCAATGAAAATAGACCCAAATGAAGTCAAAGAAGAATCAAATGTTCCGCCTCTGAGTAAACAGTAGTGGTGTTTCATTCCTGAATGAATCAATAGGTGTGTTCGACTTGAAGTGGCACTGCGCAGACCGATCAGTGTGTGACATCAAAGTACCGTGAGAGCGATTCAAAAGCATATGGAGCTGTTTGCTCTCTAATCGCTCTCGCGGTACTTTGATGTCATACACCGATTGATCTATGCTGTGCCACTTCAAGTTGAACACACCTAATGTGTTGTGAATCTTTTGAGTGAATGATTCAATGACTCATTCATAATACAGTCACTTGTTGCCACCTGGCATATCAATGTATACCTGCAGAAAGAGTCACTGAAAATCCCCAGCACTAATGAACAGCACATCTGGAAAGGGCTCAGTTGTAAAGTAATTACATATTACAACAAAAGTACCTACTCGAAATGCAATTTCGTGCGCAGCTATATAGTTGAACAATGTTTAATAATATATTATCTAACAAACTTCTTTTTGTTAAATGTTTTGCTTGAAAAAAAAAAAAAAATCAATAAAAAAAAAAAAAAAACCTTTGCTTAAATACACATAGTCATGCAAAGCTGATGTTGTTAACATTAACAATTTGAGAACAAAGTATAACAATAATAATAATTTGCATGGTTTGATATGATCCGAGCTAATCGATCGTTAGATTTAATCACCATTGGTAGCGCGATTGTAATGCTTTTTTTTCTCAGTTGGTCAGAACAAAAGTGGCAGACGTTATTTACTTGTTCAGATTATATTTTCCGGTGAAAATTCTTATTTTGGTCATACTTCCAAGACTACAATCTGTGATTCTGAAGTACAGTATCCACACCGATGTGGTGACTGACACCAAACATTAGATTCATCCGCGCTGAGGAGCTGTGCCGATGCACAACCCACGTAAAGATGATAATTCTGCAAATTACTGCAATTGCAGGTTTCAAACAGAGATGGCGACAAAGAGGTAAAACTTACAGACTGCAGCTTTAATCTTAGTTAAATTTCAAC
Organism: Mylopharyngodon piceus; assembly: GCA_039654765.1. Taxonomy (NCBI): domain Eukaryota; kingdom Metazoa; phylum Chordata; class Actinopteri; order Cypriniformes; family Xenocyprididae; genus Mylopharyngodon; species Mylopharyngodon piceus. The sequence goes on from CM077446.1 coordinate 29,097,494, forward strand.
ATTTACTAATGCATTATTAAAATCAATTTTGTATCTGATAATATTATTTAATGGACTTGGGCTAACATGAATTAACAGTTTATTTTGCAGTATTTTTATTATCTAACATTAACAAAGCTTAATAAATACTGTAAAAAAAGTATTGCTCATTGTTAATGTTCACATTAACTAATGGGACAAATGGGTAATGTAAAGTGTTACCAAGATATTTGTTACTTGTGCACTAAAGAGAATATCAGTAGGTAAAAAAATGTTTACAAATTTAATTTTTCTGTGACGTGCGGCACTTAATTACTATAAAAAAATCAAACTCACCTTCCTCCACTGAAACACATCAATACAGCTAGACCAAAACATCACACTGTCTGTGTGTGTGTCTGTGTGTGTGTGTGTGTGTGTGTGTGTGCCATTATGAGATGAATGTGACCTCTAATTGGAAACACACCGTCAAACACAGACAAATGAAAACACACATTATTTATCCCTCGTGTCTTTCTAATTCTCTTTGTCTTTTGCTCATACATACACTTAAATTCCCCTCATTGTTATTATTAAATTACTGGCGCTACATTGTTTTTGCTCTTTAAAGTATGAGGTACATTTCCTGTCTGCGTTTTTTTCTGCCGTAATAAGCTGTTCTAAAGGGCACATGCTCAAACTGCTCAATTTGGCAGCCGGTCTCAGTCTCTCACATGTGTTGGCCACAGGAAAGAAGCTCTGGAGCTGTTGAGCATCTCACCAAGCACTTCCTCCACACACACACGGACACCCTGTTTAGTTGTGGGATTACGAGCAGACCTCTCGCATTTAAACGGAGCACAGCTGTTCTTGTTACACACACACAGAAGAACTGCAGAGATGATGTCACTCTTCATCACTTACAACCTACACGAAATGGCTCACCAACATCCTCCTGACCGCCCGACAACACCCAGTGTTTCAAATCCAGCTCGCAACAAGCATTCTGGGGCATTCAGATCTGTGCTCTGTCCATATTCACTATACAACATTTACTGTATTACTGATCAAATAAATGCAGCCTTGGTGAGACTTCTTTCAAAAACATTTAAAAAATCAGGTAACACTTTAGTTTAGGGTCTAATTCTCACTATTAAAGTTGCTTATTAGCATGCATATTACTAGGATACTGTTTATTAATACTTATAAAGCACATAAATGCCTTTTTCTGCATGACCATATTCTACATCCCTTAAAGAGATAGTTCACCCAAAAATGAAAATTCTGTCATTAATTACTCACCCTCATGTCATTCCAAACTCATAAGACTTTCATTCATCTTTGGAACACAAATGAAGATATTTTTGATGAAATCTGAGAGCTTTCTGTCCCTTCATAGACAGCTTCCTAAAGAACCAATGAGGATTGTTCTTGCGCATCAACCAGGTTTGGTTGAGCTTCCGTTTATGTTCGCTGATCAATGTTTATATGTGAAGCGTCAAAGTGTCAGTTGCGTAGCTGTCATTGGAGTGACAGAAATCTCTCAGATTTAATCAAAAAGATCTTCATCTGTGTTCCAAAGATGAACGAAAATCTTACAGGTTTGAAACGACATGAGTAAATGATGACAAAATTTTTAATTTTTGGGTGAAAAATCCCTTTAATCCTACCCAATACCTAAACTTAACAACTACCTTACTAACTATTAATAAGCAGTAATTAGGAGTTTATTGAGGCAAAAGTCATAGTTATAGTTAGTTAATAGTGAGAAAACTAAAGTGTGACCGAAAAATCTTACCGACCCCAAACTTTTGAACGGTAGTGTAATTATTGAAAATAGCAAAGCTATTATACAGACTGGTAATGAGTAATTAATTTCAAACATTTAATCTATTTAAAGTCAAGAGTTTTAACTTTTCTTAACTTACAAGTAAACTATGTGACATTCTATGGCTGCGTCCATTTTTTATGGCCCTTCCCTTGCTAACTTCCCTCCATTGCTTACGTTGCATGAGCGCCCACTACTGGTGGAACCCTTGCAATGTGTTTAAATGCAATGTGTTTAAATTTTTCCTTATGAATTTGCTTTACACACCATTCTTTAGGCCTGTATGTATGCTTGGGTGGTTGGAGAAAATTGCACAAATGAAAATGATAACAATACAATAAACTATAACTGTGTAAAAAACAGTCAGCTTAAGGTAGATACAAATATCATGCTGTTAAATATCAAAATAACTCCAATATCATACACTAGAGTTGTGTGGGGTGGGGGTAAATTAAGTGTGATCTGCTGTGACATCACAGTCGTGTTGCTTTGTGGTCTAGGGATCTGCTTGAAGTGTATATATTCAGTAGACTCGCTCCCTCTGTCAAAATCGAGGGGTCGAGGGTCTGTGCAAATAAACTTCCCTCGCCCACTTGACAAAGTTGAATGCATTTCAAAATGGCGGTGGGGATTCCCCAGAGAGGACGTGCTTAGGGAAGTTTGCGAGTGTATGTCTAAGAGTGGAGTTAAACACAGCCCTTGTGGTTAATTTGTAGCAAAGCATTGTAGGATCACGGGGAGCAGGTGGGGCAAAAAAGGGCCTTGTCAAAGTGTGACACGTTTCAGTAGGTTGACACCTCTGAGGCAGGATGAGAGGAGAGGCCGCAGTGACACAACAGATTAGTGCACATGCCCATCAGCCGCCTTCACACCCGCAGCCCCAACCTGTGTTCTTCCTCTTCTCAGCAGGACACCTGAAAACTCCTTCTCCATCCCTCACTCTTTCTTTCTCAGCTTCTCTCCATCCTGTCCTTCAAGGTCCTTGACACTCTCCATGTTACATTCTTCTCTTGTTTGTCCCTCTTGCAGAGCTGTATGTTAGACTCTGCCGTTGAATTGAACTGAAAGAAGTACACTAGGCGTGTTGACTAACATACTAAAGCTCATGTAAAGTACTTATGGTATAACACTTTATTTTACAGTGTCCTTGTTAGTTGTGTATAGGTTTATACTGTCTGTATTTATGTAGCACCGTGGTCCTGTGAGGCACGACATTTCGTTCCACTGTATGTCACCACATGTAGCGGAATGATAATAAAGCTCAACTTGACTTGAACTTGAATTGACTTACACGTTACATGTACTTACAGTAGTAATAACAGTATAATTATGCATAATTACATGCAACTAACCCTAAACCAAACCCTAATACTAACCCTAACAGTAAGGACACATTGTTTATCATTTTAACTGTAAATGTGTTATTCGATATTACATTTAAAGTTAATATATTTTAATTGTACTAAATTGCAACTTCATCATTACTTATGTTGTAAAAAAGGCTATCGTTTCCTGTCACTCTAACCTGTCTCTATTAAATCTCTCCCTCTGTATTTTGAGGCACACACGCGCAGCACCTTGCCTGAGCCAATCAGCGTCCAGAAACCTTGACCATGTGATCTCCCCCGCCCTCACAGAGACGGTAGTTCAATGCAGCGGGACACGGAGACGGACGCTGAAGTTATAGCAGCATAATTTGTTTACAGATCTTTTATAGATTGCCTTTTGGATGATGGGTTGTGCTGAATGCAAAAGTAAGTTTTCGGTCCTTAACTCTATAGCGGCTTTGAAACTAATTTGCTCTTGTAAACGAGTTATTATTCCCGTGATGTAAAGTGATGTGCATATATATGTGTGTATTCATAAGCGTGCTTGTAACCGTCTAGTTCGTATGTTTGTATACATATCTTTATTATTGTCAGTGCTAGAGATACACTTGTTGATATTATTACATTTTATGTTCCTGTTTGAAGCAAAGTTCGCTGTATATCTATACATTTAATGGGAGAATTGTTGTAAACAACGTGCTACACGCATGCGCGTTCATAGCCCAATTAGAGTGGCGCCATACAAGTTCCTCAGCGCTAACAAGGTGTCAGGTTACAACTGTGCGCTTGCACACAATATCGAACATAATATCGAAGCTGCACATAATATTATATTTGTTTTAAATCTTTTGTGATTTAATGTTCATGTTTAATTTTATTGTGCTGTGTTATTGCCGATATGTTTAATTGTTGTAATTCATCATTATTATTATCATGCATATTCATGTTTATGTTACTGTTTTTAATTTATAGAAAACCACAACCGAAACACAAACCAGTCTGTTGAGTGGTGACAATAAATTGGTTATTCCCAGAAATCAAGTGCATCTTCGTTTCGTCTCTATTGGACAGTCTTTGGTGGGTCAGGACCCTAACTTGTAAATGGTGAAGAGCTACAAAAAGCCAACCATTTTTTCAAATGTGTAATTACAAATATATTAAAACACATGATATACTAGGCCCAAAACATTTGAGATTCATGTTATAGACAATATAGATAATTAAAGAGAGATCATCTGTGATCCCATTTGCTTTGTGACAGGTGTTAAAGGGTTAGTTCACCAAAAAATGAAAATTATCCCATAATTTACTCACCTTCAAGCCATCCTAGATGTATATGACTTTCTTCTTTCAGCCGAACACAATCAGAGTTATATTAAAAAAATATCCTGGCTCTTCCAAGCTTTATAATGGTAGTGAATTGTACCCTAGATTTTGAAGCCCAAAAAAGCGCATCCAATTCTCATAAAAGTAATCCATATGGCTCCAGGGGGTTAATAAAGACCTTCTAAAGCGAAGCTATGCATTTTTGTAAGAAAAATATTGGCCGTCTTTCCAGTGGAAGAGTGACTTCTGACCCCACGTATAACGTAGGTCGTATGACGAAGGCGTAGCGTAAGCTCAGGTGAGAATTGACGAATGCAGAAGCACAGAGGATAGAGCAAAACAAAACGGCGGTCTCAAATTAGAAGGCTAAAATGAGAAGTTTTAAAGAAAAATGTCCGAGGATTTCGATATAAGAGAAGAGGAGCTATGTCATACGTCGTGAACGCACAGACGAAAAACTAGTTTATAAATTGTAAATATGGATATTTTTCTTACAAAAATGCATCGCTTCACTTCAGACGGCCTTTATTAACCCCCAGGAGCCGTATGGATTACTTTTATGATGGATGGATGTGCTTTTTTTTTGGGCTTCAAAATCTAGGCTACCATTCATTCCCATTATAAAGTTTGGAAGCTTGGAATTATGGGATAATTTTCATTTTTGGGTGAACTAACCCTTTAAGTGGCAGAGATATAGAGATGCTCAGTATGCTGAACAGCGAGTTAATATCAGCAGAGAAGATAAGACGTCCTGGCCACGGCCACTGAAATCACTTCAGTCAAACACCTTGCAGATCTTTCAAGCTCTGAATGAATGAATAATTACAAGCTATAAACCAGCAGGTGTTTTTCTGAGATCAAAACATTGCCCAGAGACCACCAATATACACCTTTCTCATCTTGTCTTTTTTTTAATATGCATACAATTGTACAATCAATAATGTATGCTAACACAGAAACGGAAAATAAACAACAATCTGCATTAGCAAAGGCCCCATCACACACATCACAGTGTGTTTGGATTGTACTGTTGCACTGTTGTTTATTTAGTTTAATTAGATCCAGAAACTCTTAGTGAATTAATGAAAGAATCCTGTTTAGCTCCAAGCTGCCTGCGGTTTAAGCATTTCCTTAATAAACTGATGTAATATTTGCCGTATTCATTTTTCAGACTAATTTGACACACATTTCAGGTTCTCATAAATGATGCCTCGCAGTTATTGCTCGGCTGTACAGTAATGGGATTTTATTTGGCTCATAGCATGCATGTGCTAACATCCTGTGATGCATTATGGGGTTCTGTGTACAAGATGATCCTGTTTATACACACACGTGCAGGAATACATGCAAATATATGGACACTCTGTCACAACATGTCACACGGGAACGTTGGTTAGGGTTTTTTAGGGGATTTTTTTAACAAATTATCTTTTTTCTAGTGTATTCTCATGTTTCTTGCTGATAGTATAACAATTTTTTTCTTTGTAGAAGCTTTTCATTTTAAAAAGTTATATTCTTCCAAATGAAGTGTGGATCTCAAGGTTTGGTTTGGCATCAGTTCAAGGAGGACAACAGTGCTACTAATACATCCTTTATCTCTGGCTCTCTGCCTCTCAGCTGTGAAGAGTCGATGAGTTGTGTGTGTGTGTGTGTGTGTGTGTGTGTGTGTGTGTGTGTGTTGTGTGTTAAAAAGTAAACTGTTTGTTTTATTTCCATTTCATTGAACATAAGACTGTGTTCTAGTATTCTGTTATATTTTATCATTTTAACTTTGCAACTGTCACAGTTTCCCGTTGTTTGAACTTCATGTTCGTTTTGTACTGTCTAATCTGTGGTCATGGACACTAATGTGATTCGTTATTCGTGTTTAATTATCCTCATTTACCTGTTTATTTAAGTTCCCTTGTTTCAGTTCAGTGTTGTCAGGTCTCGTCAATGTTATGGTTGTGTTTGCTTGCCTGCCTCTGTTAGGATTGACCTGTGGATACTATTAAAGACTGTCTTGGATCTTCATCTTCTTCATCGTGTGTGTTACTACAGCCAGTGTGTGATAGCAACGGCATGAGGGTAAGTAAATAATGACAATGATTTTTCATTTTGGGGTGAACTATTCCTTTAAAGAGACTGTTAAGCTTTTAAAGTAACTGAAAATTGACATCAATGCACTGACATTCCTTGCATTTGTTCTTCAGATTCTTCTTATAGTTTTTATATTGTGTTAAATGGACTAAAGAAAACAGCTGAGGAATCTTTTGTTGCACTTTGTCTGATATTTCCCAGCACAGCAAGATCTGTGGCCTGCTTCTCTGTAACAGTGTTACACAATGTTGATGCTCTGGAGCTGTGTGCAGATGGGACAGGCGGGGAACTGCACTTGCACCAAGAACAAATGGGCAGGTTAAGCTTTATCCTTTCAAAAAGAGAAAAGGACAAAGAAAAAACAAAAAAAGTGATAAAACAAATGCAAAAAAAAGAAATTAAAGGTACACTATGTAATGTCTGGCCCTCTAACGGTTACAAAACTTTGCATGCATTTTGTGGAAGAACATTGTTTTGGTTGTGCTTTGGCTCTGTGTGACTGTGCGGATGAATATGATTATCCTACTGCTCATAAAACATTCACTATAGGCTTAAGAGATAAAACCAGTTTAGATGGAAAGGATCTCAAGCTGACTAGCTGAAGATGTTACTGTAGCTTTACCAAGTAATAGACATGGTACTTCCTTGAAAATAAACTCCAGCACAACAACCATAATGAAATGAGCCTTCACAATAGATCATGCTTTACAATGAACTCTGTTAGAGAGCTACATATGGCAATTTATCTGTTCAATAAAATACCTTAAAGTCAAAAATACAAAAAAATGTGTGCACACTCCTCAAACCCAAACAGGGCTCAGGTGCAGGACAAAGGAGACAAACTGAAGCAAAAAACAAAATGAAGCAAAAAACAAATGTAATGTCTGCACACTGATATAACTGCTCCATAAAAGTATTTATTGCAACGTTTCGAAACGTTGCAATAAATACTTTTATGGAGCAGTTATATCAGTGTGCAGACATTACGTTTGTTTTTTTGCTTCAATAAAATACCTTACTCACCTGTTGAGTAATAAAAACACCATCATCTCCATGTCACTTTTACAACATTTCAAATCCCTCAGTTCTCGCCATCTCCAAAATGCCAAGCCAATGTTGATTCTTGTTTTATTACGAGCTCTGTCACAGTCTCTTGTTTGCCAGCAGACTCTCCTCTGTTCAGTGTGGTTTTTTTTGTTTGTTTTTTTGTTTTTTTTATACGGGTGATTCCCCAAAAGTTGGAGATTTAGCTGCTCCATGTCAACCTTTCTCGCTCGTTGTGACAACTAACCTCTGCCACACCCACACCAGACACACGTCAAAGTACACAATTTCACGAAAACCATCCCGATAGGTCTAAAATATAAACGCTTATAATGGGCTTACCATAGTGAATCAGGGTAAGACAAAAACATGTTTTGGAAGACGGATTGATGGTGTATTGACTCATTGACTAATTTTGTTAATTTTGACCAAAAAAGTTACATGGTGCAGCTTTAAATATAGAAAGCAGCAATCGTGATCTCCAAGTGGCAGAAAAGTAACACTTCAGTTACACAAGACAACATGTCAAGGCAAGAGTACTAATCAAACTCAACAAGAGGAAACAAATTCTCTCAAAAACTTCCCTTTTATTTGTTGCCAAGGCAGGCAGATGGGAAAATTTTCTCTTAATAAGAGGTAATCTTCCTCTCATTCACTCTCTATCGTTTGTTATAACTTCCAAGACTTGTCCATCTGCACCAGTCAAATCAACAACCAGTAAACACAAGTCCTTCACAGAAGGAACTGACATGTCTAGACCTACAGTTTGTATGCTTGGAAAAGAGTGCTGGGAAAGAGTGTTGGAAAAGAAGTGCAGCAAGTGACTTATGAGGACATTACCCCATGTCCCCATTTTTCAAAAGGCTTATAAATCATACAGAATGAGTTTTTTTGAAAAAGTAAAAATGTGCACAGTTTTCTGTGATGGGTAGGTTTAGGTGTAGGGTTGGTGTAGGGCGATAGAAAATACGGTTTGTACAGTATAAAAACCATTACGCCTATGGAATGTCCCCACAATTCACAAAAACAAACCTGTGTGTGTGTGTGGATACAGGGACAGAAGGAGGTGGGGGGTAAGTGTGTGTGTGTGTGTGTGTGTGTGTGTGTGTGTGTGTTTGGACTTTGAGCAGATAAAGTTCCCGTACAGCTGCTTTGGCCAGCAGATGCACAGAAACATCTGTATTAACCTCTGGCAGTGTCCCAAGGGCAGCCCGCTGAGAGCAGGAATGCTAGGAAGGCCCTTCCACAGAGCCAGAGACAGAGAAAGAACAGAAAGACATGGAAAAGGGGCACAAAGAAGAAAGAAATAAGACCGCCGCTAAAAGGAAGGCACTCTGCTTAATGTTTTAGCAACAACAGCTATACTCTAACTGACCATCTCACGGTTGCACTGAACAGTACACATTGAGCCAGGTGACTGGGGAAGACTGAAATGGCCGCTTTTGACTGACATGATATCAAAGTGACACATTTTACAGTTTTGTCTGGTAGGGTTGTATTAAAAACATTTCTGATCTTAAAGAATGGAAAATCACAAATAAATGGTCATACATGATTCTGTGCTGAAAGTGTCCTACATTTTAGTGTCAGTGGTTTGTCCTGCTATAGAACTTAAGAGACACATAAGCAGATACTGAACTAAATATGTCTGTTTTGTTTCAGCTGTAAGCAGTGGACCAATCACCACAGACTGGGCCATCTGACCAATCAGAGCAGAGTAGACCAATCACAACAGACTGGGGGCACGTTCAAACTCAAACCGGTGCGCATCGTTTTGCTATGGTTTCCGGGTTGAACGACATGTTTCCTGGAAACGGTGTGCAACAAGGTTAAGATACGTTTTCTCTTGTTTGGTGGGTGTGTCAAAAATGTCAGCCCAATCAGCAGCAACATGTATATTATACATGTATTTATACCGATTTCATCAGGCTCTGAAAATTCTTCAAAAAGAACACCAAGAATGGCCTTCTCAGCTGCTATAGCTGCAACTCATGCGTCATCAGAACAGGGTGTTCAACGCACCGCCGTTTCCGTTTAAAAAACGTTTTGCAACATTTTGTCGGGGCTGAACGCAGCCTGGGCCATCTGACCAATCAGAGCAGAGTAGGCCAATCACAACAGACTGGGCCATCTGACCAATCAGAGCAGAGTAAACCAATCACAACAGACTGGGCAATCAGCCCTGACAAAACGTTTTTGACACCCACCAAACGAGAAAATGTATCTTAAACCTCGTTGCACACCGTTTCCAGGAAACATGTCGTTCAACCCGGAAACTGTAGCAAAACGTTGCGCACCGGTTTGAGCTTGAACGTGCCCCAGACTGGGCAATTTGACCAATCAGAGCAGAGTAGACCAATCACAACAGACCTTTAACACAACCTCTAAAATAGCACTTTAAAATGTACTTTTAATCTGACATTATTGCAAAGTGTACTTTAGTGTGTTAAGAAACTGTCATGAAAGTGTACGCTCTCTTTAAGTGCACTTGGTAGCCTTTTGTTTCATTAATATTATATTATCTGCAAGTAGTGTTTTTTTTTTTGTTGTTGTTGTTTTTTTTGTTTTTTTAATATATTTAAGATACTACAAGTGCACATTCAATACAATTAAGCACACTTCCTTTTTCACAAGGGTTTGGTTACAAGCTCAGACCTTCAAAGGGGTAGTTCAACTGAAAATTAAACTTCTGTCATCATTTGCTCACCCTCATGATGTTCCAAACATGCATGACTTTCTTTAGCAGAATGACCCAAAAAGCTCCAAAAAGGACAAAAAAGCACTGTAAATGTATCACAAAAAAAAGTCCAAGCAAATCATTCAATGGAGGGGAAGATTTTACATAAATCAGTTCAGCCCTCTCCTCTCAGAAATCTGTCATAATATTGCTTAAGAAGTCTTGAACCTTTTGAAGCTCAACAGTGCGTGGAAAAGAGCAGCTTTTCTGCAACACATCTCCTTTTGTGGCCCACGCAAGAAAGTCAAATGGGTTTAAAACAGCATGAGGATGAGTAAATGACGACAGCTGCAAACAACTACAACATGCAAAAAACAGATGCTGTAATTTGTTTATTTAAAAACAATTGTCATTCAAGTTGAAATTCAAATTTGTGACATCTTGCATACCACATCAGCTCATGTTCAAGAACTAAGGCTCCCTTTGTGCTGAAATCCCAGAGTCCCCCCTGAATATTTTCCATGACAGAAATTGTTAATAGTCCAGGGAAAATGATAAATACAAGTTTATTCTTCCAAGACGCAAGCATGCCATGTAAAACACAGCAAAACAATGGTATGATGAGTCCACTTGTGAATATGCATTGAGTCAGATGCCTTTTAATGACACATTGCTAATCCTAACAAATTTACCTATTACATCATGCTTCCCAACAAGGCTTCTGATTACATAGTCCCTATAAAACATTACAAACTGACTGCGAGCCATGAGCCTGAGTGTCCCCAGAGATCTGTGTGCATGTGTGTGTGTGTGTGTGTGTGTGTGAAGCAGAAAGCAACTTCCATGAGTATTAACCACTGTTATAGTGAGACTCCAGAGAGTTTGGGCACTAACAAGAGGCTCACTGATACACACACACACACACAAATACACAGACACGCGTCTGCATTCACAAAACCTCAGGAGATTCACAACAAAAGGTTAAAGGGACAGTTCACTCAAAAAAGGAAGATTGTCATGTAGCAGAATATAAAGGCTGCTAATTTATCTAAAAATACATGCAATTCATTCATACAATGACTTGAATACACATCTTCTATGATGATCATGTGATTTCTGAGTAATAAAGTTGAAAATGTCAGAGTAATACAACTGTCCTGATATAATGAGGGGAAACAAGGTCATTAAAAGAAGAAAACAAAACCTTATTAAGTAGTTTGGCATATTTTACATTATGATTAATATTTTGGGAAACCTGCTCACTGATTCTTAATATTTATAAAGTCATGCAGAACAATGAGGAAAAAAAACTCAAATCAGATTGTAAAAAGTCATGTGCAACTCCACAAAAACTTAAACCTTTTAAAAATATTTTTATTATTATTATTATTATTATTAAGATTTTATCACTCAAATGTATAGGTGTAAGGAAAATATGTTATTACTCTTTACATGATGGTTACACCACATGACATGTAAAGAGTCGTTTTCTTTGAAAATGGTATTTAAAAAACAGTGTAACCTGTACATGTTTCGTGACATGAGAGTGAGTCGGTGAATCAGCAGATGATTGTTTTCATTTTTTTGTGTGAACTATCCTTTTGATTGCTTTGTGTACTTTTTGTGCATGTCGTCATCAACTTTGTCTGTTTCCTCTAAACATCTGCTAAGTATTAATGGTAAAACGCAAGTTCACCTTTATTCAGCGTGTTTCGAAGTGTGGCTCATGATGCCAGGGGCTCTGTTTTATTTTACGAATCTTCCAGAGACTGTGATGTAAATGTGACCTATTAAAAGAAGAGGAATCTATAAGAGGCCTAATAGCTAACAATCCTCCACACAAGTATGGTCCATCCATCCATCCATCCATCCATCCATCCATCCATCCGAGATTCCACTTGCATGAGAGCGAGCTATGACTAACATTCTAAATAGCACATTAGTGAGGCTGAGAGACAGAAAACAGACCCATAAAAAAAATGATGGGGTAATGACGTCTCTTTCCCATGGCAGGTAGCAGACAGGCCATTTCCTCACCCGACGGGACTCTCAGCACGGGGTCAGCCGATGTGTGGAAAGTGTTGGGGTGCGTTTGAGCTAACGGTGGGGGTCAGGTCAGGTCAAACTCATTTCACCCCTCTCCATCTTACTCTCAGACTGGTGGAAGTCTGAGCGTCACAGAGAGATGCTGTCTAATTCATAATGGATGAGATCTTCATTAAATCATCAGGACTAACTCCTGCTGGAAGTCTTGATTTTGACTAAACTGTTAAAATGCACCTGTCTTTTGAGACACTGTAGGTCAAAGGAAAATTCTTGTTCTGTTCCTAAACATAGACGCACACCCGAATTGAAGAAAGTTTCAAAATGTAGGCAACATCACTGTGATTGCCTTATAAGATAGTCTACATTATTTTGGCCAAGATCTGATTTTCATCATTAATTATAATTAATTGTGTTTTGACCAAATATAGCCTACTTATAATTTATTTGATACAGAAAAGGTGTTGGTAAAAGTAGTTTAATATAATTAAAAATGGACTATTTTAGGCAATATTTGTTCATTCAAGTATGTTTCAAGAAATGAAGGTGAGCAGACAATTTTCATTTTTTGGTTAACTGTATCTTGTAGTACCTGTAAATACAATTTACAGTAGGTACAATTTCGTTTAACTTCTTAACATGATTAGTCGAGTAATCTAGCGTACTATTTTCAGAAGAAATCTCAGCATTTGACAAACTGAAAAACATGTTCTAGTTCCCCGAAGTGTTTTATTTGAATTTTGTTTGTTTGTTTTTTGTTTAGAGCAGTGGATCTTTTGACTTGAAGGCCAACATAATATTCTGACAACTATTTCTATGACAAATTTGGGTTATCTTGATTTTGTGTATTTTAGCATTTTAATTGAAATTAGTGTTACATTATTTTAATATATTAATAATAATTCATTTAAATACTTTGATCATCTACATAGTGTGTACTGTACGTCTGCTGATTGTTCTTACTATGCACACTCTCTCAGCTAACAGGGAACGTTCTTATTTAAGTTGAGTAATCTTTCTAGTAACGTTAATAAAACATTCATTCAAAGTCATGGTCTTTAATAATGTTCTCAAAACGTTAGCACAAAAACATTTATACATCATTCATGGAATTTTTTTTTTTTTTTCTGAAAAGTTTTAGTTGGATGTTCGTCTAACATTTTTTTAAATGTTACAACTTGTTACAGAATGTTCAGAGAACATTCAAAAGTAACATTCTCATGATGTTTCCAAAAAGATAAAATGGAATGTTCCCTTAATGTTCACGTAACCAAGAAAAAAACATTTTTAAAACACGTTCTGAATGTCCTGAGAACATTCGGAATCAACATTCAACTTAATGGCAACTTTAGCAAAAAATTCTTAGAGCATATTTTTGTTAGCTGTGCAGTGCATTCAGTCATTTTTTTGCAATGGCCCAGCCATTGTTTCACAGTCCAAAAAGAAACGGATAAGACAACAAGAACAACTACTGGAGACAAAACAACAATAGACACCCGCAGTAATGAGCATTTGTGTGAGATGGTTAAAAGATACCCACAACTCTAGTTAGAGTACAAAGACATTTCTATCACTCATGACTCCTGCAGAGAAATAGTGCAGACACTGGACAAGAATGAAATTTTCTAGTGTGCATGTGCAAAAGCCACTTAAAGGATAGCCTGCAAGGTTTGCAAAAAAAGTGTAATGCCTGCTAACGTTGCGGTACACAATAATTTTCCTTTTTTTTTTTTTTCTTTTTTTTTTGAATGGGTGTCAATGGAGGAGAGGCTTCACTATGCTGAATAAACTGCTTTTGTGGGAAAACAGCTGATCATTTATTGAATCAACAGCCCATCGGCTAATCTTCAACATGTTTGCTCTTAAACATTAGTTTTGGATTGATCTATTTTTAGAGTTTACAAAAAAAAATGCCGTTTTATAAGAGAAGTCACGGACAATTGTGCGACAGGTATGATTCAGATTACAGCACTTCTCATTCATATGGTATCCGCAAACAGTGATTGACTGTCGCACAACTCTTTGACGATTCAATGACGTCAAAGCTGTAATGTGATTGGTTATCAAGGCACACGTGATCCAAGTTAGCCGTTACGCTTTCTCTAATGGTAGAGCCATGGACCCTCGTATCTCCCATTAATAAGACCATTTTTGGCATTTGTCCACCAGTTATTGCATACACTATCAAATGGTGTATACTTTGAAAGGCTATGAGTTTGGGTGTATGTATACGCTAAGCGTTCACATCAAAACTAAAGTACAATTGCACTGTTAGCTTAGCAACATGCTAACATTAAACTATTGGAATCAATTGTGAGTCGAGTCTCCCACAGGTGAGGGGTGCTATTTGTGATCTACTGCGGATGCAGAGTGTTCCAAATCAATGATTGATGTGGATCCAATGCAGTTAGGATTCTGCCTTAGATGTAAGCAGTAGAATGTAAGGCAGCTCACTAAGATTTGAAACAGACCTTCATATTCTATATATTTGTCCTAAAAAGTGCTGTGTTCCAGTGACCCTATATAAAAACAAAGTGTTGTCTACGCTTGTTTATAGCCACAAAGATGAAGACCAGAATATGGGCTGTCACAACAAAGGAAGCAACAAAACATAAAGAGTCTCATTTGTCATTTCCTGCACATCTTTGCCTCCAGTGCCTCATTCTCATGTTTTTTTGCTGCTTGGCTTTCACATTAGGTGAAAAGAGACAATGAATCCTCAGAGAATATTGGAGTGGCCAGAATTATAGTTCTGCCTTTGGACACGTCTGTATGTGTCCTGACACGCTAGGATAGGGACACCTCATCTAAAAATGTAACTCTGACTTTAAAGGAATGAACTACAAAGTGGTCTGACTCAATTAAAGACAACGTTGATATCTGCTCTGCTCATGAATATGTGAACCTTTTTAAAAAGAAAAAAAAGAAGTGCATGCACTTAATTGTATGAAATGTACACTTACTTCAAATCTTTAAATATATTTTTAAAAAGCTGTACTTGCAGACAATATTCAGTAATATTAATGAAATAAAAGGCTCCTTAAGTGTACTTAAAGAGAGTACACTTTCATGATTGTTTCACAACACAATTTTAAAAAGTGCACTTTGTAATAATTTATAAAATTCAAAATTTTAAAGTACATTTTAAATAATTGTGTTTTAATAATCTTTTAAAGAAGTTATTATTTTGATGTGTTGATTAACATAGTAAAGCAAATATTTGATACTGGACATTTAATATTTTTAATATATTTTTAATGTACTAAATTTCAACATCATTACAAATGTGTAAATAAAAATATATTTAAAATACATGACAAGTAATAAAATAAAATCAATAAAAATAACATTAAATTATATTTTAGTTTACTATAAATGCTTGTCAGTACATTCAGCAGTACACTTTAACCATATTTCAACAGACTAATAATTATGTAATTACATATAAAGATGTACTTAAGTGGGTCAAAAAGCACTCTTAAGTTCGACTAATTGCATATAAATGTGAACTATAATACATTTTCATTTAATTGCTATTAACATGAAGTGTCTGAAAACATTACATACAGTTCATACTTAAGTACAGTCTGTTAAGTATATTTTAAAAGTTTCTTTTTCACAAGGGATACTAAAGACACTATAGCTTATAATCTTTACTATTTTTTTTTTTACCAGTAGATCATTATTGATCACACAAAAGGCAAAAGACGTAAAGAATGCATCATCCAAGATGTTTAGACCATTTTTAAAAAAATGTTTTGTCCTTTGAGGTACTTGATAGTCACCATCCACTTTTAAGTATTTGGAAAACAGCAGCCTAAACATTCTGCAAGTCATCAACATTGAGTTGAGATATCCCTCCTTTATGTGCTTTTATCTGAGTAGTAACCTGTATTTCACACACTGAAAAGCATGTTCTAGATCCCTGGAGTGTTCACACGCCCTCTGCAGTGTTGACTCGTGTTGCGTGCGGCGTGTTGCATTTACATTTTACATACATGCCGTAAGCCATTTACACAGCTGGGATTTTTACTAAGGTGACTCAGAGACAAAATGTCCTGTGCCCCGGGGTCCAAACAAATCAGTGACCCACCCACTTACTCTACACATCACGCATAGTAACATCTATGTTATCACTAAACCTAACAAGATGCAGGCCCTTTAATTGGCACTCAAATGACACAACATATCTGACTAACACAACTAGAGCTGGGAGATGTACTTAATATTATAATGAATATTAAAATACTCTGATTAAAACTTCAGTAGGAAGATTTGCACACTTAAAGGGATAGTTACCCCAAAATTAAAATTCTGTCATCATTTATTAATGTTGTTCCAAATTTGTATGACTTCCTTTCTTCTGCACAAAGAACACAAAGAAGATATTTTGAAGAATGGTCCAACTCTTTGTCCAAAAAAAACCCATTTACATTCAATGTATGTATAAATCATTAAACAAAATAAAATAATATTAAACAAAACAATGATACATTTCTCAAAATATCTTCTTTTGTGTTCTGCAGAAAAAAAGCAAGTCATAATCAGGGTTGCCAGGTCTGCAAAAAAAAAAAAAAAACTGCCCAATTGCTAATCAAACTAACCCAATCACAGCCAAAACGGGCCCATTAGTGGAGGACCTGCGTTCCGCGCCCAAATTCTCCAAATAAACCTATGCCAACACAGGAGAATACATCAATATGTGTCTAAATATGCAAATTGTTTATCGCGATTTCAAAATAAAAGTTTAAACCCTCGCTCTGAGTTTGCATGTTTTGATGTCCACATGTTAAGAAATTACAGTGCTGTAGCATTTCCATCGTAAAGAAGTGGCCAAATATTAAAGATAAATGGAGATTTGAAGTAAATGTTGTTTGGCCAGTATTAAACAAGGATTTAATCATGCTGTAAAGTGTAACAACAACAATCACCAGGCCGTTGGCGCCCTCTACAGACATTTATTATAATTTGTAATGTACATAAGTTTACATTATGTATTTTAACTGTGTTGTTCAATAAAACCATATGATTACTTGCTTTTGATACTTTATTTGAACCAATTATTATTGCCTCATTGTTATTTTATATGTATTTTAAGTCATTTTAAAGGCTATTGTTCACTTAGGTCTATTTTTATTACCACAAACAATATTATCAATTACTCGATTGTCAAAATAATCGACTGATTACTCGATTACCAAAATAATTGTTAGTGACAGCCCTAGATTAGTTAAAACATTTCAAAATGCACCTGATATATTTGCATATATTTCATCACTGAAGATTTCTTAAAAATAGGGTTAAAATATCATCTCGTCTCATAAACCCAAATATCATGTATCGTCTTGTCTCATGAGCTATGTGTATCATCACACCCCTAGTTATAGTGTACTGAATTTACTGACAAGCATTTAAGGCAAATTAAAATATACTTTAATGTCATTTATATCAGAAGTTCACACTTTTAAGAATTGAAGTACACTAAAAAGTGCACATTCAATACAATTAAGCACATTTCATTTTCACAAGGGTAGACAAATTGAATATCATCAAAAGGCAACAAAACTGTATCTTAAACATTATTCAAGTCACATACATAACTCAGAAACAGCTGGCTCTATAAAACTCTGAATGCCAAGTACAAAGCCTATGCCTCCAGTGCTACTACAGTACAAACAGTTTTAGTGAGTCACACCTGCACTGGATTGAAACACACTTCATTTGACAGACGAAAAAAGATTCATTCTCTTGGAGTAATGAGACACCCACATGTCTGTCGTAAATTTTGCCGTAGACTTATGAAACATTTGCAGGTATAAAGAGGGTCTGGCCATGTCAAACAAAGCTTCTTTAGAGCCTGTCGTTCAGCGGACCTCCACTGTGCTTCAGAGGAGTATCTGTGAAATCAGATCCACAACTGTTGTCATAATATTTTAGAAGGGGCGAATGCCACCCAGCTTCTTCCAGAAGGAAAGAGTACGAATAATTAAGATGGAGGGCGCAAGAAGTACTTTCTTTCAGTCATATATAAGAAACACTTAGGTTGCTTCATCTGAAAATACTGTCTGAAAAGTTGTAAAACTTCAGTTTTTTAAGTGTTTTAAAAATGTTGGTTATGCAAACATTAAGGGAACATTCCACTGTATAATTTTTCAACCAATATGAGAAGGTTACTTTTGAATGTAACATTTTAAAAATAAATAAATAAATAAATAAATAAATAAATGAACGTCCAACTAAAACCTTCAGAAAAAAATCCTTCCGTGAATGATGTATAAACAACGTTTTTGTGGTAACGGGAAAATAATTTTTAATGATAAATTAGACACTTTTAAAGACAGCCCTACTGTGAGCTACAAGGTTGTTAATCGATAGTATTTGCTTCTGTTGAAGCCATTAACCAGCATTATTTAAACTAAAATAATCGTGTTTAACAGCAGAATTATTGGTGAAAAACTGCATTACCCATGAGTCAAAACAAGCTAAATGCGCCAAAAGATCTCTTTAGCTCCTCCCACTTCCATGAAGCACTCCAAATGACTATGGCTGAATCCCAAATGGCACACTTTGCACTTTCGGTCTTGTGGACTTACAATGGCTGCCGCGTGCGCGTGTCCTTTAAGTCCACGAGACCGTAGAGTGTCCCATTCATCATTTTAGGTTTCAGAAGGGTGCTCGCGAGCGCCCGCCTTACGGCCGCTATGCGCCCGCCTTACGGCCGCTATGCGCCCTCAGTGCGCACTTCAGCTGAGCCCGCAAGTCTGCGAGCTACACAGAGGAATTTACCCGGCAGTCAAAGCGGCATTACGGCACGAAAGTGCGGACTCAGAGGAAGACCGTGAGGGTTTAGGTACGTGCCATTTGGGATTCACCCATAATTGTGTCAGTCCCTCTACAGTCTCAAAATACTTAAATATTTGAATATAAATCCATATTTTGCAATAAACTTATATATATATATATATATATCAACATTTGTAAATAAGTAGTTTTATATTTCTCCATTGTTTTTAATTTGATTATGCTGTTCGCAATGCATCATGGTATTGTAGTTCTTTCTCTCACTACAGCCGTTAAGTACACAGTCTAGTATCTTTGTATTTTTGTCTGATTTTTAAATACTTTTTTTGTTTGTAATTTTGTGATTCACCTTGTAGCTGGCTTGGTTCATGGCTTATAAAGCTTTAACAAAGACTATCCCTATGGGAGAAATAAATGGATCCAACGCCGCTGAAAAAGTGGACATGTACTAACAATGCACTCTATAAATGTTACTAGAAGAATGTTTGCTCATAACTTGAGAGAACCTTGCCAGAACATTAGACAAAGTTCTGAGAATGTTTCCTGCTGAGATGAATCCATTTCTTCAGAGGAAAAAAAAGAAGGAATTGTAAACAGTAAATATGTGTTCAGTTAAATGTAAAGAGTTAGAATTCATTCTAGATCATTAGACACGATGGCATTTATACACTGAACAAAATTATAAACGCAACACTTTTGTTTTTGCCCCCATTTTTCATGAGCTGACCTCAAAGATCTAAGACTTTTTCTATGTACACAAAAGGCCTATTTCTCTCAAATATTGTTCACAAATCTGTCTAAATCTGTGTTAGTGAGCACTTCGCCTTTGCCGAGATAATCCATCCACCTCATAGGTGTGGCATATCAAGATGCTGATTAGACAGCATGATTATTGCACAGGTGTGCCTTAGGCTGGCCACAATAAAAGGCCACTCTAAAATGTGCAGTTTTACTGTATTGGGGGGATCCGGGGGGGTCCGAAAACCAGTCAGTATCTGGTGTGACCACCATTTGCCTCACACAGTGTAACACATCTCCTTCACATAGAGCTGATCATGTTGTTGATTGTGGCCTGTGGAATGTTGGTCCACTCCTCTTCAATGGCTGTGCGAAGTTTCTGGATATTGACAGGAACTGGAACACGCTGTTGTATACGCCGATCCAGAGCATCCCAAACATGCTCAATGGGTGACATGTCCGGTGAGTATGCTGGCCATGCAAGAACTGGGATGTTTTCAGCTTCCAGGAATTGTGTACAGATCCTTGCAACATGGGGCCGTGCATTATCATGCTGTAACATGAGGTGATGGTCGTGGATGAATGGCACTACAATGGGCCTCAGGATCTCGTCACGGTATCTCTGTGCATTCAAAATGCCATCAATAAAATGCACCTGTGTTCGTTGTCCATAACATACGCCTGCCCATACCATAACCCCACCACCACCATGGGCCACTTGATCCACAACATTGACATCAGCAAACCGCTCACCCACACGACGCCATACACGCTGTCTGCCATCTGCCCTGTACAGCGAAAACCGGGATTCATCCGTGAAGAGAACACCTCTCCAAAGTGCCAGATGCCATCGAATGTGAGCATTTGCCCACTCAAGTTGGTTACAATGACGAACTACAGTCAGGTCGAGACCCCGATGAGGACGATGCAGATGAGCTTTCCTGAGACGGTTTCTGACAGTTTGTGCAGAAATTCTTTGGTTAAGCAAACCGATTGTTGCAGCAGCTGTCCGGGTGGCTGGTCTCAGACAATCTTGGAGGTGAAGATGCTGGATGTGGAGGTCCTGGGCTGGTGTGGTTACACGTGGTCTGCGGTTGTGAGGCCGGTTGGATGTACTGCCAAATTCTCTGAAACGCCTTTGGAGACGGTTTATGGTAGAGAAATGAACATTCAATTCACGGGCAACAGCTCTGGTGGACATTCCTGCAGTCAGCATGCCAATTGCACGCTCCCTCAAAACTTGCGAAATCTGTGGCATTGTGCTATGTGATAAAACTGCACATTTTAGAGTGGCCTTTTATTGTGGCCAGCCTAAGGCACACCTGTGCAATAATCATGCTGTCTAATCAGCATCTTGATATGCCACACCTATGAGGTGGATGGATTATCTCGGCAAAGGAGAAGTGCTCACTAACACAGATTTAGACAGATTTGTGAACAATATTTGAGAGAAATAGGCCTTTTGTGTATACAGAAAAAGTCTTAGATCTTTGAGTTCAGCTCATGAAAAATGGGGGCAAAAACAAAAGTGTTGCGTTTATAATTTTGTTCAGTGTACAAAAACGCTGCCTCACTGACTGGCTTGGTACTAAGGAAGCAAAGATACAGATACTGACATTTCTGTTGCTTCTGAAACATGGCATTTGTTCATAATTGCAAATCGCTCGCCTTTTCTCAAAATGGCTCTGAAAAGATTCAATAAGTCTGATCAAATCACGAGGTTCAGGCACAGAGCTCACAAAGCAGCTTTTCTCTCACAGTGAACATGCTGCAACTGCATCATGAAGACATGCATTTGTTTTAGCAAAGCCATGGCACAGATAATCAGACAGGCTACTGTATAAGGGCACATGAGCAAGATGCATCCAATTAACATGTGCTCTGTTTATTTATTTATTTATTTATTCTTTCTTTTTCTTTTAGGAAAATGACTGAAGAAGGTTTTTGATTGAAGAATAAAACTTTGCAAGCTACAACAGAGTGCAGGATGTTTTCTTAACTGAAAGGATATAAAAAAAAAAAATTAAAAAATTGGGAATTTCATAATTTTATCGGATTTGTGGAAAATCCAATTTCAGTAAACATTAAAAAATTCTTTAGATGTTATTGGATCGCATATGGTTTCTCTGTGAACTCTTTTTTTCCCTTGTTCATTTTGCTTATATAAAACATCTTTGTTATGATTGACTGTCAGATTTATGGATCACAGATTCAGTGAAAGAAGCAAAACACTTGTATCGTATGGCATCCATGCATGTTCTCTGGACCTAATGCAATACAGCAACTATGTAACCCATTGTGAAAATTAAGTAAATATATACATATCTGCACATTCTTTCTGCAAAAGGCCCAAGGGGAAAGTCTCTGTTGACATTGTAGCTGATTCAATATAAAAGGTGTGCTGTGGCAGTTTGGCTTGGTTGAACAGAGCAGCTACAGCAGGTTGTTTAATTTAAAGCTGATGTGTCTCCTCGGGAAGAGAGAAAGCGGAGCAGAAATAAAGAGAGGCCCTTGATACTGCAAGCCTCTGTGGTCAAATCCATCTGTGTCAGTGCTTGTCCAAAATAGGCACAATACAGCAGTCCTCTGGATAATTACACATTTCAGAATAGGAAACACTGTCACCTCCCTCCCTGTATTCATACACTCACATTCACACACGTTAGTCATTTTCAGATTAATCATTCTTTTAATTGTACTAAAGAAAGTATTTTTAATTCTTGATCAGCATTTAAAGGGATACTTCATCCAAATATTAGAATTCTGTCCTCCTTTACATATCCTCATGTCATTCCAAACCTGCATGATTTTTTTTTTTTAATATTGTATATACAAAATATATTTTGTGTTCTACGAATAAAGAAAGTCATGGAGGGCAACATGGCTTTATAGTGTAAAGTTGGCATGAAACAGAAGTTGCAATAGTCTTTTCTTGCCTATTGTGATGCATATCCGAGTGAAACGCTTCTCGAACAAGAAAAAACGTTGGGCGGGACTTGATTTTGTCCATGGGGAATTGATTGGATGGTTGTGGTTTGCTATTGGTGGATCTCATGTGAGTGACAGGTTGCCCCGCCCTCACACCAGTAAACACACCATCAGAGAAGAGATGTCACTGCAAGAGGAAGGGGAAGTTATTTTGATAAAATATTACGAGGCCATATATATATATATATATATGATGTGCACGGATAAATAATTTGTAATAAATACTGCAGTATTCCATAAAAAAAAAATAAGAATTGTCCAATTTGATTTCATAGTGACTTCAGATCATCACTAAACTATTACATCCAACCAATTTTGCCAATAAACTGTGATACAAATCACACCCTTAACAACATAATTGCTCTTATCAGACAATAAATCACACTTTGCATGGCAGTGTTGTGCTTGCTCACAGATGATGACACTTTAATGAGAAAACTATAACAGGCTCGCTGATAAGACAAGCCAGGTTCTCATGAAACATTCAGTTAGGCGGTGTCAAAGATTACACTTTAAGTGGAGGTGTAAAGGTGGATGACTAAAAGCTACTTGAATGGTGACCATGGGAGCGTTCACACGAGATGTGTTGCCAAAATACCAGAGTTATTATTACAGTTACTGTTTTTATAATAAAAGAGTGGAACCGTAGCTACCATGGTAAAAAAAAAAAAAAAGCCATTAATCAAAGTAACAGAAATATTCTGAACACTATGTATATATTACGTATCATAGTTTTAAATGTTATTGGCAGAAACTATGGTTACTATGGTCATTTTTTTTCATTGTCGCTTTTGAATGCAAGAATATGTGTGAGCGGCCCCATAGGCTTCCTCACTGCAGTTGAGCAAATGTGTCATGAGACGTACTTTGCACACTTGTGCCTCTGTCAGCTGATATCATTACTGCTGAGAAAAAAATACTGAAGATAAAGAGACCATTAAGCTCCCAGACAGCCAACCCTGAACACCTGAATATTAGCGGAGGACACAGCTGGCGCTGAGACAGCAGACGCTTGGGAATGTGACAGCGCTTTATTATCACTGCCCAAAACATACAATGCAAATATAGGTTTGAGTTCACCAGCATTAGGGGCTTGGAAATCACGCCAAGGTTAAGACTTTCCGCAGATAAGTGGTCTAATAAAATCAAACAAACAATGGAGGAGAGAACTATGCATGCTATTTGGCCCAGGAACAAATAAAATATCTAAGACTCTTGGGGGGATGGGGGGGGGAAATCCCCACTCTTTGGCCTGTTATTATTCACTCAGCCCTGTTATTATCTGATTTCTGTGGCAGGTCTTTCCTGTCAATGGCAAAAACATGAAGAGACAGAGGATCAATCTGAGTAAATGTTTTAATATGTTTTGACTTAAAAAGTGCTATTATTTGAATGGGCTATCAGATAGAATAGAATTCTATTCCCCATCATGATGTTTCACATTTAAGCTCTGCAATTTCATAGTCATTTTTTGTCTTCCAAAATAAGTACCGCATCAGTTGTGGTATTGGAACCAGACTTTATGACAAGTTCTTTGTCAAGAACATCTAAACAAACATTTTCAGAGTTATGCAGCTTTATATTGTTTCTTGTAAAAGTATCAAGTTTGACTCCAAAATATGTGGTTTATCTAAGATTTACCTCACATACTGTTCTCAATAATAGGGTGCAATGGGACTGAAGGCCCCTGGATGTGATTTTCTCCTAAAACACTTTCATTATTATTTCCATCATAGTAAGTAACCTTAGCATGGTCATACGGTCTTACTTATTCTATCAAACGATTACTACATATAAATATTGTGGCCGAAATTCATGAAGGGGCCTCCATCCACTAGAAGATATAGTCCCTGACATAACAGAATGCTGTGAGTGGTGAACAGGTGTTTCGCCTCATAGCTGTCCACTATAATGTGGAATATAACACAGCTGCAAGGCCAATCAGAAACTTGGCCTGATCTAGAACTATCCATTTTATAAACAAAAATATTTGAATGATCAGTTCACCAATCAGAATCAAGTAGCTATTCCAGAGAGCCTTGCAATAAAGTTCATTAAATGGACACTTTTTGTCAAAGTTGTGTTGTTTAGTGTTTCTTTTTACTCAAATGATGAAACTCCATCAATATTCAATTATTATCATTATCATTACGCATTGTAACCAAATAAGACCGTTTATGTAGCCTACACCATTTGCACTGTAAACATGGATTTTTAATGGTTTCAATATAAGAATCACAGGTGGGTGCAGTTTCCTAGGACAATCTAAGGAGGGTTAAAATGTGTCATTTGACATCCCAGAACTGTCAGTGCGCGCGTTACGATCTTACCTAGATTAACAAAACTCATGACCATGTCCGCGTCGTTCAGAAAGTTGTTGTCCTGAAGAGTCGCGATTGGCGGTCCCTGAGTGGTGAAAACGGGCTTGTACGGGTACGAGAAGCCCTCATCGTCTCCCTCAGTGGACATGGCATTGTACAGATCCAGCATGAACATCGGCGCGGCGTTGTGCTTGCCGTGGAGGTGCGGCCGCGGCCGGTGCGGTAACCCGAGGATTGACAGGATCTCCCGCTGCATCTCTCGGCGCTCCTGGCTCTTCAAGCGCCGGTGGATGAAACTAGAGTGGACCTCGTTGTCCAGAGTAAAGTTTGTAAAGACCGTGTCTGCCAGGACGCAGTATCCCCACACGAGCAACAGAACAAGAGCGCTTAAATCCAGCAATGAAACCATGATGAACTTTCGCGCAGAGTTTCACGCAAATAAATGAGCCAATCCAAATAGGTGATGACTGAAACGTTATCGCTGGTATAATTAGTTATTTTGTTCCCACATTTCGCCCACTAGAGAACACTCTCAGATTCATTAACGCACTTATAACCTGTTGCGTTTCTTCAACCTGCAAACGCGATGAGGATTCCGAATACAGATGGCAAACTGGAGGAGGAGGAGGAGCGAAGCGGAGACGCATAAACTCCGCTAACAAAACGGAGAGTGGGAGGTATGAGAACGCAGGCGACTGATAACGGCGAGGTTATCTCCGCAGATGCTTGTCTGTGATGATGTGTGGTGGTTGCTTACGCGCTTCATGGATGCCCATTTTCAGAAATGCACCTGTGGCGACAACATGTTGCCCTGACGCGCGTTTCGCCGTGTAGCTACAGATATTTTTTGCAACATGTCAAGGAGAGTGAATTATAATGCTGTTATTAGCTGTAGTGCTGGAGATCTTACCTTAGAGCACATATTACAATCAGAACATCTCAAAAGCAAGGAGAGAACATTAGTAAAAGTTTCGAACGTTTAGATGATAAACTAAAGGTGAAGTGTTTGCTTGAGTGTTGTTTAGTGCATCGACAAAACTGTCCAAGAACATTACAGAAATAGTCATTTTATTGTTAATCACTTTCTTGTAGATTTATACAGCTCAAATATTACAAAAACCCTTTTAAAACGTTTTTAAGATAAACTTCAACAGACTGAAATTCCTTGTTACTGAATAATTTGCACGCTCATTACACAGCTGCAAGTATACACATGCCTTTGACAGTGTGATCTGAGAGATGGGAACACCTTATTTCATAAGACACTGGACTGGTGGAGATTAAGATTTTAATTTGAATGGTTCCTTGAAGACGTCAACTCTTAAGATTGTTGTAGCAAAACTTCAAATATTGCCTCTTTGTGACTTTATAATTTATCCGTGCATGCATAATTTTTAATCACTTTTTTTGACCTATATGTTTAATCTGGACCTTACGGTGAAAATGGCAGACTTCTTTCTGGTGGCGTGTGTACAGGACTTTTCCAACCATTTAGTCTGCTTAAACACGTCCCTGCAAGGTCGTGTTCATGCAAAGCTTACATCTCAAAATCAAATCAACAACCAATGCACAGAACCTACATTTTTCTTCTTTATCAATAATTCATTACACTTGGATATACATATGTAAAATACAAAATATTTTGCCACGGTACTTGTCGAACATCCAAAACAATGCTGTGCATTGGGATAAGTGCACTCGCTGTATGTGTGTACAGATGATGGTATATGATGGAACCGACAACTCGTGAAGAGGTTATAAAATGTGTAAAGGAGTCAAAACAGAAGCAGGAATCCCTCCGTCACACACACAAACGAAGATCTGCTGCGAGGAGACGCAGTTCTGATTCCTGTACCAAAATGTGATGTGCAACATCTTGACTATGACGAGATGCATATGCTTGAGCATTTTGTCCTTTTTAGGGTTGCATCTTGTGACATCAAGTCCTGTTTTTGTTTCGTTTACGTCTTTGGTTCGTGTTGCATTCATATTTCATTTGAACTGCACCAGAGTTCGTTTGAAAGTGGACCATAACCTGTCTTTTCAGAGGTCTCAATCCAGTTGCACGGTAAAACTCAATAAGTTCAGAATACTCAAAACATTTAAGGAAACTAACTCATTTTTTTAAATTAGTAAAACTTAACATTTTTGTGACAAGTGAGGCGGGGCCGAGAGCACAGGAAATAGAGCAAGGCCAGTGTGGTGCACAGGCGTCTCTCATTAAGAATCAGGTCACCGGCATCCCTTCACTCCTACAGTTGTCAACCTCGCCCCACTCATCATAATGTTAATTACATACAGTTCATTTACATAAACATCACATTCAGATCAAGGTTAAATGTTAGATAGCAAATAACACATGGTTTAATATCTATCAAAGAGACTGTCATTATATACTTGCATATCAAACAACATACAGTATATGTGGTCTTAAAAGTATTACAGCCCATCCTCAACCTAACCACAGGCTCTACTCTTTACCACAATGGTAACCCTACAAAACTAACATAACAGAACCACCGGTAAATCCCAACATAACACAACATTAAACACAAACTTGTGTCTCCCTTTGTTAATCTTGTGCAAAAACACATAAAATAACACTTAATTTCAACATTTATTTATACAATCTGACACAAAACATACTGGGAATTAAAAATCTGCTGCAACTCAGCTCAATCATATTAAGCTTACTACAATGAAATGTTGAGTTTACGCAACTTTTTTCTATTTAGTACAATGAACTTTCATTATTATTTGAGTGAAACGAACTCATTTCATTTAATTAATTTCACAGTTCGGTTTTACAGTGTGTTTGGTGCACACCAGGGTTTTCGGATGGCAGCGTTCACACTTATTCAAATGAACCGCGCTAACAGAGCAATTGCACCAGAGTTTGTTTAAATCGG
The DNA here is from genome assembly GCA_039654765.1 of Mylopharyngodon piceus. Lineage (NCBI taxonomy): Eukaryota > Metazoa > Chordata > Actinopteri > Cypriniformes > Xenocyprididae > Mylopharyngodon > Mylopharyngodon piceus. The sequence goes on from CM077446.1 coordinate 29,125,534, forward strand.
GCCAAACCTGCCAAGTGTGAACACACCCTAAAACCCAAGAGGAAACACATTGTTCATTGGGGTCTTTTTCTCAAGGGGAAAAATATGAGATGCAGAAGGCTAAGCAAAAGTTTCCATTTAATCTCATTGCTGTTAAAGAGAAACAATGAAGGTGCTACAGAGAACTCCTTCGTGATTTACAGTATATGAATGCTCATAATGACTGAAACAGCCAGATGTATGGACTCAGATGGTGGCCAGCTGTTGTGTGAGGCCAATCCCACCTGCCCCTTACGGCTCAGCACCTCTTAAACACTCATTTTAATGTGACGCTTCTGAAGCTCACCTGAGCTGTTTATTCTGTCACCCTGCCACATGAACCTCCAGACATACTGTACAGCTAAGAGCCATGTGTACATATGTATGGTTGAAGAGATAGGCCTATTGTTTTCATAATCAGATTTGCCTTGAGCACAGGTGTCAGGTACATTCATTAAACTGGATTCAGCACCAGGGGAACAGGGCAGTCCCAGATGTGAAACAACAGCTGTTTTGATTTAGGTTTTGGGAAGATGGATGGAGAGGAAGTCGTTCTTTGCTTTACGCCCCTTATTGTGTTCATTTCTTATTTAGGAATACTTTCAGTCCTTTGATTTGCAATGAAAATAAATGTGGTGAATCCATCTGCATTGTGTTTTCTTGTGCTCAATATCCGTTTATACTTCGATCCGTGTTAAATGCCTGTTAGAAGTAGCCTGAACCATGTCAACAGTGCTTTCTGGTTCCATTAGATAGAATCAGTGAATGGCTGCAGGTGTTTACATTGAGGCAGCGTCTGATTGGGGACTTAAAAGGAAAGGACATGGTTTCAGTTAAAACTGTCCTCCATCCCTGTATGTGGAAGCCAGGGCCCCCCGGTCCCCCTTTCGGCCCAACAGAGAGCTGTCATTCTGGGGAAGGACAATAGGAACAGACCCCCCTTTGTTCCAGCTCTGGTGGCCCTTGTGACCGGCACAGTAAACAGCGGGCACAGGCTGATTTGCCGCCGGCCTGGATAGCCACACTGAGGAGCTTTTGACCGGGGGAAGTTAAGCAGAACAGCACCCTGATATCTCCCAATGACTCTCTCTTTCAAGCACAGTCTCTCTCTCAGCCTCACTCACCCTCTTGAAAACAGACTTTTATTAGCAGGGAATGTACACAAAAGCCACAGGCATTTATGCAAAAGAGATGAGGAATAAAGAAAACAATGCATGACTGTTTATGCTTATGTTAAAAAGGACACTGTCACTCATGTTCTGAACAATGCTTAAAGGGTTAGTTCACCCCAAAATAAAAATTCTGTCATCATTTACTCACCCTAATGTCGCACCAAATCTCGCAATTCATTGATCTTCGGAACACAATTGAAGATCTTTTGATGACAGAATGCTGTCAGATTTCCTTCCATAGACAGCCTTCTATGGAAGGAAATTGGCAACTGAAACTTTGACGTTTCAAAAAGTTCATAAGGAGATCGGAAAACTAACACATATGAATCGAGTGGTTTAGTCCAAATTACGCAGCACGTTTGAGCTTCTGGAAGAGGTTTGTTCTTGTGTGTTATTCAGATTCGGTTGAGCTTCTGCTTATGTTCGCCGATCAATGTTTACATGCGAGTAAAAGCCTAAATTCAATTTGTTTGTCATAAAAAGTGATGAAGTCTCTTCAGAAAATTTGGACTAAACTGCTTTATTCATATGGATTAGTTTTCCGATCTCTTTATGAACTTTTTGAAGCGTCAAAGTTTCAGTTGTGAAGGCTGTCTATGGAAGGAAATCTGACAGTATTCTGAAAAGATCTTCATTTGTGTTCCGAAGATGAACGAAGGTCTTACGGGTGTGGAACGACATGAGGGTGAGTAATAAATGACAGAATTTTCATTTTTGGGTGAACTAATCCTTTAAAGGGATACTCATGGGCGGCGCTAGGGAGGGGCTAGCAGGTTCTTCAGCACCCCCAAGAAAGACCAAAGCACCCCCATAGCACCCCCACACATTTTTCAGCAATTAGGCTATAGGTTGTGTGTTATATTTAATAAATAAGTTGATAATAAAAGCAACAAATAAAATAAAATAAAAACATTTGACTCATTAGGCATGGATGACGTGATTTGCACTTTTAGTAGTCATAGCATTTTATTTTAAAGTGGAGCGGTTCCTTGTTCCAAGAGCTGCCCCTGACTAAAGATTTTTCCAGTAGTCCATTTAGGCCATTAATCGCTTAGTCACACGTTTATATTAAATGAATTAATATAATAATAGCTAAGTTCGCGCATAAATCTTGCTGCAAAGCACCGGCAAAAGTAATGATTATGAATGTGTTGGGGGAACAGAACACATTTTAAACTATTTAAAACATATTTAAACTATAGTGTCCTCTTAGGTCCTACCTAAGTGTGCTAATACTTTAGATTCATCCACACTTCTCCGCATTAACACTAATTTACTTTTTGGACCATATAAAGATGCCTTTATTAACTTGTACAAGCTCCTCTCTATATTTGAGAGATCTTTGTCCTGTCTCCGACATTTGAAGACATAAGCAACTGTGGGGATGTCCGAAACAGCAGCTTGGCACATTTGGCCATCGTTCACAGAGAGCGAAGGCTGGTTTTAGACTTTAAATAGCAAGTAAATATATCCCAGTGCTTTTTGTTGTCATACTGCCATTAACAGAAATTCCGAAATGCTTGTTTAGTGAACATCTGCCTATTAAAAAAAAAATCTTTGGAAACTGACTGATCTATGTGCTTGTTTAATTTCAAAAAATTGTATTTAAATTGTACTGAGTCAAATAATCATGTAATAAAATGTTAAAAATTGAGTGGGTGAGTTAAAATAAATATACTCATATTTATTTTATTATTTATATAAAAAATAAAACATTTTTGTGCATATTTACAAGTAATTGCCCAGCTCCCCCTGTCAATGATCTAGCGCCCCCTCAGCACCTGCGTTCAAAATTCTCTGGCACCACCCCTGGGGATACTCCACCCAAAAGTGAAAATTCTCTCATCATTTGCTCACCCTCATTCCGACGTGTATGACTTTCTTTTTTCAGATGAACACAAAGTTAACACTTCAAAAACCACACAAAGCAATCACAACAGTAATCCATACAAGCCAAGTTGATGAATCAATGTCTTTTAAAGCAAAAGTATGTGTGTGTGAGAAAAATACTAATATTTTAAACTTTTTAAACTATAAAGGTCCCGATATGCTTCAAGAGAAATCGAAGAACAAACTGTTGTGATGTCTTTTTGAACAAAATCAGTCCAAAACTTTAATTTGGAGTTCAAAACAGCTTGCCAAAGTGAACTTTCTGGAAAAGTATGCTTCAGCTGGTAAAAACCTTTCAACTACCACTGGTAAGAGTGTAATAAGTAGGTGTGACTCTGTGGCTCTGCCTTCTTTGACATGGAAATCTTATTTCTATTGTTCAGTCCGTCAAGGTCAGATGCAAAAGGGTATTGGTTCTTGGTTAAAAAGGTATTGGTTCTTGCATGTCACTTGACCAAATCCAACATGACAAGTTTGAAAAACATGGCCACAAATGAGATATAAGAGCTACGGCAGAGGGCATGATTATAATTGAATGATAGCTTAAATTAGCTTAAATTTCAGTCTGTACATCATAAAAAGCTTTCGTATGGCATCAGGAATATAAGTTGTTACCATCCACTTTCCTTGTATTGAAAACAGATGCTTGGACAGCTGGAAATAAACGGGGGTGAATAAATGATGACAAAATTTTCATACATTAGACATTCTGTCTAATATAGCTGAGCACTGGAATATAAATTTGATTACTTGCCATGTTGTTACAAAGTATGTTCCTGACAATACAGGGTAACTTAGCCAATACCCTGATCACATGAAGCAAAAAAATGAAGCTTTCCTGATTGTTTACACATGATGGAGGACTCGCATTGCATCATGTCTTTAAAGCAAGATAAAAAAAGGTCACAGTTCTTCTCAGTCTAAACAAGCTCAAACTGTTGAGTGATGTAAATTTGAGTAATCAAGTGAAGAAAGAAGGACAGTTTTGTTCAACAGTCATCCTAAAACACTGTCACAGAGCCACAGCAAAAGAAATTAAATGTTATCTTTGCAGTCAAATCTACCGTTCAAAAGTTTGAGGTCAGTAAGATTTTGTAATGTTTTTGAAATAAGTCTCTTATGCTCACCAAGGATGCAATTATTTGATAAAAAATACATTAAAACAGTATTACAATTTAAAATAACTTTTTTCCTGTTTTTTAAAATATAATGTGTAGTCTTCACTGTCACATGATGCTTCAAAAATCATTTTAATATGCTGATTTGCTGCTTAAGAAACATTTCTTGTTATTAGGTTTTGCTGCTAAACACATTTACAATCCTTTTTTTCTTTTTCTTTTTCTTTTTTTTTTTTTTTTGCAGGATTCTTTAAAGGGGATCTATTATGCAAAATTCACTTTTACATGGTGTTTAAACATAAATGTGTGTTGGCAGTGTGTGTACACAACCACCCTATAATGGTAAAAAAAATCCATCCACTCCTTTTTTTAATCCCTATAAATCATAAGCAGTGTCTCAGAATAAGCCATTTGCAGTTTTTATGCAATGTCATGTTACATTGCACAGGCCCTGCCTATGACTGCTGACTGAATCTGCCCTATTAGCATAGACCCCGCCCTGAGTGAGCTGTACACTGTCCGCCATGTTTATCTCCTCGCCAGAGCATTTAACAGCAGCATTCAAATAAGAAATGTGTTCTTATTAAAGCTACTAAAGTTATTTAATCAAGAGCAGTGAGTGATTTTCTGTTGTTCTTTTGTTGTTTGGTCCATATTAACAGCATATATAGCAGTAGGTACTGTATTTTACGCTGCTTTCACTTTAATACACAGATCAAATATATGCATGTGATTTCTTTACTTGCTGTTTACATTCAAAGACATAACCGACTGTGTTTATGTGAACTGTGTTTTTGACATAACCTTGTGTGTATTTGACAGTTGAAGCGCAATAAGACATGAAAGAGAACTTAGATTAATACTCACGGGACACACTGTCTGACATCAAGCTTTCTGTGTGCGTGCTTCGGGTGTGTACACTCAGAAAACCATATATCAGAAGTTTAAACTGTTATGGCTTTAAAACGCATGCAGGTAATAACCTTTCATGACGAAGAACTGCAGTGTCACGTGAGTGTGGCCGAGATGATAATCAAAACCATTTTTTGGTAGAGTATCCGAGGCACGAGCTGTACAGGCTCCGCCCTCTTCTGGATAGGGGGTGGGGAGCAGCAGCTCATTTGCATTTAAAAACACATGCGCGAAAACAGCATGTTTTTGCTTCCACTCAAAAATGGGCATTTACAACATGATATAATAAATGATCTGTGATATTTTGAGCTGAAACTTCACAGACACATTCTGGGGACACCTGAGACTTATATTACATCTTGTGAAAAGGAGCATAATAGGCCCCTTTTAAAGAATACAAAGTTCAAAAGAACAGAATTTATTTGAAATGGGAATCTTTTGTAACATTATACTTTACTGTCACATTTGATTAATTTAATCTGTTCTTGCTGAAGTATTCATTTCTATCAAAAAAGCAATTTATTTCAAAACTCTATCCGTTACTGTCACATGAATCTGTCTGCCTAAGTCATAATCTCCAGTTTGGAGAATGACGTTGAAATCAGAAGATTCCAAAAGATTCTAATTTCAGCCTGGAATAACTGACATGTACTGACACTCTTCCACACCACCTCAAAGGCCTGCTAAAGCTTCTCTCCTTTTTTTCCTTTTCATTCGCTCTGTTTGACTCTGGCACCAAGAGTTGGAGACATGGGTCAGAGTAATATTTATTTCGCATGTTGTCTGGTTCAAGGCGGGGGGCGGCCTTTTGAAGGCAGCGGGATGGGAAACAGTGGGGCGGCCCTGTGAAGGATACAGTAAAACTCTTTCAGGGTAAACTGACCCTCAAATGAAGCAGTGAAGATTTGGGGAGGGTCAAGTAGGGCAAACGCGCGTTCCTCCAGCCATTATGTACTGTCTAGATTTTCGGGACACCCTGGGTGTGAGCATCCAGCATCACGGCAGGCTGTTAAAACACTGGCGGCCAGGTGGGACTGAGGAATAGCAAAGTTGACACTGCGAGAGACCGCGCGAACATATGAAACACAGCTGTGAAAAGGGGAAGGAAGAAAACGTGGCTTTAGATCTCTGTCCTTTGGGTTTCTCACATGCAACAAATGTAGCACTGCATTTCTGCCGTGTGTTTTACATATTTGTGCAAGATGGCCACTCAGGCAGCTGTTTAAAAGCTTGGAGAGATTCTTGTTTCCGCTCATGTGTTTGTATGTTATTGCATTAGATCTCTGATCTTTAGTTTCCCATGCTTTGACAGTTTTTACAAATGATTTGAACTTTGCATACTTGTTCTTGAGTCCTGCACTTTTATCTTTTCTGGCCTACATTCTAACTTTGTTTTGCAGTACTTTAAACATTGCTGACTCCTTATATGACCGCTTTATGCTTACACTATGTTCCTCATTTGGTTTTTGAAAGCATTTGCCAAATTATAAAATGTATTAATTAATCAATCGGCCAGTTAATTGTCCTTGTTACTCCCAACACAATCTCATGGCAATTCATGACTATTTTGCTTTTTTTTCCTTCTAATAATCGTGTTTTTGTATGATTTACATCATACAAATTCATACAAAATCTCCACCACGTTTTCCCCTGAGATCATGTTGTTATTCTCCAATGCGGTGCATTAAGAGCCAGTGAAACATTTTGAAGACACTGATCAGAGATAATTTGTGTCTTCTGGGAAACGTAAAACAATTTATTTAGCTTCTAAAGGTCAATACTAAATGAAAAAAAAAGAAAAAAGAAAAAGAAAAATGTACACATCTTCATCCTTTTCAGGAGTTTATCCTTTTCATTTGTTATGTGAATTAATTTAATCACTAAAAAATTTGGTTGCACTTTATTTTGATGGTTCCTTTAACACATTCTGTTGACTATAAGTAACATTGCACCTACATGTCTACTAATTAGTCATTAGAGTGTTAGTAGAGTATTGACTGGAAGGGTTAGAGTTAGTTGACATGCAAAGTCAGTAGAATGTCTATTGGAGGACCATCACACTAAAGAGTAAGCAGATATTAAGCAGACAGTCTGTAGTTGCAAAGTTTTAGTTGTAGTTGCAAAGTATGGTTCGAGATGACATATTAACATTATATAACTTAATGAAATATATGGTTAAGAGTTTATAAGTAATATGTACAGGCATCCCATAATAGCGAAAACATTGTCACAGTATTTGTATGGTGAATTACAGTGAAGAGTATGCAATTTTTATAATCCATCTTATTTAGGTAAAATTAACATTTTGAAAATTCTGCCAGGTGTATGTAAACTTATGACCGCAAACAATGTTGGGGGTAACGCATTACAAGTGATGTGAGTTATGTAATCAGATTACTTTTTTCAAGTAACATAACACATTACTTTCAATTTTACAACATAATATCTGAGTTACTTTTTCAAATAAGTAATGCAAGTAACTTTGTTTTCAAATTTATTGACTGACATCTCTCCTGTCCCCATGTTGAGAGAAATCAGGAGTAAGTGCAGAGGCGTTGTGTGTGAACATGATGGTTATTGTAGTTCTAGACTAAATGTGAACATGCATTTACTCATCTCACTTGCACAAGAACAGATTCAGTATTCCTCAAAATGAATAAAAACAGTGAAATGCAAACAGTATTACGCAAACCTGCAATAATTTAATATCTTAAATAACACAAACATACTTTCTGTATTTAATCTCAATGATCCAGTTCAACCATATGAATAAGCAAACATGACTTTAGATGAACATCACATTTGTGTTTCATTTTTTGTTTTTATTGCTGAAGTAAGAGTGTTGAACTTTCTATTCTTCTGTGATCCAGAATGGCAGCACAGCTGAAAGGTTTGTTTGAGCTGCGCCCTCTATTGTAAAAGCGTGATTTTCCTTCAGCCTGAGGCTTATTCATTTCACTTTTGGTGTGAAAGGGCCTTTACATTTGCCAAAAAAAGAACTTTTAGAAGAAAAAATAGAATACTTTTTTAGGGAGTAAAGCAATATTGTAGTGCATCAACTTTCCACAATACTGACCACAACTATACATACTAAACAGTAGGCTGGTAGTAAGCTACTCATCCAAGGACCTTAGGGGCTTAGGGGCTGCACGGCTCTCATCACTAAAGACAAAGCCCTCCTACATTCTTTATCTCATCACTTTGTGAGGTTATGCAGAGCTGTCCATTACTGCCAGGGCCAATCAGTCACTTCCTCCTTTGGGATGCTTCTCTGGGTCCCATTAACAGGCTGAGGGCAAGCAGTGTTTGGCAAAGGGCAGATGTGAAAGAGATGAAGCAGTGGTGGGGTATGTGCCAAATGAGAAAGGAGAGAGGCAGAGCCGAGGCAGCTCTGTTTTCTATTTGTGGGGATTAGACTGACAGATCTGTATTTGGTTTCGGAGGGGCCTCTGGCTTCAGCTAATCCTCATCACCTGCAGCCCCCTCCCTTCAAAAAGTCTCGAACTCCCCCTTGTGCGGCCTTATAACCCTGCACTTCAGCCCAATGAAGCAAACACTCACCCTGAGACACAACTACGTGAGGTTGACTACAACCTCAGCCCAGAGGAAGAGAGATAGTCTGCCTCTTTGTACCCTTTCACAGTGTATTAGAGCTGGCTGTGAGGTGTTGCTGTGTTGGTTTTGGAGAGATAGCAATTATCTGCAGATTAAACTCAAGTGTTACGGAAACTGCTTGTCAATGTCACTCAAGAAAAGAGGAGAAGATGCCCAGATGTTCCTTGAGGAGCCGTATGGAGGTTTTCAGGTCAGGTCAGGGGCAAGGACCTTCTGTCTCCCTTAGTCTCACAATTTTTTCACACATTGTCAACAAGATCAGATCCCTCTCTTGACAACCTAATTAACATAAAATTATTAAACTCATTTCAAACTAGCTTCATACATTGCTCAGAATCAGCATAACATATAGCAGCCGTATATTTAAAGAATAGAACCAAATATATTTTTAGATGAACTATTACCATAAATTAGGCCTATATTTAAAAAAAAAAAAAAAAAAAGCAGATAATATAATAATGAAATGAAAGTGTTTTTAAAGAGAGTGCTTTCATGACTTTTTAACACACTTAAGTACTTTTTGTGATCATTTCAAATCAAACATTTCACTTAGAAAATATTTTACATCAACATGTTTTAATAATCTTTTGTCATGCTTTAAAGAAGTACACTTATTTTGATGTGTTGAGTAACATACTAAAGCACAAATAAAGTAGGCTACTTGAGGTAACACTTCACACACATCACATTAACTACAACTTTTGCCTCAATAAACTCTTAATTTACTGCTTATTAATAGGTAAATAGGTAAAAGGTAGTTGTTGTAGCATTTAAAGGGTTAGTTCACCCAAAAATGAAAATAATGTAATTAATTACTCACCCTCATGTCGTTATACAGCCGTAAGACCTTCGTTCATCTTCAGAACACAAATTAAGATATTGTTGATGAAATCCGATGGCTCAGTGAGGCCTCTATTGAGAGAAAAGCCATTCAAACTCTCAAGGTCCATAAAGGTACTAAAAACATAATTGAAACAGTTCATGTGAGTTCAGTGGTTCTATCTTAATATTATAAAGCGACAAGAATACTTTTTGTGCACCAAAAAAACAAAATAACGATTTTTCAACAATATCTATATGGGCCGATTTCAAAACACTGCTTCATGAAGCTTCTGAGCTTTATGAATCTTTTGTTTTGAATTAGTGATTCGGATCTCCTATCAAACGGCTAAACTGTTGAAATCACGTGACTTTGGCGCTCCGATTCACTGATTCGATTTGTAAAGCTCTGAAGCACTGTTATGAAATCGGCCTATATAGATATTGTTGAAAAGTCGTTATTTTGTTTTTTTGGTGCACAAAAAGTATTCTTGTCGCTTTATAATATTAAGATAGAACCACTGAACTCACATGAACTGTTTCAAATATGTTTTTAGTACCTTTATGGACCTTGAGAGTTTGAATGGCTTTGCTCTCAATAGAGGCCTCACTGAGCCATCGGATTTCATCAACAATATCTTAATTTGTGTTCTGAAGATGAACGAAGGTCTTACGGCTGTAGAACGACATGAGGGTGAGTAATAAATGACATTATTTTCATTTTTGGGTGAACTAACCCTTTAAGTTTAGGTATGGGCTAGGATTTAGGGAGAATATGGTCATGCAGAATAAGGCATTAATATGTGATAAACAGCCAATATGCAAGCTAATAAGCAACTAGTTAAAAGTGAGAATTGTTCCCCATACTAAAGTGTTACCATACTTTAAGTTATAGCCTAGTTAAATATAGGCACTATATTTTAAATATACTAAATTGCAACTTCGTCATTACAAATATGTAATTACAAATTAAATACATGACATACAAGATTCAACATGACAGTAGGCATTTCGCCAGTACACTTTAAGCATATTTTTAAAGACGATAGAAATATGAAATTACATATAATGTAGGCCTACTTAAGTCCTATGAAGGTCAGAAAAACTCAAGTTAACTAACTGCATTTAATCTAAATTAAAACTATAATACATTTTCATTTAATTGCAATTAACATATAATTAAGTGTCCGAAAAAAATACATTTAGTTCACATTTGAGTAGGCTATATTGTATAGGCCTATTATTTTCGTAATACGTAGCCTACTTTAAAAATAATAATAATAATAATAATAATAATAATAATAATAAAGTATGCTAAAGTGTGCTTTTTCACACTTCATTATGTTCTAAACCTGTATTCTTTCTCATATGACTTTCTTTCCTCTGTGGAACACAAAAGGTAAGGTCATGTATTTTAAAGAATACATGAGTATTTTTTTTTCAGTCGCTAGTGCGTTCAACTTTTATTCTAAAATAGAGAATATTTACAAGCGCGCGGCAGATAACTGCAGGAGCGCGCACAGCCGTTATCTGCTCACATCTGACGCGTTGAACTTTAAGTAGATTATTTTAACAAAATACATATTAAAACCTCGTTTAGCATATTCAGTGGTTTTATCTTAGATTATTTTCTCACTTAGTCGTTAATATACATAATAGTGACACTCATTCCGACGACTTGTTGAAAGCTTCATCACTTCTGACGCTAATCCGCTAACTCGCTCCAAGCGCTAAACTGTTTTCCACTTACAAACAACATCTACAACTGCAGCGAGGCAAAACATTTGTAACTATTTCGACTTCAGTTTAGATACTTCATTTAAATGGCTGACCAGTTTACTGAGGTTGATAGTTTAAGAGAGACGCTGCGCGAGAGTCTGGAAATGGCTGACAAACGCCAGGAGAACATCAGCAGGTGACACCAGGAGCAGAAATATTATTTCTCATTTTAAAGTTTGCCTCCAGTACCCTTACGAAAAAGAAGTTTATTCAAGTGTGCTATTAGTATACTTCTTTTTAACTAAAAAATAGGAAAGTATACTTTCAGTCTACTTTTTTTATACTTCTCAGACACATGCTTTATTCTACTATATACTCTAAAATTGTACTTAAGTATATTTGAATTATACTGACAGAAAGGTCTAAATATATATCTATGGACTATACATGTACTCAGTCTTTTGATCAAGATATACTTAAAAGTATTATTAAGTATTCTAATTATATTTGGCTTGTAGTTTTCTTTAATCTTTTGATTGAGTAGTCTATTAAATACCTTTTTCCCCACGTAGTTTTACATACTGTTTTATAAACTCATTGTTTGAAAATATTGATTGTTCTGACGTCCGGACATAATCTTTCACAAAAATGTTTAAAATGTTAAAAAAAAAATTATGAAACTTGCCCACATGCAAGTGTTGATAAAAAGGATGCATGAAGATAGAATAAAATGTTTTTAAAATGGAAAGAGTTAAAGTACAGTTAAAGGTATATTTCAAGTATAAAAATTAATACCTAAATAGGAACATAGTAGTTTACTTAAAGTGCAAAAATAATATATAAATAGTAAACTATAAGTATGATGCTATGTTCACTTAAAGAAAATTTACAAGTATACTTGCAGTATAAAACTACTAAACTAGTAGTTTACTGAGAGTACACTTCAAAGTGTACTTTCATAAACTAAAAAAAATGTACTACAAATATTAAAATAATAAACTACTAGTATACTTATGTTCACTTGTAGTACAGATGAGAAACATAGTTGTGAACTAGTTGTGCACTTAGTTTACTACTGTTACACTTGTAGTACACTTAAACATACTTTTATATACTAAGAGGTAGGCCAATTTAGTTCCAAGCAGTATTGAAATAGTACACTTACAAGTTTACTACTAGTACATTGATATTAGTATACTTAATGAATTATACTTAAAAACACTTGAACATTACTTAAGTATACTTAATAAAATTAACTTGAAGTATATTTGTTTTGTTAATGGTAGTCCTGTCTGTTTGGGCGTTATAATTGAATATAACTTCTCCCCCATCCACAGACAGGATGTTTTGACACGCATTGAGAATGTCATTCAAACGATAGTCATCAAGGTGTCTAAAGGTGAAGCACCTTCGCTGAGAGTGACGAAAAGATCCAGCTGGGCCAATGTCAGGTGTGTGCCTCATGTTTATTTATACAGTCTAATTAATACATGCTGTACTTTATTTAAATAAATTTGTAAAATCTATATCTATCATTCTATCTAGGCCTATTTATCTTTCTGTGTTTGTATCTATCTTTGTATCATTCTTTCAATTTATCTATCTATCTATCTATCTATCTGTCTGTCTATCTGTCTGTTTGCACTACTTCATCTGAACCTTGATCCTTTCAAATGAAGTAACTTCCTGACTCTAAATAGCTATAATTTCATGAGAGGATGAGCCCCCTCTCTCTTGTACACACTTACAATCCTCTGAAGAGGTTTTCACTGTGCGCAGTGTAATAGCTCTTGTGCAGAACAAAGAAAACTGTCTGGTCAGATCTACATCAAACCTCCCTAAAGCTTAAAGCCCGTTTCATCTGGGCCCCTCTAAGGCCAGGGGCCTGACAACTTGGAGAATGACTTGGCATTTGGCTTATTTCTGTTATAAAGGCATCCTTCGTGCAAATGACTGATAGTTTTAATAGCAGATAGGAGAATGAAACACTCATTTAAGTGAATAATTTCATCCCCCACAATAATAAAACCTCACAGTACTTAGATTTCCCAGAGCAACATTTGGTTATGATCATCATAAGATTTCTCAGATGAGACAAAACATTTCACTCGTACATCCAGACATGAAGTAACTCCTGAAGTCATCTTCATTTCTTGTGCATATTTCAAGGCATGTTATGACTTTCCAGATATTAGTCAACAAAAAAACTAATAAAAAGGAAAAGAAAATGGAAATGAGCAAAAGCAATGTTGGTTTTTTTCCTCAGATTTCAGAAGTCTGTTGGTTTGGTGCTGAAGGCAGACACCTCTGTAACGGCTCTCCAATGTGACTGCCCTTCGTCAGCCACCAAATTTGGTAAGATCACCCTGGATTACTTGCTTTTGCATATACATATTTACAGATAATATAATAGTAAGTACCATCCAAACATACAAATCTATTTTTGACAAAACGTTCAGGAGTGTAATTCATTCCACAAAGTAATCTGACATACATTTTCTGCCTGGGGGACAATAAAACATGCAAAAAAATCTCCATAGACTTGCAATAATGCTGTGACCCAAGCCATATATAGAGACCAGAATATCATAGAGGCTCTTTTGACTTGGACTGGTAAATAACAACCCACAACATCCTAGCAACTGCATAGCAACACACTAAAAACATCTTAGAAACCGTATAGCAGCAGCACCCTGGCAACCAACCGCACATAGAATTGTGGTGGTGAGTTTTGCACAGGCAGAAAATGTAAAATTTACATTGTCAGATATGTCAGATATGACTGTTTCTGGTATGTTACTGTTTTACAGCCCTGATTTTGAAGCTCTTGTCTGTTATTTACAAACTTGTACAAAGTGACTCCTATGCTACTAAAAGGTAAGTGATAGTCATGTCAACACATAACATGTCCACAAACTCCACAAAATAGGTTAAAATGTGGTTAAAACTTTTCATCTTCACAAGATCATTTTACATGGTCTTGTGTTAAGATAAATCCGCGGGTCGGGTAATAAAAAATAACATTCCAATTAATTGCAGGTGGGTCGCGGGCAGATGAGAGATAAATCATGAATGTCTTGATTTTAATAAAGACACAAACTCTCATTTCACGGTAAAACACAATGATCGTGCATCACTTTTACTTTTGTTTTCAAAAACAGTGTAACTCTTCAGGGAAAACCAATAAAGGAAAACAGTTACCTGAGCAACTCCTAGTGGACATTATATAGAACACATAGGAAAAAAACCTACATGAGAAATTAATTCTAGTGCAACAGTTTTAACTAAAATATACACAAAATGTACACAAACTTATTCTGAGAAGAGTGTTTTCCAACACAATGTAAATATTAGCATGTTTATAGCGTAATTTTTTTTTTGTCAGGCACTAATTTGCAGACGCAATTGCGGGGTTCACTTGTTAAAGCAGCAATGGAGGCAAAAAAAATCCAAGAAAAATTTCAAAAAAGGAGAATTAAAAACAAAGGGAGGAAAAGTACTGTGTGGGAGCGTTTTAGTGAAGTAGTTAACCAGGACCAGTCAAGTGTTGGGTATGTGATGTAACGGCTGTGAAACGCTGTATGTATATGATGATAAACTAATAAAGCCTATATCCAGCCTTTGCTTGGGCTGAATGTATTTAATGACTTGTGCATGTGTTTTCGGGAATTGACGGAAACAATGACATTCCAATTTAAGTTTTAAGGTAGTAAAGCTTCTATTAAAGACATATAATTTTGCCAAAGAAGACCTTTTTACTTTAAAATCAGTGCAATATGCATATCACGCTTAACACTGAGAATTTGAATTACTGTAATATGATGATCGGGTGTGGGTCAGGTGCGGATATATAAATCAGAGAAAATGACCAATTCGGGTGACGTTTGAGCTGATCGGCGCATTACTAAGACAAATACATTTGTGAAAGTACGAAAAATCCATCTTCCATGCTTGCATGCATAAAAATGATAAAAGAATGAGTAAAATGGTGTTTAAAATAGTTTTAGATGGAGTTCAGCATGTATTACTACAGGACTATATTTTGGCAAGGTTTTCTCCAGCACCTTTTAGATATTACCTGTTTCATGTCTAAATATCTAAAGGGTTAGTTCACCAAAAAATGAAAAGGATGGCTTGAGGGTGAGTAAATTATGGGATAATTTTTTATTTTTGGGTGAACTAACCCTTTAACATTTTTGTCAGCTTTTGCAGACTGTTTCATTCAAACCACCTGTGGAAATAAGTGATGATGTGATTATAAATCAGCAAAAGGCATCATAAATCATCTGATATTGGGAGCAGGTGGAACCTTTGATTTTTATGACGTGATTTGTCAAGTGCACCTGCGCACTGAAATGTTTTCTCTTCTGTCCATCAGGGACATATACTATAATGATCCACAGCTGTTTGGGACACAGAGGACCTTGGATTCCATCGTGGATGACGTTTCGTGCTTGCTCAAGGTTCCTCGTAGGAGTCTGCATGTTGTATGTGCATATGGCTGTAGTGTGTAATACAGACTTTTATACCCTCACACAAAAGCAAAAAGAATAAAGTCAGTGTTATTTATTATTTAAGGCCTCATTTGCATAGGTTAACCTTTACATATGCACTAAAGAGAGTGTAAATAATTTCTTTTAATAATCCTCGCAGCTTGCAACATCCAAAGGCTTCATCTCAGGTGATCTGTGTTATTTGGAGGAAGATGGCACAAAGGTGGACTGCAATTCCAGCTCCACAGTGAGTCCAGATCGCCAGCCAATCTTTCTGTAAAGCTCACTTAATGCGCACTGTATGCCAGAGCATGATTTATATAATCCCCTTCTGGCCAAAACCGTTCATCTGCAACATTTTTAGACTGTATCTGTCAAACATTCACATCAGTATAACTCAAAAGCTGTTCCACTTGACCACTGGTCTGACACACCGTTCTGAATCTACTCAGTCATTTTGTCTCTTTGAAGTTATGACTTTGTTTTTTCCGTACAAGACTATTTTTGCTGTGAAATGATTTGAAATATTTTCATAATTCTCTCCTTTTTTCTTCCCAGGCTGTCCCTGTGTCTTCCAATGTTAATGGAATCAGAAGTATCCTTCCTGTTTACTTAAACCATGTAAAAGGAACGCCACCCTAATCCCTTGTCAAGTCAAGTCACTTTTATTTATATAGCGCTTTATGCAAAACAGATTGTTTCAAAATAGCTTCACATTAATAAACAGGAAAATATCAGAATCAGTGATGCAAACTTTATCAAATATGAGAAATTCAAATTCTGTTGTAAAGCAACTTTTAAAAAGACAATAGTGTCATTATTCAGCTTGAGTCAGTTCAATGTTGATTTAATTCATTTCAATAACAGTGTCGATGGAGCAAAATTCATCAATTCAATTTAGCTATAAGCAACTCTACAGAAAACAATAGTTTTTTTTTTTTAGTTTAGGTTTTAGTCATTTTTAGGGTTGCCCCCTAATAGTCGACTAACCGTTAGTCGACTAGGAGAGGCTTGGTCGACCAAGATTTTATTAGTCAGTTAGTCACAGAAAAAAAAAAACTTAACAGGAAGTGGCGAAGTCACGCAATCCAAACATTTGTCTATCATTCATCGAACTCAAATATGACTTATCACTTGAAACATGTAAGTAGTAGCAGATTATGTAATCTGTATGAAACATGCATATAGGCGCGTCCACTACGGCGGAGATGACCGGTCAGCATCGTCGACTTAATCTCAGCAGCCGAAAACACAGAAAACATTATCAATAAATTATTAAAAAATTTAGACAGTCTCCATCTGTTTTTTCACGTCACACTCATAATCATTACGTTTGCCAGTGCGCTGTGGCAAGCTTCATGTGTGCGCTTGAGTTTGAGCTGATTATCAATTAAAGGCTTGTTATTATGATTTATAGCTTATTAATATAAACGCGCAATTAGTCAACTAAACACTTAAATGAACGACTACTAGTCGACTAGAAAAATCTTTAGTCGAGGGCAGCCCTAGTTATTTTAGTACTTTATTACAATTTAAACCTAATTTCAGTTAGATGCAACTTTTCTTATTGTTTAATTTTATTTACAAAAAAAGAAAAAAGAAAAATGTTTTCATCTAATATATATCCACAAGTTTCCTATGCCCCATGAGGCCTTGCATCAAAAGTGGGAGTGTTTTCCGGTTTGAAGTAAACAAGCAGGACATGACACTCATTCAGCAGTTGACAGTCACTCAAGATTTAGCGATCCAAACTTGCGAACGTTTGGCCTTTACTTAAAGCCTTAAGAATCCAACATCAATATTTGAACAATGTTTTACAATAAAAAATGTTACAGTAACAGTAATTTATTAATTTGTGTCAGGAGTGCACATCAATCATGCTGAATCTAACTGATATTTATATTCACATAAAAAGAGAACACATACCTATTGAGTTGCACCTGCTTCCATTTATTTACGATCACAAGAATGCACAAAACAACTCCATTAAGGCTTTTAAGTACAAAGGCTTACACATTTAGAAATATATTGATAAAATATCATATGTTTACGTCACTTTTCTGAGTATTTCAACAGAGGGAGCTCACGAGAAGAAAACAGGAGATATGAGTTATACGAGTTAACCGGAGTGTGTGACAGATATGCAGATACATTAGTCTGGTATCAACAATGGCACAGGGAAGAGACAGATAAAACAGTAAACCAAATAAATACACGATTATAATCCTATACGAGTTGTCTAAGTTCCTCAAGCGGTCTCTGGTATTTTCCATAAACATTAGTATTTTTTTATTGCAATGGTTAGCATAAGTACCCTTTAGCATCGCATATATGACAGTGGATACGCGACTGGTCCTGGCTCGTACTAGCACGCTCGCCTTTGGCCTGACAGTGGAAACGTGGCTATAGGCTTGGGTGCTAGCATCAGTGACAGGTGAAGTACAGACAGCGGGTTGTTCATGTATTGCAGGGCCAGGACACTCTTGTAGTCATGCAGCAGCACTTTTGTGGAAGGTCAGTAAAGTAAGGACAATTAAGGGCATGAAAATTGTTTGTTGTATTGTGATATTATTAATTAACTAATAAACGTACTAAACTGAAATGTTGTCCCTGAACGCCGTAACGACCTCTCTCATTTGCAATTTTACAAAGTAATGATCCGAAAAACGCTTAGCCTCTTCACTAATTAGCACACAAAATACAATTGGTATACTACTTCCGCCACCTCACCGGAAGTTGTACCCACGTTTTTTTTTGTTTTTTTACAGTAAGAATATAAAATTATATTAAAATAATATTATCATTTATATTTTATTTGAAAGACTATATGAATTTCATACTCTCTGTTGTATTATCCATTACATTCCTCAGCAACATAAGACATTGTATCATCTGCAAAATTTGTTCTGATAGTGGAGAAAGATGCAACTTTCCAAAGACTGCTGGACGATGATTTTTGTACCAGACTTTCTCCCTGCATCATCACAACTGTAAGCATCTTTGTTAGATCAGTGCTAGTGTGTGCTTTCAAGGCCTGAATGTTTGGTCTTGTGTGTTCATCAGGGTAAAGGGATGCCTGATGTCAACAGCAGACTGATGGTGAGGAAACTGTGGGACGTGCTACACATCCCAGTTTTTGCTCTGGTGGATGCAGATCCTCATGGTACAAGCACACAAGTTTATTAATCATGCTTACTAGGTCAAGCATCATGTTGCTCATTCAGGGGTGAGGGGTTTTTAGGGTGACAACTACCCACAACCATTGTTGGGGAAAGTTACTTTTAAAAGTAATGTGTTACAATATTGTGTTACTCCCTAAAAAAGTAACTAATTCTATTACTTAGGTTTTATGGAAATTAATGTGTTACGTTACTATTTGTGGCAAATGTAAAGGCCCTTTCGCATCAAAAGTGAAATAAATAAGACAACGCCCCTGCACTTGCTGCCAATTTCTCTCAACATGGGGACAGGAGAGCTGTCAGTCAATGAATGGGAAAACACGTTACTTATTCGAAAAAGTAATTCAAATATTTTTGTTGTAAATTTATGTAATGCGTTACTTTACTAGTTACTTGAAAAAAGTAATCTGATTACATAACTCGCATTACTTGTAATGCGTTACCGCCAACACTGCTTAGCATCCTTGTGAAAAAGAAGTGCACTTCATTTTATTGAATGTGCACTTGTAGTGTAATTCAAATTTTTAAAGTATATTTTTTCAAAAATTGTTACTTGCAGATAATATAATATTAATGAAATAAAACGCCAGCTCCAGCTAAGTGTACTGAAAGAGAGTACACTGTTATGACTATTTTTCTTTATACACTTAAGTACACTTTTGAAAAGTGCAATTTATAAAAACGTCAAATTAAGTTTTACTTTAAACATTAATTTTAGATCATTGTTTTTATACTTTTGACATGCTTTAAATAAGTACAATTATTTTAATGTGTTGACTAACATTCAAGCACATGTAAAGTATTAGATTATAATTTAACTGTAGTGTATTATTCAATATTACAATTAAAGTTAATATATTTTAAATGTTCTAAAATTACAAATGTGTAATTACAAATATATTTAAATACATGACATACAAGTTTCAATAGAAATGACATTAAAATATCTCTCTCAAGATGTCAATGAAAAGGCTTGAATTATTCAGTGTTATGGTTACTTTAAAAATATCATGTTCCTTGCAAAATGTAATTTATACTCAGTAAAGTCTGAGTTTTATACTCAGTAAAGACGAACACACATGCACTTAATGCAGAGACAACAAACACAGGCATGCTCAGAGTTGATCTGACCCTGAGAACAACCAATCCTGCAGTGATTTTCATTTGTGGCAGGTCCAGTGAAGTTTAGCATGAACATGGAGGCCCCTGCTATTTCTGACACTGTCATTATCAATGACTCCAGCGCTCTCTGTGCATGTGTAATGCTTTACTTTGTTCTTGGGCAAATTAAGTTGTCCCAAAGGATAATTGCAAGGGTATGGTGGTGATTGCAGAATCAGTCTCTCTCTCTCTCTCTCTTTTTTTCCCCAGGCATCGAGATCATGTGCGTCTACAAGTATGGCTCACTGGTAAGTCCTGTTTCCTACTATTTCTGTGCAATTTCCAGTGAGGCCTGCACAGAGTTTTGCATTGCAGTGACATGTAATTATTCTTCTCTCTTTGTGGCAAGACAAAAAAGAGGAAGCACTCATTCATGAACTTAAAATTTACCCTGTGGAAAAAGTAAAGTGTTTCTACATGTGGATGTGTGACACATCTACAGAGTATGTGGCTACATTTTGGCTGTTTAACTCACGTCCACATACAGAATCATTCAGTGCAAAAATCTTTTTCTTAATGAGTATTTTGTCATTTTCCAGTATATATATCTAAGCTATATATAAAATATAAGAAATTATATATATATATATATATATATATATATATATGAAGAGTTTGGTTCAAAAACGCTATAAATCCATTTTGATTAATTTGAGTAAAAATGTGTTTTCTTTACCAAGAAAGTGGCAAGATGAAAACCACTATTTTCTGTTTCAAACTTTCACATAGCCTCTTTGGGTTATAATAACATTAAAAATTCAAATCCAGATTTGGATTTTCATAGATTTATTATAAAAACTGATTATTTTTTTCCCCCAAAATGCAATAAATCCATGACATGTTGTTTTTTTTTGTTTGTTTGTTTTTTGTTTTGTTTTTTTTTGTTTTGTTTTTTTCAAAATGCAATTAATCCATTGAATCAATATAAAAGTTATTTTTCATATTGAAACTGTTGAAAATACACAACAAAGTAAGTTGATCCACATATGACAGCCTCTGAACTTGGTCAGTACTAATCTTATATACAGGCACTGGACTAAAAATACATTCAATCAGTCATTGCTATAAATGAATTATGTCTCCGTTTGTCATTACCAATTAAAGAGTATCTGGCGCCACCGCACGGTTAAAATAAAAACAACACATTTGCTGAGTACATTGGAATTGACTGCAACTACCCAGGGGCGTCGCTATACTGGTGTAACAAAGTAAAATATAGCTGATAAATCCTTGTCTGACAGTGCAGATTTTGACAATCATGTTATGTTTTTTTTTTTGTTGTTGTTGTTTTTGTTTTTTTCTATCAGATGTTTAGAATCAAAACTAGCAATGCCAGATTCGAGAGTTAATCATTCTTGGTCAAACGGCTTTTAAAACCTGTTCATGATTCAGTTTTGCGGACCGTGACAGAAGTTTGATGCTGTCGTGTGAGAACAAACAACAGCCGGCATTTTTCCTCCTCCTGAGTGTTCTCATCTTCTTAATCTCCTCACGTAAATGATTTGATTTTGATGGCTTACATTTCTTCCCCACCGCAGGTTCCCCACCACAGGTTCATCAATGCCATCAAAATTATTCATTTTTTTTTTTGTTTGTTTGTTTGTTGATCACAAAGTACAAAGTAGATAAGGAAAACTAGGATGCCGGGTGTATTCAAAGCGCTGCCATTACTGTTTACAATGTGTGGAATGGTGCGCTGTGATTGGTTGAGCAGATGTATCGCATTCTGCAGAGAAGGGAGACTGGCGTTTGTCGCGGTTTGGAAAGATAGGGAGAAAACATGACAGAATAACACGACAGATGTCACATTTTGCGTAAAATTAAAAATTGACTTTTTAGTACCAACCAGATACAATACTGATTTTGGCGGGAACTCAATTTTTTAAAAAAAATGGCGTTTATCACGTTTTGGAACCAAACTCTTCATTCATATATATATATATATATATATATATATATAATTATATACTTTTAAATACTTGCATAATATTGCATATTTACTTGAGAAGCAAAATTGTGTTAAATAATAAGACTTGTTCTCGGACAATATACACTAACATTCATTTTTTTATGTTTTTGAAAGAATCTCTTTTGTTCACCAAGGCTGCATTTATTTAATCAAGATAATCAAGAATACAGTAAAAACAGTAATATTATTACATATTATTATGAGATGTATTGTTAAAGTCCCCCCTGTGGTGAAATACAAGATTTTAATGTTGTTTATATGTCTGTGTGGTGTTTTTAATATGCTTTAAGACAAACCATGTGCAAATTCATAAGTCAACACCATTGCTGAGTAATTTCTCCTTAAAACTGCAGTGAACCAAAGACAGTCTCAAAAACGCGGTTTGAAATCGATGGTGTTTCTGATGTCACAAACTACCTTGTAACCAATCACGTCAATGTGTTATCGTCAGTGAGTGGATCTCATGGTGTGAATGATTGGAGGCGGGGCTAATTTGCATATTCATAGAACCGCATATTCTAAATGAGGCAAGGGTGTAGACTAGAGTTACATTCAAGCTATTTTAAGGCATGAAGATTTTTTTTTTTCAAGGAAAAACATTTAAAGTGCCTCTATTATGCTTTTATTACCTTTCATGCAATGTGTAATGTAGCTGTCTGTAAATGTAAACGATCTGCAAAGTTGTGAACCCGAAAGTGCAAGATAAATAAAGTTATTGTCTCTTAAAAGAAAGAATCGACTCTGAACGGCCTAAATGAGTCGTTAGGAATTTGAATCCCATTTCTGTGATGACCACTCGTCACAAAGTAACACATTTGCCTAATGCCCGCCTATGGTCTTCATTGCCTACTTTGATCCGCCCTCAAACGCTGTAGCTGGTTTGTGTTGTATACATGTCAAGAAGACACTGTTTTCAAAAGCAAATTCTCTTTGCAAACACTCCCAAAGGATGAGGATGTGAAGAGTCAGTGGTTAAAATTACCACAGCAGAATATTATTTTCACGATTGCTTCTCAAATCTCTGTGAGGTATAAATGGGATTTACAAAAAGCCATTAAAGATAGGACAATAGCCACTTTATTTGGACCAACTTGCTCCTAAGAATCACAGCCTGTAAGTATGATTAATTATTGATGTATATATTTTCTACAGAGTGTTCAAAATACATAATTTTGTGTTTTATATTGTGTAGGTTTCTGGTTAACCGGCTAACTCATGTTATCACTGTCTAAGTGAAATACGTCTGCTAATCAGCTGTGGCTCACTATTACCTAAAACTGTGTCCATTAATACAGATTGTCTGTCGTTCTTACAACTCTTGAGTAATGATAAAGGATGGAGCAAGATTTGTTTTATAAACTCAATTTGTTTTATAAGCTTGGCTAACGTTAGCACTATTATTGATACAGTTAAATGATACAGGTCCCACATGTGCACCACAATAAATTAGAAATATACACATTGGTTTGTTGATGGATATACACTTGTTAAGGCTGATGTAGAGGAATTACAGTTGCAACATCTCATACGTCAAACTGAGTAGCGTATCACAGAGAAACAGCCTGCTCAAGTTGTTCTTGCGATGGAGGTTCGGGTTGAATTACTAGTTCTTCCAGTGTTTCATCATCAGACTTGCGATTGGATTGATATGGTAAAATCGATGCCATCATTACTGTTTCCAGTGTGTACAATCGCTGAGCTCCGGAAGCCTCTGGAGCCGAATCAGTTGTGGTAATGGGCGTTTGTTTCCGCACGCAGTGTAAGTGGTAGACCAATCACAACAGACTGGGCCATCTGGCCAATCAGAGTAGAGCAGGCTCACGGAAAGGAGGGATTTAGAGTGACTGAAGCATTGGACGAGTCGTTTGAGAATCGTTGAAAAATGTGGTGATGTGCAATGTACATTATGAGAAAATGAAAGCGTTTTTTTTTTTTTTTTTTTTTTTAACCTTTGATGCATGTAAATCTGTTATAGGAGACATCCTAAACAAAATTAAGAACCTTTTAAATAGCATAAGAGGGGCACTTTAAATGTGTCATTTTGGTGATCAAAGATGAGTTTTAAGGGATACAATTATTGACTACAAAGGGGAATTTAAATAATACTACAATTTAAAATAACTGTTTTCTATTTTAAAAATAAACTTAATATATTTTTAAAAATGTAATAATTTGCTGATTTGCTGCTCATGAAAAAATTCTTATCAATGTTGAAAACATTCATGCTGCTTACATTATGTCTTTAATTACTGTCACTTTTGATCTGTTTAATGTGTCTTTGCTGAATACATTTTTCATTAAAAAAAAATCAAATCTATCTGACACCAAACTTTTGAAGTTTTTTTTTTACAAATCTTTTGAGATTTGTTTTTAAAAACATCAAAAAACAAAACCTTAATTCAAAATGTCACTGAAAACAATACTTAAACAGTTTTGCTTCTCAGTTACATTTTTATTATTAAATTTGATTAAATTTGATATTGAAAAAGACAAAAATTCTGATTTAGTAAATAATTTTTTGCTTCAAAGCATCCAACATTTCATATACTCTAAAACATATACTTAGTAAATCATGTTGGCTTGTTTAATGTCTGTTGGCCGTCCAGCTTTAGGAACTCTAACTGTCATTTGTCCGCAGTCAATGGCCTTCGAGGCCCACAGTCTGACTGTCCCCAGTGTGCTGTGGTTGGGCCTCCTGCCTTCAGACATCCAGAGGTTTGGGAAAGTCAACTCATTACTCTGCTCTGTGGTTTGTGATTGAGGCTGGGCTTGCTCTGGTTTCCGTTTTCTGGGGTTTTTTTTGTTTTGGTTTTTGTTGCTGTTGCTGTTTTTTATTTCCTTCCTCTTGAAAGCTATTTTTAAGTGGATGTGTCAACTGTCATGGACTTCAGAAATCAGAACCTCTTTTTAGGAAAATTAAACTACAGAAGAAAAAAAAAAAGTTAAATTCCCTTGTTGGCACCATGTACATGATATGTTAAACAATGGCCACTTTACAAGGCACACTATCTAGTATCACTTACGTTTCTTTTGTCCTTTAGTACGGTAATTAATGCCACACTACAAAAAATTGGCAATTTCCCATCTTTTAGCACAGTTCTGAGTGGTAGCTTGTAGAGAATGCAGCAGACCACCATGATCTGGCATACTTTACACAACATCACTCCAGAAAACTGAATCACTTTTTCAAATGCCGAAAGTGCACTTGATTATACTGCGTGTCTGGATATAGACCCAGTTAAGACTTTGTGCCACGTGATATTAAAACGTGACAGTATTTCTCGTCGAGGTGAAAAGCTGTCTCGTGATATCAGCATGAAGGAGTTGAGTTTGTGGCAAAACCTTTTACAGTGCTTGAATTATGTTGTTCAATTAAATTCATATATTAATTAAATTAAATTTTTTGATTAATTGATTAAATTCAATTAAATAAATATGCGCTGAGGGTTTCGGAGTGATTTGCTGTTCATCGCAATATCAAAATAAAAGTTTAAATCCTCACTCTGAGTTTGCATGTTTTGATGTCCATATGTTCTTGTTTAAGAAATTACAGTGGCTGTAGCATTTCTATCATAAAGAAGTGGCCAAATATTAAAGATTAGGTGGACATTTGAATTAAATGTTGTTTGGCCAGTATTAAACAAAAATTTGATCAATCTGTAAATTGTAACAACAACAATCGCCAGGCGATTAGCGCCCTCTGCAGGCATTTGTTATAATGCGTACACGAGTTGATTATTGTTTATAGTATATTACGTTATTACATGTATTTTAACAATGTTGTTCAGTAAAACCAAATGATCACTTGCTTTTGATACTTTATTTGAACCAATTATCATTGCCTCATTGTTACTATATATGTATTTTAAATCATTTTAAAGGCTATTGTTCACTTTTTTTATTGCGCAGAGTGAACGTGCAAATTCACTCCCTGACAGTATATGGCGCTTGTGCTTAACGGTAGTGCAAATAAACATATTTATGATATTAATAAAGTTAAAGAAGATAAAAATGCAGATATAAAATGGCATATATGGCATATATATGACATATGAGAGATGGTAGTCAGAAATGGTAGTGCAAATAAGTCGCAATGACAGTAGTGCAAGTGAACGGTAGTGCAAATAAACATATTTATGAAACAGACATTCTCAACTATATTTCTTGAATGTAAAAGAAAAAACAGTAAAAATACAGAAATAATACACATCTATTGGTGTGGCCAAGAACTGGCAGAGCACCCATAGCGTGCATCTCAGTTAGCTCCCTAGTTCAGTAGTCAGGGCACTGATCAGGGAGTCGGCCACATTCATTAACACGGTATACTGATACACGACCTAGGAAGCTAGGGAGCTGTTTTGAGACGCAGGGATAGTTTGTAGGGGTCTTCCTCCTCTACTTACTTCCTCTTCATCGTCTTGGTATCAGTGTGTGCTAGGCAAGACCGTTTTGTGCTTGAGCGCCACCAAGTCGTGTTTTACTGTAACTTCAGCAGCTCCAGGCACGTGAACAAAAGCACCAATCTCATTGATCTGCCAGTTTTTAACGCGGCGCGTCAAACCAAAAAAACGAACCCGAGGCGTTTTTTAAAAAATGACGCTTTTACGCCTGGCGTTTTTCGCATCGGTGTGCACACTCACATTGGCGCCCTTTGTTTAGTCACAAGGCGTTAAACGTCGGCGATAATCGCGTGCGATATTCGTCCCAGTGTGTACAGGCCTTAACAAACACATAGAAGACATGCAAAAAGAACAAGATATTTTCATTTTCATTGCTATTTCAAAGTAAATGTCTGAACATGCCTTATGAGTCTGAAAATATTTTCCTCTGTCATTTGTCTTGAAAATCAGAAAACTACAAATATGAAAACTACAATTTATGAGCTTTCAAATTATATATAGTCTGTCAATATTATAGGTTTAGACTAAGATATTATTGTTTTAACCCTCATGTTGTGTTTGGGTCATTTTGACCCGAAAATGCTAGTTAATGTTATCGCATTGGACTAAAATTTACTGACTTTACTCACCCAGAGTCTAACAACTTTCCAAATATTTTTTGATAATTTTTGTAATTTCCACATTGTAAATTGCTTATAAATTGCTTATAAATCTCTCATTATGCTACATTATCACTAAATATTGGATTCAGTCTTTTTGTCAACTTGTTTTCTTTCAATTGGAAGAGTTTTTATATTTCTTTTCAGAACTGATCGATCGTAGGCCTTATTTATTTATTTTAGTGTTTTTTGTGGATAATTTTGTCAATTTTACAAAAAATATGAAAAAAAAATTGCACTGTTTATCACACTAGTGTGCTTTAATGTGTAAGCAGGAAATTTGTTTTGAAATGGTTTTATTTTGGTTATTATTTGTTACAAAATGGCACAAAGTCACACTTGTGATGTTCCTGGTCAAAAATGACCAGCCTACAAAAATAGCTTATAAATCACTTGATACACTATTTTATCATCAAATACTGGATTCAATCTTTTTGTCAACTTGTTTTCTTTAAATTAGGACAGGTTTTGTATTTATTTTTGAAACTGACTGATCGTATGCCTCATTGATCTGAGCTTATATTGGTCAAAAATGACCGCCCATTGAAAATGAATGGGGGAGTAGAAATTCAGAGAAACAATTAGTGTTCAGGAGTTGTGTTCATCATGTTCGTGTCCACATATGTACATGTGGGCTTGCAAAAATAAAGGCCTCAGACCTGTGCATGTGTGGATACATGCATACTCCTGCATCCGTGCACATACACACACGTTCATGTACACAAACAAACTATGTTGAGTATTACAGGCTTTCTTTTGCACAGAGATGAACTTTAACCTCAAATCAGTGAGGCTCAGATCAATGAGGCCTATGATCAATCAGTTTCAAAAATAAATACAAAACCTGTCCTAATTTAAAAAAAACAAGTTGACAAAAAGATTGAATCCAATATTTGGTAATAAAATAGCGTAACAAGTGATTTATAAGTTATTTTTCTGCAGGCTGGTCATTTTTGACCGGGAACACCACAAGTGTGATTTTGTGCCATTTTGTAATGAATAAAAACAAAATAAAACCATTTCAAAACACATTTCGGTAACACTTCCTATGAAGACCATGCTTATAATGATTTATAGACCCATTTATACTTACTTATAAGTAAGTATTACTATTCTATAAATATATTTATAATGCATCATTAAGATCTATACTGCATTATAGGAACAGTTATAGATACATTTATATTATTTTTATAATTACTTATAAGTCATACATTTGCTTTTTCAATGTGCATGCTCATAATCCATTATACACTGATTTATAAATGATCATATATAAAATAGTTCCAGAGATATTTGTTTGCTGTACCAATTAGTTATTAATTATGTCTTTAATGGTGTTATAATACAGAAGGGGACGGAGACGCTGATGGAATATAATAGAGTTTATTGAACTACCAGGTAGTGAGCAGAGTGCAGGTGAGTAATAGCTGGTGAAGTTCTTGGCAGATGTGATTGTCGAGCTGATACTTGTCTTGTACTTTACAGGAACCGTGGAGAGCAGGCAGACGTGAAGCAGACCAGACACAGAGAAACTCACTGGAGACGAGGAGAACACTGGGAGACGAGGAAGACGCTGGAGACAGGTAAGTAACTTCGATGGAGTCCTTAAGGTAAGCATAACAGGTGAGTATGCATAAACGAGACTGGACAGTGACTGTGAGTGCTGCTGTGTCTTCAATAGTGCTGCTGATGAGGGTGCTTGATGAGTGTCAGGTGTGAGTGATTAATACTCAGGTGATGACGTGCGCTGTGTCTGTGTGACTGTGGAGCCTGGCGTGTCTGTGACAAATGGCTAATGTTTGCATTAGAGGTCATGAATGGTAATTTTGATTTGTTAAAATCTATATCTCCTCAGCCACATGCATGGTATTGCTTATAGCAGTTGGGAATTATACTTTAAAAATATTGTTGCAGTGTTTTGCAAGTATGTAACATTAAATAGATACATTTTTTTCCAACTGTTTGTATTAATGATTTCTGTTTTGTTTTGTTTTTTTGTTTTTTATTATTATTATTACAGGAATTATTGTTCATTAGTTACATTTACAAGTAAGCAACTTAAAATGTATAATGAGCACATCTTCATGATTTCTTAACATTTGAATTAGGAAAATTGCATCCTATGTATTCACTTTACTTAAAGCCATCAATAATGCATTTATAGAGATTAGTAACTGTATTATTACTCACAATAAGTATTTATAAGAACACAACACAGCTATTAACAATATATTCACTAATTTGACAGAAATAAATCTGAATAAAAAGTCATTGTAACTATAATAACATTATAGCAATGCAGGTTGCATCTTTATAAATACATTCATGGAACCATATGACTGACTAATTAATACTTATAAATCAGTGTATAATGGATTATGAGCATGAGCATTGAAAAAGCAAATGCATTACTTACAATTAATTATATAAATAATATAAATGTAACTATAACTGTTCTTATAATGCAGTATAGGTCTTAATAAGTCTTTTAATAAGTCTAAATATGTTTATAAAATAGTAATACTTGCTTATAAATAAGTGTAAATGGAGCTATAATTCATTATAAGCATGGTCTTTATAGAAAGCGTTACCCAAATTTCTTGTTTAAACATTAAAGTACACTAGTGTGATAAAGTGCAATTTTTTTTTTCATATTTTTTGTAAAATTGACAAAATTATCCAAAAAATTCACTTTTTCACTCAAAAACTGAGGTACATAAGCTCAGATCAATAAGGCCTATGATCAATCAGTTTCAAAAATAAATACAAAACCTGTCCTAATTGAAAGAAAACAAGCTGACAAAAAGATTGAATCCAATATTTGGTAATAAGGAAGCATAACGAGAGATTTATAAGTTATTTTTTTGCAGGCCGGTCATTTTTGACCAAGTGCGATAGGGTTTTCAACACAACACAAGGGTTAAGTATATAATGGCAAACGTCCTGCTAGCGGGACGATGACGGTTGAGGGGTTAAATTGTTCCTGTGGTTAGTCCAGTTATCCAATCACATCCTCTGTTGAGGCAAAGTCTCGTGAGTTTTTTGTTGTGCATCAAGGGATTTATTTAGTAAATGTGCTTCCATCTTAATTTATGCGCATGTCTTATCTGGGGGGAAAAAAGCAGATTGCATACGTTTTTTTATGTGCATTTTTAGAATTTATGCACGTTTCCATCCATTTTTTTATGTATGCCATATACCAAAATTTGGAAAATAAAAATAAAATAGGTGGATGGAAACAGAGCTACTGACTTTGAATCTGGATTCTGATCTGGATTGTAGGGATTGAAATGCACAAAGTATTGAAATGCACAAAGTGCATGTAAAAGTGGTCAGCTGTTTAGTGAATTCACCCCTCTGAATGACATGCATTCAAAAAAGCACTGGAAACATCCTCAGGTATTTTCGTCCTGATTCCGACAGCATCAGCACATTCATGCTGCCAGCTTCCTGCTCCACCTCATCCCAAAAACACTACTGGACTGAGATCCTGAGCATGAGTGCACGCCTTTGCAACGCACTGATGTCATGTTTGTAAAAGCAGGATTTGTAGAACAACACACTATCCTTATAATCTACATGAAATTAAGATTTTTGCCTACATTTCACAGCACAGATGTATTTATATTGGGCTGTGATGTTTGTTTCAATCTGATACAGCATAATACAATAGCTGAACATAACTGATTCTGGCTTGGTCTTATGTATTCAGAGATGCTCTTATGCACAATGCCTTTATTTATTTATTTATTTGGTAACAAGTCAAGTCACCTTTATTTATATAGCGCTTTTTACAATGTAGATTGTGTCAAAGCAGCTTTACATTGATAACTGGTACATTATTTGGCTGCACAGCAGCTCTTTACACTTAGGTTAACTCTTAACACTTTACAATAAGGTTCATTAGTTAACATTAGTTATCTACATTAACATGAACTAATAATGAACTGCACTTATACAGCATTTATGAATCTTTGTTAATGTTAATTTAAACATTTACTAATACATTATTAAAATCTTGTTAACACTAGTTAATGTACTGTGAACTAACATGAACAAACAATGAACAACTGTATTTTCATTAACTAATGTTAACGTAAATACAGTAATGTATTGCTCATGGTTCATGTTAGTTAATACATTAACTAATGTTTAACTAATGAACCTTATTGTAAAGTGTTACCATTTATTTATTTATTTTTTATTATTATTATTATTATTATTATTTATGCTGCTAAAATGTGAAAATGTCAGCACATCAGCTGTTTCTCAGTTGTAGGAACCAGCACATGGTACTTCCAAACTCGCATGCAAACTTCCAAACAACTGCAACACTTCATGATTATGTCTGAATGCTTAAAGAAATAACCACAAAAAATGATTTTGACTTGTCCCTTGTTTTCTTTAAAAGCAGAAATGTGAAGCTTATTTTTATAATTTTATAAAAACTTTTTTTTTTTTTTAAAAGAAAAGGAGGAAGTACACATAATTGTATTGAATGTGCAGTGTAGTGTGTAGTGTACTGCAAATCTTATTTTATTTAAAAATAAAACGGTAGTTGCCGTTAATATCAATTAAGTAAAAGGCCACTTAAGTGTACTTAAAGAGTTTCTTAACACTTTAAAAAGTGCACTTTGTAATAATGTCCGATTAAAAGTTTGCTTTAAAGAAGTACACTTATTTTGATGTTAACTAACATACTAAAGCACATGTAAAGTACTTGATTATAATTTTAACTGTAATGTTATTAATATTACATTTAAAATTTTAAATGTACTACATTGCAACTTCATTACAGCTGTGTAATTATGAATATATTTAAATTCATGACATACAAGTTTCAATAGAAATTACATTAAAGTATATTTCAGTTTACCAAATGCTTGGCAGTACATTCAGCAGTACACTTTAACCATATTTCAAAGACAACAGAAGTAATTATGATAATTACATATACAGATGTACTTAAGTCGTACTTAAATAGGTCAGAAAGTACTCTAAAGTTCAACTAATTGCAAATAAATTTAAACTATAGTGCATTTTTCATTTCATTGCAGTTAACATGCAGTTAAGTGTGAAAACACTAAATTCAGTTCACACTTAAGTATGTTCTTTTAAAGTATTTCATTTCTGTAATGAGTGCTCTTTTTAAAACGGTGCTAAAGTGTACTTTTTCACAAGGGAATACCAAGTATTTTTGTGCTGATCATTATGTGCTGTTGTACTGAACCCAAAATATACTTACATTATATTCCAGTCACTTGATTTTCTATTTGCCTCTATCTGCATCAGCTAACAGTAGTACTAAGTAAAGTGTCCAGTGACTATATGTAAGAGTAAATTGCTGAGATCATGTTTATGTGTGTACATTGTTATGAATGCACAAGGCTTTATGTCTGTATATGTGAATGTCTGTCACAGGTACAGAGTGCCAAAGGAAACTATTATTCCATTTTCTCAAGCAGATGAGAAAAAAATCAACAGCTTGAGGAACAGAACCTACATCACCTGCCAACCTGCATGGGAGAGAGAGGTGCCTCATTCCATGTTTCTTTGAATTCGAGATATGGCAAAGGCAATATGTGAAGAACAGAAGATATGGCCAAAGATGTTTTTGTGACATTTGTGTTTTGACAGGTGTGTGCAGGGGCCAAGAATGTGAATGATGTAGCCTAATCTATGTGTTTGTGTCATTTTTTTTTTTTTTTTCAGGTAGAAATGATGCAGAGACTGAAGAAGAAAGCTGAGATCCAGTCCCTGGCATCTATCGCCCCTCATTTCCTCACTCGAGTCTACCTGCCAAATAAACTGCGCTATGGAGGCTGGATATGAGCGTCTGCTGCCCTCTACTGGAATATAAATATGCCGCACATGTGGCGTGTTCCGCATGAAGTACATGACTGAAGACTGTGCAGATGTTACAGCGTGTTCTTACTGAATGTTAGAAGAGCAGTTATGTTGGATTACCGTCACTGTTGACTATCTGTTATGAGCTTGAATATGCTATTATCATTTCAGCTGTTATGTTGAAGCTGCTCTGGACTGTCACGTTTGCTTTGGTTGTGAATATAATGGAAAAAATAAACGAAACAAACCATTACCTTTCTTCACAAACTTTTTTTTTTTCTCACAACAATAAGTTCAGATCTCTGAACAATTAGTTTCTCGTTCACATCATATTTGAATTTCTTGTTGATTTAAGCAAATTGGATGTGTTTTGGCAAAAGAGTAAGTACAATTGTCTACAGTTTGTACAAAAACTGATGAGTTGATTCTCAATGAAATTGTCAAACTCTTCACAACTTCTACACATTCTTTCATCACGTGAGCCATCACATGCAAAATGATCCATTCAATTATCAAAATCATGCAAACCTTTGTCACAGAATATGCCCTGCGTTACAAGGTTCTGACCAGCAGATGTCGGTATGTCCTAGACAGGATCCCTCTTTGACTCGTGCATACGACTGGCATCGGGATGACATACAGTGCTCAGCATAAATGAGTACACCCCCTTTGACGCAGAGTGGGTGTGGGGTAAAGGGAATGAGGATTTTATGTTTTGATGCATTTTTGTGTTTTTGTTTTGTTCTGTTTTGTTTCTGTTTTTTGGCTTCTAACCATTTCAACTTATCAGTGTGCATAAGGAAATGTTAAAAGGAAATGTATTTTATGTTGTAATGTTTTTCATACTATTTTAAAGAATGGATTGGTTTAATAAAAAAAATAAAAATAAATCTGTTCTTATCAGTTTAATATCTGATACGTCCCCTATCCGGGGACTACATATTAAATGGATTTTTGGCTCATGGAGCCAGAACCGGTGCTTGCTCCGTCCACTCCACGCATCGACCTGGTATTGCAGTGTCTCCAGGAATGGTGTGCTTCCATTTTTTTGGGGACTGCAAATTGTTGTGACTAATAGCAGAGGGAATGTCGCTGGAGCTTTACGAGGAGTCTCTACCTACCTGTGGGGGGACGGCTGGCAGGGGGGTGCTGTCTCGCACCCTTATGAAACGGTCGCCATTGTTCCAAAGCAGTGGTTCCCAAACCAGCACTGCACATCTTGGATGTCACTCTTGTCTGATGCACCCATCTGAGGTCTTGGAGTCTTTACTAACGAGCTGATGAGTGGAATCAGGTGTGTTCGATTAGGGAGACATCTAATGAAACACGCCTGATTGATGGGAACCACTGCTCTAAAGGACCACAGCTCGTGTAGGTGCTTGGCAGTTTGCAGGCTTGAAGGCATGGTCACGGAAATCGCAGTCAAGTAATGGAAGGGACACGCCCTTCCTTTTGCTTGGGGGGGGTCACCGTTGATGAGGATGGCAAAGAGGGATAGGGTAGCCTCTGACTGGAGGCCTGGGGACTCATACTTACCTGGCAGGGGAGACACCATGATCAGGAAGGTGGTTCACCCAGGGCGAGGCTCGGCCATTGCACTCCGGTTGTGCTGACCCCTGCGAATTCCCCAAATGTGGGAATCTTGACTGCATAATTTATGGTAGTGGGGGACTGCGTTCGCGCTCTCCTCTGGACATACTGGTTGAAAGCAGATTATATGGTGCTGAGAGAACCTGCGGTTTTTAACGGTCGTAGCGTTGTCTGTGGATCCATCTCCATATGTGTTTGCACACCTCTTTTTTTGGAATCATGTGTTGCATGTGCTCACCTAGTTTTGCAAAGTTCTGAGTTTTTGTTTAGGGACGATAGGCTTTTGGGGGCACTTGACCACACCCGTTTTCTACATGTGTCGCATGTGCTCACCTAGTTTTGTAAACTTCTGAGTTTTCGTTTAGGGATGATAGGCTTTTGGGGGCACTTGACCACGCCCGTTTTCTAAATGATCCTGTGGTAGCTATCCAAATGTTAAAGTTTAGCTTTTTTTCCCTCCTGATCATGAATGACCTAGGGAGTCCAGAGAATTGTACTGCGGTGCTTTTGTGGAAGTTGATCGAAAAACCTAGGACCAGTCCATGAAAGTAGGTTGTTTCAAATAATCTCCAATATTTAACAAACGATCTGATCGACAGCAGTGGTCCTAGAGGCAAAGTACAAACTCACCGCGGCCCAGATGGGCGTTGCCTTTGCCAGCTCTGCCCCCACTGCTTCACAACGGTATCGCTTCTCGGCCTTTTGGCTAAAATCAAGTGTGCGTTCTCACCAAGATGAATGTGCCGAGAGAGGATACACCATTGCCGGCCATGATGGTGCGGCTGAAAAATACAGTCAGACTACAAGTGAAAACAGATACTGATATGGAAGTTAAGAGAAGATTTGGATGGGACTTCGTGGTGACTGAACTGTTAAGGGAAGTTTTTGGAGTTTCTGCATCTTTGGTTTTTTGTCTGCAAGATTTTTGGTCTTCTGAAATTATGGATTTAACCTTTTTTCAGTTGAGAGATTGTGTTGCATTTTTTGAAGCTTAGGAGAAAAAGAAGGACCATCAGCATTTGAAAGGCCTTCAGCTCTTTCCAGCCTTTGCTCAAGACTTTTTGCCTTTGATAATCCACCTCTACAATCTTTTTGTGGAGGATGGAGATGTGTTAACTTTCCTGGCCAGATACTGTGAGACAGTGAAAGCAGGTGAGCGCTTGAAAGACCACTTTGGAATCTGGACGGGCAAACGGAGGTACCTGGTGAAACTTTGAGTAGACCCAGCATCGCCTGGAGGCCTTGTTCACCCACCAGGATCCTTTTTCATCGGATCAAATAGAGGATTTCTCCATTATCCAGGGCAGCAAGTGTATTGCAGGCGGTGCGGTGCTCAAGGCCACGTGAAGGCGGATTGTGCAGGCCAACGATGTCATTTTTGTGGATCATCTGAGCACGTGGTCACTGACTGTCCAGAACCAAAGAGCTGCAGCTTCTGTGGGGGAAAGGAACATTTGTTACGGTCGTGTCCTAACAGGCAGAAAACTTATGCCAGCCTTTTTAAAGAAGGACAGGATCTGCAGACGGATTTCGAAGGCCTACTGGCAACGGTGCCAGTGGAAAGGGATGGTCAACAGGCGGGTCCCTCAGGTGTGAACCCCAGAGCGGTTTCGATGGAGCAAGCTGAGGAAGTAAGGAATGGAGATGGATCAGAAAGCAGATGGCATCATCACAAGTGTGGTCTGAATTTGATGTGGCAGAGGTGCTTTGTGGCATCTATGAGACGAACAGGAGGCAGCAGAGTTGTCAAGCAGTGGAGAGAAGGAGCACCCTTCGTTAAGCTGAGAGGGCCATCGGCAACAGGACACACCGAAGTTTGACACGGGTCAAGGGATAAGAAGACGGAGGTTCTTGGAGGACAAGATCACGGAAAGAGAGCGAAAGTGCAGCAGGTTCCAGACCCAAGAACTGGCAACCGGACATGACTGGGGGAAAGAGGATGGAGATGAGATGGATATTGGGGTAGGGTTTTCAGAAGGAGAAGGGGCAAATGGGAAAGAGGGGAGGGAAGTGGTTTTGGAAAAAGTTAAATCTATTTTGGATAGGTATACAGGGGATGGGGGAATTGGGGAGGGGGGAGAGGGGGGAGAGGGGGGAGAGCGGGAGGGGGGAGAATGGATTGAGATATCAGTGGGGAAGATAAAGGGGAAGAAGGGCTTGGGGAGGAAGGGGAGTATGTGAAACTTGGATGGGGTGAGAGTAAGATTTTTTTTAAGATAAAATAATATGGTTTTTTTTAAGGGTGGCAACATTAAATGTAAGGGGCATTAAAATGTTACAAAGGAGGACTGCAATTTATCTTTCTTTAAAGATGTCACCTTTTGATGTTTGTTTTCTACAAGAATGTCATTTGCAGGATAAAGATGATGTTTCTGTTTTTTTCTGCAGGGTGGGAAGTGGGGCTTTCATGTTGGGGGGTGGAAAATGTTAGGGCAGATAGGGTGGGTATTTTATTTTTTTCATGGGAATTTGTGATTGAGTCTGCAAATGTGATCATTCCTGGAAGGATAGTGGTGGCTGATGTTAGGTGGAGGGGGTTGGCCTTTCGTTTTGTTAATGTTTATGCACCAAGCAAGTTGGGGGATAGGGAGGGGTTTTTGGTTAGCCTGGCACCGGTCCTGTATACTAACAGATTTTTGGTCTTGGGAGGGGATTTCAACATGTCTCTTGATAATGCTTCAGGTAAAGCGCTAGCCCATCTTGTGACTGGGTTTTCCCTCTGAGACGCTTTCCGGGGAGCAGGAGGTCGGGAGCCAACTTATACCTGCCGGAGCAGCAAGCAGGAGGCTTCTCGGCTAGATTATTTATTTTTACCAGTCCACGTGAGGGTATGTGACTATACACAGCTGCCAATGTAGTGTTCGGACCATTGTTTAGTTGGGGTGAGGGTGGATGTAGGGGGCATGAAGAGAGGGAGGGGGGTCTGGAGGTTTAACACCTCCTTTCTGAAAGAAAGAGGCTTCTGTGTAGCACTTTATAACCTGGTAGCTGGATGGAAAAACCTGCGGGGCTTGTATGAGACTCATGTAGCTTGGTGGGA
This sequence comes from Mylopharyngodon piceus, assembly GCA_039654765.1. NCBI lineage: Eukaryota > Metazoa > Chordata > Actinopteri > Cypriniformes > Xenocyprididae > Mylopharyngodon > Mylopharyngodon piceus. The sequence goes on from CM077446.1 coordinate 29,163,138, forward strand.
AGGATTTAAAGAGAGAGTGGCATTTTCCTGCCATAACTGGGGTAGAGAAAAGGCAAGATGCAGACGGGCTAAAATCAGTAAGTGGTCAGGGGAGTTACAATTACTGTGGGCAGAGGGTGCACTGGGAACAACTGATGGGTGGGCTAGGGCCAGATACCTTCAGGGTGTTATGAAGGATTTTTATTGGAATGAAGCCAAATCTTTTCTGCTATGGTCAGGTGCACAAAAGCGTCTTTTAGATGAAAAACCAACAAGTTTTTTTTTTTTTTCCACTGTGTGAGGCTGGCAACGGCATAGCTGCATAGAGGGTTTGAAAGGTGACAATGGGTTGGTAACATCCGTAGAGGGTATGCTAGGAGTTGCTGAGGGTTTTTACTGGGAGTTATTTAGTAGTAGGGGCCCCTTAGATTCTTCTGCAGGGAAGTACTTGGATGCTTTGGAGGGAGTTTTGGCAGAGGAGGAGAGAGAAACAACAGAAGGCCTCCTGACACTAAAGGAAGTTAGCTGCATAGTTTCTGCACTCAAAAGAGGCACGGCCCCTGGGTGCAATGGCCTTCCATCAGAGTTTTATAAGGCGGTTTTGCCTTGGATTGGGACTGAGCTGGTTGGTGTGTATCAGGAGAGCATAGAGAAAGGTGAATTGCCATTGACCATGAGAACAGGATTGGTGGTGCTTTTACACAAGAAAGGTAGTAAAGATGAGCTAGCAAACTGGAGACCAATAACCTTGCTGACAACCTATTACAAGGTATTGGCCAAGGTGATAACAGAACGGCTCAAGAAGGTAATTGGGGTAGTGGTGCAACCAGATCAAACCTGTGGGGTGCCAGGCAGATCAAGTGCCATGAACCTAGCTTTAGTCAGGGACCTCATAAGCAGGGCGGAACAGCCGCAGTTTCCCCTGGCGATCCTGAGCCTAGACCAGGAGAAGGCTTTCGACAGGGTGAGTCACGCTTTCTTAACGGCCATCCTGGTGCGTATGGGGTTTGGCCCAGTTTTCAGGTCATGGGTGAAACTGTTGTACAACCAAGTCTCAAGTAGGATAGGGATAAATGGATACTATTCAGGGAGAGTGGAACAGCTGGGAGGGGTTAGACAGGGGTGTCCTTTGTCACCCTTACTATATGTCTTGTCCCTAGAGCCCTTGATGGCGGCACTGAGGGCAGCTCCATCTTTGACAGGAGTTCATTTACCTGGGGGCAGGGGTACGTGCGCTAAGGTGACCGCATACGCGGATGACATGACTCTGTTCCTGACCTCAGAACGGGATTTTGAGGTGGCAGGCAAAATCCTGCAAGGCTTTTGTGAGGCCTCAGGGGCACGTGTAAATGTGGGTAAGTCCTCAGTAATGTTTGCAGGTCAGTGGGTAAATAGAACAGCAGTGCCAGGGGGTTATAGCGTTTGTGCAGAGGGGCTGAAGATCCTAGGAATTAGGTTTTTCAGAAGTAACAGTGCCCATGAGAACTGGGAGGTTAGGTTCAAGACAGCACAGGCAAAGACAGCTAGGTGGAAGTTAAGGGGGCTATCAATATGGGGTAGGTTGGAGGTGGTGAGGGCAGACCTTCTCCCTAGTTAGAATTATTTGGCCTATATCTCCCCAGTTCCATTCTGGTATGGGAGGAAGTTGGAGAAGCTGGTCTTCTCCTTCATTTGGAAGACTGGCACTGAAATGGTGGCTAGGACACAAATATACAGTCACATTAAGGAAGAGGGGAGGGGGGTTCCTTGCATCCCCTTAAAAATGGATGCGATCTCTTCTTTTTCAGCCCACTTGGCAACCCGGGAGACAGTGCATAAAGCAAGGTTTTTTGCTCAGTTTTGGCTGGCCTTCCTGTTGAGATCTATTAGCTCATGGAAGGGAACAATGCCCTGGTCAACGAATAGGCCAGACTACTATCAGAGGGTGGCAAATCTTGTAGCAAGTAAACCGTGGTGTTTGGAGCAGTCTTTGATTCTGGAGCATAAGTTGCTGTACAGCAGACTAAGGGACGAGCTGGTGGAAGGGGCGGAAAAAGTTGTGCTGCCATATAGGGTGGATTGGGCTATATTGCAACCCACTTATTTGGTAGGTTTTTGCAAAGACCTGAACTGATTGGCAGCGCTGGGGTGGTTGCCAGTGAGGGAACGTTTATATAGGCATGGTTCTGGTAAATCTCCAAAGTGCTCTGGAGGTCGGTGAAAACATGGTGGGAGGTATGGGGAAGAAACTTAGTGCTGTATGGGGAGGGTCTGGGAGTATTTGAGAGAGAACGTAGGAGAGTGATTTGGGAGTGATTTCAGAAGGGAAGTACGTATTGTGGGAGTGGAGAACAGTTTGTCTGAGGAAGCAAATACCACGTTTGGCGCCGGAGAGGTTGTTCTCACAACTATTGGGTAAAATGACAACTGAGGTCATAGCCTTCAGGGAGTGCTTTGGAGAGGAAAGAACAAGGAAAGTATGGGGGGGGTTTACGCAGAGTGGGTGTGGGGTAAAGGGAATGAGGATTTTATGTTTTGATGCATTTTTGTTTTTTTGTTTTGTTTTGTTTGGCTTCTAACCATTTCAACTTATCAGTGTGCATAAGGAAATGTTAAAAAGAAATGTATTTTATGTTGTAATGTTTTTCAGACTGTTGTAAAGAATGATTTGGTTTAATAAAAAAAAAAAAAAAAAAATCTGTTCTTATCAGTTTAATATCTGATACGTCCCCTATCTGGGCTATCTGGGCCATTTTTGGCTCATGGAGCCGGAACCGGGGCTTGCTCTGTCCACTCCACGCATCGACCTGGTATTGCAGTGTCTCCAGGAATGGTGTGCCTTCCCTTTTTGGGGACTGCAAATTGTTGTGGTAATAGCAGAGGGAATGTCGCTGGAGCTTTACGAGGAGTCTCTACATACCTGTGGTGGGACGGCTGGCAGGGTGGTACTGTCTCGCACCCTTATGAAACGGTCGTCATTGTTCCAAAGCAGTGGTTCCCAAACCAGCCTTGCACGTCTTGGATGTCAGTCTTGTCTGATGCACCCATCTGAGGTCTTGGAGTCTTTACTAATGAGCTGATGAGTTGAATCAGGTGTGTTTGATTAGGGAGACATCTAATCAAACACGCGTGATTGATGGGAACCACTGGTCTAAATGACCACTGCTCGTGTAGGTGCTTTGCAGTTTGCAGGCTTGAAGGCATGGTCACGGAAATCGCAGTCAAGTAATGGAAGGGACACGCCCTTCCTTTGCTTGGGGTGGGGTCACCGTTGATGAGGATGGCAAAGAGGGAGAGGGTGCTTCTGACTGGAGGCCTGGGGACTCATACTTACCTGGCAGGGGAGACACCATGATCAGGAAGGTGATTCACCCAGGGTAAGGCTCGGCTATTGCACTCCGGTTGTGCTGACCCCTGCGAATGGGTCTGAATGCCAGAAACACTTTGATGACGACGGAGGACAGCCAAACCTTGATCTGTCACATTTGTGACAAGGCCTCCTGATGAACTCACTAACACTCTTGGAGTTGATTTTCAGGATCAGGATGCCAAGTTTGCTGAGTTCAGCATCATCCACAGTCACTCTCTGCTGCACACGCTGGTACATTTTGGTGATCTGATGCTTCAGTGGCGACCCTCGAGCCTTTCCTCCACAATCAGGATGAAGCCACAACTGTTTAACTATGCAGTTCATCAGCCAGTTCTTTCTGAAGTCAACCAAGTGGGCGGCTGAGTAACGCTTACTGAACTTCAAATTTTGCACCAAAGACGACTCCGTTGGATCTCCATTTGTGCGGCCGAAGAGAGCATTACCCCAGTGTGCTGAGTAAAGGCTGTCGAACTGCTGGATGTTACGATCATGGAGGTCAAGCTTGTTCCAGGCACTGATGACCCTCTGTCTGGTAGAGTCACTTATCGCTAGCTTTCCCTCCTCCAAGGCAATCTCAACGAGGACTTTGCTCAGCTCCTCTACGTGTTGGTATCCAGGTAGATGATTCGGACCACACACATCCTCCTCACAGGGATCAAATTCAGTAGCCACTACCTGGTCAGTGAGGCACAGGTTGTTTCTCAGTGGTGTCAGAGTTGTAGCCCACATCCTTCTCCTCCTCCTCCTCCTCTGCCACGCCAGCAGAAACCTCATCACATTCATTGCCATCTGCTTGAAGTGTCACTCTGGTCTTAGCGTAATGGTCAGGAGCTCTGAAAAGCTCTTATGACTGAGAGAACAAATACTCCAAACCTATCCGCTCATCACCAGCAGGAGCTGGAGGCCTGTAGTTTGCCTCCTCCACCTCCCCAAACAGTTCCTGACACCTTTGGTTCAGTCGATGTACTGGAGGAGATACGTACACCATGTGCTTTCTCCCTTTCTGGCCTTTGACACTTGCTGACTCCCTGTCGGAATTCCAGCGTGCAATGCCAGCCAGGAGGTACACCTGGAAGGGGACAGCTGCACAGTGGGGCCCCGGGATCATGTTGGGCAGAAAAGAGTGAAAGCTTTCCAGACTGTTGCTCCCTCTCACCGTGCTGTACCGTGGAAGGCGCACACCATTACGGGTCACATATTTTTTGGTGGTGTACATGTTCCTTCCCGGTGGATCCTGGATGCATTCTGTGTGCTACTGTTGGTTCTCCCAGACGTGGTCGATGGCCGCAGCATCCTTGAACAGATGCAGCTGGTTCTCATCCATCCCAGCTGCTCCCTTCAGAATGTCAATGGCACTCTGGACACGCGCAAAGGTTTCCTGGGCACCGACTGTGATCCTCCTGACATAATGGCTCAGATCTGACTTGCTGATGTGCGATTCAATGATTTGGCTATCAGTCAGGTAAGCATAGCTGGTTGGGTGACTTGCACGTATTGCCTGCACCAGGAGAGAAATGTCGTCCTTGTTGTAGGCAAAGACCGCAGCAGAGAGGGCAGACTTAAACAGGGCATGGTGGTGATCCGTCCGCACGGCTGCATCGAAACGATGGATCCAATGGAAGATGTCGAGCCGCATACCCCTGTCAGTCCACTCACCGAAGAGCTGCTCCACTGAAGACACACCGTGGACATGACAGCAGCCACGGTCCACGTACATGATTTCAGGGGGTGCCTCACCAGCTCTTCGGTACCTCTCCATGAGGCCTTCAGCCATCGGACACAGTTTTTCCAGGTATTCCTCACAGGTCAGGACCGATATGAGGATCTGCCCCAGCTAATTGGCCACGTTGGTGCACCACTCTGCTGTGCCTCTTCCGTCACCGGAAAGTTTCTTGCAGATCTGATAATGAAAACAAACCAAAGAGATTCAAACATTTATATCTGGGGGTTTTTTTCCTCACAAAAAAAACCAAACCAAAAAAAAACAGATATGTTGACTTATTGTTGAATTAATAGTTTAGTCAGGTGTTATTTCTATTATTTTATTATCATAACAGTTATTACTATTTATTAATGAGTACAGAAATTGTGCTCTGCTGTGGACAATAATCCCTGCTAAATTCAGTGTTTCTTTTGCATTTTGCAGACTGTGTTAAATTCACCTTCTTGGTGGAGTCATATTTTAAGACTTTCCTGAATGTGGACATGATCTGCGTCCTGTAGTCCTCAATATTTTCAGCCTCTGTAAGAAGAAAAGCTTTCCTCAGCAGCTTTGGTGATGGCAGCTCTCTCCTTAGTGGTGGAAGCTTAAATTGTTGGCACAATTTTCCTGAAAGCAGAAAAAATAGACACACGGACGCAGACAGACTTCATTATTGATGGTAAAATTTTTTTTTTTTTTTTTTTTAAATGAGAAAAGAAAATGTATGCACATCCATAGAAACTTTAGGCAGGTGCTCAATCAGATAAAGCACTTCAAAAATAAACAAAAATCAGCACACTGCCACTGTAGCTCCCAAAGATCAATTTATTAAAATAGACAATGTTTCGACCCAAAAGGTCTTCGTCAGGCAAAGCAACATCAAATAAAAAAAAAAAAAACAATAAAAAAACTCAATTATTGAGATTCGAGTTTGTTGTTTTTTGTTGTTGTTTTTTTCTGATTAGGTAATCATCAATTAGTTTACTAATGAGGTCAAGTGTGATTGATCATAATTATATAAACTGTATCTTTCTGTGCTTGTTGCTTTGCCTAATGAAGACCTTTTTGGTCAAAGTGTTTATTGTCTGTCTATTACTGTCTATTTTAATAAATTGATCTTTGGGATTTGGCCAGTGTGCCGAATTTTGTTTATTTATGTATTTATTTTTAAAAACCTCAGAGAGTGGATGGGGGTTATTTTTTTGTTCCTATTACAGTAAGGGCTCCTGCTGTGTTTCTGTCCGATGGAAATCTGCACTCATATGTATGTTAGTCTTTGCCTAAACACTTAACTAAACCAGGGGTTTTCAAACCTGTCCTGAAGGACCCCCAGCCCTGCTCATTTTGTATGTCGCCCTTATTTGACACACCCACTTCAGGTCTTGCAGTCTCTACTAATGAGCTGATGAGTTGAATCAGGTGTGTTAGATGAGGGAGACACAAAATGTGCAGGGCTAGGGGTCTTCCAGGACAGGGTTGAAAACCCCTGAACTAAACAATTAACTCTGACTTACTTGTGATCTTGCCAGGTTTTCTGTACTGGCTGAGGAGGGTGGTGTACAAGTCCTTTCGGTGCAGGTACTCCTCACAGTGGCTCTCCAGGACCTGTCTCCACACCTTAGTAATGGTGTTGCGCTCGGTGCAATCCCTCATCAGGTGGATCACCCGTTTGTCCACACCACGCCTAAAATTAAAGTACATACATCTTAGGTATTTTTTCCTAGTGCAATCATTTAGAAATTAAATTATTGTGAAATTATGCAGAGACTCACCGTAATGTTAAGATGGCGGGGAACACAGCTCTGTGAGCTGGACTGAGCTGGTCTATAATGCATGCCTCCCATGAGAGGAAACAGCCAATGGCGTGCTCCTCTGACTCCTTTGCAGCCTTTCTGCATGCATTAAGGCCAGGACCTCAGTCAACATGGAGTACCAGCCAGACATGTGGCAGATCTGTCTGACCGTACTGGAGTAACCACAGCAGTACAGAGAAGCGGTCTGATTGGACCGGGCAGGGCAGTCAGGCCTTGGACAGCGCAGACTGTAACGCCACACTCCAACTGGTCTCCAGAAGAAAACAAGGCTGTGGTAAAAGGAGTCTGCTGAGGGGACTTTCCCTTCCACCACTCCAGGAAATTCTGGAGGATGAAACCACATCCTGTCATCCTTCAGAACTTTCCTCCACCTTGTGTTTCCGTACTTGTCTTTGTAAGACGTTGCCCTCTGGAAAAGTCCCCTCTCTTCATCCTCCTTTAGCCACCCGATGTCTGCTGTGGGAGCCCATAAGGAGCAGACTCCCACATTTTTTGCCAGCCTTCGAAAGTCACCTGGTAGTATAACAAAGACAAAACATTATGTAACAGCCACTGAGTACTTTGACCTAAACATTTTCCTTATCTAACAACCACTGAGACTTAAACAGTTACCTCAGGATGTGCAGCGTCTGCTGCTGAGGTCGCAGTGCCCAGGCATGGCTGAAGTGCTGCACCAGCCACATCAGCACCAGCCACATCAGCACCAGCCACATCTGCTCCAGCCACATTAGCACAAGCCACATCTGCTCCAGCCACATCAGATGTCCTCTGATGTTCGACATCAGGAGCTGATGCAGGAACCTTAAAATGATAAGTGTATTAGTAAAAGCTTTTTTAATTTACCTAAGCATACTTTTGTGTGGCCTCCCTATTTACGCTGCCCCACCAGGAACCAGGGGGGATGTAACAGGTAATTGTAATGTATAAACTATGGACTTACAGCTGACGGTGGAGTAGTAGCGTCTGTGTGTGGCTTCTGTGGAGGAGCTGGATGGCCCTTTTTTTCTTGAGACTTTTTTTTACTTTTCTTTTTACCTCCTGCATCCCCTGCTGCTAAATGAGGACAATCACACAGGTATGCAAAAGTCAATGTCAAAGCAGCAAGACAACACTTTCATCCTGAAGTGAACTTCAGCCATCATCAGCAAACAACGTCTTTATGTTGTCTTATTAGATACAGATTATGCATTAATACAATTTCAGGCTATGATAACATTAATAATTCAAGACATTACTAAACTGATATACCTTGTCTTTCAAAGGAGGCGAGAGCTTCCGCCAGCAGAGCATCATCCGTCCAACCGGCATCATCTTTGGGTCCTGATGAGCTAGAGCTGGCAGCCGCTGAGGGAGGGGCCCTGTCCTGTGGAGGGTTCTGTGAAGTACAGGTAAATTTCAGCCTTGGAGTTTGTAATAACTGTTGCACCGTGATTTTTACTAAGGGCACCTTAAACCTACCTCTTTGTCAAGAATTTATCGCCTGAAGCGCTTCAGTGACTTGGTGGTGATGTCCTCCTCCTTCATCACCAGCCACTGCTGCGCAGAGCAGTACGCCTCCTGAGCCATTTTTCGTTTGTGGTCCGTCCCTGCTTGCGGGTCAGCCTGAAGGGCCTTGTGCAGGCTGTACCACTGCCACATCTCCAAGAAGGTGAAGGACCTGAAGCGGCCCTGCCCATAAATGGCCCTGTCCACATTGATCTCGAGGTGGAAGGAGACCTGTGGAAGCAGCTGCACATACCGCAGCAGGAGGTCCTTCACCCAGTCAACTTGGCTTCCTTTTTTGTTGGCATGGCGGCTTTCCTTGATGTGGAGATCAAGGAGACTAAAATATCACATAAGATAATTAGTTTATGAAAAAACTAATTATGAAAATTTTGATTCTGTTTAGTGCAACATACTTAATACTTAATGTAGCCAACATCATTCTCCACCAGCCATTTAAAACTTTGGCCGTTGTATTTGCCAAATGTTATATTTAGCTGGCCAAGGTACTGCACCTCTGATGGTGTCGAGGTAACAGCCCGACATCTCTTTTTGGCTGAAGACAGAAATTGTAATGACTTTAATGACAAGCACAAAACATTCTATGCTGCTGTGTAAACATAGGGTGGAAACACATCAACAGCTCAAGTGCCAAGATATTCCTCACACAGACCTTCCTCACAAGCTGCCCTTTTATCTAGGACCGTGTTCTTCTCATAGCAGGTGTTACGAGAAGCCAGTGACTTGGCTTCCTTAGATGCCTTAAGAAGGCATTGTTGCCTATTTTGTGGCACACTTGTGTCCACAATCTGCAAATTTGGCAACAGTGGGTCCATGTTAAACCTGTAGGAAACAGTCTGTTATAATCATCATAATGATACACACAGAGGGAAAAAATATTCTTACCATGACAAATACAGGAGATCATGATGAAGTTAGCAATTATACAGTGGGGGAAATTGAACATGTCCACAAACAAAGGCTTATTTGCTTAGTATTAAATAAATTTCAGCTAGTCTGTTCAATACTTTTTCCCTGTTTCCTTTCCACTTTATTACACATAACTTACACATTTATGGACTGTAATGTTTTTATTTCTTTATATGTGTATATTTCTTGAGTAAATACCAAAGTCTGGTGAAATTTGAAAATATATCGAAGAAAAAAGCATTGACAATACAATTATTTCCCCTACAGGTACATTATTTTACACAAGGTGATCTATAGACATTTGGTCATAGTGATAATAATAAAAAAAAAAAAAAAATCTAAGCCTAAAATTGAAAAGAACTTTGATCTGGAGTAAGGGTGTAAGGGAGTAAGGCCTCCCTACTGAAAATTAACCAGGGTTTTATTATAGTAAAAGTGTAGTAACCATGTTTTATTATAGTAAAAGTGTAGTAACCATGGTTAATTTGCTGTTACCACGGTTTAACTATATTATATGAACTATATTTTTATGAACTATATTTTTCATTATTATTTGTAGAAAGTATGGTCAGTATGGCTCATTTTCATAAGGCCCGTCAATGAATGCAACAGTCATAATAGTACTAGCTGACGCTTTTCATTCATTCTCATTCGGACAACTTACGGAATAAAATCAATAAAAATATATGTATTTATAACTTTGTGTGAATATTATAATACATCAGTCTTACCACAAACGCTGAATGACAGATCGTCAAAGATGCTCTTTTGGCAGTATATTTGCATATATTTGCGTGGGAAAGATGATCTTTTGACAAGAGCGTAGTACATTTGCATATGTTTGCGTAGCCACTTTTTAGCGCACCCGATTGGCCGAAAGTCTACAGTTACCGTAGACAATGTAGACTTTCGGCCAATCGGAAGCCCGAACTGTCTACTGCGTTCGTGCTCTCCCCTGGACATACTGGTTGAAAGCAGATTAGGTGGTGCTGAGAGAACCTGCAGTTTTTAACAGTCATAGCATTGTCTGTGTCTCCGTACGCGTTTGCACGCCTCTTTTTGGAATCATGTGTTTCATGTGCTCACCTAGTTTTGTAAAGTTTTCATTTAGGGACGATGGTAGGTTGCAACAAAAAGAGATTTATTAACATAAATAAGAAAATATATAAAACAAGAAATCAACAAACCACACGCAATTTCTGTCAGACACATGAATAATCAAACATCAGACAGAACCAAATTTAAATTAATAACAAAATCAAAATAAACAAACAAAGACCAAAATCAAAACCAAAGCACCCAGGAGCAAGCAACACACCATGCCAAACAAAGCCACTTGAACAAAACAAAGTTCACTTGATGAGTCTCCCAGCCACACCCACTGGCCGGCCGTAGCAAGAAGAACGAGAGACTCGTCACACTATCCAAATGTTAAAGATGTGGCTCCGGGATGTGATGGCCTTCCAGGCGCTTTTTATGAGGTGGTTTTTCCGTGGGTAGGAAAGGAATTGATGGGAGTGTACCAGGAATGCTTAAGAAGGGGAGAGCTGTTTGAAATGATGAGAACTGGGTTGGTAACATTATTGTATAAGAAAGGGGAGAAGGAAGAGTAAGGGAATTTAGGTCGTTTATGGAAAAAATCCCATTCACATATGTTGCCATTGTACGCGTAGGCTGTCGGTGGTAGCGATGCAACAAATGTACGCCCATTTCCTTCTTAAATGAGCGGTGAAGTGGACACTTTTCCCTTACCCGTCGTTTAGGCTGGAAGGGGACAGATAGGCCGTTTGTGGAAATTTAGGCTGGAATTGGACAGATAGGCCGTTCGTGTATGGGGTGCGACTGCTAGGGGGCGATGTGGAGTGTCCACAAACGGCGGTCCACGGCGTGCGTAATAGGCCGTTCGGACACCCCCGAGCAAGGGCACTTCCCTAGGGAGCGTAAGGCCACTGAACGCAGACTGCCCGTGAGATCTCAAAACCGAACTAAACCGGCCGTCAGTGAAATCTCGTGAATGAACAAAACCGGCCGGCTTTGTATTCTCGTAAATAGAACCAAGACCGGCCGTCTTTGAAATCTCATGACAGAACAGAGCAGACAGCCACTGAACGCCGACCGCCCGTGAGATCTTGGAACCGAACTACACAGGCCGTCAGTGAAATCTTGTGAAAGAAAAAAACTGGCTGCCTTTGCAATCTCGTAAAGAGAACCAAGACCGGCCGTATTTGAAATCTCATGACAGAACAGAGCCAACAGCCACTGAATGCCGACCGCCCGTGAGATCTCGTAACCAAACTAAACCGGTCGCCTTTGCAATCTCGTAAAGTGAACCATATTTGAGAACCATGGCCGTCTTTGAAATATCATGACAGAACATAGCTGACAGCCACTGAACACCGACCGCCCGTGAGATCTCGTAACTGAACTAAACCGGCCATCAGTGAAATCTCGTGAAGGAACAAAACTGGCCGCCTTTGCAATCTCGTAAAGAGAACCAAGAACAGCCGTCTTTGAAATCTCATGACAGAACAGAGCCTACAGCCACTGAACGCGACCGCCCGTGAGATCTCGTAACCGAACTAAACCGGCCGTCAGAGAAATCTCGTGAAGAAACAAAACCGGCCGCCTTTGCAATCTCGTAAAGAGAACCATCTTTGATAACCATGGCCGTCTTTGAAATCTTATGACAGAACAGAGCCGACAGCCACTGAATGCCGACCGCCCGTTAGATCTCGTAACCGAAATAAACCGGTCGTCAGTGAAATCTCGTGAAGGAACAAAACTGGCCGCATTTGCAATCTCGTAAAGAGAACCAAGGACCAAGACCGGCCGTCTTTGAAATCTCATGACAGAACAGAGCCTGTAGCACTAAACGCCGACCGCCCGTTAGATCTCGTAACCGAAATAAACCGGTCGTCAGTGAAATCTCATGAAGGAACAAAACCGGCCGCCTTTGCAATCTCGTAAAGAGAACCAAGACCGGCCGTCTTTGAAATCTCGTGACAGAAAATAACCAACAGCCACTGAACGGCGACCGCCTGTGAGATCTCGTAACTGAACTAAACTGGCCGTCAGTGAAATCTCATGAAGGAACAGAGCCGACAGCCACTGAACGCCGACCGCCCGTGAGATTTTGTAGCCGAACTAAACCGGTCGTCAGTGAAATCTCGTGAAGGAACAAATCCGGCAGCCTTTGCAATCTCGTAAAGAGAACCAAGACCGGCCGTCTTTGAAATCTCATGACAGAACAGAGCCGACAGCCACTGAATGCCGAACGCCAGTGGGATCTCGTAACCGAACTAAACCGGTCGTCAGTGAAATCTCGTGAAGGAACAAAACCGGCCGCCTTTGCAATCTCGTAAAGAGAACCAAGGACCAAGACCGGCCATCTTTGAAAATCTCATGACAGAACAGAGCCGACAGCCACTAAACGCCGATCTCCCATGAGATCTTGTAACCGAACTAAACCGGCAGTCAGTGAAATCTCATGAAGGAACAAAACCGGCCGCCTTTGCAATCTCATAAAGAGAACCAAGACCAGCCGTCTTTGAAATCTCATGACAGAACAGAGCCGACAGCCACTGAACGCCGACCGCCCGTGAGATATCGTAACCGAACTAAACTGTCATTGAAATCTCGTGAAGGAACAAAACCGGCCGGCTTTGCAATCTCGTAAAGAGAACCATGGACCAGCCGTCTTTGAAATCTCATGACAGAACAGATCCGACAGCCACTGAACGCCGACCACCCGTGAGTTCTCGTGAAGGAACAAAACCTGCCGCCTTTGCAATCTCATAAAGAGAACCATGACCAGCCGTCTTTGAAATCTCATGACAGAACAGAGCCGACAGCCACCGAACGCCGACTGTCCGTGAGATCTCGTAACCGAACTAAACCGGCCGTCAGTGAAATGTCATGAAGGAACAAAACCGGTCGCCTTTGCAATCTCGTAAAGAAAACCAAGGACCAAGACCGGCCGTCTTTGAAATCTCATGACAGAACAGAGCTGACAGCCACTGAACGCCGACCGCCCGTGAGTTCTCATGAAGGAACAAAACCTGCCGCCTTTGCAATCTCGTAAAGAGAACCATGACCAGCCGTCTTTGAAATCTCATGACAGAACAGAGCTGACAGCCACTGAGCTCCGACCGCCCATGAGAATTTGTAACTGAACTAAACCGACAGTGAAATCTTGTGAAGGAACAAAACCGGCCGCCTTTGCAATCTCGTAAAGAAAACCAAGGACCAAGACCGGCCGTCTTTGAAATCTCATGACAGAACAGAGCTGACAGCCACTGAGCTCCGACCGCCCGTGAGAATTTGTAACTGAACTAAACCGACAGTGAAATCTTGTGAAGGAACAAAACCGGCCTCCTTTGCAATCTCGTAAAGAAAACCAAGGACCAAGACCAGCCGTCTTTGAAATCTCATGACAGAACAGAGCCGTCAGCCACTGAACACCGACCGCCCGTGAGATCTCATAACCGAACTAAACCGCCGGCCTTTGCAATCTCGTAAAGAGAATTATCTTTGAGAACCCTGGCCGTCTTTGAAATCTCATGACAGAAAAGAACCGACAACCACTGAACGGCGACCGCCCATGAGATCTTGTAACCGAACTAAACCGTCAGTGAAATCTCGTGAAGGAACAAAACCGGCCGGCTTTGCAATCTCGTAAAGAGAACCATGGACCAGCCGTCTTTGAAATCTCATGACAGAACAGATCCGACAGCCACTGAACGCCGACCACCCGTGAGTTCTCGTGAAGGAACAAAACCTGCCGCCTTTGCAATCTCATAAAGAGAACCATGACCAGCCGTCTTTGAAATCTCATGACAGAACAGAGCCGACAGCCACCGAACGCCGACTGTCCGTGAGATCTCGTAACTGAACTAAACCGGCCGTCAGTGAAATGTCATGAAGGAACAAAACCGGTCGCCTTTGCAATCTCGTAAAGAAAACCAAGGACCAAGACCGGCCGTCTTTGAAATCTCATGACAGAACAGAGCTGACAGCCACTGAACGCCGACCGCCCGTGAGTTCTCATGAAGGAACAAAACCTGCCGCCTTTGCAATCTCGTAAAGAGAACCATGACCAGCCGTCTTTGAAATCTCATGACAGAACAGAGCTGACAGCCACTGAGCTCCGACCGCCCATGAGAATTTGTAACTGAACTAAACCGTCAGTGAAATCTTGTGAAGTAACAAAACCGGCCGGCTTTGCAATCTCGTAAAGAGAACCAAGACCAGCCGTCTTTGAAATCTCATGACAGAACAGAGCCGACAGCCACTGAACGGCGACCACCCGTGAGTTCTCGTGAAGGAACAAAACCGGCCGCCTTTGCAATCTCGTAAAGAGAACCAAGACCGGCCGTCTTTGAAATCTCATGACAGAACAGAGCCGACAGCCACTGAACGGCGACCGCCCGTGAGATCTCGTGACCGAACTAAACCGGCCGTCAGTGAAATCTTGTGAAGTAACAAAACCGGCCGGCTTTGCAATCTCGTAAAGAGAACCAAGACCGGCCGTCTTTGAAATCTCATGACAGAACAGAGCCGACAGCCACTGAACGGCGACCGCCCGTGAGATCTCGTGACCGAACTAAACCGGCCGTCAGTGAAATCTTGTGAAGTAACAAAACTGGCCGCCTTTGCAATCTCGTAAAAGACAACCATCTTTGAGAACCATGGCCGTCTTTGAAATCTCATGACAGAACAGAGCCGACAGCCACTGAATGCTGACCGCCCGTGAGATCTCGTAACCGAACTAAACCAGCCGTCAGTGAAATCTCATGAAGGAACAAAACCAGCCGCCTTTGCAATCTCGTAAAGAGAACCAAGACCAGCCGTCTTTGAAATCTCATAAAGAGAACCAAGAAACAAGACCAGCCGTCTTTGAAATTTCATGGCAGAACAGAGCCGAAGGCCACTGAACGCCGACCGCCCGTGAGATCTCGTGAAGGAGCAAAATCGGCCGCCTTTGCGATCTCGTAAAGAGAACCAAGACCGGCCGTCTTTGAAATCTCATAAAGAGAACCAAGAAACAAGACCGGCCGTCTTTGAAATCTCATAGCAGAACAGAGCCGACAGCCACTGAACGCCGACCGCCCGTGAGATCTCGTGAAGGAACAAAACCTGCCGCCTTTGCTATCTCCTAAAGAGAACCATGACCGGCCGTCTTTGAAATATCATGACAGAACAGAGCCGACAGCCACTGAACGCCGACCGCCCGTGAGATTGCGTAACTGAACTAAACCGTCAGTGAAATCTCGTGAAGGAACAAAACCGGCCAGCTTTGCAATCTCGTAAAGAAAACCAAAACCGGCCGTCTTTGAAATCTCATGACAGAACAGAGCCGACAGCCACTGAACGCCGACCGCCCATGAGATCTCGTAACCAAACTAAACCAGTCGCCTCTGCAATCTCGTAAAGAGAACCAAGGACCAAGACCGGCCGTCTTTCAAATCTCATGACAGAACAGAGCCAACAGCCCGTAAGATCTCATAACCGAACTAAACCGTCCATCAGTGAAATCTCATGAAGGAACAGAACTGCCCGCCTTTGCAATCTCGTAAAGACAAACCAAGACTGGCCGTCTTTGAAATCTCATGACAGAACAGAGCCGACAGCCACTAAACGCCGACCTCCCGTGAGATCTCATAACCGAACTAAACCGGTCGTCAGTGAAATCTCGTGAAGGAACAAAACCGGCCGCCTTTGCAATCTCATAAAGAGAACCGAGGACCAAGACCGGCCGTCTTTGAAATCTCATGACAGAACAGAGTCTGCAGCCACTAAACGCCGACCGCCCGTGAGATCTCGTATTCGAACTATACCGGCCGTCAGTGAAATCTCGTGAAGTAACAAAAACTGGCCGCCATTGCAATCTCGTAAAGAGAACCAACTTTGAGAACCATGGCTGTCTTTGAAATCCCATGACAGAACAGAACCGACAGCCACTGAGCAGCGACCGCCCTTGAGATATTGTAACCAAACTAAACCAGCCGTCAGTAAAATCTCATGAAGGAACAAAACCGGCCTCCTTTGCATTCTCGTAAAGAGAACCAAGACCACAGGTTTAGTAAAAGCCATTTCCCTAAAAACCAAATAAAAATCTTTTACTTTACATTCAAAAAACACCTTATTTTCACCATTTTTCTTTTTAAAATACAGTTCAGGCATACCTCCCTTCTCATCCTTTTCATTTTTTTCAATCCTTTCCACCCATTCTTTTGGTATTGCTTTCTTTAATTCATCAAACTGTTTTATCAGTGTTCCTTTTCTCACATTCCTTTCTCTTTCAAATATTGCGTCCACAATTGCTTGTATTGGAAGATAACCATTTATTACTTCATACAAGACGTCTTTAACTTGTCTTATTCCTCCATCTCACCATTTTTTATAATAAATTACATTTCCCTCATTTGTGATATTCTGGTTTAAAAACAAAGGTTGTTCTAACAATTGGATTCTTCCTTTTGGTAAAATCAATACATTATCTAGAAAATTCGACCAGGCTTCTAAAGCTTCTTCATAAAATTTTGGTAAACCCATCAACATATCTTTTTTTGTTTTCATCCACAGTACATTCCATCCCATGTTAAAATTACTACATTTCTTTAAAAAATATTCCATTGCGTTTTTCAACATTGCTTTTCTCTTTACGTCTATAAAACTTTTCACCAATTTAACTCTTAATGTTTTCATCCTTAACAATGGATCTAAGAGCCCAAGTCCTCCCACTTCAGTTCTTCCAATAAGCGTATCATATGCGATTTTTGCTCTTCCCTTTCCCCATAAAAAAATCTAAAACACTTCCTTTTATTCTTGTAAAATACCCATGAGGCAATGGGGTTACACTCAGCACATACCAAATCTTAGAAAGCATTAACGCATTTATCACTAATACCTTTCCCTTTAATGTTAAATTTCTTAATTTCCAAAACCTCAGTATTTTTTCAATTCCTTTTAAAGTTCCCTCCCAATTAAAAACATCAGCTTTATTAAAATCCATACCCACCCAAATTCCTAAAATTTTTATATGTTCTTCTTCTTTAAAATGTATGTGCTGAGGTAATGTTTCCACATTCCCAATTCTCATACACACACATTTTTTTCAATGTTCACCTTTGTTCCGGACCCTTTACAATATTTCTCCAAAATCCCCATTGCTTTCATAACACTCTGAACGTCTTCAACCAACAAGGTCGTGTCATCTGCATATTGATAGATTGGCTCCTGTATAGTACTTCCCTCTATTCTTATGCCCTTTATCTCACTGTCCACTTTTATTGCTAATCCCAGAGGCTCCGCTACTAGAGAGTAAAGTAAGGCAGATAATGGACATCCTTGTCTTATAGACCTCGTTGGTTGAAAGCATTCTGATAAAAACCCATTGCATTTAATACACGTATCCACTTTCTAAAATTTTCCCCAAATCCAAACTCTTTAATAACGTTAAATAAATATTCATGTTTCACTCTATCAAATGCTTTCTCCAAATCCAAACTAATTAAATATCCCTTCTTATATTTCTCCTTCATATAAAACATTGTATCTCTTATACTTTGAACTATATCTAATATATCTTTCCCTTGTACTCCATATGCCTGAGTGGTGCTTATGATTTTAGGTAAAACCTTTCTTAATCTATTTGCTAAAACCTTTGCTAAAATTTTAAAATCTGTATTTAGCATTGTTAAAGGCCTGTAATTCTTAAGATCGTTAGGATTTCCTCTTTTTTTATAAATCATTTTAATCATTCCTATCTTCATTCTTTCACTTAATTCTTCTTTTTTAAAAATCTCATCATATACTTCTTTTAAAACCGGGACTAGTATTTCTCTAAAATTCTTATAAAACTCATTTGTTAAACCATCTATACCTGGGCTCTTCCCCATAGTTAATTGCCTTATTGCTTTGTCAATTTCCTCTTCCGTTATCTCTGCATCACATAAAACCTTATCTTCCACAGAAGCCTTTATTTTTAGTGAAGTTAATAAACGTAATTTCGGGAGGAGTACACCCATCTAATCTTCCAATTAATACCAAGGTATAAAACCAGCATCTTACCTCTTCCTGTTGTTAGTTCTTTCAGCATCCCTCCTCCTCCCCTTCTCCTCCTTTTTGTACAGTTTTGCCTGTTACAGGGGGGCAATCAGAGCTCGAGTAGAATATCCTCTCCGAGCCCCTCTATAGCAGACAGCAAGCCAAATCTGTTTACCACTTACGCTAAGATTATATGGGCACACGAACTCATGAATTTGATTTAAAGAAAACTCTTCTTCTGCTTTATCAATCCCCTGTCCCTTAAACATGTCTTTATAAAAATTCTTAACTACCAATAAGATCTCTTCTGTTCCTTGTTTTATCTCTTCATTTGTATCTAACACCTCCTTCATTAAATCTGCTCTGTCTGTTTTTCTCTAAATTAAAAAAGAATTTTGTGCTTCTTTCCCCCTCCACAACATATTTTGCTTTACTTCTAATGATAGCCCCCTTACATTTTTCATCTTCCATTTCTGTTAATTGTTCTTGTAGATTTAAAATTTTGCCTAGTTCTTCTTCCTTTTGATTTTCCTCCTGTCTTTTTTCTTCTTCTTCTTCCAGCTCTTTCCTTATCTCAGTTACCTTACTATTTTTAACTTTTTTTTTTTTAACATTTTACAAAATTGTATTGAAAAACTCTTTATATCCAATTTCACATTGTCCAACCATATTCTTTTCTCTTCTGTGTACATCCTATTCAGTTTACTAACTTCTAATATCTGTTTAATTCTTTCTTTGTAAGATTCTTCTTTTAAAATTGCTGCATTTAAAACCCATACCCCTGGTCCTCTTTCCACTCTTATAAAATCTAATTTCACACATAAAAAGAAATGATCACTAAAACCTACTTCTTTATAAAATACATTTTTGATATTTCCCTCCATTTCCCCATTACATAAAACATAATCAATCCTACTTTGCTTTATCTTATACATTACCACTTGCATTCTTGAAAATTTATTTCAAGTGTGAGACTGAGCCATTTTGATAAATATTAGAAACTCATGGGGGGGGGGGCAGAATTGACGGCACATATCGGCATCAGTTTAAATTGCCTTTTTGCCATTTATTATGATATGAAATATGTTGACAGGAAGCAAAATTTGAGAGAGAAGGCATATGGGATCTAACACCTCTCAGAATGAACTACCACTTTAATAAAGGACGTAAAAAGCGGGGTCGTGCATCCGGTGAGCTCTAAACACCTCTCAGAATGAACTACCACATTAATGAAGGACGTAAAAAGAGGGGTAGCGCATCCTGTGAGCTCTAAACACCTCTCAGAATGAGCTACCACCTTAATAAAGGATGTAAAAACCTCAATAAATGATGTAAAAATAGTGGTAGCACATCCTGTCAGCTCTAAACACCTCTAAGAATGAACTACCACTTTAATAAAGGACGTAAAAACCTCAATACAGGATGTAAAAAGAGTGTTAGCATATCTCGTCAGCTCTAAACACCTCTCAGAATGAACTACCACCTTAATAAAGGATGTAAAAACCTCAATAAATGATGTAAAAATAGTGGTAGCACATCCTGTCAGCTCTAAACACCTCTAAGAATGAACTACCACTTTAATAAAGGATGTAAAAACCTCACTACAGGATGTAAAAAGAGTGGTAGCATATATTCTCAGCTCTAAACACATCTCAGAATGAACTACCACCTTAATAAAGGACGTAAAAAGAGGAGTAGCGCATCCTGTGAGCTCTAAACACCTCTCAGAATTAACTACCACCTTAATACAAGGATGTAAAAACCTCAATAAAGGATTTAAAAGTAGTGGTAGCGCATCCTGTCAGCTCTAAACACCTCTCAGAATGAACTACCACCTTAATAAAGGATGTAAAAACCTCAATAAAAGATGTAAAAATAGTGGTAGCATATCTTGTTGTCACGTGTATGTTCTGTTTACCTCCGTTCTGTCATGTCTGCACCTGTCCTCGACGTTAGTCCCTGATTAGTTTATCTTCCTCCACCTGTTCCTGTTTAGTTCCCTCATTTACCCTTGTATTTATACTGCCCGTTCCATTCAGTCCTTGTCAGTCATTGTTGGTGTAACTTCAGTCATTGTTGGTGTAACCTGTTCTTATGTGTATAACCAGTAAACGCTATTCTATCGTATCCTGTGTGCATCATCTTCCTTCATGGACCCTGCGTTACAGAATGACTGACCCTCAAATTGAGTAAACAAGAAAGGAATTAAAATGGACTCATCAGCACTGCGTCTACTTCTCCTCCCGGAGAGCAGGCCTTACTTGGAGTACTTGGCTTGGATGCTCGAGAACAGCGGCCTCTTTCCCTCAGCCAGCGAGCCCGAGGTGCTCACCGAGGTCGTTACAGAGCTGGAGAACATCAAAGCCCCGGAGATGACGCAAGCGGGTCAGTCCACCGCAGAGCCAAGAGCGGACCTGGACCTTATAGACCTGTGGTCCACGGATCCTTTTCCCACCCAAGTCCCCACCCTTGAATCCTCCTCGTCTTCGCCGGCCCCGTCCGGCTATTTGGATGCTCTGGTCCCGTCCGGAAATCTTCTTCAGCCTGTATCCCTGCCTGACTTCCTGATCCTGTCTCCATCACTGGTCACGACCAGCCCCCTGGATCTGCTGGAACCACTGGTATCGTCAAGTTCCTCGGCTCTGCCCCCGCCGCTCACTCCGTGCGGCTCATCTTCCTCGCCTCGGGCTTCACCTCCACCAGCTCGGCTTGAGGCCGAGTCCCCGCCTCCACTTCGGGCCTCCAGGCCCACGTCTCCACCTCGACCTGTCAGCCCGTCACCATCGCCTCGGCTCACCGCTCCCTCATCGCCTCTGCAGCCCGTCTGTCCGGATGCTCCGCTGGGCTCACTCGCCACTCCAGGTCGGCCTCCGGCGGTCGACGCCCAGCTTCCGCTACGGACTTCCAGGGTTCCAGCTGCGCCTGAACCCTGCACCCCTACAGCGTCATCGGGCTCCTCCCTTCCTCCGACCTCCCCGTCGTGCTTGCTCGCCCCATCGTCGCCCCGAGTCCCCGTCGTCGCCCCGGTCCCGCGAGTCAGCAGCTCAGCGCCAGGCTTCCAGGCCTGCAATGTCACCTAGGTCTGTCAGCCACTATGTTCCGCCGGCGCCTCCACTCACCATGGTTCCGCCTCCGCCGATCGGTCCCAGGGTTCCGTCCGCTGCTGCAGTCAGGACTCCACCCTGGCTCCTCCCACCATCAACTCCACCATGGTGCCCATGGCCAACTCCTCTAGACTCCTGTCCGTCACCAGCTCCACACCCTCCACCGAAGCCTCCGCCCTCTCTCCTCTTCATAGACTTTCTTTGTTACGGCGCGAGGACGCGCCTTTCCAAGGGGGGCATAATGTCACGTGTATGTTCTGTTTACCTCCGTTCTGTCATGTCTGCACCTGTCCTCGTTAGTCCCTGATTAGTTTATCTTCCTCCACCTGTTCCTGTTTAGTTCCCTCATTTACCCTTGTATTTATTCTGCCCGTTCCATTCAGTCCTTGTCAGTCATTGTTGGTGTAACTTCAGTCATTGTTGGTGTAACCTGTTCTTATGTGTATAACCAGTAGCGTATAGAGTAGCGCATCCTGTGAGCTCTAAACACCTCTCAGAATGAACTACCACCTTGATAAAGGACGGAAAAAGAGGAGTAGCGCATCCTGTGAGCTCTAAACAACTACCACCTTAATAAAAGGATGTAAAAACCTCAATAAAGGATGTAAAAATAGTGGTAGTGCATTCTGTCAGCTCTAAACACCTCTCAGAATGAACTACCACCTTGATAAAGGATGGAAAAAGAGGAGTAGCGCATCCTGTGAGCTCTAAACAACTACCACCTTAATAAAGGATGTAAAAAGAGGAGTAGCGCATCCTGTGAGCTCTAAACACCTCTCAGAATGAACTACCACGTTAATAAAGGACGTAAAAAGAGGGGTTGCGCATCCTGTCAGCTGGAAACACCTCTCAGAATGAACTACCACCTTAATAAAAGGATGTAAAAACCTCAATAAAGGAAGTAAAAATAGTGGTAGCGCATCCTGTCAGCTCTAAACACCTCTCAGAATGAACTACCACCTTGATAAAGGATGGAAAAAGAGGAGTAGCGCATCCTGTGAGCTCTAAACAACTACCACCTTAATAAAGGATGTAAAAAGAGGAGTAGCGCATCCTGTGAGCTCTAAACACTTCTCAGAATGAACTACCACCTTAATAAAGGATGTAAAAATAGTGGTAGTGCATCCTGTCAGCTCTAAACACCTCTCAGAATGAACTACCACCTTGATAAAGGATGTAAAAATAGTGGTAGTGCATCCTGTCAGCTCTAAACACCTCTCAGAATGAACTACCACCTTGATAAAGGATGGAAAAAGAGGAGTAGCGCATCCTGTGAGCTCTAAACAACTACCACCTTAATAAAGGATGTAAAAAGAGGAGTAGCGCATCCTGTGAGCTCTAAACAGCTCTCAGAATGAACTACCACGTTAATAAAGGACGTAAAAAGAGGGGTTGCGCATCCTGTCAGCTGTAAACACCTCTCAGAATGAACTACCACCTTAATAAAAGGATGTAAAAACCTCAATAAAGGAAGTAAAAATAGTGGTAGCGCATCCTGTCAGCTCTAAACACCTCTCAGAATGAACTACCACCTTAATAAAGGATGGAAAAAGAGGAGTAGCGCATCCTGTGAGCTCTAAACACTTCTCAGAATGAACTACCACCTTAATAAAGGACGTAAAAAGAGTGGTAGCGCATCCTGTCAGCTCTAAACACCTCTCAGAATGAACTACCACTTTAATAAAGGACGTAAAAACCTCAATAAAGGATGTAAAAAGAGGGGTAGCGCATCCTGTGAGCTCTAAACACCTCTCAGAATGAACTACCACCTCAATAAAGGACGTAAAAACCTCAATAAAGGATGTAAAAAGAGTGGTAGCATATCCTGTGGGCTCTAAACACCTCTCAGAATGAACTACCACCTTAATAAAGGACGTATAAAGAGGGGTAGCGCATCCAGTGAGCTCTAAACACCTCTAAGAATGAACAACAAGCTTAATAAAGGATGTAAAAAGAGGGGTAGCACAACCTGTGAGCTCTAAACACCTCTCAGAATGAACTACCACCTTAATAAAGGATGTAAAAAAAGGAGTAGCACATCCTGTCAGCTCTAAACACCTCTCAGAATGAACTACCACTTTAATAAAGGACGTAAAAACTTCAATAAAGGATGTAAAAAGAGTGGTAGCACATCCTGTGAGCTCTAAACACCTCTCAGAATGAACTACCACCTTAATAAAGGACGTAAAAAGAGTGGTAGCGCATCCTGTCAGCTCTAAACACCTCTCAGAATGAACTACCACTTTAATAAAGGACGTAAAAACTTCAATAAAGGATGTAAAAAGAGTGGTAGCACATCCTGTGAGCTCTAAACACCTCTCAGAATGAACTACCACCTTAATAAAGGATGTAAAAAGAGGGGTAGCGCATCCAGTGAGCTCTAAACACCTCTCAGCATGAACAACAAGCTTAATAAAGGATGTAAAAAGAGGGGTAGCGCAACCTGTGAGCTCTAAACACCTCTCAGAATTAACTACCACCTTAATAAAGGACGTAAAAACCTCAATAAAGGATGTAAAAAGAGTGGTAGCACATCCTGAGTGCTCTAAACACCTCTCAGAATGAACTACCACCTTAATAAAGGACGTAAAAATGAACACAGACGAACACAATCCGAGATATATTTAAAAATATCCTTAGTCCTCCAAGGTTTATAACGGTTGTGAATGGTAGGCCAAATTCCGAAGACAGAAAAAATGCATCCATCCATAAAAAAAATGAATCCATACAGCTCAGGAGGGTTAATAAAGGCCTTTTGAAGCGAAGGGATGCGTTTTTGTAAGAAAAATATCCATATTTAAAACTTTATATATTCAAGTAACGAGCTTCCGGCGGATGACCGTACGCATACTGTGCACGTCAATTTGGGCGGAAGAGCAACCTTTGACCTGACGCGATGACGCAATGACGCACGCAGAGGCGCAGAGGAGAGAGCAAAACAAAACACTGGTCACGAATTATAAGTTTAAAATGAGAAATTTTAAAGAGAAATGTCGGAGGATTTCGATATAAGAGAAGAGGAGCTTGAGTTTGTTGATTTGTTTGAACCGTCAGAGGCGTCTAAGCTTATGATACTCCTACATCCTGCGTCATACAGGATTATACAGGATTACTCATTCTGCGTGCGGTCTTTCGCCGGAAGCTAGTTGTTTGAATATATAAAGTTTTAAATATGGATATTTTTCTTACAAAAACGCATCCCTTCGCTTCAAAAGGCCTTTATTAACCCTCAGGAGTCGTATGGATTCTTTTTTTTATGGATGGATGCATTTTTTCTGTCTTCAGAATTTGGCCTACCATTCACAACCATTATAAACCTTGGAGGACTAAGGATATTTTTAAATATATCTCGGATTGTGTTCGTCTGAAAGAAGATAGTCATATACACCTAAGATGGCTTGAGGGTGAGTAAATCATGGAATAACTTTCATTTTTGGGTGAACTATCCCTTTAAGAGTTGACTTTTATTAGAGCCCTGACCGATTATCACTACTTCAGGTTTATCAGTATTTAATTGCATAAAATTACAAGCCATTCAATTTTTTTTATTTTTTATTTTTTTTTTTTTAAATCTGCTAAGCATACTTAGATTGCAGTGATAAATATAACTATAATCTATAGTCTTCTATAAATCATCTGCATAGCAGTGAAAATTTATATGATGTTTCTGGAGTAGGCCTACAAATCGAAAAGGTATAAATTTGAAAACAAAATTAAATGTATATTACAGGTAGAACTTGAAATGAGGAGCTTATAAAGAATCTTTAAATAATGGTTACTGGGAATATAGACAGACAATGCTTTTTATATTGACTAAATCTGAACAAGTTATTGCAATTCTTTTTACAAACCCTAGATGGCAGTAGTAGGCAAACAAAATATTTTGTCTGTTGCAGTAAATAAAGTTATAAAATAAATATTATGTTCTAAGATTATTATAAAAGTTTTCCTTTTGGTAAATTTAATCATGTCATCTGAGCTTCTTTTAGAACTTTGTCATTTTCCTTTCTCTCTCTTTGTGCAGAACCATGGAAAGCTTTGGAACATCGTTTTACATAGAAAAAGATTTTTTCAGTCTTATGCAAAATACAACTACATTTTCTTTGTTGTATTTCCCACAAAGAATACCAATCTCATCTTACATATTAAACATTGTTAAATGAACATGTTATAGTTTGCCATCACAGTGTGGCAAAAAAAAAATGGAACACCAGTAAAGACAAACATTGACTATTTAATAGCAACATAAATGGGTGAGAGGAGGCATGAGATAGGATGTGTGGTTACTGTAGGACAAATCCATTAAATGTCAACTTTACTACTGATGCGACAGAGACAAAATACACTCAAAAAAACAAAACAAAACAAAACAAAAACATTGGAATAAGATTTCTGTTCTAAAGCTGATGAAGATGAGTAGTTTTTCCTCTGACCTCCAATTTCATGCTTTGCTTGGGGCTGCTGAAGATTTAAGACAGGAAATTAAAGCTTCAGACAGAACCGAGTCAGAACAGAAGGTTGCAGAAGGTAAATGTGCTGGAAGGATGAGTCAGAGGAACAGAAAGCTAAAGCACGGTAAAGGGCTGTGTGCGCTGAGAGTATGGAAGCATGCACAGGGAAACTAGTTAAGGAGTTGGAATGGAAGGCCACAGCCCAACTCATAACTCAAAGTTCATATCCTAAAATATTTTCTTCTTATTGTAAAAGTGGAATAAGGGTTTATTTGAAAGTTAAACAGTGTGTTTGTGTGGGCAGTTATTGATGTGGGTGGTAGACACTTTCGTGTTATGGGAGGAAGTGTTTATTTAAAGTGACATTAAGTTGCACTAGTGTTTGTGCACTCAAACATGCAGAAGCGAATGCTTTGTGGATATTTTTGTCATATGTTTGCTTATATTATGGAGTATTAGAAAAACAGTTAAGTATCAAATTTGACATATTTTGGACTAATCATAATTCTGTCTCATCATTTTGTGCTTGTTCATAGAACACTGAAAAAAAAAGGTATTTAAAGGTTCCCTCATCTTCTGACCAGTGAATTTCCACGCCTTTTCCAGTCATTCAAGATTTTTGATAGATTTTTGATTTTTATATATATTAGTGCTGTCAAATGATTAATCGCGCATCCAAAATAAAGGTTTGTTTTTACATAATATATGTGTGTACTGTGTATAATTATGTATATTTAAATACACATATGTATATATTTAAGAAAAATGTTATATTATATTAAATATTTATATATAATATAAATTATATAAATATATATACAGTATGTAAATGTAAAAATTTCTTGTATGTGTGTGTATTTAAATATAATAATTATACACAGTACACACACATATTATGTAAAAACAAACTTTTATTTTGGATGTGATTAATCGGGCATAACATTATGACCACTGACAGGTGAAGTGAATAACACTGATTATCTCTTCATCACGGCACCTGTTAGTGGGTGGGATATATTAGGCAGCAAGTGAACATTTTGTCCTCAAAGTGGATGTGTTAGAAGCAGGAAAAATGGACAAGCGTAAGGATTTGAGCGAGTTTGACAAGGGCCAAATTGTGATGGCTAGACGACTGGGTCAGAGCATCCCCAAAACTGCAGCTCTTGTGGGGTGTTCCCGGTCTGCAGTGGTCAGTATCTATCAAAAGTGGTCCAAGGAAGGAACAGTGGTGAACCGGCGACAGGGTCACGGGCGGCCAAGGCACGTGGGGAGCGAAGGCTGGCCCGTGTGGTCCGATCCAACAGATGAACTACTGTAGCTCAAATTGCTCAAGAAGTTAAGGCTGATTTTGATAGAAAGGTGTCAGAATACACAGCGCATCGCAGTTATGCACTGTGGAGCTATGCAGCCCCATATGCCAGTCAGGGTGCCATGCTGACTCCTGACCACCGCTGAAAGCAGTGTGATGCTTTGGGCAATGTTCTGCTGGGAAACCTTGGGTCCTGCCATCCATGTGGATGTTACTTTGACACGTACCACCTACCTAAGCATTGTTGCAGACCATGTACACCCTTTCATGGAAACGGTATTCCCTGGTGGCTGTGGCCTCTTTCAGCAGGATAATGCGCCCTGCCACAAAGCAAAAATGGTTCAGGAATGGTTTGAGGAGCACAACAACGAGTTTGAGGTGTTGACTTGTCCTCCAAATTTCCCAGATCTTTTCTGCCCAACTGAAAAACGGTTGACTGTGTTTAGATTTGCCTATAGTCTGTTTGTGAGCCTGATTTAAATACATCAGTTTATGATTGTAAATTAAACAAATGTTAACATGAAAGTGGATTTGCTGTGAGAAATCTAAAACATATCTAAAATAAAACACAATGTAAAATAAAAACAGATACAAACCCTATAGCATGACCAGAGAACACTAGTCACAGATCTGACAAGGAGACCAAACTGCACTCAAAGGTTATGTGTTCTGTAAGCAGAACAAATAAAGCTTTATTTGCATAGTGGGGCCACTGTCCAGACACACACACACACACACACACACAGGAGCACATATTGTTTTTATCAGTGTAGAATCCTCAGGCAAGCCTCACAATGGAACTCCAATAAGCAAAACAGAAAGAAAACATTGTCCAGAACAACCACTTTAAAAGGTAGTGAAGCCAGAAGCCTGTTTGTAATGTGCTGTCATGTAATTATTCTGATGAAAAACATACTCTACCAGTCAACAGATAGGACACACCTCTCATACTGTATTATTACTATTTTCCACATTTTAGAATAATAACAGAAAAACAACACAAATGGAAGTATGGAAATTATGTGAGCAGAAAAATCAAAACTACATTATATTTTAGCCTCTTAAACACAGCCTCCCTTTACCTAGATTACAGCTCTGCTGCATACACTGGGCTTCCCCATCTACTTTTAAACAGTATTGAATGAGTTTCCATATTTGTTGAACACTTGTTGTCTGTTTTTTTAATAAAAAAATATTTACTTAAAATTATATGTATTTTTTGTAAATAAATACATAGATGTTTGTTTGTTTGTTTGAACCATAAAGTCAGTCAAGTGTGTCCAAACCTGTGGCTGGTAGTGTGTGTTTACACAACATAGAACAATTAAAGATCTTTAGTGTCAGCAGAGAGAATGTGTGAAACATTTTATTGTTCTGCGTATGATACATAATGTTCTTTCACCTGCTTCAGCACACACAAACACAGATTACAAGCTATATTAGTGATGATTTCTTAGATGCAATGTTTTTTTTATTTATAAATTTTTTTTTTTTTTTTTTTTTATTACTGGTCCTGCCTCTAAACCCTAACCTAAATCAGAAACCTGTTGACATATTAGATTTGAGGCAAAGCATGAGGAAGTTAAGTCTTATAAATATGAGTATATATATATATATATATATATATATATATATATATATATATTCATTATACATTATATCATTATATAGATTATAGACTGACATTTTGTTTTCAAACTTTCAAAACAAGATTTTGTAAAGCCAACTTTTATTTTCTTGTTAAAAAACACAGTTCTTTCACTTGAATTAATTAATATGAATAGGCTATAATATGAATATAACTTATAGACTTTGAATTTCAGTTCATTTTAATTCTACTTTATTAAATCAGGATTGTATTGTAAATTCACTTGCTACCTCAATTCAGGAATTGTACTTAAATTTAAAAGCCATTCTCAATTCAGTCCTGCAAGTGTAACCTGGCAGTGTTTTCATAGTTGGGGACTTTTCATTAATTAAATTTTTATTTTTGTAGACTGAGCTAATATCTTGTATCCAGGGCTTGACATTAACACCCGCCAACCCGCCAAATGCGGGTAGATTTCAGCTGTGGCGGGTAAGACAGACACTCCCACTAGCCACTTTGGCGGGTTGAATATAATTTCAGCCTACAGCCAAATGAAAGGTAGCCAAGCTGGTCGTATCACAAAATTACAATTCAATCACAATTCTTTATCGATTAACTTGCTGTTGGTGAAGGCGGGATGGGCGGAATCGCGCTGAATGACACACAACAGAAGCGATCTCTCGCGTGCGCGATCTCTCTCTGTCGCGCGCGCGATCAGTTCTCCTTGCGCCTGAATAGTCAAATACACACACAGATGTCAAAATGCCCATCGTGTGGAGTATCTCGCGTGAATACAGTCGGTTATGGCTTAAGTGGACGTAAACAGGTGGGTAAAAACTGGATATGTGTCAGTATATTACGTCCATGCATTCAGCAGCCCAATTAAATACCTGCCTGTCATTAATGTTAATCAAACAACAAAAGATGTTAAATAAATGTATACATGTTAAATAAACCGATGCATCTGAAAAAAAGATTTTTAAAAATGTACTATTTGTAATTTGCTTCTTTGTTCTTTTTATATAGCCTAAAAAGAACTGTACATACCAGCTGATATACAATGTTGATTTGGGTGGTAAATCTGCATTTGTAAGTCTGAAAGGGTTTTATATCTTGTAAATCAAGTAAAATGACTCAAAATCAAATAATTTAAGCATGCCAAAGTCAACTTTAATCATATAAAATGTAATTTCCCAACAGCAAAATTGTGGCCAGTGAAAATGCTGAGTGGCTAGTAACTTTGGAAAACCACTAGCCACAGTGACTGGTGAGCAAAAAAGTTAATGTCAAGCCCTGCTTGTATCTAACAATATCCCTACTCCAATTCGAAACATTTTTGCATTTTACGTTTTCACTTCTATATAGCGTGTTTATTAAGCGTGTCAGTGTGTTATGGCTGGTCACCACAATGTCAGAAATTTCTGGTTTAACTATCTATGTGGGGACATTTTTGCTCCACACACACACACACACACACACACACACACACAGGCTGCACCTCTAGGGGGACTCCCGACTTCAGTGGATAGTAGCAGCGCGTGAAGAAGCATGAAGACGAACGTGACTGTATCAGAAGCGTGCGTGAGAATGTAACCATCGCCCAGTCACTCGCCGTACACACACGCTGTCGGACAAGCGACAGTTCCACTCCGTGATTTTGCTACTGAAGCACATTACGCTGCTGATTAATGGGGGCTTTCGGTGAGTGCTGCTTGCCCTACGGATGTGCTTTCGCTTACTCTTGAAATGTGTGCTTGTTTTGCAGTGTGTTGTCGGGCTTGTTAGCAGCAGCAGCAGCAGCAGCGGCGTAAGAACCTCAGGCAACATGTTACAGTTGCAGTAATCGTTGATGAAAGCGAATTAACAGTAGTATAAGTGCAGAAATACAGGATATGTAGCTGCGTTTGTCTCTCAAGATCAAGTTCTTCACGGTCAGGTATGTTTAGTTTGCATTCAGCAGCAGTAACCCTACTGCAAAGGGGCTCTGTAATGCCATAATGCACTAGAAACCAGATACATTCTCCACATTTCACAGTTTGTTATGGTGATCATTTGTTTAACAACTGTGGCAACATTTAAATGTTGCGTGTCTAAATCATGCCATTGCATATATAGGTCATAATATTGTATGGTCTTTTGAGTGTTATGCCTGTAGACTCTCTCATGGTCTTGCTTTTGAGGTATATAGACTCTGGCAAAGTTGGACAATATGCATTATGACTTATTATTTGTTTTTCTATAAGCATTTTAGTCTATACAGTTTGATGTGTTAAAGTTCAGGATCTTTCTTCTCACATGGGCATACTTGTTTATAGCTTTACTGCAGCAAATTTAAAGGTTTGAAGTTTTTGTCATCCCTTACATTTTTTTTTTTTTTCTCATGTCAGTACTGAATGAATGGTTGAATCTTCCTGCCAAGTTAAATTAGTGCTTGCAATAGAATGTGAAGCCACAATGTCTCTAGAGTGGGATCCATGAAGGAAAAACCAGCCCAAGTATCCCACAGACCACCGTAATTTTATTTAGATAGCTGTGTTTGATTTTGATCAATACACGTTTTGCCTTTCAAGCTCATACATTAAAGGGCAGATGAATTGTAACGTGTATTTTTGTCATGTAGATGTTCTTTATCCAAAAAATAATTTTTTCCAATAAGATTGTAGGGTTAGTATTTACATATGTTTTTAAAAAAAGTACATCTTGGAACTAGTCTTTAAAAGTTTTTCACAATTTTTATCACATTTTTGCCGCCTTTACTAGATGATTTTAAATAATCCTGCCGTGTTACAAAGAAATTTCAATAAATATTTTTAGATTAATTTTAGTGTTGGATAATGCTAAAACATCTTGATGTCATTGTGGTTAAAATCTGTATTTCAAAGCTGAGTTGGAGTTGGCTACGTCTTATTTAATTTCCAGACAGTTGTTAAGAAAATCGTTTGAAGTCACTAATGCCCCTGACATGAGGTAAAGCGGTGACTCATCTGAGCAAATTTGGGGAAGCATGGACAATTTCATCTGAATTACAGAGCGTTGACTTATGATGGCACATGGGCAGTAAGTCCTTTGTTGTCAGACAGCAAGCTAGAAACTGGCCTGTGTGTATATTTTGGGAAAATCTCCCTGTCCTACAACACACTGTTTTTGTGGTTAGCTTTAAAAATCTCTGCAATTGGACAGTCGGATTAACTTAAGTCTTTTCAAACGTTTGTATTTGTGATGTTCTCACTCATAGATTTACTGTGCGATTGATTGGACACTTTTAGCATCTGTCAATTCTAACAATAGAGTATTTCCTCTTTGGATTTTCAGCTCTTTTTACTTGCTTTCACATGAATTAACATTTCTGAGAAATAGCCGGTTAATTACAGCTTGAAATCAATGCTCTTCTTTACTAACCTATTGAGGCGTAAACATGAATAATCACAAATTAATGTCAACAACAAATTCAGCAACAGCTATTAAAGAAAGTTATTAGCAGGCAGTAATCAGACACCGATAATTTCAGAGAGGTTTGTCGTGCGTTTTTTTTTTTTCTTTCATTTTCACGCTCCGCTCATGCTGCATCTGCTCTATTTGTGTTGAATCAACAGACTCAGGTGGCTGAGAGATGCAGAGGTCTTGGCGTTATACAAGGATTTTCTGTTGACCCTGTGCTTAACTGGGTGTACCGGAACTTGACAAACCCTTTGCTCAGAAAAATGCTGGTAATATTATCTCTCTACACTAGAGTAAATGCAGTGCCTTGCTAAAGAGAGCAGTGCCGCCACACAAAGGGGAAGCCACACAGGTAAGTCGACCTCGCTAAACTACTTGGCAGTGTTCACTGTGTAAATAAGCTATCAGTTAAAAAGTTTAAACACAGTTGACAGAATTTCATGATCCTAAAAACCTTTTGATCTAAAGGCTAATACTTAAATGCTTGGAATTAATTTTGTAGTCAAATATAAATTGTGCTTATGTAGGAATTTAGTAGGAAAAGCATGGAAATTCCTACAGTGTTGTTTAAAAAGCATCCAAAGTGACCAACAATTATAGGACTGTTTTATTTAGACTTTATTAAAGGGAACATATTATGTTTTTAAGAATTTTGAGAAAATATTAAAGATTTTGCATAGTTGATTTTGTGGTGTTGTAATAAGTTTAATTGTATACTGTATATTATTTTTGACATGAATATAGCCTTTGATGCAGATATGACATGATAAATAATTCAAATATAAAAAAATATTCATTTAAGCAAGTATTCTGTTCTTATGGACCTTTTTTTTTTTTTTTGCTATCAGAATGTCTTGGGTCAATGGCTTTAAAACTGCAAGAGTGGACAACCATAAGACGGCATGGGGTGAGCGCAATGGCAGGAAATCAAGGCGTAAAAGGGGCTCATCCCTATGCAATCCACGCTACATGAGCTGTCTACGGGACCCCGAGTCCATAGAGCCCCCGTCACAACACTACTCCCGTGCAGCAGGGGGCGCCACCAGCAGCAACTTCAGCACACGTTGCGTTTGGCAGGAAGACCATTACGGCAGGAAGGGTGATGTGGGTCTGAGAGCCGTGGACCTGGCATTTGAAGATGCTGAGACGAGGCAAACGAAAGATGGTGAGGACCCTGATGGCGGCGGGGAGGAGAGAAAGGGTCCTGACAGGTGTTTTTTAAATTGCTTGTTGCGTCTGGCTGATGTTTTTCAGTCCAAGAAGTTCAAGTCGGCCAAGCTCGAGCGACTGTATCAACGGTACTTCTTCAGGCTCAACCAGAGCTCTCTTACGATGCTGATGGGGGTTTTGGTTGTGGTTTGCGGGGTTATGCTGGCGTTCCACTGCGTCCAAGGTCCGCCAGATGTGGCGTTTGCCTCGGTGCTCTCCGTAGCCATGGGCCTTTTCTTAGCCTTGATGGTGGTGTGTAACAGAAACGGCTTCCACCAGGACTACATGTGGATCGTGAGCTACTTGGTCATGGGAGTGTTAGTGGTGGTGCAGGTGTTTGGTTTGTTGATGGTGGATCCACCCAGTGCATCTGAAGGGATATGGTGGACTGTGTTCTTCATCTACATCATCTACACCCTGCTGCCGGTGCGAATGAGGGCGGCTGTGATCACCGGAGCTGTGCTGTCTACCATTCATATTATTATGGCATGGAGACTCAACCTTGAGGATGACTTCCTTTCCAAACAGGTATTAGTCCATTTTTCAAACATTTAAAATCATTTTAAAGGAATATTTGAAATTGTATCATTATTTAATTGTAGAAAATTTGGACTAAACCGCTCGATTCATATGGATTAGTTTTCCAATCTGTTTATGAACTTTTTGAAGCGTCAAAGTTTCAGTTGCGAAGGCAGTCTATGGAAGGAAATATGACAGCATTCTGTCATCAAAAAGCTCTTCATTTGTGTTCCAAAGATGAACGAAAGTCTTACGGGTTTGGAACAATATGAGTAATTAATGACAGAATTTTCATTTTGGGGTGAACTAACCCTTTAAGGAGTCACAGAGATCAGCGGATAATTGGTTATTGTTTGGAAGTTTTAATGTTTCAGTACTTTTAAAGGAATGCCTGGCACAACAGTTTCAGACTGCAATGTAGATGGATCGAAGTTACCAAAGTTTTCAAACTTTGCTTTGTCCTTAACTGCTCTTAATATAATGCATTTAACATGCAATGTTTTTATACTGTGGCTAACGTACAACATCCCCAATGTTCGATGTGATCTAGTGCTGACACTGTTAATACTGGTTCAGTGAGCTTGGGCTTTTGTGTGTTTGCTCCTTAGACAGCTGGGCTGTGGGCTCTCCACTTGGCACTCAGCATGATAGAAATGGATTGGGATAATGGCTGCTGATTGACTCAGGCCGTGCCCCAGAGCATGTACTTGTAGATTCTCGTCATAGACATTTGGGATAGGTTCCAGCCCTGTGGGCAATCAATGCAGGACAAAAGTCCATTGGTTGTGTGGCTGCTTAGTGCCTTATATAAATGCTCTCTTACAGGGAGCAAGCAAGGTATGCCGTCCATGTTTGCTCCATGATCTTTTGTTCTAAAGTGCATTGGTGAGAAAAGTCTTGGGTTAAGGATGAAAGGAGTTCAGTTGTCTTGTAGTTTGCAAATACAGAGTGACCGATCAAGTTTGTTTATCCAATATAATATACACTGCCATTCAAAAGTTTAGTACTTTTATTCAGCAAGGATGCATTAAATTGATCAAAAGCAATAGTAAAGACTAAAGACATTTATAATGTTACAAAAGATTTCTATTTCAAATAAATGCTGTTCTTTTGAAGAATAAATTAACAGAATTAATTAAAGGGATAGTTCACCCAAAAATGCATTTACTCACCCTCCTGTCATTCCAAACCCATAAGGCATTTGTTCATCTTCGGAACACAAATCTTAATGATCTTTTTAATGAAATCTGAGAGCTTTCTCACCCTCCATTGACAGCCTACGCAACTACCACTTTTAAGCTCCAGAAAGATAGTAAAGACATCATTAAAGTAATCCATGTGACTCAAGTGGTTTAACTTCAATATTATGAAGTGACGCGAGCGCTTTGTTTGCGCAAAAAAACATAATTTACTACTTTAATTACAACAAAGTCTGCTCTTGCGTCAACACAACACGTGTCATGGTGCTCTCATGAATGCACGTTGGAGATTAATATTTTGTAAATAAAGTGGTAAATTGTTTTTTTGCGCAAACAAAGCACTTGCTTCATAAAATTGAGGTTTTCATTAAATATTAAGCAATTAAAACAAATATGCTAAATATTTAATTATCATAGTCATCACAAAAACATAAAGACCTTTGGATTATGTATAATGGGAATTTAGCTCACAGCAGGTGATTTTGAAGTTCAACAGTAAATGTCTTAATTTATTATTATACGCATTTGTTACACAAGTGGTGTGTTAAAGCGTTTTGGCTTGTTGAAAGTAATGCACACTAAAAAATGACATGATAAAACTCTCTCTGAGAAGTTGTGTCTTTAAATTCATCCTCTTTAAAGGACTATCTCTAAAATATAAGCTTAAACAATTTGATATAAACGATCAACTAGTTCCTGGATGACTAGTATGGAAAGGGGACAAGCTTTTCTTCTTCATCCTGTGGCCAAACGGTCTAATCTGAGAAATGCAGCTATACCTCAGAAAGCTCATCTACTGTTCATTCCCTTTATCGCTCTCCCTTCTTCCATTCTCTCTGTCCCCCACCATCCCTCTCACACCCCTGCACTCCTTCTCGCTGTGCTGTTTGCGTGTCCCTCCGAGATGACCAGCGGTGCAGTGCAGATAGAGCAGGTCAGTGGGCGATCACCAGCGGGACAATAGCTGTCTTTGTGAAGATACACACTGATGGGGTGGTGTGGGGCGGAATGTGGTGACAGGAATGGCTGGCGATCGACAGTATGAAATAGCGCCGGACTGACGCTCATGGCTGAAAAAAGACAGCCACCCCAGGCCTTTCTTTCGCTTGCTCTCGCTCTCTCGCTCTCTCTCTCTCTCTCACTTGTAGTCACGAATTCCCTTTTCACAACAGAGCTCATGAGATAGCCCTCAGTTGTGGAAGCTGCAGAGGCTTTATGTGCATGGCACGCCTCTGTGTGGGTGAAAAGCTCCATACTGCTGCTCTCTTAAAGTTCTGGACTAGTGGCAGGGAGGGAAAGTATTTGATTATTTTGCTGTTCAGACTGGGGTAATTGTAATGAAATACTTTTGGAAAGTAGCCATGTCCTGCGGTGTGACGTGCTGTAGTCCATCCAAAACTATTTAAAATGTTATTTAAATCTTTTATAATTATTATTTTTTCATTTAATTCAGTTTTTATGACTACATATTAAATGAGAGATTACGTAGAATATTTTGACTAAAAACATTTCATTTGTCACACCACACTGTAAAAAAGTTTGCAATTTTTACAGAAAAATACTGTGGAAATGCTACAGTAAAAACATGTTAATTGGTTAGCTGTAAGTTATCTTACCATATACGGTGAAAAAGTAAATATTTCATAAATAATGTAATCATATGTGATGTATAATGCAGGGACTTCTGGGAATATCCTTTTACTGTTTTTTTTTTTTTCATAGATTATGTGGTAATTCATAGTTTTTACTTGCAAAAAACAAAAAATTACATATAATGTGATGTTAAACCATTTATTAGTTAACCCATATTTTAGTGTCGTGTGTGTTACCCTGATGGTGTTTTATGTTTGTGTGTATGACCCTGCGCACCGTCTATATACGAGTACTGACCATAGGTGCTTCCCAATTCGCATACTTATGCACTATTCTATGACATTTTTAAGTATAAATAGTGCGAGTAGTGCGTTTTCACAGAAAATTCCAAAAAGAAAAAGTGCACTTTAAATACCCGGATGATGCACTAAATTAACGGAAAAAACGAAGTGTGGAATGTTGGACACTTCATGCACTCAACTGTCGCAGCTTTAATTACGTTGCAGAGGGGGAGGGGGGATCAGACTCCGATGTTGAATGACAAAATAAACTTGTAAAATTTATACAATACATGGATGAGTACATAGTGCATAAGTACATAGTGTATAGTGCGTCATTTGGGACACAACTCATGTTTAATGAACAGGCCGCTTACGATGAACTCTGATTCATCATGTGGCTCTTTGTGCCACCTGCATTATTGTGGCGGTTATCAGTACATTTTAAGGGAAAAAGGCCGATTTTAGTTGTTTAAATTTTAAATTTTAAAATGTTTATTAACATTATATCACCTAATGAAATGTACGGTTGTAAGTTGTAAAATATACAGGCATCCAGTAAGACTTGGAAACATTATTATAACCACAGCTGCCTTTTTTTTTTTTTTTTTACCGTAAATTTAACAGGATTCTTTTTACAGTGCTAGGCACAAGAACTAAGGTGAAAAGTGATTAAAATCTTGTGTATTACATAATCCTGGTCTTACAGTATATGATTCAACATTGTTCCGAATTTTAAAATTTGTCTTTGTAATTTTTTTATTCCAATTTTTCCTACTCTTTCTCTATAACAACTTTTCTTTTGCGAAAAGGCCACACAGGCTATTGGATAATTTTAATCAGTAGCTAAATAGTTATTGTTTTAGCAAACTCGCATTCAGTTTTGGCTCTGGTATATAATGTCCAATTTTCACAAACCAATCAATTCGCAATAGATAAAAATAAATGTAAAAAATAAATAAATTTGATGTTAATTAAAAAAAGTGTCATGTTAAGGCCCGTTCATGCCAAAAACAATAACTATAAAGATAACTATAACAATAACTATATTAGCGTCCACATCAGCGGATGATAGTGTTCTGTTTATTATAGACGCTCACTGCAGTTTTGTCGTTTGCCACTTTAAATGCTCAAGCTCTTTAAAGCGGGATTGATTCTGATTGGTTGTCAATGTTTTTTTGTTTTTTTTTATCGTTCATCAGCTGGAAAATATTCTAAAAGTGATTCCAACTATATCGTTTCTCTGTGCAATTATCGTTATAGCAGTGGTGTGGACTCTGCTATTCTTTTATATTTAGAACAATTTCTAGAACTATATCTTATCGTTATCATTATAGTTATCATCCTTGGTGTGAGTGGGCCTTTATGGACAACTGCCCACTTCCAGCTGTGTATAGATAAAAATGTAAGGCAAAGCCTATCGTTCATTTGAAAAAAAAAAAATGTATGGTCACCTGACTGCTTATTGACAGGCATGTGTTTTGTTTGTCATATGGAGAGGCTGCAGACTCTGTGATTTCACTGGCACTGTGTGAGTCCAGACTATGAGAGCACCTGTTCTGTGGCTTTTGTTTCAACATTGTCCCGTGGGGTTAAACTAGGCTCATGAAGAGACCAGCAAATTAAAGACATAAGTGTAACACCTTTTTCAGAGACACCAAGCTGAACATGTTATTTTTAGCCCAAGACCTGGTTACACGCTTGTGTATAGTAGCTAAATTAACTGGTGCATAGCCGAACACACTGTATATATAGACTTTATTGATTGAAATTCCTGGGAAATTAGAATAAAACTTTTTACTCTCTGGAATTGTTCTGAAAGTTCATGGAAGCAGAAATCAATCATATAATGTAAACAGCAAAGAGTGACATTTTAACCTGATGCCCGTAGCATATACGGTAGCTAGCTCAGGGTGAAAAACCTGTTTGTACAATACGATGAGTTGTTTTGAGATGTGTTAGAGATGCGCTGATGGTCATTCCACTGCAGCCGAGAAACGGATAACTGCACTTGAGTATATGAGTGCCATGCGTTTTAACCGTACATCAAATACTTATGAACAATGCATTTGTTTATGAAGAATGCAGGCATGTAGATAATTCCTGTGAGCTCAGTGGTGATGTCATGCTGGTTTATAGGCATGTGTTCTCATGTGCCACTAATCAGATGGCAGTATTTGTAGAGTTTTGAATGATTTTAGCTCACTAGTTGTTGGTATTCTGTTATAATAATTGTATGTAGACTTCAGTTTTTGTTCAGAACCTGCCTCATTTAAAAAAATGCTTTTGAATTATTTTTGAAGGTATTTTCAAAAGAAGCTTTATTCAAAGCACTTCAAATTTTGCCATATCTGTGTATAAACCATAATTTCGTATTGGCCATTAAATTATATTTCGCATCATTTTTATTTGAAATATATTTTTGCCCCTATGACAATAGAATTATTTAGCTGTATAATTTAGCAGTGAATAATAAAGGTCACTTGCAGCACTTGTTTTGAAATGAAATGAATAAATAAAAAATCATTTACTCACCCTCATGTCATTCCAAACCCGTATAACTTTCTTTCTGCTGTTGAACACAAAAGATGTTTTGATGTCTCAGTTTTTGTTTTGTTTTTTTTTTATTCAATGAAAGTCAATGAGGTCCAATGTTATTTGAACCCCATTGACCTTCATTGTATGGACAAAAACAGTGGAATTTGAATCAGTACCAGGATCATTCAGTTCTATACAATTCTCATCTCCAGTCTTTTCAAATCAAATTTCGTTTTAGAAATTGCATTGCCATAAAGTGCAAAGCTAACAAACACGTCTCAAAATTGTAGCGCCAACAGCTGTTTTGCCTGCTGAGCGATCAATCAAAACTTCTGGCTGACCTGGGGTCAACCTCAAGATTAGCACTTGCTCTGCCCTGAGCAGTGGACCACCGTGCCTGACTAATCAGCATAGGAGGTGTCATAAATTAGGATTTAATGATAAGTACAATGTTGTACTCGATATGAGTGTGGTGATAAAGATTGTAATAATAGTGTGTCTAATAATAACATTTCAAACACAGATCACACCAAGGCCTGTGATAGCAGACTCTCTATGGTTTCCTAATGACCAGGGCTTTCTCACTCAAAGCAAATACTGGGTTTTAGCACTATGACTGCCAAACGTAATGAATTAGGATTCCAATAATGGTGGTAAATGTTAATTATCATGGCAAACAGGCTGTAGTGCTTTTCCCCCTTGCTTATTTCTCTAGTGTTTCACTCTGTAAAACTGTAAACAGTTGGAAAAAATAAACTAGAGAGAGAATAATATGGTCAGTCATAACATTTCATCAAAGTTTACCCACAAAAAACATTTAATTAAAACTGTTATTCTCTATTGCAAAGATCGAGTTTTGTTTGTCTGCTCACTTTAGACCAGAAGCATACAAAAAGGATAAAAAAACCCCCATAAAAGTAGTTCATAACAACATAAATTTTAGTCTTTTTCTCATCCAAAGCTATCATGTTGTAAAATAGTGCGCAAGTCGTATGGACTACTTTTATTCTGTCATTTTTTTAATTGTAATTTCATGGAAAAGAGCAACCTATTTATCAGAATCCCTTTTGTGGTCCACGAAAGAAAGTAAGTCATACAAGTTTCAAACGACATTAGAGTAAGTAAATGCTTTTATATTTTGGTGATGGAGGTTGATATTATACTCCTTTGACATATCTAAATCTAATCATCAGATTATTCAGGTATTGATGTGCTTTTAAAGCATTGTTTCATTCTTGTCTTTTTCGTCTGAGGAAACTATTGATTTCCACTGTTCTCCTTCTCCTCTATGTATTCCACCTTTGTACCTATAGGTCTCTCTCTTTCAGTGTATGTTTCGTTGCACAGGGACCAACTGATGTTTTGTGGGATTTCAGGCCATCTTTTTTTGGATTCAGGCCATTGTGGTGACCTGTGTGCTTTGGAGAATTGAGAACTCTGAAAGGTTTAAGTAGATTTCAGAGCAGTATGGCATTTCATTTGGCTCATTTGCTTGTAGAAAATTGCTTGATTTGCCTCGGCATTTGCCTTAAATTCTGTGACTTGGACTGCTGAGAGCTCAATGTCTACAGTATAATCCTTAGATTAGGACGCCTTCACTTTCATGCCATTTTTTATTTGGGATTACTCGAGTATTTGTGTGAAGGAACACTGTGTTTGCTGTTCAACGTGAATTTGTCAAGCACTACCCAGTGCCATTTTGCCCTTTCCAAGTTCATCATAATGATAAAAAATTCCTGACATGGAGCTTTGAAGTCTCTTAGGAACATAGCGGTTACCTGTGAGAACTTTCTCTTAAACCAGTTTCTCTGTGTATTTATGTAAACAATACATAATGTCCATGCCGGGGAGGAGGAGGAGGAGGCGTTTGTCACGTGCCTGTCACGTGTGTCACTGTGCTTGTCTGACCTTGTGTGCTTGTGACAGACAGGCTCAGTGTAGTCCTGGAGCACATTAGCACAGGGCTCAGAATAGAAATGAGGAACACATTTATTTTATGGACTTCAGTAACATCGGAGTAACATCGACGGGACACTTTTATCTCTTTGTTTTTGTCATGAACTATCTGTTAACCCAAAATGAAATAAATTAATTAAAATTATTTACTCATTCTTATGTTTTTGCAAACTCGTATGCTTTTTTTCTGTAAGAGAAAAGTAGGTTGTGACAGTAATTACAGGCTTCCGAAGCCATGCAATACCTTGAATATTATAGTTGATTCATATAATTGAATTTGGGATGAACTGATCTTGTATTAAAAATCTGCCTGATATACACTACCGTTCAATTAAAACATAATTCATTTCTCTGCTGGCAAAGCTGAATTTTCAGCAGCCATTCAGTGTCATGTGATCATCATAAGAAATCATCATTTCTTATTATCAACATTGAAAACAATGCTGCAGCTGCTTAATATTTTTGTGGAAACGGTGATTCATTATTTCAGAATTTTTTATAAATAGAAAGTTCAAAAGAACAGCATTTATTTGAAATTGAATTTTTTACTGTCACTTTTGGTTTTTTTTTTTTGGTTTTTTTTAAATGTATAACCCCAAACATTTGAACTGTATAGTGTAACCAACAATTTATTTTCATGTTATGCCCAATATTACACTTGTATACTATTTTTAAAACACCAAAAATCGATCAT
The DNA here is from genome assembly GCA_039654765.1 of Mylopharyngodon piceus. NCBI lineage: Eukaryota > Metazoa > Chordata > Actinopteri > Cypriniformes > Xenocyprididae > Mylopharyngodon > Mylopharyngodon piceus. Next base: position 29,205,318 of record CM077446.1, read on the forward strand.
TTTGACTACTACAAATAAGTTTAGGTGTTACATTATAAGGTGCACTGCTTTTCTGTTGCTTTTTGTGATGTTCGACAGCTTTCCCCCCCCAGGTCACTATGAGCTGTTTGTTATATTGCAATAGCTCAGGGGTGTCCAAACTCAGTCCTGGACAGTGTTGGGTGTAATGCGTTACTAAGTAACGCGTTACTGTAATTAAATTACTTATCCACTGAAAAAGTAAAGTAAGGGATTACTGTTCATTTTTAGGTAATTTAATTACAGTTACTTATAATGTACTTGCGTTACATACTGTAAATTAGTTCAACAGTTCTGTATAAATCAGTATTGAATTTAAAATCTAAATTTGTCATCTAAAGGTAGAAGTGAATGCTGCCTCTTTAAAATTGTTAACTGTAGTGCAGTTGCGTGTGAGTTCGCAACTTTGCACCAGTTGGCTGTGTAGTCGCTGTCTGAAGATGTCGGCAGAAGCGAGTGGCTGTTTTGCAGAATTTAAATATTCCAATTACTTCACTTTTTTGACACAGGTAGGCAAGAACATTACGGTAAAATGTAAGCTATATATGTCCTAGGGCGAAAAAACTGCGCGCTCTCTCTGAGAGGCGGTCTTCAGTCAGTGCGCTCTCAACCAAAGCGCACACACATAGCCGCCTCTCGCGAGTATCAGCTTTTCGCGGTTTATTACACATAAACGTTCAAATACACACACAGTTATGTCAAAATGCCCGTCTTGGCGTATATTCGCGTTGGTTATGTGAATGTGAACAGCATGTGTAACATCATATTGTCTCCGTCCATTAGGTCTTAGTGACAGCAGCCTTTAAAACATGCTACTGTCTACTATTGGCTGTCTGTATTATACATGATAATCAAACAACAAAAGAAAAGCTTTAATAAGGATTAATCTATATTTAATTTATACAGTTATGACTATGCAGATTTATATTTGATTATTCAATTTCTGTGGTATTTTTACTTACTATTTGACCTACCTGAAAAAAATATAGGCCTATAGCATTGTTTTATTTGTATCTTTAAATATTTTTACCATGGTATCGACTTTGGTATCGAGTATTGTGCACTTTTGGTGGTATCGGTACCGACTACTAGATTTTTGGTATCATGACATCCCTATTTGTTACTAAAAAAATTTTAAGTATAGTATGTTTTAATAAAGCTAAAATGTTTTAAAACGCTATAAAAGGCTGAACTATTCCATGTTTGACTTATATTTAAATTATTAAAAAAGTTTCCTGTCTATTGTCTATCCGGTCAAGGTTTATAGGGATTTTAAGAATTAATTAGTAACGAGTTAAATTACTTATTGAGTAATTAAATTACTTTTCAGACAGAGTAATTAGAAAAGTATTTTAAATACAATATTGATGATGTAATTAGTAATTAATTACTTTTTTGAAGTAACTTACCCAACACTGGTCCTGGAGGGCCACTGTCCTACAGAGTTTAGTTCCTACTTACCACAAGACACCTGTCTGGAAATTTCCTGTAGGCCTAAAAACCTTGATTAGCTGGTTCAGGTGTTTTTAATTGGGGTTGGAGCTAAACTCTGCAGGACAGTGGCCCTCCATTTGCAAGATTGGATACCCCTGCACTAGCTATTTCTTCAAAAATGTCTTCTTTGTTTTCCACCAAACAAAATAACAGCACGACGTTGAGTAGAGTTGTCAAAAGTACAGACTTCGGTACCATTTGGTAATGAAATTTTAAAAATGTGATGCTTTTAGAGATGTTGAGCGGATTCATAAACGCCTCTGATTGGCCATTGTGTTCACATGTTGTAAATAGTCATCAATGACGCTTTTCACCAAGCGCATACACAGATACACATGGGAGCATTTGAAAGCAGGCTTCTATTTTCGTTTTTGGTTAAAACTATCCCTTTAACCATTAGAACAGATGGGTAAAAACTCAGTTTTCAGTCTCACGCACTGAAGCTTTTTAGGTCAGTGCTAATTTGTTGGTTTGTTTGGATCCTCAGTTTGTTTTCCCTTGGCTTTCTGTTTGTGATCATTTGTATACAGCTGTCATATGTCCTGAGCCCAAAGGCATCAAGCCTATTGTACTATTGCTGAATATGTCTAATTCGCAGCTGTTTGTTTTGATGAGATAATTATTGCGCTATAAAAGGCGAATGCATCTTTTGCCCTGCTGAGGGCTTTTTTCATAGTCTAGAATCAGATGACTGACTCTGTGGCCTATTTGTAAATTTGCCTCTTTCTTCAGGCTGACATGGTAATTTATCAGGGTCCCGGGGCCTCAAACTATTATGAATGATAAAGAAATAAACCATCCTATAGTAGAACATAGAGGAAATGACTTTGATTCTGCATGACCCGCATAGCGGGCTTCATATTCCTGAATACATTTGTTTTAAATGGAGAGAAAAACTTTGACCTTAACCTCATTTCACTTGCTTTTTTCCTCATCTTTATGAGTGGACTTTAAATCCTTATAAACTACCGTTTATTTGCCATAAAACATAGCTTAAAATGCTCGGTAGTAAAGTTGTGTTTCATATGCCTGCTTTTTAATGCAGTCAGTGATGTAGGGATGAGAACTCAGAAGTTATGACAAGTTCATTAGAGGTCAAATATGTTTTTATGAGTTTGTCCTTCCAAGAATTTTCATGGTAAGGCAGTTCACAGACCACCCTTAAAACTTAAAAGCTTTCTCACTCATGCTGCAAACACTTCAGCTGCATCCGACATTCCCTTCAAATAAACATCATGATTAAATTGTCGATATAGTCCTCCATGGACCTTTAACTAAATCCGAGCATAATGTCCTGCGCTTATACGTGTGTGTATATAATATTACGTTTCTGGGCCGAGTTCCAGTGCGAGTAGGGCTTTGGCTTTCTTATGTAATAGCACAGTGAAACCAGAGCTTTCGCTCAACATCGACTTCCCAGAAACGGACTGTTTTGCCTACTTATCTATTCATTTAGATGTTCTGCCTCCTCTTTTTTTTCATCCTCACTCGTTCTCCACCACTGCTCCTGCTCTAATTCCCTCTGATCTTGTTTGTTTGCTTTGTGCAATGGCTCCTGAGATCAGGATTGACAGATAAAGAGTTAATCCTTATGGTATAGCAGCTGTATTGCAGCTGTGTCCAAGCAGCTCTTTTCCATACAATGAAAGTCAATGGTGACCAAAGCAGTCAAACAATAATGTCAGTGAATAATGGCTTAAATCTGAATCTGGTATTCACATAATGTAATAACACTGTTAAATGTATCTTTAGCAAATCTCAAAATGAATATCCATTTTTCATGCTGTTATAATTATAATGTTGTTATGCCTAAATTCACTTGTAGTATTTAAAATGACTGATTTTAGTTTTTAGTGTTTTCACTAAAAGAACCAACCCGTTCTTTTGAGAATCGGAGAACTCTCGTCACACTGTATGTTTTGTGCCATAGATTTAGTATAAGACTGTATCAGAATAAAGCAGGAGATGGATTGGAAGATGATATACATAAACAAATCAACCAGCTCCTGGCTCCTTCTATGCAACAACTATGAAACTTCTATGCAACATTCCAGTGTTACACCCGTTTCACATTGGACGCGCAGGCAAAGGGGAAGCTGTGCATGTGCATCTAGTGTGAAACAGGCCTTAGCAAGGGATGTGCTGACATGGCATAGTAGCAGGTCAAGTGCTGGCAATCAGTGTTTCTATCTCTGCGAGAGCGAGGGGCTGTTGGCGTGTTGAGTGGTCCTAGTAGCTCGAGGGGTTTCAGGACGCTGTAGCTCACAGCAGCAAACGTCAAGATAGCATGATCTTCCCTGAGGATGGTCTGTGGTATTGTGCCAGGACTGAGATGCTGTATGGGTGGGGTTCCATTGAAATCTGGGGAAAACATTGAAATCTCCCAATGATTGTTTTCCAAATTAGCCTTATAAGGAAGATGGTTGATGAAGAGTGCTATTAGCGACGAACTTTGTTTTGAAAATCTCCCTTTGTCTCTGGGAGATATGCGACATGATTTTAAAACATAAAAGCATCAGTATTCTTCCTTTATCTGTTGCATGGCCTTGATCCAGATCTGCTGAGCCCATTGTGTTTGGTTCCATTTTTCTTAAAGTTCATTGAATGGATTCACTGCTCAGCTCAGACTGATTTTTGTTTGGCCCAAGCTGTGACTTAGCTCAGTGCCAAAAAGGCCAAAGCCCAAGTCCTAGTTTCCTTTCCTTTCCTTTCCTTTCCTTTCCTTTCCTTTCCTTTCCTTTCCTTTCCTTTCCTTTCCTTTCCTTTCCTTTCCTTTCCTGTCCTGTCCTGTCCTGTCCTGTCCTGTCCTGTCCATGCCTTTCTTTATTCCCTTTTCCCTTCATTTCTTTCCTTCATTCCCTTTTCTTTTCTCTTTCTTCTTTCTTTCCTTCGTTCCTTTATTTCTTCCGTCTTTCCTTCCTTTTTTCCCTTTTGTCCCTTTTGTCTTCCATTTTCTTTTTCTTTTCTTTTCTTTTCTTTTCTTTTCTTTTCTTTTCTTTTGTGTTCTTTTGTTCTTTTTTCCTTCATGCCTTTCTTTATTCCATTTTCCATTCATTTCTCTCCTTTCTTTCCTTTTTTTCCCCTTCCTTCCTCCCTTCCCTTCCCTTTCAGTCTTTTTTCCTTTTTTCTTTGTGCCTGCCTTCCTTCCTTCAAACAGAAATTGTGTTATTGAAAACAAAACAAAAACAATTTAATAAAGCTTATTTAAACAATATTTTTCCCCCTCTCTGTCTTTCTTCATTACTTTCTTTGTTCCAAGAAAGTGACAAAGTGAACTGAGAGTAAATCCACCCAAGCACAAGTCATGTTTGACAAAGTTAATGGTCTGGAAGTGACACCACTCCCTATAACTTGATGTTTTCAACTTGTGGTTGCCAAGACAGCAACAACATCTGGATGGATTTCTGCTCTAGTCTTGAGTCATGTGACCCCACAGCACATTTAAATCTTGAACACCATCATTATATCATAGTCATGAAACATGTAATGACTTCATATTCATAGTCTGTGATATATTTGCGCATCTTTCAGAGGAGATGGAAAGAGCACAGTATGCAAATAATTCTTTTGTTGGTCTAGATTTCTTTCTGTTTCTCAGTCTTTTCTGTATCTCCTTCATGTTAGCTACCTTTGTGGCACTGCTAAATTCTGTTACAAGCAGAAGAAGCTTCAGTGTACCACCTTATAAGCCAATGTTTAGAGTCTTTGTAAGGAAGAGTCCCTGTTAAAGAGGAAGGCATTAAGTGCTTCTCTGAATAAAATCCCATCATCCCTCACTCTTCCCACATCAGCCTTCTCCATACAATCATGTGTCAGCAACATTTTAAAAGGTATGTTTTGGATGCAGAAATGGTGTGTACTGTATACAAATTCTTACTCACAAGCAGAAAAGTCCTCACATGAGAGTAAGAAATAGTTTCACATATAATGAATGCTAAGGATTTGGAAAGGCATAGGTTGGCTCGATGTCCCTACTTTCTAGTTTACCACTTTGGCACCAAAGGTTCAATCTGTGTCGGTTCAGGTCAGCTTTAATATGGCGATTAAATAAAACAGCAGTGTCTTTATTCTCTGACATTTCTAAACACAGTCCCCTAACACTTGAGAGACTGACTGCTCGCTGTGTGGCTCATTGTCTTACACATATACACATACACACACACACACACACACACGCTCAGTGAATGATCTGACAGTTTTATTTAATCAGTTTTGCTGTGAGGTAAAAGCATGTGACATTTCTTCTGTCAGATCTGTCAGCTCAAATGTCAGACGCTTTTTTAAATTTCACTGATATGATCTACTCTGTCAGTGTGATATAGATGAAATAATACAGATGAACTGAGGGGGGCTGCTGTATATTGGAGTTCACAGGAATGAAGCAGGTGGGCTTGTTGTCATGTATCTGTACAAAAACATTAACAGACTAATGCTAACTTCTGATAGTGCTTCTGATCGAATGCAACCATGACATTTATGGTAAACTGGCACGTTTTATGGATTGGCATTTTCTAATTTTGTAGTAGAGTACTTTAACTCATCAAAAACGAGTAACTGATTTCACAACTACTTAAAATTACTTAAATTACTAGTATGATACATATACTACCATTCAAAAGTTTGGGGTCTTTTTTTTTTTTTTTTTTTTTAAGAAATCACTACTTTTATTTAGCAAGAATGATTTAAATTGGTCATAAGTGACAGTAAAGACATTTATAATGTTACAAGATTTCTATTTCTAATGCAAATCTTTTGAACTTTCTATTAATCAAAGAATTCTGAAAAAATGTATAACGTTTTCCACAAACTGTTTTCAACGTTGATAATAAGAAATGTTTCTTCAGCAGCAAATCAGCATATTAGAATGATTTCTGAAGGATCATGTGATACTGAAGACTGGGGTAATGGCTGTTAAAAATACAGGAATAAGGAATAAATTGCTGTTTTTACTGTATTTTTATCAAATAAATGAAGCCTTGTTGAGCATAAGAGACTTCTTTCAAAAACATTCAAAAAATCATACCTACCTCAAACTTTTGTACGCTATATTGTTTATTTGCAAATGCTATATCACTGACAACATTTTCAAAGTAGTTTCAGCCTTTTCTTTTTATCTTTTTCTTTTAAATTAATGAACAATATGCATTTAATTAAAAAAAAAAACAAGATTTAATAATGATTACTCACTGAGAGACACAGAATCCCATTAGAAAATTAAACTCCCACCATTAGGGTAATCCGCACATACAATCTCTGTCTATATAAAGACCATCTCATTTTTATAATTTCACATGTTCGTTTCCAGAAAATGAAATGGTGACAGTCTTGACCTGTTAACAAAAAGCCCTGCTATGGAGAAAATGCAGTCTGCCTGCACACTGATACCTGTCTGCCCAAGTTTCTTGTACCATTTCACATTTTTTTCCAACACATAAGTGGATAATCATCACGTGGGATATATGATTCTAACAAGAATCAAATTTGAATCAAAATATTGCTAAACTTGGAAGCTTAAAGCACACATGACATCACATATCCACAGCACCACCCCATTGTATTCAGTTATAATGGCGCAATTTAGGTAAGAAATTCAGTGGCAAGCAAAAGCACAAAGATGAATCAGTTTTTTGCATTTGAGTATTATTCGAGTTATATCAAGTAGTATTTTGCGAGTCAGTTAGTTGGAGAATGATTACTCGTCTAGTTGATTACTTTCTGCACATCTTGTTGCATTCTTTTTCTGACCACAGCTGGATAATTAACAATCTGTTGTGTCTGAAGCCACATCATCACATTTTCCATATCTAATCAGCTTGGTGGCTTGGACCGTTGGCGTTAGTAAGGGTCCTTTGAATAGAACTGCCTTTTTAGTTTTGGAAAACTTGTGCAGATGGACCACACAGCCCACCTTATTGCTAAAATTACGCAAACCAATAACGTCATCTGTGCATATGGATGCCTGATGGGTCTGGCTTTTCTTCCTGAACTCTAAAATCTGAAGATGTTTGTTCATTCACTCTAGGGGCACTTTGAAAGAGGGAGTGAAGCTATTTTTCTGAAGCTCTGCTGTGCCATTTCTTGTCAAGTGGATAAATAAAGACAGTTCCTCTTTGGCAAAGAATAAAATGCTTGTTGCAGAGAAACAGGCCTTAACAAATTCTCTCAGGCAAACTGTTTCTGACTGATGGAAAATTCACTAGATGTGTTTGCATGGGTTGTCGATGGTAGAACTGTACTCTTACGCGTGATAATCACTTTTTGACCTTGTGTGTTGACAGTCATAATCAATATTTCAACTCATGTTATGACCATGTAAACCCGATAACATATCCATGCAAGGAGACTAGGAAGAGGCAGGACATAGCCTAACTATCTGTGGATCATTGTTTACACGGAGACAGTATCACATAGTCAGAAGTAAAGGGTCTAGCTTAAGAAGGGTCTAATGGGCCTAGAAAATGAATTCAACAGTATGATTTCGGCAACTTTACAGCTGAAATGACTTTCTGGAAACAACTTTTATTTTTTTTTGGGAAAAGAATGGGGTGGCACAGTGGGTTCGAGTCCCGGCTGAGCAAGGAGTACTTTTTGTGCGGAGTTTCCTCCGGGTGTTCCAGTTTCCCCACAATCCAAAAACATGCAGTATAGATGAATTGGAGATGCTAAATTGTCCATAGGTGTGAATGCGTGTGTGTGTGAGTCCCAAGCCATGTAATGGTGAGGGTTAGGGAAAGACCTGGCAACCTACCCCGGAAAAAAAAAACATTGGCAAGAAAATTCATGGACAGTCTCTCGCGAATGGAATCATAGAATCACCAAGAGTCGGATAGGACTGAAATGGTTAATGAGAGAGAATGAGATGTTTACATATATGTGTGGAGTGGCAAATAAATACGTAATAAATAAATACATAATATATCTTAGAAAATGAAGCCTTTTAGGACCATCCATATTTTTTGCATTGTCACATTATTTTTAAGACAATTAAACATCTCCCCATAATTTATTACACTTATGACAATCTAATGAGAATAACCTTTGAGTTAATAGAAATAATTTAAAAATGGAAATTATGTGCTTTAAAAAATAACTTGAAAGTAAAACTGATGCATTACAGTACTGGGAATTTGGGGAAGAAATGTACTTAATCTTAAAGGTCTTAAAATAGGCTTTTTTAAATCCAAAATATAGTCTCTTTTGATTTGTGGTGACATGCGACCTGGATATGTTTTTATGAGATTAACTGATTAAAATGTTGTCCATATAACTGTTACACAATTCTCAGAAACCATTTGCAGTAAGACTGCAAACCAAACCTGTGTGTTCTCTTAAACACACAGGTTTGGCCGCATACCATCTAAACCCCAGATACTTGTACTGATATAGAGATAAAAGACCTGAAACACAAAGCTGATTGCTGGATGCTTTTCATATTACTTCAGAAAGTAGGCCTAACGCCTTCCAATATTACATTTAATAGGTCTTCAGCTGTTCTTGGACATTATGATCGCATTTCTTTGTGCTCTGTAACTGTGTTGTGTTTTTGTTTGCTTAAATTGCTTTTTAAATATATATGAACTGCTAATGACACTGAAATGCTGAATAATAATTAAAAATAAAACGCAGCTTCAGTAAAGCCTGTGATTGGCTCAAAAGAATTAATATTTCTTGAACACACAGGGAACTGATTGAAGTTGAAGGACAAGGAATGAAAGGTTTTGACTTTTATTTCTGGACAAAAAATGTGTTTTTTTTTTTTTTTCCCCAGTATTCACTTTTAATCACATCCTCAGAGATACGGACTTCCAAGCATTTATTTTTAGCATTGGGAAGCAACTTTATTCGCTCAATATGTCTTTTTGATACAGACTCTTTCTCACTCTAAAATCCCTGAAATTTTGTGTGTTCAGTATGATTGATGACGTAGTACAGGCAGTAAGACAGTCAGAGATACTCCACCCCAGCTCTCTGGAGCTCACGGCCGATACATTGTGTCTGGTCTCTGTTCTGTGTTCATTACTAATGTTATAATGATCATAAGAAATGGCAGCTAGATCCTCAAAGGTCATGTGTTTCACAGGTGGGATGGATAGAAAAATGAGTAAGAACATTTAGGACAGTACATGACATGAGTCACCGTTTTGCCATTCAGTAAGGCAAAAAATGATCATGATATGTAGCCAGACATGGTTGAATTAGAAAGACATCAATCCTTCATGGTTTTCCTTCTAGACTGGAAAATATTCATAATCACTATTGGCTGAATGAGTTTGTATACTCAGGTTTTTTTTTCCCCAATCAGATGTGCAGACATTTATATTATCTGTCTGTCTGTCTGTCTGTCTGTCTTAGTTTATCAAATCAATAAATCATACAGTGAACAGTGTGGGTGTACTGATGGTTACCATCATGAAGGTGCAGCTTTATTTTAACCAAGCTGTAAGCTGTCTAATATGTGAATGACCAGATTGATATTAATGAGCTTTACCATTTTTGTGACATCAAAATCAGCATGGCTGTGCCCTCCTTTAAAACAAAGTGAGACACATGTTGAAAGGGGTGAGCTTTGAATCTCTATCATTGATCGCAAACAGGAACAGTCTGTTTTCCTCTTTGTCCAAAAATTACCATTTCATTACTCTTCTCTTTCTTTTTCTCTGCAGTTATGTGCCAATGCAGTGATTCTCCTGTGCACCAACCTCATTGGCATCTGCACGCACTACCCAGCTGAGGTGTCTCAGAGACAGGCCTTCAAGGAGACCAGAGGATACATCCAAGCCAGAATACACCTTCAGAGAGAGAACCAGCAGCAGGTTGGCAAGCACTTGAGTACACAAACACACCTACCCGGCCACACTTGTTTACCTCATGAATGTGCATGAAGCATGCTGATAGCATGCTGTGCTTTAGGTCTTAGCACAGTTAAACCTTGTGAGAAAAGATGCGACTTTAAATTCATCCCCTTTAAAGCACAGCACTGCAAAGACGTTCAAAGGGATTTTAGGGGAAAAAATACACACACGTGTCTGTTAATATTAATCTGTTGTTCAGAAAAAGTTTTTTTTTTTGTGTACTTGTATACATGCTTTACATGTGTACGTGTCATCTCAAACCTGATCCAGGAGCGCCTGCTGCTCTCTGTGTTGCCAAGGCACGTTGCCATGGAGATGAAGGCAGACATCAACGCTAAGAAAGAGGATATGATGTTCCACAAGATCTACATCCAGAAACACGACAACGTCAGGTACACAAATGCCAAGACCAGCACATTGTAATGTTTGCCAATGTTGTCCTCACACCTCCCGAATGAGAACCGACACTGTTTTAACACTCAGCACCCATGTGATTAAAGCAGGCGACAAGTCTGGATAAAACACAGACACATTAGGCACTGATACCGCTTAAGGTTATCTTTCCCAAGGCTGAAGCTATGTTGAATGCTTAAACGCAGATTAGTGCACTGCCAGTCCTTGAGACGTGACTTTCCTTCATTTTTTCCCCCCCTGTTTTCTCTGAGGGTCAAGTTGGGATACAGCAACTTATGATATACCAGAAGTTACACAATCACTTAACAGAAAGCTGCGTGAAATGACAGCAAGCCACTTTAGTAATGCAGTTACATGTTACATGTCTATGCTTGGAAAACTTGAAATGCTAAATTTCACGGACCGTGTAGGAATCTTGCTTTCCAAAATGTTGTGAATTTTATCAGCCATTTATGAAGGCAACAGTGCCATCTATTGTTGCACGATAATGTGTCCTTACAGTGTGTCCATTCTGTCATGTCTTAAATTGTAGTTGATGACTGTCTCTCCTCCTCATGGCTATGAGGGCTTTAAGGACACCAGCCAAGTCCTGCTTTTCTAATTGAAGGATAGACTAAAGTATTGAGAGTGGCCACCCTCCATTCAGAATCAATGTTTTTTTCTCGGTTAGCCCATCAAACCAACTTCAGTGACCCAGACAAGGTGCTCTGTAATTATTGATCTCATTTTCTCTGTCTGTCTTTGTCTTCTGTCTGTCCTCTCAACAGTATCCTGTTTGCGGACATTGAGGGTTTCACCAGTTTGGCATCTCAGTGCACGGCCCAGGAGCTGGTGATGACCCTTAATGAGCTTTTTGCTCGCTTTGATAAATTGGCTTGGGTAAGTTGACAACAATAATTCATTTTTAGTGTTACTGTTTTTGTTAGCAACTTAGATTTTTTACCTGGTGCATAATAATAAAATGTTTTTGGTCTAATTTTCCAATTAAAAATCTAAAAATACTTGAAATAAGATACATTTACCTGAAGCAACTCTCCATAAAATAATAATACTTATCAGAGAATACCTTTAATATGGGTTTATTTTGTATAAACAAGTTAAAAATCTGTTAAAGGATTTATGTATTAAGACAAAATATATTTGTATTAAAGATACATTATCTTAAAATAAGTCATAGGATCATATGCAGTGTTGCTATTCAAGTAAATAAATGTTTATTTTTTTAAGTATTTTTTATATATTTAGTGGTTAAAAAGTCAAAAAAACAAACAAACAAAAAAACCATTGAGAAATATTTTTTTGCAGTTTAACAACTATGGATGTGCCAATTTCTGGCCAATATTGACAAGCTAGTAATTATTTTAATTTTATGGTCTAACTAACTTATAAAATGGCCAATATTAAAATTTATACTATTTGTGCAATTTTGTCTAAATAAATGTATAATATTTATTTATTGTCTCAATAAATTAAAAATAAAACACTTAAGGCTAAAATCAATTGTTTTAAATGCTAGTATTGAATTTTTGCATCGCAACATATAATGTACAGTATGAAAAATGGATATTCATTTTGAGATATTGCTAAATTCAACATTATTAAATTATTACTGTTTATAAAGAATAACTTTAAGTGAGTGTTAGATGACAGCAAAGGTAATCTAAATGTAAAAATAGAGGAAATGAACATGCACAATTAAATATGTAATATCAACTGATACTAATAGATTTAAAAAAAAAAAAAAAAACAGTCGATATGCTACTAAAATCCTCTTTTACAACCATATATCCAGCTCTGGCAGCCACCCACAATGCCCCCAAACATCATAGAATCCTATTATTGAGAATTTCTGCAATAATAATTGCATAAATGTGCTGTTATGTCTGAATTCTTAGGAAAACCACTGTCTGCGGATCAAGATCCTGGGGGATTGTTATTACTGTGTGTCTGGACTTCCGGAGCCGAGGGCAGATCATGCGCATTGCTGTGTGGAGATGGGAGTGGACATGATTGAGGCCATATCGTAAGTTTCTCTTCACATCATTTTCAATATCGATCTCTCTTCCTCATCAACACATTTTTCATTTAATGTACATGTGCAGATTGGTGCGAGAAGTCACAGGAGTGAACGTGAACATGCGCGTGGGCATACATAGCGGTCGCGTGCACTGTGGGGTGCTCGGTCTGCGCAAATGGCAGTTTGATGTCTGGTCCAACGATGTCACACTGGCCAACCAGATGGAGGCGGGAGGCCAAGCAGGGTAAAAATGAACACCACCCATCAAAAATGTGATCAGTATTAAGAAGTTTCATATTTAACGTTGGCTGTAAAGGATGTAGAGATTTGTGTTAAGCAGTGACTGTACTAAAATTCTAACATTGTGAATGTTTACAGACGGATCCACATCACCAAAGCCACACTGCAGTATTTAAATGGTGACTATGAAGTGGAACCAGGTCATGGAGGGGAGAGAAACGCATACTTGAATAACAACAACATTGAGACGTTTTTTGTGTTGGGCTGCAGTCAGAAACGGGTCAGTCACATGCAGGCATATGGACATTATTTATTTATTTATTTTTTAGGGCTGTGACTTTTTTATTTTTTTTACCACCGCAGTGGTAATGGTTGGTGGGGGTGTATATATATATATATATATATATATATATATATATATATATACACACACATTAGTGAAACAACACACTACAGCCTGTAAAACATTGAAATAAATATCAGTAAATAATGGTAACCTAAATAACATAAGAAAGTTAAATAATAAATTAAAAAACATTGGTTTTATATTTCCCCAAAAAGATAAATGTGTTGTCATATATCGCTCTGCGCTGTGGGACACAAGCAGGACAGAGACTATCTCTTGTCTAATATCTTTATGGCTTCTCCTGATGTTCCAAAGCAACTGTCACTTGTTGTAAAAGGTCTGAAGAGCAAATTTTATCTTCTGCAGGTGCAAGACATATATTTGATGTTGTGCTGTCAGAGAAAGCGAAACTAAATTATCACCATGTGTGAAATCCAAGTCTATTCTAAAATTCTAACAAGCACAAACTATGTTATATACAATTTTACATGCAAGGTATCTGTCCTACAGCATTTTAATTTATCACAGTAAAGGATGCAAATATAGTAATTAAAAAGTGAACGAAAGGTAGAAACGTTTACAATCCCCTGTGAAAATGGATGAGACGTGAGTGAAGATTTGGGAAAAAGAAACATGAGATTCCATGTTCAGTGTAATGACTCATGTAATATTGTTTAATTCGTGGAAAATCGAGTGACCGGATCGCAAAACAGAATACAAAGCCGACAAATGGTTTAAATTTATGTGCTCATGTTCCTCTCATTTGGCACATTTCCATAGTTATGATATAGCATTGAATTGCTAACCTATTATTTCTTTTGTAAACAAAGCTTTGTGCTTCTCTCGTGTCATAATATTCACATAAAACAGCATTCACATACCAAAAAAAAAAGAAAAAGGGTTTTGGCGTATAACCGTCATTGGTACTCGGCCACCGCGGTGGGGCGGTTGTCAAGTTGACCGGCACAGCCCTACTATTTACACACAAACTCATTGCTAATGTCATGCTAACCCCTGGTCCCTGCAAATTCTTGAACAGGGAATCTCAATTGCATCATATTTGGTGGTTGGGGGGCTGTGTTTTGTTATGCCCTAATACAAAAGACTGAATTTCCCTTTGGGGATCAATAAAGTTTCTATTTATCTGAGTTTGCTGGAGTATGGTTTAATTTCCTTTCTCTTTGTGCCAAATTTCCCTTGCAGAAAGAGGAAAAAGCCATGATGGCTAAGATGCAGCGTGCTAGAGCCAACTCTTCAGAGGGTCTGATTCCGCGCTGGGTTCCTGACAGATCTTTCTCCAGGACTAAAGATTCCAAAGTTTTCAGACAGATGGTGAGCTCTGCTCCATCCACTCTCACTCTGCCTCTGATGGCTCACGCCGACTGATCTCCCCTGCACTTCTTTATGAGTGTAGCAACAAGTCATAATTGAAGCAATTTTCTCTGGAGCTTGGCACTGCCTATGTGTGAATTGCTTTTTCCCCTTTCCAGGTGATGACTTTTCTGATTTCCATCAGTGTCACAAAGAAAAAAGCAGGGACAGTAATAGCATGACAAATAAATATTTTGTCAGACAGTATTAATAGTGAGGGAAAAAAACTCATGCACAATATGGACAAAAATTATTTTTTTACATGTGAAGAATTAATTGGTTTTCCAGTAGTTTAATATGTTAGAAATGCTGTTTGTGTTCATAAGATATAAAGAATGTTTTTAATCTACATTAGTAGTAATATTTTTAAAAATATCTTAACATCCTTAAAACAAATTTACTTAAGGCAAAATTGTGAATTAATGATGTTTGATAAAACAACAACAAAAAAAACATTTTGCCATTGAGGCAAGAAAAATTATTTTATTATATATTCTTTAATATTAAGCTCATCTTCAAAATACATTGTAAATGAAAATTTGAAAATTTAAAAAAAATTTGAAAATTTTTTTTTAATTAGTATTTTTTGTGTAAAAAATATCTTAACATCCTTAAAACAGAATTACTTAAAACAAAATTGTATGTTGAATTGAAGTTTTATGTGAAAAGTAAGAAAACTAATTAAAATTTTCAAATTATATTCTTTTTATAGCTGCAGTGTAAGTTTTGCCTCTTTGTCGCCATCTCTGTTCGAAACCTGCAATTGCAGTTATTTGCGGAATTATCATCTTTACATGATATGTGCATCGGCACGGCTCCTCAGCGCAGATTAATCTAATGCTTTGAGGAGAATGTGTGGCTGTCAGTCACCGCACCGGTGGATACTGTACTTCAGAATCACAGATTGTAGTCTTGGAAGTATGACCAAAATAAGAATTTTCACCGGAAAATGTCATCTGAAAAAGTAAGTGATAAATCTGGCACTTTTGTTCTGACCAACTGAGGGAAAAAAACATTACAATAAATCACGCTCCCAACGGTGATTAAATCTAACGATCGCTTGGCTAATATCACATCAATCCGTGCAAATTATTATTATTGTTATACTTTGTTCTCAAATTGTTAAAGGTGCAATATGTAATATTTTTGCAGTAAAATATCCAAAAACCACTAGGCCAGTGTTATATATTTTGTTCACTTGAGTACTTACAATATCCCAAATGTTTCCAACTATTTGTAAATCGTGAGAAAATTGCGATTTTAACCAAGGCTCCGGGACATGTGAGGAGTCGCCTGTCAATTACGTCATACCCGCGTTAACCCTCGGTCTGCCTCGGTTTCCGGTTTTATTTTGTAGAAACCATGGAAACACCAAAGACGCTTTAATATATTACACTTTTTAATAGACAAGGCAACAACTGTTTTGATATATTTATAGACAGAAAACTAATTGTTGTTATATAGCTCAACACGTTTAGTCTTATTGTTTAAATCTAATTTTCTTGATTTTTTTTTTTTTGTTTTGTTTTTTTTTTTGTTTTTTTTGCGAGTACCATGCTTTACCATGCCTCAGAGAAAAACACAGTTTTGTCAAGTAGCTAACATAGCATAATCAGATGCAGCTTTATTTTTAGTAACAACAATACAGCATTTTCGCCATCATACAGTACGTTTTAAAATGAATTGCATGCCATTTATCAACACAAGCCATCCAGCATTTAATATGATATTCTAATATCGATCTAGCTTACTGCAGCGTGTCTCAAACAAGTGTCTCACAGCAGCCGCCGAGCGAACGCACAGAGTAATGTTATAACATCATTTTCAACACTCTCAAATGTATCTAATATGATAAACAGAGCTGCGTTACCTCATACTCATGACCGGAAAAGCGGAAGCGGCGCCAGCAACTGTGGCATAATAAAAGTTCCGCTGCTCGTGAGGCGTGTGTTGCGCAATCGCTCCAGCGGCCTCGTTCAGCTCCCACAACACTCGGCCCTGCTCTGCTTCATACTACAATAACGTTAATAATCGCATCCATGAACATGATTCTTTTGCACCGTCCGTTGAGGTGAAGACCACATGTCCCAAGATTCTGCGCTCAAACTTGGCGTCATGAAGCTATGCCTTTGTTTTGAATAGGCCTCTAGCAACCTCTAGCGGACAAAATTTTTACATATTGCACCTTTAATGTTAACATCAGCAATCCAGCTGCTGTGAGAAAAGGCTATAAATGATCCACCACCTGCAGCATCCTCACATACGATATAGCCTACTAGCTGGGACTCCTTCTTTATGTAAACAGATGTGACGTAATGACGCAAAGACGAACGGCTGCATGCTCGAATTTCCTGCGGAAACCTACCAGTACCACCCGAATTATAAAACATATTACAAGCTAGAGGAGATAGTAAGGAGATAATTTTGAACACTGGCTGGTTATGTACTTGCTCAAAAATTGATTTTGGATCAATTTAACCCAAAAAAGTTACGGACTGCAGCTTTAAAATAATATGTATACAACACATACTGTAAATTAAACATTTTATATATTTGCTTATATATAATATATATATTATATTATATTTATTATATATATATTTAATTTTTTTTTTTTTTTTTTTTAAAAGAGTGTTTAGCTATTTTTACTGGAAATCAAGAACCTGACTTTTTTTGCAGCATAAGTCCCATTCCTTGTCTCTGTCAAGCTCTCACTCGCTGTCTCTGAATGTAATTCGAAGTCCCTGAGTGTTAATTAAAGCGGCAGTGGCTCTGTGGGGTTGGCTTCGGAGCTGTCTGAGATGAAACTCACAATGTGTTTTTCTGCTTCCACTGTGTTTTTACTGTCAACTGTAACTAATCTACCTGTCTGTTTTCAGGGCATAGATGAAGCCTCCAGCAAAGATAAGTGAGTTCTGGTTTTATTAGGACACAAATCCATTCTCTCTGGCTCTGCAGGGGCTTATGGGTTAGATTTCACAGGCTGTTTTCACAATCTGTGAGTCGCTCTAGGATAGAGGCAAAATAAAATGAATATTCTAGACTAGGTTTCACTGCAGGAAAGCAGTTTTTACGACCACTAATACATAATAGATCAAAAATAGTAGTTTGTTATGAGGATGAACTAAAAGCTTTAATATTAAAAACTACATTTTATGCCATCCCCTTATGGATTTTATACAGTTCCTTAATGTTTTACATTTAATGTAATTTTTTTTTTTTGCTGTCATCTGGTTTTTTTCCCAGCCGCTGTACCCAAGAGGCTCTAAATCCAGAGGACGAGGTTGATGAGTTTTTAGGTCGTGCCATTGATGCTCGCAGCATCGACCAGCTGCGGAAAGACCACGTCAAGAAGTTCCTGCTCACATTCCAAACACCTTTTTTGGAGAAAAAGGTCCATAGACAGCCTGTAAAATGTGTATTTAACACTGTCCAGCACTGGTACAACCTCAGAGTACTGAAAAAATGTCTGAACATCTAACAGTAACCGCTTTTGTGCTTTTAGTATTCAAAAAAGGTGGATGATCGTTTTGGTGGTTATGTGGCCTGTACCCTCCTTGTCTTCTGCTTCATTGTTTTTATACAATTCATCATATTTCCACAGTGAGTGATGTTGAAATAATAATATTAATAATAAAAAGAAATTGAATTAATGCTGAGATCTATATTTGCAGTATATCTGAATGATGTTGTGTATTTTGTTTTGCAGTACACCGTTAATGCTGGGCATGTTCATCAGCATCTTTATTATTCTCGCCCATGTCCTCTTTATATGTGCCATTTACTCCTGTGCTAAGGTCAGTCACTACCTCACTTGATCCTTCACATTTGTACAGTACATGTGAAATCTAGACTACAATTTCAATTCATATTAATATGCAATCAATGAGGCTTTTGAAATTGAATGCTTTCTGATTTATTAACTTTGTCTTATTTCAGCTTTTTCCAGTTACCTTGCAGACAGTGTCAAAGAGGATCGTTCAGTCCCGCCTCAACAGCACGCTCGTTGGAGTCTTTACGATTCTGCTTCTCTTCATTTCTGCCTTTGTTAATATGGTAGGATTCTGATCAGAGTTTGTTGCTGCTTAAAAAAAAAAAGTTTGTTCTGTTTGTCAGTATAATTCAACACTAATATCAGCACTCCTTTCCTATAATTCAACACTAATATCAGCACTCCTTTCCTATAATTCAACACTAATATCAGCACTCCTTTCCTATAATTCAACACTAATATCAGTACTCCTTTCCTATAATTCAACACTAATATCAGCACTCCTTTTCTATAATTCAACACTAATATCAGTACTCCTTTCCTATAATTCAACACTAATATCAGTACTCCTTTCCATAATTCAACACTAATATCAGCACTCCTTTTCTATAATTCAACACTAATATCAGCACTCCTTTTCTATAATTCAACACTAATATCAGCACTCCTTTCCTATAATTCAACACTAATATCAGCACTCCTTTCCTATAATTCAACACTAATATCAGCACTCCTTTCCTACAATTCAACACTAATATCAGCACTCCTTTCCTATAATTCAACACTAATATCAGCACTCCTTTCCTATAATTCAACACTAATATCAGCACTCCTTTCCTATAATTCAACACTAATATCAGCACTCCTTTCCTATAATTCAACACTAACATCAGTACTCCTTTCCTCGCCAGCACTCATTCAATAAAATGTTTAAACTCTGGAATCAATTTAATTTAACTTAATTTTGGAATATTTATGTATGTAAATTATTATTAGTAGTAGTAGTAGTAGTAGTAGTAGTAGTAGTAGTAGTAGTAGTAGTAATAGAAGTAGAGGTAGTAGTAGTGGTGGTGGTGGTGGTAGTAGTAGTAGTAGTAGTAGTAGTAGTAGAGGTAGTGGTAGCAGAAGTAGAAATAGTAGTAGTAGTACAAGTATTAGTAGAGGTAGTAGTAGTAATAGTATATTTATTTCAGTTACTTCAGTCACAATCTCAATAGGATGAGATGACAGCTTTTTTCATTCATATCCTGGAAAAATATTTAGAATTATTTATTAATTATATTTTTTATATTTAGGATTATTAAATATTATTAAAAATAAGTAAATGCTCAATTAACAAATATTGGAGAAAAATGTAATTTTCCTTTAAGGAAAAAAGTGAACAAATTGTTTAAAATGTTTTTTGCCTGATTCCTGACTGGATACGCTTAACATGTTTAATTAAAAAATATATTGTACACCTTTTCAGTTAAGTTTTGCACTTCTAATTTTTTAATTTCTATATCTTTTCAGTTTACCTGTGACCGGGAGGATCTGCTAGAATGTGCGGCTGGACAGCTGAATATTTCTGATTCAGTCACGCTGTGTGTGCTGTATAATCTGACTGGACCAGCAGGGGACCCTTTCTTCCTGTGTCCCGAGCAGCCTTCAGCATGTCCTTTACCCGAGGTCAGTCTGTACATGTATGATGTCTCCCTACTGTGTTCAGATACTCTACTCAACGTTTTGCTCACAGAGACTGAGTAGGGTGACCACCCGTCCCGCTTTGCGTTGTACCGCACAGCATTTTCACTCCTTGTCCCGCACGTCGCATATTGAGAAAATGTCCTGCATTTTCATCAGTCTGTTGGTTTTTAATTATCATATTAGAAAAACGTGCATGCGTTCTTTTGCCTTTTTAAGAAAGCTTTTTATATATTCTTTTTGCTGCGTAGTTTTTCACCTATATTTAACAGCGCTTCGACAGACGTAACATCCCGCATTACACAAATACAACAGCCGTTTTTTAAATCCTATCCAATGGTTGAAAAGAAAGGAGTAAACATGGTCACTAGTAGGTTGTGACGGCTGTCAATCAAAATGTGGAGCGGAGTTGGACTTGGTCAGAACGGTTTCAAAAATAGGGTGACCAGACATCCCCGTTTTCCGGGGACAGTCCCGGTTGGTGTTCTGTCCCCGACTGGAGCTGTCCCCGGAAATGTCCCCGTTTTATAGCTTGTTCAAAACAACCCGCATATACATTGCAAAAAGACCGACAAGCATACAGCAGCCTGCTGGAGAAATTGTGTAGTGATCATGTTCACCAACAGAGGGGGCTATGCAGCTTGGTCGCACGCTCGCCGCTACTTCATGAGGAACGTAATCTGGATCTGGACCAGAGCAGAGCGCCATTATCGTCAAATATCAAAATAAACATCGTTATCGGTTTCAAGGTAGTAACATACTAACTATTCATGTTAAATTAAAGTAATACTGTTTGTATGTTTTATAACAGGGCCTCAACAGGGTGCGAGATTGTTTTGCACAGTTCCGCAGTCACAACGCAGCAATTTCCATACACACGTCTTAACTACGTGGTGAAGGTACACTCAGATATGAATAAATAAAAAATAAAATAAAATTATACACGTTCTTTGTGCTTAAAATGAGTCTAAAATGCAAAATAATAGTTAAAAATAGTTAAAAGTTAAAACAGTTGTAATTTCTGTATACAGCTAAAAACAGCTTGTGAAAATTAAAATATTAAATTCAATAATGGTAAAAAATATTTGTTAAATGCCGTTTTATATTTATTATCATCTTATGTTTATGCTGTTATATTTTTGTAATGTAATGTGCTTTTGTAAAGTCATGTTATAACAGGCATATTGTTTTGAACTGCTTTTACAGTGGTTACTATTAATCGTGTAAAAGTTTTTTTGGTGAATTGTATTAAAACCAGAGCAAAAATCCTAATAATAAAACTAAATCATAATTATTAATGTAATAATAGCCTAATAAATAGATAATAACAAATGAGATTTTGGTGATATTTTGACCACTCAAATAGGAAATGTCCCCAGTTTCCATTTCAGAAATCTGGTCACCTTATTCAAAAATGGTTATCTGCATGATGCCTGCTGCCTTTGGGCTCAGTGATGTTGAATTTAAATGACATGTAAAATAAAGACATGTTATGTTACATTGTGATGTAATGGTGTTTTCTGGAAGGGACTAAAGAACAAAGTATTTTTATCAGCTGAAAGGCAGAATACAAATGTTTTTATTAAGTTAGATAGACATTAGATAACAGCTTCAGGTTGTGTTTTAGTGTTGGTAACATGTCCCATATTGTCCCACACAAACTTAGTAATTGGTCCCACATTTGGTTTGTTTGATGGTGGTCACCCTAAGACTGAGTGAAAAATTGTGTTTGTAGAATTTCTACAACTTATGGATTTATTTTGAAACATTTATGATTTTGCCCTTGTCATCATGGTTATAGTATCATGGCATGTTGTGAGATGGTCTTGACTGGTTGGGTTCCTGTGCTCCTAGTATTTCACATACAGTGTGCTGCTGACTCTGCTGTGCTGCTCGGTGTACCTGCACATCAGCAGTATAGGCAAGCTGGTCCTCATGCTCTTCATCCAGGCCTGCTTTCTGCTGCTAGTGGAGTGGCCCCTTGTCACTCTGCTAGACAACGCCGACCTGCTGGTCACCGCCAATGCAATGTGAGTGTTCCCACCACTGATATTCTCTGCAAACATATAGAGTAGATGTGTAAAAAGTCGGCATGTAAGTCAAGTCAGCATTAAGTCGATGCTAAAATTACAACAACAACAAAACTACGTTTTTCTACAGTATTATCAGTACAAAGATACTGATATTCTCTGCAAACATATAGAGTAGATGTGTAAAAAGTCGAAATGCAAGTCAATATCATTAAGTTGATGCTAAAATTAAAAAAAAAAAAAAAAATACAAGATTTTGTACTGTATCATCAGTACAAAGTACTGACTCAGTTGTGTATCTAGTACTACATAATAAAATCTGTGAAATTGTGCTTTTAATTTTTCATTTTTTTAACCATTTACTTGGAAAAAAAACATGAAGCTATGTTTATTTAATTGACAAAATACTTGCTACAGGCTACATGCCATTATTAAAGCATATTTTAATTTCAATACAATTTTAGTTAAAATTTTAAAATGTTTAGGTAGATTTTTCTCTCAATTAAAATGTAATAGTGATGAATAGGAACATGCAAACTGCCTGAAATCCTTATTGAAAAATATAAAAGAATTTATTATAAAATGTCTTTAAATTACACACTAAACAGTTAAATCTATTAAATTAAATTACTGTATCCCGTTAAAGGGTTAGTTCACAAAAGAAATTTTAAATTCTGTCATTAATTACTCACCCTCATGTCGTTCCAAACCCCTAAGACGCACTGGAGATGAATATTTTGTAAATAAAGCAGTAAATTATGTTTTTTTTTTTGTGTGTGTGTGCAAACAAAGCACTCGTGTCGTTTCATAAAATTGAGGTTCAACCACTGGAGTCACATGGATTACTTTAATGATGTCTTTACTACCTTTCTTGGGCTGGAAAGTGGTACTTGGGCTGGAAAGTGGTAATGAAGCTCTCAGATTTCATTAAAAATATCTTTATTTGTGTTCCAAAGATGAAGGAATGTCTTACGGGTTTGGAACGACATGAGGGTGAGTAAATGATGACAGAATTTTCATTTTTGGGTGAACTATCCCTTTAATTATATATGGGGACAAACAGTATCATTTAATGCAAATGACCCATATAGTAGCATTATTTTTCTGGGTGATTGTGCTTATTTGTCATTAGTAGGTATACGTTCAGTAGGTCATGTTGGTCACTAATGGAAATATGTCTGTTTTACACAGGTTTTCTTTCAATGAAACAAATTATTGGTGAGTTAATGTCATGCTTTATTTTTCCATGATTATAAGATAGATGGTTCAAAGACAGGAGCTTTAGAATATGAGTGGAAATTAGATTCCAATGTTTGCATGTAGTGTGTTTCAGTATGTTTTAAAAGCTATTTATATTGGGCTTTCCTGTAGCTCAAACAGTAGAGCATGGCTCTAGCAATGCCAACATCATGGGTTTGATTCCCAGAGAAAGCAAGAACTGCTAAAGTGTACCTTGAATGTAGTGTAAAGGTCCATTCACACTGATAACAATAACTATATTGCCTCCACACTAGCAGACAATAACGTTCTGTTTATTGTAAGCATGTGCTGCAGTTACAGTATGTCACCTGTAACTTTAAATGCTCAAGCTCAGAATAGATTCTGATTGGCTGTCAATGTTTTATCATTCATCAGCTGGAAAAAATCATTCTGAAAGTGATTCCAACGATATTGTTTCTTTGTGCCATTATCGTTATAGTTGTAGTGCGAACTCGCATTAAAGCATTTGCCAAAACCATAATTGTAAAGACTTGAAAAATATGACCGTTATGAGATGTACAGTATAGATTATTATAGTATGATCTACACAGTAATATATAATTGGATAAACATGACCTAATATTCTTGTCATTCTTTGCTCAGTCTCTGGCAAACTCAAATTTATTTGTGTTGTTCTTTTCCCACATAGCCCGGAAACAGTGACTAAAGTGTCTCTGAGGGTGTCGATTCCAGTCATCCTCACTGTGTTTGTGCTGGCTCTCTATCTGCACGCACAGCAGGTCGAATCCACCGCACGCCTTGATTTCCTGTGGAAGCTACAGGTGTGTCCCTTGTTGTCTGTCTCTGAATTGATCACTTATCGAAAATACATTTCCAGTAGTTGGATCCCAGCTTATTTGCTGTCATTCTTCACCAGGCCACCGAAGAGAAAGAGGAGATGGAGGAGCTGCAGGCTTATAACCGCCGTCTCCTCCACAACATCCTGCCCAAAGATGTGGCTGCCCACTTCCTCGCGCGAGAACGTCGAAACGATGAGCTTTACTACCAGTCATGTGAATGTGTGGCTGTTATGTTTGCCTCTATAAGCAACTTCTCAGAGTTCTACACTGAACTGGAGGCCAACAATGAGGGTGTGGAATGCCTAAGACTGCTCAATGAGATCATCGCTGACTTTGATGAGGTAAAAAGGTTGTGTCACTTGCATCTGAAACAGAAGAGAGAAAACTGTTTTGATTTTACAGTACTCTTGGACTAAATACTGACATCTACTTGTGTGGAGGCAAAAGTGCCACAGAAAAGCTTTTCAGCTTTTTCAGTTACTGCAGTATGAATTACAAGTATTTGCCATGCATGATTAATTTATTCTTTGACTAAATAGAATTATAATTAGAAGATTACCAAGACAGACCGAATAAAATTCAACTGGTCATGTGATCTCAACATGGCTGCCACCGTGTTTCTGTGTTGCTACATTTTTGTAAAAAAAAAACAACAACAGCTTATTCTGTATGTTCTTTACTGTTAATAGATCATTTCTGAAGAGAAATATAAGCAATTGGAGAAGATCAAAACTATCGGTAGTACTTACATGACAGCATCTGGACTGAATGACTCTACGTATGACAAAGAGGGCCGCACACACATTCTAGCTCTGGCTGACTATGCTATGAGGCTACGAGAACAGATGAAGTACATCAACGAACACTCATTCAACAACTTTCAGATGAAGATAGGCAAGTAATTCATTACTGTGGACACCTGAAAATATTCATGTTCTGAAGACACCATACATACAATGTTTAGAAATTGTCTTGCAGGCTCTCAGAGCTACTATGTAAGAGCAGACAATGACAAATGTATTTTTGCCACAGGTTTGAACATTGGGCCAGTGGTTGCTGGTGTGATTGGAGCCAGAAAGCCTCAATATGACATATGGGGCAACACCGTGAATGTGGCCAGTCGCATGGACAGCACAGGTGTTCCTGATCGTATCCAGGTAACAACATCATAATAAACTCATTGCTTATACAAGACTATTTTTGGCAAAACACAACCGAGAATCCCCCATTCATTTCCCTATGGTCATGACTATATGTTCAAGATTGCATTTACAAAGATGGTGCTGCCCTCTATCTTCATGTTACTGCAGTTGCAGTTCAGCATTGCAGGAGTTCTGTGTGAATTTGTAGTTTTTAGCTACTTAGTTGCTTAAAAGTAATTTAAAATTAAATTTCAATTCTAAATACTTTCTATCCCAGTTAAATGCGTAGAGTTAAAGGGTTAGTTCACAAAAAAATGAAAATAATGTCATTTATTACTCACCCTCATGCCGTTCCACACCTGTAAGACCTTCGTTCATCTTCAGAACACAAATTAAGATATTTTTGTTGAAATCCGATGGCTCAGTGAGCCCTGCATAGCCAGAAATGACATTTCCTCTCTCAAGATCCATTAATGTACTAAAAACATATTTAAATCAGTTCATGTGAGTACAGTGGTTCAATATTAATATTATAAAACAACGAAAATATTGAAGCTTCAGAGCGTTATGAATCAGCGTGTCGAATCATGATTCGGATCGCATGTCAAACTGCCAAACTGCTGAAATCACGTGACTTTGGCGCTCCGAACCGCTGATTCATAATGCTCCGAAGCTTCACGAAGCAGTGTTTTGAAATCGGCCATCACTATATAAGTCATTATTTTGTTTTTTTGGTGCACCAAAAATATTCTTGTCGCTTTATAATATTAATATTGAACCACTGTACTCACATGAACTGATTTAAATATGTTTTTAGTACATTAATGGCTCTTGAGAGAGGAAATATCATTGCTGGCTATGCAGGCCTCACTAAGCCATCGGATTTCAACAAAAATATCTTAATTTGCGTTTCGAAGTTTAACGAAGGTCTTACGGGTTTGGAACAGCATGAGGGTGAGTAATAAATGACATTATTTTCATTTTTGGGTGAACTAACCCTTTAACTATAAGTAAGCAAATCTTTGTTGGTTGATTTCCAACGGATGTGGCTCTGTGGTGGTTTTAAAATACTGCTCTGTTTGTTTGAGTATCTCAACCAGCTTGGCATTGCAACATTGGTTCAAACAATGGCCTGAGTTGGGGGCAGGGCTATCAGTTTGTCAGACCAATGGCAGACAGTTGGATTGGTTGTTTAAAAACTAGTGTTATTTTTGCAGTTCCCTTTGGTGCTGCGGAAATTACACACTTCACCTTTCATTTTTGGCTAATTAGAATTGCATTCAGTGTATAATTAAATGCTCTTTATTCCTATAGGTGACCACTGACTTGTACCATGTCCTAGAAAGTAAGGGCTACCAGCTGGAGTGTCGTGGACTGGTGAAAGTGAAGGGGAAAGGAGATATGACCACTTACTTCCTCAACAGTGGTCCTGTCTGCAGTTAACACTGACCAAATGCCTCTCAATGCACTGAAATGCAGGAAGGACAACAAATGCTCTGAATGGGATTTGAGCAGATCCAAATATAACCACTCATAAGCTCTCTCGCTCACGAGCATTAGTGGGCATGTGTGGTATTTATATATGCACCTATTGGGAATAATGAGGTAC
The DNA here is from genome assembly GCA_039654765.1 of Mylopharyngodon piceus. NCBI lineage: Eukaryota > Metazoa > Chordata > Actinopteri > Cypriniformes > Xenocyprididae > Mylopharyngodon > Mylopharyngodon piceus. The sequence goes on from CM077446.1 coordinate 29,232,366, forward strand.
GCTCTACCTGAAAGATTTAATGAAGAACTATTGCCTTAGATGGAGATGACTTTGAAGAAATCTTGGTTTTCATTTTTATTTTGTGGAAAAGACTTCTTCCATACCAAAATTTGAATTCCTTATTTATTTTGACAGGTTTTAAGACATGTAAATAAAAAAATGATTATATATGCAAGAAGCAAGAAGAAACTGACCAAAGAACAAAGTATTTGATATAGGAGCACTACACACATCTGGTAAACTGTTTGAAATGTCTGAACAATTGTGATTCAATTGTCTGGGTTTCCTTTGTTGGCCTCTTGTGACTACATCGACCATACTATATTATAAACACTTAAGCAAAAAATGTCTGTCTTCTTTGAAGGCCTTAGGAACAAGAATCCTAATTACAGTGACTTGTATTTACAGTTCGTATGATTTATGAGTGATCAACATGTTTTTCCCTTTTAGTATTTGTGTACAAATGAGGTAACTTAAATGAAGGAAAAGAATGGTGTTGGATGAATTTAATTGGTCATGTTCATTTACTTTATTGTTTGTGTGTGGACGGTGCGTGTATGTTATCTTTAAAGGGCATAAAAGCTCACTGTGAGGTTTATAAAGTGAATTTAAAATAGCTTTTTTGCCAGATTAAGTGCTAATCAGATTACATTTTTCATATTTCTGTGTTCATTTGTTAACAGATGTCATTTCCCTCTCATTGACGTTTATAAATGTGTTAAACAAATTGTAGCTCTTAATTAATTCCTGTAGAAATTAATGGAAAAAATGAACCCAAATATGACCAAGACCTCATATAATTCCAGCACAGTATGGTCAGCAATGATACAGTCTTCTTAAGACCTTTGTAAATATGTATAAATGTGCTGACAGAGGCCCGTTGGGTTTAATGGTTGCCGACAAGTGTCTGGACTGCAAAGTTATTTTGACAGTTCAGTTTTCAGCATAAATCCATTTCAGCATTTCCTCTTGAGCGTTCTTAGTCATGCTTGCACATTTGTCAACATTTTTTAAAATTATGCAATTACTGGTCAAATGCATAGTTAGCACTGCTGCAGAGTATTTTTGTACCATTCCCACTGTATAGATGCATCTTTGACTTTATAATTGTGTCGCAAGAAACATCCTTCCCCATCTTTAACATGCATTTCCAATATGAATGTACATGTATGTTTAACATTCTCACCTTGTCATAGACATAAAAGCACATATGGTTTTAGTTAAAATATGTTTGTGGTACATGGACCTTTCAGGACCTTTTTCATTGAAAAGGTGGCAAATCAGTAAATTGGGTGTTTTATTAAAGAATAATGTCTCAATAGCTTATCCACCCAACACTAGTTTGTGCATTTTTTTCATATTTTCATTTTAATTTTTAATGAAGGTCAAATGCAACAGAGGCAGAGCTGGCATACAGGCCGAAGTCATAAGCTAGACAAAAAAGTGAATTTTATATTGTGTAAAATATTGTGTAAAATAGAACCTAAAATACTTTTTTTTTTTTTTTAAGTGGTAAGTGAACGCTTAACCTTCAGAAGTAAAGGTGACGGTCAACCAGCAGTCCAATCTAAATTTTATCTTAATTTTCACCATAAAATCTTGGTAACAGTGTTACATGCAAAATCTGGGACTAAATATTAAGTTTTTGGTAATTAAAATGATTTAAATGTTTTTACAATTAATTTAATATAGTTTCAACAGATTGTCAAACATTTTTAAATGATGTTTTTACACAATGTAAATTTGATGTTGGATAAATATAATGGGTAGTAGGCCTATAATACGTTTGAAATCATGGGATAAAGTGTACACAATTAGGAAATGTGCCATTAGTTAACTCGTTAAAAAGGTTTCCTTTCCTTTTAAACCTTTATACTGTACATGAAGCGAATTTAATACCTCAAAACGAAGCTAACAGATAGACAGACAGGCCATTGTTGGCTGTGAGTGGCTCTAGTGATTGTTGTGTTAATGGACTCTTCTCTTTGTCCCTGCTCAGCTTGGTGTCTTTTCTTCAAGTAGCAGCAGTGGCAGTCTCATGTCAGTCGATAGTTTGTAATCACGATTCTCTCCTACAGAAGTACCGACCCCATTTCCTCTTGGCCTGTGCCTTTCTCAAATGTCTGAATAAATCTGTATTCGGTTACACTTACGCGATACAAGAGGCATTGAATGTAATTGCATCCCAGTTAATAATTTATATATGTTGAGGTATAGTTTGTTAACTTACCACATCCTTTCCTGAGCCTTAATTAAGTAATTCGACGTCATCTAAATTTATACATATATAAAAGTTCAAAGCAACACTGAAATATGTACATGTTTAACAGAAAAATATATTACCATGGATTAAAATCTAGGGTCCCACAGTCAAGTGATATTTTTGAACAAACCTTTTAAGTGAATCATTCTCGTTCACCGACTCATTTTGATTCACCGAAGTCTCTTCATCCTTCATTCCAGTACTGCCCGTGAGGGAGCATTTTGCACTTATTGAACGAATCACCTCATTCACTGAACGAAATTCGGCCACTGACTTGTAAACTGATCGAAGAATCTCGTTAACGAGGATCCGCTAAGCAAAAGTCGTTCAGTTTGGCACATTAAACTTGAGACATAGGTGTCGGAAGAATTGTGAATTAGTAAAAATGACTAACTATGCAGGCAGAAAATTGAGTCACTTATGATGCTTTACATTTTTTTTAAAGACACGCAAAAAACGACTCGGTGTTTTTAATGAATCATTTGAATGTAAACCGCAGAAGGTAGTGTCACTGAATGAATCTTTTTAGTGAACAGGAACACATTCAAAAGATTCGAGTCACTGAGATGAATCAAAATCCTCACCACCTCCAGAAGGAAAGCTCCGGCTTTAGGACCCAGATGACCCTCAATCATTTGAACGAATGGCACCTGTTGCGTTCAAAGGGAAGCCGGGAGGCCAGTGCTGCTGGTCGCGTGAAACCGTCGCGCGCTTAGTTTACCCAATAACGTTACCTCTAAAACTCGAAGTTACAGAGTAACAACATCCGTCTATCGACTCACACAGCTGAAACAAACGGTGGACCAGAAGACGAGGAAACAGAGATCCATCTATCTATCTAAATTATCAGCCTCTGGGAGAAGCACATGAATGACTGATTTTATTACAGGTAAACTTTGAAGATTTAAGTAAATGAGTGCTTTATTTGTTTCGACGTGTTTAGCACGTCTGTTGTCAACGAGATCTAACTTTGGCTTACCTTCCTCCTCCTTGACAAGAGCGAGTTTCATCTTTGTTTATAATGGTGTATATATATTGCTTTTTTCTAACACACAAAAACTAGTTTTTCGTAAATTCTCGTCCTTTAAAAAAAACAAAACAAACAAAAAAAAAAAAAAAACAAGGCTCCTAGAAGGTTGTGAACGATTGAAATCGGTATCCTACTGTAAATATTTTAACCATTATCTATGCTTGCCTCACTTCCTTATATCTATTCAGATAAGTTTCGCTTAGTTGTCATGTGGCGTGGCATTATTTTTTTTAAAACTTAAAGGAAGTGCTTGGGGTTTTGCGAAATGGTCAAACTACTCACAACGGAAAAATGCTGTTTGTGTTATTTCATAACGTGTGGTTCCATTCAGCTCAGTCAGTATTAATGCAGAAGAACCAGTTTTAGTTTGAGTAATTGGGAAAGTCTGAACACCTACGCAGAAGAAGCAGAAGTTGGCCTGTCTCTGTTGGCCATTGCCTGTCTTGGGGTTTGTGATGTAGATGTTTTTAAATAGACCAGTGCCATGGGCACTGAGGTTACTGATTCATTTAACACCATACGTTTCATTGTCAGCACAATACCTGCTTTAAATATAATTACTTGAGGTTAAAAGTAAAGAATAACAGGGCTTTAAATGTATCCATCCTCAAGATGACATTGAAACTAATTTCCAAGTAGTAGGTGAGATCCAGAACTACTTTTTTTTTAATTTATTTTTTTTATTTTTTTTTTTATCATGTTCAGTTAGATGGGCGACGTGTCACAGTTGTGAAGTGTATTTATGCAAAGCTTCTAACACCACCCATTAAGTGTAGTGGGAGTGTGCAGTGAGCCACCTGCTGCCACGTGGATCCAGCAGGGCGAAGGAAGGATCAGGTGCAGAAGGGTGTTTGTTGTCAGGTGAGGTTTGTTTGCTCTGTTGCTGTGAGAGTCCGCAGTGCAGGCTTTCTCTGCTAATTAAAAGTGGGGCATAGCTTGCTTTGTTTGTGGAGTTGGTATCAATAAACCATAAAATTGACATTATGGACCTTTATTTTTAAAGTTAAGTGGTGATTGCTTTTCCTTCATAAGTGGTTTTTGGTCTTTTCCCCACAGGTGGATGACTGAAATCGGCCAACAGAATGCGTCTGAGACGTCGTCTCTCCCCCCTAAAGCTTGCAGTTTTGGGCGGCACACTTTTCATGGTAATTCTGGTGGTGATCCAGAGGGACGTTGTCAGCGGTTCACTTCAGGACCCCTGGTTGCAAGATCTCTCCAACAAAAAGGAGAAGGTCTTTGAAATGGTCCGCGGAGCGGTCAATAATTTCGCCTTCCAAATTGGAGCCCCGCAGCCCCCATCATTGGTAATACAGCCCACCCCAGACCGAAATTGCCCCCCGGGCTTCTACACTCAGGCGGAACTCAAACCGTCCATCGAGAGACCTCCACAGGACCCTCAGGCCCCGGGAGCCAATGCTGCAGCCTTCCAGAAAGCCAGTATGTCTACGGAAGAAGAGAAGGAAAAGCAGGAGGGCATGACCAGGCACTGCTTTAACCAGTTTGCCAGTGACCGAATCTCCTTGCACCGCAGTCTTGGAGAAGACACCCGTCCGCCCGAGTAAGAATGGGCACATTGTTTCATTGGCACTATGAGAAAATGTAGAATACAAACAATTCATTCAATTCACCATCCAATCCGACATAATGATTCCCTTCATAGATTAAAGTTAGGCAGCACCAGTGACGTGCATTATGTTTGCTGGCATTTTATGTGCCTTTTAATTAACGTTGACTCATTTGATCTGTTTACACAGAAACTTGAAGGTGCAGACTTCTGTTGATTTAAGGGCTGGGGCTAAAGCCATATAAATGCTGCCCAAACACTCATTGTCGATTAGAGTCTTTACTGTTCTGCTGTTTATGCAGTTTTCTAATCACACCTTCACCTGTTGCATTATTTTTAAAAATAGGTTGACGGTTGTGAGGTTATGTTTCCTTGTAAATCTTACCGTATTTAAACGCTTTGTTGAGTAACGGGCCATAAACAATTTGCATACATCCTTATTTTCATAATACTGATAAATATAATGTTTAAACATATAATGTTTTCTTTCGGGATCATGTTTTAGAATATCACCTACCTTTTTTTTTTTTTGAGGTGTGTGTGTGTATATATACAATTTATTTTTTATAATGAGATATATATATAATTTATTCACTTTTTTCATGTGTCCCTTACAGGTGTGTCGAGCGAAAGTTTCGCCGCTGTCCTCCTCTTCCCACCACGAGTGTGATCATTGTGTTTCACAATGAGGCATGGTCAACACTTCTGCGCACCGTGTACAGCGTGCTGCACACCTCCCCGGCGATCTTCCTCAAAGAAATCATACTGGTGGATGATGCCAGCACGGCAGGTGAGCCCGGCTTTATCAGCTCCTGCTGTAATAATTAACCACTTCTAGAAGTAGTGTTAATCTGTGTTCTTGTGCCAATGGCAAACAGTTTTATCTGGTGAAATATTATGGAATGTCACTTGTATAAGTGCTTCAGCAGGCGGATGAAAAATGTTACACAGAAAGAGAAGGGAACCAGTTAGAGATGCAAAAAACTGTTGGAAAATCTAAAGAAAGACATGCTGCATTGTAGAGAATAATATCTAACTAGTTCATAGCTAAAGTTTTAATTAATTAATTCATTTTTATTTATTCTTTTTTTTTATATGATAAAAAATAGTAGTGTAACAAGCAGAATGATGTGCAGTCCAGAGTTCTCTGGGGTTCTGATCACATTAGATTTATTTTCTGTTATGACTTTGTACATTATCTGTTACTTGGGTTTTTTTTTTGGTTTTTTTGTTTTTTTAGGTTTTTGTTATGTACCATCATGAGCTTTAGATCTTTACATTTGTAAGTGATAAGATAAAGGAAGTGTGTCAGTTTGCTTGAAGTCTTAGCACAGGAAATGTCATTTCATCGGAGCAGCAAGCTTTTTGGTCTATTTTAAGACATAGAAGAATGTCACGGTGAACAGTTGACAATTAAAGTTACAGCTGACTTGTGAATTTTTTTTAACACAATATATAACCTTAAACTCGTATCTACCGTTCAGAAGTTTGGGGTTGGTCAGATTTTTAAATGTTTTTAAAAAGAAGTCTCTTATGCTCACCAAGGGTGGATTTATTTAATCAAAAATGGAGTAAAAACAGTGATGTTGTGAAGTATTATTACAATGTAACTATTTAAATGACTGTTTTCTATTTTAAAATATTTTAAAATGTTATTTATTCCTTTGATGGCTAAGCTAAATTTTCAGCATCATTACTCCAGTCTTCAGTGTCACATGATCCTTGATCCATGAAATCATTCTAATATGCTGATCTGCTGCTCAAGAAACATTTATTGTCAATGTGTTAAACTGTGGTAACAAATGGTTTTGTCACTTTTGATCAATTTAATGTGTCCTTGCTGTGTTTTTTTTTTTTTTTTTTTTTTTAATTTATATTGACCCCAAACTTTTGCGCGAAGAAACAAAGAAAATACACTATATTACAAACACTAATGTCTTTCTACATTTGATATTGTATGATCTTGTAGAACACCTCCATGATAAGCTGGAGGAATATGTGAAGTCACTGAAGATTGTGAAGGTAGTGCGTCAGCCGGAGAGAAAAGGCCTGATCACGGCGAGGCTTCTCGGAGCCAGCAAAGCTGAGGGAGAAATCCTCACCTTCCTGGATGCTCACTGTATGTATTTCATCACACTTCATAATTTGCCCTGCCCAATTCTGTTGTTTAACACAGCTTTCCAGTTTCTGTTCACACGTCATTAACATACACCAGTCTCTTTTTTTTTTTTTTTTTTTTTTTTTCTCAACGTGATGCAAAGTAGTTTTTCAGGAACCTGCTTTTCAGGTGTACAGGCATGAGCTTAAAGTAATTACTCCCATGACTTTTTTTTTTTTTTTCTTCTGGAACTCGTCATTTGCAAAGTTATGCACTGTGACAAAGGGCTAGTATGTGATGCTTATCTCATTCGCTTTGAGCTATTGTCAGCCACACTGAAGCCTAGCAACTCGCGTTACACCTGATGCGTAACTTTTTCCGATTTTACCTTGTATACAAGGGTTGAAATATGTGACGTGTCATCTTAGCATATATGCGTGAGTAGCACATTTACAAACCTTTAAGCAATTTCTCTCTTGTCCTATTTTTTGTTATTAAAGGTGAATGTTTCCATGGCTGGCTTGAGCCTCTCCTTGCTCGCATTGTTGAGGAGCCCACTGCCGTGGTGAGCCCTGAAATCACAACCATTGATTTAAACACCTTCCAGTTTCACAAGCCTGTGGCCTCTGCCCGTGCCCATAACAGAGGCAACTTTGACTGGAGTCTCACATTTGGCTGGGAGGCCATTCCAGATTACGAGAACGCTAAACGCAAGGATGAGACCTACCCAGTAAAGTGAGTCATGCTCTTTTTATTTTTTAACCTTGCTAAGATTGCCAGTTTCCAAGAATGGCTGCAAATTTATAAATTCATTTTGTAGAGATTGATGTATCAATATTTACCTTTCCCAAGAAAGGTGTATTTGCTTTTTCTTCTATTAACAGAAGCATTTGTATAGCTGCATTTAAATACAGTCAGTTATTATCTCAAATAAATCCTGATGGGGTGATCAGAAAGGGGTCTTGTATCACCCTGAAGTTTTTTTTTTTTGTGATTATGACCGGGCCATATCCTGTTTGTTTCATTGGTACTTAAGTTGAATAAGATCACAATCAAGTATTCCAGAGAACCAATATGAAAGTCAAGAGATGTGTAATTTACATTTAATTTGTCTGATATAAGCAAGAATACTAATTTATTCTGTGTATGGGTCAATGACGTGACGGGTCAATTTTTTTTTTTTTTTTTTTTTTTTTTGTCCAAAGGCCTTAACAATAATAAAAACAAAGATATGACATCCAAAGTATGTAAGGTAGTACTACTAGATCTTTTATTGAATCCAAAAGGTTTTAATTATATTTTGCTACATATAAAGGTATTTTAAAGATTTTGAAGTGTCAAATGGTCATTCAGTTTAACCATCTAAAGGCCAATACAGCCATTTCATTTGTGAATAAAATATCTTAAAATGTAATAAATATTTTTTATTCTGGCATGATTTTATAATATTATATATCAACAAAAAGCAACGACTTCTACACATAATTTTAATACAATTTTGCACTGTTATGAGAGAGAATGTCTGGAAATTTTGTCATTTGGAGTAACCAATATATAGGGACCATTTTGGATCAAGTCATGTGGTCAGTATCATGTGACAGGATGTGCCATCATTCAGACACCTGCAATGGACCACATGGTCATGAAGCAAATTAACTCTTTTAACTATTTGAAAAATTCATGTTTTCAATTGCTCATACGCATGTCCCGAAACATCAGGTCATTCGGTACAACCATTATAAAACATGGAAAATGTTGTAATATTTTAAAAATTTGTACTAAATATAAAATGTTTGATTGTCCTTTTGTTAGCTAGCTAGATATCAGCCTGTTAGCATTTTTTGAAAATATTGTCATTCGATATAACCAAAAGTGTCATTCGGTAAAACCGAAATTTTGGTTAAACCGAATGACTTTTGGTGACAAATTTTGTCCATCTTGTAAAAAATGACAAGCAGTGTTAATTGATTTTAAAAACCACATAATCTCATTGTAAACACAACAAAACTTCAAAATGAATTATATCTTTTTTACACTGTTAAAAACCTTATTCGTCAATGACCTGTATATGGATATTATGGATAATATTAGCCCTGATGTTTCTCTTGGTTAAATAATTTTTGATGTAATCTAACAGGATACCATGTATAGATGGATCTATCACATGTAATTTTGACAGCACGCTCCATCAAAACACAGTGTTACACTGAGAGACATTGTGCTTGTTTCTTTGTTTACACAATGTGTTGTGTTAAGGAAATGCTTCATATATTCATGCCATCATGATCTTCAGGCCAGATCATCATCTTCCTGTCTATGTGATTTTTATGAATGAGATTACTTGGCTGGTTGTATCAAGTTTCGTTTGAGTATCAAATGAACCACTTTCACTCAGTTTACTATGACAATGTCTTATGGATTACACCGATTATAGGCTACATGCCACCTCATCTAATTTTACATAGCCTATACTATCTTATAGTTTATCATTCATAACATCAGGCAGTATTTGGCCATCTTGAACAAGTGAAGTGTGCTGCAGAATTGCATGTTAACATGATTTTAATGACGCCTCTTATCTTGTCACTAAATGTCTTGTATTTACAGCAGTTTCATTTTAGCATCAGTTTATTCAACTAACTGTTGAAATGAACAATAAATTCTGGATAATTTAAAATAATCATTGGTATATGAATAAAATGGTGATAAATTAATATTAAATCCATTTGTTGTTTGCATCTGCATGGCAAACTTTGGAAACTCTGAAGTCTGTATTTAAAATGCATTATAAGCTTATTATTAAAGGGTTAGTTCACCCAAAAATGAAATTCTGCCATTAAATACTCAGCCTCATGTCGTTCCAAACCTGAGACTTTCGTTCATCTTCGGAACACAAATTAAGATGTTTTTGAATCCGAGAGCTCTCTTTCCCCTCCATAGACAGCAATTTAATTACCACTTTCAAGGCCCAGAAAGGTAGTAAAGACATGATTAATATAGTCCATGTGACTACAGTGGTTCAACCTTAATTTTATGAAGCGACGAGAATACTTTTTGTGCACAAAAATAACGACTTTATTCAACAATTTCTTCTCTTCCCTGTCAATCTCCTACGCTGTTAACGTTGTACACACACACACACACACGCATGCGTCATGTTGCACACGTGTACAGCGTCGGCCAATATGATGGATAACTGCAAATAACAAATAGCTTTAATTTTTCTAAAATACACAACTAAATACTGTAAAACAAATGCATTTAATAATAATTTCTCCTTTTTTTTTTCTTTTTTTTTTCCTCTCTCTCCATACCAATGGTGTTTCTGAACAAAGTTCAAAAGCAACATGACCTGACATCGGCTCTTTGGCTACACGTCCAACTCATTGTATTTGTCCTGTTCTTCCTTTCAGAACTCCAACATTTGCTGGTGGTTTGTTTTCTATATCTAAGGCCTACTTTGAGAAAATTGGGACATATGATGACAAAATGGAGATATGGGGTGGTGAAAATGTCGAGATGTCCTTCAGGGTGAGTTCCAGCTCTTCAAAATTCACCTGCAGCCATATTAATGACAAAGATAATGTTAAAACAAGCCAAGTCACCTTTATTTATATATTCTGTGCTGTCAGGTGTGGCAGTGTGGCGGACAGTTAGAGATAATCCCCTGCTCTGTCGTGGGTCATGTGTTCCGCACCAAGAGTCCTCACACCTTTCCCAAAGGTACAGAGGTCATTACACGTAACCAGGTGCGCTTGGCTGAGGTGTGGATGGACGATTACAAGCTGATTTACTATCGACGCAGCCAAAGTGCAGCTAAAATGGCTAAAGAAGTAAGAACTACTTTTGCTTTCAGAGGATTAAAATATTAACCTTGTGTTTGTGGTTATGTTTCTATCTTACACTGTAGCTGCATGCAAGAGCATAAGACCTGTTGCATAACTCATTTCCTGTATGGTTGTGTAGAATAACTACGGTGATATATCTGACCGTCTGAAACTCAGAGAAACCTTACAATGCAAGAACTTTTCTTGGTATCTTACCAATGTCTACCCAGAAGCCTTTGTCCCAGATCTTACCCCCGTCAAGTTTGGCGCTGTAAGTCCTTTTTAGAGCACAATGATTACGATTTGCCATTTTAAATCAGTCTAGGGGACAAACATTTATTTTAATTTGATGTTTTTGTTTTTTGTGTAGCTCAAGAATATGGGATCACAGCAATGTCTGGATGTTGGAGAAAGTAACAATGGGGGAAAGCCTATGATTATGTATGTATGCCACAACATGGGTGGTAATCAGGTAGAGTACCATTGCTGTATTATTCACGTTGATATTATGAGTAGAGGTGCTTTTATAATAAAAGTGACATTGTTATAGTAAGAGAAAACTAGTCATTTTGACCATGCATTTCTTCTTGATCCGAACAGAGCAAATGTTCATTGTGATGTGTTTGTTTTCAGTACTTTGAATATACATCACATAATGAGCTGAGGCATAACATAGGGAAGCAGCTCTGTCTGCATGCCTCTCCTTACCCAGAGCCAGTGAAGATCGAGCTCTGTACGCTGAAGGGAAAAGGCAGTAGTTTGGCTCCTGAACAAGAGTGGGTGTTCACAGAAGTAAGTGTCTTCTTAGAACAGAAATGTATTACTCAAATGGTCTTTCTTCATTATTACTGTCTTCATTTGTTATTAGTTTCTGCTTCCTTCCCTTTTACTTACTGTCTTGGTTTGGGGGATGTCCGTTGCAGTTTGTTTTTGTTTTTTTTTGTTTTGTTTTTTTTAGCTGACGTCTATACTTGAATAAACAGTCATAAAAATATCAGCTTTATATTTAAAAATGTTATATATAGAAGTTATACTGTGTATAAAAATGTACACATTACTAAAGTTAATGGTCAGTATTTTTTTTTTTTTTTTTTTTTTTTTTTTTTTTTTTTTATTTATTAAGAAATTAATACTTTTATTCAGCAAGGATGCATTCAATTCATCACAAATGACAGTTAAGACATTTTAATTATTACAAAAGATTTCTATTTCAAATAAATACTGTTCAAAAATATTTAGCTGCATGTTCCTTGAGCAGCAAATCAGCATATTAGATTGATTTCTGAAGGATCATGTGACACTGAAGACTGTAGTAATGAAGTAATGATGCAGAAAATTCAGCTTTGCCATCACAGGAATAAATAACATTTTAAAATATATTAAAATAGAAATGGTATTTTAAATTGTAATGATTGTTAACAATATTACTTTTTTTTTTTTTTTTTTTTTTTTTTTCCCTGTATTTTTGATAAAATAAATGCAGCCTTGGTGAACATAAGAGACTTCAAAAACATTTAAAAATTGTACCGACCCCAAACTTTTGAATGTACTGTAAATGTTAAATTTAATTTTAATAATATAATTATTCGATAAATAACGCTGTCATTATGGGTGAGCAAACCAAATACAGAATTCGTTAAATTTTTCAGTTAAACTTTTCGCGTAAATCTATAACTCTGCACTGCAAAAAAATAAGTTCTATTAAATTTTGGACAGACATTTGGACAGTAATGTAATTTTATATTGTTTATTATTAATTGTATTAAATATTTTTAAATTAATCAATAATGAAAGTCTATATTTATGTGATATCATCATTGGACATTAATGTTTGGTCAGGGGTAGATATCAGCTAGGATGCAAATTGATAAGAGCTTGGTAACACTTTATAATAAGGTCTCATTTGTTAACATTAGTTAATGTGTTAACTAACGTGAACTAACAATGAGCAATACTTTTGTTACAGTATTTATTATTCTTTAATGCTACTTAATCAAGTTGTTCATGTTCGTTCAGTGTATTAATACAACTCTTGATTTTAATAATGTATTGGTAAATGTTAACATTGTTATTATTAAATATTAACAATGTTATTAACATTTAACTAATATTAATAAATGCTGTAGAAGTATTGTTCATTCTTAATTCATGTTAACTAAAGTAGTGAACTAATGAAACATTATTGTAAAGAGTTACCAAGAGCTCTATACTTTCCTCTCCCATTACTGCTAGCAAGTCTTTCTCAATGTTAATTTACACCACTGCATAGAGAGAGGACATTGCTACACCATTTGAATTGCTGTACTTTGATAGTTTACTTTCACCTCATTCACATGAGAAACTTGTTTTACATTTCTTCTTCATCTTATGCTAATTTTAGGAGCAACTACTGAAGAATCCGTCCTCTGGAAAGTGCCTCCATAAGAAGGGAGACAAGATATTAATGAGCCCCTGCAATCCAACAGACCATCATCAGCGCTGGGTATTCAGCTGACCTCACACTCCGACCGAGGAGCAAGGACGTTCACTCCTATAAGACCCAAGAGGGAGGGCCAGCAGCCACAGCTCACGCTGGCAAGCTCACTGTAGGCCTGAGCAGATGCACTGGGAGAGTACTGGGTAGTCCATATCCATAAGCTCCTAAAGACATTGTGATCAGACTGTGGGCAGGATGCTCAGGGAAGACAGAGTGGAGAGCATTGGAGAGTGAACAATCCGGCAGCAACGTTGTTTACTTGATGCGTTTTATTGCCTTATTGATGTTTACTGCTGCTTTTAAATGGTGTAGGTTTTATTTATTTTTAAAGAAATGGAAAATGAAATATTTTTGGAACACTGTTAGTGTTAAGGCCAATGAATGAATGGCCGGCCTTGCCAATGATACATGTGATGTTTGTGTGATCCAAATCATTTGCACATGCTGCAGGGGATGTGGGTTTTGTTCAGCTGTACTAAATTGTCACAAGGCAGCATTAGTTTCAGGTCCTTCTCTTGTGTCTTTGAACTTGAAGCCATCAGTATAAATAAAGCAGCATCGTGTGACTTGCTTTACTTGGATAGGTTTTTTGGGGGAAATCGTGCTCTAAAAATGAGTACATGTAACAAACTGTTTCATTGTCTTCACCTTTACACTATTGTTTCTAGATTTCGGACACAGAGATTTATTCTTTGAATCTGTATTATATTGGAGCTTTCAGATATTTGATTTGGAAAAAAAAACAAACTACACACTGCCAGATTACTTTTTGGTGTTTTTGTTAACTCTTTAAAGGAACACTCCACTTTTTTTTGAAAATAGGCTCATTTTCCAACTCCCCTAGAGTTAAACAGTTGAGTTTTACCGTTTTCGAATCCATTCAGCCGATCTCCGGGTCTGGCGGTACTTCTTCCACTTCTAGCATAGCTTAGCATAGTTCATTGAATCTGATTAGACCGTTAGCATCTCGCCCAAAAACGGCTGAAGAGTTTCGATATTTTTCCTATTTAAAACTTGACTCTTCTGTAGTTACATCGTGTACTAAGACCCACGGAAAATGAAAAGTTGCGATTTTCTAGGCCGATATGGCTAGGAGCTATACTCTCATTCCGGCGTAATAATCAAGGAACTTTGCTGCCGTACCATGGGTGCAGCAGGCGCCATGATATTACGCAGCGTCTCTCACAAATGTTTCCATGGTTGCAAGGCACGCTCCCTGTGCAAGCAGGGGGTCACAGGCGCTGCGTAATATCATTGCGCCTGCTGCACCCATGGTACGGCAGCAAAGTTCCTTGATTATTACGCCGGATGAGAGTATAGTTCCTAGCCATATCAGCCTAGAAAATCGCAACTTTTCATTTTCCGTCGGTCTTAGTACACGATTTAACTACAGAAGAGTCAAGTTTTAAATAGGAAAAATATCAAAACTCTGGTCATTTTTGAGCGAGATGCTAACGGTCTAATCAGATTCAATGAACTATGCTAAGCTATGCTAAAAGTGGTACCGCCAGACCCGGAGATCGGCTGAATGGATTCGAAAACAGTAAAACTCAACTGTTTAACTCTAGGGGAGTTGGAAAATGAGCCTATTTTCAAAAAAAGTGGAGTGTTCCTTTAAAATGCATACATGTACAGTACATACACACACTGGTCACCATAGTTTCCACCAAAATAACATAGTTAAAGGTTCTTCGGTTTTAGTCCTACTCTGATCAAACACACCTGCTTGTGGTTTTCAGGTAATCCTGAAGACCTGATTAGCTTGTTCAGGTGTGCTTTATTAGGGTTGTAGTAGTAGTTAATCTTACGCAGGACCGTGGACCTCCAGTTGTGTAATTGAAGAACCCTGAACTAGTTACTGTGGATATGACAATAAAATTGTGATATTTTGCTACTGACCACCATTCTCATTCTGCTCACTTAGCAAAAGTAATAAAGCAACAAAACTTCTGAAACCTTGCACTGTGTTCTGGAGGCTCTTTATTCACTTTTTATTTTTCAATAGAAATAGTTCTAGTTACTAGGGCACTTTTAGTGTAAATTATGGATACAGTTTTGAGTAATTTCGCTGTCATGGTAGCTTTGTGATTGAGGCAAAACATTTCACTTCCCACCTTCACCGATAGGTGGCAGGCGACGTCATATTTTTGTTTGAGAGGGTTGTAAAAATAAACTGATAAAATAAAGGTTGTTCGTGAAAGTGCTGTAAATACAGGTAACATGCTTTCACTGATAGGGTAATTCTATAACGTGGCGTGAGAGTTAGTTCTGTTTAAGCAGCAGGTTTAATCCGATATCTTTTGAGATAGAGTTCTCATTAAATTTCAAAATGCAGTGTTGTGTTTGTATAGGCTAGATGTTAAGGCTGCTTTTCAGCCTTTATCTCCTTTAAATGTTTACTGTAGTTACCATAGTTTCCGCCAAAACACCAACTCTAATTACTATTGTAAAATCATAAATTAACATGCTACTTCAAACAGTATATCCTTTTTTTTTGACTGGTGGCTAACACCAGGCCAAAGTTGTATTAACATCAGATAAGGGTGTATTAGTAATATTTCTGCGGAAAATATAGTAATTATTTGTAAGGGTCAACTGGCCAGCCAAGGTATTCTCAGTATAGGCTTTATAAGGTGGTAGTACACAGTCCATTTTGACTGTTAAGTCTATCACACTTTTATAAATTCAAATCCAAAACAGCATTATACTAAATAGAATTGATATAAAATTTTATAAAATAAAACACATACACTTAATTTTTACTGTCCAGTTGGAACAAAGTATTTTCACGCAAATGTATAATTACCAAAGAAAAGGTTCAGCAGTATAATAACCATTATTTATTAATAACCATTACCTTATTTCTCCAGATCACTCTTACTGAGTGCTTTGAGTATTTGATGCATTACATATCCATTGAGTTTGTTTAAATATATGAAGGCGTGTAAATTAAAATGGAAAGTGGGTCCATTTTAATAACCATTTTACTATTTCATTCTAAATGGCCAGTCAATTATCAATATCAATTACACAAAGGTATTTTGTATCAACTGCCTAGTTACAGTACATTGTTTCTATGCACACTTCAGGAAACACATTTTTGGGTATGTTTTGACATTAACACCAAGTGCAAAGTCAATACTGAATGGTGTGTTCCAAGAGGAAATTATTTTGCCTTTCTTACTGTAAATGTACAACTTCAACTTCCTCTTTTTGGTGCAGTATGAGATAATCTGTTTGCTGGTTCATATCACATGTCCAGGACTGGCATTGCTTGAGTGATTCTTTTATGTCACCATTTATCCCTGTAATGTGATTTGGTCATGCTTCTGTTGAACTATTACTGGAGTTATAAGTAGACCTTTTACAACAAAAATGACTAATCATTCTTAACCTTGTCTATTTAAAATGTTTAGCAAAAAAAAAAAAAAAAAAAAGATTTTATAAAGGCCTTCTCTTTGTTAATGATACAGCGAACATACTTTCTCCACTTGTTGATGACGGTCTTCACCGTGTTCCATGGTATATATCTAATGCCTTTGAATTTTTTTTGTAGCCCTCACCTGAGCGATACAGTCCCTTTCAAAATGTGCAGATTTTTTGGTCTGCTGTCGTGTGGGAGCAGTTTATGGGAGATTTCGAAGAAGAGAATGGTTGCTTAATTTTCTGCATTTTTTTTTTTTTTTTTTGCACTTTTCACAGAAATGATCATGTAATTTTTCTTTTCTTTTTTTTCTTTTCAGTTTTCATTTTCAACCATTGCATTCATCCTGATGTTTCTGGGGACATCTTTAACTCATATCTGGTTGTACTGGTGCAGCCAGAAAAGGCCACGAATGCCAAAAAGATGACCAAGAGGTGTGGAATGTACTTCAGTCCTGAAGATTTACTGCTTAAGATGTAACCAGTAATTTTGCAGTCTTGTCATAGATCATATAGTGCAAACAGAAGCCTGGTAGATTTTCAACCTTCTCCACCAGGCTGATCCCTTACACTTAAGATGGGTCATTATTAATTCACCAGGATTACTGGGTTTAAATCTCATCACAAGGTTATTATGAATGACCTGTAGTTGATCAATGTTTAATCAGATGTAAACAGACAGTGATGTTACAGTAGATCTTTTCTCTCCATCAGCCTCAACTTTATTGGTCGATAGAAGCAGATATTTGATGAGAGGTTAGGGATTCTGAACTCACAAGTTGACTCACTGCAATTTATTTCTAGTTAAGTCATTGCTATTAAATTGATAAAAAAAATCTAACTGTCGATGAAATGAAATGTATAACAAGAAAAACACTTATTTAAAAAGAAACTAGATAATATGGAATGTGATCTTAAATGCCATTTTTGTCTTAAATGTGAAGGTGCATTCTTATTCAAAATATACACTACTGTTCAAAACTCGGGGGTCAGTATGATTTTTTAAAAATAAATTAATACTTTTATTCAGCAAGGATGTATTAAAACGATCAAAAGTGACATTAAAGACATTTATGTAACACAAGGTTTCTATTTCAAATAAATGCCGTTTTTTGGGGGTTTACACTTATCAAAGAATCCTAAAAAAATGGACCAGTTTCCATAATAATATTAAGCAGCAAACTGTTTTAAACATTGAAGAAACGTTTCTTGAGCATCAAATCAGCATTTAGAATGATTTCTGAAGGATCATGTGACACTGAAGACTGGAGTAATGATGCTGAAAATTCAGCTTTGCCATCACAGGAATAAATTACATTTTTAAATATATTAAAATAGAATAGAGGTATTTTAAATCGTAATAATAATTCACAATATTACTGTTTTTACTGTATTTTTGATAAATGCAGTTTTGAGCGTAAAGGCTTATTTCAAAAACATTAATAAAATCTTACTGACGCCAAACTTTTGAAAATTAGAATATATATATATATATATATATATATATATAAAATTTATCAAAATGTATTCATTTTTAAATTGAGCTTCACAAATTGATAAATAATTTTCCTTTTTCTAAAGGTAAAACAGACGTATTTTTATACATATAATTTTTCCTTTTTCTAATGAACATTTTTCTAATGCATAGACCATGACAAGGCAAATTTATGCAAATTTCTTGAACACTGAACAAACTAATATAACAGTTTAGGCATGTTAAAGTGCATTGTAATGCATTTACGTTGCTTTGCCATTTATACTTATTAATATCTTAGTTGGGTTTATGACAAACAACTTAAGCACGCATAATTTCCATCCACTACAGTATTATGAGGCTTTTTGTTTGTAACTACATACCGATGATAAGAATAATAAAGAGAACTCCAAGGATATCAAAGACAAGTGTTTTGAATACATTCATGACACTTTATTAGGACTAACACATATATTAACTAGTGATTTTGAACGTTAAACCCATTGACATCTTGTAGATGCACATTCCAGTTGAGCTGGAAGAATGTTGTCTGGAATGGGTCCACTCCCTTAAAACATGTCAATTACTCTGTTTGTGACTGTCACTCCCATGTACAAGCCTTACACAGAAAAATGTAGAGCCTTCACTGAAAGGACAAACCTCATGTCTCATGTGCTGGAGTGACAAAAGTACAAAAATCTCTATTAAATAACCCTGACACAAAATTTAATGTTGTTAATGTCAGTTTGCACTAAAATATTGCATAAATACTTTTTTGCTCTGCAAAAAAACCCCCTATAAAATCAGTGAAATGAACAATATTATATGACAGATCTGAACTGATCCATCACCTACATATGTTAATCATTATTCTTGAGATTTCCATGAAAATATAGGAACAGCTGAAATATCTTGCTAAGAAATGTGAAATGAGCTTAAATGACATCACTGCTCCGCTGTATGTCTAATACATTCACATTTTAAGACTCATTACATCCTCTTACCCATCATAAATATTTACTATATATTTAATCTCCCTAACAATCACGTTCTCATATAGAGTGCCATAAAGAGGTCATGTGTTACGTTGATCACATCTCTTTTCTTAGCTCCTACAGGTTTCATGGCATTGCTGAATCCTCGATGCCCCTGGCAAAGAGACGCACCAGCTGGCCATAAACTCTGTGGAAAGATAGTCGTATTAGGAATCATTCAAATGAGAAGATGCAAAGTAAACTTCCACTTGATATCAATAACTATGATTTGCTTACATCATTGGAGCCAGACGCTGCAGACACTGCTGTTCAAAAGGTTGGGGTAAGTAATATGTTTTGTTGTTTTTTAAAGAAGTCTCTTCTGCTGCATTTATTTGATCAAAAATACAGTAAAAACAGAAATATCATGAAATAATATTATTATTATACAGGTGCTGGTCATATAATTAGAATATCATCAAAAAGTTGATTTATTTCACTAATTCCATACAAAAAGTGAAACTTGTATATTATATTCATTCATTACACACAGACTGATATATTTCAAATGTTTATTTCTTTTAGTTTTGATGATTATAACTGACAACTAAGGAAAATCCCAAATTCAGTATCTCAGAAAATTAGAATATTACTTAAGACCAATACAAAGAAAGGATTTTTAGAAATCTTGGCCAACTGAAAAGTATGAACATGTACTGCACTCAATACTTAGTTAGGGCTCCTTTTGCCTGAATTACTGCAGCAATGCGGCGTGGCATGGAGTCGATCAGTCTGTGGCACTGCTCAGGTGTTATAAGAGCCCAGGTTGCTCTGATAGTGGCCTTCAGCTCTTCTGCATTGTTGGGTCTGGCATATCGCATCTTCCTCTTCACAATACCCCATAGATTTTCTATGGGGTTAAGGTCAGGCGAGTTTGCTGGCCAATTAAGAACAGGGATACCATGGTCCTTAAACCAGGTACTGGTAGCTTTGGCACTGTGTGCAGGTGCCAATTCCTGTTGGAAAATGAAATCTGCATCTCCATAAAGTTGGTCAGCAGCAGGAAGCATGAAGTGCTCTAAAACTTCCTGGTATACAGCTGCGTTGACCTTGGACCTCAGAAAACACAGTGGACCAACACCAGCAGATGACATGGCACCCCAAACCATCACTGACTGTGGAAACTTTACACTGGACCTCAAGCAACGTGGATTGTGTGCCTCTCCTCTCTTCCTCCAGACCCTGATTTCCAAAGGAAATGCAAAATTTACTTTCATCAGAGAACATAACTTTGGACCACTCAGCAGCAGTCCAGTCCTTTTTGTCTTTAGCCCAGGCGAGACGCTTCTGACGCTGTCTGTTGTTCAAGAGTGGCTTGACACAAGGAATGCGACAGCTGAAACCCATGTCTTGCATACGTCTGTGCGTAGTGGTTCTTGAAGCACTGACTCCAGCTGCAGTCCACTCTTTGTGAATCTCCCCCACATTTTTGAATGGGTTTTGTTTCACAATCCTCTCCAGGGTGCGGTTATCCCTATTGCTTGTACACTTTTTTCTACCACATCTTTTCCTTCCCTTCACCTCTCTATTAATGTGCTTGGACACAGAGCTCTGTGAACAGCCAGCCTCTTTTGCAATGACCTTTTGTGTCTTGCCCTCCTTGTGCAAGGTGTCAATGGTCGTCTTTTGGACAACTGTCAAGTCAGCAGTCTTCCCCATGATTGTGTAGCCTACAGAACTAGACTGAGAGACCATTTAAAGGCCTTTGCAGGTGTTTTGAGTTAATTAGCTGATTAGAGTGTGGCACCAGGTGTCTTCAGTATTGAACCTTT
This sequence comes from Mylopharyngodon piceus, assembly GCA_039654765.1. Classification (NCBI taxonomy): domain Eukaryota; kingdom Metazoa; phylum Chordata; class Actinopteri; order Cypriniformes; family Xenocyprididae; genus Mylopharyngodon; species Mylopharyngodon piceus. The sequence goes on from CM077446.1 coordinate 29,253,327, forward strand.
TCACAATATTCTAATTTTCTGAGATACTGAATTTGGGATTTTCCTTAGTTGTCAGTTATAATCATCAAAATTAAAAGAAATAAACATTTGAAATATATCAGTCTGTGTGTAATGAATGAATATAATATACAAGTTTCACTTTTTGAATGGAATTAGTGAAATCAACTTTTTGATGATATTCTAATTATATGACCAGCACCTGTATATTAACTGTTTTCTATTTTAATATATTTTAAACTGTAATTCATTCCTGTGATGACAAAGCTGAATTTTCAGCTTCAGAGTCACATAATCATTCAGAAATTACTCTAATATGCTGATTTGGTGCTAAAGAAACATTTCTTATAATTATCAATGTTGAAAACAGTTGTGCTGCTTAATATTTTTGCGGATACCGTGATTCTTTGAAGAATAGGAAGTTCAAAAGAACAGCATTTATTTGGAATAAAACATTTTTTAAATGTCTTTACTGCCTCTTTTGATCAATTGAATGCATCCTCACTGAATAAAAGTATTAATTTCTTTAAAAAAAAAAAAATCTTACAGACCCCAAACTTTTGAGCGTTAGTGTATGATTATTATACAGTAAGAGCAGGATTAAGTTCTTCCATGTGAATTTCCCTTGAGCAAATTAATTTAAATGCCTTGCTAAATCACACAACAACGTACCTGCATGAGATCTCGGTGTGAGGTAGAATTTCTCCATCACAGTTCCACACAGATACCGAGCGAGGTTTAGTACAGCAAGGCCCACACACAAAGCCTCGTCTCTTTAATCTACTTGTCTCACTTCCTTTCTCCTTCCACCCTGCGAGATGCTGCTGTGAGTGACCGGCAATGTTACTACTGCACACTTTCTCAGGATCTTCCAGTTCTCTCTCAGCAGAGGTCTGAATTTCTCGATCATCCTCCTCCTCATACTCCTTTTCTTCTTCTTCTCCAGGAGGTAGAGAAAACCGAACAGCCTTGACACGATGAACTTCAACGAAGGGCAGGTCAAACTGAAATTATAGTTGTTTCAGAGATCTAGCTGAAAGTTTTTCTGACTGATTCAACGTTTAGCTGCCTGAGAGTTTATTTCCTTGAATGTCATTTGGTTTTACCTGATCCTGTTTGTTTGTGTGCCTGTGAAGGTATGTGAGAAAGCCAAGAGGGTTAGTTTCTCGGACTATGATGAGGTCTGCCGTCCCATCGGCCAGGTGAGCGGACGGCGAAAGACCCTTTGGGCTCCGTGGACATGAGCTTGACATACAGGTGAGAGAGACACACTTGAACCTGCCTTCAATAGTCACCCACTCACCTGAGATAAAAACAATGATAAAAGGTTAAAGATCTCAACATCAATTAATCATCTTACTATATTTTTTTCTGAATAGTCTACATCACAAGTGCATAATGGCTTTGAAGGTCTACCAATGCACACTTTGGTACTAACATGACAACGGTCATATAGAGATGTACAACATATGAACCCCACAGAGACACAGCACAGTGTGATCCCCGTAATAGGGTCTCTAATGAGATGACACAGACAATCATTCTACAAACAGGCAGCAGATGGTCTTACCCTCTAACTCACTGCTGTACTGGCTCACATTAGCGCTATAGAGGGAACTGGAGCTGTCAAAGTGGGGGAACAGCCTCTCTTTGCTCTCTGAACACACACGGCACCTGCACATATACACGCAAACATGCTTTTAAAACATTTCTGGGATCCAAAGCTGCTTTAAGGCAAGCCTCCAAAGTTAGCAAAAAAAAAAAAAAAGAAAGAAAAGCGTGATGCTGCAGTACACAGGGAAGGAGACCAGAGGCCGTTTTTTTAAATGGATGTCAATGGAGGAGAGGCTTCAATATGCTGAATGCTTTTGTGGGAAGACAGCTTATCATTTAAAGGGTTAGTTAGTTCACCCAAAAATGAAAATTCTGTTATTAATTACTCACCCTCATGTCGTTCCAAACCTGTAAGACTTTGAGACTTCAGAAAGTTCATAAAGAGATCGTAAAACTAATCCATATGAATTGAGTGGTTTAGTCCAAATTTTCTGAAGAGACGCGATCACTTTATATGATGAACAGATTGAATTTAGGCTTTTATTCACATACAGTATAAACATTCATCAACTCACATATCAGTTGTGGTAAACGGAAGCTCAAGCATGTTTGCTTGACGTGTGAGGTTCATTCTTGTGTGTTACGCAGCATGTTTGAGCTTCCGCAAGAACCAATGAGGTTTGTTTTTGCGTGTCACGCAGGTTCGGTTGAGCTTCTGTTTATGTTCGCTAATGTTTATATATGAATAAAAGCCTAAATTTAATCTGTTCATCATATAAAGTGATCAAGTCTCTTCAGAAAATTTAGATTAAACCACTGAATTTATATGGATTAGTTTTACGATCTCTTTATGAATTTTTTGAAGCGTCAAATTGCCAGTTGTGTAGCTGTCTATGGAGGGACAGAAAACTCTCAGATTTCATCAAAAAGATCTTCATTTGTGTTCCGAAGATGAATGAAAGTCTTGCGGATTTGGAACGACATGAGGGCGAGTAATTAATGACAGAATTTTCAATTTTGGGTGAACTAACCCTTTAATGTATTGACAGCCTATTGGCTAAGCTTCAACATGTTGGCCATTAAACATTTGTTTTGGATTGATCTAAAAAAAATGGGGGGAAAAGCTGTTTTATAAGAGGTCACAGACAATTTTGCAATAGATAAGATTCAGTTTACGGCACTTCTCATTCATTTGGTATCTGCAAACGGTGATTAACTGTTGCACAGCTCTGACAGAAATTCAATGACGTCAGGGCTGTAATGTGATTGGTACATGTGATCCATGTTGGCTGTTAATGGTAGAGCCATGGACCTTCGTATCTCCCAATAATAAGACCATCTCTGCTGGGAGCTGTACAAACCAAGATGGTGTATAATACCTGGTAAAATTTATAGTGAAAAAATGGTAGTTCAATTTAGTACTCACTAAATCCAATTTTATCCACATTAGGAGTTTGGCGAGTCTTAATTTTAAGCATTGTGTCTGTGGCATAACACGGATGTGGTACTTTGAAATTTGGTTTGAAATAACCCCGAATATTCTTAGCAGTCTTTGCCTTTCCTTTGAGACTACATGTAGCTACTAGCAATTCACCAGCTACTCTTCTTCCATTAAAGATCCTACTGCTTGAGCAGCCATGGTAACAGCCCTAAGGAAGGACCTCCATTTCAGAAAAACACTGAGGAATTCAAGCCAATTGTGTTATTTTAATGAGGTAACTGCTAATAACACTTTATTCCCAAAAGATGAGGCCACACTAAGGACCCAACCAAATCTACTCATGGATCCACTCAACACATCCACACATACAAACTCTACCAACTACTTTTCTACTTTCTTTCCGTTCATGCACATATAGTCATATCCTTTCCTGCAGGGATTTTGCACAGTTGTTTGAGTTTTAACAACCTGTTACTTAAAATGCTCCTTAAAGTCAATATTGTCAAATTAAATACTCCTAATGTGACTTTCAGGTAAAAAGACGAAGGTAAATATTTACCCTGAGAGGCAGCGAGTTTTGTCCCGTGGGCTGGAGATATGGGAATCAGCAGGGAGATATTGCACTAGTCCCGGATAGCTCCTGTTACACAGGTACACCATACAACCTACAAGAAGAACAAACAGGCATGAAAATATGATCAGAGGGGGGATCAAGGCCGGTTTCTCCTCTCACATTCATGATTATGATTGACAATAACAGTATAGCATATAGAGAAGCATCTGGCATATCAAACCCTACAGATTTCCCAAAACAATGTTACTTCACAAAGGAATATTTTATAATTACAATAAGTATTGAGGCAAAAAAAAACTGCTGACCTATCAGTATTCAGTCTAAACTATAATTTTAAAGACAGTTGAGTCTTGCCAACCATACCTGAATAATCATATCTGAGAGGGCCCATCCAGCGGTGCCTCTCACTCTCTGCCAAAACATCGCCATAGAAACCATAGCCCACCATTGAGACAGAATAACGCACCAGTGTGTTTTGATAATGGACAGAACACACATCCAGAGGCTGAGAGTCTCCTGGTGAGCGAAAAAAGGAAAAATATCCAGTTATGCAGTCTATTCATTATAATTTATATTTTATATTGTTTCTATTTAATTTAATTTTTATATTGTGTTGCACAAGGACAAAGTTTTTTTAAGATAAAAAAAAAAAATCTCAAGAAATTAACATAAAATGAAAACTTGTATATGTATGAAAACTTAATATGTTTAACCTAATAGTTCACCCAAAAATGAAAATTACGTCATTTATTACTCATCCTCATGTTGTTCCAAACCCGTAAGACCTTCGTTCATCTTCGGAACACAAATTAAGATATTTTTGATAAAATCGATGGCTCAGTTAGGCCTGCATTGCCAGCAAGATCATTTCCTTTTTCAATGCCCAGAAAGGTACTAAAGACATATTTAAAACAGTTCATGTGACTACAGTGGTTCAACCTTAATATTAGAAAGCGACGAGAATACTTTTTGTGTGCCAAAAAAAACAAAATATCGACTTTATTCAACAATATCTAGTGATGGGCGATTTCAAAACACTGCTTCATGAAGCTTCGAAGCTTTACGAATCTTTTGTTTCGAATCAGTGGTTCGGAGCACGTATCAAACTGCCAAAGTCACGTGAACTATTGAAATTTCGAAACACTTATGACTTAACAAAGCCTCGATTACTGAAGTCACGTGATTTTGGCGCTCCGAACCACTGATTCGAAACAAAAGATTTGTCAAGCTTCGAAACTTCATGAAGCAGTGTTTTGAAATCACCCATCACTAGATATTGTTGAATAAAGTCATTATTTTGTTTTTTTGGTGCACAAAAAGTATTCTCGTTGCTTTATAATATTAAGGTTGAACCACTGTAGTCACATGAACTCACCAAAAACTTTCGTACTAAAATTTATTCTAAATTTACGAAAAAATATAGGAACAACTGAAACCACACATACGCAAAAAGCACTTACACTGTGCGACTGTATCATTGTGTTAAAAATCTTATCACGACTTTAATTATATTATATTATATTACATTATATATTAATTATTTAATTTATATATACAATTACATAATACAATTTAATTTCATCTTAAATATAGTAAGAAAAGCTGCCTTATAGCTTCAGCTGCAAGGTTTCTCTGAATGACGGAGGTTTACGCGTATGTACAGCTTGCTAATCAGAGGTCTGTAATCTGGGTCTATATAAAAGGTGTTTATGGTGTTTAAACTGGTTTTGAGAATGACACACTTGGCTCGAGGATGTGGTGAGAGCGCGTCTGCAGAGACCGTCATTTTTGATGAGAGTGATGAAAGGCTGTGAAGGAAGCCTTTATAGCCCTTATATGGAGATGATTTGGCCGTGTTTTATGCAAATGAATAACCTTGTGCACGTGGCCACTCATTTAGAATACTCCAAATTTACTAACATTAGAACGATATTAAGAACAAATTCACGTGCATATGCACATGTTGTGAATTAGGTGTAGATTTTTCGTGAGAATCTCTCCTGTGCGTACAAATACGAAATAATCTAAGCAATTATTAGTGAATGAGACCCATTATTTATATATTCTTCCTCTATTAATATACAATACAGTTTGCTTTTTTTTTTTTTTTTTTTTTAGGGCTGCTATCCTGTGGGTCATTCTGCGTGGTTTCAATTGGGTAACACAGTGCCACTAACACTCATGACAGCATTGCAGTGGTTATGAAATTTGGCCTACTTTTATATTGTTTAATGCTCTTAAAAAATGCAGATTACCAATGATGATGTGCAGCGTCGATGTCACAGGGTCATTTATGCCCACAGTAGCAAAACACACACAATCTGTAGAGCCTGTGGAGAAGAGTAAACAAAGGGAGGTAAACTAACACTCCTCTCACTATCTTGACCATGCATCTGAATGACACATTAGTGCTATAAACAGACCGCAATCGACGTCAGTCATAGCACTATGCAAACATTCACCTGCTGGAATTATGCCAATGTGGAGGTCACATGGCTGCAGCTTTACAGTTGGGTCATGTTCTGAAACTCCCGCCTCCTGCTGGGTTCGTCCAATCACACCGTGCAGCAGCTCGCTGAACATTCCGTCTCCACCCACACATATCACTCTGAACGGAAAAAAAGATTTAACTGGAACTTTTGATAAATTTCCTAAAACCCAAATTTCGAGTATTATCAGCGAGCTTGCTTGGAAATATAGTGACGCATATTTCTAAGATGACCTTTCTGGTATTGAGGCAACACTTATGATTAAACAACAAAATACAGAGGACAGGGCTCATGTGACATGAATTATTACAATGACACCATTGTTACTGCACACTCTTGAATCTTTTCTCATGAAGAAATAACCACTGAAGGATAACTTACCCATCAAACCCTGTTAAGTCTTTCTTCAGGATGTAGTCTCTGGCCTGATTTGCTCGTTCAGTCACTAAAAACAAGAAACATCCCCCAGATTTTTTTTTTTAATTCGCTCTATATTTTTTTAAAGAAGTCTTATAATGTGAAAATTAGTTTTCCTTGATTTTTTGAAATAAAAGAGCTGTATGAAGTTTTCAGTACCTAAACCAATTCAAAAAGGTCATTTATTAAAACTAAGCTGCAACAACAGCTTGTTTCTGAAATTTTGGTTGCAATATTATGTCAGATGGATGAAATAAATATGTCACATGATCCTTCAGAAATCATTCTAATATGCTGATTTGGTGCTCTAGAAACTGTTCTTATTCTTCTGCTGCTTAATATTTTTTTTGTGGAAACATTTTTTAGGATTCTTTGATAAATAGAGAAACAGCATTTACAGTACCTCCCAAACGTTTGGAAACATTACAATTTTTTGATGTTTTTGAAAGAAGTCTCTTATGCTAACCAAGGCTGCATTTTTTTAATCAAAAATACAGTAAAAATAGTAATATTGTGAAATATCATTTTAATTTCACAATATTACTGCTTTTACTGTATTTTTGATTAAATAATTGCAGCCTTGGTGAGCATAAGAGACTTCTTTCAAAAACAGTAAAAATTGTAATGTTTTCCAAACATATTCACACACATATATATATATATTAAAGAATGTTATGACTCTTTTAAAATGTGTTCTAGAAAAAAATAAATCATGCAAAATTACTAGTGATTAGGATATGCTATTTTGTCTAACTATTTAACTTTGCTACTTAATTCAGCCCTGTTCCCAAGTCTCGATAAAGATCTGCCGATGTCACTTGAGAACCATACTACTTGACGTGCAGGCTGTATCAGAGACCAAACGGGGGGACACTTGATAACTGTTCAGTTATTGAACGGCACAGACAGAGTCTCAGTATCTCACCGACAACATGAGAGCTGATGCCAGCCAGCTCAAACAGAGGGGCCACTAGAGAGTGAAAGATCTGTTTCCCCCTCTTCTTTCCTCCAAAAGGATTAATGAACACCAACAACCTGTGAGGACGCGAGGGGCCTGATAAAGGAGAAGTAGATGAAGGGAGAGATGTTAATGAGTCATTAGAGAATAATGAGTCTGGATGAATGATTAAGGGTATTATTTTCAGCTGTACATACTGTGGGTTTTGAGTGCGGTTCGTAGTTGAGTGATCCATTGATCCCGGACACCCCGGCTAGGACAGCAGAACTGGGTCCTGCCCAGACTCCATGACACTCCATGTCCGTTACCTCTGCTGTTGCGCTTCACATAGAATACTTATGTGATTAGAAAAGGACAAAAACTAGGTTTAGTCTAACTTTGTTGTATTTGATCCCTGTGCAAAAAAAAAAAAAAAAAAAATCACTTTCGGAAACTTACATGTAAAATCAAGGTCAGTGTCTTCTACTTTCTTCTGGGTTTGGATCTCAACTCGACCCTCCTTCACCCCAATCACCTCTGACACTGGCACTGAAACTAAGAACGACAGATAGACACTTTACGCTCTTGCATAAGTGATGTAACCGTTTCTCACATTCTCAAAAAACATTCCACCATTCCTACTCAGGCCTTTTATGTAGATGCCAAGGTGTACAGTGTTTGTTACCAAGAATTGATGGTGGTGTTCAACTTGTTTTGAAGTCATCAGAATGCAGACAAAGACAAATCCAATAAGGAAGAACTTTTAAACATTATTTTATTTCATTTCACATTATTTTCATTCATTAGCTGAGCATAAAGCAATAAACTGATATGTTTATGGATTATTCCTTTCAATCCAATCCAGCTAGATTATGTTAAGACAGCATTTATATTGTCATGCACATAAATTAAGTTCAAAGAAAACCGTGGATACAAATTGTATAGCGCACAGAGCATAAAGTGTCACTTTAACCTTTTTCTACATTTCTTGTCAATAATTAAACTAATAGTAATGGTACATCAGGCATCAAATCATTATATGGTGGTTAATTATCTACAAATAAGAATGACTATTAGTCACTGATGTGTCAGAGTAAGTTTTCGTTTACATTTCTATGGCTCTTCATCCAAATAATATTTAATAATAGCAAATTATTTTATTATTATAATTATTTTAAATGCTTTTTTGTTACTTCTTAACAATAAATGCTGTGCTCATATATTATTTAACACTATTTTTTATTATTATTATTAATATTAGTACCCGAGTCCATAACGTGCACAACTGCTCATGTGATGTCAAAATGGCTGCGCCCATGAGGGGGCGACCTTCTCCTTGTAGAATTTATTAATTTATTTATTTTTAGAAGACTGGAGTGGAGGCTTCATCTCATTTTAAGTAATTATGATATTTCTCAAAAGTGCTATTCATTTCTTGCCTCGTTTATAATTAGTAAAATGACCGAGTCTGACTTTAATCGAATAATATTGATACATTATGCTTATAAATATGCGGTTACTCATCTACAAATAAGAATGACTTCAAGTCAAGCACCTTTATATCCCATGTCATCTAATTTTTCAAATTAAATTGATCTACCAAGCTATCTTTATAAAAAAAATAAACACTTGTCTCAAAACTTAGTGAGCTGTCTACCTAGACCGCATTTTTGGAACACGGGTGCATTGAGAACGATAATAAATGTCGTACTTGTTTTCTTCTCCCGGTTCCCCTTGTCGATCTCAGTCCAGCTGAAGTACCATCCGCTCAGGAAAGCCCTGTACCGCTTATTACCGATCCACAGACTCGACTCAACTCTCACCGAATCTATCTCCATCGCCACTTTGGTAGTTTCATTTATCTATAGAACTTCATGCTCCCACAAGCAGTATTCAGCGGTATTTTTATCCATGCAAGAATTTCGAAGTTGGTCAAGGCGTCTAACATTTGAAGCGAACAAATATAAGCATTTTGTTTAGACGTGGGTTAAAAAGAGTCACCAAGTTTCATAAATAAGCTTATGTAAGTAAGGTAAGATCTAGTAAATTAAGACGGCTCCGTCTTCGCTATCCTGTACTGACCTATTTGACTGTTCCTTTGTATGAAACAAGTTAACTTCCCTTTGAGGTTGCGCACCTGTACTGGAAAAATTTGCATACGCAACTCTCATTGGATAATATGATTATGCAGATGGTAACCGACCGTAATTCATTGTAACAGATCAAACGAATATTTTTTTGCCATTCAAAGTTTTTCTTTTATAAAATTAATTTAAACTTTATAAAAATAAAATATTTGATTCACTGCCTCTGGTGTTATTAATCAGTTAGATTTTATGAATTTTAACATTGTTAAATGTAGGAAAAAGTACATTCTGTGCAGTGGTGGGCGGAGCTAGTGAAAATAGTGTTATAAATATTCACTGTAAATAGACACATGTTGTATATTATGTGTAGATAGACCATCAAAACACTGTATAGCCTGCTGGAAATTCAACTTGGATATATTCATGTAAGTTTCACCTTTCTTTCTGCATCCTTTTGTTTTTACTGTCAACATACAGTTGGTGTGACTGGTATGACTAGATGACATGACACTTAATAAACACACTTCAACCGTCATTTTTTTTTTTTTTTTTTCTTTTTTTTTCCTTGGTGAAGGATTATTATACAATATCTAAGATTAGTCTGAACACATGCAATATTGGCATCAAATGTCAAAACAAGTGTCAGTCTTGTTTGACTGCACTGACTGCACATCTTACTCATCTGTGGTCTATTTTTGTTTTCTGTCTGTGTGTTTCTTTTCTTCTTTTAAATAGGCTAAACCTGGAAAGTTGACTTACCTGAAAATCTGCTTAACCCTACTGACAGCAAAAGTAAAATGGTTCCCTAAATATGTTTATCTCCAAACAGAAGTATTTTTTATTTTATTTTTTAATTTGTCTACACATACTAATATATTATATCAGAAGTTGCATGCATTATGATGAAAAGCATGCATCCTTTGTCTCTAATTATTCTTAATCTTGCATGTAATATATAATACCGTAATGTATATTAATTACAATGGTAAAGACACAATAAGATGTATACCCGCCCACATTAAGAATCCACTTTTCAGTGTTTTCCAGTCTGTTCTGTAATATTGTTTTGATAAGCTTGTACCCTTCAGAACAGTTCCTTTTAACTTCCAGCAGGTGGCGACAATGGTTTAGACAAGCATATATGCACTGCTCGTAGTAAAAATAAATACACCTGATACTGGTTTCGCTACATCTAACAATATAATTGTTACAATAAATAAGTTTATTCAAGATGTTTATTCAGGATATTTCATTCAATATGTCGTTTATGTGTTCCTTTCAGGCATCATTTTCCCTTTCAAGCTGTCATTTTTGCAACTTGGCTATGAGGGGTTCAAAGTTAGCCTAATCAAAAAGGAATGTAGCATGAATTATTTAATAACAATCAGCTACATTGTCAAATGTGACAATGTGACATCATCCATTTTGTGTCAAAAACAAAACAAACAAACAAACAAACAAAAAACGCATACATCTGCATTCAGCTTTTTTTTTTTTTTTTTTTTTTTTTTTTTTACAGATACAGTGATGCATCTTGGCGGCTTTCTCCATAATCATTCTCTAGTGTTGTTTTGGAGTTGCTAGAGGGAATCCAGCTGGGCAAATAAAGCCTAAATTGAAAGCAGCTGCTCTAAAACTCATTGTAAGACAGAGGCATACTTTGTCCTAGTTATGGATGTGACTGGGCATGTAAACAGATCCTCTGCAGATGTCCTTGTGAATATTGGATGGAGAAAATTCTCAATGGCTGAACAGAAAGAGATGACAGAAGTGATCAGTCTTTTTTTCTGAGGGAAACATTTTTTAATTATAGGTTACTGGACTAAATGGATCTATTGCCAAAAGTTTTATAGACTTGTTTGGCTAGAAAACCACATTATAACACATAATGTCTAAATGCTTATTGATGCACTTGTTTGAATCAGATTATATACAAGGATAAACAGTCTTGGACCATCACTGATGGCTTCACAGTTTTGTAGATTTATAATTTCCTATTTCTTTCAGGGTAAGGAGACCAATATTATATTAAAGCTGCAAGCAGCAGTGTTGCCAACTGCTTTCAATTAAAAGTAGCTAAAACTGGTAGCAAAATGTCACTAGATGACATCATAATGGCAAATTCATTGATCTATATAAATATGAATATAGATCAGTAGGCAAAATAATAATCTAGATAAGGTTTGTCCAAGAAGATGTTAGATTTGTCCCTAAACTTTTGAAAACAGTCTCAAAAGGGGCGGGTGACAAAATCGCTAAATTGGCAAGCAGTGATGAAAGGGCCCTCGCACCGGTGCCACCGCCACCCGCTGGCTTTAGGAAAACAGAGCACGGTGTGCCAAAATGCATTTAATTAGGTAAATATAGGAGGACTATGTCAAATTCATTTGTATTTGCCACAGTTCCTGCTGCCAGCTGGTGGTGCTATGACTATAACTGAATATTGGCATGTAGATGTGGACTCTTATCAAACATGTTAAGCTTGGGGCAGATTGGACATTTCATGTATGAGTTACAGCAACTTCCAGTTTGATTTTATTATTAGCATGCTTTAGCAAATTAGCTAAGTGTTGCTAGGATGCTTTACCGTGTTTTTAGCATGTTGCATGTTAAGTTTGGGCAAGATTAGACATTGTAACCCTCTACAATTCGAATAAAACACTCGCATATGCGACTAAATCTTCATACTTGGCGACTAAATAATGTCTATCATTAGCCATTGGCTAATAAATACTTAGATTTTACTCACCAGTGTGTTTGTGTTAGAGACTAAGTATAAGTTTAGCACAAATATATTTTTACTCTCTGAACACACTGACTGAGCACTTGAGAGTTTCGCTCTCCGTCAAGCGATCTGTACTATTTCAGTTCAGCTTAATGGATGGTTTAGATCTTGAAAGCTGGACTGAAGAGTCGACTGCCAGGAGAAATGTGAAAAATATTGGAACTAATCAAATATGATGTAACTGCAATTTCACATTGTTAACAGAAAGATTTATTTGTGGACCAAACCATAAAAATAACCAGCTGTAATCAACATGGACATCTTCAGCAGAGAGTTTTCAGATCCTCATAAGTTTTGCGTCATTAGGTGGTGCTACTGCCACAAAATGATCTAAACCAGATACTAGAGGCTATTAGAGACCTTCACTGTAAAAAAAGAATCGTTGCTTTAACTTAAAAAAGTAAGCTACCTGGTTGCCTTAAAATTTTGAGTTTGTTGAAATTAAAAATTTGAGTTAATACAATGAAGGTGATTGGTTTAATCAACAGAAACTCAAAATAGTATGTTATCTGAACCACATTAATTATCTAAGTTGATTTGAAAAAAGAAAAAATGTGATAAATCATGAAAATAATTTTTTTACAGTGTTGGAAGACAGTGTTTAATCGCGATAATAAAGTTTAAATAGCTAGTCATGAGGCATCATAATCAAAAATGAAATGATAACTTTGATTTGATTTCACAATTTTGACTTTACAAAACTGTCTTTCATAAAATGAACAATAAAAAAAAATGAATAACCAAACCACTGTACATTGTAATCATTTTGTATGAACTTCCCTAAAGTTTCTTTCTGCATCTTTCAAAATCCAGCTGAAGTGATATTTTGTTCATATTGCAAATACTGTATCTCATGATTCATAGAGCTGTAAATTCAGGCTTTGCCTATAAATAATATTGTAGAGTGAATACAATGAACACTGTCTGATTATGTGTCATATTGTTTTAAAATATGATGCCAGATAACCTAGCTCTTCTCACAATATCATTTTACATAGCTAAAAATCTCTAAAAGTAACGCTACACTGGATACTACAAAATCCCACTTTACCCGTATTCACCCTTGGTGTCATAAGCAAAAAGACAAATAGGCTTTATTAAATATTTTATACAGGCATTACAGAATAAAATAAGCTTATTTGCATATTAAAAAACATCTGGTAAAGTCACAGTGCAAAAAAAAAAATGTTGTGCATTTTCATTTTGTTAAAATAAGAATAAAATTGAGTTTGTATCACATGTAATATTTCCCCCTTAGTAGAGAGAGGCGTAGTCCAGCTGTAAGATCCCTTTTCCGGAATTCCATTCCGCCTTTTATGCCAGGCGCTGATAGGCTGTGTCTCAAATCCTAGTGAGCTGCCTACCTAGACAACATATTTGGGCGTCATAGTTCAGGGCATCATTTACATTCCGAGTCTCTTTCTGCGTCAGCTGAGAAGAGCTGACTATGCTGTCTAGCTAGGCAGCTCACTAGGATTTGAGACAAAGCCATCGTCAGCAGTTCAACATCATCGCGCTGAAGTGATCCGCTAGGCAGTGCACGCTGAACTTTCTGCTTGCCCATCGGAAAGTGTGGGACCAAGAGAACAAAACGGATATTCACAAGTCAACCAAAAGTTTCTCTTGGTTGTATCTCACAAGGACTCAACAGCAGACGGATTTTTTTTCTTTTTTGGCAAATGAAGTCCCACCAAGCGTGGGACGGAGAAGCGACGGCGGCCTTGCTGTAAAAGAAACGCTTCAAACTTTTGCGAATAAATTCTCAGTGGCTTCAAGTGACGGACTTTGATTTTCCCAGCGGCGTGTTTGGAGTCGTGCTGGGTTGGCAGAAATGGGGACGCGGATACGTGCCCATAAACTCACTCTTTTTATTATCCCTTTGATATTTACGTCGCATCTGTTTAATGTAAGTGATTCATCTGCATTTTTATACTCTTATTATATCACTATGTACTGCTTTTGTGTAACAGGTAACTGTATCAGTGGAAAGCACCCAAAAAGTTACTTTAGCAAAACTTCGCGTCGAAATATAATCCATTCATTTTAACTTCATTCTTTTTGCAGCATTTAGTAAGCCGCGAATTGTATCATGTGAAAGTTAAGTTGCATTGATCTCTTACACGGATATCTAAAGCTCGACTCAAGTGTTGCTTGTGTGTTCTAGTCCTGGTCTAATTTTATCCATAGAAACGAGCTATTCATAGTTAGTCTAACTGGCGTCTTGCATGTCTGTATACTTTATTTATTCTTTGACACTTGATTTAGAGCACTTTCACTGAACACTAACTTGTACAAAGTTATAGCTTTTGTAATCAAACGCTTATTCAGATAACCTATTGATACAGTTGATAATGTAATTTCCCCATATTTCATGTTAACTGATTTTAGCTTAAATAATTAATATACTTATTAAGTAATAGTTGCAAACAATAAAAAGACTATCAAGTGAAAAAGGAAGCAGTTTATCTTGATTATGGGTGGGATGATCTAACCCTGTTTTGTGATTGCTTCCTTTCTCATGTTGTCATGATTAAAGCAATGCATATAGACTGCATTTCATATCACATATGCTCTTCATACATCACATAAAAGCACAACTTCTACATAGACTTAATTATTGACTCTCAATGTTTGTGCTAGGCACTCACAAAGAAATTGACACCTTTGAATTCTTGACTTTGTGCAGTAAATTAGCGTTATATACAGGATAAGTTTAATAAAATATATTACAATTAAAATAAATAGTGGTTGAATGAAACCGAGCAGCCGATCATATGATTAGGTATGACTTAATATGAAAAACCTGCATCTCATCTTTCTTGGTACCTGCAATACTGTTCTACTTCCAGCCTGCTGGTAGATTCATTTTGACTTTATTGCTTATGTAGGTGGAGAGTACTGAGATGCTAACTGAACTGATCTGTTGGAAATTGAATAGCCTGTGAAATTACCTTAACACCACAAAGTCGAAAGAAAATAAATTTTTAAGGGTATACTTCTCTATTTTGCATAAAGTTGAGTTAAAGTTACTATTGTTAGTCTGGTTCTTGTAAAGCATAAGAAAATGTACTTTCGCTGATCGAAAACTACCATTTGTTTTGAGGAGCTTCTTAGCAGGCTGTACAGTCATTACCCCCTTCTGTACGTTTTGGAGTTAGTTTAACTAGTTAGCTGAAATTAGCGATGTCTTGGAACGCCTTTGATGTTGAATCCTCCAAAAATCCTCTGGATCACATGCTAACTGAAAGTCTTGTCATGTATAACTTCAGATTCTTTAAATCCTGCATACCATGTATAATCCCTCTCTTATCATTCAGACACTAGTGAATATGAGCCTCCCTTAGTTTACTGATGTGTAGCAGGGGCTCATCGCCTTTGCTGCTTTGTTTCAGGGACCACTGTGTCAGATGAAGTATAATTGAATTAAATGGAATCAACGCCATGTGTTTTTTTCCATTACAAGCTTGCCTAAGATTTGACATAGTTCAGTTGATTCAGTTGGCTTCAGTTGCCACCGGCATCCCTGGTGTTCTTCTGGAATTTCAGGGTCATAAGTATCAATCAGCACTGACAAAACCCCAATAAAAGCACTTTATTACCTTTTAGTTTACTGACACAATCAAGTGCTCCCTCCCTGCTGTTAACTATCAATGGCCTGATAATTGAGAGATGATCCTTTGCTATTTATTGACGCATGTAATTTTTGGGTTAAACTGGCTACTTGTGAGGTCGTTGAAGTTTTGTGTGATGATAAAGAGTTGCAAGTGGGTTCACGCCCAGTGTCACTCCTTCTGCTTTTAGCTCGTATGACCTTTTATTTAGGATGAAGAAAAAAAGTAGGAAACTCTTTTGAGAGATGTAGACCTGTTATCAATTAACAAAAGTTTCAGTTCATTTAAGCAAGTAAAATTTTTGTTATTTTGAAAAAAAAATTGTTTTTTGAAAGTCAGTAGTGTCGTTTTTGACCCCATTGACTTTTATTATATAGACAAAACAACAGTTGAAACATTCTTCAATGTATCTTTTTGTTTTCTAAATGATAGAATCTTCTTTTTTTTTGTTGTTGTTGTGCTAACTATCCCCTTTAAAGGCAGATAGTTATTATTAGCTCTGTTTTTGACTCTACAAAGCCTTTTAAGTGTTTGACTTTGTCCCATGATATCCAGCGCTACAATGTGCTATTTTATTTTGAGATGTCTCTCTGATTCGAGTGTCACAAGGATACTCTGACTTCATCTAGGTTGGATTTTGAGGCAGGTCTGGATTCCTGTGGATATATTTGGTTTACTGCTCCAGACTGTAGCTACATGCTCATTTCTGTAGTGTCTTTCACTGTCTTGGCCTCCCCAGTATGCCTACATTTACTGTATCTTATGTAATATCTAGATATAGTCCAGCCATCCTAGTCAATTTAACACCCACATGGTCTTCCAAGTAAGCACAGAGGAATCTAGTGCACAGCGCTGGGATAACTGGGCCTGTGTTCAATGAGATTTTGAGGACAGGAGATTATTAATGGTCTCAGTGTGTGCTTTTATATATCTTGTTTGTGAGCTGCTTGTCAACCTAATATGGTCTGTTACATTCAGCAAATGCTAGGTACTTGCAGTAAAATCACACACTTTGAAATGGCATTTATGGCAACTTAGAAAAATGTGTGCTAGTATAATCTGAGATCTCTCAGAGATCTTAGGGTACGTTTACACAACAGTGATGTAAAAGAGAAAAGTTTTTCCTTTGCATTTTTTTGCGTACAGACGACATCATTGTCAAAACAGTCCCCATTCACACATATCTGCAAAAAGGACAAAAAATGCTGTATCATGCATGCCTGGCCAGTAGTTGGCGATGTCACTTTGTAAAGAAACACTACGTACCTAGAGACTGAACACGTAATACGCATGCGCATGATGTCACTGTTTTCACAAATTTGCATTTTTGGAGAAAATAATGAAAAAACTTGCACTTTGAAACCCTTGTGTTTGCGTTTTTGAACAGCCAAAACGCATTAAAAGTTTTACGTTTTTAGTTGAAAATGGTGTCGTCTACATGGCCCCTTAGATTTACATTTGTGCGTTTGGCAGAATTTTTATCCAAAGTGATTTATGTTGCATGTTTATTATTAGTGCATGGAATCTTGGGAATTGAACCCATAACCTGGTGGTTGCTAGTTCCAGTGCTTTATTTTGTTTATTTTATGAACGTATTTAATCTTTGTAAATGCATGTTAATGTGCTTAAACCCCTTCCTTCCACAATTGTCTGCAAGCTTGCATTCATTTTTGAGTAGAATAGCCACAAAATTCAATTAACAACCGATGGATAGAACCAGGTTTGAGCCAGGTTTTTGATGATCTTTTAAACTCGGATGTACGTCACAATACGGCAAAAACGATCTGCCACTACCTTTTCATCATTCATCATTTTCAGTCCTTTGGTTTATGTCCTCTTTTGGCTGTAAATGGTGTGGATCATTTATAGATGTGGCTGAATGCAAACTTATTGGCACATATGGAGAACAGCCTGTGCTGCTGTTATTTGTTTTGTTGTGAAGTGTGACTTCGGTTTGGATTGGGGTCAAAGTGGTTAGAAGAGCATTTTTATGTGCTGATGTACTGACATCACTCGACATTTAGAAATCCCTCTTTTTAGTATTGTTTTGTATTATAAATAAGTGTTTCATTTTAAAAAGGTCTTTGGTTGTTGGTCTTTTGAATTCATTTGCCAAGGATTGTTCCCACCCATATCTGTGATCTACATAAATTCATCCCCCCCGTTCCACTTCGTCTGCAGGTAACCTGTGGTACATCACTGTGGGAATCTTCATCTTTCATTTGCTAGCTGTTTGTGATAGACTCCAAACACAGCTGCAATTCAGCTGGTATTGTAACCCTTGCAAGTGCAGACTTGAGTGCTCATTGTGTGGCTTGATGCTTCATAAGATGCGCTCTTATCCTGACTACCCATACCCATAAATACAAATTTTCTTTCTTGATCAGTTATGTCCTACTTTCCCATGGTTTCTCAGAACAGTCCAGAAGGTTGTTTTACCAATAGTGTCACAAGAAGTGCTTGATATATTGCTGCCATTTCAGTACATGACTTGTAGATGACCTTCAAAAATGTGCATGGTGCAATAGCAACACCAAGATCAGGGGTTCAGTTCCTGGAGAGTATGCATACTGATAAAGTTTATAGTGTAAGTGCACTGCAAGTGTATATCTAAAATCCTGTGCTCATTACAAAATGCTTAGTGTAAGGAAGTGCTTTGAGTTTTGTTTCTATGATGAAGTGCTAAATAGTGTCTCAGACCCCTGAAAGGCTTTATACACTGTATATTGCCAAAAGTATTGGGACACCCCTCCAAATTATTGAATTCAGGTGTTCCAATCACTTCCATGGCCACAGGTGTATAAAATCAAGCACCTAGGCATGCAGACTGCTTCTACAAACATTTGTGAAAGAATGGGTTGCTCTCAGGAGCTCAGTGAATTCAAGCGTGGTACCATGATAGGTTGCCACCTGTGCAATAAGTCCATTCGTGAAATTTCCTCACTACTAAATATTCCACGGTCAACTGTTAGTGGTGTTATAACAAAGTGGAAGCAATTGGGAACAACAGCAACTCAGCCACGAAGTGGTAGGCCACGTAAAATCACAGAGCGGGGTCAGCGCATGCTGAGGCGCACAGTGCGCAGAAGTCGCCAACTTTCTGCAGAGTCAATAGCTACAGACCTCCAAACTTCGTGTGGCCTTCAGATTAGCTCAAGAACAGTGCGTAGAGAGCTTCATGGAATGGGTTTCCATGGCCGAGCAGCTGCATCCAAGCCTTACATCACCAAGTGCAATGCAAAGCGTCGGATGCAGTGGTGTAAAGCACGCCGCCACTGGACTCTAGAGCAGTGGAGACGTGTTCTCTGGAGTGACGAATCACGCTTCTCTGTCCGGCAATCCGATGGATGAGTCTGGGTTTGGCGGTGGCCAGGAGAACGTTACTTGCCTGACTTCATTGTGGCAAGTGTATAGTTTGGTGGAGGGGGGATTATGGTGTGGGGTTGTTTTTCAGGGGTTAGGCTTTGCCTCTTAGTTCCAATGAAAGGATGTTTTAATGTTTCATCATACTAAGACAATTTCATGCTCCCAAGTTTGGGGATAGCCCCTTCCTGTTCCAACATAACTGCGCACCAGTGCACAAAGCAAGGTCCAAAAAGACAGATGGGCGTGTTTGGTGTGGAGGAACTTGACTGGCCTGCACCGATAGAACACCTTTGGGATGAATTAGAGTGGAGACTGCGAGCCAGGCCTTCTCGTCCAACATCAGTGCCTGACCTCACAAATGCGCTTCTAGAAGAATGGTCAAAAATTCCCATAAACACACTCCTAAACTTTGTGGAAAGCCTTCCTAGAAGAGTTGAGGCTGTTATAGCTGCAAAAGGTGGGCCAACTCCATATTAAACCCTACGGATTAAGAATGGGATGTCATTAAAGTTCATATACATGTAAAAGCAGACGTCCCAAAACTTCTGGCAATATAGTATATTTGTCTGTCTCTCTGGAAAATTTTGACCTTTTTTAGACTTGTATGGGAACAACCTGAATGTCTCTCTTTATTGCCTAGAGCATGACTCATGTATTGTTATGCATAATTTGCTGTACTAAAAATATCAGTATGTATTTGACTAAAACTAGAAAAAGTTGTTCTGTGCAGCATAACTATTTATGGAGGTTTTTTCTAAGGCTGCACAATATTGGTAGCATATTGGTTATCGGATGATAGATTTTTTTTTTTTTTTTTTAAATGTAATTATTATTATTTTTTATTAGTATTATTTTGTTCATTCTCATTTACCCTGTTTTTACATTTAGATTACCTTTATCATCTAACACCGAAAGTAAATAATTAATGTTGTATGTAATGTTAAGCAGATCTCAATTTTATTCCATATTTTCATTGTAGGTACTAGCTGTGCGATATGACAATATATATCGTTACCACGAAATAAAATGTCTATCGTTAGAAATTTTGCTATATCGTATATATCGTAGTATTTACACTTCAGAGTGATGAAATGCATGAATAAAAATATAAAGAGCGTGACGTGCTTGATGTTAAGAGTTATAAGCGGAATATATCCTGAAAAGGAACTCGGTGCAGCGCTCGTGCTGACTGGCACACTGCCAAAGTGCGAGCATGAAACCTGCCTCTCTCAGAAGGCGATCGCGAATTAGAGACGTGCTCGATGTTAAAGTGTATTAAGCACAATAAGTAGGGGTGGGCGATATACTGGTAGACACGATTAGCCGATAGAAATTTGTCAACTTGTCAACTGCACGAGTTTTTAAGCATTGCGGTTTAAAAACAAGTGGTTTTAAACCGTTTAAGTGCAATTAGCAGCGAAAGACAACTCATTTCAGCATATGCTCGCGCTCTCTGTGAGACTTTCTTAGCGCCGTCTGAGAGACGCGTGACATGAAGCCGCTGCTCATAGAGCGCGTAAGGGCTGAACTGAGTGCTTTTTGACGCCTTATTGGGCTTGAACGGTTAAATACACATACCCATGTGCCAAAGTGACCACGTATTTGCAAGTAAACAGAGCGATTTATGTCTTAGGTGAAGGTACAGTTGAGAAAGACAAGGCTTGAGTATAATGGATCGGTGCAGTCAGTCTTAAAGGGACTGCATCCAAATTTACCTGCTGTCATTATTAATGCTAATCAAAACAACAAAAAAGAGAGAAAATCTCTCACTGCTTGCTTTTGTAACTTTAATAAGAATAAATGTATATTTAATTTACACAGTAAAGACTATGCATTTATACCTTTGATTACTTTATACATTTTCTAGTGCTTGAAGTTTTTTCATGTACGTCTATTTCGTCTGTCTTTGTTCTGTTGTAGTTTGTTTTCTTTGCTCTTTCTTTATCACAGTTTATTTGTCTTCAGTAAGCTTGAGAGTTTTTTAGGCTAGTATTAATTTTTTAAATTATATTGAAATTGATGATAATTATGAAATTTCAATGATATGGAAAATTTTGATATCATAAAAATCTTATTTAAAGCAAAAATAACTATATTGTGATATATATCGTTATCGTGATATAAAATTACTCCTATCGTGATGTAAGATTTTGGTCATATCGCCCAGCCCTAATAAGTACATTATAATGTTGTGGTGCCCATATTCACTTGTTGCATTTAAAACATAATTTTAGTTGTTAGTTTTTTTCTACATTTATTTAGAAAAAATAGTATATAATTTTAATATCAGCTATTTATCAGCTATCAGTAATAACATGAAAATAACAAACTGTATCTAATATTGCTCCATTACTATTTTTTTTTTTTTTTTTTTTTTTTTAGTTCAAAGTCTATAGTATGCCTACATTATATCTGCAATAAGTACTATATAGTACACAGTGGTCTTCTGTATCATCAGTATAGCATCCCTATGTATATCAACATTTCCATATCACTCAATACATCACAGATGGCTTGTGTCAGTGCTTGCTGGATATTTATGGTAAGATGAAGTTGTAAAGAGTGTCTGACTCTGTCTTGTGAAAACAGCGTGTGAATGAAGTTCTCAGCAGAGACCTCTTCTTCCATTAATCTACGACAAGCCTTGGCCTGCCCCAGAAAGAAGGGCGCTATTTTTTTCTGAGCCTCCTGCAACCCCCATAGGATATGAGTTCTCCTAGGCTGTTATTACACCACTGAGATCATGTCAAGAAAGAAAAAAGAATTTCATTGCCCTCAGGTCACAGTATGTGTCACAGCAAAAGAAAAATAAAAATGAGAAGATAGACGATGAAGCACTTGATTTTGTAAACGTTCCTTTTAACAATTTACAAGAAAAGAGCCAAAAAGATAAATCCCATCTTTGTGGCCTTTTATGTTTACCAAAAACCAGACATAACAAAGACTTGCTTTGCAGTGTTTAACCAAAACAAAAGCGTAAAGGTGCATCTATAAGTGACTTTTTAACAAGAGCCATTGACCTAGTGTACCGTGGATATGGTGATTGAGTGCACCACTGTTTGTGATATACTTGCTTTTGAAGTGGTTGCCAGGGACTGTCATGGTTTGCCGGGCTGCTATTGGCCCCTTTGAGCATTCAGGCCTCTATTCAGTATATCTGCCACCTTCTCTACACCACTCTGCCTGCTGGGTTCAACCGGAGAGGCCACAGATAAAACTAGTTGAGTCACCCAGGAGGCTGATGTACATTAGCATGTCAACAGCTCCTCTACTGGAGCCAGGCACTTCTGGCTCTTGGCTGTTGGCAAGCAGTGCTTCTCTTTGTCATTCAGATGAGAGAGTCAAGATGTGAGGTAATTCTTGTGTTGGCTTACGGGTGAGGGTGTGGCTATAGAAAGATTAAATCTCACCTGACTAAATACTTGCCAGTAATGTTTTATTGTGCTTCTTTTGGCAGATTGGCAATTGACATTTGACACAAGTCCTCTGTGAGGGACTTTACAGTCCCTGGTTCCCTTCAATGTGTGCTGTGTGATAAGAGAGGAAATCTGCACTCTTCCAGTAGAGGATATTTGCACGGCCAGAAGTGTCAGTAACACTGATTTTAGTGAATCTCTATTGCAAACTTGCTGATTCATCATCCTGCCAGGGAAATTAAATTCAGAATTATCTATGAGAGGCATAAGCCACTTCCCAATAGCAAAGTTTACTCAGGCTTTCCTGTGAGTCTTTAATGGCTTGTTTCCACCGAGCGGTACGGTTCAGTACAGTACAGTACGGTATGCAATTTGTGCCGTTTCCTTTGTCAGAAGTTGTGAATGGTACCCTAATTTCGAACCGTACTGTACCACTTTTTTGGGACCCTTCCATTGGGGTACCTAGCACAATAGTACCAATAGTACCGGTACCAAAAGCGTGGAGCTACACTCACTGCAGAACTTCGATTGGTTGACAGAGAATCATCACTTGCACGTGCTACAAGGGGAATGACAACACAATACCGTTGCAACACAATGTGTATTTTTCGGCTGTTTATCCTTGCAGCCTTCAGCCTTTGCTCAAACAAAGCTGCTGTATGTCCTCCATTGTTGTTTACTGTCATTTTCTTCTTCACGCGAGAATGACGTCGATCGCTACTTTCCGGAATACACCACGCCTATCAAGTAAGGGTACTGTTGGCGGTGTAAATGCGAGCTGGATCAGAGTTTACCATCCCGAATCGTACTGTACTGTACTGAACTGAACCGTACCGCTTGGTGGAAACAAGCCATTAGAGTTTTTTTTTTCTGTACTATAGGTACACAGAAGCAATCTAAGGGTACATTAAGGTGTCATTTTGGAAAGAAACATTACATGCCTATAGACTGAACAAGTAATACGCATGCACATGACATCACAAATTCATGTTTTTGTTGTTTACACAGTATAGTAAAAACGTGCATTTTTTTTTTTTTTTTTTTTTTTAAATCTTGAGTTTTCAGGCACCCAAAACGCAATTGTCGTGTGAATGAATGGCCAAAACCATTATATTTTTGTATATTTTTAAATATTTATTTATTTTGTAATTATTTATTTATTGTCTTTTTCAATTTAGATATTTTACAAATTAACAATGATGAAATGATGAAAAATGAGAAATATTTAGGTCTCTGTACTATAGGTCACTTTAAAAAATATATATTTTTTTGCTTTCATTGAATGCTCTCTGAAACATTCACAAATCATGCGGTGTAATTCTGAAAAATATTCTTTATTTTTTATTATTTATTTTAAATTGAGAAATGTTCTTTTTTTTTATTCAAGTTTTTTATTCAAATTTGCAGTAAAACTAGTGGTTTCACTTGTGGCCTTTTTGGACCCCACTGTATTTAGTTGCCTAGTTATTCCTAGGGATGGACATTTTTGGCAGTTTTTCATTTCGATCATCGATAGGTTTCAAAAACGAGTAATCGAGTACTCGGGGGGCGGGGCATGGCCGTCATGGAGATAATGAAAATATCTGAAGACTGTTATGAAAATGAATGTTAAAAATAAAAATATGACATGAAAACCTGTCTATGAAAATATGAACACGTGATTAGAACACTGTTAGATTATGATTATGACGCAGCAATGTTATTAAGAAGCATCTAAAAGGAATAGCTGCCTGAGGTGAAGAGTGACTTTATGCCAATAAACTGAAGCCCGTTCTATGACACATCCTATGATATTAACCAGATAACTCGGATACATAACATAGACGTAACATTACAACTTGTATCTGCATAAAAGAATGCAAATGCCAGTGAACTTTAAGTTACGCGCTATAGCGAGACAGAGAGAAAGAGTGAGAGAGATCTCGCGCCGTGATGGGCTTTCATGACATCGCGCTGAAACACGGGCAAGGACAGAATTTACTATAGATTTCTGTAAAGTTCTCATCATAATGCTAAGTTTATGGCAGATTTGTGCTTTATTTTCATCTACATTATTAAGTGATTCCATTCCATAAATCGCCTGCGCGTTTTCCAAGCCATACGAATTATACGAATTAGCATATGCCATTGAACAAATATGACGGAAAAAAGCTGCATTATTATAACATCATTTTTTTAAAAAGAAACATCTAGCCTAAAAGCAATAAAATAACTCCGATATCGGGCATTGTATTTGAGCATGAAACTAAACACTGATGCAGCGCATTCAGCATGTTAATAAATGTTGATATCACGACGCATCTTATATTAGATTAATCAGATGTAGCTATTACAACTTTCATCTGCAAAAAGTTCGCGAATGCAAACGTGAGCTTAACCGAAAGTGTAACTCCTATTGCGCTTTAAAACGAAAGCACAACAAATTCACATTCTATTAGGCTACATTAGTGTCATTATTGTAATTTCTTTTATTTATTCTAATATTTCAGCAATATTTTGGATTCAATTTGCACTTTCTGATCTACCAAAATGTTATTTTACAGTATGAAAATCACTGATGATCATAGGCGCCGATTTATGTTTCTGCCGGTGGGTGCCCACTCTCCATGAGAAAAAGCACGTTGAGATTCGTGACAGGACAAAGTTTGAGCGCGTCCAGTGCAAGAGTCAATGAAATCCGCGTCCGAGCAGAGATTCGTGCTCGTGAATTCGTGCTCTCGCGTGCGTTACAAATGCGCTCTCGACATTAACAAAATAGAAACTGCCTCAAATGGACTGTAAAATGAAAAGAAAGTTGTGTCTGAATCGATTTTTATTGGTTGAAATGAAACGAGAATATCTTGTTTCTCCGTGGGTGCTCGGTGCCTATGCTGATGATTATTGCTAAATTAATTATGAATATAATTTAAAGGATATTTTCAGCACAAGATAAAAGCTTGGCGCTGCACAGCTTGCATTAAACTGTATTGTCATCTGTCTTGTCAAAGTGATGCCAGACATTTTCTCTCACGTCTTTTGTCGCAGGCTGTGGAAAGCTAAACAATCATAGCTCAGGGCGCCGCCCAAAGTGCTGTTATAACCAATCAGGAGAAGAAGAAAAAACATTTCGATCATCGTTTACATGATCGATCGTCGCTGTCACGGTCAAGTACTCGAACGCTGTTGCACATCCATTCCCCTTCACAATCATATTCATATCACAGTTTTGCTTAATTTCTGTATTGCTTTTATAAATATAGTTTCAGTGTTAAAGAAGGTAGATGATGTATCCATATAATGTCAGGTGCAAATACAAGCGAGGCAGTTGGTTGAAGTGATCCTTGCTTTTGCAGCCACACGCTCAGATCAGTATCAAGCATACTTGGTACCAAACTATAAGAGCAAACATGTTTAAACTGGAAATAATGAAATTACTAGGGAGCCACCTGCTTTTGATGCTGCCAAATCCACATCCCACACTGCAAACTTCGCATAACCTTCAGATTTATATTTCCATGACCAGAAGTTTCAGTGCTTTACTGCAATGTTTTCCATGTAGGAACTTTGCCTCTGATGGTTCCAGGCCATATATTTCATGCCAAAGTCCTCTAATGGAAAAAGTAAAATCCCACTCTGAAACCTGTTATTGTCGACCACTGTGTTTACGTAAGGCACATTATGATTGGTGCAGATACCACAGGCCTTCAGCTATGTGCTCTTATCCAACAGCAAGGGAGTAGCTGACAGTTTGCTTTTGCTGTTCATATTTATCTATCCATTCCTATATCCATTACAACCACTTTGAGGTACTGTATGATCATGGTTTACAGTGTTTTTGACCTACTCACATGTGTGATGAATACTGGCATGAAGAGTGGGAAAGAAACCTGACCTATTGTCTGATAAAGGAGGAATGTGAATCCTGTGTAGTTAAGTGCTTTGCCAGATTTAAATCACCACAGCGCATCAGTTTGGCCTCCGTTGTGCCCATTAAATGCTTTCTAGACTCTATTTTAATAGTATACTCAATTATTCCAATATTGTTTGCACTGTAGTGGTTTGTTAGAATCGTAGCTCATGCAAGTTCATTACTTGTGCATGAATTGATCACTATGTATTATAATGATAGTGTTAGAACCTAGACAAATAAAAGTTGGAAAAAAATTGACTCATGCGACATTTGACTCATCGTTAATGATGAATGACTGATGATCCATGTCTCGTAGGCATGGATGTCTTCAATAACAGTACCAGTATTATGCATGCTTTGAGCTGTTCTTGGTTTGAAATTGAATTTTTGTGGTTTTCAGACTAAACAGGCCTAGTGCAATTTTGCCTCCACCCACACGTCATGACCTAAACTGCAATTTCACCCTTTCAGTGACTGTCTTTAGAGTCATCTCCTTACCATAAAGGCTGAGAAAAGTAACATTTTCTTTATTAACAATCTGGTTAAAAAAAGTTCCATTCCAAGTGCACCACACCTGAAGTGATCAACATGGTGTAAATGTAAAACAATTTGTTAAATATCTTTGCAGAAAAATGCCTGAAATATGAAGGCAAATGTTGTAAAACACAATACAAACTTATCTTAAACACATCCTATATACTCAGAAATAATATAAAATAAGAAAAATGCTAAATATTTCTTAGCCAAAAAGTAATGGCAATAAATAACACCAGTAATAGGCTATTATTAACAGCAAATGCTTTGTAAAAACAGAAAACAGCAGCTTTCAGCCTGTCACCATCATGTAAACATGAAATATCAAACATACAGTAGGCTGTAGGCTGTCTACTAGTCCTTTACAGGTTTTTGCATTCCATTGCGCTATTTGTCCTATTGTTTTTATGTTTGGCTGTTGCACTCGTGTCTCACATCTTTTGCAGCGTCTCACCCATGAAACGGCATTCTAAAAACACGGCGGTCAAGTTAAAAAAAGTTAAACTCGCGTTTAATAACTTGGCCTTTTTTTTCTTATTCCACTGCCTGCGTCTCATTGTTATAACACATTTCTGAATGAACAGCCGCTTAAAAATAGTGATGTGTTCTACTTTCATAGAGCGTCACATGAGAGCGGTTAATCAGGCGCGCCGGCGCCATCATGTATAATTGTAACGCTTGCTAACATTTTTATTTAAAATCGCGATTTCTCGATTTTAAAAAAATAATAAAATCGAGGCAAAACATTAAATTCGAATTAATCTGAAAAATCGCCCAGCCCTAAAAAGAGCTGATCATTTTTTTTTTTTTTTTTTTTTTTTTTTTAAGCTTGAGTTGGAAAGTATTGAAACAAACTATACTTCAGGACCCTCTTTTGTTTTGAATGTCAGTTGTCACTGGAAACCTGGATGAGTGTGAAAATGGATTTTAATGGTGAAATAGAATAGACTATTTAAAAAAAATAGCATTAATTAAAAGTTTTCTAGCATTAATATTTGACTTATAGCAACATTTTGGTTAAGGACAGTCTGTTTCACAAAGTCACATTTTAATTGGGTCATTTGACACATTAACCTACGAACTTCTCGTGCCATGAAGAGTGTGGCTCTATACTGAGTAGGCTAAAGATATGATGAAATTTTTTTTTTCATGTTTAGAGGGCTATAATTGGTCGTTAGTTGATTAGTTCAGGCTGTTCTAACTTACCATAAAATTATGCATCTGTTAAACGGGTCGCAATGAGTGCGTGTTACGTGTTAGTCAAGTGGTCGCAATGAGCATTTGTTTTATAGTAAAGACAATTTTTGAATATGTTGGCCTAGGCAGTTTTCCTTTTTGTTTTATGTAGTAATATTTTTCAATGCTCTGCCATCTGTAGCTTTTAGTTATAGTTGTTGTAGTGATAGGTTTGTTTACGGTTTTGTTTGTTTGTTTTTCTAGTTGGGAAAACTTTGTGTTACATCACCGCCCCCTTTTGTTACTCCGCTGGCGCCAGCTCTGAGTACAGTATTTGCTCTGCTGTGTTCTCTTCGTTGCGTCCATCTTCAGCGTGTTCCGTCTCTGGCCTGTGTTAACGTCCTGTTTACAGACTTTGTAATATTTCCACACAAATGACATTTTGGGAAATGATTGCAATGCAGTTTGTGTGCAGTCACGGAATAGAGATTGGCCAAAATAAAACTATAAAAACCGACCGATTGTGTGTTTGGAGCAAAAACCAGCCGGTTTCCGATTTATGGTCGGTCGACCATTGCATCTCTACTTTCAAACCAAGCAGCTTTCTGATGGCAATTTTTTGCCCTCACACAAAATTCTTGATCACATAAATTCCTATTGCAATGAATGGATTTTATCACCAAAAATCCATCGAACAACGTTACTTTTCAGTAGTTCTCTTTACAGTAAGCTTACTGGCTCTTTTTACCCATCTGTGATTTTAACTATGTCATTGCTTTGATTTTTATCTTGATTAAAGGGGTGGTTCATTGTGATTTCACTTTTTTAACTTTAGTTAGCGTGTGATGTTGCGGTTAGAGCATAAACAACGTCTGCAAAGTTAGGACGCTCAAAGTTCAATGCAAAGGGAGATATTTTCTTTTAAAGAATTCTCTGTTTAAGGACTACAACAAACGGCTGGTAGGGACTACATCGAGCTTCTTCCTGGGTTGGTGCCATCATTAACCCTACAATTTACATAAACCCTGCCCCCGAGAACACGCATCAAAGCGGTGAGGCCATGTTATTGCAATACAGTACGCAACACAAATGCAATAGCATGTCATAAAAGCAAGATCACAACATGACAAATTATAACCGTAATTAAACTAATCTAAACCTGTTCTATCTTCATGCAGCATATATTCTCTGGCTCTGTAGGCATCTTACAACAGTTCCCACACAAGCGATTTATAGATTATCATGACAGAATATGCAATCAATAACTTTAAGATAGTTAACTCCACATCAACATAAATTCATCAAAAACCATTCAGAAATGTCCTGTTGCATTCTACATGTTGTCACTTATTCTTGAGTGTCTCCATCATTGTCTGACTCCGGTTTTAACATTAAAGGCTGAACAGTTTCTGACATTTTCAGTGAGTCTGAGGTAATCGGCGCTGCTAACACAAGCTCTTGAAACTCCACCCTCTTCATAGGAGCAGTAGCTCATTTGCATTTAAAGGGACACACACAAAAACAGAGCGTTTTTGCTCACCCTCAAAAAGTGACAAATTTAACATGCTATATAAAAAATGATCTGTGGGGTATTTTGAGCTAAAGCTTCACATACACACTCTGGGGACATCAGAGACTTATTTTACATCTTGTAAAAGTGGCATTATATGACCCCTTTAATATTTGACTCTATCTTATAAAATTAAGAGAATTCCACTTTTAACAGTTTAACAGTCTAACTTTAATTCTTCAAAGTTTCCAAATCAGAAAAACAATAATGTGGAACATGAAAATATAATGTAGATGTCCAAACAATAAACATTGCATTTCCATGTCAACTACCCGCAGTTGGCGAGCGGCAGCAGGGAGCGTCTTTTTTAAACCAGAGGTTCTTAATTACCCTGGACTTAATAACGACTTATAACTTAAAGCCAAGCAATTATCCTTTAAACCAGATAATTAAACAGCCCCTCCAGTGGTGATTGATGACTAACTAGAAGTCCTGCTGCTCTAGAGCAGATTTCTAGCCACTGGAAACTCGAGGCCTTGGCATTACCTCCAGGCCTCTATTATGGTCTTGACATGGGCTCAAAGAGTAGGGTCAGGAGCACACTACTGTTGAGATCTGGCACAGAGGAAAGTCTTGCTGAGTCAAATTCCTTGGCACAGGTTCAAGACTTGCCTGTAGGCACAAGTTTAATGCACTTTGTTCTTTTGTGGAGAAAACCTGCGGTGTGGAGACTAAGAACAGAAGAATGGGTCCAGTCTTAATTACTAGTAGTGTTGCACGATATACCGGTACTAGAAAGATATTGCGATAGCCTGCTATTAAAAATGGTACGATTCCACATTATATTAGTACCGGTACTTTAAGAATGACAGCATTCTAATGAGAGCTGTATTTCTTAATTTGTATCAATGTGTGTATTTGAGGTGCGTTACATCGAGGGAGTAAAATATATCCGTGCAGTGCATGATGGATTAAAGTTATGTAACCTCAGAGCAACAAAGAAACATAAATGCATGAGAAAATAAAGAGGGGGATGTGTTTGAGGTTAAAAGGAGTTAAGCGCAATAGGCCTTGAAAAAGAACGCTGGGCTCAGACTTGAAGCGTATGCACAGAACGCCGCCTTCCAGACACCATGCGATTGCAAATGCAGTTCTCTTTCACAGATTATTGCTCTTTAATGTTAAAAAATGTCAAAATGCACATCCTGGCAAGTCAAACACAGAAAGAAATCTGAAATTCCTATGTACTGGATCCGTGCAGCTCTTAAAGTGACAGCAGCCTAATAAACCTGCTGCTGTCTGTGTCATTAATGTTAATCAAACAACAAAAGAAAAGAGAAAATCACTCATTGCTTGACTGAATAACTATCTTTCTTGTATTGTATGTGTCATATGCGACCCTGGACCACAAAACCAGTCATAAGTTGCACAGGTATTTTTGTAGCAATAGCCAACAATACATTGTATGGATCAAAATTATCGATTTTTCTTTTATGCCAAAAATCATTAGGATATTAAGTAAAGATCATGTTCCATGAAGATATTTTGTAAATTTCCTACTGTAAATATATCAAAAATTTATTTTTGTGAGTGAATGTGCATTGCTAAGGACTTCATTTGGACAACTTTAAAGGATTAGTTCACTTTCATATAACATTTTCCTGATAATTTACTCACCCCCATGTCATCCAAGATGTTCATGTCTTTCTTTCTTCAGTCGAAAAGAAATTAAGGTTTTTGATGAAAACATTCCAGGATTATTCTCCTTATAATGGACTTCAATGGCCTCCAAACGGTTGAAGGTCAAAATTATAGTTTCAGTGCAGCTTCAAAGGGTTTTAAACGATACCAGACGAGGAATAAGGGTCTTATCTAGCGAAACGATCGGTCATTTTCGAAAAAAATTTAACTGGCGCTGCGTTCGTTCTGTAAGTAGAATAGGGAAGGCGTAGGACATACAGCGTAAGCTTTTTGAAGAATACGAAAGTACGGTTTTGGCGGAAGCACTTGGAAGGCGATCATTTGTTTATATAAAGCATATACATTTAAATTTTTTTCGAAAATGACCGATCGTTTCGCTAGATAAGGCCCTTATTCCTTGTCTGGTATCGTTTAAAGCCCTTTGAAGCTGCACTGAAACTATAATTTTGTCCTTCAACCGTTGGGAGGCCATTGAAGTCCATTATAAGGAGAATAATCCTGGAATGTTTTCATCAAAAACCTTTTCGACTGAAGAAAGAAAGACATGAACATCTTGGATGACATGGGGGTGAGTAAATTATCAGGAAAATTTTATATGAAAGTGAACTAATCCTTTAAAGTTTTTTTTTTTTTTTTTTTTTTTTTTTGCACCCTCAGATTCCAGATTTTCATATCAAAAGCCAAATATTGTCATATCATAACAAACCTTACATCAATGGAAAGCTTATTTATTCAGCTTTCAGATGATGTATAAATCTCAATTTCAAAAACTTGACCCTTATGACTGGTTTTGTGGTCCAGGGTCACACATAATTGTAATTTGCATCTTTGCTTATCTTTAATAACAAAGATAAAATAAAATTAAATAACTATAGTGTGATATAAAATTACATTAAAAAATATTAAATGACTTGTATCGTGAAATAAGATTTTGGTCATACTGTATCACCACCTCTATCCCAACCTGTTGTTGTGAAAGGTTAGTGAATGTGATTTGATAACATGATTGATAATGTGATTGATGCAAACATATCTGTATGATATGTTTCATATCACTATGAACTGTTCAGTGGCATTTTATGCTGCTGAATCAATCCCCTAAATGTAAAAACTCTGTGGGACTTTACTTAGTACTAAATTATTTGTAGCAGGTCCTCTATGAGAGTTCCCGTGCAATCTGTTGGGAGCCTCATGGACATCTTGATTTTTGTGTGCCTGTAATTAGCCGGAAGGAAATTAAATGCTTCACATCTGTTTCCAGTGAATTGGCAGGTAAGGCCCCTTGCTTTTCTTTATGTGAGATAACTCCCCTGGCACACAGATGTTGAACTGGAGGTATGGCTGTTACTGTGAGAAGTTAAAAAGATTGGCGTATTCCTTAACTGGGAGGTCAGAGGTCTTTCAGTAGTTTGTATGTTCAACCTTTTTCCTGTTACCTAGAGATTCCTGTTGCCTAGTTGGCTCAGCATACAATAAATACTTTGCTAATAACCTTGTAAGTCTCCGTCTGTTTATTTAACAGAAGCGACTGGTTTTGTGCTTTATTGTTTCTAGCTTCATTATTAAGTTATTTGTTTATTTTGGATGATTTAGGAAGGAAGGCTGAAGAAGTTATGTTTAATTTTAGTCTGGGAGTTTTATCAGGCTTTTCATTGCACAAGATCAAACAGGCGTGGTGCAGTCTGGGGGAATTCCTTCCTTAAGCACCCATCATGAACAATAGAGTTGTTATCCTGAGTATAAACTGTGGTGTCAGTACATCTACCACCTAAATATCGTTGTTGGTGATTTCAAGTGCTGATGTTGTTTGTGGAATGTTTCAGTTCCTAAAGGCTTTTAATGTAACTTAATATGGGGTATGTATAAGCCTCTATTCATTAAGAGTCTCTGAACAAATTTGTTCTCCAATACCTCTTTGAAAGCTCCCAGTGAGCCATTAAGCAGATGCCATAAACCAAACAAACATCCACTCATCCATTACTGCCAGTTTTTTGTTGTTAGAGGAATGGAACAGACCATGAAGAGCCTTCCCTTAGCCAGTGTTTTTGAATATTATTTTTTTTTAATCTTTATGCTTATAGTTCTGCCAAACTCTTGCAAGATTCCCCTTATCCCGCTCACCTTTACCCCTTGATAGCAACAAATGTCTCTTTTGAGCGTTTACGCAGCATGAGAGTTACCATCTAGGTGTTACTATTCCTTTTCAGGACATAATTCAATGATAGAATGGTTGGCTAACAATCTGTAGAGGCTGGTTGGTCCTTAGCTGTCTGTTAAATAAAAACATTATTAATATTAAAATGCATGAGACCGTTACAGAATATGGATGATGGATGATGTGATTCTTGTGTCAGAAATGTTTTTCATAATCACCCATACACAATGTCGGCATAATCTTTAGCTAGTTTATGTTGATTTGTGAGTGAGTTTAGTAAGACAAACAGATTTTTTACTTACTTTCTGCAGGCTATATATATTAAATTTATCATTGTCACTGACTCATATGAGTGTTAAGAACAGACAGTTGCATTACACAGTATTTTGAGACTAGCTAATATAGGCACACTTCAGAATAGCATGCATGATACTTTTAAATGGCTTTGTATCCTCTGGGAAATCATTGGATATGCTGTATTAAGTTTGCCCATGTAAAATCAGAACTGATGCATCTGTCTTTTTAAGGTAGCTGAAGTAGTATAATGAATTTAGACATACTTTGAACCATCATTTGATTACTTGAACATTCAAATTGTTTCAAGCCATTACTGATTTTTGGAAACATTGGCCCCCATTGGATAAAATTCAACAAATCGTCCCCTTGGAATTATAAGGTTCTATCTGACATTTTTGTCAAAATTGAGTTATTCACATATTCATATTCTGTGACAACTTATTTACATTATGTGATGTTTCTTTCTTTAAGTTGTGTACATTTTGGTACTTTTTTTTAGAAAACAAAAAGGTTCTATCTACAAAGTCGAACTCTAACTTGGCTCTATAAGGTTCTATCTGCGTAAGTCAATCAGCACTTCGAATGCACACACGAGGACCAATCAGGATCAGCGTTCTTTGTCATGTCGCCGCGATAGCGGAAGAGATCGCATAAAAATGCTAAATCAGTGAAGAGAAGACTAAATTTCACACAACGCGATGTTTATTAGAAACCTCATGATGGAATATTTTATTTATGATCTTGTCAATGACAGCAGCATAAATTCCATGGAATTAGTCTTTTTGTGTGATTTGTTGTATCTGATTGCTGAGGAGTTATTTTCAGTTAGACACCACGCTAGCCAGCAGCGCTATTAAGAAGATAGGTCCGGTTTTTGTAGTCTATTTGCTTTACTCCAGTCATGTCATTGTCATACGAGGGAAAGTTATGTATATATTAGGTTATGTTTTAACCTTGATCCATCCTGTGTACTTGTACTGAGCTGTATGTATTATGTAGCTATAAAGCTATACGCTGGCAAACTGGATTAAAGTTAAATTTTACATTGTTGGTAAAAACTGAGTTGTTGCATAGTTGAAGTAATTTAAATATTTTAAATGTGAAATATTTTTAATTATATATATAATATATATATATATATAAGTGAAACATTTTTCAATGTTTATTAAACACCTTTGTTAAACACCTTTGCTGAAGCATTGTCTGTTTTTCTTGCAGTTTTTTAGTCTTAAAATGTCTTAAATTTTACAATATTAAGGCTTAAAGGTCAAATACTCAACAATTTATACAATTTAAACAATAAAAGTTAGCATGTTATTTCAGCCATACTGATGTCTAGAGAGAAAGCCATTGTACATGTCCCTCTTTCTGTAGAATAAAGTCCTGCTCAGATGTAGTACAGTAGCTGTTTTCTGTCTAAACAAAAGGAAACTTAAACTTTAATGGTTCCTGCAATAATGTGTTAAATTACCCATCATATTCCTACCTAAATTTAACATCTGCACTGGACAAAATATTTAGCACTGCCTTTTATGCTTAACTTGAACAAGAAAAAAAATATTCATTTAAAATATGAAATAAATGTCATAAAAACCATTAAATTTAACTGTCTCATGCATGTCAACACATTGTTACAACATTAGTTTTGTGTTTTAAAACAAATTATAAGTAAACTGTTTGTGTTTCTTGAAAATTATTGCTTCAATTAATTTTTTGGCAGATAGAACCTTATAATTCCAAGTGAAAAGTGTTTATTTAGAATTAGAAGGTTCGATCTGCATTTGACCCATTTCAAAAAATAGCCATTTACAATTTTGAGAGGATTTTGATATTATACATTTAGAATACATTTAGGGTCTCTGTCATTTTCATGTTTGAAAGAAACTTGTTCCCCATATAATTTTTGCTATATGGATTGCAAAATCTTTGAAGCTCAATATCTCAAAACTGCTCAGAACGCAGATAGAACCTTATAATTCCAAGGGGACGAAATGCTTAAATCAGGCTCTGGCCATTCAAATCATTGTAAAAACATTTCAAACCTCAGGTAGTTTAATTTGGACAAGTTTTGCGACTGGGCCAGTTTATCTCCAGCCTTACAGCATTTCCAGCTTTTCATTCATAATCAAAACCCTTATCCATTGTCTTCACTTCATAGTACTTTATAGAATCTGGCTGCGGTGTGTCTAATTCAGACAGAGAATGGATGTATTTGTTGATGTGACATGCTTTTTTTTATATGTTCAGGGTTCATACAAGAAGGAGTAAACTGTCTTAAAGTATGTTTAATTTGTCAGTCATAATTCTGAAGTACATGCGTAACACAGCTGTTAGCTGCTGTTGAATGGACTTTGAAATGGGAAACATATGGTGTGACGCAATTTAGTGGGTTTTAAAGAGACAATTGTTTGGACACCTTTGTGGTAAAGCTGTCTTAACTCAACCAGGAAGAATAAATGACACACTGAAGGACAAAAAAAGGTCAAAAGTGGGTTTTACCTTTTTGTAAATTTTACAAAGCTTTTTCAAAGTTTACAATTTTTTTTATTATTTTTTTTATTGGTTGTCCATCAGAGGCATGTTGGCCATATGTAAACTAGCTAAGAATTTTGTTATAGTATAGTTTGGTTTGTCCCCATTAACTTGTTGATGTCCCAACATCTGCTGAGGTGTTCCAAAATTTTGTTGTTATTAAAAACTCTGTATGTGCAATAATTAGTAGACTCACTCAAAGGCTGTTCTTTCCCTACCTTATTCTTTAGAGCAGGCAGTTTGTATGATCATATATAGGCCTTACACAGGCTTTCAGCTTCGAGTTGCAACCTCATTGTGGTCTCGGACCCTTTGGAATCATAGATTTGGTTTAAGGAAGGAGTAGATACTTTAGTTTCTTCTCACATTTGGTGAAACTGTTTCTGGGGCCTCAAGATTCTCCTGAGTTCTGACCCAGCCAGTTTAGAGATAATCCTGCAGATTCTGACCAGCCAACTCCTTGATCTTTTGTCAGTGGGTGACAAGGGGAGGCTAAACCCAAGGATTTAAAATGGAGAATGGAGCTAGAATGAGCCAATCAGAGGCCAAGCAATTCAAGCAGACAAAGTGGGCACCTGATCCCCTCTCACATGCAGAAGCAAAATAATTGGCTGCAGGAATGTTCAAATACACTACCCTTCAAAAGTAACATTTTTTTTTTTAAAGAAATTATTATTTTTTTATTCAACAAGAGTGCATTAATTTATTCAAAAGACTTGAATTGTTACACAAAATATTTCAATTAAATGCTGTTCTTTTTAACTGTCTATTCATCAAAGAATCATGAAAATATGTAGCACGTTTTCCACAAAAATATCAAGCAGTACAACTTTTTTTAACATTGATATGATAATAATAAGAAATGTTTCTTGAACACCAAATCAGCATATTAGAATGATTTCTGAAGGATCATGTGACACTGAAGATTGGAGTAATAACTGTTGATAATTCAGCATTGCATCACAGGAATAAATTGCATTTAAAAATAATAAAATAGAAAACAGTTGTTAAATTGTAACAATATTTCCTAATATTTGAACCTCAAATTAATATGTACTGACAAGACTAATTATTTTGGGTGACTGTACATTAACAACATTATTGAGAAGTTAAAGGGTTAGTTCACCCAAAAATGAAAATAATGTAATTTTTACTCACCCTCATGCCGTTCCACACCCGTAAGACCTTCGTTAATCTTCGGAACGCAAATTAAGATATTTTTGTTGAAATCCGATGGCTCAGTGAGGCCTGCATAGCCAGCAATGACATTTCCTCTCTCAAGATCCATTAATGTACTAAAACATATTTAAATCAGTTCATGTGAGTACAGTGGTTCAATATTAATATTATAAAGCAACGAGAATATTTTTGGTGCGGCAAAAAAACAAAATAACGACTTATATAGTGATGGCCGATTTCAAAACACTGATTCATGAAGCTTCGGAGCGTTATGAATCAGCGTGTCGAATCATGATTCGGATCGCGTGTCAATCCGCCAAACTGCTGAAATCACGTGGCTTTGGCGCTCCGAACCGCTGATTCGAAATGTTCGAAGTGTTTTGAAATCGGGCATCACTATATAAGTCGTTATTTTGTTTTTTTTGGCGCACCAAAAATATTCTCGTCGCTTTATAATATTAATATTGAACCACTGTACTCACATGAACTGATTTAAATGTGTTTTTAGTACATTAATGGCTCTTGAAAGAGGAAATGTCATTGCTGGCTATGCAGGCCTCACTAAGCCATCGGATTTCAACAAAAATATCTTAATTTGTGTCCCGAAGATTAACGAAGGTCTTACGGGTGTGGAACGGCATGAGGGTGAGTAATAAATGACACATTTTCATTTTTGGGTGAACTAACCCTTTAAGTTACAAATAGGTAAATAGATGTTCTATCAAACATTGAAAGCAAACAAGCAGGTTAGATAGGTAGAAATTATGTATGACATGACATTCTCCATGTATCTTTTCCATGGAGTTGCTAAAACAGTGACCTGTTTGTAGATTAACTGAATCTCACCC
This sequence comes from Mylopharyngodon piceus, assembly GCA_039654765.1. NCBI lineage: Eukaryota > Metazoa > Chordata > Actinopteri > Cypriniformes > Xenocyprididae > Mylopharyngodon > Mylopharyngodon piceus. Next base: position 29,291,822 of record CM077446.1, read on the forward strand.
TCAGAATTTATGCTGATGCGGTGGTCTGAGCTGCTGAGCAATGACGGCTATTCCCAGAACACCTTGACCACAGAAATGCTAGTAAAGCCGCTTTTTTCTAACTTGTTTACTGATGTGTGGCCAGAAATAACCCCAACTGCTGTGCAGTTCTAGGAGCTAAATGTACAGTATTGAGCAGAGATGTCAGGAACCTTCAGTCATGATGCTGAGGCTCTAGGCATGAGTCCTAACAAAAGAGGCTTTCAGATCAGTACATTGGTGTATGAAGTCATGGCTTCCACTTGAACTGCAAATGTCCGCTCATAAAAATGTATCCATAATTGTACAGGAAACGCATAACACGCAGCGAGAAATGTTCAGGACTTTGTTGTTTAAATTGAAGCCTATATAAATGACCAAAAATGCTCCCATATATATGTTCTTTTTTGACTGCCTTAAATATAAAAAAAAAAAAAATATGTTTAATATAATATTTAACACCCGTTTGGCTTTGGTACCAATAACTCCTGACATCTTTTGTAAGTTTATTTATTGTAACATCCTTAGAATGGAATGGTGGTATTTCCATTTTATATAAAATATATATATATATATATATATAATATATATATATATATATATTAATATATATTTATATATAAATATATATTAATATATATATATATATATATATATATATATTAATATATATATATATATATATATATAATATATATATAATTTTGTATACACACAGTGCGACCAGTTCGAGAGGTTCTTACTGAACTAGAATTTTACAACTGGAAAGAATGCCTTCTGGCTATTGTTATTGTTATTTCATTTGGTGACGTGGATAATGATTTATTAGCATGTAGGGAAAACTGTGTATTAAAATTGCATAATAGAAATAGGGTTGGATTGACTCGTTGATCAGTTCTGTTAACAGTACTTACATGTGCATTCTAAACATGGTGCTAAAATACTCATACTGTTTCCAGCAGTATTATTCAAAGATTTTGCATTACTGCTACTTAATCTACATTACAAAATGTGTAGAGCAATGAGTGTAGTCTGACTTTTGTGAACCAAGTGAATCAGAAACATACACTGCAACCAATGTTGTCCGATTCCCGAACTAATAATTCTAATGAGTTGATTCTTTATAGCAAATCAAAAACATTCAGTAATAACATTAAGTGTTAAAATGTCATTAAAGGGTTAGTTCACCCAAAAGTAAAAATTCTGTCATTAATTACTCACCCTCATGTCGTTCCACACCCATAAGACCTTCGTTCATCTTCGGAACACAAATTAAGATATTTTTGATGAAATCCGAGAGGTATATGACTCGTCCATAGACGGCAATATAATCACCACTTTCAAGGTCCAGAAAGGTACTAAAGACATTGTTAAAATAGTCGACGTGACTACAGTGGTTCAACCTTAATTTTATGAAGCGACGAATACTTTTTGTGTGCAAAAACAAAACAAAAATAATGACTTTATTCAACAATATCTTCTCGTCTGTCAATCTCATACTTTGTTTGCGTCCAGCACTTCCAGGTTCTACGTCAGAATGCCGACTCATTATTGGCCGGCTCCTGCGTCAGCATCACACGCATGCGTTGTGCTGCTCACGTGATCAGCTTTGGCCAATACTGAGCCGGCATTCGGACATAAACACGGAAGCCTTCACTGTGCTTACTGCGTCAACTGCGTAAGGATAATGACAGGGAAGAGAAGAGATTGTTGAATAAAGTCGTTATTGTTTTGTTTTTGCGCACAAAAAGTATTCTCGTCGCTTCATAAAATTAAGGTTGAAACACTGCAGTCACGTCGACTGTTTTAACAATGTCTTTAGTACCTTTCTGGACCTTAAGTGTTGATTATATTGCTGTCTATGGACGAGTCATATACCTCTCGGATTTCATCAAAAGTATCTTAATTTTGTGTTCCGAAGATGAACAAAGGTCTTACGGGTTTGGAACGACATGAGGGTGAGTTATTAATGACAGAAATTTCATTTTTGGGTGAACTAACCCTTTAACGTAACATTACATGCAAATTAAAATGACTGAAATGTTGGCCACATGTTTTGTTTTAGTATTGTTTATTATATAAAAACAGTCGTTAACGCTGACCTTAATGGGGCCTTTGTATGGCCCATTTTTGCACTGCATGATGGGTGATAAAATTGGATGCATGAATTTACAAAATTGTAAACTTCCATATGTAATTTCCGTCATCATGCTTTCAGTAGTCATTTCTGTGTTGAGTGATGACCCCAATCAACGTTTGACTGATAATGGATGAGTTGCTGTTTTAAAACACAGGTATTATGCATTAAACACAAGCGCATTAGCTTCCTAGTTGGCTTGTTTTCTGTCTCAGTAGTCCTTCATCCTGCTCACAGCCATTTTGACAAGGGTCTTGATAGTAGGATGAAATTTCACCTGCAGCTACTTGGCTTGAGTGGTATTTTTACCTCTCAGAGGAATGTCACCTCCGTCCGCCCACACACACCCTCCAGTCTGGGTGCGAAAGGGGTCAGTGGAGCTGTAGCATCTTTTGGTCCCTGTGTGGTACCTGCCAGAGGAAATTTCATTAATACTCAATCAAGCTACCTCACTGGGGCTTTATATTCCAAGTGTGGGCCAAAGCAGGGCTTTGAAGCCTGCAGCAGTGCTGTGAGACCAGGAAGAGTCTCCTTTGATCAGACAAACTTCCTTTTTGATTCTTCTGAATGTGCTTTTAAGATATAATGCAAATCATGTACAAACTGCATTTAGGGAACTTTTGATCAGGCTTGTTATAATTACAGCTCATTTCTGTATCTCAGAATTGCAAATTTCAAAGCACACACCCTCTGATTTTCAAGAGATATTAGCTTGCCGCACACTTTCAAGGCAACTGATTGTGGAATTACAGTCAGTTCATGTTGTTGTGATTCTTAAAGGGATAGTTCACCCAAATTGAGTATAAAATTATTTTAAAAAATGTTAATTAAAATTGTATTTATTTTTAAAGCATCATAAAATATTATTATATTTTCTTTTTTGGAGGTAGCTTGACAGCCCATTGTCACCTTAAACTATTTATCGTGTTTTATTGTATTTTATTTCTTATGTTTTATATTCTTGTATATTTTATTTTTTTAAACTTTTATCTTTTTACATATATTTTTATTTTTATATTTTAGTTTAGTTTTATATTTTAGTCTTTTTTTTTTTTTTTTTTTTTGTCCTCTTTTGTTCAAAACAACATATTGGAAAATAATGACAGACTTTTTATTTTGGGTTGAATTGTTCATTTAACAACTGAGTCTTTGAGTATGTTCATTATTTAAAACAGCATCTGTTGTTTGTTTTGAGGAACACCAGATTTCTGCTGCCACTTTATTTGTCATACTCATGTAATTATGAGTGATAGAAAACAGCTGGTTCATACTTTTCAGTAGCCAGACTGATTTGGCACAAACACTCTTTCAATGACCCCAAAATGTACGTTGAGGACCATCCAGATTTTGGTAACAAATATTCAAAACAAAGACAGGTTGAAACTGCTACTTCCAAAGAGTCGGAAACTTGAAGCCGAGTTATTAATCCCCCCCCCCCCCCCCCAAAAGGCCCTCTTGTAATAACTAGCTTAAGAACTAAGGTTTCTAAACAACATTGTCCATAGTCCACATGATCATATGCCTGAACTGTTGTTATAGCTGACCATTCCAACCATCTCACAAAAGTGCGCTGCTAAATCCGAGTTAATTATGACATAGCTGTCTTGAATAGAACCGGGACTTATGACCTTGAGAAGAGAATTCTAGCAGTTATCCAACTTTAAACCTCTCTTGGCAGACTGGCAAGATATCCTAAGCAATCACAGTACAACGTTGTTTTGTTGTGGTCAGACATCTCAAACTTAGGTTGAAAACATTTTTTTTTCCTTATTGTATTCTGAATGTTCATACTAAAATACTGTATAAGACAGAGATTTCTAACTAGAAGATATTTTGAAAATGCAGTGCTGTTCTGGGCCCCATTGTTTGGACAAAAACAGCTGAAACATTCTTCAGAATATCTTCTTTTCTGTTCCTCAGAAGAAAGTTAGTCATACGTTAGTCACAGTTTGGTACAACACGAGGGTGAGTAAAGGACGATAGTTTTTTCATTTTTGGGTAAACTATCATTTATAAACTGCACCGAAAGAGTACGTTACACTTCCACATCTTATGAATGTCAACATGCGACATTTAATGTGGCAGCTCTTATTAAATTGTCTTTGACCTGGCGCACCACAGCGCAGTGTGGTCTAAAGCCAAGACAACAGGTGGTGCCAAATTAGTTGCAACAGCCATGAGAATAAGAACGGAAGTTAGTCACCAATGTTGGCTTTGTGGGAAACCGGAGCTCTATGAGAGTCATCAGAAATCTCCCACAACTTCCTTCATATCATTTGCCCTACATGCTATGAGCAAAGCTTGGATGTTCATACTCAACATATGAATTCAATTGTTTTTTTGTTTGTTAAACATAATCATATGTTGAGTGCACCCATTTACTACTTGAACTATCCTTTGGACTATCTTTTGGACAGTGCATCCAAAAGTGAAAATTCTGTTGCCATTTACTCATCCTAATGTTATTCCAGGGCTTTCTGTTTGTATAGCTAACGGGGAGTTTTCATTGAAAGCTGTTTGAAAACAGTGCAACTTGTCATGCAAAAATTGCACACTACCCTTTTAAACTTTATTTGTCCAAAGTGCTGTGAAACATTCTCCTGAACTGGCTCACTGTCATTGTCTTGCTGTCCAATGCTCATAAACCTTTGCGCTTTCATCTTGACATATCCTTGACACGTCCACTGCTGCGATAAACATTATTCTGTTTGATTGTGTCCATCCCGTGTCTCGGTTCTCTGGAGCCTTGTGGCATCAGTCTTCAAAGCGTGTTCAGTCACTATGCCAAGGTTCCTTTGGAAAGAGGACAGTGTCACCAAGTCAAGAAAGGAAGTTCTTCTTAAATGACAGCTAGCTGCAGTACAGAGGCCCTTCCTGTTATAAATAAACAGCTTTTCCCCTGTGCCCTGCCACTGGCCTCAGCACCTCCACACTCAGCTGTCGTCTGGGGGAACTAGAGCTGCTCTCGGTCTCCAAAGTGCAGGTCACCATAAAGCTCTTATTACCGGAAACACTGCTGTATTTTTAGACTCTTAAATTGCTCTGCTATGTTTATGTTTATTTGTTGTCAACAAAAAAGAGGCCATGAAGATTAAATCCCTACCACAGAATTACTTTGACCAGTTTTATGGTATTTGGTAGATTGTGGTTTACTTTATTCAATCGGTATGTAAAAGTTGTCACATGACGTATATGGAAGTCTACAGTCTTCAGTGGTTCATTACATATGCGTTTGTCATTTAACTGAAAAAATGCAATATAGAAAGTGAATTTGGAACACTATTTCAATTGCTTTCTGCGGCCCTTCTTAACTCAACTTGAAACTAACTTTGTGAAATACTGTAGGTTGGCTTATTTTGTTATTCCCAGCTTAACCTAATTGCCCTTTCTTTCGTTCTTCATGGATGATCTTTTAGATAAAGAGCAAAGACTGCCGTTCCATTCAAATTACTGTACTTTCATGGTGTGTACTAAGTTCGATTTAAAACCTGTTCTGCACATCTTAAGAGTTTTTCTTTAAGTTTACTTTGACTCATGTTTCAATTTTTACAATCTGATGGCTCCTCATCTTCCATGACCTTGAAATACCGAAGTGTCCACTGGTTGTACAGTAGGTCATCCGGATATTCTTCACCTCAAAAATATTGCATACTATATTTGGAAATCATACTCGTGATGTACTGCTTTTTGCGTGACATGTAGGGATGTATGCATAATTGGATCAGGTGTAATTAATTCTGATTAAAGGACCCTTCTGATGGATTATCTGAAGGATTTACACTACCATTCGAGAAATTGTAGTCAGTAAAATATTTTTGTTTTTGAAAAGTCTCTTATGCTTATCTTATGAATACAAAGTTTAAAAGAACAGCATTTTTAAAAAAAAATAAATAAATAAAACTTAATTTAAGAATTCAAATCTTAATTCTTATTCTGACCCTTAAACTGTAATTTGTTTTTTGATTTGTTGATTTATCACAACTTTATTTCTTTTGTCAAATCAACTTAGATAACATAGTATCTAAGTTATGTTCAGATAACATAATATTTTGAGTTTCTGTTGATTAAACCAATATCTTTTACTTTGTATTAACTTAAATTCAATGAAACTAAAAATTTAAAATTTAATGACAACTAAGTTACTTTAAGTTAAACCAACAACTTTTTTTACAGTGGAGGAATAATAAACCAACAATTTTTTACATGGTAGAAATCTTATTCCTATTACCAGTTTCCAGTTAAATGGAGCAAAATATTTTAGCAAAGCTGATGTTATAATAACATTTTCCATATCTACAATCTTTTACTGAAAGCTTTTAAAACACAAGCTATTGTAAGAATTCTCTGACCCATGTTTTACGGCCTGTGTTTCAACCTCTGACATAATTGTGTGAAGGTCCATAAACACGGGGTGCTGTCAGAACTGCATTCCAGGCCGAAACAGTGGAGGGACTGTAGCTCCTCTGGATTGTTTTGATGGTGTAAATTGGAGTGTGGTGACAGTGCAGTCTGAGGCAATATTGAAACCTAGGGGGTTTCGTACATAGGTGGTCTGGAAGCGCAGGAGCTCTGTTGGTTCCCCTGCTGGGGTGATAATTGAGGGGAGAGCTCTCCTTTAGGTGCCATCTGAGCCCCCACAAGTAGCGAAAGCTGCTTCTACTGGAATGCGTTCACATATTCAGCCCACCCACATGCATCATTTCAGCAATTAAGATGGTATCAGTTTCCTTGATTAAAACTGAGTTAGTGGATGCAATCAGACTGACTTGACACAGTGTGTTCATATTTAATTGACTACACTCACCCACTCCCTTGATTTTCAGTCATATGGCGTCATGTTGTCAACAAACTGTCTGAGTCATGCTGTCAAGCACAGGCACCTCCTATGATGTTGCCATTATTAGTGTTGGATATTGCCTGCCTTCTGGCTTCAGATCTAGTTTGAAGAGACACATAGGCTCTTATTTCACGACCATGTCATATGAGCACCTGGCTCTGTCTGGTCTGAGTGCCGCCTGTCCGAAATGCACCATTTCTGCACTTAAAATACATTACAGTTGATATTGTTGAAGTGGACACAATCCAAAAAAAGAACACTTGGTCTCTTAGGACTAAGAGGTTTTCCTTCATTGCATAGAATCATACTTTCCATAACAGTGAATCAAATGTTGTTTAACCAAACTCATCTTGCATGGCTCTTTCCAGGGAGGTTTGCTTAGGAAATGAGGTACGTGCAGCTTGACAACGTGCACACAAACACTTATTTGGAATTACTTTTCCAAACGTTGGGTTTTGACCTTTAAGATTGGTATGGTTATCTTGGTGAGTCAGATAGTTACTGTTAACAAAAGTGATGAATAAACCTGACTCTAATCCTTGACCACAAAACCCTGATCCTTCAATCGCAGGATTCCAGCTGTGTGAGTAAGACTTACAGATGGTGGCTGAAGCTACCTCAGTGTGTACTTTTCATTGCCGCATTACTTTCCTACTGTACACAGTCAGATGAAGCTGCCTTAGCACCCACTTCCATGTTGTGTTTGTGCTTCAGTCATCTAGTGGGTGTGTGTTACCATACATAACCACTGGATCAGTAGCAACAGCAGGTATTTCTAAAACATTCTCTTTGAGAATTTCAGGAAAAGTTGGGAAATTCTGAATTTTATGCAAATGAGGTGAAAAACGCAGATGGCAGCCAATCGCAGGAGGTGAGGGCAAGTAAAGACAGTGACGTCTGTCATAAATTCTGAGTTGCACAGGGTGAAAGTTCAAAGCACAGACCCAGAGAGCGGCAGACTGCTTGCGGTTTAGACAATATTGAGTGGTTTATTTATGCCAGTGTATCTGAATGGTTAAAAATGAAAATTCTGTAATCAATTATTCAACCTCATGTCGTTTTAAACCCATAAGACTTTCGTTCATCTTTGAAGCACATATCAAGGTGTTTTAATAAAACCTGAGAGATTTTTGTCCCTCCGTTGAGTCTATGTAACTTAAACACTTTCACGCATCAAAAAGGTGAAGTAAGCTCAAAAAGTAGCTCAAATGTCTTGTGCTTGATGCACAAGAACCAATGAAGTTTGTTCTCCTGTGTCACGCAAGCATGTTCAAGCTTCCATACTTGATGTGCTCTGTGTAGTGATCAATATGTGAATACAAGCCTAAATTAAATCTGTTAGTCATTTAACATGATCTTGTCATATGGGTTTGGAACAATACGTGGGTGAGTAAATAATGACAGAATTTTCTTTTTTGTGTGAAATATTTCTTTATTTAGTAAGTTTCTTCTATTATTGTTCCTTCTAGAGGCATTTCAAATCTGGGGCAAGGAAAGCCTTGCCATAATTGTGCAACTACCTTAAAGGATTAGTTCACTTCTGAATGAAAATTTCCTGTTAATTTACTCACCCCCATGTCATCCAAGATGTTTGTGTCGTTCTTTCTTCAGTCGAAAAAGAAATTAAGGTTTTTGAGGAAAACATTCCAGGATTTCACTCCATATAGTGGACTTCAGTGGGGTTCACCGGGTGGAAGGTCCAAATTGCAGTGTCAGTGCAGTTTCAAAGGGCTGTACATGATCCCAGATGAGGAATAATGGTATTATCTAGCAAAACGATCAGTCATTTTCTAAAAAAAAATAAGAATTGTATACTATTTAACCACAAATGCTCATCTTGCACTAGCTCTGCGATCCGCCACGCATGACATCATCACATTACAACATAGGTGACATAGGCGGAAGTACCGATCCAGTGTTCACAAAGCAAACGTGCAAAGATTAAGCCAAACGCCCTTTACAAAAAAAAGGTAAAACAACGTTATCAGATGATTTTGAAGTTGGAGGAGAAAATTAGATGGAGTTTTTCGCCCTACCGCGGTACTTCCGCCTACGTCACGCGTGACCTTTCCAACGTAATGCGTGAGTGCAGAGAAGTGAAAGACGAGCATTTGTGGTTAAAAAGTATATACATTTTTATTTTATTTTTTTAGAAAATGACTGATCGCTAGCTAGATAAGACCCTTATTCCTCATCTGGGATTGTGTAGAGCGCTTTGAAGCTGCACTGGAACTGCAATTTGGACCTTCCACCCATTGAACCTCAAAAACCTTAATTTCTTTTCAACTGAAGAAAGAAAGACATGAACATCTTGGAAGACATGGGGGTGAGTAAATTATCAGGAAATTTTAATTCTGAAGTGAAATAATCCTTTAAATCACAATTGCCAAGACCCTGTTTTACACCTGGTACTAACATCTGTTTCAGTTGATCTGATTACAAGTTGACAGCACTAAATACAGCTTTTAAAGGTGTCTAAAACATTTTATGATTGAATCACTCAAGCCACATTTGATTTTATTTGGAAACCCATGTGATCACATTGCATTTATAGAGTAAGCGCTAATCAGTCCGGATAAATCCTTGGCAGGACTGCATGCTCACCTGTGAATCATCCATTGCACCAAAACAAGATCTTTACTACCAGATGTTAAAAGCAATGTTGACCACATGTGATCAGATCACCACTGAGACTTTTTAAAATTTTGTAATAATGTATAAAATTTTTTGTGTCTTGTTCACCTCGTTTCCCTTTTCAAGCCAAATCTTCTATGCAAGCCCACACAGGTCAGCTGCTTATTCTGAATGCCTGGTACTGAGTAACAAGCCTGCAGTATGTGGAGATCAGTGTGAGCTGGATGATTGCTCAAACATGCTCATGGTGATGGAGCCACTCAATAGCGAAGTGAAGCAGGAGAGAGTCTCACTGGGAAAGCATGTCCAGAGAGTGGAAAAGACGAATAGCAGAGAAACCTGATTGTCTAAACAGTGTCAGAGTGAAACTCCCACCTCCCAGCTTCGATTTCAGCATGGGAAACAGCTGCGCTGGGCACATTTGAAAGCATGTATGTCAAATCTTGCCCAGTATGCGTTGGAATGCCTGTGGGAGTCCTCGCTCAATCCCAAATGCTTGCTTTGGGTCTAAATGGGAATGCATGCATGACCAGGGGCAAGAGTTCTAGTTGCCAGAAGTATGTTATCAGCCTTTGTCCATCCTTTTCTCCCCCCAAGCCCATGTTGAAGACCGTAACAACTTGTTTAAGAATGTGCCTCATCCAGTGAGTATGCTATGGTTAAAGTGAATGGGGCATGTGTTTGTTGAGAAGAGTTGGTGTCAAATAGGGATGCATCGATACCGCTACTAGTATCGGTATCGGGCCCGATACCAAGCTCGTGTACTCGTACTCGTACTCGTAAAAATACCCCCGATACCAAAGACCGATACCTCACGTGACGTAACTGACAGAATTTTCCGTGCACAGAGACACTGACGGCAGCAGCAGAAACGATGTCAACCTCAGAGGTGTGGAAATGCTTAAATTAATGATGACAACCCACACACTGCGAACTGCATGCTTTCAATCACAATTCCTTATCGATTAGTGAAGGCGGGATAGGCGGAATCAAGCTGAATGACACAGACCAGAAGCGCTCTCTCTCTTTCTTGCGCGCGATCCCAGTTTGACAGCACGCGATCAGTTCTCCTTGCGCCTGAATGGTCAAATGAAAACAGGATATGTGTCAGTATCCATGGATTCAGTCTTAAAGGGACCGTAGCCTATATTTGTCATTAATGTTAATAAAACAACAATATATGTTAAATAAATATATACATGGTAAATAAACCTACTGTATCTGAAAAACAAGTTTATTTAATTATCTCTATAGTATTTTTTGTATTGTTTGTAATTTGTAAATTTCTTTTTATATAACAACAATTATATATATATATATATATATATATATATATATATATATATATATATATATATAGGTAATTATGCCATTTGAAGGTTATTGGACACTGAATTTTGTTCTTTGTTTGTGACAAGCATAAAAATTATTACTTTTTTCATTAGAGTAATAATAAAGAAGCTGTCCTACATTCATTAGTCTCACTGTGTTGTGCTTGGAAAAGTACAGCATCACCAAAAAAAAAAAAAAAGAGAGAGAGAGAAATTAATAAATGTATAGGCATCGGTATCGGCGAGTACTAGAAAAAAAGTATCGGTACTTGTACTTGGTCCTTAAAAAATGGTATCGGTGCATCCCTAGTGTCAAATCCTGTCCAAAGTGCTTTGTGTAGTTGAAGGGTTTCTCTCATCGTCTTTATCCTAAAGGTGCACAAGCTGAGGTTTAGTGTCAAAATTGGCAGCTTGTCATCACCTTGCATTCTTAGAGGTTAAACTCGCAGAGGAATCTCTGTCTCTACCTGTATGTCTTTTGCTATTGTCTTTCAGTTGCATAAATCTTTCCTGTAGTCATCCCTTGGCTGTCGGATGAATGTTTCTAAGGAAAATGTGAGAACATTGTTAGCATTTTTCCAAAACATAGTTATCTGCTCTGCTTGGGGTAATCATTGCTAACCAATAACAGTCATGGAAACTCATAAGTGACTGATTTGGAACGTTCTACATAGGCACTAGCTCCACATGCCACCCAAATAGTCCATTTTTAATAATACTGAAATCTTTGAAATAAAAGTTTATAATTATAATTTTTTTTGTCCACCATTTTGAGTTTATTTTTCGCTGAGCTCCTCCCAGTGATTGTGATTGCATTTTCCATGAAGGATTCGTGCAATGTTACCTTATAATTTGGCTAAAACAAGGTATCTTAGCTTTTTGAAACTGAGCGTCAGGAGCACAACTTCAAAAGGTTCCTGACTAGGTTTTGGAACAGAACCAGAACTATTCACTTATACTTTTCAGTTCTCCTTTGACATGACTAAAAGCAGTACCATATCAAGCAAGGAAGTGCATTATATGATAGGAGAAGTGTAATGGAAGTTTGCTGGCACTTCTGGCCCTATAATATACAGTGAGTTGTTTTATGGCGGTCAGGAAGTTTGCCCTCCGGTCTGTCTGTGTCAAGCTGTGCTGTGGTGTTCTGACTGAGGGTATAAAGTGCATATCTCAAGCTTTCACCTACTTACCTTTCTACAGTTTACATTCCATTTGTGTGTTTATAAAAATCGTCATCCCCTTCATGTCTATTAAATCCTTACGTAATACAGTGTGGCGAGTCTAGGTTTCAACTACTGGTGTTTACTGCCACCCTGAAGCGTTTTATTCCATTTTCGTATCATTGCATTTTTGAACAGTCAGAACTTTACAGTTTCCATTAAAGGTGCCATAGAATTGAAAATTGAATTTACCTTGGCATAGTTGAATAATAAGAGTTCAGTACATGGAAATGACATACAGTGAGCCTCAAACACCATTGTTTCCTCCTTCTTATGTAAATCTCGTTCGTGCAAAAGACCACTGAAAAACAGACGAATCTCAACATAACACCGACTGTGACGCAACAGTCGGGATCATTAATATGTACGCCCCCAAATTTTGCATATGCCAGCCCATGTTCTAGGCAGGCAAGGCAGTATTAATGTTGTGGAGCTGCACAGCCTAATCATCAGACGTTCTGCAGGTAGGCTATTGTGAAGCCATCAAGCAAGGACAATAGCGAAAATGGCAGATGGATCCATAATAACTGTTCATGATTCATGATATCATGATATATTTAGTGATATTTGTAAATTGTCTTTCTAAATGTTTTGTTAGCATGTTGCTAATGTACTGTTAAATGTGGTTAAAGTTACCATTGTTTCTTACTGTATTCACGGAGACCAGAGCCATGTCGTTATTTTCATTTTAACCTGAAAACACGTGTAGTCTGTATAATTCATAAATGCATCTTCATTCTTTATAAATCTCTCCAACAGTGTGTAACATTAGCTTTAGCCCTGTTAGCCGTGCATAATACTGTCAAACTCATTCAGAATCGAATTTTAGCAAACATCCACAAAATACATGCCATACTTGCGTGATCTGATATGCTGCATCATGAACAGTTTGTAAAGATCCATTTTGAGAGAGCAATGTTTAACGCAGTCGTGAGCTTGGGGGCAGGGAGCACGAGCATTTAAAGGTGTACACACACTAATTGGAGCATTTTTAATCCCACCCCAAAATAGGCAGTTAAAACATAGTATAATAAAAAATCTATGGGGTATTTTGAGCTGAAACTTCACAGACGCATTCAGGGGACACCTTAGACTTATATTACATCTTGTGAAATGGAGATTCTAGGGCACCTTTAAATTTTCATAGCCACTGTACTGAATATTGTACCATAATCAAGTAATCAGTTCAGTAGCCAGGAGTTGTATTATTTTAAATATTATTTTATTTTTTAAATTTTATTTTATTTTTTGATAGTGTCAAACTGTACTCCGAAAGGGGAACATGTTGCAAATATTGATTGGAAAGTAATTGTGGGGTTTGTTATGTTGTTTTGAGTCATTTGCAGTAACGTCTGTTCCACAGCTGCACTCCAATGTGAACAAAACCCAAATACTAAAATCCTTTTCTCACGCTGTGCTCGTAAGGCCTTGGAAATTGGACATGGGTCTGATTGGGGGGTTGGAAATGCCAGAAAGGGGTGTGTGTGGGAGCGGATAAGCCTCCAATACACTTCAGCAGTGCACATCTGTCCTTTCTAGCCATCATTATTACTCTTTGGAGGCTGAGTGTGAGTCACTCATTAGCAGAATGTGGAAGTCCAAGCAAGCTGGCCAAGACCATCTCAATTTGTAAAGTCTGGTTCTCTCTGCTTATCAGTTGTCCATGGGCATAGATACAGAAGCCATGGGTTTCTTGCCAAGTTCAAACTTTTCTTCCAAAACTATGTGATCTGATGTTGCTTTTTGTCTGTTTCTTTACCATTCCTACAGAACAAACTCTTGCCATTGTGAATGGCATAATTGGAAAGTAAACAGCGAGATTGCTTTGACAGTGGAATGCAGTACGTTATGTTTGCCTGTGCTATCATTTCCTTTGGCTAGGTGAACTCAAGCAAAGTCCCTTTCAAGGAAAGTCTGTTCACTCGGTGGCCATGTTTGCAATGTCTCCGGGCAGCTATTTTGGGCGTCTAAGACCAAATCCTATATATTTGAATGAAGGAATCCTGCAATCTCAAAAACTGCTTGGCGAACTTGCAATTAAATAGCATATTTCAAATCATCAACAGAATCTGATATGAACTGTCCCATAATAAACTTAAACTTAATAAGCTTAAATAGCGTTAAAAAAGCTTATTTTTCAGGCTAGACCAGCCAATGCACATGTGCAGTCCTAAGCGCGAGTCTCAGGTTTCTATGGGATCCGGAGCTTCTTACGACAGCTACAGTGATGCAATGACTTTAAAAATCAGCGATTGGCTCTTTTACTTAGAAGGCGGGACGTATTCCGCCGTATTGCGCGTTGCAGTTTCTCCCATTCATAACTAATAGGAATGAACCGTCTTTCTATATCTATAGTCTTTGACTCAAGCCTTCTAAGGCTGGAGAATGACCTGAGAGTTTGAAAAGTCTGTCATCATTTACTTGCCTTCAAGTGTTTTGAAACCTGTTTGACACGCAAGGACATTTCCATACAATGAGAATGGTGACCATGACTGTCAAGTAATATTTTCCTTTTGACAGACCCTTGTTTAGAAAAGAGCATATGGGTATATGGAAAAAGGTTAATATGAGTAAATATGAGTAAAAATTACTTAACTTTCATTTTCTGGGTGACCTGTTCTTTTAACATTTGATACCCTATAATAATAGTCAATAATCATACTGTAGTGATTTTTCCTTTTTGCTAAGTTGTGTGTCATATCCGGAGATAATTAAACTGACACATACTCTTTGCTAATTCTTCTCCCCAAAATATGCTACAATTATGGATGACAAAGTGACAGTGTGTCTCGTTTTGGGAGTACTCCATCCCAAGGGACAGGGAAGCAGGCAGGGATCACCAAAGGTTCGCTGAGCAGCTTCAATTGAAAGAATTTTGCCAGTCAGCGCTTTCCTTTTGAAAAAGCTCCAGGATTGTTGTTTTAGAGTGTTCAGTCAGGGGAGAAAGGATTTGCGGGGGAGATCAAGTTATTTATTTGCGGGAGCCATTTAAATGGGAACTGTGGCCATGATGGAGATGCAGGGAAATGGGAACTGGCGGGCTATGAAGACCGAAAATGCCAAATGTGGCATCTTGCCAAACACGTATACAAAAGTGAAGATGAGAACCGAGGTGCAGAAGGGACATGATTTTATACAATCATCAAAGCTTTTGTTGCTGAGCAAAGAAGTGAATAAGCAGAAGACACTGCTGGTTGTTTGGATGAGTTCAAGTTTCTGCTAACTATGCGAAATGTATCCAAAGAAGCCATGTATAATGTTTCTTTCATGTTTTTATGTTGTATGTTTTGTCCTGAGATACCTTGGGCATTTTTCATCAGATTAATCAATCATATATTATTTTTTTGCATTAATATTTACATTATTGTTCAAATGTTTTGGTTTGGTAAATCAGTCAATTAACCTCACTCAGGGTCCATTTATTTGATCAATAATACAGTAAAAATGCAATACTGTTTCTTTTTTTTTTTTTTTCAACGTTAAAAAATGTATTTTATTCTTGTGATGATAAAGCTGAATTTTCAGCATCATTACTCCAGTCTTCAGTGTCACATGATCCTTCAGAAATCATTCTAATATGCTGATTTGCTGCTCAAAAATATTTCTTCTTCTTCTTCCTCTTCTTCTTATCAAAGTTGAAAACGGTTGTTTTGATTAATATTTTTGTGGAAACTGTGATTTTCACAGTTTTCAGGATCCTCTGATAATTAGAAAGTTCAAAAGAACATCATTTATTTGAAATAGAAATGTTTTGTAACATTATAAGTGTCTTTACTGTCACTTTTGGTCAATTCAATGCGTCCTTGCTGAATAAAAGTATTAATCTCTTTTGTTGAATCTTTCTGACCCCAAACTTTTAATGATTCTTAAATTCCATTCTCTCAAGTTTGAGTGCCAATTAACATTTGTCTTTTGACAAATTAACTTCTTTCTTTGACTAGAAGGGTAAAAATCTTGTATTTAGTGTTATAAAATTGCAAACAAAATTAAACATGTTTATATGTAATCCTGATGTACTCATTTGCTGTGTAACATTTACAAGAGGTTTCAAATACCCTAGGTTTATTTATCCTAGATTTAAAGACTACATTTATGTCTGTGATTTTTTTTTTTTTTTTTTTTTTTTTTTTAAATGACCTCTCATGGGTGTGACATTAATCTCTGCATGACAAATATTTCCTGACTACGAGCCCTGTGTTAATGGGTTAGAGTGTTACAGTGCCATGGAGATAAAAGGTGTTCACAGATCTTTGTCTAACAATTTTATGTTGGAAATTTACCATGGTAACTACCACACCCACATACTGTATATACATACACACACACACACACACACACACACTTACTGTATGTATTTGTATTTAGTTGTCACACTAGTAGAATGTCAATAGTTGATGTGATGAATTACACCTGCGGACATCGACACACAGTTTTTAAAAAATTGTTGCAAGTTCTATCTGAGCTCTAGCTTTATTTATTTCCTGATGCCACTTGGTTTGATGTTTTAATGCAAATGCTATGGCATTTTGAAGTGAGACTGCAGTGTCTAAATACTTTTTAGGGCAGCTGTTTTACATGCATTTCATGTCTCTGTGATGGGCGAGATATGCATTTTTGTGTATGCACAGCACAAAGGCGTGACCTTTATCTCTTCTTCCTTCAGTGGAGCCAGAAGGCATTGACTTTTGTGTTTGCACCTCTCTTCTGTAGGTCTCTTATAACTCAGGATGTGTTTGGAGATGCTCATTTCAATCCCATAACTTTGTGGTTTCTTTTGTTTTGACTACAGGTGGCTCAGACTTCTAAAGTGTGGGATGAGGTGCCCTTTCCAGAGGATTTAGAGGAGGAAAACAAGCGACCGGGAGGATATGTGGATGATGAAGAGTACTATGATCCTTCAGGAGGTGAGACTCTCTGAATGCTGCAATGCTGAGTACCTATAATGAAGGAATAGGAATGTTTGTTATGCCTGACTCCTTTTAACCAAAAACAATGTTTTAAGACAAAACAACATAGAAAGTATTAAATTACATAAATGCAACACTGCATATTTTTTCAAATAAATGCTTTGAACTTTATATTCATCAAAGAATCCTAAAATATTAAGCAGCACAACTGTTTTCAACATTGATAATGATGAGAAATGTTTCTTGAGCACCAAATCAGCATATCAGAATGGTTTCTAAAGGGTCATGTGACACTGAAAACTAGTAATGATGCTAAAAATTCAGCTTTGCCATCACAAGAATAAATTACATTTTAAAATATATTCAAATAGAAAACATAAGGGACACACACACACACACACACACACACACACACACACAAAAACAATCTTACAGACCCCAAACTTTTGAGTGGTAGTATATATTCAAAACAACATCTAAAACTAGTTGACCTCACTTATTAATTAGTTGATTGTTGGATGACTAGACGACTTTAGTGATTCATCCCTACACACATTTCAGAATGCTTAGCTTGTGTAGAATGTGGGCTATCGTAGCTAGAAGTGTTCGCATTCATGTGAATAGAGACTGTTTTAAGTGTTTCGCCTTGATTCGCCTGCCTAACTGGTGATTTTCTGAGGGGTTTTTTGTGTTTAACAAAAAACAAAAACTAATCGATGTCTTTTTTCTTTCAGAAATCAGTGGAGAAGAGGATGGAAGCACTCCTGAGCCGAGTACAGTTGACCCACTCACTATAACAAGTGAGAATCTTTTTTTTTTATATATATGGAGAGGAAGTATTACAACATGACAGTAGTCACATATTTCATATCAGTGTGATAAAAGAGATTCAACAGATTCTGTTGCAAACACTTTGCTGTAAAACTTGAGTTTTAATCATCATCTGAGGCGTTATATAGAGTTGTTGCATCTGCTGAATAGTGTCTCAGTCACATCCTGTCACCCGCCTTTGCTCATAGTGATGAGACCGCAGCTTCATCATAACAAGGGCCTCAGATTTGTGCCAGAGATCCAAACAATACTCATTTCTCCTTTCATCAGATGAGATGGAGAGGTGTAAACATAGCAGCACACATGAAAGTCAGTATATAAAAAAAGTGCCGGAACAGACGATATAAACTGTCATGTATTGATTTCCTCACGTCTCATGTTTAATTCTCGCCTTTCATGATCTGGTAACATGCAGCATATTATTTTTCTTCTCTGAGTTTTATTTTTTAAGGGTACACTGCACGATTTTTGGCTGTCCCAGACGAAAGATTGCCATCGTTAAACAATCGTGGCGATTTCTGTGATCGTGGCTCTTAATCGGTGGTCCTATGTCATACAGTGAAATAGGTTCAAAGACGACCGTTTTCCCGGTCTTGTGACCAAAGATAGCCTACGATAATTTTCTGACAGTGTCAGAAATTCAGCATGATCAACGTATAGTGTGTTTGCTGCTACGACCTACGTCTACTGACCAGCCAATGAAAATGCGACATGAAATCAAAGCGACATGGCACTAAAACTTAAAACTGCTTACCTCAAGCTCTTTTCCCTTCTTCTTTCGCCACTTCCTTTTTTCCAGCACACATAAAAACTACAAATGCCAAAGTGTGATTCAACGTGGTCTTCTTGTTTACCACTAGCGCATGCTGATGATGTTTTATTCTTCTATAGAAACTTGCATCGTAGCCTACGAGTCAATAAGTGTCATCATCGTACAGTCTACATGCATGTCGTACCCAAGTTTAATAGATCCATGTCATACAGTGTGATAAAGTAATGATCTTATAGGATTGCTAAAATTGTGCAGTGTATCCTGGACTTTAGACCACATTGAAAATATTTTATTCAAAATCTAATATAAACCTGGAAATATACAAAGTTTTAGGATTCTGTAAAATTTTAATTTAAGAAAAATTACACTACCATTCAAACGTTTAGGGTCAGTCAGATTTTAAAAAATAATTAATTACAACTTTTATCCAGTTAGGGTTCAGTAGGATGCATCAAATTATTCAAAAAGTGACATCATTGTTAAGTAAAGTCATTGTTACAAAAATCTATTTGAAATTTGAAATAAAAATAGTAAATGTTTCTTGAGCAGCAAATCAGTGTATTAGAATGATTTCTGAAGGATCATGTGACACTGAAGACTGGAGTAATGATGCTGAAAATTCAGCTTTGCATCACAAGATTAAATTACTTTTTATAATATATTCAAATAGAAAACAGCCATTTGAAATTGTAGTAATATTTCACATTGTCTCTGCTTTTACTATATAAATGCAGCCTTGTAAACATAAGATACTTTTATTTTCTTTTTCTGTATGTTGTAAAAATTAAGAAATGGGGGGAAATACTAAATACTAAGAAATTTTGAAATTCGTGTATATTTGTAATTGAACTTTCCATTCAGATTGTAGTTTAGATGCTAATAATATCATTTGTAATGGAAAAATTCTGTTATTTATTATTATAAAAAGAAGCATTTTAATAATTTATCTCAGACTTTTAAAACAATAGTTCAATAGTTTCATTCCTTGTGTTGTGTGGTATCCAGCCTCATTTTGGAAACCTTGTGTTATTTAGATTACAAATACTGAAAGTGTCTCAGCCTCAGTGTCAGACTTCTGCATCTTTGGAACGACTTTTGCTTCCCTGTCTGTCTTTTTGGAGTCTGTCTGGGCCATTGTATTGCATGACATCATGGTGAAACGATTGTTTTGGTAGGAGCTCTGCAGTCCGACACCTGAGCTTTACTCCCAAAATAGCAACGCATGGACACCTCCACAGAGATATGCTGGCCCTTAAATTAGGAAGGGATATTTCTGCTGTAGCTTTAGCATAATCAGAAGATAGACTTCTAGAGGGTGGCAGTGTTGACCAAGAGGTGCCAGATCTAAACAGCTGAATGAGTCAACTCTTAAACATCACCTCTCTGAGACACCAGGTTATGAAGTGACCAACTCCAGGCTTGAAATTCTCAAAGCAAATTTAGACCCAAGTTTAGCAGCGTTGCCATCCCTCTAAGCTTGAACTGGAGTACAGTGGTGATCTGATGACCCACTGATGATCTTTTGAGGTTTAACACACCACATGAGGTTGCTTTGAAGTCAGGATGCTTTCATTTATCTGAGCATATTTCTGTTCCCAGTTCATTTGGTACATTCATAAATAGCAAATCAACATCTTTTAACAAATATCTGCCACATAATGTTTTAAGGCTGGATAGGTTGAGACTAGTCAGCCAGTGGTAATCCCCCTTCTAAAGGGGGAAGTTTATTCTCTAAAGCCATTTATAGATCTGTGCCTGACAGCATTTGGGAAGGAACATTTGGCTTCCTGGAGTGGAGTATTTGTGGATGTCTAACCTGTGTACTCTTTTACAAGATCTGTGTGTGACCACCTTTCCTTCCCTGTCACTGATTAGAGTTCATATCCTGCAACTGTAGCACCTATTACTCTGCATCCTGTTTTTCTGATGCATTTTCCATCCATACTTTTACATTGGTCGTCTGTACTTGAAATAGTTTTATACGTAAGCCTAAGTGGTCTTTACTGTGAATTTTGAGACTGAGAGAATATACTGTTATAAGCAAGGTTATCATGATCATGTTTATTACATCTTGAAATGTAAGTGTGCTAGGCCCTGAATAGACCTTGAAATGGTTATCTTTTACACTGCCCAGACCAAAAAAAAAAAAGTTGCTGTTTGGATTTAAATAGGCAAATACTTAAAGAGTCTATGACTGGATCATTATTGCTGTTTGGCAACAGTTCTTCTAACCCTAATTGATGGAGTGTGTAGTTTTTCATCTCTTAAACAACCATGTAGGAAGACACATCATGGCCGTATTCCAGGATGACAATGTTAAGATGGTGAACGAATGGTTGGGAGGGAGCATGAAGAATCATTTTCACACATGAATTGGTACCTCTGAGTCCAGACCTTAACATTGAAAGTCTTTGGGATGTGATGGACTAGACTTTACAGAGTGCTCACCTCTTGCGTTGTCAATACAAGATCTTGACCAAAAACTGATGCATATAACACCAAGAAGCAGGAGACTTGAGCTTAGTCTCTATTTGCTTTCCATTTTAATCTCATTGCTATCTGTGAGATATAAAAAAAATTCTTTTTTCTTTCCTAAGGCTAATTCTAGGCCTTTTGATGTGGTAAATTGAAATGGTTGTAGCTTAGTGGTCAGACATCTGTGCTGGTGGTAACCCAAAGGTTGTTGGTTTAAACCACAGAAGGGGTGATTTATGAACTGGAGAGTTTTTGGGGTCTGTCAACAATCTTCCCATGAGCAAGACACTTAACTCCAGGTTACTCCTAAAGGAACTATCCCTGTAGTAAGGCATTTGCCAAAAAATGTGATAATTTCAAAACACATGATTATGTCAAGCACTGGATAAGCAGCCCAAAGAAATGATATCCAGCATCTTTTCTTTATCAGTCACAAACCCCCTTAGCATACAAGAAGTCTCTTTAATCTCAGCCGCTATATATTCCTGTTTATTTGTTTGTCTGATAAAGACATGTGAGGTCTCCTCACCCTCCTTTGGTTCAACATAACTTAAGAAGTTTCACAGGCCCTCATACAGACCCTGGACACAGGGTCATGCAGCCACTTGAAGTTGAGGAGACAAAGGTTATCGCAGCATACAGACATGCTTTCAGTTCCTTTCAGAGAATGGCCAGGAGATCATTTTGAAACGAGGCCATGAGAATGCTTATCTCAACACCTTCACATGGAATTTTGGGTGTTTGATTACAGTGCTGACTAGGTGAGAAGCTCATAGGACCAACTTGTTAATTTGTTAAGTCATCTACCCATGAGCGTAATCGGAGGTGTACAGCCAAAATGAAATCGTAGTTGTAAAATGAAATATAATTAATCTGTTTCTCGTTTCATATTTTCTTGGCTTACTCTGCTGTGGCTTGACAAATATATAATACTATATTAACCTAAACATTATTTATTTATTGTTTATTTGAATAATTTTAGCTTTCTTTTTTATTGGTATCATTTATTAAAAAAAATGCCACCAATAAATAAAAAGTTTATTATTTATCTAAATCCTATTACTGAAGAGTAAAATGGTTCCTTGCACATGAAGATTGAGGGCCACTTGTGCATGACTCTTGAGCTTTGCAAAAGTGAACAGATGTCAAAACATCTGATGAAAGATGCAGAAGTGTATGGGGTCCTAAAACCTTCCAGAAAAAAAGGCCACCCAGCTTTTCCATTGCCTGTCCTGGTCATGCAGTTGATGTAATGTTGTGTGTCAGGGCTGCAAAGATGATAGTTATACAGCAGGATTGGGAGACGTGAAGGGGCAGCTGCGGTTATTTTGGTTTCCATGTTGTTGAGGTCCCACCTTCTCAGAGGAGGCCATATACATTCTGTCAGAAAGAGAAAAGAGCAAAGAATTAAGAAAATGAAGAGAATGTGGTTCTTGATGGTGGGTCATGACCTAAAAAGTCACAGGTCTGTTCTGATGGGTATGGAAGCTTGTTTCTGTCACTAAATAAAAAAATAAACTTTATAACTCTCAATTGCAAGTTTAAATCTCGCAATTCTGAGTACAGTCAGAATTGCGAGATTTAAACTTGCAATTGAGAGTTATAAAGTCATAATTGCATGATATAAAGTCTCAATTCTGACTTTTTTTCTCGCAATTGCGAGTTTTTATCACGCAATTCTGACTTTATATCTCACAAAAAAATTTCAGAATTGGGAGATATAAACTCTCAATTGCGAGTTATAATTTTTCTCAGAATTGTGAGTTCATATCTTACAATTCTGACTTTACAACATGCTATTGCAAGTTACAAAGTCAGAATTGTGAGATATAACAAGATATTTGAGATATTTGATATTGAGATAAATTAGATATTTTTCTCCTCACAATTGGACATTATAACACGCAATTGCGAGTTTATATCTCACAATTCTGACTATACAACTCACAATTCTGACTTTATAACTTGCAACTGTGAGTTTATGTCTCGCAAATCTGAGGTAAAAAAGTCAGAATTGTGAGAAATAAACTCACAATTGCGAGGAAAAAAAGCCCGAATTGTGAGATAAAAAGTCGCAATTACCTTTTTTTAATTTAATTTAATGATGGAAACAAGCTTCCATAGATAGATAGGATCATGGACAGCAATAAACAAGCAAAAAATTTCATTATATATTACTAATTTTGGTGTTTGATTTTAGGGACTTTATTTTCACCATCACAAATTATGCACATGGAGGATTTTTAATAACAATAATTAATTTAATAATAATATTGGTAGTATTGGCTTACCACTTATTGTTTAATGTAAAATTGTTGAGAACCACTAGTTTACTGAACAGAACTTCCTAAATAGCCATCCTCATGAACCGCTTTGAAGCCTCAGATACTGCCACTCATTGTTATGGCAGCAACATATGCGTTGCCTTGGAAAATCTTTTCCTCCTCCATAGGAAACATTGCTTTATTTCTCTCACTGGACACATTTGAAGTCACAAATGTCCTTACAATATGATATGAGACTCACAAAGACACAGACAGTATTTGAAAGTCAATGAGGATTCTAACCCATTGTTGGCTAATAATCTGCCACATCTGTAATACATGTAAAAAAAGTTTCAGTTCAGAAGTTATGATGATTACAATAGTTGACCTACAGTAAATGAGTTCATTTTACTGCGAATGGAAACATCCTTGGGTTTCACCACAGCTGAGCATTTTTATTTCCTGCAGAAGGCCTGGGAGTGTCCATAATGAAAGTAATAATCCATCTTTTGGGATTTATAAAGTTATTCACAGCTTTTGTTCCAGTGGCTAAACTAAATAAATAATATTCATTGTTCAAGTGATCAAAAGAGCTTAATGGAAGATACAGTAGCGAGAGAGAGAGAGAGACGGACAAAGAGAAAGAATGAAGTGTGTTCGCGCTTGTTTTATCTTTAAAGGAAGAAAGAGTGCTCGCTTTGTCTCTGTGTGATGGCACACTGAGGGCTTTGTAGTGTGAAATTGTCAGTAGCAGTTCAGTACATAAAAGGACAGTTCTAATAGTGTCGCTTCTTTCAACTTGGCACTTTGATTTTGATGCAGGACGGCTTTGAATTTGTGGATACCTCATTAACACCACTTAGCGTGGGATGGAATGAACAGCAATACATAATCATAGCAATTACCAAAACTATCTCTCATCCACATTACTTCTCTGTACTGACTCTGTGCGTCCACAATCACTCAGTCGGATGTTCTTTTATATTATCTGTCATAGAAAGTTTGTGCAAATGTGCTGGTATTTACTTGTGCTTGTTTTGAGATCAATAATATTTCCAGCTTGCCTTGAAAAACTTGAATTCTTGATTCCATCATTTCTTTGTAGGCCTTCTAGTGTAGTTATTGCAGGAGATTTATATTGTAATTAAACTATTAAAGTTAAATTATTAAAAATTGTCGTGATAACTAAATATTCTTTAGTGGGAGCCAGAAACGGTTAATCAAAATATTCTGACGTCAAGACCAATTATCTTTGACGTATCTTCAAGTATGCGGGAGCAAAGAGGATGTGCCCCTCCCACTGGTAGCCCAGAATATACCTCTTCAACGGGTGTATTTGTGAGAGAGAAGAGTTAAATCTAGACAGTGGAAGTGTAGATACTGGCTGGAGTGGAGGATATCCTGCAAACTACAGTGACTTAATGAGATCCCACCATGATAATTGTAGTTGCTATTTAAAACGGGCTGAGAGAATTCTGGTAACGATCTGTGTCTTCATAGACAGATGTTGATCATATGCAGCATCGCCTCTGGCTCAGTGGTTCACTGTCAGTGCTCAGCTATGCCAGAGGAATGTGGCTCTTAAACACGCACAAATCAAAATCTGCCATTCAAAATAGAAAACATGCGTCAATTAAACCGTGACTTCTCCAGCTGGTCTGCTGTATCTCGTACTTCTTAAATCTTAATAGTATCATAGCAGTTCATATGCATCTAACCTTCTGGTTTGCACTCATTACACTGAAAAGAAATACGGTAAAATCTGCTTTTCTTCCTCTGTTTTTGTCTCTATTGTTTCTCCACTGTCCTTGAAATAAAATCTCCTCCACACACGTCCTGCCTCTTTCCTCTTGTTCCGTTCACCGTTTGCACAATAATTTTCCTTTGACCCTTTGACCTCAATCCCCAATGCCTCTGTTCTTTGTCCATGTTTTGGTCATCTGGGGACATCTTGAAGGCCTGAGTAGCACGGATACGGTAGGTCGTGTTCTCAGCTGAACTCTTCAATTACGCGGCATTATCTTCGATATGGTTGCTTCGTAACAATGTAACCATTTTAACCTTGATATATTTAAATATGTTTGTAACACCATGTTTTGCTCATTTTTTCCAAGTACTTTGAGTTATCTGGGTCAGTGACGTCTTAGAGTGTTCACGATAAATGTTTAAAAAGAAAGGGAGGATCTAGTTTGTGTCATTCTTATAAATGTACTCTTTGTGTTCATGTTGGTTTCGTATGGTTTTGGAAAAATTTGCTTACCATTTTCAAGAAAAATTTCAAATAATGGCTTATGGTGTAACAAAGCAAAAAAAGTAATAACATTCTCTTTACACCTTGAGTACATGTGTGTTATCCAAGGTGACATCTTAATCATTATTTTCAATAATGGCAGTTAGTGGGACCAACGAGTATGAGATGAAGAAAGTGCTTCCATTTACATCCATCCATTATAAACGTACTCCACACGGCTCCAGGGGGTTAATAAAGTCCGTCTGAAGTGAAGAGATGCGTTTGTGTAAAAAAAAAAATCCATATTTAACAAGCTATGAAGTAAAATATCTAGCTTCCGCCAGACCGCCTTCCGTATTCAACTTATGAAGAAAGTGTAAACTGGCGTCGCGTCAGTTAAGGTTTTTTCGTAAGTTGAATATGGCGTAAGCTTTTTGAACTGCAACGGTTTTACACTTTCTTCGTATGTTGAATACGATAGGCGGTCTGGCGGAAGCTAGATATTTTACTTCATAACTAGTTAAATATGGAATTTTTTTTTTTTTTTTTTATACACACACGCATCGCTTTGCTTTCAGAAGGAATTTATTAACCCCCCAGAGCCGTGTGGAGTACACGTTTATGATGGATGGATGTGGATGGAGACACTTTCTTCAGCTCATACTCGTTGGTCCCGTTCACTGCCATTATAAAGCTCGGATGCGTCAGGATATTTATTAATATAATTCCGATTGTGTTCATCAGAAAGAAGAAAGTCAAATACACCTATGATGGCTTGAGTTTCATTTGAAAGTGAACTAATCCTTTAAGTACTTAAATTATTAAATTATTATTCATATATTAAAATAATCTAACTCTAAAAAACTAAAAATCAAGATTTAAATTATATTTATATTATATATCCCCCTCTATAACTATTGTATAGTTCTTGAAACTTCTGGAATCACAGAATCAATTGCCATTATTACAGAATTAAAATGTAGAAAAATTTGAATATGTCAAAAATGTGTCATAAAGTTTGAGAACCACTGCTCATAATTTTTTTTTTTTTTTGTGTGTATGTTTCTGCCCCTCATTGAAATTTCACTTCCACGCTCTAATTTATGCATTCACCAATTTGCTTGTATGATCTCCGAGCAGTAAACACAAGCTAAACGGGTTATGCACTTCCATGCTCGGGGGTGTGAAATTCTGTTTAGCACCAGAACGACAACAAGATGCCCTGCCAGCTGGCTTTTTGGCATTATGATGGATGGAGGTTTTCCTCTCGCAAATGCACATTTAACATTTGGATGGTTTGTGTCTGGGAATAGATGGTGAAAAATCTGCGAATCTCTGTCCAAGTGCATTCCACAGAGCTGCAAAATAAGTCAAGAAGACTGCTTCGAGTGTTCGATTCAGAATGAAGGGTTCTTGGGAGGAGTGAGAGGAGTGAAGGTCGAGTTGAAAGACTCATGCTTTAAAGGCCAGACGGGCCGCATTGGCTCAATCAGCTCTTTGTCTTCCGCACAGGCCTCTGTGTGTCCCGTCGAGGACTCGGCCCACAAAGCTGCCAAAGTTATGCTGTTGTATAGAAAGAAGAGTTTATGAATTAAGCATTTGGAACGCTTTTATTTCACTGTCTTTTCCCTTGTCCAAATGCAGTTTCAGTGCCCTTGCTGGCATTCAACAGGGGATTTCCTTAACGGAAAGACTGAATGGGATTTCGCTCTGTTCCAAAGCGAGAATGTGGTTTTCTGAGTTGAAGCCTTATTAGTGAGAGCCACTGAGACAAGATTACAGGCGATGGGCAGGCTGTGCCGTTGAAAGAGAGAGGCTGATGCTTTTACATTGTGCCCACACAAGTGATTCGATTAATCACGGGTCAGTGCCAACACTTTGACGGGACCTTTTGATGTTTCCTTTCCTCTATCCAGGCTGCAATAGTCCTGCCATGGTGACGTTACAGAAAATACAGACAAAGGCAGTCAGTCAAGACCTTCTAACACTCTTACTTTGTTTTCATCTCTCTTTTACCTTTAATGACCCGTTTTGCAGTAATGAGACTTGTCTTCCGCAGAAATGGAGGATACCTTTAAGGAAGCATGGCCACCATGTATCAGTGTATTGCGCAATTAGAAAAAATTGAACTCTGGGCCATTTTCTTTTCTAAATCCTGTCAGCACTAAGTGCGAATTTCCAATAAACCGTGTGTGCGTGGCAAATACATTTGACCAGATGGTGACAGCAGGTGTCTGGATTCCGTAAAAAGCAAGTTAATTAATGTCTGTGATATAATATCAATTGGAATAGATCTATAAAGGCATTAGGAAGAGTAAAAGGTCAAAAGAGTCTGTTTGGGATGTATGTGACTTGTGTGTATGTAAGCTGTGTGTCTATTTGGCAGTCGCATTAAACACGACTCTGCTGGAGAACTATGGCGAGTGGCAGCTAACTGCAAGAAAGAGCACAAATATTGACTTCCTTTCTCAACTCAGTTTGACAAACTGAAATCGGGTAAACCCACCCAGGCGAGCCGCCGGGAGGGCAGTAAAAAGGCTGGAGCTTTTTAAAAGTTGATGTTACTGTGAGACTCTGGGCATAAGCTAATAGCATGTATTTGTTTTGGTATTGAACGGCAGCTTTTGCAGAAGAATAGGAGCTGTCAATGCTGAAACATTTCCTGAATAGATTTTGTAATGCTGTGCTTCTCAATGTTTATTTGACATTTGTATGATCGCATTTATTTATATTATACATATATTATACTATACTATACTATACTATACTATACATGTGACTCCAAACCCAATTATTGTCTTAATTAGCATGTTTGATTTTGTTGTTCACTTACATGTTTATTCATGCCTTTTTAATTTAGGTCTTAGTTTGTTTAGGATGGTATTTCTCATCTCCTCGAATGTCACACAAGCATGATATATCTGTACTATGTTTTGTTCTTTTTTTATATATACATTTAGTTATCAGCCATAACATGAAAATAATTATCTACTTATTGGACATAATTGTAATCGGTGAATTCTTAGAATTTACTTTTGTATAATAAAAGTTTAAAGAATACAATTATTATTGATCATTTATAAATAATATTTAAGGGTTAGTTCACACAAAAATGAAATTTCTGTCATTAAGTACTAACCCTCATGTTGTTCCAAGACCTTCGTTCATCTTCGGAACACAAATTAAGATATTTTTGATGAAATCCGAGAGCTTTCTGATCCCCAAGAGAAAGCAATGTAATTACCACATTCAAGATCCAGAAAAGTAGTAAAGACATCATTAAAATAGTCCATGTGACTACAGTGTTTCAACCTTAATGTCATGAAGCGACGAGAATACTTTTTGTGCGCAAAAACAAAACAAAAATAACGACTTTATTCAACAATTTCTTCTCTTCTTTTCATTCTCCTACACTGTTGACGTAGTAAACACAGTGCAGCGCTTCCGGGTTGTACATCAGAATGCTGACTCAGTATTGGCCAACGCTGTTCACGTGAGCAGCACGTGACGCAGGAGCCGGCCAATAATGAGCCGGCATACTGACGTAGAACACGGAAGCGCTGCACTGTGTTTACTACGTCAACAGTGTAGGAGAATGGCAAAGAAGAGAAGAAATTGTTGAATAAAGTAGTTATTTTTGTTTTGTGTTTGTATAAAACATTATATTTTGTAAATATAAAAACAATTATTATCATTAATAAAAGAGAAAATGATAATTATTGAAGTATATTGATGATAATATTGATTTGTGCCTAGTTTGTATATTTGTGTTTCTCAAGTGAAAAGTCATCAGATACTTTTATAGAGACCAATTACATTTCTCTATATGAATGTAAATCACTATAATAAAAATTGTCTGGCACTGTTATTGCGAGTCTGACATCTGCATTCTTGTTTCTAGTTTACTATCGGGCACTGGTGAACTTCACAAACTCATTCCAGTATGGGCCTGAACTTGATGACATCTACTCTCCTGCTTTCCAAGAGATATCATCTGCTGTCGTTGATACGGTACATGCAACTACTCAAAGACTGTGACCTCAAGAAATACCACCAAAGGAGTTTACACCGTAATTAAGGGTGTGCTCCACCTGGGTGTTGGGTCATATTATTGATCACATGCCTTTCCTCTGATTTTTGTCTGTACTGTGTTAATGTTTAAATCAGTGTTTACCTGATTTAGTACACATAGACTGAAGTACTTTGTATGGCAAGGCCAGTATGTGGTGATTAATGGTGTTTATCTCCTCCACAGCTTGAGTCTGACTACAACAGGATACCAGGACAGCAGACCGTCAATGTGGTTCTCATCAAGTAAACACCATTTTCAATTTCAAACACTCAAGTAATAGTGCATGTTCTCATGTAAAAGGATAGTCAGTTTACTTAGGACATTCATTTAATTGAATACTCATGCTCTTTTTGTATTATGGAACATATTATGATCACCCTGCTGAAAAACATGATAAACAAGTTGGTCTCCTAGCTTGGTCAAGCGGGTGCCCGAACCCTCTGTAAAAACATCAAACAGACCAGCCTGATCAGGCTAGGATACCAACAAATTATCTTAGGTTGTTTCATGTGGTTAGTTTGTTGTTTTGATTAAGTGTGCTCTGTGTACATTTCGCAGGAAAATCGGCAAAGATGTGTTTGTGGAGCTGGACGTCGGCTCAGATAACAACTCTAATGAAACACAGATCAGAGGTGTCCTGTTCTCTGTGGTTAAAGAGGGCACCATTGCCTCCTACGATACCTCAGTAATTGGCTTCCAGTTCAGAAGGCTTGGAGAAGGTATATTCAATACTTTTCCAATAATAATTAGATTATGATTAATGCTGAAATACATCATGATATCTGAAATTTGGTTACAATTTAGTTTGATTTGACAATTTTGGTATGGTTCATTTAAAGTAAAAAAAAATAAATAAATAAATGGCTGCAGACAAATTTAGCTTGAGGGACAATTTTTCATATTAGAATATTGACAAAAATATTTATGAACAAACAATATAACAAACTATTATAATTATAATAATATTGATATCATGAATTATACATTATACTATAATTTTTTTGATGACAATAATAATGATTTTGGCAAATATATTTAGCATGTTTGTTTTATATTTTGCATAATTATAATTAATTATTATAATACATTTTATTAATAACAATAATAATAATATTGGCAAATATATTTTGCATGCTTATGTTATATTTTGCATAACAATAATGAATAATAATAATATAGATTTTTTTAATAACGATGATGTTGATGATGAAAATAAATGATAATTCATGCATTGAAATTCCATTTGTCAGAGATATTTTGCAGGCTTATAAATGTGGAATAACACAATTTATAATTACTATTGATAATAATAATAATATACATTTTATTAATAATAATAATAATAATGATATTGACAGATATTTTGCATGCTATAATTGTTGAATAAGAAATTAACACATTTATCAACTACAACAACTACAATAATAATAATAATAATAATCAATTTGATAACTAATGCATTGAATTTTCAATTGTCAGATCCAATTGTGCATTTTTACACTCCTGTCTTCTACACTTTATAGTCTGCCTAACTATTCGTTCTTGAAGTTCTGTTTGGAACTATTCATCATTCAACAGAATGTAGTATAGATAATATTTGTGTCTGGTTCATAGCTGATACTCTCCCTCCTGTGGAGCCCATCGGTGTGCCAGGTTTGTCCTCAACCAGGTCTGCTGCATGGAGACTGTAGTGCATTAGAACACAGTCCAGTCTTGTTCACTTATGAGAACTGCAAGGAATTCTCAGATTATGTAGTGGCTGGATAAAGAATGAAACCTTTATGCATGTGTGCATTCTGATGGAGACCTGACTTTGACGAGAAGAACAAAAGGCTTTGCATGGCTTGTCATTGATTGAAGTGACGCTGATGTCAGGAATGCGCCTACCTTGGAGTATCATTTTCAGGCAATGCAACCTGTTTGTGTTTGCAGTATCTAGTTTTGTTCATTTGTGATGGAATTTAATTTTTTTAGTCCAAGCTTTTCATAATTTTAATTTTACTTTCAAATTAAGGTACCGGATAAGAGAATTCAAGACTGAATAGAAAAGGCAGAATAAACATTGTACAGATGTCCTTTGGCTTTGTTCACATCGCATATAAATTTGCTTTTCAAATCTGATCTTCAGGACTGACTGTCCATGTTCTGCACTGATCTGCTTGTTCAGACAATACAATCTGTAGACTTTCTCATACCATAAGTGAGATGTGTCCTAAATAATGAAAAATAATGAAAAATCTGACCTGACCTTTCAGACTGAGATGCATTACCAAAAAATCTGATTTTAATTGAATTTCAAACCACATGTGGATGTATTTTTTTTTTTTTTTGTGTGTGTGTCTGTGTGTGTGTGTGTGTGTGTGTGTGTGTGTTTTTTGTTATTCAGACTATAAAAAAAGATTTGTTGCAAACTCCAAAAAGTCTGATTTCGATGCCTGTGTGAACAAAGCCCTTTTGTATCCTCTTGAAATAGCAGGTCCAGCATGGCGAGGCTGTGATAGACATCTTTCAACGAAGCATCATTTACAGTTTTTCTTGGATCACTGCCTTGCATTACGTACAGTATGTCACTGCATTGTTTGTCTGTCTCTACCACCTCAGTGAAGCCCAGTCCCAGGGATTGCTTGTCTAATGAGTTCAGATGTCAGGATGGGCTGGCGTGTATCCCTCTGGATTTTGTGTGTGACAAACGACCTGACTGCAATGACTTGAGTGATGAAGTGAACTGTGGTGAGTGAGATTGCTTGAGATGAATCCTCCTCATTTGCCTTAGAATGAGTGGCATTGCTTTGTTAATTTTGACATGACTAATACTATCTAAATCTATTGGAAACAATTAGATCTCATGCAAAATTTGTTACGTCACGTAATTTTGTCATTTTACCTTTTATTTAGTACACTGAATATGACCTTGAAAGGCTTTTTCAATAATATGTAAATAAAACACAAAATTTTGACATCTGAAGCTACTTTTTCTAATCTATATTCAATGCTTTACACATCTGAAACTATAATGGCTTAGAATAATCTTAATTTAGGGGCTTTTCTGTAAGTTATTACCATGTATTTAATTTGATTGCTTTTTTTTTTAATCGATTGCCCAAATTTCATCATTTATTTTCAAAGCTGTTGTTCCTGTACGTCCTACTCCACCTACGCCTCCCAAAACCAGACCCCCACCCGGCCCGGGACCCTGCCGTGCAGACCAGGCCACCTGCCAGAACGGACAGTGTATCTCACTGGATTACTTATGTGATGGCGAACCGGACTGCACTGATGGCAGTGACGAGTTCAAGTGTGGTAGGACAAACCTTTCATTTACCACAGAAATGAAACCACTTATTTATAACCATAACTCTGCATTTATTATATAACTTTATTTGTAATTTCACAGGGACTCCATCTCCTTGTGAGCCCAATGAGTTTAAATGTCAGAACGGCCGATGTGCCCTGAAGCTGTGGCGTTGTGATGGGGATAATGACTGTCAAGACAACTCAGATGAGATGAACTGCCGTAAGTCAGACCTGAACTTCCATCCACAGATGGGAAACCTGTTTGATAACTAGTATTATTTTTGCAGTTCCGTTTGTTGCCACTAGAGGCACCGAAATGACTCACTTTACGACTCTTTAATAATTTATTCTTTTTTTTCTTGTTTCTTCAGCCACTAAAGGTCCAGGGGACACATGTGCCCCGGAGCAATTTGTGTGTTTGTCTGACCGCACATGCATTCCTGCCAGTTACCAGTGCGACGAGGAGCCGGACTGTGCCGACCGCTCTGATGAATATGGTTGTGGTAAGGCATTACAGTCCAATTAATCTTTAACAAGTAAACACTGGTTGTCATAGCATTCCAAACACCATAAATCTTCTGTCTCAACTTTTCTTTCATTGTCATCTTCACTTTGACTAACACTATTGCTTCTTCCAAATCCATGAAAATGTTTTGTATTTATGGTCTGCAAATAATGATTCATATTTAGCGGCTTGTTTTGCCACACTCATACAGCTTTTCAATAACACATAGATCTCATCTCCCATATATCTTGTGCCTGTAGCATATTTAACAGGCAGCTTTGGTATTGTTTCTGCCAGCAGTGCCTCCGGCTCTGGTTTGCTAATCTCACTGAATGAATTTGCCAAATAAAACTAATGGCTGCCAATTTAGAATCAAGACTTGCTGCGGGTGTGTGTGGTTTCTTGTGTCCATATGTTTATTGTACTATGTTGCCATTCATATAATACAGTTATATATGTGGATTGAAGTTGACTGTATTGTTAAATGATTATATGTTTGGGCTTTTTGTACTCAAGCACCTCCTGTTGTGACCAACACGCCAGAAGCGTCCATCACGGCAGCTCGGGGGGAAACCGTGACCTTTACTTGTTCTGCCATTGGTGTGCCCATTCCCATCATCACATGGCGTCTTAATTGGGGACACATACCAGCCAACAGCAGGTGATCAAGATGGCCACAATGATCAAGATGGCCACAATCTATGTTAAAACCATAGTCCTTATTCTCTTGAAAACTAAATAAATGAAAGTGAAAAATATTTGTGGTTTCATCTATTTCTACTAAATTCCCAAAGCTCTATTTGCTGAACTCTGTAAATAGGTAAATTAATAACTTCAACACTTGACTAAATGAAAACAGAAGGCCACACTGTGTTTCAGTTGTGTGATTGAGTCATGTATGCAATAAGAAACAGACTGTTGGCTTTTTGACAAAAAAAGACTTGGTGTCGGAGCCAATAACCTTGTGTGCAGCGCTCCAACATAGCGTGGTTGCACTTCAGCCGACCCGAGTTCGAGTTTCGGCTCGTGGATCTTTTCCGATCCCACCCACCCCCTCCCTCCAACTACTTTGTCATTTCTCTGTACTGTCCCATCTCAATAAAGGCAAAAACACCAAAAAAAAAAAAAAAAAAAAAAGCTTGTGAGCTGTCTCTTTTCAAAATATTGAATCTCATGAAAGAGATCATCTTTTGATGCTGCTACTTTGCAATTATTATTTGTCTTAATAATGATTAGACATTATGTACACAGACAGCTGTATTTAATTTATTACTCAGCATGTGCTCTCTTTGTATATGATCGTTTGTAGGCTAGCAGGTTTATTCAATAAGATTTATTTATTTTTTTTCCATTCCAAGTTTTTGTATCGCATTTGGTCTTTCATAACCAGAATATTTTTTTCTAAATGGACTAACAATTGTACAGATGATAAACCCATTTGCCACTAGTTAAAGGATTAGTTCACTTTAAAATGAAAATTACCCAAGCTTTACTCACCCTCAAGCCATCCTAGGTGTATATGACTTTCTTCTTTCTGATGAACACAATCGGAGTTATATTAATAAATATCCTGACACGTCCAAGCTTTATAATGGCGGTGAACGGAACCGAGTATGAAACTCAAGAAAGTGCATCCATCCATCATAAACGTACTCCACACGGCTACGAGGGGTTAATAAAGGCCTTCTGAAGCGAAGCGATGCGTTTGTGTAAGAAAAATATCCATATTTAACAAGTTATAGAAGGCATTTATTAACCCCCCGGAGCCGTGTGGAGTACGTTTATGATGGATGGATGTGGATGTAGGCACTTTCTTGAGCTTCATACTCGTTGGTCCCCTTCACTGCCATTATAAAGCTTGGACGCATCAGGATATTTATTAATATAACTCAGAATGTGTTCATCAGAAAGAAGAAAGTCATTTACACCTGGGATGACTTGAGGGTGAGTAAATCTTGGGGTAATTTTCATTTTAAAGTGAACTATTCGTTTAAGTTTTGCAAGAGTATTACCTCAATTAACAAAACTCCACCTTATTACATACAATAAAACTGTAAAATTTGAACAAAATAATACATAAAAACACAAATACATTATTAATAAATGACAAATGGGGGGAGGGTCGTAAGAATAATTTCTTTTTAATATAAAACTATATTAAAATGCTTTAAGGTGAGTTATAATTTGAGTTGGAGTCATGAGCATGAAGATGCAAGTATTTAAACTAGGACTGTTAATAGAATGTGTTAATTTAATGATTAGTGGTTAAATATTAAACATATTATTGACATTAAACATTAGTTGGAAAACGTAAGGAACCATTCACATAGTGAGCACAATGGAATGGAACTGAATGCGGAGGTCTTGAGACGGCCCCAATTTAAACATTATTCTATTGACAGAATCACAATGACCAGTGAGAATGGGCGAGGAACGCTTATCATCCGTGATGTGAAGGAAAGTGACCAGGGGGCGTACACATGTGAGGCCATCAATGCTAAAGGCCTAGTGTTTGCCATTCCTGATGGGGTCCTCAGCCTCTCTCAGAGACCAAACCCAGGTACTGTACCAGGTCCATATGGTTCATTGTGAACATCTTGTGTATTATATGTTTGTTCTCGTCTGATGTTTTCTTTTCCGAAGAGACATGTCATTACAACAGATGTCATCCTTTCATTTGCGAGGCACAATCCTGCTGTTCTTTGGGCTGCATGTTGTGACATTGTGGTGTGATGACTGTGGCTTCTCAATCCTGACGGTGGTGGTCTTACCATCCTTTG
The DNA here is from genome assembly GCA_039654765.1 of Mylopharyngodon piceus. Classification (NCBI taxonomy): domain Eukaryota; kingdom Metazoa; phylum Chordata; class Actinopteri; order Cypriniformes; family Xenocyprididae; genus Mylopharyngodon; species Mylopharyngodon piceus. The sequence continues at coordinate 29,328,129 of CM077446.1, forward strand.
TCTTCCATGTTGTTCTTGTCCAGTTGTGTCATCCTCTTCATACGTGTTAGCAGGTAATTGCCGTGATGGACACTTTAGCGTGGGCAGTCTCTGCATGCCATGCTTCTGTTTTGGCATCACAAAGAACTGTCAGAGCACCGGTCGCTACCGCAGCCAAATCGGACTGCGCTTCACAGAGGAGGAGGACTTCAAAGGTACTCAGATGATTAAAATCCAGCGTTTTGCATTTATTTGTGGTTTTTATTTAGAATGTAATTAAATGGTTTCATCAAATTTTGGGGGAGATTTTTGTGTAACACACATGATCGTTTTCATTAACCCTGTGAAGCCTGACATATGAATAGTCTGAAAAATCTTTATTTTTTTAATGGAAAATTTTTGTACATTAGGCTTTTTGGCTTGATATAGGAGAATATGGAGCTCACACTCAAAGACACCTTATTTTTATTTAGAGGCCCAAACTGAGCAAAAATATGTAATTTGGTGCAGTTGCTGATATTTATATGGCCAAAAAGTAAGATACAATTCTGATGCCCTGTAATGCAAATCAATGAGATCTTAATAACAGTATAGCAGACTGCTTACATAAAATGTATATAAATATCAGTTTTCATGCTATATTTACAAATAATATGTCTTAGATGTCTGAGATGATATTTAATGCTTAGTTTTATGATCAAAGCTCTGTAGTTTTTTTTTTATTGGGGGGCTTAAAAATTTGAGTATCAAATATGACACATCAGGCTTTATAGGGTTAAAGTAACAGTACAGTGGTATTAAAAATATGGTACACTTCCTTTCTCAATCTGTCTGTGACTATCTCTCTTTTCATCCACAGGAGTCAATGTGTCATTTCCTAGTCGTCCTGGCACTCCACCACCTCTCTCCTCCACTCAGATGTTAATTAATCCAGAGACTGAGGAGTTCCAGCTAGTGGATCTGTCCCGCCGTTTCCTCGATCAAGACTCCTATTGGTCTCTGCCTCGCCAGTTCCTGGGCAACAAGGTTTTCCTCTCCTCCACAATACTCTCCTGAGCAAATGCCATCAATAAAACATAATCATTAGTCGATATCTCCCTGTTTTTATAATCCCATTCCCTTAATATTCTCCCTATCATTTGCTGTCTGTCCTTTCACTGTTGCTATGAATATTTAGATTTTATATAATCTAGTATATTAATACCTTAGCTACTTGTAGTAGCTTAATTGTCTTAGGAGATGTGTAAAACATGCAAAGAAGCTCTTCAGCATCTTTGTTGTACAGGTTGACTCGTATGGAGGTTATCTGAAGTTTAAGGTGAGTTACTCACTGCAGCGAGGTGGATCAGAACCAAAGGAGAAACCTGATGTTGTGCTGAGTGGCAACGGGCATAAATTTATTTACCGTAGAGGCAACCCCACTTTACCTGACACAATCAACCACAGAGAGATCAAGTTTACAGAGGTGAGCCACATATGTGAAATGCTTTTTGTAAAATATATTTTTATTAAATATATTCACACTACTGTTCAGAGGTTTGGGGTTGTTTTAGAAAGAAGTCTCTTATGTTAACAAAGGCTTTATTTATTTGATCAAAAATACAGTAAAAACAGTAATACTGTAAAATTTTATTACAGTTGAAAATATTTGTTTTCTATTTGAATATATTTTAAAACTGTAATTTATTCCTTTGATGGCAAAGTTGAATTTTCAGCAGCCATTACTCTAGGCTTTAGTGTCACATGACCCTTCATAAATCATTGTAATATGCTGATTTTCTGCTCAAGAAACATTTCTTATTATTATCAATGTTGAAAACAGCTGTGCTGCTTAATATTTTTGTGGAAAACATGCACTTTTTTCATGATTTTTTTGATGAATAGAAAGTTCAAAAGAACAGCAATTATATGAAATATAGACATTTTTAGTAATGTTATACATGTTTTTACTCTCACTTTTGTTCAAATTACTGGCTTGCTAAAAAAAAAATCTATCAAAAAAACCAAACAAAAAAAAAAACTTTTGTCCCCAAACTTTTGACCTGTGGTGTGTATATAATTTTTATTTTAATTTTAATTATATTTTATATTTAATATTTAAACATTTTTAATGCAATTTTTAGTTTTTTTGTGTATTTTTTGATTATTTTTTGAGTATTTTCTCCCTCTCTCTTACAATAAAATAAAAATAAATTAAAAAATACGTTTTTTTTACTATATATTTTAAGGAATGTGCTCAAATAAGGTTATTATTTTCCAAAAGTATAATGCAATTCTTCTATTTTCAGCTCTACACTACTAAAACACTTGTGTAAGACTGACATATAAAATTGTATTAATAGCATATTCAAAAAGTATTACTTTAAACAATTGATTCTCAAATGTTATTTCTGTTTAAAATGGTTTTGCAGCAGTGTTGCTTGTTTGTGTTATGTGAGGTGGTTCACTTCTCTGTGTCTGTGTGTCTCAGGAAAACTGGCAGCACTCCTCAGGACGAGCAGTAACTCGTGATGACCTCATGATGACCTTGGCCAATCTGGAGAGCATCCATATTCGCACCATTTATGACAACCGCATGGCCAGTGTCGGGCTGAGTGACATCAGCATGGATATCACCACCAAGGAGTTCAGCCTGCATGGGAACCCAAGAGACGTGGAAGAGTGCAGGTTAGTCTGCCTTTAAATCAACAGATAGGATTACAGGCCTGTCAGAAAAAATAAAGCTCCTCTCAAATCACCTCTCGCAGGCCTACGTTCCCATGTATAAAACTGATTATGCCCCGTGTTTTTGGTTAAAAACCTCCAAATATTTTCTTTCTGTTTGTAATTTGGTGTATTCTGTGAAGATAAAGGACAGTGCTATTGCCATGGGCAGCACTAAGGGTGGGTTTTAGTGACCCAAATGTTTTTATTTTTAGTTCTGTGCAGGGATTTTTTTTCTACTGGCCAGGGGTTAAAATTTTTACTTGCCCTGCCAAAATTTTCATAAATATAAAAGTTTTGTTGTTGTTGTTGTTGTTGTTGTTGTGAGTCTTCAGTATTTAAATAAGAACAAATAAACAATTTACAAGCAACAGCTCAAATAAACAGAACAAAGATACAAATTAAACAGCTTCAAGTTTTTCAGGTAAGTCTAACAGTATTCAGGTACAGAAATTCAATAATCAAACTGCATAACACTGCGTAGTCTTCACTGTATAAATTAAATATATTCTTTCTCATCTGTTTACGCTGAGTTAAGACATAACCTACAGTGTTTGCGTGAATACTTGCCAAGGCGGGCATTTTTTCTGTTGAAGCAAGACGACGCGAAAGAGAACTCAATTCAGTACTCGCAAGCTTTTTTCTGTGCACGTGCACACAGAGAGCTATCTGAGACTTGGTGTGGGAGTCCTGAATTGAGTTCTCTTTTGCATCATCTTGTGCTTGAATCTGAATGGTTAAAAATCGCTTGAATGTTCAAATTGACCAGACTTAAAACGCGTGCAAATGATAAACTTTCATGACGATGAAGCACTGGCCCGATTGGGCAAGTGACAATTCCGTCAACTGTCCCAAGCGTCTTTCACGCTAGCCCCGGGCCATCGGGCAGTCCTTATTGTTGAGCTCTGTCTGTGTGAAAGTGTTAATCTGTGCAAATTGTTGATCCCACATAGATGTCCTGCCGGGTATTCAGGCTTATCTTGTGAGTCCTGCTCCCCTGGATTTGAGCGGGTCTCTGGGGGACCCTACCTGGGCATCTGCACTGGCTGCAACTGCAATGGGCATGCCAATGCCTGTGACCCTATTAGTGGACACTGCCTGGTAAGGATAGGTGTTTTGATAAATATTTAAATAACTAACACACTGCATGAGTTAGTAGATTACTGTACGCCACACACTAAAGTGAAAATGTCATGTGATAGAGTTGTCAGGATAACACAGAAGGACCTCAGTGTGACAAATGCAAACCGGGCTACTTTGGTGACCCAAGTCGAGGACGATATGACTGCAGACCCTGTCCCTGTCCATACACAGAGACATCTCGACGGTAAAGATATCAAACCTGTGTATATAATATAATAATAATATATATGTGTGTATGAGTGTGTGTACATACACTTAAAAATACTTGATGTGTTCAAAGGTTTTCAGATACTTGCTTCCTGGACCATGACAATCAGGCAACATGTGACGCCTGCAGACCCGGTTACACAGGGCGACGTTGTGATAAGTAAGGGAGCAGTTCTTTTCCATATATATAATATATATATATATATATATATATAATATAATCTCCATATATACATGCAAAATGTAGTGTGAGGACTATATATATATATATATATAGATAGATATATAGTCCTCACACTACATTTTGCATGTATATGCCTTGGAGAAATATTTCATCATCTTTTTTTTTCCCCCCACAGATGTGCTCCAGGATATGTTGGCAGCCCTATGCAGCCCAACGGCAAATGTGTCCCTGCTGCTAGCTGTGAGCATTTTCCCTTTGTTTTTGTTTACAATTCTGGTGGTAAAATGGTTTATTCATTAGATTAATATTGGTGGTAAGATTTATTTGTTTGCCTTAAGCTACTTCTTTTCTTGGAATGTGTGCCTCATTTTACCCTGAAGCTCAAGTGAAGCTTTAGATCAGGGGTCTCCAAACTTGGTCCTTGAGGGCCACTGTCCTGCAGAGTTTAGCTCCAACTTGCCTCAACACACCTGCCTGGAAGTTTCTAGTATGCCTAATTAGACCTTGATTAGCTGGTTCAGGTGTGTTTAATTGGGGTTGGAGCTAAACTCTGCAGGACAGTGGCCCTCCAGGACCGAGTTTGGAGACCCCTGCTTGCTGGAATGCCAGCTGTTTGTGACCAGGATGTTCAAAGCATTCCAGGTGTAATTGTCAACCATATGGTGTTCTTATCCCTGTTCAGTAATTTCCAAGTGCGATAACAGAGGAACTATCAATCCCATCAGCAAACCATGCTATTGCAAGGTATTGGTATTAAATTGCATTAGTTTTTCTCTTTTTTTTTTTTTTTTAATTAACCATTGTTCAGAAGTTTGAGGTCTGTTTTTTTTAAAATGGTTTTGACAGAAGTCTCATGCTCACCAAGGCTGCATTTATTTGATCAAAAATACAGTAAACATATAATATTGTGAAATAATAATATTATTACAATTTACAACAACTGTTTTCTGTTTTAATATATTTTAAAATGTGATTTATTCCTCTGACGGTAAAGCTGAATTTTCAGCATCATTACTTCAGTCATCAGTGTCACATGATCCTTCAGAAATCATTTTAATATGCTGATTTGGTGCTCAAGAAACATTTCTTATAATTATCAATGTTAAACAGTTGTGGTGCTTAATATTTGCATGGAAACAGCAAAATGATAAATGTCTTTACTGTCACTTTTGATAAATATAATGCTGCCTTGCGTTAATGCAGTCTTGCTGAACCTCAGACTTTTGAATGATAGTGTATAACTATAAATGTGTTTTTTGTAGAATATAAATGTCTGAATGTTCAAACACGGTTTGTTTTTCCGTTCTGCAGGCCAATGTGGTTGGTGCCCTTTGCGACGAGTGTAAGATTGGCACTTTTCATTTGGCTGCCGATAATCCTGAAGGTTGCTTGCAGTGTTTTTGTATGGGAGTGACTAAACAGTGTGCCAGTTCAACCTGGAGCAGAGATCAGGTAACCACATCCTCTAATCTTGTCATAGTTGAATATTCGTAAGTGATTTAAACTGGATGTTTTAAAGGTTTTTATTTTTTTAATATATATTTTTGTTTGTTAATCTGAAGGTGCAAGGTGGTGTCAACGGCCAGCTCTTCACCCTTTCCAATGCAGCCAACACTAGGACCATCTCTGAGGGCATCACCCAGAGAGCCAGCGCAGAGGTGGTCTACCGATCCTTCACCAGTATCCCTAAAGACATCTACTACTGGGTCCTGCCTCAGAATTTCAGAGGGGACAAGGTGACAACATCCCATGCGATATGATGCCATGTTTACACTTTGACCTTTGTCAAGTAAAATAGCATGTCAGTGCGCTGTTTTTCAAAACATGTTTTTCTTTCCTGTGCAAAGGTCACAGCATATGGTGGAGAGCTGCAGTATAGGCTGCGTTATGAGCCGCAGGCTCGCTCGCTAGTGATTGATGGACAACCAGATGTGGTTCTCCAAGGCAACGGCATCTTCCTGGAGCATTATTCCCAGCCCAAACCACTTCCTAGGGTACCATCCACCATCACTGTGCCATTTAGAGAGGTGTGTTATACTGTATATGTGTGTAAATTTATTTAAAATTTAAATGTATTTTTTAATAATAAATATTAAAAGGTTAAAATAGAATATGGTCAAACTTTAGCTTGATTTGCAATATGAATTCTCATTGCCTGTAATCCCCACAGTCTGCATGGAGACGGACGGATGGACAGCCATGTACAAGAGAGCACTTGCTGATGGCTCTGGCAGATATCAGCCTCTTTATGATCAGAGCCACTTATGCAGACAATATGGCTGAGAGCAGGTAATTTTTCTCGGTTTATTTTGCTCTTGCTCATTTATTATACATTGACTTTTGATGTCCTTCTTATATACATCCTCTGGATGGCATCACATCTTATTAGGCTCCTATCTGTCACTTAACTGATTTTGTGAACAGGATATAGTGTTTAATCTCTATCTCTCATCTCTTTAGTGTCTCCAACATCCAAATGGACATTGCAGTGCCCCACTCAACAGGAAACGAGAGGGCTCTGGAGGTGGAGGAGTGCGCCTGCCCTCAAGGATACACAGGACCTTCTTGCCAGGTATATTAAGACTTTAAATAGCAACATTCAGTCTGTGTGAACTTGTGCCTGCCTAAGTTAATGCAAACACCTCCCCCCGGCAGAGGTTCTGAACTATTACCTGTCAAGGTAATAACAGCCCTTTATTATTTTTCTTAATCTCTAAAGGAAAGTTCTTAGCAACTCATGGAACATTTTAGCTGTAAAGCTCTGTGCCAATGAAGAGCAAAGGAAGCAGAGTTTCACAGCTTCAACATAGACACCTATGAACCCAGTCACCTCTGACTCACCCATTGTTTGCAGGAGTGTGATACTGGCTACACCCGCACACCTGGACTTTATCTTGGCACCTGTGAGAAGTGTGATTGCAGTGGGCATGCCAGCGGCTGTGACTCAGAGACTGGAGATTGCCTGGTGAGTTAACCTTTCCATTGCAGTGATTATGCTGTTCCTGGATGACTTATGGAGATTTGTCTGGAGTAGGGATGTGTAAAACAAAATAATTCAAAATCAACTAGTTGGTCAGTTGCCTTAACTAGTTGACTAATCAGTTGTAACTGGAAGCACTGTAAACTAGGTTGGATTTAGGTTCACCTGACCCCAGCTGGACTCATTTCTTAGGTTACATAAGACAACTTTTTGATCAAAAACCGTTAAATAAAGCACTGTCACTAAAAAATACAAGAAAATATCTACATAAACCAGTCAACCTCACTAATTGGCTAGTCAGTTAATGGATGACAGGTCAAAAATAAAATCAAAGCAAGAAGTATGGTACATAAAAGAAAAAAAAAGAAAAAAATACATAAACTAGTCACCCTCAGTAACTAACTAGTTAACTGTCATAAATAAAATCAAAACCAAAAAACGTATAAAAAAAAAAAAAAAATCTACGTAAACCAGTCAACCTTACAAATCAGTTATTGGATTACTGGTCAACTAGTCAACTACTGGCCATTGTGAATTATAAGTATATAAGTATATAAAAGTAGTCAACGTCACTAATTTATTAGGTGCATATTGGATGAGTAGTTGACTACCAGCGGTCATGAATAAAATCATAGCCCAAAAAATCTACATAATCCAGTCAACCTTAATAATCATCTAGTTGTTTATTGGATGAATAGTTGATTATTTGACCACTGTGGAAAAATCAAAGCTAAAAGTATATAAAAAAATATCTCCATAATCTTGTCATACTCAGTAATGAATTACTGTAGTTGTCAGATGACTGTTCATTTATCATGAATAAAATCGAAACATCGAAATTATGTTTATAAAAAAAAAACGCTGCAAAGTAGTCAACCTCAATAATTTATTATTCGGTTATAGGATGAGTGATCGACTAGGCGACTCTCATGAACAAAATCAAAACCAAAAAAATTTACTTTTAAAAAAAAAAAAATAGTCTTCTTTATTAACTGACTACTGTGTTATTGGATTGCTGGTAAACTATAATCTAGTCATTCTAACTAGTCAACCCATCCTTAGTCTGGAGTGTTTCATCACCCTTTTCCTTTCTGTTTTAGAATTGCCTGCATAACACAGTTGGGCGCCGTTGTGAAAATTGCCTGCCTGGATTCTATGGAAATCCAAAGACTGGTGATCCACAGGCATGTAGACCCTGTCCTTGTCTAGGACACTCCAGTAACCAGTGAGTTTTCCTTTTCTCGTAACTTTATCAAAGATATTTTATTCATATAAAGTGGTTACCCTTCAGACATGACCCATAATTCATAATTATTCATTCAATCTAATGCTCTTCTTCTACTGAAGGCCTTCATCTTGTTACTTGGGCTCAGATGGACAGCCCATATGTGAATGTCCTGCTGGTTATACTGGAAAACGGTGTGAAAGGTAAGTTTCTTTGGTCTAATGAGAGGGTACACCTCCCATTCAGTATGCTAATAATGCTGGGCTGGTTAAACTGGTGATGGAGGTGATCGGTATCCCTTTATTTATTGCCAGATAGCATGTGTCTGTTGCTTTCCATTATCTCTTCAACCATTTGTGATTGAATGGCATTTGTCCATTGGTATGGGAGAAGCAAGCCTTGAATCAGTGCCACCCATACCAAAGTGTCAAAGTCTGAAGTGACTTTTTTTGGAGGAGTTTATAAGTTGAAGTGGTGGTGCTTGAAAAATCCATGTACGTATGTCTGAAATCTGCACTGTTTTCAAATAATAAAAAAGTTTCACGTCTTTACTGTGAGAGTAAAGTTCCTTCTTACTGTCAGCAAGGCTGAGATCTATTTTTGAAAGTGTTGAAGCAATTAGTTGCATAATGTCACTTTAAAAAGGAGTTGCATCCTTTTTTTTTTGCTTCAGTGCTTCTTTGTAAAGCCCTTGCTACATTTTGAGCAACTTTTTCTTATTTCAAACTCTTCTTCTAGACATTAGTGGGTCTTTAGGGTGGTTTATGCTTCTCATACTGAAGCATAAACAAGTTGATGATATGGATTGTGGATTCTTGTCACTTGCTCAGAGTGCAAAAGCTTTTGGGTGTCTGGGATAAAAAACAAATGGCTTCTGTTTTTCAAAAAATTGGTACCAACGAACCTTGTCTTATCATGGCTCTCAGCATTTCCAGCTGTGGAGACTTCTACCTTGAAGGTTCGAAAGGTTTCTTCTCCACTGCATGTGATGATGCTTTCTACCTCGGCCCTGGGAAAAAGCAAGTTCTGGATACAACTGACCATAACTTTGAAGAATACCTTGATAGTAGAGAAGATAATGGCTTTTCAGGGCCTGAAAGAACGACAAGATATTTGCTGTCAACAACCATACGTAGTTTAAGTCACCGTAGGACTTTTACAGGACGTTACATGGCAAGTCCTGAGGTGCGACAGAAGAGTTTCCAGCTGCTGTTGAGGATGCACACGAATCGTTTCAACCAGCGCCTGAGTATGCTTGAGAGCAACACGCTAGACATGAAAGACAGCCTCGAGAACATGATGAAGCAACACAGCCGCTTTAGCTCTCAACTGGAGACACTAGTCAGTGTTTTGTCTCCAACTGAAAAGAAAGACAGAATCAATGATCTGGCTAACAAATACACAGACGTTAAAAAAAGATTAAGTCAGCTTGAACACAAACTTGAGATACTGATTGATGGCTTCACTGCTCTAGTACAAGAGCTTGATAAAGTGAAACGTGCACGTCACGTGGCACGGCCACCACAGGATCGTAGAGAAACTGCTGTGGTTGCTACCACCCAGATTCCAGCCTTGACTACAGCTTGGATGACTAGTATGTCTACCAGCAGATTTCAGAGGAGAACAGTAATTCCCAAAACCATGCCAACTCCTCGTACCATCTCCACAACTACATTTGCACAAGATGGAGTTTCCCAGATCAATGGAAGTTCAACTAAGCAAGCAAAGTTCTTAACTAAAAGGATCCAACAAATATCAAAAAGAAAAGACATTGAAACCCATTTCACACCAAGGGAAGACAACAAAAATCGTAGCAAATCTTCTAGGAGAGCAACAGTTCCCAAAGATATAGCCAACCATTCCCTTACTACGTTCTCTGACTCCTTGGTTACCTCCAATGAAATGCAACAGAAAAGAAATGCACTAACTAAAGTTCCTCTTATCTCAAGGGCAGCAGACAGGAGCAACAGACAAAATGTAACTTCTCTAAAACACCACAAACGTGGTTCAAAAGTAAATGATAAATCTACAGAGTCTCAGAGAACTGTGTTGATAAGGAAACCTAATCAACTATCCCATTTACCTACAAGGGCGCAAGGAGAAAAAGAATCTGCAACAAAATTTCAGATTCCTCCTCCATCTCATACCAAAATCCCTAAATTAGAAGAATCAGCGAAATTGTCAAAGTCATCAAGCAAACCACAAAAAGAGGTCCATAATCCTTCAAAAAAATCATCTAAATCTATAAAAACACAAAGAAATCATTTGGTAGCAAGTCCGTCCAAAAAAGCAACAAACATCAAGAAACCTTCTCACAATGTCCAAACAAGGAGAATACATTCCAAAACTAGATCCTCCAAGCAAAATCAGTTAGATGTTCCTTCTCATGAAGCAATAGGTGCATCAGACTTAAGGTCCAGCCAACCTGAGGAGTTTACCTACGCAACTGCTTCTAGTAAACCGGCTGACAAGAGGAAATTACACTCCCCTAAACCCAAAGTACAAATGACTACTCCAAGAAAATCAACTCAGAGGAACATGTCTAAATCCATTAATATTTTAGACATCTTCATGAAAAACAACAGGGGACAAAAAACATCAAAAAGACCCTGGCTAAAACAAGACGGGAATCTTCATATTGTTCTTGGAAGACTGGCAATTCCCATCAAAATCATTCCTGATTACTAGATATTATATGGATCATTGTACCAGTTTAAATTACATTGAGCCTGTTTTTTTTTTTCTTTTTCTCTTTTAGCCTCCATGAGAACTTTGCAAACTTATTGTATGTTGTTGTTTAAGTATATGAGCTGGAGTTTTGAATACAAACTGTGATGCGGAAATGGTATTACAGTACATATCCTCATAATTCTTATAAACCAAGCATGTTGTACTTTGGTTTAATGAACAGACTCATTCCTGAAGGTTTTTTTTTTTTTTTTTTGTAGAATTGTAGAAATAATGTTTTCAAGTTTCCCCTCTTTTGCCATTGGTCAGCCAAACCAAACAGATAGCCCCTCCTCCCAATTGACACTATAGGTTGAGCCAATGCTGTTATCTCAGACCAATTAACCTACAAATGGCTTCAGACTTTAAAGAGTATTTCATTATATGATTATTTTGGTTGTACGGCTTATACTGTTTTGTGTACTTGGTGTTCAGACGTTATGTTGTGTATTTTATACAATTTTATATGCATTTATCTTCATTTATCCATGCTGCCTACTAATATCTTATTGTCTTGTAAAGTTTGTGAACTCTATCAACATAGAACCTCAATTTGCCCAAATATGGCAAAAGTCATGTATGTTTTCAGCAGTATATATAGTATTAAGTATTAGTGTATTGTATTGTATTGTATTAGTATTAGTCTGGACATCCTTGGAACCTCGAGTTATCAGGTAAGACTTTTTGTCAAGTTCCTCGGCTTCCACAAGCTTGGGGATAAGGTGGTTTTACTTGCTTAAATGCTTTGATTCAATCCTTTTGATTGTTCTGGTTGTCTTTGGTTTTATTTATTTCAGTCCTTCTCTGCTCAGCAAAGTCGTTTTTCAAAGAGAGAAGGACTCAACATCTGTTGGATGTTGAGAGCATTCCTGGATGTAATGTATCCATCTCCTAAACTTGGATGGGTATTATGCAATGGATCCTCTGTTATGTGGTCTAATATTTCTCTTGTGGTGGCCATTAGAAGATACTAATGTCAGGGATTTGCTGTTTTGTTGTCCTTGTGGAAAGCCAAATGTGAATGTGGCAATCAATAACAGATATGTCATGTCATGTGTTAAGTATCTATGTTGGTTGTTTGCCTTGATTGCTTGCTTGATGTTGGGTATTTTTGTTGTAGATTAAATCATTGTTTTCTACAGGATATTCCTGTTTGGTAATTACTTTTCCCAGCATAAACCATTTTTTTTCTCTTCATGAACCAATTATCTATACCCAGATCAAAGTGTTTTTTATGTTAGCATGATTATTAGTATGTCTGAAAAATATTCAGACAGTATTTGAAGAAGCTCTATGCATTAATCATATTCTCAAAGAGCTGTGACTCACAGGTCATAAATCGCTCTTAATGTTCATGGCAGGTCCTGTCATGTTTCTGTTAATTCCGAATGTGGTTTTATTTTTTTACTGCATGACTTTCAGAAACCGTTTTTTCAAGGTTGTCTGATTTTCCTCAGATGTGCTCCAGGATATACTGGCAATCCCCAACTTGGTCAAAGATGCACTCGGGACAGCACTGATAGTGGTAAGACTGACAAAGATAATATTCTGTAACAATTATTCTTAAAATTAAAAGTTAAAAAAAATAATATTAAATTAAATTTAAAAAAATGACTCCTACATTGAAACACGTTACCAATATTTTAGAAATTAAATGTGTATTTAAAACAAAATATGTTTATAGATTGTTACCGCTGTGACAAAAGTGGTAGCGAAGGATGCAGTGCAACGGGAATCTGTCGCTGCAAGGTAAGATATATTTTTTTTTTTTTTTTTTTTTTTTTTAAGATGATGTTTGCATTACATTGATAACTTATATTTAAAACATACTTGTTGTACTCAGATGAATGTTGAGGGTTCAACGTGTTCCACCTGCAAGCAAGGGACCTTCCACCTCAGTCCTGCTAACAAAGATGGCTGTCTGTCCTGCTTCTGCATGGGCGTCACCCAGCAGTGCTCCAGCTCCAATCACTATAGAGATGTGGTAAGAGATGTGACCAGTGCTTTTCATCAGTTTGTGTGGGCATCTGTTCATTTTCTGCCTTTTTTCTCCAGGTTTCCACCGATTTTGCCCCTGGAAACTACCAAGGTTTTGCCCTTGTAAACCGCCAGCGCACCAACCGCATTGACAGTGGCTTTTCCGTAGAGGTCTCCACAGATGAAACACAACTCTCCTACACTAACTTTAACTATCTTGGACAGGAGCCCCACTACTGGCAGTTACCCAGAGCTTATCAAGAAGACAAGGTAGAGTTTGGCAACATTATGTATTTCATCGTTCTTACAAGCCTTTGTGTCTGTTTTCCTACATGCTATCTTGAAGTATCTTCTCCCACTTTGAATATTCTGTGAACTGATTTCATTCTGCAAATGCTCGCTGCCAAGACCTTTTCTTCCAAAATGTACTAAGGGCAGCTCTTCTACAGCTTAGAAACGCTATTATAGAAGTTGGAGTGTACACAAGATCAATAGTAGGTACTAGTATCAACAGTTTGAATTTGGGTAGGCTTAATTTGACTCGTGTGTCTTTTATCTTTTGATTTATTTATTTGTTTTGGATGTGATACACTGAATTAAGAGTTTCTGAATCTACTTGCTTTTTTAGAAGACTTACTCTGCTCGGACTAGACGAGCACACAAGGTAATCCTTGCAGGTTCAACATGTGACCATGTTTATTGAGTGTGTGATTTGGCCTGTCATTTCTAGAATTAGAATGATGCTTGATTGGGTGTGCATTGATCTTTTCAGAATATTTCACGTATTTACTCGTTATGATTTTATTTTGTCTTGACCATGTTTTGAAGTGCATGGGATTTCATGGTAGACACATTTTGACTTTTTTGTCATACTTAAGTCCTGTTCACACCTAGTAATACCTTATACTGCGGTCACACTTTTTGGGGATTTATAATCCATTGTATTAAGAACAGATATGACATCATAGCCTGTTCATTGCGGTGCCTGAAGAAATTTTGCATGCTCAAAGTCTAGTGTGTCCGCAGCTTAAACAAGAAATGACTCAAAAATGAAAGTGGTCAGTGGTGTTTAGTTTGTAGTCTATTGTGAAGTCTTTAAACTGTTTGGAAATACAAGTCATACAGAGATGTTACATGGAGAGTAACTAGTTCTTTGTAGTTTAGCTCTAGTATTTTAGCTTTTGTATTGAGATTACAGAGATTGCTTTGTTCACAAAACTAGAGAGACTCCTCGTGGATAAAGGATCAGCTGAGAAAGGACGTCGCCATATGGCATCTAATGAACGATATGGGTAAAGACCTCTCAAGGTCCAAAAGAGCCATTAAGGTATTAGCTGACTTTTATTGTTAGTTCTTACCACTGACCTGAATCCCATAGGCACTTTAACAGTGTGACAACCTCCCGTTTCACATAACTGATGGATATTTCTTGAGTAACAGAATGTACTAAATTTAATCTGAAAGTATGAACTCCCATTAATCCTTCAATGCTTTTGATAAACTGAAAGTTTAACACTGGGAAACTGACAGATATGCTGAGCTTCAAGGTCAACAAAAACATCCTTGACACTTTCAGTAAGCAAATGTCTCCATGTATTAACTCCACATGAAGAAATTTGAGAAACAAGATGAATCAAGTTGAGCTTTGAAAATGTTTTGCTGTAACACCACTCAAAACAGAATGAACGCTTAGGTGAGAGCATACGTGGTATCCTGATTTTTAAACTGACTTCCTTATCACTTCCCTGCATGTGTTTAATCATCTGTGTGGCTGCATGTTCCATTCTTTCTTCTCAACTGTTTTGGCACATCTTTGTCTCCACTCTCTCTCTCTTTGGCTTTGTTTACATTCCCCCAATCTGGTTTGTGTTTCCGGTCCGATCTATAGAACTGACTGTTCACACTTTAATCTACAAGTGATGAGCTCTGTTTGCTCCGTTCATTTGTTCAGTACCGTTAAAAAAAATGGGGTCAGTAAGATTTTTTTTTTTTTTTTTTAAGGAATTGAATACTTTTATTCAGCAAGGACACATTAAATTGACAGTTAAGGCAATTATAATGTTTCAAAGGACTTCTGTTTCAACAAAACATACTATTCATCTAAAAATCCTGGAAATAAAAATATATCACGGTTTCCACAAGAATATTAAGCAGCACAACTGTTTCCAACATTGATAATAAGAAATGTTTCTTGAGCACCAAATCAGCATATTAGAATGATTTCTGAAGGATCATGTGACACTGAAGACTGGAGTAATGATGCTGAAAATTCAGCTTTGCCATCACAGGAATAAATTACATCTTAATATACATAAATGCAGCTTTGGAGAGCATAATAGACTTCTTTCAAAAAATTAAAAAAAAAAATTTTACTGACCTCAAACTTTTGAATGGTAGTGTTCATTGGTTGCTTTAATAATGATGTTCTCAAAGAACAACTCGGAGGCATTTTAGATTTTACACATTTAAACTTTGTCCAAAATCACTGACTCGTTTACTATATGAGGAATAAGTGAGCGCCAGTAGGTGTACTTGGGCACACCTGTAGCTCCAGGCATTATTGTAAACTTTTTAAGAAGAAATCCCAATGTGGTTTGAAATCTGATTTAAAATCTTTTTTTTTTTTTTTTTTTTTTTTTTTTTTAACTATGAAAACTAAAAAAAAAAAATTTTTAATTCTGTCTAACCAACTTTTTTGATGTTTTTTTTTGCTGTTCAGACGGAATGGATAGAGTTGTAAACACACTAATTCTAATATTTGCTGTCTGTCTGAACAAAGCCATTGAGTCACTACATTTCCTGTTCCATCCATTGTCTTATTCTCACTAGCACCCCGCTGATGAAGTACGCAAACTTGATGATGAAATCTGGGCAATCATCACTAATTTCTCCAACGGGCAGTCTCCCTTCCCTTTCTCTTCATCCTCTCAAACTTCCCATTCTTCTTTTGAGGCCCAGAGTTTGCTATCTCGGTCAAGTGTGCGTGCCCCTCCTTTCCATTCTGGTTTAACTTCCTCTTTAAAGGCCTCTGAGTCCCACTCAAACGACCTAGGCCATTCCTCTGACCCTGACTCAACTCAGGTACTGTATGCTCTCACTCAGGGGTGAGTTGACTAATCATTCAACGTCAAACTAATTGGATAGTGAATAGTTTTAGATTGGCCTTTACATGTGCTGTTTTTTTTTCACATTTCACATGGTCATATAGGGTAACTCAACCGAAAATAACTATTCTGTCACCCTCATGCCAATTAAAAACTATATTACTTACTTTTTTCTTTGGAACACAAAATATCAGTTAAAAATCTTTTGATTAAAAAACATTTGTAAGAATGTTTCAACTGATTTTGTCCATACAGTGGGGTCCAAAACAATATTGGACCCCACTGAATTTCTTTGTCTAGACAAAAAAACATTTATTCCACAAAAGAAGTAGTCCAAAAAAAAAGATTAGTCACCTTGTCATTCATGCAGTAGCTAGTAACTTAGCACTTCCCACTAGTAAAACACTTTCTTGTATTCTTCTTGATCTTCGGTTTGGATGTCTTATCAGCAGGTGGAACAGGGAAAAAACACTGTTGGTCTCCCTAGAGGTCCACGACCTGGCCCCTCTAAAAAGGTAGTCACCTGTGACTCCACTTGGGAATCATAATTTTTTGAGAATCTTGAGTCTAGGTCAAGTTGAATATACACAGTGTACACTACCATTTAAACATTTTACACCATCTACTTATCAGTAAAAGACCAGGAAAGTATGCAAAAGCTAGTCAAGGATTGGCGATTAAAGGATGGATTTTCCGTGGTGTAGCTTGTAGTGCACAATATATAAAATACACATCTTTTTGTATAAAATGGTAAACCAAACTCTGAATTCCTACTACCATATTGTATTCATTTTTATGAAGCTGTTGAAGTTGCAGTTAGTCAGTGACTGACAGGAATAGATTTCTTTTCTCTCATACTTTCCTCTGTGCTTTGCTTATCTGCTGCAATTCTTTGTCTTTCCTTCGTCCTCGCTATTATTTCCTTCTACCTGTGCTCCAGTATGTTTTGGTCTACAGTGGTTTCAGCTTGCACCCAGATGACGTGCTCTTCTGGCAGCTCCCGGAGCAGTTTAAAGGGGATAAGGTAAACGCATGGATGGGTTCAGGCCCGCCCACCACTGATCCCCCCCCCCCAGGTTGTCTGATCTGCCTTAGACATTAATGAATCATTACCTGAGCCGAAGGTAGGATAGATGGGCAAGCCTAAACATCACTTAATCTAAACCAAACAACCTCTGGTGTATCTATAATCACGTCATGTCTAGAGCGTTTATTACTGTGGTCCTGACAGAAAGAAGAGCTGCTGTGGATTTAAGGGTAGAGGTTCATATCCGAGATGCTGATTTGTGTAATGTTGTTTTGGTAACCATTTTTATTTATTTATAAAAAAGATGTTTTTTTTTTTTTTTTGTAAATCGTGCCTTTACAAGAAAATAAGAATATTGATACTCGTTTTGAATGTCACGTGTGTTTTTGAATGTGAAATGTTTTGTTTTTTACGTTTTTGTTCATTTGTATTTTATTTTTGATCAGCCACATAAAAGCCTTAAACAAAACATAAAAATAAATAGTTAAATAAATAAATAAAATAAAACCATTATTAAAAACAATCTTTCAAGTTTTATTAGTGATTCATATAAAAATGTGTGACATTCCCATGTTTACTACTGTACTTTATATCAATGCTTTTTGCAATAAAAATGAACAATATGAGAATTTTCTAATTGTATGTTTTTTATTCTTATGTAGGTTGGTGCATATGGTGGAAAACTGACATATACCATCTCCTATGTGCCTGGACCTCGAGGTTCTCCAATAGAAGATGTTGATGTTCAGATTATTGTGAGTATGATAGTAGACATTGCATATATGATATTTATAAAACGGTTAGTTCCTGTCCTTGATTCTGATTGGTCAATAGCTGTGTTTTATTCATGATAAAACACGTCTATGACCGCTTCACCCAACGGTTCTGTGTATCACTACACAACACCCTTAGCAACCACTCTTAGCAACATAAGCTGTATGATCTCAATTCATATTGTTCATTGAATCTTACTGTATTATGTAGAAGAGTACTGTGAGAAAGAGATCGAGAGAGTGAGTTTATTACCTGCATTCAGATTTTCCTTCAGGTCAGCCCTGTGTTCATAATAAAAAATCTGTTTAAATGACCGATGTATTATCTTGTCCTTTTAACAGTTAAGGGGTTTTCCCGTGACTGACAGCGCTAGTCAAAGCATTTGTCAGTTGCGTCTTGTTCCGTGTTCACAACAATTCAGTCTTTTCAATATAAAAGTCTTCGCTACTGACTGACACACTCATAAAAACAGTCTTTGCCGCCATCTAATGGCGTAATAATGTAACTTCTGTTGCTGTTCACGGCCTAACAACGCCCTTAAGCCGTCACGTATTCACGATACAGCACAGCCTCTCGTACTTTATTGCTTACATATACTGTAAGGTTTAGTTCCATAAAAGAGATATTTGAACACTATTGTTCTTCAATATTTCCACAGGGTAATGATATCACACTGGTGGCACGGCAAAAATGGAGAAGGGGGCAAGGTGCCAGAGAGTCACAGGACTTTGAGATAGTTTTCAGAGAGGTGAGAACACATTTATTTAATTCATTCAAACGTTTTTGTTCGTTATGTTCATCATATTGTCATTTGTATTAAAGCAAGATATGTGGTTTAGCATGACATGGGTGATTTCTTCTCTGTAGGAACACTGGCAGCGTCCTGATGGCATGCCGGCTACCCGGGAACACCTGATGATGGTGCTTGCAGACCTCGATGACATCTTGATCCGTGCCTCGTATCACACAGAGATGCGCTCATCCAGTATCTCGAGGGTCCGCATGGATATCGCTGTGCCTCGCTACACTGGCCTGGCACGGGCTTTGGAGGTGGAGCAGTGCCAGTGTCCTCCTGGTTACCGTGGTCTGTCATGCCAGGTATGAACAATCAAAGCTTTGTTCTGTGACCAACTGGATGAATGGTAGTAAAAACTGGCTTGTTTTTCAATGCTTCATCCATGCTGATGAAGATGACAGTATTACTCAATCTAGACATTTGTTTCTTTGTCTTCATGTTCTGTAGGACTGCGCTCCTGGATACACTCGCACAGGAGGAGGCTTGTACCTTGGTCACTGTGAGCCGTGTGAATGTAATGGCCATTCGGACTCCTGTCACCCAGAGACTGGCATCTGCACGGTATGAAGTTTTACCAGCACGCAGTTCTTACAAGCTCATTCTTTCAAAAGAGTGTTGCTCTTCTTTTATAGTCAACTATAGAATAGTACAGTATACAAAATATATTTCTTTGTAATATATTTATAATGCAACAAAATAAATAACTATTAAATTATTAAAGTATTATCTAAAATTATATTTATATATATATAATATGTATGTGTGTGTGTGTATGTATGTGTGTATATATATATATATATATATATATATATATATATACACCCTCATAAATAAATAAATACTTGTTTACAATACATCTACTTGAGTTTACCCATTTATTCTTTATAATATATAATGCAATAGAAATATTTAAAAAAAAAAAAATAATTATGCATTTAAATTAATTACATTTTTTTAAACAAAATAATATTAGATTTCATTAAAAAGTATTATCTAAACTGTGTGTGTGTATGTGTGTGTGTATATATATATATATATATATATATATATATATATATATATATATATATATATATTTTGTATAAATGTTTAAACTATTAAATATATGTTGCATTTACTCACCTTCATCAATTAAATAAATATTTGAGCAAAATAATTGTTAAATTGCATCCTAAATAAGGCCTTTGTAGTCAATTTGAACAATATAGTACAATATACCTATGAATTTCTTTATATATTTTCTCTTCTGAATTTCTAATATATAATTCAATAAAAAATAAATAATACTTTAAAAGTATAATTAATAAATAAATACTATTTATTAATTTATTTAAATAATTATTTGTTTAAATAAACTTTTAAACAAAATAATGTAATTACAATTTATCAAATTATCTAAAAACATTATAAATCGTATAAATATTTAAACTAGATAACCTACATAAATAAACTGCTTTTACTCACCCTCATAAAAGTTGTCCATACCACTTGTGTGTTATCTTTTTGATGCTTAGAGCTGTCAACACAACACCAAGGGTGAGCTCTGTGAACAGTGTGTTGACGGCTTCTTTGGAGATCCAACTGCTGGAACCCCTGAGGACTGCCAACCATGTGCCTGCCCTGGCACTGACCCTGACAACCAGTTAGTCTTAACATTACACCTGTAAACTTTACCTGATTCTACCTTATTTGCAGGAAGGTTTTTAATAGTGATTTTATGTGTAGGTTCTCTCGTACCTGCGAGAGTCTGGGTAACGGAGGATACCAGTGCACTGCCTGTCAGCCCGGCTACACTGGCCAGTATTGTGAACGGTATACTCACACTTCCTGTACTGTAACAAATCAGTTAGCCTTGTCTATTACTGTCATCACAATTTTTGATGTGAGACTCTTCTTTCTTCATAGATGTGCGCCTGGTTATTTTGGAAATCCACAAGCAAGAATCCCCTGCCGTAGTGGTATCTGTTTATTTATTATCACAGTCACTTTTAACGACCCTATGAAATCAAAATTGGAGGTTTGTGACTTTCAAGGTGTGCTCAAGCCATGTCGGAATTAACGTAATTATGGGATTCTTACTTGTAAAAAGTGTTCACATCCTCGTAGAATACATAAGTTAAACTCAGAATTTTCGGAGAACTCCAACTTGTACATTACTATGTGATCGCTGTACCACCTGACCGCTGCAGATTCATTTTGCCGCTGGGGTGTTGATAGTGTTATGGTACTTACAACATGGCATGAACGCAGCATCAGTCCAAGTCAGTTTGCTTTGAGGTCATCTTTATGACCGTGTACTCATAAACGTTGACTATATTATGGATAAAAATTCCAAAATACCACTTTGGAAACCAGTAGCAAATTGTGGCTAATTTGCAATTAAAGCAAAGTAATGAGCCCTTTCTTCCTGTTTCAGTTGATTTCATCATCATTGATCTCATGGGGTCTCTACACACTGCATTTATGAAACAGCATTTCTATTGGACAGATTTCAGTACAGTGTGTTTGTCTGTTATCAGCTGCTGCGTCTCTAGTGGTGAAGGTGTTTCCAGAAAGGGTTGAGATGGCACAGGGAAAGCCAGTCACTCTAAGGTGCCAGGTGTCTGGATATGCACCACACTATTTCTACTGGTCCCGTGAGGATGGACGCCCAATCTCCAGCACAGCAGAGAGACGCAGACAAGGTACTGCCTAGATTCCTAGAAGCAGGAAGCATGTTCAGATAATTAGGATATCATTATATATCTCCAGACGTCACAAATGAGTTCCCTAGAGTAACCGAGCATCAAAAACAGGATCAAATGCTCTGTTTCATATTGCATATATCCTTTGTGGAGAAGGAAACAAAATAATGCATTGCAACCAAGCTCAGTGGAAAAATAAATCCAAGATGGCGAACATGGCAAGAGAAATATAGCGAAAAGTATCGATTTAATAAATACTTACATTACCATTCGAAAGTTTGTGGTCGGAAAGATTTTTATGTTTTTGAAATAATTATTTTGCTCACTAATGATACATTTATATGATCAAACATACAGAAAAACTGTAATATTATGAAATAATATTATAATTTAAAATAAATGTTTTCTATTTTAATATATTTTAAAATCTAATTTATTCCTGTGATGGTAAAGTTGAATTTTCAGCATCATTACTCCAGTCTTCAGTGTCACATGATCCTTCAGAAATCATTCTAATATGATGATTTGGTGCTCTAAGAAACATTTTTTACTATTATACATGTTGAAAACAGAACTATTTAATGAATAGAAAGTTCAAAAGAACAGCATTTATTTGAAATATATATATATATATATTTTTTTTTTTTTTTTTTTTTTTATACTTTTGATCAATTTAATGCATCCTTGCTGAATAAAAGTATTAATTTCTTTCCAAAAAATAATAATAAAAAAATCTTACCGAACCCAAACTTTTGAACGGTAGTGTATATAACAGCACAGATGACAGTATGAGAGTTTATAATCATGGAAAACTTTTCATTCCACCCTGCAGGAGAGGAGTTGCATTTCCCCAGTGTGCAGCCCAGTGATGCTGGCGTTTACATCTGCACCTGCCGAGACCAGCGCAGCTCCAATAAAAGCAAAGCTGAGATTGTTGTTACAAGTAAGTTGTTTTTTTATCACCATAAAAAACACTCTGCCCAGTATTCAAGTCTTTCACTCTACACTGATTTAATGCATGACAGCACAAAAGAAATTTTGAAATTGGGTTTTTCACAGTTGCTTTTGTTTTACCCTCAAGATGCATTTAGATTAGGGGTGTAACAGTTCAAATTGGTTTGTATCACAGTTTTAGGGTCACGGTTTCGGTACGGTTCGGTATGTACTATGTTCAGGGGAAAAAGGACTGCTGTCAAATGAATATAAAGAAAATAATAACAAAAAATCTAACTACAAGCAATAGCACAAATAAATACAATAGAGCAAAGATACAAATAAAATAAACAGTGCTTTTCAGGTTTTTCAGGTAGGTCTAACATTAGTTTTCAGGTACCAAAATTGATCAAATGATCAATCAAATGTAAAATAACATTGCATATTTGACTTTATAAATTAAAGATTAATCCTTATTAAAGTTACAGAAGCTATTCAGTCAAGAGCAGTGAGTGATTTCCTTGTCTTTTGTTGTTTGATTAACATTAAAAACACAGCAGGAATATTAGGCTGCTATAACTTTAAGACATAATGCACGGATCCAGTACACTGATACTTAAGATGTATAAACGACTATGTCTGCTAGGATACTCACCAAGACGAGCATGCTGACATAATTTCTGTGTGAATTTGTCAGTTCAAGCACAAGACTTGAATGAGAGCTCAGTATTTGCGTGTTGTCTGAGACGCAGGTTTGCGCGCTTCGGATGAGCGCACACACAGATCTTCTCAGTGTGCACGAGTTCTCATTCGCGTCTTCTGGCTCTTAAATGTTTAAATTGGCAAGGCTTAAATGAGTTTAGTTTAAACACAGATAGCAACGTGTTCTGTTCAGTTCTCACCTGCGTTCGCACGCTATCAACACCCGGGTGATGACTGCCTAAATGACGGCATACGGCACACCCATTGAACAAAGTTTACAAAGAGTGATTGTTTTGTCCATGTTTTTTTTCTATCGACAGAAACATACATTAGCCAAACTCTGTCTGTCTGTTTTACCGTACTGAGAATGGTACGGTTCGAGATATATATATATATATATATATATATATATTTTTTTTTTTTTTTTTTTTTTTTAACCAAGAACCGTTACACCCCTAATTTAGATACAAAAATGTAAAAGTTGTAAATTGTTTTTGTAAATTGGGGATAATGTGAGTTGCCAAGTATGTATAAATTATTTGTGGCTCCATACTGTAGCTTTTATCTACTGTCAAGGGTCATTTTAGTGTTCTCAAACATTTTCCTATTTAATATATTTAATTTATATTTATTCATTTTGCTTTTTTATAATTGATATAAGTATAAAAAAGCAATAATTTTATTTTTTTTTTTTAAGGTCACCATTGGTAAAAAGACAAATTCTTCCTTCTTGATTGTCATACCCTTTTTCCCTCACCAGCCTTACCATCCAAACCAATTGAAGTCTTTATCGAGGAGCCCAAAGCACAGAGTGTGACGGTGGGATCTACAGTGAGCTTCATCTGCACAGCCAAAAGCAAGGTATGAATGTCATCTGCAGACACATCCATTACAGACATAATCTCACCCTTCCTGACTTCCAAAACAGATGGAGAGAGAGAGAGAGCAATATTTGGCTGTAAGTATGAATGACTGTAAGTGAAAATATTTGCGGACATGTGTTTCTCTCGTAGCTGCCAGCGTACACCCTGGTTTGGACCCGCAAAGGCAACTTCAAGCTGCCTAACCGAGCCATGGATTTCAATGGAATCCTGACCATTCAGAACGTGCAGCCTGAGGACGCGGGCATCTATGTTTGCACAGGCTCCAATATGTTAGGCATGGATGAGGGCACAGCTCTCCTCTATGTCCCAGGTTTGTGATTGGCATCACATCATCTAAACCTCCCTGCCTTCTAGTTTTTCAGTCTTTCTCATGCTGCATGTCTCTTTGCTTACTACTGTACTTTGCCCTATTTTTGTGCATTGTGCAAAATTCTGCTTTGTCTTATGGACAACAGCATGGCTAACCCTTCTTTTTGTGTTTAAATTATTGCGTTAATCAAAAAAATTGTGCTTTTTGATTACTTGCTGAGTTTCTGTTTATTTGTTTTTGTTCTACTTACACCAACTTCAATGGCTTTTTGTGTGGCCAATGTAAAATCTTTACGCCAGACAAAAATGATACAGCTTGTGAATGGTTAATAAGAAAAGCAAAACTCAGATATAATAAATTTTGTTTTAAAGAAAATACTTTTTCAATCAAGACTAATCCAGCACCTGAAATCATTTATTTTTCTCAATACAAATTCATTATCATTTCTTTTTCCAATGCTCATGGCTGTTACGAGCTAATATCTTGAGCAAAACGTTGATTTGATGCTTTTTTGGGTTATAAATATTGGGAACTTGGACTTTGCTCTTCAATGCTCTTAATTTAGGACATCTCATAAAATCCCATGATGCTTTTTTTGTTATGTGACTCGCATATTAAAGCAAACAGATCACCTGTAGTGACTCCCCTGAAGACTGATGGCAATTTTAGTCATTAAACATTTGATATAAACATTTTCAGTTTGGAATATTGTGCAATTGTACAATAAAACATGAGCACAATGGATTTTGTGCAAATTGTTCATTAATCTGTTTTAATGTAAATTGTTGTATTAAATTCAGTGTTACATTTTACGTTAAAATGATTGACATTATTCATGAAACAAATTTGTTTAAATCTTTTTTTGTAAATTTTTTTACACAACACGTAATTGATTTGAATACAAAATGTACTTTAAAATGGATTTATGTACAATTTGCACAGAAATTCATTCTTCTTGTGTTTGATGAATAACGCCTAGTCATATTAACCTTATATGCATCTTGTTCATGCATAGTGTTCTTAGTAGTGATCATTGAAATCAGCTGCTGCTGTAATTGGGTGTTGTCATGGTGGCGGTTCTGTGTCAGTCTCACTACTGGGGGATTTTTGTCTTTATTTCCGAGCATGCTTACTGTCATTTCCCTCCTGAGGTGATCTTTTGGGGATAGTGGTTTATGAGGTAGGGAGGTGTCGTAATTACTTATAGAAACTTGGACCCGTCAGCCAAAAGGACTGCAGGCGCAATCCCGTTCCCGACTCCAAGATGTGATTCCTCCTTTATTTTGTAATGGAGATGTTTTTCAAATTTGTATTTGAAAATGGTGCTATTAATAGTTCAGTAGTTTGAATGTTGACTTTTCCACGAGTGTCATATTTTCCATTTCAAATTTTGTCTTCTTTTTTTTTTTTTTTTCTGGCAGTTTCTGAATTGGAAACTGCCTGTGGTTTAGGCAGTGTTTTTATATTATGTTTCAGCGTTACAAATTCCTTAACAGGTTTTGTACTGTTCTAAACTCCTCAGTTATATTTAGTAGTAGTAGTAGTAGTAGTAAAGACATTTCATAGATAATACCTTCCAAATGTTGCCAGCAGTGATACTGTTTAGAACATATTTATTTTGACTGGTTTGACTAACTACTGTAAAATAATGGTTTACATTTACAAACACAGCAAGTGATATGGCTGAAAGGATGTTTAGGTTGACTTTAAGGTTGTATGTGTATGATATAACTTTTTTTCATTCATTTGTGTTTTTGCATTATGTTTTTGTTCTTATTCATTATCTATGTTTTGATTTCTTTTTAATTAAGCATGTAGGTGAATATCAGTTATTTCATTAATTAAAGCAATATTTAATTTTGTACATTTTTAAAATGGTGCTGTATCTTGAGAAATGATTTTTTTTTTTTTTTTTTTACATTATGATTCCATTGTATTTTATTTGTCTAAACTGTGAAATGTATGTACAAATTATTCTTTAAATGGTGAACATATTAAAAGAATAACGGGTAAAACACAATCACTCTATGGTATGAAACGGACACTAAAGTCCTAAGGTAGACTTCTATCAATCACAAGCTGTATTTAAAAAAAAAAAAATACAATATGAGTGTTTATAACAAGGTAAAGCTTTTACATGTGATGTGTTCTGATACTAACCTGCATGCTTTGACTTTATCTGAGTGCTGTTTCCCCCACTAATCTTTTAATTATACAGAGAGTGCGCTTACCTTGCACTCAGTTTAAAATGTCTTCTAAATGTCTTCTAAATGTGCATCGATTTTTCAATAGGAAAACTCAGTGCCCTCATTGATTCTTAATGGGGCAAACTATTGCTTGGCATTTTAGCAATTATTTGTCAACTTTTACTGTAACAGGTGCTGTAAATCTATGATACTGGAGCATAATGGTGTAATTGGGAAGAACTTCATTTGCCTTACTAATAAGCCAATGAGAAGCTTCTTTGTACAAATAAGTTTTATGTGCTGAATAGAAATAATTATGTCAGTTAGAAGTCCAGATATAAAAGGTAAAAATAATTATTATTATGAGTATCATATCTGAGACATTAAGGTATTTTTTTTATTATTATTTTGAAATGTTTTTAGATTTGACAAATACTGGTGGAATGACTGATATAAATCTCAGGAATTTTGAGAGACATTGGTGAAGCTGCCTGTTAAAACTTGATTTATTTCCATGGGAATATATGTAAGCTTGTTGAAACTTATCTAGAGACTCAGTTCAGAAATAATTTAGTCCCCACCCATCAAAGTAATTATAATTTTACGGCAACAGTGCAACACAATAAAATACACAAGAAATGCAAGTTGTTGCGCACAAGTTTTGGAGCTCAAAATTCAAGAAGTCTCTGAGTTGTGGCATATGCTTTAAATCACATTGAAATGCTTGGGGTCACCAGTGAGCCACTCTCACAAAACCTTCTGGAGTCTCATTTGACAGTATCTACCTGTCCGTCATTCACAGAGGCTTCTCAGTCACAGATGTTTTTCACAGCCTATGAGATGTTTGAAGGACATAGAACGCGTAAGTCCATGTGGTTCTCTCCCTCCAGGCCTGGAGGGACCCATTTTTTTTACGCATGCAATCTTCACGGCTTGCATGTTTTTACCATCTCAAGTAGTGCCCTGGTACAACCAAACTACAAGCACAGTCCTAATATGTCACAAAAACAGCTTTGTAACCACATGTTATTTTATATGTTAATCCACCACATTTTTCTCATATACATGTTGAGTTGTACACATGAGCATTACTTGATCTGGCTAAGCTTTCATGGCCCGTACGGGTCCTTTGAAACAGGGAAGCTGCATGCTTGCACAAATGGGGACTTCTCTCTGTTGCTGAAGTGTGTCTTGTATGATTCTTATTTTATTAGTAACACACAGATTTCTTGGTACTCAAGACCAGTTCAGTATCAGATTGGTAAGGTTGTACTTCAAGGTGCGTGTTATATGTCACCAAACGTCACACTTGTT
This sequence comes from Mylopharyngodon piceus, assembly GCA_039654765.1. Classification (NCBI taxonomy): domain Eukaryota; kingdom Metazoa; phylum Chordata; class Actinopteri; order Cypriniformes; family Xenocyprididae; genus Mylopharyngodon; species Mylopharyngodon piceus. The sequence goes on from CM077446.1 coordinate 29,355,968, forward strand.
ACCTAACAGAGAGGGGTTCCCAACACATTTCATCAGCCCAGTATCATGCCTTTTATATGCAAGACTATATTGAGGTATATCTTATATCAAACAGCATCCATTGTTCTTCAAAGATCATACTGTGAATCATTTATAATGATCATCATCCATGCATACATTTCCAGTGCACTGAACTTGGCTCTCTCAGTCTTGTGTTAAGAGCAATTTATGCAATTTTATAGATACTCTATAAAAAAAAGTTTCACTGTAGTATGAGTTTAAATAATTTATGGTAATCAATGGATGAAAGGGTGGGTAGATAAATAGATGGATATGGTAGACAGGATATATGAGCACATGAGTGGATAGATGGATTGGTAGAGAAATGGTAGATAGTTGAGGGGTAGATAGAAACTGTAGATGGGGGTACAGGTAGGTGGATAGATGAGTAGATGGCTGTGTAGATAGATAAATACTTGGGTGTATGTATAGACATGCAGTTAAAAAATACAGTTGGGTAGATAAATGATACTGTAGATAAATGAGTAGATGAGTGGGTAGATAAATAGACTGTTGGGTAGATGAATGAGTTGATAGGTGGGTAGAGATGGATAGTTGAGTGGGTAGATAAATGAGTACATGGAAAGGATTGGGTAGATGAATAGTTGGGTTGGTGGATGAGTTGAGATATATGGATAGATAGATGGGTGGGTAGAGAGATAAGTAGATGGTTATATGATTGGGTTGTTAGATGTGTAAACAGATTGGTGGGTAGATAGTTGAGCAGATGGATAGCAGGGTGGGTGGCTAGACAGTTGGTTGTGTGGACCGATAGATAGGTGTGGGTGTGTAGACCGAGAGATGGGTTGGTAGATACATGAGCAGATAGGTGGATAGACAACTATACGTTTGGTTGGACAGATAGATGTGTAGACTGAGAGGTGGGTGGGTAGATAGATGAGTAGATGGATAGATAGGTGGGAAGACAGCTAGATGTTTGGATAGATAAAGTAGATGGGTGAGTAGATGGATAGATGGTGCAGACTGATGTTGAAAAATAGATGGCTGGGTAGAAAACGGATATTTGAGTGGGTAGATAGATACTGTAGCTGTACAGATGTGTAGACAAAAATGGCTGGGTAGACAGCTATGTGGTTGGGTCAAGATGAGAAGACATGGTTGGGTTGATGGATAGGTGGGTAGATAATCTCAAACTGCATAGAATAAAAATAGTTTTTTGAGTTATGGACCAAAATAGGAACTCCATCCGTCAGCCCATCATGGAAAAAAACAACGCTTTAAATGCCAAGGCAGCTAAATGAGCACTGTTCAGTCACTGAGAAGCAGAACGGAGCTTAACACATAGCTTACACAGACCAGTAGTCCGCCCTAGTTGGTGAAAGAAAGCTTTCTTTTGCTCTGTTGCCCTGGAATCCATGTAGATCGAGGGCTTGGCATCCAACCAAGTTGGCACAGACAGCAGTGAGGGCCTCGCCCTGCCAAGCCCAGTCTGCCACTTCTCATCTCCTCCAGCTGGCTGCCAAGAGACATGACTTGACCATCAGCTCTGGCAGCCAGACACATGCTACATACACTGTCACATCACTATCACTTCATGAACAGACCTTTCTTAAATGTAAAAAAAACTGTTCTCGCTTTCCCCCAAATTGCCTTTTTGTATTTTAGTGCTCATAATAAAGACCACAAAGCAAGATAATTAAAAAAAAAAAAAAAAAACTTGATCAATTAATTAGCATGACATTCCATTTAGACCATGAATGAAAAAAATCATTTCACTGAAAATGTTCTTGACCACTTCCATCATTGAGAGAGGGTGAGGTCTGTTCTGAATAGGTAATGAATGGTACTCAAGTTTGGAGTGCCCTACTCCTGTCTGTGATTAACTGGTCTCTACCTCACTGTAGCTACTGAAGGGGCCCAGCCGGTGGCCACAGTAAATCCACCAGTGCTGACCGTCCAACAGGGCCAGCGGGCAGAGTTCCGCTGCTCGGTGACCGGCAACCCCACCCCTGCTGTGGAATGGATAGGTGAGCCAGTCTACTTTTGAGAATATAAATGTGTAACTGAAATATCCTTTATAACTTCTATGGAAACTTTTATTTAAAGTCCCTCTGTAGTCAATTTTATCCTTTAAAACTCATCTTTGATCACCAAAATTACATATTTAACCTTTTTTTCCTGTGAAATTTTTATTAATGCCTTAAAATAGTTTGAATGTAACTCTACACCCTTGCCTCATTTAATATACACGAATCTATGAATATGATAATTAGCCCCACCTCCACTCACTCGCACGAGCTCAGACGAGATCCACTTGGTCAACTTACTGAGGTAAACAATAGTTTGCTCTTTACAACGTCAGACACGTAACGGTAATTAATGTAATTAGCATTTTGCTTGACTACGTTATCAAACAGCTAATAATGTGTTGCTAATGTTACACAAACCATGTTTACATTCACGAGTCAGATACCTTTCTAAAAATCAGTATCCTTAGAAACACTTCGAACAACTCAGAATGTCAGTGGATAAAGGCATATAGTTCATCATAACATCGTAATATGCATCATACACCCGCCATATTGCTAAATCTACCCGATTTTCCATATCAACAGAAAAATATACCGGGATAACCTTCTTTTGAGACTCCCTTGCACGGTCAGTTAATGATATATTAATGATATATGATTGGTTATAAGGTAGTTTGTGACATCAGAAACACCAGCGATTCATGACAAACACCGCGGGACTGAGACTGTCTTTGGTTTACTGGAGTTTTAAAGAGAAAATACTCAGCAATGGTGTTGACACATGAATTTGCATATGGTTTGTCTTAAAGCATGTTAAAAACACCAGATAGACATATGAACAACATTTAAAAACTTGATTTTCACCACAAGGGGACTTTAAATATATTTGTAATTACACATTATGATGAAGTTATTTTTTCTGCTGAACACAAAGGAAGATATTTGGAAGAATGTCAGTAACCAAACAGATCTCACCCATTTACTACCATAGTATTTATTTTTCCTAATATGGTAGTAAATGGGAGGTGAGATCTGTAAGTACAGTATACTTTTAAAACTTAAAATACACTACAAGTGCACAGTCAATGCAATTAAGCACACTTGATTTTCACAAGGGAACTGAAAGTTTGAGAAGAAGCCTAACAATTTTTTGACTTCCTTTCCTTAATCCCTAAAATTGGATTGGTAGATAAGAATGTTGTTGCCGGTCCAACAAGGGTGTTGATTGAGGAATATGTTCTACTTTAAAATAGTTTGTTGATGGTGTATCATGTATACTCACATCACACCAATTAATCCTTCAAATGACTCCTGGACATTTCTCTTATAATATGGGTTTTGTCAGGAGGTCCAGGAAAACGGATCAGCTCAAAAGCCGTCATTCGTAATGGGCTGCTGACCATCCCATCTGTGGATCGCTCAGATGAGGGCGAGTACATCTGCAAGGCCCTGAACACGCATGGCGAGCACACAGCCCGAGGAGTTCTCCATGTTCAAAGTACATGTCCTATACAGGAATATTTCAAGATTTACAGTGTACCAAGTTCCCGAACCTGACAAGTGAGTTCTTCTCTGATTTTTAACTGATGTTTCAGGTACAGGTCAACCTCACGGTCTGCCCATCGTACAAGTAAGCCCTCCGCGGGCGGAAATTCATGAGGGTGAGACTTTACGGTTATACTGCAGGGCTGTTGGCAATCCAACCCCTGCCCTTACATGGAAGAAGAGAGGTGGTTCACTGCCGCCACAGGTGAGAAACCGATTTCTCCTGTTGGCATTTATCCTGTTACTCAATGAGGCTTTTTAGGGTTGTGACATTGGTCATATTTTGCCTTGTTTTTTTTCCTCCTTTGAGTTTTTCTTTCTGTTTCATCCCGTGTCTTGGTGTTTGTTCAGGCAATTCCTTCTCACGGTTTCCATCAGTTTAAAAGCAACAGTCTCGATGTGTTACAGAGACGTATTGAGGAGCTACAGGTCTGTCCATCTGTCTGATGTCTGTCTCACGCGTCCCATCCCACCTGTCTCGCTTCACTCACCCTCACCAAAATCTATGTGAACTAACTGCATGATTCATTTAATCATTCATGTGACATCCATTAGATTTTAAGCATTACAAATGACTTCTGTCAGTACAAACAGAATTTAGTATGCTCAGTTAACTGAATGTGCTGGTTGTAGTTCTCGAAGCATACAGTATATGCGGTGTGGTACAAAAGTCTACCACTGATTCAAAATTCAAAATCTAATTTAAACCTGGAAATAAACACATTGTGATGTAAAATGAAAACAAGTGCTGCTGTCATTAAAGACGGGACAAACCGAATGCTGAAATTGTGAAATTCATAGACAATTTTACAATTGAACTTTTCACTCAAATTGTTATTCTGATGATAAATTTATTTAAATTAGAAACTTGGCAAAATGAAAGGCCAAACAGAAGCAATGTCTCAATTGGACCCATTCTTTTGAGCCTCACTGTACATGTTTTTGCACCGTTAGATTTGGGTTATTTGAGATATGAGACATGGACCAATGCCACTGGAGGGCTTTGGTGTCTTGCGTACCTTGTGTCTTTGTGGGCTGGTTTGTTCTGCCTAAGAGCATTGCTGCATTGTGTCAGCTTTTCCCAGGGTGTGCTCAGGTCTTCCATGCAGCCATGCAGAAATTCTGTGTGCTTTAGCAAACGGGCCGCTTTGAAAAATTGTGAATGGTTTCAGACACTCATTCAGCCAACCCAGCTCTACTGCCTCCACGCTTCACTAGATCAGAGTTAAGCGGCTTTGCTCCTGGATAAAAAAATATCACCCCTCCCCTCTGAATACAGTCGTGTTTTCCTTTGCAGGGTGTACTCTACAGATGTAACTTACAGTTTTAGAGTTTCTATATATGTATATGCGTATAACTATTGTGGAGAAATTGACATCATAGGTGTGCTAATGGAATTCATGAATCTGTATCATTTATCCAACTTTATTTTGCACTGCTAAACTATTTTCTCTAGACTTCTGATTCATTAGCTGCTATGGGTAGATCACTAGAAGAATAACTATGGAAGCTTGTTTCCGCCTCAGAATAAAAAATAAAAAATATATTTGCAACTTTTTATTTCACAATTCTCGCAAATGCCAGTTTATATACAGTGCCCTCCACTAATATTGGCACCCTTGGTAAATATGAGCAAAGGTGACTAAAAATAAATCTGCATTGTTTATCCTTTTGATCTTTCATTCAAAAAATTCACAAAATTCTAACCTTTCATCAAAGTAAAACAATTGAAAGTGGGGGGGAAATCACATTATAAAATAAATGTTTTTCTCCGATACATGTTGGCCACAATTATTGGCACCCCTAGAAATTCTTATGAGTAAAATATCTCTGAAGTATACTCCCATTCATATTTACATTTTTTTAACACACCAGGGTGACTAGGAGTATGAAATTGTCCAGCCATGACTTCCTGTTCCGCAGGAGTACAAATATGTGTAAACACAAAGGCCAAATTACCTTAATCATTCATCACAATGAGTAAAACCAAAGAATATAGTTCTGATGTGCAGCAAAAGATTGTTGAGCTTCACAAAATAGAAAATGGCTATAAGAAAAAAGTTAACGCATTGAAAATCCCCATTTCCACTATCAGGGCAATAATTAAGAAGTTCCAATCAACTAAAGATGTTACAAATCTGACTGGAAGAGGACGTGTGTCTAAATCGCCCTAATGCGCGGTGAGGAGGAAAGTTTGAGTGGCCAAAGACTCTCCAAGGATCACAGCTGGAGAATTGCAGAGATTAGTTGAGTCTTGAGTCTCAGAAAGCCTAAAAAAAATTATCAAACAGCACCTACTTCCCCACAAGTTGTTCGGGAGGGTTTCAAGAAAAATCCTCCTCGCTCATCCAAAAACAATCTCCAGCATATTCAGTTGTGAGACACGACTGGAACTCAAATGGGACCGGCTTCTATGGTCAGATGAAACTAAAAAAAGAGCTTTTTGGCAGCAAACCCACCAGATGGGTTTGGTGCACACATGGATAAAAAGTACCCCATGCCCACGGTTAAATATACTGCTGGATCTTTAATGTTGTGGGCCTATTTTTCTGCTGGAGGTCCTGGACATCTTGTTCAGATACATCGCATCATGGATTCTATCAAATACCAACAGATAAAAAAATCAAAACCTGACTGCTTCTGCTAGAAATCCAATAATGGGCCGTGGTTGGGTCTTCCATCAGGACAATGATCCAAAACAAACATCAAAACCAACACAAAAATGTGTCACTGAGCACAAAATGAAGCTTCTGCCATGGCCATCCCAGTCCCCTGACCTGAACCCTAAAGAAAATGAGTGGAGTGAACTGAAGAGAAGAGAAGAAGCACCAACATGGAGCTGGGAATCTGAAGGATCTGTAGAGATTCTGCATGAAGGAATGGTCTCTGATCTCTTGTCAGGTGTTTTCCAAACTCATCAGGCATTATAGGAGAAGACTCAGAGCTGTTATCTTGGGAAAAGGACGTTGCAATAATTGGGTGCCAATAATTGTGGCCAACGTGAACTAGAGAAAAACATTTATTTCATAATGAGCTTTTCCCCCCATTTTCAATTGTTTTACTTAAATGAAAGCTTAGAATTTTGTGAATTTTTTTTAATGAAAGATCAAAAGGATAAACAATGCAGATTTATTTTCACAGCCACCTTTGCTCATATTTACCAAGGGTGCCAATATTAGTGGAAGGCACTGTATAGTAATTCGGACTTTATTAAAAAAAAAAAAAAAAAAGGCAGAATTGTGAGAAAGAAGTCAGAATTGAGAGTTGTAAAATTGAAATTGCAAGAAAAGTCAGAATTATGAGGGAAAAAATTGTTTGTTTTTTAAAATTCCCTGGTGGAAACAAGCTGCCATAAATAAAAAAAGTGCAAACAAATATCAGTTTGCAGTATCAAACATTATAATGGACTGATAATAATTAAAATAACTGGAAGCGGATGACACAGGAAATGTTCACACCCGCTCTTACATTAAAAATAAGGTGGATAATTCCTTATAAAACTGAGAAAGTGTTTATATGTTTACATTTGATTTGCAATTCTGGACATTTCTAGATTAAGTATTTAGATGTTGTGTAGCCACTAGCTGCTTTAAGTGTCCACTGTTACTATGTGTCTTGTTTTGTGAAATAATAAGCCTCACCAACGGCATTAACCAGATACAGGTAATTGCAGGTTAATCATCTGCTAATATAGACCTGTAGCACCATAAATGTAACACCAATAATTAATAACAATGTTATGAGGCGTAAAAAATTACACCGTGTCTTAACCAGATGCGCCAAGCTTGAACCTAGAGTGTACCTGTATGTTGTAAGCCACTACAAACAAGCACCTTTACATTTTTTCAGACGTTTGGTTTGTTTCTGCGGTGTCGTGCCTGGTAGCCCTGTCCACAATGGAACCTCATTGGATACAAATAGCCTCCCAGTGTGTGTACTATCCATCCTAAATAGTATGTGACATTAATTTTCAATACTATTTAGAGCAGATAGGATGGATAGTATGCACATTGGGATGCAGGGATACAGTATATCTGAGTTAAAAACGGCTTCTTGAGCAAGAAAAAAATGTAGGGCGGAACTTGATTGTGTCTATTGGGAATTTATTGGATCATGCTGTGATCTCATGTGAGCTTGTGACATTCCTCATCAATCATGGAGATGAGACTGATTGTGGAAGTTTAGAATCAAATATTATACACCATAAACGGTAAAACTATTTGTTAAAAATAAGGTGGAAATTACAATTCCATAAAAAACAGTATATTATCACTGAAGTCATGAAAATACAAGGTTTGTGTTTTGCTACTTTCAGCTGCAGTGCATTTCAAATGCGAGAACTTGAGAGAGCTGTTCTGATTGGCTGCGTTTGTGAGCGATTGTGTCCCATCATGACTTTTTTCAGTTTTTTTTTTTTCTTTCTGCATTCAGTTTGCCGCTAGTCTTGGTCAGGACACGGTGATAGCCTCATAACAAAAATCGCCTAAATTACTAAAATGCTAAACAGTAAATCTTACTACTTCATTTTTTAAAAGTGTATTTGCAGGTATTATATTAATGTATTTAAACTGTATTATTTAGTTTAATGTGAGTCTTGCCAAAGCAAGGTAAGTAATGAGTATAAAACTTGTCTTCTGTTGTTGATTTTATGTTTATTCCACTACTATTGACCAAACTCACTTTGATGTTCACATAATAAATCGTCAATTTTATATATTTAGCACTTTTTACAAGGTACATTATTTCAAATCAACTTTAGAGAAAAATATTGCAGTAATAATGTCTAATAATGTTAAAAATGTATCTGAAATACCCATTTTATATCCTCCTCAGGCCCGCATGGAGCGCACTGACATCGGCACTCTCCTCATACCCAATATCAGGTCATCTGATGCAGGCACATATCTCTGTGTTGGAACCAACACTGTTGGTTCCTCAGAAGCTTATATTGAGGTCGTTGTCAAAAGAGGTGAGGCAAGCCATCAAACTAATTTTACACTAACATTTTTTATAGGATATCATTTTAATATTGTCCTCTCACATTGATCAGGTGAAATCATCCCCTCTGGAGTCACCATCCAACCCTCTATTGCTTCTGTAATGGAGGGAGAGACAATAGATCTCAACTGCATCGTTCCAGGAACCTCTCCAGCATCTGTCAAATGGAGCAGGGCAGGCGGGCTGCTGTCATCCAATCATCAGGTTTATCTCAGTCCATTAAGAAACATATTTGACTTGCGTGATCTCAGAAGTATCTGCGACATTAGATTTCTGGGCCGCGTGCTTAATATATGAACAATATGTGTGCTTGCATGTGTATTTGACTCAAGGTGCTGGGGACTCAGCTACGGATCCTGCAGGCCTCTGCAGATGACAATGGAGAATATATCTGTCAGGTGGAGGGTGGCCCATCCCCTCGCCAGGCTTCTGTATCTGTGTCTGTGACGTCCAGCTCCTCCCGTAAGTCCCCTTGATTTATGACAAACAGGAGAGTGCCAATGTCCATCAAAAACATTAACCAAACGCTATTTTGTAGGCAGAGGCTGTTTCATAATGTGTCGTCTATCCTCATATTTTGGTTTTCCATGTATTATGTCAAAAGATAACTTATTTTTCAAGCCTATTCGTTCCACCGCTAACAGCACCTTTATATTTTGTTTGACGTTTGGTTTGTTTCTGCGGTGTCGTACCTGGTAGCCCTGCCCACAATGGAACCTCGTTGGATACAAAATAGGGGTGTAACGGTACATGTATTTGTCCCGAACTGTCACGGTTCGATGCATACAGTCAGACGATGAATATAGACGGTCACAGGCGATCCACATTTCAAATCTAGAAAGGGATGCGCGAGGTAATGCAACAATGTTTGCTAACCGCCACAACAGGAAAAAGCGTAGACTAAGAACAGACGATCTATGCATAGATATGTTTAAGTGTAATCTCTCAATCAGTATTTCAACTGCGGAAAGACATCAATAAAACAGCTTGAGAATAATATCACGTAGCATTACATTTACCTTAGGCAAGTCATTTAGTGTCCACAGCATGTTAGTTCACTAGAGAAATGAACTCCAGGTGAGTTTTTTTTTTTGTTGTTTTTTTTTGTGTGTTGATTATTATATCTAAAAATAAAAAGCAACTGAATTTAATAGTTTGGGCTCTGTTGTTAATTTGTAACCTTTAATATTATAGTAATGTGCAAGAAAGGGCCCTCTGTATATTGTTTACAGCATTAGTTGAGATAGATTTTTTTTATCCCTAAGAAAATGTTAATTATAATTGAATTTATTTAAAGAGAGAGACACTATTTGTTCAATAAACCACTGTTTGATAAAAAGAAAAAAGCAATTTTATGTTTAGTTTTCTCCCCCTTCTATACCAAACCCGTACCGAACCATGACTTTAATACCGAGGTGTGTACCGAACCGTCATGTTTGTGTACCATTACACCCCTAATACATAAGATATAATGTTGATATAGTTATTTTTGTGAGTGCTTTCTTTACATTCTGTATTTTTAGGGCTGATTTGTGTTCATCAAATATGACTTTATTAGCTACACATTCAACTTGCCTCTGAGACAGCGAATGCAGAACTAATATGAAAGGAAGAGGTCACTACTGAAGCACTAAAAGCATAACTAGATGAAAAATCAGAAGACTGCACTATTTACAATAGGCAGTTTCCCCCCCACAGTTTAAATGTCTGGCACATTTTTGGCCCTAGTCCTGTTTCATTTCTACCCCTGGGCCTGATGCTGTGCGCAGTATGTGCTCACTGTATTTTGTGGTCTGATTTTGGAGTAGGCCTCCAGAGCCCCATTATCTCCATTGAGCCACATAGTGCAGCAGTGAAGCAGGGCGAGTCAGCGAGCTTCAGGTGCAGGGTTCACAGCGGAGCCCAGCCGGTGCGGTTGGAGTGGAAACCCACCAACAACCAGCTTCTGCCAGGTACACTGCCGCAATTCACTGTCATGTCAATGTAATTAAAAAGATGATACCTGAATATAATTGATTTTGCTTATTTTTTTGTTTTGTAGATAACGTGCAGATTGGTCCCGACAATTCTGTCATGACCATTACCAATGCCCAGGCCAAAAACCAGGGCACCTATCGCTGTGTGGCCAGCAACTTATTCGGAATGACTCACAGCATTGTGTCGCTCATTGTGAGAGGTATAGCAACATTTGATGCCAATTTTCAAAAGAAAAGATGGTAGAAGGGGCATTAGGGGTTTTTTAAAAACCAGTTTGGTAATAATCATTATTGCTAATTCATTTGGTGCACACTATTTTCTGAATATTTATGTTCAGATACTTTTGTTGCTCCATTCTCTTATATTTTTGTCTGATTTCATTCTTAGAATCTCCTAAGGCTGTAGTGACCCCTGCTGGACCGGTGCGAGTCAGGGTCGGCGATCCCATCAATCTCGAATGCCAGGCCGCTGGAGAGCCAAGACCCTCTGTGAGATGGCACAGATTGGACAACAACCGCAGAACGATGCTGAGCAGCCCCGTGCCTTCCGATTCCAGTGCTGTCATGCAGGTTATGGGCCGTTTGTAGTCAAGCTGTTGTTGGACTGATTTACGGAATCATTTGTCTCTATGTTAAAGTGTTTCATTCTATGTTTAGGTCTTAGTTGCTCGGCCAGAAGACAGTGGCACATACGTGTGCACAGCACAGAACAACCAGGGCACAACTGAGACTCGTGTAGAGGTGTTCGTAGAAGGAGGGCCTCAGGTGCCAACTGTTCCACGTGCCAGCGTCCGTGAGCCTATGATTGTTGTGGTAGAGGGATCAACTGCCACACTTCATTGTGATGCCCATGGTAGGTGCAACCGTAGGCAGCAGTAGAAAATTATGAGGGTTAAAACCCAAGCAGACATTAATATATCTATATAAAAGAGTGTGCTTTAAAGCTCTTGTATCTTACCTAAAGGATTCCCAAAGCCCACCATCACATGGTCTAAAGAACGGTCTTCTCTGCCTTGGAGACACAAGATAGTCGACAACAGCCTGGTCTTACCTAATGTGGGCCGTCAGGACTCTGGTCAATATGTCTGCAATGCCACTAACCACATGGGCACCAGTGAAGTCACCATCATGCTGGAAGTCGACAGTGAGCTTTAATCATTCATAGAGATGATCGTTGTTCATCTGATGCACATTCAAACATTATTATTTGACACTTCAAAAATAATTTTCTTAATAATATTTTTGCTTTGTTTTGCAGTAAAAATATCCCTCAAGCCAAATGCATGTACTTCAAGCTAAATCGTATACGATATTAAGACTTAAGAGAATAAATATTTAAAAACATATATAATGCATCCTTTATGAACAAATTTGGAGACCAAGTCAAACATTTAGATATTTATCATCATCACTAAATTATTATATCATTATTATTATTTATCATAATCACTAAATACATAATTTTCTTATTCAGTATTTTTGTCTTGTTTCCCAGAAAACAAATCTAAACGTCCCTATAACACAATACATGTACATAATTTAAACATTTCTTAATATATTAATACATTTACAATAATATATCTTGAATTCATTTATTTTATTACTCAATGGCCAAACTTTTTTCTTGTTTTAAGCATAAACTTCACAAAATTATGTGAGATTTAAGCTTAAAACAAGATGCCAGTTGGGGAAATACACAATATTCACTAAATTCAATCTGAAAAAAAAAAAAAAAATATATATATATATATATATATCTATCTCACACAATTGTATTTTTTAGTTACACAAGTGAATTTATTTTGATTTTTATTTTGCTTTAGTTTAGATATTTATACAGGAAAACACAAGTTTTTTTTTTTTTTTTTTAAGCTGCTGTCCAAATTCCTCAAACAAGTGTGAAGCATATTTTCCTGTTCTTGTAAAGCTCTCTAACATGAGCCAGCTGTAATTATCCAGCATCCTCTAACTGACATTTCTTTGGTCGGAGCAGCCCCACCCTATGCCACTTCCTTGCCCGATGACGTGTCAGTGCGAGTGGGTGAAGTAATCCGACTGCAGTGCCTGGCCCATGGCACCCCACCCCTGCGTTACGAGTGGACTAAGGTCAACGACAGCTTGCCTCAAACTGCTCAGCTGCAAGGAGGAGACCTCCAGATCAACCTGGCCAAGGAGAACGATGCTGGGACATACAAGTGTGTGGCCAGCAACAAGGTTGGCAAGAGTGAAGCACTGGCCAAAGTCTCTGTCCGATGTGAGTATTGTCATTTCAGTATCATGCATACATCATGCATTCTCTAAATCTCACAAAGTGATCATCAGATGAATTCTCACTGGCATTCAGCTTGACCTCTGACCCCTGTGTCCTGCAGCACCCCTGTCGGTGAAAGTGTCCCCACAGGTGGAAGTGAAGGCTCTGGGCAGTGCTGTGGAGTTTACCTGTGCTGCTAAAGGAGGGTCTCAGATTGAGATTGAGTGGCTGAAGGAGGGAGGAGTTCTTCCGCCAAATCATCACATTAAAGACGGAGTGCTCAGGTGAGTGGCATTAACATCACATGACATCAAAATTCTGGTTTAATAAACATTACATCTATTCCAAATAATAACTAAAGGCAGCAACAATACAGTCAAACCAAAAATTATTCAGACACTAGATATAATTTTTTATATTTTTATACTAGTGGGTGCAGGACACTATAGTTCATTTATGTAAGTGAGGATAGCAAAATAAAGTAAACTGTGACATATTATACCCAAAAATTCTTCATACAGTGGACTACCAGTAAAATTGATAAAAATTTGGGACCAAAAATTATTCACTTTGACCTGACCATGTTTTGCTTAAGTGTTATCTGACATAATTAAGATTAATTTTTCTGACACAGTTTAACTCTGAGATCTTGTCATATTTTTTGAACTAAAGTGAATAAACTGAAATAATGAATGAAATGCTCAAGGTGTCTAAATAAATTTTGGTTTGACTAATATATATATATATATATATATATATATATATATATATATATATATATATATATATATATATTGTGTGAAATTATGTTCAGCTGTTCTTTATAATAGTCAAATTATTTTCGGATCATGAGTCATCAAGCTCGGTAAACACTGTCACAGACACGAAGATGTACCTTTAATTTCACCAAGCTGATTGCTCACTAAAAAAAAAAACCCACAGTCATCATGTTTTCAGGCCATTTCAATAAATGATTTTGACGTGACATAAAGCGGTGATGATATCTAAGTGGGTGAGTTGTTTACTTAATTTTTAATTAGTCTTCCCATTAACGCCATAATGCAGTTCATTCAGACTGATTGGCGAACGTGCACAAAAACAAGAGGCGGGATTTATCGCACAAACCAATCGTATCCAATCATAACCGATCATATCCAATCAAAGCGGAATGGAGGCATTGCCTCCTCTCACATGACTTTCCCCATTCATTCTCAATTACCCCCACCAAAGCCATCACTCTCTTTAGGGGGTCTGTTGAAACTCAGTGGTCTCAGAGGAGGCATGAGAGATGCGGACTCCCGCTGTAATTTTACCTGCAGGTGTCACTGTTGGACAGTGTTACTTTAGAAAAACGAATGATTTATACACTTTTTAATGTCACATTTTGTAATATTTGCATTGTTTTATTATTGTAATATGGATTATTTTCTCATCCAATTTTTTGAGGAGGCACTGCCTCACTTGCCTCCTCGAAGGAAACGCCCCTGCTGTGTATCCTTTATTCATAATCTTTGTTATTATTTGTGCAGAATCGAGAACCTTGAGCAAAGCAATGAGGGAATCTACACCTGCAGAGCTACAAGTCTGTTTGGACAGGCTCAGGACAGTGCTAAACTCACCATTCAAGGTCCCTTATGATACCCAAGATACAATATGTTTCCAAATCTTGGGTTAACTAAACTTTAAAACCCACTGACTTTGTGCTTTTTGTCTTCACAGCTCTACCCAAAGTGAAGATCAACGTGCGCACGTCAGTACAGACGGTGATGGTGGGCAACTCAGTGGAGTTTGAGTGCCATGCAATCGGTGACCCAGAGCCCACAGTGCGCTGGAGTAAAGTGGGAGGCTCTATTCCTGATCACGTGGAAGTAAGGGGGAACATCCTGAGGATTGATCAAGTGACTGAATCAGATTCAGGACAGTACCGCTGCACGGCCACTAATAATGTTGGCTCGGAGCATTCCCATGTGGTCCTTAATATCCAGTGTGAGTACATTATTATATCCAGGATGTTTATGATGTTTCTTTTGCCATTGGTTTTAATTTGTAACACCTTAAAAAAAACACATCAAGCTCAGGGTTTCTACAAATAGAGTCTCATATTGCAATGCACAGTATTAAAGGGAAATGCTTTGGATGTAACTGAACCCTGATTCCTAAGACCTGTGCACTTTGCAGCCTTGCCTCAGATTGCTGCACAGCCTGAGGCAAAGGAAGTGACAGTTGGCTCTGATGCGGTTTTGCCCTGCATCGCATCTGGATACCCAGTCCCAACCATCACATGGTCAAAGGTAACCCTTATGTTTCATGGCTAAACTCGACCTAATTCTTGACCTAATCACATATGTTCACACAGCAGCATATTACAGTTGTCAGTCCTATTTAGTGTACTAAATGTGGTTCCGTTCACTTCAGAAAGCAATTGTTTGTCCTCATCTTACAGGTGGAGAATGAGTTGCCCTCTAAGTGCAGACAGGATGGACATGTCCTGACAGTCCCTGGTATCACACATTCAGATGCAGGAACGTATGTGTGTACAGCTGCTAATAAGCAGGGGAAAGTTGAGGCCTTCACCAGACTCAATGTTCATGGTTAGTTATATATTATGCAAGTCCGTTCTATCTGCAGTTACATATCTTTTTTTTTTTTTTCAGTGTAGATCTTAAGTGACAATGCTGCTTGTCTGAAATTGTGAATTTGTGATGGCAGCACTGATATCACCTGTATGGTTGGATAATAGGCAAGGATAGCTCTGCTTAAACATCTAGACATGCACATCTGGTTAAGTGTCATTTAGCAGATATTTTTATCCAAAGTGACCTACGAAATGTTGCTTTCGGGAGTCAAGCGTCTTGTAGAGTGGAGATTTTTTCATGAGCTATTTCTTACACTGAAGAGTTCCTGAAATGTTGCACTGCTTGTCTCTATAACATTCGGTCTGTGTCCATGTGGTCTTCCAGAGAGAGTGATGCCCTACTTTACCCAAGAGCCTCTCTCGTACCTCACACTGCCCACCATCAAAAACTCCTACAAAGCATTCAGCATCAAAATTACCTTCAGGCCGGACAATGTTGATGGTAAGGTCCCTCAAACTGCAAGATATTTCACTGCACCAAAGCTGTTTTAAGTATACACAGTTAAAAAAAAAAAAGAAGAATGTTTTTCATGTTGAAGTGTTAAAGGGATAGTTAGACCGAAAATGAAAATTCTGTTATTTACTCACCTTTATGTTGTTCCAAACTTGTATGACTTTCTTTCTTCTGTGGAACAGAAAATTAGATATTTTGAAGAATCTTCCTACTGGTCTTTTCCATTGTAAGGAAATCACCTGCTTAAAGATTCTTTAAAATGTCTAACTGCTTGTTCCACAGAAGGAAGGAAATCATATAGGTTTGGAACATCATGAGAATTTTTATTTTTAGAATAACTTTCTCTTCAAAGGTAATGAGCAGTGTTACATGTACTATATGAAGAGCACACTGTTTCTAAAATGTTTAGTCCTTGTATGTAAACTCAATTATTCTTTTTGTTCTTTACCCTCCTTCATCTCTCTTTGGTATAAAGGGCTCATTTTGTATGCTGGTGAGTCTGCTTGCTTGCCTGAGAGTGCCTGAGAGCACATGCTGCAAGATTTATTAATGCCATGCAGCAGTGCAGCTCAGCATACTCTCATTGGGCCCTTAGAAGGGCCCTAATGAACATGCAGGCATGACAATAGCTTATGATGTTCATCAAGGCACTTCTGCTTCTCATCGAGTTGGTTGCAGCATGATGAATGTTATCATGAACCGACTGAAGCTTTTACACCTTTTACAGTTATACAGCATGTGTGCATAATTGGGGTTTTTGTCTAAATAAAAAGTATTAAAAAACCCTGAAAAATAAAATAAATTGTTATAGATGCTACAAGAGAATTTAGGCATCACAACATTCTAATGTATAGTATTAAAAAAATGTAAAATATAATATACAATATCAATCAATGCCAATAATTAGGGTGGGATTATCAAACTGCAAAGGCTGCAGTCTAATTTAGCGGGGGCCTGGCCCAACCAATTATTCATTAAAAAAATTTAAAGCCATATTGATATAATCATAAAATTTTGGCCACTACAAACAAGCACAGCAAAACTATTTTTTTTAAATCACAATTTTTTTTGTGCAGCCCTATCAATAAATAAAAAATCGCTAATATCTGCCCATAACTAATATGGTAACAATACTGTATACTTTGCATCCCTACATGAAATAAAACTGAAGATTATGTTTCGGCAAGCTTATCAGTGGTTCTTTTTGAATGCTAATAACCCAGAGGGCATGATCTATACCAGTGGTTCTCAAAAGGTTTTGCTTCAGAATCCTATTTTGAACCTCAAGCAGTGATCCAACACAGTGCCAGTACCATTTTTTTGGGTCGCAACCTATCAATTGAGAGCCACTGGTCTGTACTACCCCATCTGATTATGCCCATGTGATGGAGACAGGGCAGAGTCAGGGCATGTGCCCATGCATGTGGCTTGCGTTGGTAGTGACTGGCATTGTGAGATGCTGAACATGGCAGCAGCTTTTCCCTCAGCATGCTGCTTTACTTTCAGCTTAAAAAAGGGCTTTGTGCATTGGCAAGCTCCATGGTTAGGTAGAGCGAAAGCCGCATTGGACTTATCTTTTCCTTTCATGTCCAGGTATGATCATTTATAATGGACAAAAGAAGACCACAGGTGCTGACTTCATATCTTTTGGGTTGGTGGGCGGCCGCCCTGAATTCAGGTGCATTACCTTTCAATATCATACCAATCTCAGAGAACATTTTTCTTCTGAAACTGGATATGTTAGTTTTTTGATATGATGTTTCAAATGTGCATATTTTACTTCCACAGGTTTGATGTGGGCTCTGGGATGGCAACTATTCGTTACCCTACTTCCATTAAACTGGGCGAGTTTCACACAGTGCAGCTCTATAGGAATCAGACTCAGGGCTCTCTTATTGTGGATGGAGAAGCTCCTATAAATGGATCCTCACAGGTGCATATTCCTCTCTCCAGATCCCTTATTAATGTGCTGTTTTTTGGTTGTATGATGGCAGTTAAGCAAATGGGAAACATGTTGTGTGTCCGAGCAGGGAAAATTCAAGGGCCTGGATCTGAATGAGGAGCTTTTTGTAGGCGGTTATCCAAACTATAGCATGCTTGCTAAAACTGCAGACCTCAAGACAGGGTTTGTTGGTGAGAAAACCCTTAAGTTATTCTGTGCCATATGACTTTCATAGGAAAGTATCAGTTATAGCTTTCTTATAAATTGCCTTCTTTCACTGAGTTTTGGTCTTTCTTTAAGGCTGTATCAAACAGCTGATTATCCAAGGTGATGAGGTCATTTTCAAGGACCTTGATAAAAGTTCCACTGGAGTTTCGAATTGTCCCACCTGCAAGGACCGCCCATGTCAGGTATACAATGACCCCAGTATTTGGTATTTGAACACTTGTGTGAGTCACACAAGTGTATGTGAATTTCATTGCTGAAGAAACAAAATATCAAGTAGCATGTGATGCTAGTCCTTAGGACTAATGTCACTTTTCTAGGTGCAAACCACAGTGATCTTAAGTGAATGAATAAAGTCAAATACTTGTCCTTGTTTGTCATAAATGATTTTTGTCTCTAACTTTTTGGGGCCAGTGTATGTATTTTGTGTTATTGGCCTGTAAAAAAACGATTACCTAAAGTAATTTGTGTGTTTCAGAATGGTGGAGTGTGTGCGGATTCTGTAGCCAGTCTCTACAAATGCAATTGCCAGAGAGGATTCACAGGGAGCAACTGCCAGCATCACTCGTCCTTGCACTGCCACACAGGTCAGAATTTGTAAAAGCAGGATCAGGATTTGTAAAATCAACAAACAGCATCACTCCTCCTCCAAAGTTGTGGGCAAAATTAGAATATCACATAAAACATTTACTAATAAAGCAAAAAAAAAAGTTTCCATACCATGTTCAAGAGAACAAAAACATATTCTTTTTGCCCTCGACCGCAACAGAGGCCTGTGGACCAGATGCCACCTGCATTACCCGCCCCAGTGGTTCGGGCTATGACTGCCGCTGTCACTTGGGCAAGTCTGGAGTGAAGTGCATGGATGGTAATGCTCCATATCCATTCACATGTAAAGTTCCCTGAGCACTTTAAGCTCAACTGTGGTTCTCACTTAACCTCTTCTTGACAATCCCAGGTACTCTGGTAACGACACCATTGTTTGATGGAGACGAATCTTACATCGCATATCCTCCTCTCACTAATATTCATAATGACCTCCGCATCGAGATGGAGTTTAAGCCCATGGATGTAGATGGGCTGATGTTCTTCAGCGGAGGCAAAAAGATGAAAGTGGAGGACTTTGTAGCGTTATCCATGGTAGACGGACATGTCGAGTTCCGATATGAACTTGGTACAGGTGAGAGATCTGATGATCAAATAATGATATATTCTTTGCAAAAAAAAAAAAAAAAAAAAAGTTTTTCTTTGTGATGGTCAATGAAAGGAAGTGCTTGATTTTTGGAAAATGTTGATCATCACCCTCAAGAGGCCAAACTAAATATTGTATTAATAATAAATGGTTTATTTTTTATTAATTTGATATATTGTTTACAACCCTGTTACCCAAATTTTGAAAACAAAGATCCCGAGTTGTGTGGTTTTATTATTTTATAGCAATAAACATTAAATAAACAACAAAACTAAAAAACATATAAATATATATTTTAAATCATAATTTAAATCAATATGAAAGTACTTAATTAAAATTAGTGCTGTCAAATCGCTTAATAGTGATTAATCACTTCTAACATAAGATTTTGTAAATATATGTATGTGTGTGTGTGTATGTATGTATGTGTGTGTATATATATGTATGTATATGTAAGCAATAAGGTATGAGAGGCTGTGCTGTATCGTGAATAAGTCATGGCTGAGGGGCGTTGTTAGGCACGGCGCACACGTGTGTGTGTGTGTGTGTGTGTGTGTGTGTGTGTGTGTGTGTGTGTGTGTGTGTGTGTGTGTGTGTGTATGTGTGTATGTGTATATACACACATATTTACAAACTTTAATGTTAGATGTGATTAATCGCAATTAATTGATTTCATCACACACACACACACATATATATATATATATATATATATATATACACTCACACACACACATATATATATATACACACACATATATATATACACACACACATATATTATATATTTACGAACTTTTATGTTAGATGTGATTATTTGCGATTAACCGTTTTGACAGCACTATTAAAATCATTCCAGTACATTATATATAAAGTTATAATTAGATAGATATTTATAACTTAACTTTTATATATCTATCTATCTATCTATCTATCTATCTATCTATCTGTCTGTCTGTCTGTCTGTCTGTCTGTAAATTAATTATTTATTATCTATAAATTATTTATAAATTCATTCATTCAATAGATTGTCACAATTATGTCATTGGTATGATTTTAATTATTAAATACAGTCAAAAAGATCAAGACCTCTGACGTGGGACAGGCCAATATCACCATTTTAAGAGGAGGATACAGATATTTGATGCATTTCAAACTACCTACTTTTCATGCTAGGTTACTTTTATGTTAGATAATTGTTAATCTAATATATCTAAAGTTACAAAAAAAAAAAAAAAATTGTGCCTTTTAATCCTTTAAAAAAGTAATTGAACTCACCTCAGAGGTCTTGATCTTTTAAAAAAAAAAAGAAAAAAAGAAAAAAGAAAAGTAATTGGACACTAAAGTAAAAAAGTATCTCCTCACCTGAGCGCAAAGGTAACCTTACAGATATTGAAACCTAGAAGCTGTATATAATGCCTTGATACCCTCCAATTCAAGCTAAATGCGTTTTCCTGTCTGTGCTCTCAGGTCAAGCTGTTCTGCGCAGTCAAGATCCCGTGTCTCTGGGTCAGTGGCATCGTGTGGTGGCCGAACGGCTCAATAAAGACGGCTCCTTGAAGGTGGACCATGCACGAGAGATCACAAGGTCCTCTCCAGGCAAGGCCCAAGGCCTTAATATCCACACACCCATGTATCTGGGAGGAGTGCCCAGCATGGACATCTTGCCCAAACCTGCAAATGTTAGCATGCTGTTTGATGGATGCATAGGAGAGGTATGTATTCCATTGTTTTGTTGTTTGCATTACAGCCCACAGTCATGTTTGGAAATTGAATTGTGTCTTTTGTTTTTCTTTACAGGTCTTCATCAATGGAAAGAAGGTGGATCTCTCATACAGCTTCACTGAGAGCAGAGCCATCAGCCAGTGTAAAGATGGCAGCCCATGTGACCGCAGGCCTTGTCTGCACGGAGGCACCTGTATGCCCAGTGCTGAGTATGAGTATCAGTGCCTCTGCGCTGAAGGATACGAGGGTGAGTTGCTCAACCAACTTTCAAGTTAAGATCTTAGTAGAAAGGCATAATATAATATTGTGTGTAAGGCTTAATGTATAACTATTCATCGTTGTCTTGCTCTGGAGGCAGTTATATGTAAGCAATAAGGTACAAGAGGCTGTGCTGTATCGTGAATAAGTCACGGCTGAAGGGTGTTGTTAGGCACAACGCGAAGTGGATACAGCGATACAGCACTAGCCTTGAGTACCTTATTGCTTTTATAAGATGGTTACCACACAATACAAATATTAAAGCCAAAAATATGTATCAATGCAACTTTCATGAAGTAAACTCTTACTAAAAGCCTTCCTTCCGTTGGAAAAAATAGTCCCTGACTGTGAACAGCAACAGAAATTACATTATTATGCCATTAGATGGCAGCAAATACTGTCTCTGAGTGTTTTTTACATTGAAAAGACTGAATTGTTGCGAACACGGGACAAGACGTAACTGACAAATGCTTTGACTAGTGCTGTCAGTCACGGGAAAACCCCTTAACTGTTAAAAGGACAAGATAATACATCGGACATTTAAACAGATTTTTTTATTATGAACATAGGATTGACCTGAAGGAAAATGCTAAATCTGAATGCAGGTAATAAACTCGCTCACTCGATCTTTTTCTCACAACACTCTTCTACATAATACAGTAAGCTTCAATGAACAATATCAACTGAGAACAAACAGTTTACGTTGCTAAGAGTGGTTGCTAAGGGTGGTTGCTAAGAGTGTTGTGTAGTGATGCACAGAACCGTTGGGTGAAGCGGTCATAGCCGTGTTTTATCGTGAATAAAACACAACTATTGACCAATCAGAATCAAGGACAGGAACTAACCGTTTTATAAAAAAATGTATTCGGCCGTGTGACATCACAGGTCACCCAATATCACAACAAGCTGTTTCTGGAGCTTGATTAAATAAATACTTTTTTTATAATGAGGAGGATGTTTTAAGCTATGAAACTTGCAAGATGTTTTAATGGTATAAAGACCTCTTATATGTCAAAGATCAAGGCTAATTTGATTTCTCATTTCATGACCCCTTTAATATAGTTTGGCACTTGTTACTTTAAATAAAACAGCTTCGCGTCAGGGTCCTGATCACCCTGTCAGGGTTTATTCTGTGATAACAACCAAATAAAGTGTTAAATGTGTATAATTACCCATTTTATCCTTAGAAATTGCCCAAAATTTGTATTTAATAGAGATATTGGTATTGATATTGACCAAGATAGTACTTGGTATTGGATCAAAAAGAAGTGGCTTTGCTCATCCCTGCTGTCAAGGTCGAAGTGATGTTTATGCTTAGCTTGCTAAGGCTCTAAAAATCCTCATTATTAAATTTAATTTCTAAGAATTGTTTAATCTAGATTTTTTTTCCATATTTACCAACTCTTCTTGCAGGTGACCGTTGTGAAATAGTGAGGGACACCTGTCGAGATTCTTCGCAGTGCCAGAATGGTGGCAGCTGTGCGAATAACCAGTGTGTGTGTCTGGCCGGCTACACAGGCCGACACTGTGAGAAAGGTCAGTTCATAACTGCTAGATGTTTAACACACTCTTTCTATCCAAAGTCAACTTAAGAACTTATTATAAAGGGAGAATGGTGCTAGTTATTATATTTATCAGTGTAGGCTTTTTTGAAGCACACATACCTTAGTCTTGGGCAAAATAAATTTAACTTTCTTACACATAGATGCACATTTCCACTGTTATTGCTATGACAAAAAAAAAAAAAAGATTCAAAGAACAGATACAGTTCACTTGTGACCCAAATAGCTATATGAGCATAAATATGATGTTGAAATGTTAGTTTGGAGAATTCACAAAAATTATTCTAGCCCTGGTCTCCCATACCAGTGTTATTTTAGAATTTATTAATATTCTCAATTATCTTTTATTTTTTGGTTTTCATTCTAATTTTAGTTTAAGTTTTAGAAATGTTATATTTCTCTCTCTCTCTATATATTTTTTTTAGCTTTATTTTAGTTTTAGTAATTTTAGTACTTTAGCTTAAACTACTTAGTACTTTAGAGCTTAAAATTTTATTTCAGCTTTTCTCAGTTAATGGAAATTATTATTATTTTTTAATAGATTTAGTTTTTGTTAACAAAAACATGTCTTAAATAATAATGTCACTAAGGATGAGATAAACATCAATATATGTGCAATGTGACTTTAAATTGCTTTATTATTGTTATTATTATTGTCTCTTTACACACCGTTTGCCTCATTTGTCATTTAACAGAATTCACTTTCTCTGTGGGAGTAAAGACATTTCTCTGTAGTTTCATAGCATTAAACTGAAGCACAGCTGTAAGTGATTCATCATAAAGCACCATAGGGAAATAATTGTCTGTTCTCCATAACGTACCGTGTCGACATCAGTCAGTCTGCCTAACGTCATCCAGCAGTAGCGTGTTGGCCGGTGAAAGGCCACGTGTGAATATGTCTCACCCCTGCACTCTCATGGCTATATCCCACACACACAGGGCAGGAGTCCAGCTTCACCGAGGCGCTGTGGAATTTGGAGGGTAGTGGGGGAAATGGTACAGTATGACTACAATCTGCCTGACACGCTCGTCACTAACCAGGGGAGAGAGTCCTCCTCAGGGCCCCCCTTAGCCCATCTAACACCACAAATAAAACAACAACAAACCGCTACAATGGGGAAAAAACAAGAAAGACAGGAAGTGAAGCATTTTAGGGGTCTGTTTACAGAGCTTTTATTAGGACCATAAGAAGCAATGTCAAGCACATTTCTGATAAATGCATTTCCTCAGTGTTATTAAAGGATTAGTTCACTTTAAAATGAAAATTACACCAAGGTTTACTCACCCTCAAGCCATCCTAGGTGTATATGACTTTCTTCTTTCTGATGAACACAATCTGAGTTA
Source organism: Mylopharyngodon piceus (assembly GCA_039654765.1). Lineage (NCBI taxonomy): Eukaryota > Metazoa > Chordata > Actinopteri > Cypriniformes > Xenocyprididae > Mylopharyngodon > Mylopharyngodon piceus. The sequence continues at coordinate 29,380,105 of CM077446.1, forward strand.
TATTAATAAATATCCTGATGCATCCAAGCTTTATAATGGCAGTGAAAGGGACCAACGAGTATGAAGCTCAAGAAAGTGCATCCATCCATCATAAACGTACTCCACACGGCTCCGGGGAGTTAATAAAGGCCTTCTGAAGCGAAGCGATGCATTTGTGTAAGAAAAATATCCATATTTAACAAGTTATAAAGTAAAATATCTAGCTTCCACCAGACCGCCTTCTGTATTCAACTTACGGAAAAATCACGTCAGTTATGCTTTTTTTGTAAGTTGAATACGGAAGGCGTAGGACATAATGTAAGCATTTTGAAATGCGAGAGTTTTACACTTTCTTCGTAAGTTGAATACGAACAAACGCATCGCTTCGCTTCAGAAGGCCTTTATTAACCCCCCGGAGCTGTGTGGAGTACGTTTGTGATGGATGGATACACAAGAATTATAAAGCTTGGATGTGTCAGGATATTTATTAATATAACTCCGATTGTGTTCATCAGAAAGAAGAAAGTCATATACACCTAGGATGACTTGAGTGTGAGTAAAGCTTGGGGTGATTTTCATTTTAAAGTGAACTAATCCTTTAATTTAAATCCTTTTAAAATGATCTTGATTTTAAATTTATCCTGATAAAAGTAACTTAAAACAACCTTAAAACAAGGTTGTTTTTTTTTTTGTTGTTTTTTTCATTTTATCATGAACAAAAACTTACAAAAACATAAAAAGTAAAAAATCTTACTGACCCCAAACTTTTGTACAGTAGTGTATGTATAATGATTTAATGATGTAATGAATATCTAATAGGTGCTTGACTTTTCTGTAAGTGTTCAAAAACAAGAAAATAAGAACAATGTATAAACACTTACTGATAATGATGCCTTGTAAATAGATCCCTGAAATAATGTGGTAAAAAAAATGAATGGTCTCATCTGCACTCTCCACTCAATTGGTTACTGTGTCCTCTGTCAAGTTTTAAATGTAATGTTGAGGGGGAATTCTGTGTCTTCGTTGTAAAACGCTGAAGGTTTATGGTACTTTTTGGTGCAGTTTTTGTGGGTAATGTTACAATTGCGATGGTTGCAACACCGTGACATTTTCTTAAGGCAAACATATACATAGAATTCCCCTTTAGCATCTCCTGAGGCGTCTTGTCCAGTCAGTCACTCGGCCTCTCGCTGCAGTTTCAATTTGTCATCTCTTTCTCATTAAATCCTTGTTTCTCTTTGTTACGAAACCAACAACCAACATCTTTTCCACTCTGGCACTGTCACCTACAGCAGCGTCTGTAAATAAAATGTCCTCACACTCTGAACAAACACGTGTTTTTAGTTACTAACCACTGAATGTCCTTCATATACACACTTGAGCTGACTACACAGGTGAGTTTACGTCCAGGAACACTGAGCATGAAGCACTTATTGATGAACTGCCCGAAGGTTATTACATGGTTCAAGAGAATGCTTTGTGAGGAATGCACAGTGTTGTTCTCAACTGTGAATGTTACTTCAACAGCAATGTGTATTTGCATTCATTTTTATTTATAAATAAAATGTATGTTGGATTTTATCTGTAGTTATTTGTGAATTGCTCTTGATGCACATGTATTTTTCTCACAATGCAACAAGCCTGTTATTTGGGATCATGCATTTATAACTTCTAAAGATACATAATTCATCAGGTCATATGTGATTTAAAGGTGCAGTAAGCGATTTCTGAGATGTAGCACAACACACTTGTACCCAATCAGCAGTAGGGGGCGTGTCCACTCATGATGGGGGAGGAGAGAGAGTGAGCAAGAGGGAGATTTGAATAAATACTGTAGAAAGAAAGATCGCTGAGAGACATTACAAAAGAGAAAAATTCAGAGGAATATCACTGAAAAAAGTAAGGTTATGATCAGGCAAGAGCTTTAGGACCTGAAAACGGATGTTTCTGCTTTATACGTGAGTAACATAGGTTTTGCTGTGTTTCACAGAACCAAGATATGCAGTTGATGTAATGTTAGCTATAGCAACAGGACAATTTTGAGTGTCAGTGTTTGTCTGGAGCTGGTGTGCTGCTGGCGACTAACAACCAACTCTTGCTTGTATGTACTCATGTGTACTGTATGCCTCTTTTTGTCCTTGTCGTTTGTTTGTCATCTTCACTTTTTTTTGTCGCGAAGCATTTTGCTTCGCTTCAGCTACTCTTGCATTGCGTGTTCGTGCATTTTGGGGGTGGAGCAGTGAAGGGAGGGGTGTGTTTAGGATCATTTCAAATATCCACAGTGTTTCTTCAGAAATCGCTTACGGCACTTTTAATGATGTCAGGGGTCAGTTCTGTTCATTGTCTGCTCATTCTGCTATTTGGTGAAGCTCCACAGGGTGGTCGGATAACCCAGAGAATTGGCACCTCTTTGCAGTTTGAGATTTAGTTTTTGGTTTCTCTTTTGCAGACTCTCCCATTGAATATTCTGCATATTTCCATAATAATGGATATCTGGCCCTTCCAAAGCCCATGTTCCCACGAAGGTGAGGGTACAACATATGTGAAACTATTTAGAACTGTGTTCAGTGTTGTTTTAGCTTTAACTGACTTAATTAGCCATTTAAATGAGTGCTGTCAAGTTCAGCAGTCCTTACCATAGGAAACCTGTTTTGAACCCGGAACATTCCTTAAAGGGTGTTTTTGTTTTCTAAAGATGAGTATTTATTGTTTTGTTTTGTTTTATCAATCACTATTGACTTTGATTTGTTTCAGTGCTCCTGACTCTCCAGAGACCATTGAGTTAGAGATCAACACTGTGTCTAAAGACGGCCTCATCCTGTGGCAGGGAGTGGTATGTTTGTACACATGAGCCCCCTACTGGATCTTACGACACATGCACTCAGGGTTCAAAATTAATAACATTTACTGGCCAAATACTGTATACTTCTTAAAGGGTTAGTTCACCCAAAAATGAAAATTGTCATTTATTACCTTCGTTCATCTTCGGAACACAAATTAAAATATTTTTGATGAAATCCGATGGCTCAGTGAGGCCAGCAATGTCACCGAACTTCTCAAGATCCAGAAAGGTACTCAAAACTTATTTTAAAACAGTTCATGTGAGTACAGTGGTTCTACCTTAATATTATAAAGCGATGAGAATACTTTTTGTGCGCCAAAAAAAACAAAATAACGACTTCTCAACAATATGTAGCGATGGCCGATTTCAAAACACTGCTAACAAATCATTTGTTTCGAATCAGTTGTTCGGAGCGCCAAAGTCACGTGATTTCAGCAGTTTGATATGCGATCCGAAAAAAGTATTCTCGTCACTTTATAATATTAAGGTAGAACCACTGTAGTCACATGAACTGTTTTAAATAAGTTTTGAGTACCTTTCTGGATCTTGAGAGGTTCGGTGACATTGCTGGCAATAGAGGCCTCTCTGAGCCATCGGATTTCATCAAAAATATCTTAATTTGTGTTCCGAAGATGAACAAAGGTCTTACGGGTGTAGAACGACATGAGGGTGAGTAATAAATGACATTATTTTCATTTTTGGGTGAACTAACCCTTTAATGGCCATTAAATTGCATTTTGCCATTTTATATATATATATATATATATATATATAATTTTAATTTTATTATTTATATATATATATATATATATATATATATATATATATATATATATATATATATAAAACTTTTATAATATATATATTTTTTACATTTAATTTTGGACCCTGCATATAGGCTACTCACATTCTGATTGTGGATAATGGATGTTATCCAAAATCAGAATGTGATTATAGGCAGGATCCAAATGTAAAATGTTTTACATTTCATATTCAGCCTCATTTGACTAAACTGAGTAAAATGAGTTTGCTTGAAGCTGGTTTGGAATATGCTTTTGTCCCTCACCTCTAAAGCACATTTTAATGGCTGCACTGCATGTTTGCCTGGCTAACTCACCTTCATCCTCCTCAGGAGACTGCAGGCGCTCTAAACCTCCATAAGAAGCATGCTAGTATAAAGGTATCCACTCTTCACAAGTAGTCAGACACACAAGTATGTCTGCATTAGTGTGGATGTATCATTCAGATCTCAGAACAAAATGCAATATAGCTTTGACCTTTACACCACGTGTACAGCTACATTCAAACATTTAGACAACAGCCCTTATTATATTTACCTTTGATTTAGCTGGTGTTTCTTCTCTTAAGTCACTTACAGTACAATAATTGCTGGCACAGTTGCTCAAGAGCACGATTATACTAGAGATCTCAGTATTTGTTTAATAACTAGGTTAATCACTGCCTGTCAACTGTGAACTCTCTCAGGCATTATCAATGAGTCAAAAATGAAATTTTACTTCATTTATTGTCTGCATGTGTTATGTGTGATTTGATTTGTTCTTTATCACATAATTAGCCTTATGTTTGCATATTTATCACCTGCTTTTCCACCTGTTCAATAAATACACCTTTGTTACTGCAATAGTTTATCATATTCATTTGGCACTTTTAACAAATAGGGTACAAAATAGGGCCTGAAGGTTGTTTCACCTTCAGAAATTGTTGACCGTTAACCTCAAACTGTGTGTTAATCAAAAACATTTTGTTTTTGATTAATTAAGATTAGTTAGTAATTAAACTTTTCCTGCAATGAATTGAATTTCAGCAAATTGTCATATATTTGTAACTAACTAGTAGGTGACTTTTCTTTGATGTCTTACAGTTCTCACAACAATAACAAACATGGAATTTGTTCCTTTAAAAAGTTATTGGACACTAAAGTGTACCATATATGTGAAAAGTGCCATTAAAGTTAATCATTAATCCACCCTATTCCAGGATTTCCAAGCCTTGTGCCTTGTTATGGAAGTGACGACATTCTGAATTCTTAATTTTTGTTGTACTCTGTGCTTCTTTTTTTTGCTTTTTTTTTTTTTTTTTTTTTGCTTTTTTTTTTGGTCATTCAGTCACTAATATTAAACATAAATGTAAATGTATTGGTAGCTGTAGTAATTCAGTTGCTGAAACAGAGATCCATACCTATGTATTTCTGACATGCACCATAGTGTCATTTTGGCCTGTGGTTTACATCCATATTCCAATGACTCAGAGAGACTGACTTTAATATTTCACTGAAAATACTTTCCAGGAACTAGGACATCAAGGAAAGGGGAAGGACTTCATAAGTCTTGGTTTACAAAATGGACATCTTGTGTTTAGGTGAGTAAATGAGAACATTTGCACGCTAACAAACCACATGGGTTCATTGGTAGAGACTCTAATATGATGATGGCAGACAGTATAATGACCTGATGTTTGATCTTGTTTAAAAAAAACAAACAAACAAAAAAAAAAACACACACACACAAGATTTCAAGACTTTTGTTAATAGGGTTCTTTGCTGCTACAACTAAGGTTCAGTTGCTTACTAGATCAATCCTATTTAGCTGGTCATAATGTGCCCTTGTTTCTGTGATAGTTACCAGCTGGGCAGTGGAGAGGCTCAGATTCTCTCCAGAGAGCCTGTCAATGATGGACAGTGGCACATGATCACTGCAGTTCGGTAATGGTCCTTACCACTCCAAACCATTATAGAAACCATAATACATCATAAGAAAGATAATTGTGAGTGTTCTTTGTGTCTTGAACAGAACGGGTAAGCAGGGCTACCTCCAGATTGATGGAGGATCTGTCCAACGTGGACAATCACAAGGCAAAAGCATCATGGTGAACACCAAAGGCAACATATACTTGGGTAAGTATAATATAACTGTTGTATTGTTTTCTTGTATGTATATAAGACATAAATAAAACACTACTTTAATTATTTATATAAATACAAATAATACAAAATAAAATACAAATAAATAATTAATTTATATTTAAATAATCATTGGCATAGTAGTGGAAACTAATTCCATGTTTTCTTATAATATTACCAAGAGGCAGCATATATATTGAAAATAGCAGAGGGCCTAACACAGATCCTTGTGGCACTCCATAATTTACTGACATTATCTTAGATTTTTCTCAGTTTAAATAGACAAAATGGCGACGGTCTGATAAGTACGATCTAAACCACCTTCATTCCTGTCCCTGAATACCAGTGTAATATTGTAGTCGATCTAAGAGTATTTTATGATCTATAGTGTACAGCACTGAGATCAAGTAAAACTAGTATTGAGATACAGCCTTGGTCAGAGACTAAAAGTAAGTCGTTTGTCATTTTAACAAGCGCTGTTTCTGTGCTATGATGAGGCCTGAATCCTGACTGAAATTTTTCATAGATATCTTTTTTTGCAGGTAACAACTCTTTCAGTAGTTTAATGGGTTAATGTTTTTGCAGATACTGTAATTAGTACTTTTATTCAGCAAGGATTCATTACATTGATCGAAAGTTAAAGTAAAGACATTTATAATGTTACAAAAGATTTCCATTTCAAATAAATGCTGTTCTTTTGAACTTTCTGCGCATCAAAGAGTCCTGAAAAAAAAATTACAGTATCCGCAAAAATATTAAGCAGCAAAAACTAGTTTCAACATTAATAATAGTAATAAATGTTTCTTGAGCATTCAGCATATTAAATTGCATTGAGCAAATCAGCATATTAAAATGATTTCTAAAGGATCATGTGACACTGAAGACTGCAGTAATGATGCTGAAAATTCAGCTTTGCCATCACAGGAATAAATTACATTTAAATTATATTTAAATAGAAAACAGTTATTTTAAATTGTAATAATATTTCACAATATTACTGTTTTTTTTGTTGTTGTTTTTTTACTGTATTTTTAATCAAATAAATGCAACCTTTGTGACTTAAAATATATATATTTTTTAAAAACTTACCATCCCTAAACTTTTGAACAGTAGTGTACATATTTTTGTACAGTTTAGAGAATAAAAATGATTCTTTTTTTTTTTTTTTTAAACTATGCTCTCTGTAGAAGACATTAGGATTTATTACAAAAATGAAGACACTACACTATAGGCAAAAATATTTTTTGTTCTCAAATTAACTTTATTCTTTTCAACAATGAAACACAAATTTAAAAAATGTTGTTTAATAGTCGAGACTTCCACTAAACATACAGGAACCACCATTTGCAAATACTGTAGTTTCTCACCTGTTATGACATTACAGAATGTGTTTGTATAATATTTACTTCTGTATGTATTCTCACAACCATATACATTGTGTCTCAATTTTTATAATACTTTTGGGGCAACTTGGCTCTTCTGTCTCTCCAATATGTGAAAACATGCCTTACGTTCTGATGCCCCCTACAGATGACATATAGAAATGTCTATTTCTTGTAAAAGAAAGTCATAAACATTTGAATCTGAAGTAAGATTGTTTGTATTTGGACTGTAGGTGGGGCTCCAGACATGAAAGCCTTGACCGGTGGAAAGTACTCCTCGGGTATCACGGGCTGCGTTAAGAACCTCTCGCTGATGAACGCTCGACCGGGAGAACAGCCAGCGCGACCTATCGACCTGCAGGTCCACGCAGAGGAGGGCATCAACGTGGAGCGCTGCTTAACATAGACGCAGTACTAACTACCAGAGACTACAGAAAAAGAACCCTTATCTACATTCACACTGAGAAACTTGCAATTCTCAGATGCTTACTGGACAAACTACAGTCACACTTTAAGAAACACACACTGTTATGTGTTTCTTGGTGCTTCACCGCAACCAAAAATAAAACACACACACATGAAAGGATTCTTTAAACCAAAAAAAAAAGAGAGAAAGAAAAATTAATGATATTAACAAGTCTTCAATTTTTCCGTGTTTTATGCTCAATGAAGGACTTATTAACACAGAAGCTCAGTTTACATACTCCGAACAGTAGCTTTTTAGCCATGAGAAAAAGACGACAAAAGGTTTAAAAAAATAAACATGATGAGCCTTCTATGGTGGGTCAGATCCTATGGAATCGGAGATGTTTTTACAGCACTGAATTTTTATTTATAAGCATATTAATCTATATATATATATATATATATATATATATTATATTTGTGGGGGAAAAAGCAAGCTAACAATAACCTGCTCATTTGTTTTCCTAGCAGTGATTCTAGGCTCTAATATTGCGTGTCTGAGTTTTAGTGCCCGAGCTGTGTTAATACTTGAAGACTCCGTTGCCTTCTTTTACTCTGTATTAAGGGCCGGTAGGGGCGAGCATGCTTAGATACCATGAGAAACAGATCTCTGTGAGGTCACAGCACAGAAGACATCAAGATGCATCTCAGGTGAAGATTGTTGCTAAAAAAAAAATACAAATTGGGAGATCATATATATGGTGTAGACTGTATATATTTGACTGATATGCCTTCCATGTTTGTTAACATTATGTCTGGTAAATGTGTCTGGTAATAAAAAAAAAAAAAAAAAACATATGGTGCTAAATTCAGACATGACAGAGGCAACAAAACAACCACCGTTTCAGTATCATGTTATATTTACTTCTATAGATGGGTCTCGTTTGTTGTAAGTAATAAAAGCCACAGCTTTACAATAAAATAAAATGCTGTTTACTGATTACAATCCCTCAAGCCAAAGTATTGAGACTGAAGTTAATTTTAGTAAATTCTAGATTAAATCTGGATGTGATATCTCTAAATACTGATTTTTTTTTTTTTTAAATAACAGGACTAGAATTATTAAAATTCATGTTGTGGATCTCAAATGTTACAGAAAATCACATTGCAGGAGTTGTTTAAATGATTTTTTTTTTTTTTTCAGTCTTATATATTTCTCACAGTTTTTCTCACTAACATATTATTTTGCACAATATATTTGTTTATTGAGGGTTTATTGAGTTGTCTTCTGCCATTGCATTCATATTATGTATGAGTCTTACACAATGTGTGTTGAACAAAGATCCTCTGGAGGGTTAATGGAGAACTGCTACATCTACGGCGTACCGTCAGGTTCATTATCTCAATCAGAGCGTACAGGAAGTGATTCTTTCTGGCTGCTCTCATTGCATAGTGAAAATGAGAAGGTCTGAAATGGAGAACAGAGAAATGATGGGTAGAAATACTGCCCAGTGAAGCCCCACTTTTATTAGTGCTGTGACTTCTAATGAGCATGCTCGCCCACATGGGCCAGACAGGGGTCAAAGGTCACCTTGGCCCTGTGTGTCCTTTTCACCCTTTTATATGATTAAGGCTTGTTTGTTAATTTTCTTTGAACAAAAAAAGAGCATTACTGCTTAATTAAAGTTGCTTCACTTTTATTATTATTATTATTTGATTCTGTCTTTTGTTATCACTGATTTCCAAGCCTTAAATGGCTTTAAAGCATGATCACACAAGCTGGTGGTTTTTCTTTTACTAATTTGTAATGTGTAGTATGCCTACTGCACCACTCAATCTGTGCTTTGTGTTTGAATTTTGATATTGAGATCCCATAGGACATCAAGATTGCAGAGGAATCCAGTTCTGTCTCGGTAGGGGGTATATAATAATTGCCCCCAAAATACATGACTTTGTGAGTTTAGTGTTTGGCAGCCTGGACCCAATGGCCTCTTTAAAAAAAAAGTGGCTTTTCACCCTCATGACTGTAGGATTTTTCTTGAAAGATGAGTAAAAAAATTCTAATGTAAACATCTCTCTGGTGTTATTTATTGAAGTTGATTGTTCTCATTGTTTCTTACTAACGTAATGCATTAAAACCTGCACACTCACATTACACAAATCCCTCTGACTTAAAAAGTCCCTATTAAGCTCATTTACAGGCTTATAATTTTGTTCAAGGGGCCTAAACCTATGTATAGGTTTACATGATTTAATGTTAAAAAAAAAAATCGTAGGCCTATAATTTACATTGTTGAAGCACCTGTTTTCAGTCTGAACGCTCTGTTTTAGTTTTTATAGAGTACCTCAGAGATGACGTGTTTTTGTAGGCCAACCCCGAAGTTAGCGGCGCACGGGTTCCCTCGATTGAAAGCCTATGCATTTTTCCCATAGACTTTTGGAAAATCACAAAAAATAAGCTCTGTGTTTAACAAAGGGTTATGACACTTACACGTTTTGTCTATCAAGATAATCTTTACAAGTTAATTTAACATTTATACATTTTGAAGCCTAAATAAAGTCTTCAGATATAAAAAGCTAACAGTACGTTATAAACGGACTACAGCACACCATGGTCGCGGATCAACGTCACCACCACCAAGCTTCCTCAAACTTTATTTAAAAACATGCTCGCTGATTATGATCTGCGCTGTGTATGAATACTTATCCACTTTTTTTTTTTTATGAGAAATGCTGTCCAAACGTCCTGTTTGTCATGGTGACGTCTAAAGTCCCCGCCAAAGGAAGCAGTCCCTTTTAGCAATTTGTTAGCAACTGCCGTTTTTAAGACACAATAAAGGTTTAAAAAATCACAAGCTGGTTATAACTGGTGTGTTTTATGTCATAGATCAAAACGAAAATATTTAGAGGCTTTGTTAACCACAGACCTTATTTCAGGCAATTTAGCAAAACCCCATTCAAAAAAACCCATAGACTTTAGGGCGATGGAACCGGAAGTCTTAAAATGCTAACTCGCTTCCGTGTTTTGCATACAAAAACACGTCACCTCTGAGGTACTCTATTTAAAACCTTCCTTCCGAAAAGTGCAGTCTGCCATGATTGATCAGCTGGCCCCAGTCTGTTGTGATTGGTCTACTGCTTAGATCGCGTGTTGGAAATGTAACATCTCTTGCCATAACATCTCGGTCTCGGATGCTTATCAATACTCAAATTGATGTTTCCTCGCTCCTACCATCTACGTCCTCCAGCTTGTGACCCGGAAACCGATCGAACTCAGCCTTCTTGAAGGAAATCTCAATCATAGACATAATAAATACATATGTATTTATTATGTCTATGATCTCAATTCTCTAATTGCACGGCGAAAAACGCTGTGTCCGAAATCGCCCCCGATACCCTTAAATAGGACAATATTTGAAGGGGACAGCCATTTGTAGTTGTGTCCGAAACCATAATGGACGATACCGAGTGCACTCATTCAATCCCACAATGCACCGCAATAACGAGTGTACAACCGATGTACACCAAACTTTTTGTGTCCACTCAACGGCTAGAGAGTATCCCCTCCCATATTCTTTCAAACCTGGGTAACATACATTTTCTTCTCAGTTGTAATTATAATATTGATAAAATACCAGTAAAACTATCGGAATTTCATCGCCAGGCCTTTTTATCGTGGTCATTGATTTTCAAACATAACTTTTCACTACATTATTATATATGGAATAATAAGGACATTTTATATAAACGCAAATCACTTTTTATGAAACATTGGTTTGATAACATCATATTGGTGGATCAGTTATTTAATTCAAATGGTTTTCTTTTCACCTATAATGAGTTTTTGGCATATTACAAGATTCCTGTAACACCAGGGGACTATGCAAAAGTTTTTGGAGCAATATCCTCTAAAGTCTGCATGCTGTTCAGATTTCAGAAAAGAATTAACAGTCAACAATGGTCCCCATCTACTATAATTAACTCTTATGTAGGTGATATTTGTTTTTCTCTTAATTCAAAAAACAGATCTATAAGAGAGTTATTTCAAAGAAATATTATATGTTTGCCTTATATTTACTCTTATTGGAATCAGTTGACAGACAATATTGCTTGGAAAAAGGTCTGGCTTATACCTAATCAATATTTAATTACAAACAAAGTCAAAGAGGTATCATTCAAAATTATACATAGGATTTACCCAGTGAAGCATTACCTTGTAAAATTTAAAAATGATATTGACGTTAAATGCACTTTCTGTGACAAATGCCCTGAAACTGTGATTCATCTGTTCTGGCACTGCCCATTGGTAAGACCATTTTGGCAAAATATTTGTGATTTTATAGCAAAAAATATTGATAACCAATCTGTGCTGTTATGGAAGGATGTAGTATTTGGTCATATGGAGGATTGTAGAAACAAGCACAACCAGATTTATATAAAAAACTTTATACTTTTAATGGCAAAGTTTCATATTCATAAATGCAATTTTTCTTGCAGAAAACCCTGCTTTATATCTTTTAAGAGAGAATTTGAACATTATATTGACTCTATACGATATTCTTTGAAACAAAAAGCAGTTAAAACTTTAAAAATTTGTAAACTTTTCAATATTTTTTTCTAGGTTTTAATTAAGCCCCCTCTAGTGTACTTTTGTTTGTTACATATTTGATGTTATATATTGTATTTTGATGTCTCTGTAACACATTTTCTAATAATAATAAAAAAAAGTTTGAAAAAAAAAAAAACGGCTAGAGAGTACCCATAATGCAATGTGAGAGTCGCGCCGCGCGCCGAATGAATTCCCGCGTCTGACCAGAGGATGGCGCCTGCAGCTGAATCATCCATCCATCCACTTCCCAATGTGGCTACAGCGTAATATCATACAGGTATAAATTAATTTTTACTTGATTATTAAGTTGTTTAGTTAAGGATTATACATGCTACTTTTCATGACAGAGTTAAAGATAAATTTTTCATTACTACTGGAGCTGCCAGTTTGCTAAGTTTCAAATGATTATTAAACAGCAAGCACAAACTATGCAAAAGCGGCAGCCCTCCGGTCCACTCAGTGTCCGAATTCACTCACTCGTTTTCATTCACTCCTTCAAGTGGACTAATGTAGGGAATAGTGAATGAGGGTATAGGGGGCGATTTCGAACACCGCAGAGGAGTAAGGAATCTTCCTGAGGAGTCACGAGCAAGGATACACAGGTGCATATCCTTTGCGGAAGTCTTTCTAGTCGAAAAACCTGACGCACGTATAAATTCTTCAACCGGGCATCTTGCTTTATTCATGTTTATTATGATTTTTTAATTAACTAAACTTTAACAACATACGGGCAGATCCCTCGAGCGCAGCTGATGACGCTTTGGAGTAACGCTCGAGGGATCAAGAACATTCTAATATTCAAATAACATTTCCTTCGATTCTTGCATCCTCCCCTCAACTCCTACGTGGTTGTATGAGGCGCCGGACTGGACAAAAGCGAAGAGAACGCCGCGAGCGAGCGAACCTGCGCGAGAGAGACCGAGCGTGTCCGAGAGCGAGCGAACCTGCGCGAGAGAGACCGAGTGTGTCCGAGAGCGAGCGAACCTGCGCGAGACAGATCGAGTGTGTCCGAGAGCGAGCGAACCTGCGCAAGAGAGATCGAGTTGTCCGAGAACGAGCGACACTGCGTGAGAGAGACCGAGTGTGTCCGAGGATTAGTAAATTAGTACATTAGTAAACATTGATCAGATTATATGCAGTCATTAAAACAATTCTAATGTAAGAGTGGAATTTGGGGACCAATATTACAGTTTCAAAATTGGGATAAAACTTTAATAGAAAGAACACAACAACCATTTGTAATTCTACCATTTCAATACCGTTTTACATTTGCAGCAATGGTTACAGCTATAATTCTACAATATAAAAATTAATACATTACATAAACGATACATAATTAACATCTCTAGTAGCATTTGTAGTATATAATGTGCAAGGTTTATTGACAAACTAGTTCTTCTCATTGGACTGTGCAATTTACACTTTTCTCTTTGACATTGTTTTTTCCTCTTAAAACTGTTAAAATATACAGCAGTATAGTTTCAAAAATGAAGATTCTCGTTGTTTACTTACCCTGATGCCATTCAGGTGTACATGACTTTCTTTATCAGAACACAAATGCATTTTTTTAATCTGCATGAAATTCAAGCTCTGTATGCAATGCAAGAAAATGGGTTCCACCATTGTGATTTATGCAAGAAACAAATCAATAAGTAAAACATTCTCACCTTTAAACTAGTGCTTCTGACCAGGGCTCTGATACCGTTTGAAATGCCTGAAGTTCATTCTTCTATTGCAATTAAAGCATCACTTTCTTTTCACATGAACATGGTAACATATTTGTTACACAGCTACATAATAAATTGAGTGCAGACAGGAAGAGCTTTTAAAGCTTTATTTGTTTTTTTTTTGTTTTTTTATACACCTATTGTTTTGCTATAAGACATTAATTGATCAGGTTGTGCATGCATTACTTTTGGACTTTCCAAATGATTGCAGTCTTTTATTTTCATGGTATGCATCTACAGATTTCAAATTTCTAAAAATGTCTGTGTTCTGCTGAAGAAAGGCAGTTGTGCATCAGGGTAAATGAATAATGAGAATTTAATTGAACAAATGAACAAATTTTTTAAAGGATTCATGTTAAAGCAAGTGTTATTTTCCTTTTTCTTAACTTCCTGTTTATAGGCTATTTATGCTGGGATTCAGTTTGGGTCATTTTCAGCCAATTTGTCAATGCCTTTTTTTTTCTCTTTTTTTTTTTTTTTTTTGTCTGTGCTTTAATAAATAGCAAATTATGTACCATAATCTATTTCTTCTTTATTTATTTTTTTCTCCATCTACTGAAAAATAGTTTGATATGTCTGTATACATTATATACTACATATGCTACTAGAGATGTTAATTATGTATCGTTTATGTAATGTATTAATTTTTATATTGTAGAATTATAGCTGTAACCATTGCTGCAAATGTAAAACGGTATTGAAATGGTAGAATTACAGTAAATGGTTGTTGTGTTCTTTCTATTAAACTTTTATCCCAATTTTGAAACTGTAATATTAGTCTCCAAATTCCACTCCTACATTAGAATTATTTTAATGACTGCATATAACCTGATCAATGTTTACTAATGTACTAATTTACTAATGCTCGGACACACTCGGTCTCTCTCGCGCAATGTCGCTCGCTCTCGGACACTCGGTTTCTCTCGCGTGCACACTCGGTCTCTCTCGCGCAGTGTCGCTCGCTCTTGGACAACTCGATCTCTCTTGCGCGCAGGTTCGCTCGCTCTCTGACACACTCGGTTTCTCTCGCGCGCACATTCGGTCTCTTGCGCGCAGGTTCGCTCGCTCTCGGACACACTCTGTCTGTCGCGCAGTGTCACTCGCTCGCGGCGTTCGCCTCGCTTTTGTCCAGTCCGGCGCCTCATAGGGTTGGAGCTGAGGAAAGGAAAAGAGAATGCACAAACAAGAAATGAGAAGCACCCCTCATGTTGCATATGTACGGAGCCCCGCACATGACATGCAAGAAAAAAAAATTAAATCGTGCGCACGATTTACTAATTCGTTCCCTCGATTTACTAAATCGTGCGCACGACTTACTAATTCGTTCCCTTGATTTATAAATCAAGGGAACGAATTAATAAATCGTGTGCACAATTTAGCCTACTATTTTTTTTTTTTTTTTTTCTTTTCCTGTATGTCATGTCCGGGCTCCGTACATATGCAACCCAAGCGTGCCACACGAGTCCTGCAAAGTGAAGCCAAAGCGTCTTGATCGCCCCCAGGTGGCTGGAATGCAGTATAGGTCATAAACCCCACCCTCTCCATGTAATGTAATAGGCCGTGAGACAAACTAAACAATCGAATTACACGTCAAATATTTATTTTCGAAAGATGTTTTCTGTCATTTTAGGCAGCTTTTATCACACTGATGTAAGTTCAAGTGTTAGTTCTTTAAATAAGTTTGGTTTTAGTTCGTTATTTGATGCTATAAAACGCGGGTTTTGACGTCATGATTGACAGCTGAGATTGACAGCTTCTCTGAGCAAAGTAGGCACTGAAGCACCAACGGACTTTTTTTCTGGATCTTCGGGAGGAGATTGGAGCTTTAACTTTAATTTCTACATTTCCAGAACTGTTTATTACACACTGACATAATGAATTGTTCTGCAGTAAACTGTATTAACCGATTCTGCGGGAGTGTGGGCGGGCCCTTGATATTGCGGCTCCACTATGGCTTCCCTTACTACAATGAAAGAGAGTGAAGGTACGTCGTCCATCTTTTTTACAATCTATGATGCAACCCGAGATGCTGCCTCTTGGTGTTGATGCTATGGGGAATGCCATCAGCGTGACCAGTGTCTGAAGCATGTGTAAACACACGGCAATATTCGCTGGCAGACGGCAGTCCATGACGTCATACGCAGAGCGCCAGTGAGTTTAAAAGGGCACCTGAGTGACACGTCTTCTACTCTTTTGTCTGAAGGAGACACGCAGGCAAGCCTGAGGCATGGCAAAGAGATGCAGTGTCTTATTCCTCTCTTTAGGGAACTGGGTTGCCTACGCAACCTGAGACGTTCCCTTTTGGAGTGGAACTTTGATGCTGCATCTTGGTGTTGACACTATGGGGAATATTATACCCACTACACCATGCTGAAGGACTGCCAGCCTCATTAAGCTGTGTATATGCACAAAGAAAGTGGGAATGGCTCTGAAGTGACTTTACGGGACTAGGCCGCGTCAACCCCAAGAGGGCATCTTATGTGACTTGTAGACTCTAGCAGTCATTAGAAAAATGGTGAAAAATGAAAAATGGTGAGAACATAAGTTGCACTGCTGAGTAATAGTGTCAAAAATAAAATTTAACCACTGTTTCTTAAATTCCTCTGCCTATGGAAGTCCATGACTTAAATTATGTGCACGGATAAATCATTTATAATAATACTGCAATATTCTATAAAATATTATCCCCCGGTTTCACAGACAAGGCTTAAGCCTAGTTAAATTAGCTCAAGGGAAATATTAATAATTAATCATAACTTGTTATAATTAATTATGAATATTTGGATCAGTTAATAGAATTAACTTGATGTAGTAGAATTATTACCACAATCAACTAACCTGTTCGTCCAGCGATTAATTTTTAAGAAATGTTCATTTCCGGGGTATGGGAAAATAACTTTCTTACTGTTCAGTACTAATCAGAGCATGTAGTCCAAATCTGAAATCGTTTATGTGACATTAATCTGCAGGCTGAATCAGAACCAGGGAACTCATATGTATTGTGCACAAGTTTTATTAACTGAATCACGAACACAACTACTCTAAACAAACACACACACACAATCACACATAAATGGTTAAAATGGAAAGTGACATAGTTTGTTGGGAGTGTGAGTTTGCTGGATTGTTCATTAAATATAATGAATAATTTGTGTGTCTGATTGGTCTAGCCGTTACACAGTCATGCTCTTGTGCCCTGTCCAAATACACACACTTGTGGTCTTTGCCACTTGAGAGCGTGTGCATGCAACAGGAAGTAAGTGCACAAGACTGTCCCATGTCTTAAAAATGCCAAAGTGCAGTGCCCTTAACTAAACCCACACTATCTCGAATACCGCTTTGGGGGCTAAGCATATCCCATCATGCATTATGTTCAGGAATTCACGTGCGGCAAAATTGCAAGATGTGGAAGAAAACATTCCACTGTAAGTTAAATTAATTCGATATTACAACTGTTTTTTAATACTTAATTAGAAGCACCACAATTTTAAAATTGTGTCTTCTGTTAGTTACATAGTAAAGACTAAGTGCCTCCCATCGGGTAATAAAAAGTTCTATACACACTTGCAGTCTTCTCGCCCACTTGAACAATTGACAAGTGGTCAAGTGCAATTTTTTTTCATGCTAGTGTATAATTCTATTCAATAAAAAAATAATGTACATTTATAACTCTATAGTATACAATATACTACTTTAGCAATAATTAATAGTTAACGCTGCTGTGTGGATGTTTCTAATATAGCTTATACCAGCTGAGGGAGTGATGGCAAATTTGACGTCTTTCTCTCTTCTGGAAACCATAAGCTCACAATATTGTTTCCTTTTGTTATAAAGTGTTATGCTATTGTGGATATTATTTTTTGCTATTGGAGAAAATGGGAAGGCAAAAAAATTTATTTGCTATAGTTTCCATTTACCGAATCTTCTGAGAACCCTGGGAATGTGAAAACAGTCCATAATTCCAAAGACTCTCAAACGGAAGGCTGCATCATATTGAGGCTGTGTCCTTCCTAGTCCAGTCCTTCGGAGGCTTGTAGGCAAGAGTCCTCCTCATCATTAAACGCTAGAATGAGATGGTAAGTGCGCATAACTACATCATAAATGTTTCGGCCCCCGTTGTCACAACGCAAAAATTGCCTACTATTAAAATTAGAATTTGAAAAATACTTTAGCCTATATTAAAAACCTTTATATAACTGCATTTCTATTAATGCAGTACATGTATGTCACTGGAGAGAAAGTCACAGTGCTCTGCAAGCAAGCACAGATGTTTCTCTAACTACATTTAATGTCGTTTGCAAAGTCTTCAGTCAGAATATTGTAAATCACTGTAGCAGAATGACACCTGCAAAAGAGTTATGAAATCATATAAAAATCAACCCGCATCTACTTTTCTTCATGTCTGCAATGAGGTTAAATGAAAAGCTTGAAGCTTTTCTTTTGTGATGTAGTTTGTGTAAAGAAGCCTATAGTGTATTTGCTGGATTGTCTCTTTCTACTATGTGACATGATGAAATTTCACTTTTGACAATCTCACCTTCTCTGTTTCTTAAAGTGAGGAACAAAAGATAAAGTCTTAGACAAGACAATAAATTCTCCCTATTCAGGACCCACTAGAACATTTTTGTATATGGACCGCAGTTTGCCATGTGAGATGGGTGGAGTGCTGGAGATGAATGAAGAGAGGTGAGAAATTAGGTCAAAGCTGACAACAGAGATGCTGCTGCAAGATGGTCTGGGAGGAGCCCACCTGCTTAAAAAGAGAAAGATTTTCAGCAGAAAAAAGGAGAGCACAGATAATGTTGTGTAGACACTAACTGCTCCTGCATGTAGTGATCATCAAATATTGTGGTATATCACAAGATATATTCTCATTAGGTAAGGTCATCAGGTAAGACTGGGTGAGTTTATATATATTTTTGTATTATCTTAAATTTATTACTTAGACCAGTGGTCAGCAGTTTTGGCCCGCGCCCGCAGCCAGATTGTTTTGATAGTGGCTGATTCTGAAATGGATCTGTCTGGAGAGCGCAGTTCATGGTTGCATAGCAACGACAGACGCCAAGGGAGAGCAAGCTCTTTGGAAAGAGCAAGCTCTTTGGAGAGCAAGCTCTTTATATGACAAGCTATTTGGAAAGCAAGCTCTTTATATTCTTTGCAAACAGCGACAACTTCATTGCAGAGAAGACACACCGGCTTTGCATTCACAAAACTAGGTAGGATGAACGCATAGTTGTCTTTCCATTCTTCTTTGTATTCCCTAATTTCGCTGTCAACTTTCCTCTTTAGACTCTTTGATACTGCCATTTTCTCTCACCAGATAGCTTAATGTTAACATCACTCTGCACACAACGTAATAGCGTACCTCCAGCACGCAAACAATAAAAAAAAAAAAAAAAATGCAGTATAGTACGTGAGGATGCCAAGGAATAATTCTGAGTGTAAAAGTAGGCTACGTCAAATAATTATTACAATACGTTAGGCTCCATTGTGTAACAAGCAAATTAAAATGATACTCATTTATTATTCACAATATGGAAATAAAACATAGTTTGTTAAGAGTATGACTCAAACATGCCATTAATGGGCTTATTCAAGTCCTCTTTTATTTTTTGAGTTATTTTTATCCATTTCGCATCTCCCACATATGTGTTTCAGCAAGGCGGTCTATGTTGCAAGTTGGTGAATGAAGATACTTGCCAGGTTACGTGTCACTACCCTGCTTTATTAATTTATCCAGTGTAAAACCCGGACACTGCCACACAAATGTGGCTTTTTGTTAATGACTGTCCTACTACAGACCTTTTGAGTGTTTTTCTGGTTGTATTCACTAACTGAATAAGAAGAAATTCAAATAAAAATGGAGTGTCAATTAATTTATTCAGTTTTTTTTAATTTTGTAATTTTAAAAAAAGGAAAATCTAGATTTTTAGCAATGTCATTCATTATTATTATTATTATTATTATTTGACAATTCTAGACACTGCAATGATTTGTCATTCTTTAGTTTTTTTATTTCTCCTATTAGATTCCCTACTGAAAAGTCAGAAGAATGAGCAGCAAGGTATGTCATTCCTTTTGCAGTTATATTATATTATATTATATTATATTATATTATATTATATTATTCTTTCCCAGGTATTTGCAACCTGGGTGGTTCTTGCTTCAAGTAAGTTTGATTATGAAGGAAAATATTGGTAAAACCAATTAAAACTGATGCTGCTATAAGAGAAAAAAATGCAAAAATCTCTGTCTCTTGTTTACAGTTATCACACTCTCCACTCAGAGTAGGTGTCATTTTCCTACTTTAAAATATATTACTTTAAATATCGCATGCTCTGTCAGCATATTGATATTTTGAAAGACTCTCATCTGGTCTTCTATATTAATTTTGCCCTTTTTATCAAAACAATTTCTTCTGTTTGGTATTTATCAGGTTGTATAACCCAGTGGTTTGACCGTGATGACCCAACTGGAAATGGAGATTATGAGCTGTTGGCTGACCTTCTCAGTATGTATCCCGGAGAAATATGCCCGATTCCAATCGACATAGAGGCTCAGACTATCTCCGGCCAACCAGCATCTCAAACAGGAGACGTCTTTCAAGCGTGAGGTTTAATTCAAGAAACAAATGATCTTACATGAAGTTTTACAGTATATGTAAAGATTATTCTGTGTTTTTCTGAAGATACAATCCAACAACTGGGCTTTCTTGTGTAAACCAAGGAGGAGGGATTTGTGCCGATTATAAGGTGCGCTTCACCTGCCCAGAGACATGGTGTTCAAGTAAGTGACATTTACACACAAAAACTGCAGCTGATTATGGAAATCAAACTGAAATATTTTCACTTTAGTTACTAAAGAGAGACCATTATTATTAAGTTGTCTAAACTTCTTCACCTTCCATTAAATAAAGTTTTACAAGTGAAACAAAATATATCAAAGTACTAAAATAAAGTATAATAAGTGTGTTGTTTTTTTTTTGTTTTGTTTTGTTTTGTTTTTTTTACAATAGAATTCCATAAAATAATGATTTTTTGTTGGTCATGAATGAACGATAGCCACTCAACTGGTCATCCTCTGTTAGAATGCAGGACACCCTGGTTTGACCGAGATGATCCCACAGGACTGGGAGACTATGAGACGCTGTCATTAACCCTGGTAGCATACCCACTCCAGGTCTGTGATCAGCCCATCGCCATTGAGGTCACAACCATTACTGGGACCCCTGTACTGCCGACTGGAAACAATTTTCAAGAGTACGACCAACAATGTCATATTCTCTATGCTAAAATTCCTTCAGATAAGATAAATAATGATATGGATGTATTATGAATGTGAGATCTAGACACAATGTCCTTATCCCACCAAATATTTTTGAATTACTTTTATGCACTGAATATCTATAGAAATTCTCTATCAGTCTAGTCCTTGTGACTCCAACTGCTTGAAGTTTTTAAAGCAGTACCGCTTGTACTTCGGTTTTAGAGCAGATATTTAGAGAATGCATGTTCATTGCCCTGCTTTCACATTTAAATTCAGATAAATACAGATTTAAAGGGTTAGTTCACCCAAAAATGAAAATTCTGTCATTAATTATTCACCCTTATGTTGTTCCACACCCGTAAGACCTCCGTTCATCTTCGTGACATAAATTAAGATATTTCTGATAAAATCCGATGGCTCAGTGAGGCCTGCATTGCCAGCAAGATCATTAACACTTTCAATGCCCAGAAAGCTACTAAAGACATATTTAAAACAGTTCATGTGACTACAGTGGGTCAACCTTAATGTTATGAAGTGACGAGAATACTTTTTGTGTGCCAAAAAAACAAAATAACGACTTTATTCAACAATATTGATTTCAAAACACTGCTTCATGAAGCTTAGAAGCTTTACGAATCTTTTGTTTCAAATCTGTGGTTCGGAGCGTGAATCAAATTGCCAAAGTCACACGAACCATTGAAATTTCGAAACACTTATGACATAATGAAGCCTCGCTTACTGAAATCACATGACTTTCACGCTCCAAACCACTGATTCGTTTAAAGTGTTAATTGTCTTGCTGGGAATGCAGGCCTCACTGAGCCATCAGATTTTATGAAAAATATCTTAATTTGTGTTCTGAAGATGAACGAAGGTCTTACGGGTGTGGAACGACATGAAGGTGAGTAATTAATGACAGAATTTCCATTTTTGGGTGAACTAACCCTTTAACACTTAGCAGTGGTAGCACTTGCTTGTAGGATGTGCTTTTTCTGAAACACTCTTGCATAAATAATGGCCCAAATATTTTTCAATGGATGGAAAGAGCAGTGTGGCAAGCAGGATGGGGACAATAGCTGTGGGAACGGAGCAAGTGCGAGTGCTAATGAGCCACACCAGTCTTGAGTCTCCACATATAAACATAGCAAAAACATCAACATAAATGTCCCAGGCCTGGTCCTCTCTCATCTTGCACTGTCATTACTCCTTTTAACCTTCCGGAGTGCCTCCGTGAGACTTGAGACCGGTGTGGCAGGTGACGGACTTTAACACTCGCTCCGTTCCCATGGCTCTCAGCCTCGCCTTGCTTGCCACAAGCAGCTTAGCTTCTGCCAAGTATCTTAAAAACCATGATTTGTAGACACAGCATATTAAATTGGTGCTTTATAAGCAGTCATGCAATAAAGTATACTGTTTGATACCATTTTATAGGTTTCACTATGCAATTCTTTGAAAAAAAAATGCAAAATTTTCTCGAATTTTTATGAAGATATTTTGTAAATATGTTAACAGACGCATTCTGTTTTCACAGATATGATCCAAAACAGGGCTTTGCTTGTGTGAATGCACAACAAAGTGGAGGGTGTAAGGACTACAGGGTCCGTTTCACATGTCCAATGAGTTTTTGTGCTCCAAGTACGCATCTTCATTTCATCTACTTTAATACTGTATATGTATATATGTATACAGTACACACACACATATTTGTACTTGTATTTGTGTTTTGTTTATATTGTCTTTTTTCTTTTCATTTTGTTGTTTTTAATTTTTTCCCCTCTGTATCGTATTCATCAGAGTGTGTAACCAGGTGGTTTGATTCTGACAATCCTAATACAAATGGAAGCGATTCTGAACTCTTGACTACCCTTCTCGGTTTGTATCCTGGGTACATTTGTCCGAATCCACTCGGAATAGAGGCTCAGACCATCTCTGGCCAGCCAGCATCTCAAACAGGAAACGTCTTTCAAGTGTGAGTCTATCAAAGGATCTGAAATTAAACATAGTGTAAATGTTTTTTTTATTATGTTTTAAAGGTATTTTGTGTATTTTCTGAAGATATAATCCGACAACTGGATTTTCTTGTGTAAACGCAAACCAAGGAGGAGGGATTTGTGCCGATTATAAAGTGCGCTTCACCTGCCCAGAGGACTGGTGTTCAAGTGAGTTCATGTGAAATCATGAAAACTGATTCATATAAGACCAAAAGTGTTATCCAATAACTGACTAGTTACAGTATGTACAAAATCTTTAAATAGCGCAGAGATCTTATTTAGCTTCCATTTTATAAAGTTATGGGAAGGAGAACAGATTTGTAAGTGTGAGTGTGGCTGAAAACATATGAAAGCACTAAAGTAATTATTATGGAAAACTTTTTCAATCTAAACTTCAGGTTAAAAGGCTTAATCTAGGTATTTTGTGAGCAGGATTCTTTTCTACAATACAAATTGTGATATCAGTCTACCATTTCTGCTTAAATTAGAGGACTTTTTACTACTTTTATTACTTTTTTATTTTTACTAACTTGGTCATCCTCTGTTAGAATGCAGGACACCCTGGTTTGACCGAGATAATCCTGGTGGACTGGGAGACTATGAGACGCTGTCGTTAACCCTGGTAGCATACCCACTACAGGTCTGTGATCAGCCCATCGCCATTGAGGTCACAACCACTAGTGGGACCCCTGTACTGCCGACTGGAAGCAGTATTACAGTGTATGGTGAACAGCATCATATTCTCCATATAAAATGTCTACAATTAAAATAAACTAAAATGCTATACTGTTATTATTGATGTGATTTTAAATATAAATTATGAGCTTAATCATTGGACTTTGCAAAATGGTTAATATATGGCTAATATGTGTTTTATCTTTCTGCAGATATGACCCGTTACAAGGCTTTGTGTGCGTGAATGGGGCCTGTCTAGACTACAGGGTTCGCTTCACATGTCCAGCAAGTTTTTGCGGCACAAGTGTGTATATTAATTATCATTTATTCACCTTCACTTTGTTATATAAAGTTGTTTTGTTTATATTGTAAATTTGAGGTCTTTTTTTCTTTTCATTTTGTTGTTTTTAATTTCTTCCCCTCTGTATCATATTCATCAGAGTGTGTAACCAGGTGGTTTGATTCTGACAATCCTAATACAAATGGAAGCGATTCTGAACTCTTGACTACCCTTCTCGGTTTGTATCCTGGGTACATTTGTCCGAATCCACTCGGAATAGAGGCTCAGACCATCTCTGGCCAGCCAGCATCTCAAACAGGAAACGTCTTTCAAGTGTGAGTCTATCAAAGGATCTGAAATTAAACTTAGTGTATATGTTTTTTTTTTTATTATGTTTTAAAGGTATTTTGTGTATTTTCTGAAGATATAATCCGACATCTGGATTTTCTTGTGTAAACGCAAACCAAGGAGGAGGGTTTTGTGCCGATTATAAAGTGCGCTTCGCCTGCCCAGAGGACTGGTGTTCAAGTGAGTTCATGTGAAATCATGAAAACAGATTCATATAAGACCAAAAGTGTTATCCAATAACTGACTAGTTACAGTATGTACAAAATCTTTAAATAGCGCAGAGATCTTATTCAGCTTCCATTTTATAAAGTTATGGGAAGGAGGACAGATTTGTAAGTGTGAGTGTGGCTGAAAACATATGAAAGCACTAAAGTAATTAATATGGAAAACTTTTTCAATCTAAACTTCAGGTTAAAAGGCTTAATCTAGGTATTTTGTGAGCAGGATTCTTTTCTACAATACAAATTGTGATATCAGTCTACCATTTCTTGTTAAATTAGAGGACTTTTTACTACTTTTATTACTTTTTTACTTTTACTAACTTGGTCATCCTCTGTTAGAATGCAGGACACCCTGGTTTGACCGAGATAATCCTGGTGGACTGGGAGACTATGAGACGCTGTCGTTAACCCTGGTAGCATACCCACTACAGGTCTGTGATCAGCCCATCGCCATTGAGGTCACAACCACTAGTGGGACCCCTGTACTGCCGACTGGAAGCAGTATTACAGTGTATGGTGAACAGCATCATATTCTCCATATAAAATGTCTACAATTAAACTAAACTAAAATGCTATACTGTTATTATTAATGTGATTTTAAATATAAATTATGAGCTCAATCATTGGACTTTGCAAAATGGTTAATATATGGCTAATATGTGTTTTATCTTTCTGCAGATATGACCCGTTACAAGGCTTTGTGTGCGTGAATGGGGCCTGTCTAGACTACAGGGTTCGCTTCACATGTCCAGCAAGTTTTTGCGGCACAAGTATGTATATTATCATTTATTCACCTTCACTTTGTTATATAGAGTTGTTTTGTTTATATTGTAAATTTGCTGTCTTTTTTTCTTTTCATTTTGTTGTTTTAAATTTTTTCCCCTCTGTATCGTATTCATCAGAGTGTGTAACCAGGTGGTTTGATTCTGATAATCCTAATACAAATGGAAGCGATTCTGAACTCTTGACTACCCTTCTCGGTTTGTATCCTGGGTACATTTGTCCGAATCCACTCGGAATAGAGGCTCAGACCATCTCTGGCCAGCCAGCATCTCAAACAGGAAACGTCTTTCAAGTGTGAGTCTATCAAAGGATGTGGAATGAAAATTTGTGTAAATGTTTATTATTATTATTATTATTATTATTATTATGTTCTAAAGTTATTTTATGTATTTTCTGAAGATATAATTCAACATCTGGATTTTCTTGTGTAAACGCAAACCAAGGAGGAGGGTTTTGTGCCGATTATAAAGTGCGCTTCACCTGCCCAGAGGACTGGTGTTCAAGTGAGTTCATGTGAAATCATGAAAACAGATTCAAATAAGACCAAAAGTGTTATCCAATAACTGACTAGTTACAGTATGTACAAAATCTTTAAATAGCGCAGAGATCTTATTTAGCTTCCATTTTATAAAGTTATGGGAAGGAGGACAGATTTGTAAGTGTGAGTGTGGCTGAAAACATATGAAAGCACTAAAGTAATTAATATGGAAAACTTTTTCAATCTAAACTTCAGGTTAAAAGGCTTAATCTAGGTATTTTGTGAGCAGGATTCTTTTCTACAATACAAATTGTGATATCAGTCTACCATTTCTTGTTAAATTAGAGGACTTTTTACTACTTTTATTACTTTTTTTTAACTTTATACTAACTTGCTCATCCTCTGTTAGAATGCAGGACACCCTGGTTTGACCGAGATGATCCCACAGGACTGGGAGACTATGAGACGCTGTCGTTAACCCTGGTAGCATACCCACTACAGGTCTGTGCTCAGCCTATCGCCATTGAGGTCACAACCATTACTGGGACCCCTGTACTGCCGACTGGAAGCAGTATTACAGTGTATGGTGAACAGCATCATATTCTACATAAAAAATGTCTACAATTAAAATGAACTAAAATGCTGTTATTGTGATTTCTAATAGAAATTATGAGCTTAATCATTGTGTGTTCTTGACCTTCAAGAACGACTTTGCAAAATGGTTTATATATGGCTAATATGTGTTTTATCTTTCTGCAGATATGACCCGTTACAAGGCTTTGTGTGTGTGAATGGGGCCTGTCCAGACTACAGGGTTCGCTTCACATGTCCAGCAAGTTTTTGTGGCACAAGTGTGTATATTAATTATCATTTATTCACCTTCACTTTGTTGTATATTGTAAATTTGCTGTCTTTTTTTTCTTTTCATTTTGTTGTTTTTAATTTTTTTTCTTGTATTCATCAGAGTGTGTAACCAGGTGGTTTGATTCTGACAATCCTAATACAAATGGAAGCGATTCTGAACTCTTGACTACCCTTCTTGGTTTGTATCCTGGGTACATTTGTCCGAATCCACTCGGAATAGAGGCTCAGACCATCTCTGGCCAGCCAGCATCTCAAACAGGAAACGTCTTTCAATCGTGAGTCTATCAAAGGATCTGAAATGAAACTTTGTGTAAATGTTTATTATTATGTTCTAAAGGTATTTTATGTATTTTCTGAAGATATAATCCGACATTTGGATTTTCTTGTGTAAACGCAAACCAAGGAGGAGGGATTTGTGCCGATTATAAAGTGCGCTTCACCTGCCCAGAGGACTGGTGTTCAAGTGAGTTCATGTGAAATCATGAAAACTGAGTCATATAAGACCAAAAGTGTTATCCAATAACTGACTAGTTACAGTGTGTACAAAATCTTAAAGTAGCGCAGAGATCTTATCCAGCTTCCATTTTATAAAGTTATGGCAAGGAGGACAGATTTGTAAGTGTGAGTGTGGCTGAAAACATATGAAAGCACTAAAGTAATTAATGTGGAAAACTGTCTCAATCTAAACATCAGGTAAAAGGGCTTTTGTGATATTGGTCTACCATTTCATCTCAAATTAGACTTTTTACAACTTATATTTTTTACTTTTACTAACTTGGTCATCCTCTGTTAGAATGCAGGACACCCTGGTTTGACCGAGATGATCCCACAGGACTGGGAGACTATGAGACACTGTCGTTAACCCTGGTAGCATACCCACTACAGGTCTGCGCTCAGCCTATTGCCATTGAGGTCACAACCATTACTGAGACACCTGTACTGCCGAATGGAAGCAAATTTCCAGTGTAAGGTTTAACTATATATTATACAGTAATTTTATATGTAATTTTGAAATGATTGACAGGCATCTACTCTGAATCTGCAGATATGATCCACTACAGGGCTTTGAGTGTAAGAATGAGCCACAGAGTGGATGGACCTGTCAGGACTACAAGGTCCGCTACAAATGTCCTCAAAGTTTCTGCTGGATCTCAGTTCTCTCAAGCCTCTCATCTGAGGTCACAAACATAACTGTCAACTATTAGCCTAAACTTGTGAAGTTAAACTAAGTTTTCAATTTAAATTTAGATTAGAAAAAAATTACAATAAAACATTTGCTTGCATTACCCTTGCCTCAGCTCATATCGTGGTACAAATTGTGTTGTGAAATACTAAGAACATTAGAGGAAATTGAACATTTCAATTCAAGACACTATTCCTATGATGATACCGATGATACCTGCATATCAACAAACTTGTGCACACCTGTATACTTATAGTAATACATAGTTGTTTATATTATATAGTTAAATTAAAGGGATAGTTCACCCAAAAATTTTGTCATCATTTAGTCACCCCAAGTTGTTCCAAACCTGTATGAATTTATCTATTCTGCTGAACACAAAAGATATTTTGAAGAATATGGGGAACCAAACAGCTGATGGGCCACATTGACTTACATATGGGAATAAAAACACTATTAATTAACTGTTTGGTTACCGACATTCTTCAAAATATCTTCTTTTGTTTTCAGCAGAAGAAAGAAATTCATACAGGTTTTTAATAACTTGAGGGTGAGCAAATGATGACAGAATTTTCATTTTTGGATGAACTATCCCTTTAAACAAGTCAACCATGCTGCTTTTTCCTCATAAATAACAGCAGAAGTGAAAGTTAACTGATTCATGAAATTCAGATGCTTTATGTTAATTTTCTTTTAATTAAGTTAATTTTCTTAAAACATATTGTGATTAGGCAAAAAGAAAACCAGGTGGTAGAAATTATATATATAAAAAAGTTTGTGATATGGTAAATATCTTGTTTACGTAATGAAACAATTTTTACAGCCCACAATGCACAGTTAACTCACTTGTTTTATGTTAATGTTAGGAGAATAGCACAGCATGCAGTGATATAGCTAAATTAAATAACACACATTAAAATAATATTTTATAATAATAATAATAAAGATTACAAAATTTATATGTGAATATGACTTCTGTTGACTGTCATGCGTGTTTCTGTACACACATGGGAATCAGAAAGTAGTTAGCTTTTTTCCTCTCCTCTCTTCTGCAAAACCCTATTCTCGCCGATCGACCAGACTAGGTACAGTTGATGCCGAACAACGTGTTTTTTATTGTGATGTGCGTAGAGAAGGTACTAGAACCATTTCGATGTCATTTCCGGTGGAATATTCCAGTAAATCCTGCCTTTAAAAGGAGACGCGCTGAAAATCCGAACTGCGTTGTCTGTGACAGGTGCAGTCTATAGCCTAATATAAATGTCATCTTCGTCCATTAAAGGACATAGCTGTTTTTGGGGAACCACTGAATGTGAGTAAAATTAAAATACTGTCACGTCGATATATAAATCCACCAAAAGCCGTTATTTGTCGCTCTGCGCTTGACTTTGAAGGTAAGTTTGTTTTCACAGCGTGACATATCAAGTTTTAAAACAATACATTTTGAGATATAAGGGACTTTATATTCTTGTTCATATAAGCAACTTAACAGTATTGTTATATTGAATGGCTCGCGCTCAGTACGCTTAATTTAATGACTTCATGGAAAAATTCTGGATAGGGCAGAATAAAACGCAGAGTATATTCATTCAGTATATAATGTATAGTGTGTCCGTAATAAATCGCAGAAAACATCCAATTTTTTAATGCTGTAACGTAGGTGAGCGCAGAAACACCGTCTGCAACTGGATAAAGATGAAGGACAATCTCGTCAAGCTGTCTGGTGTATAATACGCAGTTGTTTATAGCCCACAGCAATGAGATCGTGCAGTATGCGCAGGCGTTACGCATACGCAGCCTTTTCATTCGCAGAAGAATTGTGTAAGATATGTTTTAGTCATAAATGCCAAATTCTCGATGCATACGGGCTACTTAACCTTATTAATAACACATCAGTCAGTGTGAACTGGCAAGTGTACTTAACAACCTGTAAGATAACCAGACTTTCCTCTTTAGTATGACAGAGACAGTATTCTCCGTAGGCTATGTAATTTATGGCGTTATGCAACAGACGTGTGGTCCTGAGGCAGGAGTCAGCCTGCGTTTGAATGGATCTCGGGGCGTGCGGTACTACAAGCTGCGTATGCTCTGCGTACCCAAGCCATTCGTGTCTCTCTAATTAGTATTAACAGTATAAATTACTATAAATTCCCTTGTTTGAGGTGTACCATTAAGCTTATATGATACAATATTGGTAATACGTATGTAACTGTCATTTATTTATTTGCCAGACCACGGTAATTTTCTTCAAATCTGCCAGTTACGGAGGGTTTCGGGTAAGTGGATCCACAGTTCTGGCGCCTACGCTCTGTTGTTATGTATCGTCATCATTGTCCCGCATTCTCATTGGTTTGCTGACATATGATTTGATGCGCAGGAAAAGCTGTCCGCGAATCGCTCGCCCAAGCGGAAAAACGTGCTGTTGCTGCCAGATCTCGATCAAATAAAATCACATTGTATTGCTATGTGTCATAAGAGTAAGCAACTGAGTAGCTAACACTGTATAGAGCAAACGCGAGCATCTCCCTTATAATAAACCTATAAACCTCCAACGTATCTGAATCGGGCGTTTTTTTTGACACGACGCACCACCCAGCATACCCGGTTAACCCTCTGGTGCTGCTCAGTCATTTTCGGCCATTTTTTTTTTCTTTTTTCATTACTTCATCGGAATGGTACGAAACATGGTAAAGAATTTGGCACTTGCTGTGTGAACATGTTCTCTCTCTCTCTCTCTCTCTCTCTCTCTCTCTCTCTCTCACACTCACACACACACACACACACACACACATCGAATCATGGACATGATCGAAAATGACCACATTGGAAATGAATGGGAGACGAATTTCATCCGTTGGAAACGTTTGGTACTGCACACAAACAAATTCTTACTGAAAGCTCATTTTTTAAGATATCAACCTTTAATTTGGAACACAGCTTGTTTAGATTTATGGCTTTGATTTTCTCAGTTTTGGAAAAATATATATTTCATATAAAAATTTAAAATGGTGTTTTTTTGCATAATGTAAAATTTAATAACTTTTTTCAAGTTATCTTCAACCATAAAATCCCCTAAAAATACAAAATATTAAATAAAAAACATTATCGAACTAAAATATATAGTACAATTATTTCATTGAAATAATAATAATAGAAAAAAATGGTTACCGCTCGTTACTGTTATAGGATAGGAAGATGTTTTTTTGTCTTTAATTCATTTGAATATATAGTTGATTGTTTTGTATTCGAAGTTTTCTGAAATATTGTTTAAAAAAAAATTTAAATGAGGCATTGTCTAATTATCTAACACATATGTGCTAATTTGCATTTATTTCCAGAACAGAAATCTGAACATTATAAAGCCAGGGTCAAAATTCTTGTTTCATTTTAATAATAGAGTTAAAGATTTTAGGATATTTCTTTTTATCACTCCAGAAAACAGAAACTACTAGGGATGCACGATATTAAAGGCACAACATCAGAATCGGCCGATGAAAGCTTAAAATATAATAATCGGTATGAAAAAAAAATATGCCGACATGATAACGTGTGCTAACAAGAAGATCACGTCACCGGTGTGGTCAATCTTGAAGTCAACTTTTGCCTGTACTGTGATTAGATTAACTGTTTTGGACTGCTGACTTGAACTTTTGAATTCGAGTACAGAATGACTTGTCCGGTGTGCGATACCCCAACAACAGTCACTATTTACTCTCTAGTGCAGGGGTGTCAAACATACAGCCCGCGGGCCGAATACGGCCCACAAAGGTGTCCAATCCGGCCCGGGGGATGATTTGAACTATAATAAAAAAAATAGAGATGCACTAGTCCACTGGTCATAAATCCAAACATTTTTTAGTTTTATTTTGGTCAATCTTTATTCTGGGCTAATTTCATTTGTGTGGAAATATTTACGAAGTCTGTAAACGGGACGTTAACACAGGCACATGCTGAATACGGACACAAAGAGGAGAACAGACGCGCCAGCAGAGAAAATACTCTACCATGCACATGCTGTTTGCGAAAAATAGGAAGAATAATATAAATATTAAATTGGGGTTGATATGAATGTATCTCTGAAGGGAACTGTCTACGGAAAAGTTTTGATGGCTTTTCCTCTTATCTCCGTATAAAGTAGTAGCCTATTTATTGACGCAGCGTTGCTTTGTGTATAGCGGTAACCATGGAAACGCTATTATCACTGCTGTTCCATAAGCGCCACCTACTGTCAGAGAGTGAATTTACATTTTCATTCAGTACGTCTGCTGATTTTGTTATGTGCAAGTGTCTTATGTAGCAAAATTTCACAAAGCTAAAGCTAAAGACCATGCTGTTTTTGCTGTTAATCTTGAAATTATACAATAATTTAAATTAAAAACAACTGCTCATGCTCATGTGTATAACATCTTTGTTGGGATTGTGATAAAAATGCAGTGTTTGCCTCTAATATCAAAGAGCTACACATATTTTTTGAACAAATAAACAACAAATAAATTTGCTTTAAAGAAAATCTGCAACCAGTATCAGAATCGGCCAATTTGCTTCTAAAAAAAAATTGGAATTGGCCATGAAAAATCAAAATGGGTGCATCACTAATAAAAAAATATTAAATAAAGCATTATTTTAAAAATCTAAGTTTTTTCGCTGTAAAAACAAATGCAGTTTTAAAGAGCAGTGTACTAGTTTTATTGCAAATTAATTTGTTGTTTATATGGTTAATATTAATGCAACTATCAGCGTACTAAGCTTTTTTTTTTTCTTCTTTTTTTTTTTATTAATTCGGCCCGCACATGGTAATTTTTTTACAATCTGGCCCTCAACCTAAAATGAGTTTGACACCCCTGCTCTAGCGCGTGCAGCCTCTACAGCAGCAGCCTCCTCCAGGTCCTAGTGCCCGCTCGGTAGGAAGTTATATTTATTTAGGGGGGTGCTGTTGTTACACTAATAAAATGAAAAGTAGAATACACTAATAACTTTCAAGACTTGCCTTACAGGTGGACCAGCCCATCAAGACACAATTTCTCATCATTTACCCACCCTCGTGAACTAACCCTTTAAATGTGGTGTGTCTTGGTGGGCTGGCCCACCTGTGAGGCAAGACTTGAAAGTGCACAATGCACTCAGTTTTTGCTGTAATACATTATATTATGTTGTTTTTATTGCCATATGGTAAAGCTTATTTTCTTATGTGTTTTAGTTGCAGTTCTGTTTGACTTGGAGAGATTTGGAGACCATCATGATCCTTCTGACTCCTACATCTGGTATGTAGATCAATCACAGTATATGCAAAACAGTGCTACATGTCATTTGTGCTCCCTGCACAGCCGAGAAAATGGTTGTTTAAGTATGGGATTGTTAATTATGAGTGGCACTAGCTGTGTTTCTGCGGTCAGTAATGGTTGGCACAAGATTGAAAGTGAAGCGTTGAAAGTGATTGAAAGTGAATGCTGATTGAAAGTGAATGCTGAGCTCTAGAGCTTTAGAGGCTAGGTTGCACTTTAACTCAGTATGACTTATGGTGGTAATTTCTCCTGAAGTTGCTTAGACTTTTTAACTTACCTATTTACACTGTGGTTCAGTTATGCAACTTAAGTGATGTGTGCCCTATGGACAGTATTAGACAGTGTTCTAGAAACAGATAAACGTTAATCCTGTCAATCCGGGCTTCTGTCACATGGAGCAGAGGAACTAGACATGCAAGAAAACCTTTGGTAATCCTTTTAGACTTTGGACTAAGTTCTAGTTCTTTCTCTAGGTAATATGTAATTTGAGCTTTCGTACTATCTATCTAGATTTATCTAAAAGTCTGTAAACAGGAAGCTCCACATTTATTATGTATCATAACAGTGGCACAAGC
Organism: Mylopharyngodon piceus; assembly: GCA_039654765.1. Classification (NCBI taxonomy): domain Eukaryota; kingdom Metazoa; phylum Chordata; class Actinopteri; order Cypriniformes; family Xenocyprididae; genus Mylopharyngodon; species Mylopharyngodon piceus. The sequence goes on from CM077446.1 coordinate 29,413,915, forward strand.
GGACGCAATGCATTACCAGCAATTCTGAATCCCACTTATCTTAAAGTGCCCCTATTATGCTATTTTAAAGGTTTCTAATTTTGTTTTGGAGGTCTCCTACAATAGGTTTACATTCATCCAAGTTCAAAAAACACTTTGATTTTCTCATAATATTGCACATCACCTCATTTCTCAAAGAGTCTGAAACTATATGTTCGAAGATCCAGTCTCTCAAAACCCCTCCTTTCCCAAGCCTACTCTGCTCTGATTGGTCAGATGGCCCAATCTTGTTGTCATTGGGCTACCACTTACAGCACATGTCGGAAATGAAACACCCGTTACCATATCTGAATTTCAACTCCAGAGGCTTCTTCAATCCTCAGTGATTGTACACACTGTCAGGACAGTAACAATGGCATTGATTTTTACCCTATCAATTTGAGCCCGAGTCAGATGATGAAACATCGGAAGAACTAGTTGATCAACCCAAACCTCCATCACAAGAACAACTTCAGCATGACGTTTCTAGTGGTAAGTTTTTACTTAGTTTGTCGTACATTATGAGATGTAACTCTGTAATTCCTCTACATCAGCATTAACAACTTCTATTGTTATTTCCATCAACAAACCGATGTGTATATTTCTAATTTATTGAAGTGCACATGTGGAAACTGTATCCTTAACTGTATAAATAACAGAACATACATTAGCCCAGCACTAATGTGAATGACTGATGTAACATTATAGTTTGTAAACCATTCTCCATCCTTTATCATTACTCAAGGTAGTAAGAACTATTAATTTCCATTAATTGACACAATTTTAGGTAATAGTGGGCCCACAGCTGAAAAGCAGAACTATTTCAGCAAGACAGTAACATGGGTAAGCTGGTTAGCTAGTTCACTGGGTGTACACAGTATGAAACACAAAACTACGTATTTTGAACACTCAGTAGAAAATATTTACATCAATAATTAATCATACTTACAGGTTGTGATTCAGAGGAGCAAGTTGGCGTTTTGCAAATCCCGAGTTGACCTCACCCAGATTTAAGAAGTAGTCGTCAGTAAAATGACAGGGACACAACAAAAGGTTATACTGCTGTGGTAATTTTAACCAGAATTTGCTTTAGCAGTGCAGAAAACATCATCGTCTCGACATGTTGACAACACAAACCAACTACAGTGTTTGAGGGCGGGTCCAAGTAAATATTGTTTGCGGGCAGCCAGTGAAGACCATAGGATGGCATTATGCAAATTTGTTACATACAGGTACGTAAATATGTTATGGAAGTGAGACTGGAAATACTGACGACTCGTTTCGACAGTTTAAAATTGATTCTTTATTTGAAACTTTATTTGTTGTGCACTTTGATCTTTAAAACTTTGCAGACCTTTTACTTTCACAAACTCACACACTACATGAAAGGTAATATTCAAAAAAGCATAATATGGGCACTTTAATTTAAGAAATATAAGAAGGCGTTACTTTCATAGTTTACTACAACACTGTCATGCCACATTTCATCAGTTAGTCCAATATTGGTGTATTTTGCATCATTCTGTGAGATGCATTTTGTTTTGTGAAACTTAATATAATTATTTTTCACATATAATAAGCCATCCTGATTTTAATTAAAATCCTTTTTGCATATACATTTACTGTAAAAATGAAAAGTTACTTCAGACACTATTTGGTTGCACTATAATAGGTATATACACTATTGTTTGGGGGTTTGGGGTCAGTAAGTCTCTTATGCTCACTAAGGCTGCATTTATTTAATCAAACATACAGTAAAAAAGTAATATTGAGAAATATTATTGCAATTTAAAATAACTGTTTTCTATTTCAATATAGAAATTTAAAATGTGATTTATTCCTGTGATGACAAAGCTGAATTTTCAGCAGCCATTACTCCAGTCTTCACTACCAATATAATCCATATTTACTTACTAACTAAAGCTACTTACTTTAAACAGCTTTATTAATTTAGGTTATGTTATTTTCAATGGATATCTCACATGCTTTAATAACCCTTACAGACTTTATAGAAAACATTTGAAATGAGAGGTCTTATTGCCTTAATATACAAATAAACATCAAGCTCTATGGTGAATTCTGTGTGTTGGCATGTGCTGTGTCTCATTGACTGTTTTCTTTCAGATGAAGATTCGCTTGAAATCGACTGGCTTTGGAATCACATCAAGTTCAGGTTACAAAAAACACAATAGTAGGAACCCTTCCTTAAAGGTGAAGTGTGTGATTTACTCCAAGTTTAATATGAAGAAACGGCTATAATAAGCCTTTTTTGTTGACTCTCCCTAAAAATGTAAACACAGTGGTTTTGTGACACTATCAAAACATTGGTCTGTTGGTTTGACGTAGCAACTTTGGCTCAACCAACGGTGTGGGTTTGGAGCAGAGCTATCCGTTTTCCTGACCAGTGGAAGATGTTCGTTTGCTAGTGACACAGAAATTACACACTTCACCTTTAAACCATTTTGATGTCGTTGTGAATGCTATAGGCAAGATTTTTTGTATTATTGAGCTAAAATTTTTTTACACATAATGACACATGTGCATGTGTTCTTGCATGCTACCCTCACCTTGAAAAGCAGCACATGCCAAAGAATGAAAGTTGACATGCAAAGAAAATTGCAGGGATTGTCATGTGTTCTGTCATATAAAATCTGCAAATGGGGGACTTGAATCTCCACGAGCATTCCAATGATGGTCTTTGATAGCTTATTGTATAATGAGTAAAATGTGACAAATAATAATGTGGATTTCTCTAGCAAAATACACATTCATCCACTTGAGATGTTCATTTAGATTTTATGCCCACTGATTTGCTCCAACACAAAGACTTCTTTGTGTGACTTCATTGAAAATCACAGCAGTGTTCCAGTGGCAAAACAGTCTTGGTCACACTTAAGGAAAAGCACTAGAATTTTAACAAGTCTTTCTTGCTTATTTACCTGTTTTGCGAACATTTACTGTTAATATTCTTTTACTTTTGTCGCACAGTGTGAACCTGAATGTATAGCTTTCATCTGTATAGTGTAACAATTTCAGTAGCTGGATGAAATTGTAACGGGTGCTTGAATGCAGTAAAAAAAAAAATTGCCATTCAAATAGTTGATTAGTAAATGATTAATGAGAATGCTGCTTTAAGATTTGAATCTGCAGTGCACTGCATGATTGCCAGTTGTTGTGGGCGTGAGCAAGCATAACTTCTTTTACAAAGACAGACATCTCATTGTAAAAATGGTTATGTCAGCCATTTTTAATACTCCCTCAATCAACTGATTGCCGAACACTTTCTAAACACTGTCGTCAAAGCAACACTGGATTCTCTATTATCCAAATGAACCGAACTCTGACGTCAATCGGGTATGCGCCAAAAATGCGGTGCGCGCCAAACTCGGGTGCGTGCCAAAAGTGCAAGTGTGAAAGCACCTTAAAGCTTAAAGATTTGTAAAAAATTATTTACATTTTTAAATATTTAAATTTGTTTAAAGACTGTATTTGTTGTGTGAACATAACCTTTTTCCAAAGCTTTAGTTTCAGAACAAGCTAATGGTTGTAGATCAATGTAATGTCTGAAATGTAAATGAATCATAACTGCAGTACTGTTCTTCCCAAAACATCTCTCTATTTTCTGTTGAAAACGTGTAATTTGCTCTGGTAATAGTGCTTTGTGGTTTTAGTGCACAGTGGGATGAACAGTCATTTGTAATCGCATTGGGTATTTGATATTATCAAATAAGTGATCAAGAGTTTCTTTGGTAAATGTCTTTTTTTTATACCTCAGCATGTTGTTTTGAATGTCGTAATTACTGTCTAATTGCAATGTCAAATATTGTTCAGTGCTTGTTTTTTTTTTTCCATTACATAAATGTTTTTTTTTTTGTTTTTTTGTTTTTTTTATGAAAATGTTTTTAATTACTACAATGATTGCCTTAACCTTATTTCAAAATTATAGTTTGAAATTATAGTTATCCCAACTGACTGAGGTGGAGACGAGGGTGGTTGAGACTCAGGCAGAGCCGATGAGCCTAAACCCAGGGCGACACCACTGTACTGGAGGCCTGAGGCAGAACTGCAGGCTTGCGGGACTCGGCAGACAGTGGTGGACCTGGAGGGACCGAGGACAACGGTAGAGCCTGAGGGAAGGAAGAGCCTGGTGGAGCCAAAGGGGTGGAGGGACAAGGCGTCGCTGGAGGACTGGAAGTCTGTGGCGCAACCAGGGTGATGACTTACCAAAGTGGAGCCCGAGGGATGAGGGAGCCTGGTGGAGCTTGAGGGATGACGGACAACAGTGGAGCCGAAGGAGCGTAGAGCCAAGGTGGAGCCAATGGGTCGACAGGGCAAAGTGAAGTCCGGGGCTGGGAGGCTTGAGGTGGAGCCAAAAGATTTATCACAACGACACAGACTTAGTGCAGGGCAACAAAACAGACCTGGTGCTGGGTGACGAAACAGACTGCAGCATCAATGACGACGGAGACTTGGAACTGGCTGACGAAGGAGACTTTGACCTGGACAACAAAGGAGACTTAGAACTGGATGACGAATGAGACTTGAAACTGATTCTTTCACATTCTTCAAAAGGAACAGTAGGTGTCAAATTCATCATGTTCACCCTTAGCTTCTGGAATATGTGCGGGGATCCACTCCATGCCCTCATACTCTATTAATACCAACACAGGCACGGACACAGGGATCGGATCACACACCTGGTCAGACTCCTTTTCCAGCTTGAGCTTTGGGACGACTGTGGCCTCAAGGGTACACTCTATGAAGGAAATGGTGTCCAGCTCACACACCTAGTCAGATTTGGCTCTCCTAGCTACTGGGACTGCAGTGGGCTCTGGCATAAAAACTTGCCTGGGTTTTGGCCCTGTTGTCATGGCAGGCTTGAGTTTGTGCTCCATTGGAGGCGTGGCTGCGGATGAGTGGTTGTGGGCACTGGTGATGAGTAATCCTCCTCACTCTCACAGATGGTGAAGGGGGATCCACACTGAACTAGCACCCAGTCGACAAATTCTTGAAATGTCCCTTGAGGACAATCTCCAGGCAGGCAGAAAAAACATGGAAAAACACACACAGGCTGGTGTCGTCATAGTGGACGAGATGAAACAGGTCTATGAAGTCCTGTGTGTGTTCCTTGAGGGAACGATCCCCCTGTGAAATGAGGATTTGTACTGCCGCTAGTTCTGTTGGGTTCTGTCTTTCTGTCACAATGTGGTTGATGCCAAGATGAGGAGATCAGGATCTATTTGCAGTTTCTTATTTATTAACAAACTCAAAAAATAACAAAGGTACTCAGGATATACTGGAATCAAAAACTGCAATCAGAACAACCAGCTAAAAGCAACGAAGATGGAACCAAGACTAACTGAAAACAGACTCAATATATACTAACACAAACTAATGAACAAAATGAGAAACAGGTGCAATGCATAATCAATCAATGAAAAACCATGGTAACAAACACTAACACAGGCAACAGAACAGAAAACTAACTCGGAATACAACTCAAACAAAACTCACTCAGATCAAACGTAACAGACATATTATTTTACATAATCATACTATTATATAATTATATTGTTGTATTTATTATTATGTGAATACAAAGGTTGTTTTTAACAAACATGGCTTTAAAACTTTTTGCAATAAATGTGAGAATCATTTGTGGTCCTTTATTTAATGTTAATAATATTATGTTAATATGTTTTAGAGAGGATAAGTGAATAATTACAAACATCACATGTTTAGACTATGGAAGAACTTGCACTTTAGAGTTAATGAGCAGATATTTTAAATAAAATTTAACTAGTTGACTTCAATGGAATACATTCAATTCACACTTCTTTAATATATTTTTTACGTAACTGAGAACTCTTCAAACATGCACTGAACTCACTGTTGTGTAATTGCTCATGTTTTTGTTTTTGTTTTTTTTGGTAGCCTTTTTCCAGGACGCTAACAAATTGCTTCTAAACGAACAAGCTAACTGGGTGCATCTAAAGGAGTTTGCCCGGAAAAATGCTGCCAACGCTCTTTCTGTTGCCAACATGCTCATGGGCATGGCCTCAATCCTCTGCAGTCTCAATGGGTAGGCATTCATGCTTTTGATTTGTACTTCACAGAGAAAATCAAATGCATAAAGAAATATAACTTGAGTTTTCACTTTGAGAAAAATCTATTTGACTAGGTGACAGTAACAATTCATTATGAGAATGTTGATACAGTGGAAGCAAGCTAAAAGGGATTTCAGCCAACAGCCGAAAAAAGTTTGAGCTTAAATTCAGTTTAATTTCTTTGACTTACTTGTAGTTTTGTGCTTTCTTTCTTTATGTCCCTGCCACCATTGTTATTCACAGCCATCATCATGCTGCGTGCTGGCTGGTTCTGATCGGTTACCTGCTGGATTTGGCAGATGGAGCGGTTGCTAGGCAACTGAATGCCTGTTCTGCACTGGGTGAGTAGTGTTGAGTGTTCTTAAGTACAAGTGAGTGGGGCTAGGGGTGAGTCTTGTTGCTTTAGATGCTTCAGTCTCCTTATAAAGAAATAAAATGAAAGCAAGGAATAAATTATCAGTTTAATAATTCAAACATAAACATGTAAAGAAAAGCAGTTAGAAAATTATATTTTGAAAAGCAATTTAAAATAAGCATTACATTTTCTTATTTTATTTAACTACATTTTGAAATACAGTGAGAAACAATGTTTCTCCAGGACCACAGTGCTACATAAAAACAACACCAGACTACAAGACTGGACAAGACAAACAGATTAAAGTAGATTATATAAACTACTAGAACACTAGAAAGAACTTGAATTAAGAACTAAAATTTAGTAAGAATTAAATAAGTAGAATAAGGACTGAAAAGTTTACATAGATGCACTGGACTACAAAAAATTGCAAACAGTGTGGTATAGTACAAATACAATAGCAAATAACAAGGCACAGTAAGGACAATGCAGCATTTTAAAGTTAATTTTTAATTTAAAATGATATGGTTATAAATATATATGTTCATTTGTCCACAACATGTGCATACACACATTGATTTCTTCTTAACATCGTTCTTGCGTTAATGAATTTGGGAGTATTCTAAATGAGTGACTGTGTGCCCGAGGTTAGAAATTTTGCATAAAACATTTGCATTTCGTCACTCTTAGCAAGCATGACAGTCTCTAGAACACGCTCTCGCCTTGAGCAATGCCAAGTGTGCCATCCTCCAAACAAGTTCAAACATAATAGACATCATTAATACAGACCCACATTACAGACCTCTCATTAGCCAGCTGTACATACGCATATCTGCATCTTTATGCAGAGGAAACTCGCAGTTCGAGCTATAACACCTTTTCTTACTCTTTTACTGTGTGTGTGTGTGTGTGTGTGTATATATATATATATATATATATACACTATATTGCCAAAAGTTTTGGGACCCCTGCCTTTACGTGCATATGAACTTTAATGACATCCCATTTTTAATCCGTAGGGTTTAATATGGAGTTTGCAGCTATAACAGCCTCAACTCTTATGGGAAGGCTTTCCACAAGGTTTAGGAGAGTGTTTATGGGAATTTTTGACCATTCTTGTAGAAGCGCATTTGTGAGGTCAGGCAGTGATGTTGGCGAGAAGGCATGGCTCACAGTCTCCGCTCTAATTCATCCCAAAGGTGTTCTATCGGGTTGAGGTCAGGACTCTGTGCAGGCCAGTCAAGTTCCTCCACACTAAACTCACTCATCCATGTCTTTATGGACCTTGCTTTGTGCACTGGTGCGCAGTCATGTTGGAACAGGAAGGGGCCATCCCCAAACTGTTCCCACAAAGTTGGGAGCATGAAATTGTCCAAAATGTCTTGGTATGCTGAAGCATTAAGAGTTCCTTTCACTGGAACTAAGGGGCCAAGCCCAACCCCTGAAAAACAACCCCACACCATAATCCCCCTCCACCAAACATTACACTTGGCACAATGCAGTCAGGCAAGTACCGTTCTCCTGGCAACCGCCAAACCCAGACTCGTCCATCGGATTGCCAGACAGAGAAGCGTGATTCGTCACTCCAGAGAACACGTCTCCACTGCTCTAGAGTCCAGTGGCGGCGTGCTTTACACCACTGCATCCGACGCTTTGCATTGCACTTGGTGATGTAAGGCTTGGATGCAGCTGCTCAGCCATGGAAACCCATTCCATGAAGCTCTCTACGCACTGTTCTTGAGCTAATCTGAAGGCCACATGAAGTTTGGAGGTCTGTAGCTATTGACTCTGCAGAAAGTTGGCGACTTCTGCGCACTGTGCGCCTCAGCATGCGCTGACCCCGCTCTGTGATTTTACGTGGCCTACCACTTCGTGGCTGAGTTGCTGTTGTGCCCAATTGCTTCCACTTTGTTATAACACCACTAACAGTTGACCGTGGAATATTTAGTAGTGAGGAAATTTCACGAATGGACTTATTGCACAGGTGGCAACCTATCATGGTACCACGCTTGAATTCACTGAGCTCCTGAGAGCGACCCATTCTTTCACAAATGTTTGTAGAAGCAGTCTGCATGCCTAGGTGCTTGATTTTATACACCTGTGGCCATGGAAGTGATTGGAACACCTGAATTCAATGATTTGGAGGGGTGTCCCAATACTTTTGGCAATATAGTGTGTGTGTGTGTGTGTGTGTGTATATATATATATATATATATACACACACTGCCCTCAAAAAGTTTGGAAACGCCATAGAAAAGTGGGGTTTTGGACAATATTGGCATGAATCCTTTTTAATTTGTGATAATTTTGCACTGATAAGGGACAACACAAACTACGTAAACATATTTTATTATATAAACAGTTTATACATAGAAAAAAACTTAAATTTTCGATTCATCAAAATGTCCACCATTAGCAGCTATCTGACCTAAACTGCGTTCTAATTGGTTCATTGTATTCTAAACTTAATCGGCAATCAATTGTTGACGCTATTAAGGTGTGCTGACCCAAAAATCTTTTACAAACCTGGGCCAAGTTTAAACCAGTAACCAGGCATCACAGCTGGCAAAGGGGCATATCTGACTTTGACATGTATATATTGCCATTATTATGTAATCAAAATGAAAATTATTATTGCTGGTCTTCAATGATAATGTCAAGTTACTGTAATGTATTTGCACCAAAAAATGATAAGGATTTATGCTGACATCGTCCAAAACCACACTTTGCCAGGGGTGTTTCCAAAGTTTTGGAGGGCAGTGTATATATATATATATATATATATATATATATATATGTATGTGTGAAATATGTTTAAAATTTCATCTTAACACATTTATAAGACCACGCAGAGTATGTGATTTTTTTTTTTTGCGTACGTGTGGTTTCAGTTGTTCCTACATTTAGAACGAAAGTTAGTGATGAATCTTGATTTGTTCATACGCAGATTTCACACACAAATCCTGGCGTACACATGGTTAGTGAATGAGATTCTGTGTTCTTCTGCAAAATGCGTGAAGTTTTGTTTTCTAACCACTAGAGGATGGTTACAGTTTCTGTAAAATAAATAAATAAACAAGCAGGTTTTCTCTTTCAAACCACGAAACCAACTGGGAAACCAGTGGACTGTGTGCAGGTGGTCACGTCCACCCAGCTGCCTGAAATAGCTCCGCAATGCCCTGACAATGCCAAGTCACTTGTACTCTTGAGCTGCTTACTGTTGTTGCTCTGTTGTTCTGCATGACCTTACTGATGGGTGTTGTTTTGCCTCCCTTTTATGGCAATTGAACAGTTCGTTTATGATGAAGCAGCCTAATTCAGGGGGATCATGTTCTGATTGTTTGTTTTATCCCGATGCTTTGGACCACCAACATATTTGACATTGCTCAAATTGTTGACCATGGAATTGGAATACCAGTCCACTTGTTTGGACACACACCCAAATGTCCCAACCTGGTGAACACATGCACCCACCTGACTAGCGATAAAGAAACTCCCGAATGTTGTTTATAGCTAATGATGATGAGCTTATTTTGGACTGGCATGAAGATTTATCTCTATGTTTTTGTTTTCAGATTGTATTAATAGTTTAAAGCTCTAAATAGGTCTTGCTCAGTGTGTTAATTGGAATAGAACAGATGGTCGACTTGTAATCCAACAACAGACTAATTGATTAGCATCACAATAACTGTCAGCACTAGTGATGGGAAGTCCAACTCATTTCCGTCAATCAGCCGTTGGCTGAATGTCTGATGTACACAAAATGGAAAACAATTTGGGAGTTTCAAAATCATTATCTGATTCTACGGGATTTCCAGGAGACGTGTGTGTCATGTTCTTTAATGGTCTGCCTGAAAACAGCCGTCATGATGCCAAACCCCCTTATGGAAGAAGAAAGCTGTCATGTTTACAGCTGTGACAGTGAGCGCTTATCAGGATCAGCTAAACGCTGGATTTTCACAAGTATGTGAAGTTTGCGGCGCCATTGTTGCAGTAAACTTGCAAAAAGTTCTTGAATAAATAATTTATTAGATGGACAGTAGTCTGTTATTGTAGGGACATCGACTTTACATTTTCACACCCCTAAACATGACGCGGAACAAAACGATTTGTGATTGGTTGCTTTAAATGTTGGTCAGACATCCTCTTGAGTGGTCCTTGGCCAATGAAAGCTGTGATGGAGTCCAGACTATCTGTACATGCATTTCTAGGTGGCGCCCTTGGCAGTCTGTTTTTTTCTTTCTGTCTTGTGCCATGAACGTTGTGTTTTTGAGATAGTGTCAACAATGTGTTTTTTGTTTGTTTGTTTGTTTGTTTGTTTTACTGCAGGTGCAAAGTTGGATGATTTTGCTGATTTCACAACATTTGGAATAGCAACATCTCTCATCTTAAGGACACCCAGTCTACTGGATAACATCCTGTGCATGTTGTATGTGCTGTCTGTCTTTACTCGTCTCTGCTTCTTCTCTAGTGGTGAGGAACTTCCACCAAGCTTGTTTACATACAATACACACATAACTGTCTTTCGCTGAACCATTCTGGTTGCCAACCCGAGTGAATCTCACTCATATATAATGATTATTTTTAAAAGAAGTTACCACTTTTATTCAGCAAGGATGCATCAAATTGATCATAAGTGACAGTAAACTTGTGTAATGTTACAAAAGATTTCTATGCTGTTCTTTTGAACTTTCTATTCATAGAATCCTGAAAAAAATGTATCACTTTTTCCACAAAAATATTGTTAATAAGAAATGTTTGAACACTAAATGATTTCTGAAGGATCATGTGACACTGAAGACTGGAGTAATGATGCTGAAAATTCAGCTTTGCCATCACAAGAATAAATTACAAGTATACTAAAGTAGAAATTGTTTTTTAAAATTGTACTACAATTTTTCAATATTTACTGCATTTTTGATCAACTGCAGCCTTGGTGAGCATAAGAGACTTCTTTCAAAAACTTTTGAATGGTACATATCCCTAAATAAAGTGGCTGTCAGAGATATGTCTGCTGTTTTCTGCAGGAATCCCGTTCATGTACCGTGGCCTACCATGCATCTACTCCTCTGCCATCCTAGTGTGTGTTTCTCTGCTCACTGGAGGAAATATGGCAGTATTGAGAATCCTAGCAGTGGCCATGATTATCTTCATGGTCAGTCAGAACTTCTACCCACATGACAGAGTACTGGAGTCTCAGGCCTGGAAGAAGGTGGTCTACATCGGAGGTAAAGCCAATGACCAATAAATGGCAAACTAATAAATTAAAGTTAAATATTTACCAATTTTTACCAAATAATTGCATTCAACTTTTTTTTTCTCTGTTTAGGAGTTGCCATGGTTTTTTGGTCCTCCTTCCCTCCAGCTTGTGTTTACTACTTGTTATGGTCAGTTTCCTACATACTGTTTCCAACAACCCTTTGGAGCTGCAAAGTGTAAAGGGGTAATGGCCTGCGAGGCTCACTCGACAGAGAACCCCCTTGTGCTTCTGCAAAGGAAAATCAAAACCAGTTTAGAAACTGAGAAAAATCATATATATATATTATTTTTTTTTTGAGGTGATGAGCTTCACGAAATCTACATGATCTACAATAGGAGGCCTACAGTACGGACATTTTGATTGCTGCTGCTGTTTCATCGCTAAGGATGAGAAATGCTCTTTGCCTCTGCTTCACACATATTGTCATGTGTTTGAAGGTCATGTTAACACAGACACAGTAGATGGTCTCTGATACAGTATGTATTCAGCCTGACTGAATCAAATCTGAAAAGGCAGAGTAGAGATTTTCAAATTTGCTGTGGAATTTATATTCATAGAATTATGGTTATTTTTTTTAAATTTTGGTTATTGTTTAAGAGACTGATCCGAAAAAGACAACTCATCAATCATAATCATATTTTCTGCTTTCTTTTTTTTTCTGATTACTTTGCCCTTTATTAAAATAATTACCATAAGGGAATTTTATGCATATGATCTGTCATTTCATGTAAAAACACTACTGTATGAATAAGGAAGTGACTCATGTAGTTTATCTGGTGCCTGGTTCATGTGTGAATTTGATCAACACTTCATGTCCCATTTAATATTAGGTAGGTCTTTTAAAACAAATGCCTTGTAACATTATGAAGAATATGGCAGTTGGTTTAATTTTGATAAATGAGTTTATCTGTATCAGTTGGCCTCTGTTTTAAGGGGTCCTGCTTTTTGACTCACAGTAATCAGTAATTACTTGTTTAGCAAGTGATCTTCCATTGGATTTGCTATGTACTGTTGACGGGTTCAATGGGAGATTGGTACCCTGCTACATAACAGTATTGAGGCATTATTTTGTGTTCTGTGCACCACTTGTGGTTACTTTTTATTAAAATTTAGTTGGTGTTTAAAAAAAAAAAAAATTGTCTTTGTGGTTTTTAAAGGTCAACCAGTAATGGATTTGGCTGGTATAACCCTTGTACCATAGTACATATTTCCATCAAAATACTGCAGTACTTTTACTGCTCTGCAACAGCAAAAAGCAGTAACTACAAATTTAGTCAATCAAATTAAGTTAAACCCAGTCTGTTAAGATGATATGTCCTGTGACAGACGAAAAAAAAAATGGTGATTGGTCAGGTTGTTTTACCAAGTTATTTTAATGGGAAAATCTCACTTGTATTAATTTAGCAAGGCAGAAAGTAACATGAAAATTGTGGTTGCACTTTATTTTACAGTGCGTGTACTTGCAGTGTATTTACCTAAGAGAGTACTGGGTAATATAAGGTAGGCTAACTACATGGGTCGATTAGGTTTAGGGGTATGTTCAGGGTTAGACAATACCTAGTTATAAATTGGATATTGCAATTACTATAATATGTACATAGTATGGGGAACAGGACTGTAAAATAAAGTGCTACCAAAAGTATTGTAAGACAATTACAAAAGTAAAGTGATGTAGGTGAAACACTGAAACCAGAGACGGCTATATATATATATATATATATATATATATATATATAAAAATACTCAGGCCTTTTTACTTGTTAATATTGTTGTGAAGTTAATGTTTTTAAAATATTATTTTCAGTTTAAGTACACCTATACTGGCTAGGTACTTTAAACTTTGAGTAAAGCTCTGGCACAGCGACATATACTATAACATAGAGTAAATATCATTTCTTTTTTTATACCCCTTGCTACAGTTACAGTTGCTAACACAATAAATCTGTCGTAATGTGGCATCAGATAAATAAATAACATGGCATTAGCCACCACTTTAATCAAAAACAGAAATTAAAATGACAAAGATTCTGAAAGTACTTTTTGATTTTAGATTAGTAGCAATAATATATTTAGCCGAAAAACGTTGATAGGGCGACATCTAGTGACGTTCTGCTCGTCATGACATAGCTAGCCTGTTAGCATTCCACTCACTGTACCACCCGTGGTACAAATACCATTCAAAAGAGACCTTAGGAATGCTAAGGGGTTCTTCGGTCTCTACAAACTAGCTGAAATTGTTGTTGGTCTTAGTGGAACTGAATCTATTTTGCCATTTTTACGCTCTGTAGAAATGATAAATTTGAAATCCTCTGAATGTGTAGATCTCACTGAGGCAGCCCTGCTTTCCTCCTGTATTCACAGATGTCCATTTGTTGTTCAGAGCGAAGTGGTTTTGTGTCAGCGAGGTACTTGTATGAGTCTAGAAGCCGGATAATGGCAGAATACACAGGCCGGTCCTTGAAGTTCCACATGCAGCAGTACTTTATTAAGTCATATCTGCAAGATATGGCAGATAATATCAATTTATATGTTGTTTAAACAAGATTTTCATATTTTCTTAAACACTTGCAGGCCATGGAGGAGCAGGACAACTATTTACATGGCCAATTTATGTAATAAAAAAATAAAAAATAAAAAAATACAAAGTCTTACAATGGGGATCCACATTTTTCTGGTCTTTTCATCCGGTAATGGGCTAAAGTGTTGGGCAGCACTTCAGACGGATCCAGGTCAGGATAGGGAGGAGACCCTTTCAAAAGACAAGGAAGGTAAATATAAGACTGCTAATTTGTTTGCTTCATATTATTTTTTATGAACATTTTTAAAGTAACAACTGGTGTATTAGGACCCCTAATTAATATTACCCAGGGTTATCATCTCATAAAGCAGGATTCCAAAAGACCATCTGAAGAAGTACGACAGCACAACTTAGAAATCATCAAATCATTAGCACATTGGTCAAAGTGCAGTATTTTTTAACTTTCAAAATTTCCTGATAGACTCACACATCACTCCTGTCTGTTAGAGGAAGCCTCATTATCCGCTCTGGCGCCTGCCATTTTACCGGCACATTGACTTCTTGTTCCTTGTCCACCATTCTCATGTGGCGGCTCTTAAAAGCCCAATCCAATCCAGATACTTTGATGGAGAGCCCTGAACCAATCAACATGTTCCGGGCTGCAACATCCCCATGAATAATTCTGTGGTAGGAGTGTAAGTAGTCCTAAGTAAAAATGAATAAATGATTTCATGAATGTCTTTCAGTTGATTTATGTTCTATTAAGTATGAGTATACAGGACATATATGACTCACCAGACCTGCTGCTATCTGTTTAGCTACTAGATAAACAGACCTCTCTGAAAACACTTGGAAGTTATCACCTGCGCCACATCTGTCCTGTATAGAAAGAGTTAAATTGAGAAGAAAAATTAGTGATGTGACTTAACCCATGTACAGTATATTCTTTGTCGACATAGGTTTTTTTTTACTTCTCGAAGACTCCAGAGGAAATGCAGGAGGTTTCCTGGAAAGCTTGCCTCCAAAACCAAGTACATAGGTGTC
This sequence comes from Mylopharyngodon piceus, assembly GCA_039654765.1. Classification (NCBI taxonomy): domain Eukaryota; kingdom Metazoa; phylum Chordata; class Actinopteri; order Cypriniformes; family Xenocyprididae; genus Mylopharyngodon; species Mylopharyngodon piceus. The sequence goes on from CM077446.1 coordinate 29,429,217, forward strand.
CGGCATGTCTGGCAGTATAACATCTTCACTATATTCTCGTGTTTGCTCACTGTTGCATGGAAGAGGACCAAATCCACAAATTCTGTAGCCTCCGATTGATTTGACCTGTCTGAAACAAGATTTGCAGTGTTTCAGTGTGATTACAATCAAAAATTTATTCTTTTATTTCTTCTAATGTAAATAAACAGCACAGTGGAGCAAAACTATTGACAACAAAATGAAGAAACTCTTTCAATCTTAGAAGCATTTCAGAATGATTTGTGTTGTTCTGTACCTTTAAGAGTTTTAATCACTACAGCAGTTGATGTGTTGTCTTGTTTTAGCTGACCCATGCAGATTGGCCCATAACGTCCCATCTGAAGCGGCTCAACCCCCACCAGGGTGCACTGAGTAGGTATCTCCCATAGACCCAAAGCTTCCTGTGCAGGCCGCAGGGTCCCGACGCCTGTGTCCAAGGGTATGGGCTCCCCTTCTGAAAGATGGTTGATTTCTCATGATTTGCCCTCAAAAAATCAGGCAATAAAACTAAAACCGAACTGACATTTGGGTTCAAAGTGTTGCCTCTTTTGCATACCATTTACATTTGAAGATGAGCCTGTGATAACCTGAGCTGATGATCTTTTGGTAACGAAGCTCCATATTATCTGAGACACAATAATCAGGGTGCTGAGAGCCAGCAAGCTTGGGATAATGATCATCGCAAATGGACCTGATCCTTCCTCATCTGTCCATTCATACAAACACAAGGCAAATACATTTGCTGAATATTTCATCATCATCTAAAAATAAATGTTAAGCATTTAAAGACTCGATTGTAAGTACTGAAAGAAAGGTGGACTCTTACGTACAACCGACTGGGTCAGAGCCGTTGCATTGGGCCTGTGCAGCCATAAGAGGGTCTCTTTAACATTTCCAAAACAGGCTTGATAAAAGACATTAGCAAAATCATTTGAATAGAAAGAACATATGTTATTAGAGCTGAATTGCAAGACTCTTTGGACCATAATATCTCAACATATTGTGAGTGCATATCATCCTTACCTTACTGGAATAAAGGTGGAAAAGAAACTTTTAAAGAGGTATCTAACTGCTTTTTTGTTTGCCTCTTTCTGTTAGCATAAAGTCTGATTTTGACTTTCAGAGCAATGACCGTGAGGGTGACTGCCCACCACATCAATGATTAACTTAAGAATAGAACCCTTTTAACTGTTGCCAGGAGTGCAGTGTTTTTCTGAATTGCACATTATTTTCACTCATCTCTCTCTTGAAGTAAGGTAAAATGACGTGAGATGCACGTCAATATAAACCCCCTCCCCCACACACCTTTATTTTTTCTCTTGACGTTAGTCGGCACAAAACCTCATCTCAACACATTTAATGAATAGATATTCTCTTCTTAATGTTGTCATTTCATCTGAATAGCAATATTTGTGAGATTTAGTCAGACAAAACAGTTTTGAGTAACTGATCTCCGGAAAACAGTGATGGCATTATATGACATTATTACGTTGTTGGTGTCTATTTGTTAATGAGGGATTTGTGGACACATTAATGTTTTTATGATTTGTGGATGAAACAAAAAAATATGTTTTTTATTTTTAAGTGAGTAAAATGGCTCCTCAGAATTGGCACAGAGGGCCTGATCGGCATGTTATTGTATTTTGTGGGGTTATTATACAATAATGAGTTAGATGTACATTTCAGACATCTTTGCTATTCATTAAAACGTACAGTATAGGCTAATTGAGTGAATTTGTTGTATTTTGTGTTATGTATCATAGTGTTGCTACACTGTAAAAAAAAATTGTTGGTTTATCTTAAAAAAGTAAGTTACCTGGTTGCCTAAAAAATTTTGAGTTCAATGAAATAAAAAAATTGAGTTAATACAATGAAGGCGATTGGTTTAGTCAACAGAAACTCAAAATATTAAAAAAAGAGTGTGTGTGAGAGTCCCAAGACATGTAATTGGGAGGGTTCGGGAAAGACCTGGCGACCTATCCTGAAAAATCGTCACCAAGAAAATTCATGGACAGTCTCTCACATTTGGCAAGAGATGGCCCACAGAATCACCAAGAGTTGAATATGACTGAAATGGTTAATGAATGAATTCCTTTATTTAAGTGATAGAATTACCTTTCAGATGAATATTGATACTGGGATTCTGTTTTGTCTGTCATTAGTTATTCAATTATTCAACTAAACTGTCAAAACAAATTTTAAATAGAATAGTTCATTTCGTATTTTATATTAATGTCACTTTAAAAAAAAAAAAAAAAAATATATATATATATATATATATATTAATAAGAATGATATTAAAAGTCATTTACACATTCTGTGAAACTTTACTCAGAGAGGCTTCTATCTTCAGTAGTTTTTTTTCTTGCTAATTTAGTTGTCATAACACAAAAAAAAATTCATTATTGTAAAATTATTCAGTTTATTCCCCTTAATAACACACTGGCTGATGCATCATCATCATACACATGCTAAACATAAAAATATTTAAAAAGTAAAAGTTCTTAAAGGGATAGTTCACCCAAAAAATCATTTACTCACGCTCATGTTGTTCCAAACCTGTATATGAATTTCTTTCTTCCGCTGAACACAAAAGAAGATATTCTGAAGAATGCCAGTAACCAAACAGCTGATGGACCCCACTGACTTCCATGAAAAAAAGAAAAAAAAAAAAAAATACTATGGAAGTCAACTGTTTGTTTACTGACATTCTTCAAAATATCTGCTTTTGTGTTCAGCAGAAGAAAGAAATTCATACAGGTTTGGAACAACTTGAGGGTGATTAAATGATGACAGAATTTTCATGTTTAGGTGAACTACACTTTTAAGGGGTGCACCTTTCCCATCTTTCCCTACTCTTTTTACAGGGTGCAATTCTATACTACAACAGAAGGTGGCACTATAATACAGCATCAATCCTAAAAGCTTGGATTAAACCTGATTTTAACCCCTGATAAGATTGTTATACAATATTGTTTAACTGTATTATCTTTGTAAAACTACTATTAATGCAAGAAAGAAATTACATGTTTATATTGTAAAGCAACATCATAGATGTGTGTGTAATAATAAAAATGTGTGTAACAGGTGGTGTGAAATTACAAGGTTTATATGCACAGCTGTTCGACACATAAACCCATAATAACAGACCAATATATTATGAAGTTGTTCATCTATTTTTTTTTTACATCCATGGTTTTCAAACAGAGTTCAGTGAACACCTGTAGGGCATCTAAAGGGAAACCCGAGAGTCCGTGGAGTAGATTTAAATAGGTTGATATTCAAGTTCTATTTTATGACATTTCTAAATTCTAAATCACAAATTTTTAATGTATGATTCTAAGCATTATATAATGTTAATGCTCTTAGTTTTAATTTCCATCTTTTGTTATGCATTGTATGTATATTAATTGCATATTCTTATGATCTTATTATCCCTAGCCTATTATAAAGTGGGGTTCATCTTTAATGTTCTGTTAATATTTTTCATTTAAAGTAGCCTATTTGGAGCTTTTATTTATGTTTTAAAGCATTTTGAGGTGCATTTTTGTAATGAATGGTGCTATACAAATAAATTATTGTTATTATTATTATGAAAATGTTATAAAGTTTTACCAAGAAAATGCAGGGTTTTTTTTTTTTTTAACTCTGGGGGTGTTTGGATTGGTTAATATTCTGGATGGGGGTTGAAAATCCTTGGTTTACATTTTACCACTTACTATCTTCAAAATATATTTCATCAGGCATTTTCAAGACTGTAAGGGCAGCAAGTAAATTTTTCCTCAACAGAGTCAACACCTTTTAGCCCTAGAAGCACGGCAGAGAGGCTTTTTAAGTTTGGTATTGTGAAATAGTATGGGAAAGCCCGCCCTCTCGCTCTCATTGGCTGCCCCGCTCTCGTCCACTCTGCATTGGTGTCGGTACGCGCCACTGACAGTCGCTGCTCTCGTTTGGCGCAAGGAACAAGGTGAAAATCTACAAAGTTGCAAATCTGAGCCTACAATTAATCACCGACGTGCTATGACAGCTCTACACAGACAACAACAACCCACACAAGAGGGCGTTTCTACATAAATCAAAGGTCGTCGTGCAGTGGACCTAGTTAGTCGCGTATTCCCGATCCAGGTATATTGTTGTTCGTCGTTTCCCGTGAACGCGCCGGTAGCTGATGTCATTGGAACAGGTGCGCGAAACCCAAGTTAACAACAGTCGCCCTAGATCGCGAGGGATTACACACGGATGTGAGTGTTTTCTACGGCGTTTCATTCATCAGCCGGTATTACCAAGCGATTTGAGGCTGTATTTTTTTTTATTTGCCTGGATAAAGGCTGTCCTGCTTCGGGTGGTAGTTTATTGCTATTTCCGTGTCTTTTTCTCCTAGAAAGCGCTTGTTTGGATCGTGAAGACGATATTTGGCGACACTTCTTGGTGAGCAGTGAGATCTAGCATAGATTTTAAGGCAATGAAGAGAGCTTTTACCTTCATTTGAGCTCGGGTCTCAATACGTGAATTTTGACTGAACCACACAGGGAATATATTTTAAGAACCGAGCAATGCCGACTCTGAAGTTTTGAAACCTTTTTTTAAACCTTTTTCACCAAGACATGGGAATGAAGCCGCTGTGCTTTACTGGGCTCTAAACGCGTTTGCATAAGGAAATAACCTGTTTTAAGAGACTCGTTTACGAAAGGGATTAATCATGTCCAAGACACTGAAAAAGAAGAAACATTGGTCCAGTAAAGTGCAGGAATGCGCCGTTTCGTGGGGTAACGCCGGGGAGCTCAGCGCCGTACTGGAGATAAGCGGGGGAGCAGAGCACGGAGAGTTCCCGCACCTGGGACAGGTGTTGTCGGACGCGTTAGTGTGCCATGTCGGCAGGCTACCTGGTCCCGGAGATGTGCTTCTGGAGGTGAACGGCACGCCTGTCAGCGGACTGACAAACCGAGACACCCTCGCCGTCATCCGGCACTTTCGCGAGCCTCTCCGTCTGAAGACCGTAAAGCCAGGTTAGTTTGTTAACCCAGTTGCTAAAACCTAGTGAGCTACCAACCTAGACAACAGTTTGTCACTCTACAATTAGCACTAGGGTTCTTTTTGTAAAACCCTGGTAAAAGCTAGTTTTTAAGCCAGTGTTAAGCAACGTTTTGTATTTGTAATTTTGAAAGAGGATTGGCGTTGTTTTTAGCACTGCTTGTGCTCGAATGTTACGATGTGTTGTTTAGCAACAGACAACCAATCACGAACTACCTGATTTAATATTCATAGACTTTGGCCAGTCTCAGAAACTTTGACGCGCTGTGTAGTTTCAATGTTTCAAGTCACTTCTGTATAGCTGCTTTCGTTTCTTAACTGATGTTTTTTTTTTTTTTTTTTTTTTTATAACTTTAACACTATTATTTCCCCGTTTATTAATGTGAAGCAATTAGTATTGTTCAAAGCGCTTTGACTTGACTAGAAGACGTCAAAATACAACCAGAGAGGATTTGAATAGCTAGCGGTTATTATTGTCCAATCAGTGTTATTGACCTGATAAATATGCAAATTAGAACGATAACTAATGTCTTTCAAATCTACAGTGTGAAATATGGAACACGATAACGCAGGGTTAAGAACATTTCATGTAAAAAAAAATACTGTTATTTAGGCAGCTCTCTAGGTTTTGAGAGGCCAGTATCAACCGCGTATTCTATTACTAGCATTTGCTTATTATAATTACGTAGTTGGCATTTTGATTAAATGGGACTCTCAAGGAAAAAGTGGATTTTAACTGAAGCCATTTATCACAGTTACCACAACAGGAGGAAATTGAGACTATCCATCATGAGGAAGTTTTGATACCACTAGATGATTTCTGTTTGTGGGCAACCACAGTGATTTCATTAATCGTGTTGCTGGTAGATACTTTTACTTTCCATCAAGACTCCCAAGGTTTATTTAAGCTGCTAAAGCCAGGTTACAAGTTTTTGCAGGTGTTTGTGACTGTTAATCTTGTGTTTGTTGGAGAGAAATAATGAGGATCTAAAAAAGGTTGCTGAGACCTGAGCTTTCAGGACAGGTGAGGATCAGAAGCCATAAAATACAGACATGATTATAACAGAATTACCATGGCTACTAGATAACATAGGAATCTAGAGTAGCTTTGAATTATTGTGTAACACGACTCCTTTGTGGATCATATTATAGAAACATACTAACTCAGAATCTTATCTGTTTAGTCACCATAAGCTTTTCAGTTACAATCTCTTTTAAACCACTGTCAGATCTCCTTGTCAGATGAAGTCACCATGAAATCAAAATGGACTACTGTTATTTATTTATTTTTAAAGAATATTGCTGTATTTATTATATATGATTTATCCGTGCACATCATTTTTAAATTCACGTGCACTCATAATCTTGCATCAAAATAATTCCCCTCTTGTAGCGACATCTTTTTTCTTCTCTGATGATGTGTATACTGTTTAAAACCTGTTTTTCACATGAGATTACAGCAATAGCAAACAAAAATCCAATCAAGGACAAAATGAAGACCCGCTCCACATTTTTTCCTGTTTGAGAATCTGTTTCATTTGGATATACATCACAATAGGGAAGAAAAGATGATCGCGACTTCCATTTTATGCCAACTTTAAGACAGGGTGCTTCAGGAATACAGCCCCCGCATCATATGAGAAGTTAAGTGTGAACGAGTACGCTTTTATTGTTTTAAAAGTGCATGACGCTTCAGTATGTATCTGTGCAACTTCATGTCACCAAAAGCTGATCCAGAAGCTATAGGTATCTCATCCATTCAGCTAGAAATTGTGTAAACTCTTTAAACATTTAGAGCTTTGAACTTGGTGTGTGTAATCCTCTTTGCCTGCAGCACAGATGTCGTCTGACTCTGATTTCCCAGCTCCCCCCCCCCATCACCCACTGTCCACCTCATTTAGTGTGTTAGCCTGCCTGAAGGATCACCGTTTGACTCCTTTATGCCATTATAATGCTCTTTTGGAGATGATTTTAATCATAGAGCTTTATGTTGCTATGCGCACTCTCTACGTCTGTTTATTTTGGGCTTGCAAATGAAGTAGAGTGGATTACCTAATATGAAAATGTAGTTCTCCTCGTGCTTCCTAATCAGTGTGAATTGGCATTAGTGAACGGGTTAGCATCAGATGTCTCTTACTGATTAATTTAACGTAGTGTGAGTTTGTTAAAGCTGCCAAAGCCTGCAGCTTTGAACTGAGTCCAAGTCTAATTGATTCAATTACTATCTTAAATCTGTGGTGTGCTGTCTGGGTTGTGACTCAGCAAGAGGACTGTGGACACTTGAAAGTTTGTATTCTATTACAAATGTTTGGTTTCACTACAGTATGTCAGGCTGGTCAGGATGCTCAAGCAGACAGCAAAGTTTTAGCATCTCTGTGTTTACATTTTTAAAGGATTAGTTCACCCAAAAAAGAAAATTCTGTCATCATTAACTCACCCTCGTGTTGTTCAAACCCATTACACATTTGTTCATCTTCGGAATGCAAATGAAGATATTTTTTAATAAAATCTGAGCCAGTTCTGTACTCTCCATTGACAGCTACACAACTACCACTTTGATGCTTCAAAAAGTTCATAAAGAGATCGTAAAACTAATCCATATGAATTGAGTGGTTTAGTCCAAATTTTCTGAAGAGACATGATCTCTGTATATGATGAACAGATCGAACTGAGGCTTTTAGGCAGATTGAATTTAGGAATTTAGGAAAATTCACAAATAAACATTGATCAGCAAACAGAAGCTCAACCGAACCTGCTTGATGTGCAAGAAGGAACAAACCTCAATGGTTCTTGCGGAGGCTCAAATGTGCTGAGTAACACACGAGAATGAACCTCATTGGTTCTCGCACGTCAACAAGCATGCTTGAGCTTCTGTTTACCACAACCGATGTGTGAGTTGATGAATTTTTATATGTGAATAAAAGTCTAAATTAAATCTGTTCAGTGTACAAAGCAATCGAGTCTCTTCAGAAAATTTGGAGTAAACCACTCAATTCATATGGATTAGTTTTACGATCTCTTTATGAACAATTTGACGCATCAAAATGGTAGTTGCATAGCTGTCAATGGAGGAAAAGAAATTGCTCAGATTTTAATAAAATATCTTCATTTGTGTTCTGGAGATGAAATAAAGTCTTATGGGTTTGGAATGACATGATGGTGAGTACTTAATGACAGAATTTTCATTTTTTGGTGAACTGTCCCTTTAATGAAAAACCAATTGTGAACTGCTTGCTTATAGTTGTCTATGCATATTAAGCTCTGGATGAGAAGAAGTAGGCTATTTTAACATAAAAATATGAAACACTAGGGGTGTAACAATGCACTCATGTCACGATTCGGTTTGATACACGATACTGATCTCATGATAAGATACTCTCATGATACTTTAAACAAATGATAGAGTTAAAATGGTACATTTTTAAAAATTATTTTTAATTATTAACAACAAGAACAGTTAAAACCTTGCACAGGACAGTGGTGAGATCAGAATAGAAATATTCGTGATTCTGTTTAGCTGAAAATACAGAATTATGTTAGACACACATGCTTGCTCTCTGTTCCTAACTACTTACATTTAGTTTTAAATATAACTCAGTTAACTCAAATAAGCTCAAATGTGTGTGATATACCATATTTGATGTTAAATTAAATTTGTCTGAACTTTAATTTCACAATACATGTTGTCACTGTCCATTATGCATATTGTTGCATATTTGTATTGTGACATATTTTTACACCCCTGTTAAATATCATATAACGTTTACTTGCATGATTGGTTATTATATCGGTAATGGTTTTATATACATGTTTTTGGATATTTGATATTAGCTATTTAAATGTGCATGCTCATTTCCTCTATTTTTACATTTGACATCTAATGCTAATTTGAAATAAATCTTTAAAAAACACTAATAATATAAAAACACTGTTAGATGTAATATTTAGTAGATCTCAGAATTAACCCATTTTCAATAATTCATTTTAATTGGTAGTTTTATTTTTTGTCTAGTAAATATTTTTGCATTTTTATATCAGCTGTAACATGACAATAACTATTGGTGTCAGCTGGAATTTTAATGTCGGTGTATCCCTAATTTTGTGTTTACTTCTAAAGAAAGAGCATCTGAGTTTCTTATATGTTCCTGCGTCAGAGGCCATGTGTGTGTGGCTGAGTGTTTTCTCTTTGTCCCTCAGTTTATGTTTAATTCATACCATCTCAATCATTGATGAGTCCATAGAAGAGGCCAGCTCAAAGGGATCAGATGGTACCGGGAGACCATTTAGCCTTAAATTCGAGCCGCGAGCAACACTGGCTGAGTGTTCTACATGAAGCTCAAGAGCCTTCATCCTTTGGCTGGGCTCAAGACTTCTAGGTCAGTCTAGAGACCTCAGTAGAGGTGCTGTTGGCATTTATACCATCTTTAATGTGATAAATTGGTTGCAAAGGAGTAAGATTGACCGAAACGGTGGAGCATAGTTAAAGTCATGGTCAAGTGTTGCTCAAGACAGTAAGGAAACAATGGAAGGAAACAGCAGAAGGAAGGAAAATGTGAATATTTTCCCCTTCTCAAACAGACAAAATAATTTGTGAAGGGTCTAAAGTTAGCCAGCATAGTTTGCCATGTGTCGGTGAGGTTTCTGTGCCAATGATAGGCTTTTCTCAGCTGTATGCTTTCCTGACCAGTGGACTTGTGGCTCATGCTCATCTTTTTCAGTCTTATCTGTTAAAGGCGTGAAGCTTCTTGGCCTCCCACATATTCAGGCTAACCTGTCATGTCCTCCTCCGTTTTTCCTGTTTTTCACCCCCACACCTTTTCTGCCAACCCGTGCTTACATGCATTTGAGTCCTAAAGTCTTAAACCACACTGAAACTACTAATTTAAACCTGAAAATTTTTAGAATTTAAAATGTTATGACATAATGTGACTAATAAATATTTCATATTCTGCACTTTTGCTTAGTCCGAGAGCTCCGAGAGGTCCAGCCTCCATATTCCCATCCCAGCAGAGGTTCAGGAAATACTTTTTTGGAATAGTTATACATTTCCATGTGGGCAGCAGTAGTACTTTGTAAAAGAAAAAAGTCCTAAATAGTCAAAATAGTCATCAAGGATAAGGATATTGGGGCCAAAGCAGAGGTATCTCAAACAACGAATATAAATTGAAGTGCGTTTGGAGCTAAAATGGTGCAATGCATAGTCTTCTCGGCCTGTAAGGAACCAGTAGCAGTCTATTATTTGGTGACCCCTGGTTAAAGCCCGGGATACACTGCACGATTTTAGCAATCCTATAAGATCATTACAAATCACACTGTGCGACATGGATCTACTAAACTTTGGTACGACAAGCATGTAGACTGTACGATGATGACACCTATTGACTCGTAGGCTACGATGCAAGTTTCTATAGAAGAGTAAAACGTCATCAGCATGCGCTATTGGTAAACAAAAGAACAATGTTGAATCACACTTTGGCAGTTGTAGTTTTTATGTGTGCTGAATAAAAGGAAGCGGCGAAAGAAGGGAAAAGAGCTTGAGGTAAGCAGTTTTAAGTTTTAGCGCCAAGTCGCTTTGATTTCATGTCATATTTTCATGGGTTGGTCAGTAGACGTAGGTCGTAGCAGCAAACACACTGTGCGTTGATCATGCTGAATTTCTGACACTGTCAGAAAATTATCATAGGCTATCTTTGGTCGCAAGACCGGGAAAACGGCCGTCTTTGAACCTCTCTCACTGTACGACATAGGACCACCGATAAAGAGCCATGATCAAAGAAATCGCCACGATTGTTTTACGATGGCAATCTTTCGCCTGAGACAGCCAAAAATCGTGCAGCTTTAGACATTTGTCACTAACCAAATGAGCTAGTTTGTAATATTTTGTGAAAAAATTGTTTAAAAAAAAGAAAGAAAAGTGTATTACTGCAAAGAAAATTCCTATTAGTGGCCTTTGACTTTTGGATCAAATAGTATTTTCCTTTAACAGATGCCAAATAGATAAACAAGCAAAGACGTTTTCAACATTGAACAAATTTCAGGGCTTAAATCATCTCTGAGCAGAAAGTCATTAGATCTGCCATGAATTTCATAACCATAATTTTGCACTGCCGTCATACATCCGGACCAGATGAAGGAATTTTTTTGTTGTACATCTGTGAAATTGTGCTTAAAGCCATTGTCTGAGTGCGGCCTTGATTGACCGCAATGGTGCAATTTCCACACATTGTGTTAATGTGCGAGCGGAGGAAGGGTGAGGGAGTGTATCATTACTGACTCACAGGCTGACTTACATCAGTCCTCCTGTCATGATGCTGTGTGGCATTATGAAGCAGCAATTGTTTTGAGACTCATACTGTGTTGTTGGATTGTTAACATGGCAACTTTTTTTGTATTAATCTTGTCTTTACTTACTCTTCTGAGTCATGACAAAGGATCAAATGTCTCATTTTATTAGATCATTAATAACTAAAAATGATCATTTTCTTTACTTTCAGCACTTAAACTTTTTCAGTATCTGTGCTGTAGTGTCTCCCCTTTTTCTTCAGCTGTGCGGTGTGAGGTAAATCTGTTTCATTCTCCGTTAGTTGATTTCAGTAGTTTATGGAGTAGACAGGGGTTATATCAGCTTTGTGAAACGGGGAGGAAGCTTTAATGTGGTTTCCTTTAAAATGTTTGCAGCTTATGAGCGGTCTGTCACAAGCAGCAGCTCTGGTCATATAACTTTACTTGTACGTTTGCTGCTGACATACACCTATAAAACTATCACAGCTGCTTTAACATTCTGTTCAAGTCTGTTCTTCTCTCTGAGGGCCTCGGGCTCGTTGCTTAGTCACCAAACAACATTCATGCAATTTTTTAAATGTAAACACCCCCAGTCCTTTTCCCAAAATTTCATACAATGTTAGAATAAGAAATACATTTTTCAGTGGTAATCATCTCTAGTGGCTGTTACACAGATTTGACAGGAGCGGAATGCATTTTCTCTCCCATCCTCGTTTTATCCTCCCTTCAAACCTGCTTTTTTTTTTTATTAGGCAGCCTCGTGTAATTGAAAGTGTGTTGTTTGCATGTTTCAACCTGCCTCAGAGAAGCAAATAAAACTGTTTCTCTGTTGGCAACACTCGAATTCTAGTGTGGCTGAGGAAGTTGTTCATTTTCAGGACAAGTTTTGTTAATTTGCAGAGATGTGAGATGTTTAATCATGCTGTGCTGTCAAAAAGATTCCTGTTGTATGGTGCAAAAAAGTCACATTCTCTGTTTTTCCAGATAAAATATGTAAAAATCCTTGAATCTGCCAGTGCAATAAGACAAAATACATTTCTATTTAAGATACAATCTTTGAAATCAAGCTTAAAGAGATAAATGAAATTTGTCATTATTTACTCACACTTTTTTCAGTGAAATTTTCCTCCTTCTGTGGAACACAAATTAAAAAATGTTTTTGTCCATGTAATTGACCCCACTGACTTTGAATTTTATGTGCTAAAATAAAATAAAATGAAATAAAATAAACACCCACTGGCATTTTACAGAATATCTTGTAAAAAAAAAAAAAAAAAAAAAGGTGGGTAAATGTTGATAGAATTTGTATAAACTATCCCTTTAATGGCTTATGCATTGTTGATATATGATGTTTATCTTGTTTTAAGGATTTTTAGATATTTTTTCCTTAAACGAGTCAAAAAAGACAAATTAAACTCATTAAGAAGTAATTTTTTGCAATAGTAAGAGATATTACCACCCTGCTGAGAGGAATTCAACAGGAATAGCGACATTTCAGTGAACCTGTAGACTGCCAACGAGTAATTAATTTCAACATTTATGAAGTAAAACATAATTTTTTAAAGTAACCACTCCAAGAGGCACATTTGCATACATCTATGTCCGTAGTTTCATTTTAAGTAATGCCTTACAGATTAAATTGCGCCCCACATTATTCCATTCAATGAGAAACACATCTAAATTTTTTTTTTTTTTTTTTTTTTTTTTTTTTTGGGCATCCATACACCTCCCCTCTGGAATCATTCCCGAATCTGCTCACACATCCCCAGCTGCCCATGCATAGGGGGATGGGTGCGGCGGAGCCCAAGATAGGAGCATCTGCTTGGAATATTAAAGCATATCTCAAACCTTTCCCTGCAGAAACCATCTCACATGCTCAGCCCCTTTATCAGCTTTCCTGTCAGCGGGAGTTTGTTTCACCAGCACTTGTCACTGCTTGTGATGTGGTGAAGTATTCCACCATTCCAGCACTGTGTATCTGTCTGTGGAGTCTTAATGACAAGCGATGACATGGAAATGAGAGTGACTTGCTAGAAACCAATCTGAAATGTGGAGTGACATCACCAAGTGTGGGCTGAGATCACCAAAAGTGGCTTTTAGCGATGTCATTTTTCATTTTATTGTCACAGATATATTGTATCTTCAGTGTAGAATGCTGCAGAATGAGAAAGTGGTTTCATTCAGTGTCATCCACAATCCCAAGAGGCATTTCCTCAATTTTATGCCAGCTAGTCGTGCATTCCTGTTTATGCGACTTAATTGGCTCGCATCAGAGAAGCCACATTCCTGGTATTTATGCCCCCTGGAGATATGTGGTCAGCGTGACCCATGCCAACATTACAGTCCCTCTAGCTGAAATCCACATGGCAGCTGATGGCCCGATCAGGTCCATTGAAGCAGCCTGGAGGTGTTTTTCTGTGCTATGATCTGATATCTCATCTCCCAAGTACTGTTATTGTCAAACAGAGTGGGCTTTGATATTTTCAGTCAGATTTGCGGTAATCTTCTGCAGTTTCTCGGTTTATGCGACAACAGGAAATGAAAGAATGATTATGCTATGAGGGGAATGGACATGAATAATTAACTGACAAATGAACGCAGAATGTTAGATTGTGTTCGTGCCCGTCATCAACAAGTGAGGAGGATAAAGATTTCCTGTCGCTCTTGGTTGTGACAGGAACTTGAAGGAGCTTTACTGAATGAATAAAAGTGATCTGGATTAGGAGAAAAGCAGCTGTGGAGCCGATAAGGAGATACAACATTACAGAACAATAGAGGGATGGGAAGGTGATTTCCAGTGCTTAAAGCCAGGCACACACTGTCTGAAAATCACTGACCTGTGCACACTTAAAGGATTAGTTCATTTCAGAATTCAAATTTCCTGATAATTTACTCACCCCCATGTCATTCAAGATGTTTGTCTTTCTTTCTTCAGTCGAGAAGAAATTAAGGTTTCTGAGGAAAACATTCCAGGATTTTTCTCCATATAGTGGATTTCAACAGGGTTAGTGGGTTGAAGGTCCAAATTGCAGTTTCACTGCAGCTTCAAAGGGTTCTACACGATCCCAGACGAGGAATAAGGGTCTTATCTAGTGAAACGATCGGTCATTTTCTTAAATAACCACAAATGCTCATCTTGCACTGCTCTGCGATGCGCCACGCATTACGTAATCACGTTGGAAAGGTCACGTGTGACGTAAGCAGAAGTACCGAGCAAGTGTTTACAAAGTGAACATGTAAAGAACGTGCAAATGCCTTTGCAAAAAAAAAAAAAAAAAGTAAAATTGACGATGTCAGACAATTTTGAGGTTGGAGGAGAAAATGAGATGGAGTTTTTCGCCCTACCGCGGTACTTCCGCCTACGACCTAGGCCCTACGACATGCATGACCTTTCCAACGTGATTACGTAATGCGTGGCGCATCGCTGAGCTAGTGCAAGATGAGCATTTGTGGTTAAAAAGTATATAAATTTTTTATTATTTTTAGAAAATGACGATTGTTTTGCTAGATAAGACCCTTATTCCTCGGCTGGGATCATGTAGAGTGCTTTGAAGCTGCATTTAAACTGCAATTTGGACCTTCAACCCGTTGAACCCTATTGAAGGCCACTATATGGAGAAAAATCCTGGAATGTTTTCCTCAAAAACCTTAATGTCTTTTCGACTGAAGAAAGAAAGACATAAACATCTTGAATGACATGGGGGTGAGTAAATTATCAGGAAATTTTAATTCTGAAGTGAACTAATCCTTTAAAGCAGATGTTTTACATAGTTTATATCGTTTACGTCTGTCTTCATTTGCACAGAATGAGGAAAAAGAAGTGGAAAAATGCAGCCATGCTTGTAGAGATGTGGGGACAGTTCAATTTTATTTAAATGAAATTAATTTAAATTTAAATTAATTATTTAAATTTAAATTAATTTTACTTAAAGGTAATATTTAATATAATATTTTTTTATCTTTTGTGTTTTTTATTTTCGATTCCCATTGCCAATAAACGTCTTGTGTTCACTATACCACTTCCACTCTATTGCTCTCTTGCTATTTCAAAAAAGGCTATCTTTTGCTATACGTGTGGTTTAAAAAACATTTGGGTGGAAATGTGCTGCCATTCTTGTGTAAATTACTTTTTATGCCGAACACGTTTTTAATAGTTCTGAGTAGCTTATCCATTTTATAATTTATGACCATTATTAAAGGAAATAGTGATGTATTAACACAGAAATTGCTTTATTTTCAGAGTAGAGATGCAGCAGCACTGCTTGCATGTGGAAACAGACCTAAGACTTCAAAATGGCATAAGGTCTCCTGAGTGGACAAAGCAAACTCTGTAACAAAAATAATGAACTGAATTTATTTCTTCAAAGGACAGAGAGGTGGTCTGTGGTATAATATTCCCCCCCACCCCCATTTGCCTTATTGTGGCTGTTTCTGTGATCCAGGGGTCTTTATTATTCTTGTGCTGGCATGTAGTGCATACCACCAGAGAATGAGAAGTGATGGCCTTTTGAAGTCTTAATGCCTGCAAATAACTTGCCCTTCTCTTGAGCACTCAATATGTGTGTGAGCATGCTTTTGCATGAAAATGAGAAATTAGGACAGGAATATGGATTGTTCCTCTCTAGTGCCCTTTTGAGATGAAAGGTAATTACACTGATAGGATTTGTGTGGTCCTGAGGGCTGTGTAGACGGTAGCTATTTGTTTGCTCACTTTGTGATTATTCAGATCTCCACAGATGTTTCCTGCCGCTCGTATGTAGCGTTATCACAGGTGCTGCTCCGTACGGCTTTATTTACAGGAGGCTTTTCTTGCCGTGTCTCTTGGTTATTTTAAACTGATCATGTTAGTTTCACAGCTGAAATCGTCTCTCACCTGTATAAACATCCCTCCTCCCCTTTGAATGTGAATCTTAATTCATGCTAACAGAACACTGACTGAATGACTGAATCTCAAACTACTGCTGTGTTTGTCTACCTCAACAACATCTGACCTTGGAGGACATTTAGAGGATATGGAGGTATTTTAAGCCTCTCTCGTCTATATAATGTCACTGGAGCAGCTGCATGTGAGGTCTACGCTTTGGGTAAATGCAATGATCAAAATAATCTCAAAGACTCAGAGTCCCAAATTCCCAGCATACCTTGGAAAGTGTATTGTATGGTGAGAGAGTTACTAGCTGAAATGACAACTTGTTTGTGGTTCAGTGGCGATTCTTTTAGAGGGTTAGTTCACCCAAAAATGAAATTTCTGTCATTAATTACTCACCCTCATGTTGTTCCAAACCTGTAAGACCTTCGTTCATCTTTGGAACACAAATTAAGATATTTTTGATGAAATCCGAGAACTTTCTGACTCCTTCATAGACAGCAATTTTATTACCACTTTCAAGGCCCAGAAAGGTACTAAAGACATTGTTAAAATAGTCCATGTGACTACAGTTGTTCAACCTTAATTTTATGAAGTGACAAGAATACTTTTTGTGTGCAAAAACAAAACAAAAATGATGACTTTATTCAACAATCTCTTTTATATCTTTCTGCTATGCAGCTGACATAGTGAACGTGAGATTGTTTAATAAAGTCGTTATTTATTTTTGTTTCGTTTTTGCACACAAAAAGTATTCTCTAATATGTGTTCCAAAGATGAACGAAGGTCTTACGGGTTTGGAACGACATGAGGTAAATAATGACAGAATTTTCATTTTGGGGTGAACTAACCTTTAAAGACTGCATGAGAAGAATGACTTCCCAAAAATCTCATACATTATGGTAATAATGTCACTTGGTTGTTTGGTCTGGTCCTGTCCCCCTTTCTTACTTGCCTTCTTTTCTTTTCTTCATACCATCCATTATTTTTTCCTTCCTTACTTCCTTCCTGACTTCATTTTTTTTCTGTCCTGACTTCCCCTTACTTCCATTTTTGACTTCCTTCTTGCCTTTCTAACTGGCTACTTTCCTTTCTCCCCTTTTCTTTCTCTATCCTTTCCCCCTGACTTCCTTCCGTACTTTCTTCCTGATTTCTTACCTGCCTGCCTTCCTATTTTCTTGTTTTCCTGACTTCCTTGCCCCTTCTGTACTTCCTTCCTGATTTCTTACATTCCTGACCTCTATTTCCTCCTTTTTTCTTTGACATTTTCCTGACTTCTGTACATTCTTCCTTCTATCTTAACTTCCTTCCTGCCTTCTTTGCCTGCCTGTTTCCCTTTCTTGCTTCCTTTTTTCATCCTGACATTTACATACTTCTTTCCTTACTTCCTGATGCCTTTATTCGCATTTGAGTCTATAAAAGCATAATTCGTATCGGAAATAGCATATAATTGTTTATTGGACGTTGGCTTTCAATCAATGTATTATTGTCCCACCTGGAAGCCTGGCTGTTTTATATAATAGTTGGGTGAGTTGTAAAATGGGTGGGGCTTTGCAACAAATGGCCAATAATTGAAACTAACCTGGCTTCATGGGGTTATGCAGTTGGGAGAGCATTAAATGATACATAACATCTCACTCTGCATTAAACGATGGCAGTAGTGCTTCATGATGGGGCGGCTGTCTGTGTGTTATCATAAATTCAATCTAAATCTGAAATGGATGGCCTAGAGACAATCTCCTTTATTAGATGACAGTGAATGATTGTATTTTTTTCTTCTAACCTTGCCAGCTTACAGTAAACGCGCCACTTATCTCATTGCAGCAGCTCATCTCTACACCCACAAGATTAGTACACCATGTCCTCATCAGAATTCATGGATGTCAAGATCTCTGCGCGGGCTATCGGCTAGCCATGATGGTTAGGTCTGTTAACAGCTTATTGATCTGGCTAGCCTCCTCATGTTATGTCAGCATTTTGGCCAAGGTGAAGGGTCAGGTGAAGAGCAGCCAAGACCACTAGCAATCCATATGGTCTTAAATCCTTATGGTCTGAATGACTTTCCCATCCAGTTCAGCTGACGCTACAGAGAACATGTATGGCTAAAGGCCTGTTCACACCAAGAACAATAACTATAAAGATAACTATATTAGCATCCACAACAGCAAGTGATATCGTTCTCTTAAGCGTGTGCTGCAGTTTTGCTGTCAATGGTTTTTATCTTTTATCAGCTGTAAAAAAAAAAAAATCGTTCCAACGATATTGTTTCTCTCTGTCATTATCGTTATTGTTGTGGTGTGGACTCTGCAATTCTTTTATATTTAGAATGATTTTTAGAACTATATCTTTATTGTTATCGTTATAGTTATCATCCTTGTTGTGAACGGGCCACTTCATTGTTGCCTATTAACATTTATATCATAGTAAACCATCAAAGTGAAATGACGTTAAACCTAGAATATTCAATGCATCCTTTGATGTGAACAATGTCTAAGAGATCAAAGAGGTTTTTCCATTTTTTAGCTCTGTGGATGCCTGTCTTGTGTGCTTAAATGACATTAGAATAATGACCCATGATCTGTTTATTTTGTCATTGTTGTCCTTACTCGACAACCTAATCTTGTTTTATGAATCAATCGTAATGAATCGTTATGAATCTCCTACAACAACCGTCAAATCAAAAACCAACAGGAGCGCAGAACCCGATGACGCAATTAGTGCAACAACAACAAACCACCACTTTAGTTTTTTTCCAGTTTTGTTTTTAAGAGAAGCCATGATCAAAATTAACGCTAGAGATTGTTTTTGTTTGCTTGCCACCATTTCTGTCCCACATGTAATGCAGCTCACATCACTGAACGTTTCACAGATTGATGATGTAAAACTCTGAACGAGTCTTCTTGCATGCGTCCGTTTTTAACACGTCTTGACTGTTGTACAGACTGATATAAATGGCAACTGAGATTCCACAGTGTGACATGGCTTACAGCGTAAAGGACTATTATAAATCGTACAGTGTGCACCCAGCTTAAGAAACATTCAACAGTATTATGACAGCATTGAAGATATTATTACCGCACTTGCTAGACAGCACTGCATTGATATTCAGTGTATGTAATACTAATTGTAATAACTATAATTAACTTCTTTAGTATTTATCTTATGCAGGTACTGTAATTTAACTGAAAGGCTTTAAGCTTTATGCTTAAAATTTACAAGAAAAAATAAAAATAGTTCAATTTAAATAATGTAAGTTTAAAATGATCCCATTGGTTACGTGTTTAAAATATAGCCAACAGCAATGTTGTGATATTTGCATACAAAGATCTGCAATTTGAGGTTTATATATATATTTATAAAACTTAAATATATAATTTTACATGAACCAGAATGTAACTTTTGCCTAATCCTTTTTCTTCATTTTTTTCTTCTTCACAATGTAGCAATAATTGCACTTAAAATAAGGTGTTTTATAATATTCTTTTGTCTTTTTTCTCTTTTTTTCCAAATGGTCCTTTTATTCCTCAATTTATTCTTCAATAAATGATTTGACACAACTGCCAAATCCTCACAATGAATCCAGAAAAATCACTGCTACTGGCCGGTCACGACTTTACATGCGCATCCTCATTTTGACAGCTCAACGTGTCAACATCTCAAACAAAAGGTCTCACAGAGCCTTGAAATCAGTTTTAATTTGATGTAGTGTCATTCTGTCCAGCTCTTTCTGTTCTTCGCTCAGTACTCCTCAGCTGTTGCCTCTCTGGGCCCTCACACTTTTTAGAGGAGTCTGAGTAGTCTATTGACTCATATGCTTTAAATGTGTGAATAACCACTGGACCAGCTTTTCCTATATTTCAAGTCCCTTATCAGTATTAGCTTTCTAGTTTCATGTCTTTTGAGACTATTTTTCAGCTATAAAAGCCAAGTTCTCAGATAATAAACTGGGAAGCATGGATGGTACTGTGGTATTAATATAATTTTGAGGCTTGGAGGCAGATGTGTCCGCACCAATATCCACAAGTGAGGTTTTTTTTTTTTTTTTTACTTGGCCTGCTTTATTATCTATAGAATAAATACTAGACTGGCAGACTGTGAGCTATTGCAGCAGTAATATTATGACAAGTCGGGTCCAGTTACAGAAAACAGAAATGTATTATTTAACAGGGTTATACAGATGAACACATTGAACGGAGTATAATGTGGTAACCAGTGTTGACCAAACAAACTAGAACTCAATGTATTTTAATTAGCTGAAATGAATAATGGCTATTGTATTTAGATATAAATAAGCACTCCAAATGAATTCTAGGTAATATGTTGATGTCAGCATATATCTGTCTGACTAACGGCTCATGTGTTTGTGTGAATAGAGAATTCAAAATAACAAGGGAATGTGAAGAATGTCCATTTGTACACATTGTTCCGTTGGTGGAAGGAGCTTACAATGGCTTATTGTTAACAGGTGTTTGCTCTGGCTGTGTCATACAGCAGCGCTTTCCTCAGAGACCCTGTAGATTCAGCATGATGTTATGTAGAAACCTCAGACCTCCTTAAAGTTTACTTGAGCACACTGTTGTTGTTACTTGTTGAGCACTTCCATTTTTTTGTTAATTATAATAATAGTAAAATCATACATAGAAATTAGTAGGATTATTCCATGTCAAATCAACTAAACTGTAGAATCATCCAGCTGAAGTGTTTGATTTTAACACTTTTTCTGATGGAAGACATAAATGGTAATCAAATCCATATGAAATGCCATTGATTTAATTTACAATGTAATATTATTTTAAAAACATTCACTATGTACAGTAAAAAGTATATTGTAAATATTATTACAATTTTTAAAATGACTGTTTTCTGTTTTAATATATTTTGAAGTTTAATTTATTTCTATAATGGCAAAGCTGAATTTTCAGCAGCCATTACTTCAGTCTTCAGAGTCACATAATCCTTCAGAACTTCATGGAGCAGGTTGTGCCCTCATGGATTCTTCCAAGATGGCCGAGTTACAAATACTAAGTAAAACAATGACATTATGGCCACGTTCACACAGCAGCAGAATACAGTTGTCAGTCTTGTATTTGATTCCTTAATACAGTTACGTTCACACACAGTTATTTATGGGAGTGACAACCGCATTCTATAACTGAACTCTCACCCATAAATTTTTAGGACGCATTCTTGGAAAAAAATTGTTGTGTGAACGAAACTGGACTGTACAACTAGTTGTCTGTCACGTCATACAGAGAGCCGCTCTGCGCTGTACAAATGTGTGTCTACCATGTGTTGCGGGTTTTCATGTGTGGTTTCGCTTTCGGTAACTTACAGCGAATGGAGAAATGAGCTGTATGTCATCTGAAGGATTTAGATTCATTGACTGTTCTCCACCAGAGCTGCCCCCGTTAGTTTTGTGCTATATGCATGACTCAAATGCTCCGCTCTCCTCCCAAATATAAAAACTGCTGTTGGTTAATAAAGATTTGATGGATTTGATGGACTCCTGTCATATCAAAGGTTACAAGACTTTTCAGTTTTATGGACATCACCATCTTTGATATTACTTTGGTCACTGTCATTATGATTACTGGTAAGAGAATACGGGCTTGACTCCCGTTGCATACAGACTGTATTTGAGACGCTACTGTAAGATGCCGTTTGAACGGGACATTTCAAGACTCACACCTGTAAGTAAATGTGGTTGTCAATCCCCAAAACTGACTGTTAACGTGGCCTATGTTACCTTTATTTAAATAAATAAGTTATTAAACAAACATCATAAAGCTACACCTATAGACAGGGCTTGACATTAACTTTTTTACTCACCAGCCACTGGGGCTAGTGAGCTAAAAAGTTTTTTCAGTTGCCACAATTTCGTCATTGATACCATGGGGAAAAACTGCTCATATAGATATTTTTAAAATTATCTTATAATTTGGCAACAGGTATATTAGGCTGCTGTCACTTTAAGACCTGACACACGGATCCATTATACTGTTACACATGTGTTTTCTTTCTAAAACTGTTTATGTTCACTTAAAACAAAACTGGCTGTGTTTACATGAATACTTGCCAGAACTGGCATTTTGACATTATTTTGTGTGTATTTGACTGTTTAAAGGGTTAGTTCACCCAAAAATGAAAAAATGTCATTTATTACTCACCCTCATGCCGTTCCACACCCGTAAGACCTTCGTTAATCTTCGGAACACAAATTAAGATATTTTGTTGAAGTCCGATGGCTCAGTGAGGCCTTCATTGCCAGCAATGACATTTCCTCTCTCAAGATCCATTAATGTACTAAAAACATATATTTAAATCAGTTCATGTGAGTACAGTGGTTCAATATTAATATTATAAAGCGACGAGAATATTTTTGGTGCACCAAAAAAAACAAAATAACGACTTGTATAATGATGGCCGATTTCAAAACACTGCTTCATGAAGCTTCGGAGTCGAATCAGCGGTTCGGAGCGCCAAAGTCACGTGATTTCAGCAATTTGGTGGTTTGACACGCGATCCGAATAATGATTCGACACAAAAGATTCATAATGCTCCGAAGCTTCATGAAGCAGTGTTTTGGCTATGAAGGCCTCACTGAGCCATCGGATTTCAACAGAAATATCTTAATTTGTGTTCCGAAGATGAACGAAGGTCTTACGGGTGTAGAACAGCATGAGGGTGAGTAATAAATGACATTATTTTCATTTTTGGGTGAACTAACCCTTTAAGCACAGTAAGCAGTGAAAAAGAACCCAATTTAGTACTGAGAGGCCAGCTTTATGTGCGCTCTTTTAGTGTAAGCCAAAATCTGCGGGAATGAGTAAAATTATGAGCAGAATGCGCAATCCCACACCGAAATTCAAGCCCCTCCCCCTGTTACACCAACAATTATTCATCCGGAGCAAATGAAACGAGTGAGTGAGCTGTCGGAGAGCTGAGAGAGCGAAAAAGCGTAGCTAGTATCGTGTATCTATTCTGCGGGAAATGAGTATTGGAAGCGTTTCAGATATTTCAGTACCAATATGTATTGAAAACTCCATATTTTTGACAACACTGCACTAAGTTTATTTCATTTATTTTTATTTCAGATGCCTTTTTAAAAGACTACAATTGAAAAATGTGTATATATATATATATATATATATATATATATTAAAAATGTATATATTATATATAAAATTCAACCCGCCAAAGTGGCTAGTAGGAGAGATTGCTTTACACGCCACTGCTGAAATCCACCCGCATTTGGCGGGTGTTAATGTCAAGCCCTGCTTATAGGTGTCAGTATAAAGTTCAACAATTCAGGGATAAAGAAAAACCACTGAAAATGTAAACAAAAACTTACTAAGTAAACCTTTAACTGAGTGTTTTTGTAAAGTTTTCTAAGGGTCATTAAGCACCCAAGAGCCTTGTTCTTCCTTACTTCCACCTTCTTCCACTTGTTTTTAGTATTTGTTGGTGTATTAAAGGGGATCTTTTCTGAGGTATTCCTGGAAAGGGTTCAGTAAGCAACATGCCTTAAGCATGTGAGCTAATGTTTAAAATGCCTTTAATTCTACACTTAGATGAACTCATTCTTTAGCACAACCTTTTGGTCCTACTCCTATTGTGTCGTTCTGAGAATTCCATGTGAAATCTCTTCCAGCTTGTCATCGAGAGAGAGAGCTGGTGGGGTGAGAGTGTTTCAAAATATTAACAGAATGTGGTCCGACCACTAGCATGGTGTCATCACTCAGGAATGTTAACCTTTTGATTCGAGGTACTTGCGTTTGCGCAAGCTTCTTCTGTTTGTAGATTCTTGTAGCTTCTTTGTGCGTTGTTTGTTTGCCACAATATGAAAAAGCCATGTGCTACATTGTTGTAAATGTCAGCAGTAGCAGAGACACGCATAGCAGATCATCTGTAAACTAAAACATTCCCGCTTCGACCTTGCAACCTGAGCTGAATTCCGAAAACATGGACACGCTCGCACAGGGTAGAAAAAGCATCTCATCGTTCTCAGATGGAAATGCCTTCGATTAGATGTATTAAGCCTGGATTCATGAGCTGCCATCGCTCACAGGTCGCAAATATCGAGGGAAAATGGGCACCGCCAAGACTGCAAATGAGCTCCTTGGGGGTCACGGAAACAGCCAAGCTCTTTCACTGATTCAACACTTTTTCAGCACTCGCTTTATGGCTTCGCAAGCACCTCCCAGATGATGGATAAAGTTGAAATAGTTGTCGACAGCCACCCCCCTTGAGAGCCACAACCTGCCTGACCCAGATCCAAGGACGTAATGAGAGGGGTTTTGGACATCTGGCACTTTTGGACGGGAGCTGGTCGCTGCTTGCATATTGAAAAAATGCCAAACTAGTTTGGAATGGGAGGATGGTACTGTTGAAATTTTGTCATTCCTGGCCTACAGCCAGTTGAAACTAGAGTAAAACTAGGCAGTCGAGTCAAACGCTGCCTTCATTGTGGTGTGTTTATTTTTTTTATTTTAATTTTTTTTTTCAGTCTGTGAACTCAAATCCTCTTATAAATGAATTATGATATTAAATAAGCTGTGTGATGGCATGGAGGTCCATATGAGCCCGGATTCTCTGTGTTCTGATGGGTATGAAAGGTCCTCTGTGTGTGACTCCAGCTGCCTCCTTTTTTTCCCTCTAGCAAATGCATGGCAGCTTGTGTCTCAGTGGGAGAGACTTTTCGTGCAGCTGGAGCAGACCTTGGCCACCTCTGTTCCTCTGCTTGTATCATGAGACCAAACTGACAGTGCCCGATTTATGACTGTCTGAGGCCCGGATGAACTGTGTCTGACAGCACCAGACTCCGCTCAGCAGCTTCCCTTTTCCTAAGGTTCAGCACATAAAACATTTTTTTTAAAGGCTTCATCAGTGGAATGTCTAGCCAAGAAATATGATTTGTTTTAAATATAGCAAAGGAAAATTGGCAAACATTTTGAGGAACTCCAAAGGGCATCTTTAAATCATTCAGTGTCATGCCCTTTCAAACTGTCAATTCAAAACTATTAAAATGCCATAGCACAAAATACTAATTTAGGGAAGGTGCGAAATTGGCCTAGTTATTTAACTGAGAGAGATTGATAATTATTTTGTTGATCAGACAATACATAATTTAATGTGGTGTTTGTATACTGTAATTTTAGCAGTCATTTATACTTGAGTGATATGTTACAAAAAATGCTTGACGCATAGCATTATAAGCTTTATTATTGTTGCTTGTTGTTGTTATTATTATTATTATTATTACAACTATTTTATTACAAAAATATTAAAAAATAATAAAATTATTACAACTACAATAATACATTTATATTACGAATTAAAATATTAAAATTAATAATAATCAGCTAAATTGTTAATTAATTAAAATTGTTAAATTGTTAAATTATTAAATTTAATTAATACAATTTATTAAATAAATAGTAATATATTAATCAAAAGGATTAATCAGAATTTAGATAGATATTGGTAATATTTTTATGATTAGATGTAGTATTTTATTAATAATGATCAGCTAAATTATTATATAACAAATAATTTTAATAATAACCATAATCATGAATTAATTATTATATTAGCATTTTTATTATTTTTATTATTATTATTACTATTATTAATATTAGTATTAATACAATTATTATAAAATATTCATGATGCATATTGGTGTAGTATAATCATTTAGATTTGTCATTGTGACAAACAAAATAATTAAAAATCAGTTCTGCATTTCAATTTTTGGGAATTTAAATCTAAAAAAAAATTTGTATTGTTTTTGAAATAATAAGAAGCCGGAATGCTAAAGGAGAACTGTATTATTTAAGCCCAAAGTATACTTCACTTTTTACGCGTACGCGAGGGTCAGCGTACAGTGCGCGCAACACGAATTTCATCATCAGAAGAGTATGCGCGTTGCCAGATTTTTGTAACCGCGTACACTGTGTACGAGCAGGTTGCACATGCGCATTTAATTTTTTTTGTTGTTGCAATAATTAGTTTATGGCAACGGTGCCCTGGGGGCTTCGAAATCGAGGGAGTGAGGGTCTCTCCATATAAACTTCCCTCGTCCACTTCACGAAGTGGAACGCACTTCAAAATGGCGGCAGGGATTTCCCCCGAGGGGAAATGCTTAGGGAAGTTTGCGACTGCGTGTTTAAAAGTGGAGTGGAACGCAGCCCAGAACTCATGCAAGCTACAGCGACAATGGAGGCCTACATAGACGAGAAATTGTGCGAAGAGGTTAGAAATACCCTCATTTGTACAACTCTAGCATGAAAGAATACAAAGATATTTACATGGGTTGAGCGAGAGATGCGCTCAACTGCGCATGCGTCGAACACGTGTATGCGCACGAGTCAAATTAAGTATACTTTCCAAGGCTGTGCGTTCGACTGTGTGCATACACTAGTATACCCAGGGCTTTACTGTGTTAAATTCTAGTGAGCCAGGACTGCCACAGGTTCCCCCATGCCCCTGAAACCATCCATACTGTATTGCATATCCGCAATTCTTCAGCATGCATTTTAGCAGATTTGTTCATGATTTAGTACATGACTTTAGCATACTGCTTGTCTGGCTAATTGTACAAGATTTTTTTTTTTTCTTAACAACATCAAAACAACAAAGCAATCACTGTCGCCCGGGGAACTCCTCTTACTAGATTTATGAAGCGCCACGACTATCATGTAGACCTGCCAGCTTGCTTACCACTTTGCCTCATTACACTTAACACTGATTAGATTAGCTTGAAAGGACTAGAGATGCGCTTTTAGCCGCAGTACCTGCAGCCCTCCCTCTCTGTATCAGTGTGTGCCAGGCCCTCGGTTTGTTTATCCAGATTTATGGATGCGTTTTATCGCCTAGCTCCAGCCAGCTCTGTGATATGCAAATATATGCCCAGCTTTATTGTCTCAACTCACTGCTGTTAGCAGAGGTTTGTGTTCAAAATTGGTGATCGAGGGTTGTAAACACACCAAGCCATGAACACTCTTTTCTCAGTGGCTTCAATTTATTTGGTTGCAGAGATTTTTCCACGGCAGTCATTTGGAATAAAATGTTGGTTTGCCACACTTGATTTAGGGTTTGAGTTTGCCTCCTGGAAGTGAATGTGTGAATTGTTGGGAATTATGTAATTAATTTATGGGTGCTGTTTTATACTTTGCACCTTTTTGCCTGCATGTTTTGACACTTGTTGAGTCCAGTGCAAGCCAGCTGGGGTCAAAGCCCTGACCTTTCCTCTTCAAATGCCTCACACGACGCCCACAGCCACCAGTTCACGGTGATCATCCCAACCGCTCTGGTCAGTTCTATTATTGGGATGCTCTTCCATTCATTCATCAACCTCTGGCCTGTGATGTGGGGTGGCAGGGCGCATAAACGACCCCAGCTCGCCGGTTTCACTTCTCTCCTCTGTCCTTTCTCTTTTGTCTTGTCTCGTCTGTCCTTCCTCCTCTTTTTTCACTTATCTTTTCTGACCTGCCATCTCTCGCTTTCTTTTGTGCTCTTTTTAGCTCTCTGTAGCTCTCTCTCTCTTTTTAATTTCGCCATTGTTTATTGTCCTGTGATGTGGGAAAGACAGGAAGCTGAATAAATTGGGCCATTGTTTCAAGGGAGGATGAAGGGGGTTGAAGAGGCCTGTTAATATAGAACAGGATTATGGTGATGGCTGAGCTATAAGAGCGAAAGAGTCATTCGATCGAGTAACTCATCTGTGCAAATGCGACGCTGCATAAATTTACCTGAAAGAGTGCGAGAAGTCAACACAACCTTAAAATAAACCCCTTTTTTTTTTTTATTGCATGTTTCTGGTCTCATTGTGAACGATTCATCATATTCCAAAGAAAAAAAAAAGTTTGGCTTCATATTTCATCAAAATGTTGTAACTTGCTCTTCCCCTGAAACGACTTTCTTTTTCTGATGACATCACTTAGGCCACGGTGGATATTGGATAATGTTAAAGTCGCAATGTAACACAAGTAGCGATAGATCTTTTCTTCCATATTGTGGTGTACATTCAAGTTAAATGGATTATCGAAAAGAAAAAGTGTAGGACAAGGTCTTCATTGGATGGGGGCAGATATTAACGTGAGCTTGCAGACAAATGTAAAAAAGAGGCGGAGTTTATACAAACGAAATCTTTGGAGAAGTCCGGCATACAACACCAGAGAAGAGTCTGTAGTTTCATCAGA
Source organism: Mylopharyngodon piceus (assembly GCA_039654765.1). Taxonomy (NCBI): domain Eukaryota; kingdom Metazoa; phylum Chordata; class Actinopteri; order Cypriniformes; family Xenocyprididae; genus Mylopharyngodon; species Mylopharyngodon piceus. Next base: position 29,457,615 of record CM077446.1, read on the forward strand.
AGGTCGAGTTATGAATTTTTCATTTATGAAAAATAAAAATGTAAAAATGAAAGCATAAGCTTAATTTTTCATTTTTATCGCAACAACAAGATCAAAAACATGCATTTGGAAAATAGATTTCCATTTCATGCCAACTTTAACCATTAGCCAAATAGCTATTTAGGCATTGTTTTAATGATCTTCACTTCGGTCAGGATCAGTTTTTTTTTAATGTAGTGGCCACTTTTCAAAATTCAATTCAATTTTCCCCATTGAATGTCCTGTTTTCATTGGACGAGTACAAGTTATGCTAGTGAATTGGGTTGCAAGCTGCAGTTCACGTCAATATGATTCTCGGTTTAGTTGCGGAGGGAGAACGAGTTCAGTTTCGGGGGGTCATTCTCAGTTTGTGTCCATGCTGACTACATAAAAACAGTCCTTCCTGTTTCGACTGATTGATAAGAAATGACTACGGCTAAAAACTAGCTGCTCCAGTTAGTGGGTTTCGGGGAGTAACTTTACGTATTGTGTTTCCGCACAAAGCCTGTATTTCCAGATCTCTCCATGGCCTCCAACAAAGCACCATCATTCCTTTACACTTGATTGAAGAGGAGATAATTGTTGTGAGCATACATAGTTGGTTTTCCATTTAAATGTATTAACAATTGGTATCTTTTTCAAGAACATATCAACTATAAACAAAGCAACAAATGCTGCCTGTTACATTTCAGCTTGCTTTTTGAAAACAGACACTCGTCCCGATTTATGCTAGACAGATGGGATGAGTTTGAGATGGAATAGGATGGATGAGTCAGAGATGGTAACAAAACCTAGCCCCTTACTCAGGTACCATGTTACCAGCAGTCTGACAGAACCGTGGTGTAACTGATTAACAGGTGGAAGCTCTGAAGAGAAGCTAATTAGTGTTCTTTGTGATCTCCCTTAGCATGGCACCGTTACCTGCCCTTTGAAACCACCCTGACTGGAGGCAGCTGCAGATCAGCAAAGCACTACAAAACTACAGAGAACCTTGAACTTCCTATGAGGCCCACAAATACTTGTAAACTCAAACAATCTGGCAATCATGACTTCTGGATAGTAACGTTTTATAGATGTTCGCAGATCAAGGCTGTCCATTTGTCACAGGAATGTTTAAATATCTCTTTCATTCGTCACTACCCAAAGTATGAGGTGTATTAATTATTAACTGGCGGTCACCGTATGAAAATATTTGCACAAAAGCAGTTATAAAACTGCTTTTCATTTGGTTTCGTAAATTAAGCTTGTGGGCTTCATTAATGACAATTACTTGCGTTCTCTGTTTGAATTGGATCTCTCTCTTCATTTATTCCATCTGTGGTGTTCCATTTATATTTAATGCGTCTCGCCGTGTCAAGCAAACCCTATCGTTTTTCGTGCACAATGACTCATTTTACTACCTACCCTGCTGTTGCAGTTTGGGCTCATGAAAAATGACTTGTGAATGGTTCCCACTGTTTATTGTGCTGTCGTTTTCATCCCCAGGGAGCTCAGTGAAGTGGGTTATCTCTTTGTCAAGGATGCACGGATACACAAAACGCCTAGCAAAGACAAGCATTCACTGGCAGCTGTCTTAGCTATATTTAACTCTGCTAAAGACAATGCGTAAATGTCTACAACATGTGTCGTGAGCCATTTAAAAAGCTGATCATGTTTTTAGAGTATGGTATTTCGGTTTGAGCAAGGTGTTACGAACTTTGAATGATTGAAAGAAAATCCAAGTTTTTGTTAGATAGGCCATGCTATTTGGATAAAGGTCATTTCTTTGAGATGAGTGGAGCACTTGAAGATTTTTCTCATGAAAACAAGATTAAAATTGTATTAATACATATAATGTTCCTTTTTGAAACTAAATTGGATTTTGATTGAATAAAGGGACTCTAAAAGTCAGTATAATAAGCAGCAACACTGATTTATTTTGTAAATTATTTTTTTAATCATTTGCTCATCACCAAAGGTCCTTCTAGTCCAGAGTAAACAAATTTGTTGGCCTTAGGTAAAGTAAGCTTGTTTAAACATGACACATTGTTAGATTCAGGTTTAATCCCTTCATATAGAGCAGCTATATAGACTATACGCAGTGCTGGGGAAAGTTACTTTTAAAAGTAATGCATTACAATATTGCGTTACTCCCTAAAAAAGTAACTAATTGTGTTAGTTACTTTTTATGGAAAGTAATGCGTTACATTACTTTTGCGTTACTTTTTTCACCTGGTCTGGGCTTGCTTGTTTGTTTTTTAATAACAACAAAAAAGTTCTATTTTTGGCGAATGAAAAGGCCCTTTCACACCAAGTGTGAAATGAATAAGCTGATCACAAATGTGATGTTTATCTAAAGTCATTTTTGCTTATTAGTATGGTTGAATTGGATAATCGAAGGTCAGCAGCAAAGAAACTGGTGAATTAAAGTGATATTAAATACATAAAGTATGTTTGTTTAATTTAATATATTTAATTATTGCAGGTTTGTGCAATATTCTGAGATTGCCTTTACTGTTTTTATTCATTTTGAGAAATACTGTCTGCACTTACTCTCAATTTCTCTCAACATGGCAACAGGCGAGCTGTCACTCAATACATGGGAAAACAAAGTAACTTGCATTACTTATTTAAAAAAGTAACTCAGATATTTTATGGTAAATTTAAAACTAATGAGTTACTTTACTAGTTACTTGAAAAAAGTAATCCGATTACATAACTTACTTCCAACACGGACTATACGGTATATTCCTATTAATAGAGATGCACTGATATGAAAAGTCTGGACAATACCAATAAGATTATTTTCATTTTATGCCAGATTTTGGACTGCACGATATATTAAAATAAAATTGATTTTGCAATATGGCTGCAATTTGATTAAATAGATATGCGCTGCATGTTTCAAATTGAAACGTGGCATTCAGTCGTTTTAAATGCTACAAGTGTGCATTTAGGCATCACAACATTTTAATGTATGTAAAATGATTATTCATTATGAGATTTGATAACTGCTATATTTAACAGTGTTTTTAAATTATTAGTGATTTTACAGAGTAACTTTAAGTGTGCATTAGCTAATAAACTACATTGTATCAATATATTGTGCATCTCTAGCTGTTATGAAGTCAGTATGTCACTCTTGTGTTAGAATGTGTTGATTTAATTGTAGTATTGTCTGATATTTATCCAAAAAGGACCAATAATGATAACATTTTTAAAAATCACATAACCGATATGGAATTGATATATTGTGCGTCCTAGCTATATGGAGTCGATTTGTGTTGTGCGTGAGTTAGCTGTTGTAGATTGAGTGCAAAACAAAAGCAACTCCAAACACAAAGTCTTTGAAATTCCTCTTGTAAACTGTAACAGGTGTTTGGCAGTCTGTGGTATTAAGGAAGGGTAGGAATGCACTTGTGTGTATTTCCGTATAGTCCACTTTAATAAGGCTTCTTTATAATCCTGCCAGGGAATTTTTGTCTTATGTTGTCTTTGTGGATGTCCCCATTATTAGTGGTGCACTGATCAGGAAATTTAAGGCCAATACAGATATTGTAACACTAAGATCGACTGGCACTGATTGCAATCACCGATCAGCCTGAATTTAAGCAGGTTTGGCCAATTGGCGAGCACAGGATTAAATTGAATATCATCCAATTAAGATCGGTGGCCGAACGAACGGCGTACCCCTACCCATTATTCACATGCAACTCTAATCCAGTCCACATTTAAACACGGTTCTCCATGCTTGCCTCGCTCTGAGCTCCCCATGGCTTGTTGGCAGCCTTCAGAGAGCTCTTCAGGAGGCCGTTTCCTCAGCATTGGACACGCTTGTTTGTCTGGGCAGGCCGTACCTAAATCTCATTCTTCCAGCCTGGCCTTCAATTGGGCATGTGTTTACAGATAAGGCCAGATCCTATTATGCTGTTAGGAGTTTCCAATAGCAAAGGCGCATTTAGTCTGAAGTGCTAAATTGGCAAACAGAGCGAAACGTACGGCCACTGTCTGAAATTGTAGGGGGGCTGCTCTGGGGAGGCTTAACGTGTCATTTGTGCAAGACTCAGATATGTGTGGATGCATATTAAGGCGACGCATTACTCCCAGGTTTTAGGACTGCATGATATATTGAAATAAAATGTGATCTTGCAATATGGCTCTGATTTAATTAAATAAATGTGCTGCATGTTTCGGATTGAAGCGTGGGACTGTGATCATCCACACACTGTGTTCATCACAGATGTGTGTGGATGCATATCAAGGCGACGCATTGCTCCCAGGAGCTCTATCGATCCCTGGCTTTGGTCCTATGTTTATGCTTGGCTGCGGTAAGGTGGTCTGCGCTTGGTCAATACTGCAATAAAGTTTTGACTCTTGACTCCCAGGTGGTGCACTTGTGTTGAAGGACAAACCCTATGGTAATTATAGGCCACTGCTCACCTGCTGCTGTGGCTAGAGTACTCTGACGGAGACAGAGAGATCCCATTGTGTGCAACACAGCACTTGATGATGTGGAATTTGTGTCATTGCAAGCAAAAGATTGTGTTGTTTTTGATTGAGGGCTTGGATACGGGTCAAGGGACACTCAGACAATCATTCTGCCATTTGGATGAATGTAAGGGATTGAGCTTTTTGCCGTCACATGTCACTGGTTCGCCTGTGGATTAATGATGAGCCTGGTTTTGATCGCTCTGTTGGTCGCTCCTAGGTCAGATTGATCAATGGATCTTCTAGTTGCTTGATAATTCAGAGTACAAAAATCTAGCGCATTCATCAGAACAATGGATGCTTTGTGAGTGTGTTTGTGTTATATTTCCCTCAATAAACGGGAAATTGGGGGCACTGAGCCGGGAATGCTGCTGCAATTAGCGCAATACGCCTTGGGTTCCATTGTTCAGCTCCGTTTACACCGACTACACAAATGCAATGGACCTCACCTGTCATAACTGGTGTCTGAACCAACACACTGGAGGCTAAATGGGCTCCAACATTCAAACATTTTTATTTTTGTCAGGGGTAGTTACAAATAATAAATAGTATAATTAAATAGTGGTAGTGTAGTAATTTGTGTATATGATAGGCTAGCAGGCCAATTAATTAGTTGTGTCCAAAGCTAGCAGGACAATGAGATATAAGTATGCTAAGCTAGCAGGCTAATCAGTTTGTATTGTGCAAATTTGGTAGGTTAAACATTCCTTCTATTGTTGTTGTTTTTTTTTTTTTGTTTTTTTTTGTTTTTTTTTTTCAGTTAGCTGACAAGCTAAAAGGTTATTTGACAATTCATACAGTAGTGGTATAATACACATTGCATTCTCAGCTTTGCCACATATCAAATAACTTCTATTTATGATCTGTTTTCGCTATCAGGTCAACTACAGTATGTCAAGGCAGAGTTTGATGAAACAGTTTGATGAAAATTTTGTAATGATGCCCCAAAATGATTTTTTTTACCAAAACACTTTCCTAAACATTTTTAGGCCAAAATTAAAGGGTTAGTTCACCCAAAAATGAAAATTCTGTCATTAATTACTTACCTTTATGTCGTTCCACACCCGTAAGACCTTCGTTCATCTTCGGAATATAATTTAAAGGGGACCTATTATGCCCCATTTTACAAGATGTAAAATAAGTCTCTGATGCCCCTAGAGTGTGTATGTGATGTTTTAGCCAAAATACCCAACAGATTTTATAGCATGTTAAAATTGCCACTTTTTGTGGTTGACCAAAAACATGCTGTTTCAGTTTGTGCCCTTTAAATGCAAATGAGCTGCTGCACTCTGCCTAAGAGGGCGGAGCTTCACAAGCTGATTCTCTGGTGTCAGGATTCAGTCAGGACGCACTATAATGTCAGAAACTGCGAATTTATGCTGCATGGGGATAGAACAGGTATAGTTTAGTTTAATTACGGTTATAACTTATATTGTCTTCTTGTTTTATCCACTATATTAGTACAAGCCTGTTGTACCGTCCGATGAGTTTTATAACGTTTATTGTACTTCACACAAAACAAGAAGTGTCTGTTTTCACTCTAGAAAATCACTGTAAGAGCTTAATAAAACACAGTGCAAGTGTGCATTAAAATATTATCCATAAACTCTCTCTCTTTCCCTTGTATTATCATCAACATACATTGCGAAGTACACAGAAACACTCATTACAACTAACAGTAAACAAATATATAAAGACCTTATGCCTTTTTGGGTGGTGCTTAATAAACTGATACACTTTATATCCGTAAATCAACTCCGATGAACTGTAATAAAGTGCTCTCACCTTCATTACTGCCGTATCCAGTATCACTCTGGAGACTGTAATTACAGCTTAAGCTGTATCACGAACAGTTTGTACTGATCTATCCTTGAGTAACACATTTTTAGCACAACCTCTGTTTTGTATTGTCCTTTTGTATTGATATTCGTTCACAAAGCAGTCCGGTGTGAAATGATTCACGCAGACATAAACGAATTTCGGTAGAATTGAGGGAGCATTTTCTTGGAAATCAAAATTAATCCACCTCGTCTTCAGCGGCTCAGATTTGGATTAATCCATTCGGCTACAGAACACTTAAAACACTTGGGAGACATTCTTGTCACTGCAGCAATGGCGGACTGTGAACTCGCTCAGGGCGGTTCTATGTTAAAACGGCAGTGTCTGTCAACATTCGTGGGCGGGGCCTGTGGCTAAAGTGACGTCACATTGCCAGGGATCTGGAAACGGCTTGTTCTGAGACACTGCTTATGATTTATGGGGATTAAAAAAAAAGGAGAGGTTGGATTTTTATCATTATAGGGTGGTTGTGTACACACACTGCCAACACACATTTATGTCCAAACACCATGCAAAAGTGTATTTTGCATAATAGGTCCCCTTTAAGATCTTTTTGATGAAATGCGAGAGATATATATGACTTGTCCATAGACAGCAATTTAACCACCACTTTCAAGGTCCAGAAAGGTACTAAAGACATTGTTAAAAAAAGTCGATGTGACTGCAGTGGTTCAACCTTAATTTTATGAAGCGACGAGAATACTTTTTGTGCGCAAAAACAAAACAAAAATAATCACTTTATTCAACAATATCTTCTCTTCTGTGTCAATCTCATATGCTGCTTACGTTCAGCACTTCCAGGTTCTACATCAGAGTAATTGATCGCGCTATGCTGTTCAGGCTGTTGTATGCTATAGGGTGATAAACCTGCTGTAGGAAAGTTCGGGTAACAAGCTGTCTCGTGATATTTCAGCCAAACAAATTTCACACTTCTGACGTTAACCTGTTGTAGCTTTTTCATATTGTGTGCACGAAATAGAACAGAAGCCGAATAACTGTTTCGGTCAATGTTTTCGGCCCTCCAAAACTCCCGTATCTGGCTGAATATTTTCTATTTTCAATAGTATTGTTTTTGTGGTCCGAACAAGAGAGAGTTCTGGGAGATATACTCTATTCTATTTTGGTGGTGCGCACTATTAGATTTCATATGGCTTTGGATTACGTGGCAACCAGTCACCTGGAAAAAACAGCAGCTTTATTCTGAAAAGAATACCTTAAGCCATTAGTGCTCTAATTTAGAAAATTGTATGTAAATAGATTTACAGGAGCACTCTAGTTTATTAACCCGGACCCCTGAACCATACAATCACGTCATTTTCTAATGGCCAAAAACGGCGACCCGTTTTATTTAGCCAAAATGAGGTACATATGAAAGGGTAACAAATTGTCTTCTGCAGATAGTGCCCATTAGGGATCGATATCACTGTTTCAACAACTTCATTTATGATGGGATTCATTATGGGCTCACAGAGGGGCCTTTAGAAACATTGTGCCTGGAGGTAAAGGTACAAGCCCAGTATTGATTTTGGAGAACGGCTTTGTGTAAGCCTGTAAAGAACACAGTTATACATGTAATGTTTTTTCTCCTCCAGGTAGGCCTGTAGTTTCATGCATTTCATGTAGAAGCCGTCCTCGGAAATCCAGTCATGCTTCTCTGATGTTTTCCTACAGTCACCTCAGGTATTCAGCTCTATATGAGTATTAGAACCTGTTCATGTTTATTTCAGTCCACTTCAAAGCACCTGATCTCCATACGGCCCCTGATTATATATAGCATACCTACAGAAGCAGAGATGCAGCTCTGTAAAAGTGACAGCCACATGAATTGTAATCAATGGCCGAGATATTGATTGTGTTCTTAATTGGCTTCTTTCCAAGCTGCGGGTCTAGTCAGAAACTGTCGAGGGAAGAAAGCAAATCGATAAATGATTCCTTAGATTTGCTGTTGGTGAAAATCAGTATTGAAGCATTAACCAACAGTTTGGTAGCTATAGGTGAACTGTACATGCTCATGATACTTTAAGACTCTTGACGTGACTTGAGACTAGAAAGTGACCAAGTTAGAAAGATGGATAGATAGCATTTATGAATAGAAATGAATTATGGTAGATGGAAAAATATCGTCCATCCATCCATCCATGCAGTATTGATACTTTAGATCCTTGCTTCAACATATTTAATTATATTTTGTACATTAATATCATGTCCTATAATAAAGAAGAAGCAGGTCATCTCCATGCTGTGGCAACTGAAGAGCCGGTCGAGATTGGTCTGTCTTTGCAGACTCTGATAAGAGAGCACAAGACGTTCATTTCATCAGGTACATAGGCAGAACAAAGACATAGACAAGGGCTTTTTTTTTTTGACGCCAGTTTGCTAATTATTATGAACCCGATGAATATGGAGTAACGAGAATTTGCTTTAAAGGTAATAGTCGGGAGGCTTTGAGGGATTGAAGGGTTTTCTTTCCAAGATCCTTTGAGGTATGGACAGCGACCGGCAGAAAGATGAAGAGGTTGAGGGTAGAGCAGGCAACAGGTGCTGGGTTGCCACAGCAACAGCATGGTTTGAAGGCATCAATGGCTTCGGCGGATGTTTGAATGCTCGCTCGCAGCAGGAACGCAAGTGTTTTACAGTTGGTGCAGTTGGGCTCAGTTTAACATTATCCCTATCTCAAAGGAGAAGACGCCAGCCAGCACTGCAGTCAATCCTGCTGCTCGCTTGTGGAGGGAACAGCAGGACTGAGGCTGGCAGGCAAGTCACTCATGACTGCTCGGGTCCTGCCCCCAGCCCATAGGAGATATTGGATGGCTGGTGTCTGTTTATTATCTCCCAGTGCGTTATCCATAGGCACCTGCTGAGTGAACAGTATTGATGCCAGCTCCGCAGAGGAGCGGATACGCCGTTCTCACCCTTGATGTCTGGTCAATGGGTCTTAGATCTTCATCCTGACATTTCCATCATTGGGTCTATTGATCTTGGATGAGGGCCGGCTTTCTTATGTAGATAGACAACCTATGCCGGGCTGTTTGTATGGGGCGGGGGAGTGGAATACAAAAACCAGGACCGGTTTTATGTTTTTACTAAAATGAGCAGCTTTGTAGAGTTTATTATATTCTTCTCAAGTTGAGCTTATTGGGGAGGGCAAATATCCAATAATAAAGTAATTTTGAGGCAGAAATGAATTCAGGAGAGGCTTTTTTTTTGTCTGTCCTGGCCTCTGTGATCTTTACTTACAGGTTTTAAATGGATTCAAATGGGCCTTAAGCACTTGAACATAATAGGAAGTGCATTACACAATTTCGACCCACTTTAACTAGCTCTTCTGTCTCTTTACGAGGGTTCAGTGTTACTAAAGCCCAAACACGTGCGCCCACCACCCCCACCCCCCACTCGTTTGCTCTTTAGACACATAGCATATGCTCTGATCTGTTTAGCTAAGGAGATTTGAAGTCTCGGGCTAATTGGCAGCAGGCTTATGGCTGCACGACCCATAACGAGTGTGCAAGCAGTCTGTTGCTTTCAAAAGGAGGGGGAACATGCGTTCTGGTTGCTCAGTGCGAGCTACAGAAGGGATGTAGAGTAGTTTTTGGTCTGGTATTACATTTGAAGGATTAGCAATGAGTGGTTGATGACCTGGTTTTATGTCCTTCGTGCTTGAATTAAATGCGATGAGGTGAACTAAATAAATTTTGTATTAGTAAGATGTTTTTTTCCTTTATTTTTTTCTTTTATTGCCATGTTAAAATAAATTAAAAATTCTAAAATTAGAATAATGTCATAAAGTTTTGAGAATAATCTCATAACATGCCTTTTACAAAAATAAAGTCCTAAATTTCAAAAATATAAAATAACATTAAGAGATTGAGTAGTAATATTTTATGAATAAAGTCATAGCATTATAAGATTAGTTGTAATATTAATAAAAGGGATAGTTCACCCAAAAATGAAAATTACCATGCCTCAAGCCATCCTAGGTGTATACGACTATCTTCTTTCAGACAAACACAATCTAAAAGATATATTTAAAAATATCCTTAGTCCTCCAAGGTTTATAATGGTAGTAAATGGGGGCCCGCATTTTGAACAAAAAAAATTGCATCCATCCATAATAAAAGTAATCCATACGGCTCCAGGGGGTTAATAAAGGCCTTTTGAAGTGAAGCGATGCGTTTTTGTAAGAAAATTATCCATATTTAAAACTTTATAAATTCAAATAATTAGCTTCCGGCGGACAACCGTACACATACTGCACAACTCGACTTGTGCCAAATGAGCAACCCACTGACGCGATTTATGACGTAGGATGTAGGAGTATTGTAAGCTTGGACTTCTCTCGCGGTTCAAACAAATAGGGCTGGGCAACAAACTCAAGCTCCTCTTCTCTTAAATCAAAATCCTCCGACATTTGTCTTTAAAATTTCACATTTTAGACTTCTAATTCAAAACCGGTGTTTTGTTTTGTTTTGCTCTCTCTGAGCGTTTGTCATTGCGTCATTGCGTTCGGGTCAAAGGTTGCTCTTCCACCCAAATCGACTTGTGCAGTACGCGTACAGTCGTCCACCGGAAGCTAGTTATTTAAATTTATAAAGTTTTAAATATAGATATTTTTCTCACAAAATGGATGCATTTTTTTTTTTTTTTTTTTCAAAACGCGCGCCCCCCCCCCCCCCCCATTCACAACCAATATAAAGCTTGGAGGAGCAAGGATATTTTTAAAAATATCTCCGATTGTGTTCGTCTGAAAGAAGATAGTCATACACCTAGGATGGCTTGAGGGTGAGTAAATCATGGGATATTTTTCTTTTTTGGGTGAACTATCCCTTTAAGGAAAAGTAATGCCATAATGCCATGGCTTTATTCATGTAGTTTTGACCTCAATGCTTGAAGTAGTTTTTTTTTTTTTTTTTTTTTTTTTTTTTTTTTTTTCTCATTATGTCACAAATTTATTCTCAAACTTGCATGTTTATTTTAAGCGTGGCACTAAAACAATCATAGCAGATTGTGTGGTTTGTTTGGGATAATTCATAGACAGTCTGAATTACATTTGAGACCTAAGAAGTACAATGTAGGCTTAACCATTTTCTCAGGCTTGCACATCAGTGGCGACATTTGTAAGGTTGTCCATGATGAGAATAGCATATTAGAGATGCATTCATTCAAAGGTCTCCCAAAAGATTTTTTCTTGGGTTAAAGCCAATTTCCGATTGGATTATATTAATCCTACTGGATGCGTTTTTAGGTAATGGAAAATCTGGAAGCTGCAATCTGGCCAATATTTTTTGGTTCAGTGGGTTCACAGTATGCACAGTTTGGGAAGGAGCCGATCTGATGAAACCAAACACCCCGGGGTTTCATAATGAGCAATGATGAGCAGTTAGATGTGCTTGTTGTGTAACATTCCTCCCGTCACCACCTGTTTATAGAGATCATAATTGTGATGTGATTTCTAGCTCATCATCACAAGAAAGACTCACATTAGCAAGTTTAATAACTTGTAGCTCTGTGGCCCCCTACCTCAATGTTGAAACTGTGATAATGCTGAAAGTAGTCAATATGACCCGAGTAAATCTTCATGCACTGCACATGCTCTTCATGTAGTGCACTACAAAAAAATCATTTTCTTAATCAGTATTTTTGGCTTGTATATTGTATATATAATCTTTAAAACAAGTTTCATTTATTTGAGAGGCATCGTTCGTTTGTTCATTCGTTCACTCACTCATTTGTTCATTCGTTCACTCACTCACTCATTTGTTCATTCATTCGCTCACTCATTCGCTCACTCATTTGTTCATTCGTTCACTCACTCATTTGTTCATTCGTTCACTCACTCACTCATTTGTTCATTCATTCGCTCACTCATTCGCTCACTCACTCACTCAACTCACTCGTTTGTTCTTTCATTCATTCTCTCTCTCTCACTCACTCACTCATTTGTTCATTTGTTCATTTGTTCATTCGTTCACTCACTTACTCATTTGTTCATTTATTCACTCACTCATTTGTTTGTTCATTCACTCACTCATTTGTTCGTTTGTTCATTCACTCACTCATTTGTTAGTTCATCTGTTAACTCACTCACTCACTCAACTCATTTGTTTGTTCGTTCGTTCGTTTGTTCACTCACTCATTCGTTCGTTCATCCATTCACTCACTCAACTCATTTGTTTGTTCGTTCATTCTCTCACTCACTCATTTGTTTTTGTTCATTCGTTCACTCACTCACTCACTCAACTCATTTGTTTGTTCGTTCATTCTCTCTCACTCACTCATTTGTTTTTGTTCATTTGTTCACTCACTCATTTGTTCGTTCATTCGTTCACTCACTCACTCAACTCATTTGTTTGTTCGTTCATTCATTCTCACTCACTCATTTGTTCATTTGTGCATTCATTCGCTCACTCACTCACTCACTCACTTGTTCGTTTGCTCATTCGTTCACTCACTCACTCACTCATTCATTCTCTAAAAATAAATCTTAATATTTGACAATTTTATTAAGTAAATTAGTATTACTTTAATTATATACTTTTTATTGGAAAACCAGACAGGTTTTTTTTTGCAGTGTGGCATTGAAATTGTTTCTTTTGTGTAAATTAACTGATACATCTGCACTTTAAAAAATGTTCCACTTTATGAACTGTCTTTAACTAAGAAGAATTACAAGATAACTTCAATTAAATTAAGTTATGTATCCATTGCATGTCCCCTTTGAGCCATTGTAAGGTCAGCAGATGTCTACTGCAAGTTTGCCAGAAGGGCTTGGATTGAGTGAGAACTACCTGAATCTCTCAGCTCCTTAACAGATCAATGCTGTAATCTTCTCTCCGACAGCCTCCAGCATCCTATGTAGCCTTTATTAAACCTGCCACAGTGGCCTATTGTGTGTCTGTGAAACTCGCAATGACTCCCCAACCGCACATGCAAACACGATTACATATTAGTGCTGAATTGAGCTGTCACTGCCTCACCAGTAAAGAATCAGGATATTGATTGATGGTATACCTGTTTGGACCTGATTAGCAGTTCATTGTCAGTGTTATAATTGAGCCCATCTCCTGCCGCCCTCAAACACCCGCTACCAAGGTAACAGACGTCTCTCTGTGGTTAAGACATCTGATAGGAGCTTCAGTGGGTAAAATTAGATGTTTGTGAGATCTATTAGGTTCAGTGTTGAACCTGTTTATTGAGAGAGAACTCAAACTCAATTGTGAGAAAAGGATTGTGAACTCTTTGAAATATGATCTGTATTTTTGGACAATTGCCTGTGGTCTGTTTTTCACCAATGACATATCTTTATTGTGTGATTTAAGACATCTGATCATCTGTGGTACCTCCTGAAATGGAAAGTACCTCCAGCATGGCTGAGAGTTTTAAATATTTTATTTTGCTATGAATATTTATTATATTTATGTACTAATATATATATATATATATATATATATATATATATATATATATATATATATATATATATATATATATATATATATATATATATATATATATATATAATATATAAATTCATAAATATAATAAATATTTATAGAAAAATAATAAATGATAAATTAAATATATATATATATATTAATGTTTTCAATTTTATCATTTTTCAAAATTTTACTAGATAAAATAAACAAACGTTGTAGATGTTTAGACTTATAGACATAATAGACTTTTCATATATCTTGAATTAAGTTTATTTTCTAACCCTATTGTTATTTTTGTTCCTATTTTACACAAACATTAAGTAAATTTTGTTAGATTTATGCTTATTTTTTAATGGTTAAGAAAATAAACTTAATTCAATCAAGATATAGTCTGTGAAAAACTTCATATCTTTAATTATATTGTAAATATTGTACGTTTTTATTGTTTTAAGAATATTTAGATTTTTACAGCATACATTTTTTTTTTATTTTTTTTTTTTTTAACATTCCCAGTATATAAATGACTACATTTAGTGTTAAGTGTGTGTTAAATACTACTTTATTGATGCGATTTATCTATCTATAAAGCCCAAATTATACTTTGGCCATCTACGGTCCACGCACTGTCCGCGTGACGTAATTTCCGTCATCATGAGGTTCCCTGCACTGAGTCTGCATGCAGCCCAATTTTTGTGTCCGCGTGGACGGTACGCATACAATGGCGCATGTGTCAGCAATTTGAGCGCTTGAAAACAGAAGTCCACTAGATAGTGCGCGTGCGCTGAATACGTCTTTCAACGCTCCCTGCTAAGGAGAATACTTTAAGACGCTCGCACACTCGACTGTGCTTGAGACTAAGTGGAACATGGAAAATAAAGTATACCCGGGGCTTTAGAAGTAAAAGGCTCTATAAAGGCCCTGTGTGATAGTACAGAGCCCTTTGAGTGACAGGTTTAGAGAGGGCATCTCTTAGTCTCTAGCCAGTGACAGGCCCCTCCAGACCCAATCAGCCTGTCACATGTTTCTGGGGCAGGTAATTGTGCTTCTGGCCTCACCTCACGCCTCCTGATCTCTTCCCTCCTGTTTTTAACTCATCTCTGTCCCCAGGCATTCGTCCTTCTCTGAGTTCAGCTGCCAACCCCTGACGGTCTCCAAATTGTATTTTTCACCCCTTTCTGAGAGCTCAGAGTCACTCGCCGCCTCTATCTTTGATTGCTGATGAAGAGGAGAAGGTCCTTGTTGTTTTTTTTGTTCCTTTTGTTCTGCAGAAGGACTTTGTTTATTAAGAGCAGTGGTGTAAATGTCAGTGCAGAGTTAATTGTCTCATTACCCAGCTCATCTCTGTATGACCCTCATTAATTTGAGCGCTGATGGGATTGCGCTGTCTTGGATTTGTGTGAATGTGTGTGTGGCCCTGTGTTTATGGTGCACACTGAGGGCATCTTTCTCATGTTTAATTGTGACTGGCAAAAACTTGCTGCTTATTCACTAGGGATACACAGCGTATCTGTGCCAAGTCAGTTATCAGTTTTTGTTCTTTTTAATTTATTGGTAAATATTTTGCATTTCCCCTGTTTTTACGTTTAACCTTTGTCCTCAATTAAAGTTCATTTTTAAAAACAATACAAATTTAGTAACACTGCTAAAGGTTAGTTCACCCAATAATGAAAATTCTGTCATTAATTACTCACCCTCATGTCGTTCCACACCCGTAAAGACCTTTGTTCATCTTCGGAATACAAATTAAGATGTTTTTGATGAAATCCGAGAGCTTTCTGACCTCCCTATACACAGCAACGTCATAACCAATTTCAAGGCCCAGAAAGGTAGTAAAGACATCGTTAAAATAGTCCATGTGACTACAGTGGTTCAACCTTAATGTTATGAAGTGATGAAAAACAAAAATGACCACTGTAGTCACATGGACTATTTTAACGATGTCTTTACTACCTTTCTGGGCCTTGAAATTGGTTATGACGTTGCTGTCATAGAAAGACGTTGATGTCACATAAAGCTCTCGGATTTAAATGTAATTTTTAGAATGTCTCAAAATTAATATCCATTTTCATGCATTTTTATTTATTTTTAGTTTTATTTTAAATTTAATTTTAGACAAAATAATATAGAATTTTAAAATCAGCCATTTATCAGTTATTGACCATAACATGACTAATTATTGGTATAATTCTATTCTAAATTAACTTCTTATGTAAATTACACTCACCAACCGTTGTATTGCACTCAGTTTAATCATCGTACATAAAAACTGTGATTAATTTATCCGAGTACAGACCTTTCTCCTTGTAGGTAGTTTTTCATTCATGTGTAAAATATCGTATTGATTTTATGCAGCTGAGACATTTTTTTAGCATTGTGCTCCACATGTTTTCCACTGGCCTGACGACATAAAGTTTATTGTTTTCATGAGGGGGTGAATAGGAGTGTCTCTGGTTGTTTTCCTTCCAGGTTTTGTTAGTTTCCTTGAATATAACTTTCTTTTTTTTCAGAGGAAATCTCCTATATAAGATTTCCTCCCCCTTTCTGGAGTCATTCTTTGAAAACAAAATACCACAGCTATAAAGAAATCCTATTTTTTAAGTCAAACGTTGACACAAGGTGAATGAAACTCAGCGAACAAGTTTACTTTCAACTTCACCTTGAAAATCTGTCAGTTTGAAATATTAATACGTTTATTTCAAGTGGGTTTATTATGCAGTTTGCAGCGAGAGCGAAATGTGTTTGAAGTTGACAATTGGTATGAGAGGGATTTTGGAAAAGCAAGCTTTAGATCTTTTTTATAGTTCACATTTTGTCAGCTGGAGAAGCTTAAATTAAAAAAAAAAAAGAATTCGTGGAGCTCTCAATTTTACTAGCTTTGCATTTTATTGCTGATTTCAAGGTGCACCACTAAAAACTTATGATTAATTTTATTGGAGGCCTTCGTGAATTAGAAATTGAGCAGGCTGCCAGAGATGTTTCATTATTACAGCTCCAAATATATGTTTCTTTTATGTCATAAATAATATCCTGAATCGTCTAAATAGCACACAGATGATTCTTCTCTTGTTTTCAATAAATAAAGCCCTGTGTCTTCCATAATACTTCATATTGCCAAGTATTTAATGTGTAAATCTCGCCATTACTCTTTACTACGTAAATGATGTAGCTCATCTGTGGCTTTCAGGCTTGCTATGACATTAATAAGCCACAAAAACCCCAGTCATGAGCTGTCTTGTGCTGACATCAAAGCGCACTGATTATTCATTCCCACACTTTGTATGTTATTTTTTGTTGTTTGGAATATTAAGATGTGTGAGCTGTTAAATCCTCAGCGGACCATTAAAGGGTCACAGCTTTTGCAGTTACATAACAGCTGAATATTCCTCCAAATGATGCCTGTGATCTATATAACCATCCATTACCATAATACAGGGCATCAGAATGCAGGTGGTCCCTCAGGCACGGGCTTATGAGATGGCATCTCCTCTCCTCTCGTGATTCTATAATTAATGGGAAGAGATTTATTCAGGCTCTGCTTGCAATATGGGCGATGGGGAAGGTCATTCCTCACCTTGCTTATAAAACCGAATGGAGTGTATTGTGAACTTCCCATGCACTGCAATGTCTTCTCACAGCTCTGCAGAAAAACAAGGCCGCATTAACGTCTTGCCGCATCCTCGCTGAATTTATACTTCAACCTTGACGTCTACAGAGCTCATTCGCTTGTGCGGATCAGCTCTTAGTCATTTGCGACTGGTTCTCCGAGTTGGCACTTTCTGTCTCATCCTTCAGCTACTGCAGTCTCTATTCCACTCATCTCTATTTAACACAGCGCCCGCTTGCTCAGGGTTGCCACTATAAACCTGCCATGGCTTCTGTCCCTCATATCATTGAATGGTTTACAATAGAGGATGCATTAGCAATGCACAATGTGTGATTGCTTAAACACAAAAACAAATGTGTGGACAAAAATGCACCCATATTAAAAATCTGTCCAGTACTGATAAGCTGATGATCATTTTCATGTTATGCTTGATAACCTACAAATGTCCTGAGTCAGCATCACACGCATGCGTCGTGCTGCTCACGTGAACAGCATCGGCCAATAATGAGTCGTTTTTGGGTGAACTAACCCTTTAATGTTTTGTTCAAGTAAATTACAAA
Source organism: Mylopharyngodon piceus (assembly GCA_039654765.1). Lineage (NCBI taxonomy): Eukaryota > Metazoa > Chordata > Actinopteri > Cypriniformes > Xenocyprididae > Mylopharyngodon > Mylopharyngodon piceus. Next base: position 29,475,536 of record CM077446.1, read on the forward strand.
TAAAACTGAAAAAAGGTGAATTTAGGTATCACAATATTATAATGTACAGTATGAAAAAAAATTTTTATTTTGAGATTTTCTGAGGGTTACATTTTAACTTTTTTTATTAAATTATTAGTTTAAAAAGATTAAATTTAAGTGATTGTTAGATGATGGCATTGGAAATCTAAATAAAAATATAAATAAAAATATTATTTTCTAAATTAATTATGGAACATCATTAATAATAATGATAATAATAGTGTTGCTACTAAATGTAGTAGTAATAATAATAATATTAATCAGCTCTGTAGTAATATAATGTAATATAATAATTATTATTAGGCAACGGCTATTTGCAAATAGCGATAGATTCTATTTACACTAAGTGAAAATAGCATATTTTCTTAATGATAGATGCCGTTTACACTAAGTGCAAATAGTAATAGATCAAAGACTATAGAATAACACAAGACGCGTCACTCCTACTGTTTTGAATGGGAAAAAGTGCAATGCGCAATATGGCAGAATAAGTCCCGCCTTCTAAATAAGAGCCAATCGCCGATTGGTAAAGTCACGCGTCACTGCAGCGGCCGTTAGAAGCTCCGGTTTCTATAGAAACAGTCAGACGCGCGCCTCCGAAATAAGGCACAAGAGACGCGCATTTAGGACTGCGCATGCGCATTAGCTTGATCCAGACTGAAAAATACCGTTTTTTTGTCATGATTCGAGCGTTTAGAAACAAAATTTATGAGACAGTTGTTGTCAGATTTCGTTGGTGATTTGAAATATAAAATTCAATCGAAAGCTTGGCAAACAGCTTTGGAGAATTTGATGTTTCCCCATTCAAAGAGATAGGAGCTGCACTTGGATGCCCGAGAGGTGTTTCAAAGATGGCCGCAGAGTGAAATGACTTGTCTTAAAGGGACTTTGAATAGATGCTATTTACACTAAGTGCAAATAGCAGCATTTTTCTTAGCAATATGCTTTTTACACTAGGTGAAAATAATGATAGATTCTATTTAAACCATGTAAAAATATCTGTTCTTTGCAATAAGAGTGAATAGTAATTAGATGTTATCTATACTTTATATTGGCAGATACTATTTGCACCTCAGTATTTTTGTACATTAACAGGATGCAATAATATCATAGAGTGTATAAATGGATGCTGCCTTATTGGGAGAATAAAAACCCTCCGGATTCGAACCCGTGTCGATTGCATTAAAAGACGGGTCTGCAAGCCTTACTCGCTACTGCTGCGCCACTGAAGATGTTGAATACCACACGTCTTTGATAAAACTTGAGTGGCCCAATCAGACATTGGTGGGTGGAGCTAGTGTAAATAGCGTTTACCAACAAGGGACACTATTTGAACTTAATAATAATAACGGAGTGTCTATTTACACTATTATTATTAGTAATTGTAAAATAATTAAAATTGTATTAGTAGTAACAAAGTGTATTAATAGTAATAAATAAATTATTTATATAATTTTTTTATATACTAATATTTAATACTTTTTTATCTTTATATATACATATATTCAGTGTGTGCGTGTGTATATAATTTTTTTTTTTTTTTTTTTTTTTTTCCCAGAAATTGGCTAATTTTGGAAATTTTCTATGAAAATTGACTGGGATAGCCTCCACTCCTAATATTTGTTCACCCTACAGTTACAGGAAAGCAACACACACACATACACACAAAACATGACACTAAGAAGCACAGATAGTGAGGGTGATGGATTGCCCAGCGGTCTCCTCCTCACCCCTTTTACTCCGCAGCTTTCTCTTGCAGTTTCATCCGCTCATTTGCAACTCTGAGAGCCTGTGTGGGAAAACGGGCTTGTGAACAGGCCTAGTTTCACAGCAGGTTTTTGTAGAGCCAGGATGGTGCATTCACAGCTGTTCAGGATGACATTGAGCTTTGACCAGTCTCGTTAATGAGATCCAGAGCACTCAGCGGGTCGTTCCTGTCCGAGAGCCAGATGTGGGGGAGATAACGTGACTTAATGGGCCCACTCAAGAGAAGCGTGATGAGAACATGCTGTCTGAATTAGTCACACTGATAAAGCATGGCACAGCAGGGCAAGAGTCTTTTCGCTGAGAACCACCTTGACTTACCTTTGACTTCAGGAGGTCAAGCCTGACACTTCTCTGACCCTTTAAACATATTTATGTGTGCTAGAAAGATCAGGAAATGCATTTCATATCAGTTATCAGTTGTTAATTATATGCAATGATAAACCACTTTTAGCAGAAAATGACCTACAAAATGACCAGAGAAAAATTGACAGTCCATTTAGGATCCTGTCATGTAGAAAAGTTGTCAGGGTGTGTAATGAATGCACTTTACCAAAAGAAGTGCAGGGTAAGAGCGGAGAGCTCTTAGATCAAGGTAATTGGATGAAGAAGCAGTGTGTCATTTCCTTTTGAATCTCCTTTTCAATTTGTCCAGTCAATTTGTCTTTTAACATGCGACAAAGCTAACAGCGGAACTTAAACCAAGAATAAATTGGATTTAGCTTTCTCTTTTTCAGCATACTTTCTCTCACAGATTAAAATTATATACAAATGTCCTTGACTTACTCCTTTGGCCAAAACTGTGCCAGTAACCTTTGAGTGTTATTGTGGTTATTACAGATTCTTAATGAATTACTCAGCGTTGATTAAAACCTTTCTGTGTAAGTTCATCTCTCTCTCTCTCTCTCTCTCTCTCTCTCTCTCTCTCTCTCTCGATCACTCAAATTTGCATTATTTCATTTAATTTTGATAAAATGGCTGCAAGTGCTGATTTACATGTACTACTCGTACAGGTCACTTTATTTGATGAATTAAAACTGGGATAATGCAGCACTGTTTTTCTTGGTCAAAATAATCATACTAAAAATACATGCGAGTTTGTCGAAAGTTATGTTAACGCTGCTCTGTGCGTTCGCTCGGTGGATGCTATGAGACACGTGTTGCACATTGCAGTAAGCTAGATCAGTATTAAAATATCATATTAATAAAAGCTGGATGACTTGTGTTGCTAAATGGCATGAAATTGATTTTCAAATATATCAAATGGTGGAGAAAATGCTGTATTACTGTTACAACAAATAAAGCCTTTTCTCATTATGTTAGCCACTTGACAAAATAGTGTTGTCTCTGAGGCCTGGTACATGTTACTCGCGGTAAATCAAGAAAACATGAGATTCAAACAATAAGACTAAACGTGTTGAGCTATTTAACAATGATAGTTTTCTGTTGATAAAGGTATCCAAACAGTTGCTCACCTGTCTAATAAAACACTTAATAGCCTCTTTGGTGTTTTCATGGTTTCTACGAAAGTAAAACAGGAAATCGAGGGTAACATGGATATGACGTCATTGACAGGCGATGCAGTGACATGGGCTGTTAAGGCCTTTGCACAATGAGTCCAAAATTTTCGCATGCGTTTTTTCGTATTCTTGTTCCTAAAAATTCGTCATGCACAGAGACCTTGCACACTGAGTCCGATGTGTATTAATGAATCCGTTGTGAAAAAATTCGCAAAACAACACAAAGTGGAGTCTTCAAGCAGTGAGCATGATTTAGTTGTCCTCTCTTTTAAAAAGAGAAAAAGAAAGAGGAAATATTGGGTCCATCCAATCCCGAGATTGCGTAGAGAGGAAGGAGAGTTCCACCTCATCAAGGAGCTGCGGGATTATCCCGAGCGTTTTTCAAAGTTTACTTCAAGATGTCAGTGGCTCAGTTTGATGCTTTGCTAGCGATACTGGCACAGTCTGTCTTTATATTCTGTCTCTTTGTATTCCGCACTTTGTTTGTCATTCAGTGCTACTGCTTTGTGCTGTAGACGACGTGGATCAACTTGTTAGATGGCATTCAGGATTTTGACGTTCGCTTGTACGATGGCTCTGAATTGTCAAAACGTCTCAAATGTGTGCCACAGATGCAAAAAATGCAGAAAATCGAACCTGATCCGAATTTTTTTATGACGGACGAAAGTTTCGGAGGTGGTGTGTAAACGTGATTGACACAACGTGAGGTCGTATTTATTTTTTAACGTGCGAAAATTTCGGACGCGAATTTGGGACTCGGTGTGCAAAGACCTTTACACTGTTTAAAATTTCTTAAGTTCTGTCAACAAATATATTCAATATATTCAAGTCAACAAAATATATAACATTGTTTTAGTGGTTTTTGGATATTTTCATCCAAAATACTTACATATTGTGCCTTTAATTTTTTTTTTTTTTTTTTTTTTTTTTTTTTTCCACAAAATCTTGTAGATTAGGTATTTTCAAAAGGACAATTTAAGAAAATTATTTTTAGTCATTTAAAAATTTTATTTAAAAAAATAACAATTTTAGTGTTTATTGAATGTTTGTTTTTATTTAAGAATAACATTTAGATGTTAAACATGTTTTTTAGTTTATTTTCATTATGTAAAATAGAGTTGTTTGGTCATTTTTGTAAGTAAAATTAACATTATATTGTGAGTGACTTAAATCCACCTATTTAAGTACAGGAGAACAATCGAAGTCCTATAATGAACCGGCACTCCATGGCCTCCCTTTGTTCACCCAGTGCCTCTGTAACAACCTGTACGTGGAACTTGAATTATGCTCAGCCAGAGGCTAAAGGAGAGGAAGCCGTTTGGCCCCTGCTCTCACATGCAGCCGTGTTTACCGCATGTGCATGCAAGCTTGCAGCGCCTCCTATGTTTTGTTTTTTTTTTCTTGTTTTTTTTTTTTTTTTCTGTGGCTTATTTTGTTTCGTGTGAGTTATTGCACTTTTTGTTGAGCCCAGGGGATTTTTGTCCCACCTGCCATAGGTGTGACCTTGACCATGTAATGCATTTTCTATACCATTCTTCCACTATGTGCTTCTCGTCCTCTCCCTGATCTTTAATGTTTTATTTTCCCCAGGGATGAGAATTATTCATTCTGTCACCAGACGTGAGACAGTAGAAAGTTTTTCTTTTTTTATGATGAATCCAAGCGAGCTGTAATTGAATTGAAAGAATGTGTACATGACACAATGTGTGAAGCAATCTAGTGGTTAATGGAATATTGCAATAGCTTAACAATCACAAAAATGCAATGGGAAAAAAAAAAACTGGAGAGAGTGGAGAAAACGAAAATCTCTGCAGTTACCAGTGTGAAGTGTATTTCAATAAATATGTTGTGATATAAAAAGTGAATGCTGAGGTTTGTTTCTTTGAATATTTACCGGCTGGAGCATATCTAGGGTGTGTGAACAGGCAAAGCAAAATTCCCACAAATGCCAAGTAATGAGACATCCTGGGTCACATGGGCTGGGCTTCAGATATTAACCTGAGTTGTGCGGGTTATTCTGATCTCTCTCAGTTGAGGAATGATGGGAGTGAATGCCTGGAATATTTTATTCAGACAATAAAATGTTAATATAGTATTTTTAGCCAAAAATTGTCAAAATGTGTCCTTATCCCATATTATCTTATCTATTTTACTTTTTATATATAATATAAAAACTATAATTTTCTTTTTTGTAGTATATATTATTATATTTTTGTCAAAAGAATGTTTTATTAAAGTTTATGGTCATAATGTTTGTTTTATGTTTTTTTTTTTTTTCTGTCATTGATGGTGAATTTGATGGAAAAGACGTTACTGTAGTAATTACAACATAAAATGATGTTTAAAAATGCAAAATAATTAAAACATACTTTTGACAAAAACATTACATTCAGGAAAAAAAATAGCATTTTAATTTTGCAGACGAGGTCTTACTGACATTCCTTGCTGATGATGTTACATAAAGCAGGAGCACTTGATTGGTCCTAAGAGGATTTTCTCATCAAAGTACCTGATCGAATGTACCATATTTTAGTCAATAGCCCAGAGAGAATTCAATAATCACGTTCTATTAAAGGGCACCTATTATGCAAAATTCACTTTTGCATGGTGTTTGGACATAAATGTGTGTTGGCAGTGTGTGTACACAACCACCCTATAATGATAAAAATCCAACCACTCCTTTTTTTTTAATCCCCATAAATCATAAGCAGTGTCTCTGAACAAGCCATTTCCAGATCCCTGGCAGTGTGACGTCACAAAAGCCACAGCCCCGCCCACGAATGTTGACAGACACTGCCGTTTTAACATAGAACCGCCCTGAGCGAGTTCACAGTGAGTTTACACAGTCCGCCATTACTGCACTGACGAGAATGTCTCCCAAGCGTTTTAGGTGTTTTGTAGCTGGATGGATTAATCCACATAGCTCTCTCCATTTACTCCCGAAATCTGAGCTGCTGAAGACGAGGTGGATTCATTTTGTTTTTGAATAAAATGCTCCCTCAACTCTACCGAAATTTGTTTATGTCTGCGCAAATCATTTCACACCAGACTGCTTTGTGAAGAATGTCAATACAAAGGGACAATACAAAACATACAGTCTCCAGAGTGATACTGGATACGGCAGTAATAAAGGTGAGAGCACTTTATTACAGTTCATCGGAGTTGATTTATGGATATAAAGTTTACCAGTTTATTAAGCACCACCCGAAAAGGCATAATGCCTTTATATATTTGTTTACGGTTAGTTGTAACGAGTGTCGCTGTGTATGTTGATGATAATGCAAGGGAGAGAGAGAGAGTTTATGGATAATATGTTAATGCACACTTGCACTGTTTTATTAAGCTCTTACAGTGATTTTCTAGAGTGAAAACGGACGCTTCATCTATTGTGTGAAGTACAATAAACGTTATAAATCTCATCGGTAAACTGGCTTGTACTAATATAGTGGATAAAAACAAGAAGACAATATAAGTTATAACCGTAATTGAACTAAACTATACCTGTTCTATCTCCATGCAGCATATATTCACAGTTTCTGACATTATAGTGCGTCCTGGCTGAATTCTGACACCAGAGAACGAGCTCTTGAAGCTCCGCCCTCTTAGGCCGAGCGCAGCAGCTCATTTGCATTTAAAGGGCACACACTGAAACGGCGCGTTTTTCCTCAACCCCAAAAAGTGGCAATTTTAACATGCTATAAAAAAAATTATCTGTGGGGTATTTTGAGCTAAAACTTCACATACACACTCTGGGGACATCAGAGGCTTATTTCACATCTTGTAAATGGGGGTATAATAGGTCCCCTTTAAACTGAGGGAATATAGACAGACCCTTCGCCCTACTGTTCTGAGGGTCCTCTACGTTCACTATTAGATCTGGCCTTATTTCATTATTACACGAGGACGCGTTGCAGAGGTGTAATTGACCTGTGTGTTATTGGGCCCTCCGTCTCGAGCGCAGTGTGTCGCAGCTTGACGCTGCCTTTGCTGCACTGCATATGTCTATGCAGGCTCACTGGGGTTTCTCAGCCTCTTTACAGGTATCTTTCTTCTATTACAAGGCTTTCAGCTCAGACCCACCTCAGCAGACATAAGTTAATTAAGTGTATCGTTTCTCTGGCAGACTCAGGCCTCTGGAGTTTCGTTCGCTCAAGCCTTGATTTATGCCGAGCTTCAAGGACGGCGTTAGGCACTGCAGCACGACGCTGCCTCTGAAACACAGCCTAGAGCCTCGCCTCAGCATCAGGAACAGTCTGAGGAGATGCAAAGCATTTTATGTTCCTCTGTCCTAAATGTCAGAACAACTCGTACAAAAGTTAGATCTGGTTTATATTAGTCCTGCATTTGCAGTGACAGGCTCAATCTTCTTTTTAATTGACAGAGAAAAAAAAACATACTATCTGTCTTGATGATGTTTTCTTGTATGAACTGTTAACAGCAATATCAAATGCAATTGTGTCATTGTACTGAATATCGGCTCAGCTGTGATGACCTCTATGCAGTTTTAATGAATGAGGACTGGAGTTTTAAACTTCAACGGTACCCCAAAGCACATAAAATAACGTGCTGTGGTCTAATGTCCCTTGCGCTCCTTTTTGTGTGATGAACAGTCATACATTTAGTAAGCAATTATTCACTAATAATTTTCCACTATAATGAGCTGTTAATTGTTGTGACTGGATCATTGAGTAAATGTGAGAGCTGCATCAGTCAGATGAATCATTTAGTACATTTGTGTGAACTAGATCAATTTTGTGGACTGGATCAGTTAAATTATTTTTGTTAAATGGATAGTTTTATTTATTTATTTTGTGAACTGAATCGATTGATTCATTGAAAATATGATTTGCTATACAGTTAACCGTTTTGTGTGATGAACAGTCATAAGTAGAGTTGTCAAATGTACCGACTTTGGTACCAAGTCGGTACTGAAATTTTTTAAAATGTGACGCTTTGAGCGCTGTTGAGCGGATTCGTAAACACCTCTGATTGGCCATTGTGTTTACGTGCTTATCAGATATGTCTGTGATTGGCTTCAACGATCAACGTTTCAAAAACGTTGTAAATAGTCATCAGTGATGCTCTTCACCCAGCGTTTACACAGATACACACAGGAGCGTTTGAAAGCAGGCATCTATCGCGGACCAGTCCGCTGCTTTCAAACGCTCCCACTCCTGCTTTCAAAATGCTTTCAAATTAAAACACTTCCGTTTGCTTTCAAGCACTCCTGTGCGTTGATCATTGTAGCCAATCACAGACATATCTGATGAGCACGTGAACACAAAGGCCAGTCAGAGGTGTTTACGAATCCACTCAACAGCGCTCAAAGCGTCACATTTTTAAAATTTTAGTTCCGACTTGGTACTGAAGTCGGTACTTTTGACAACCCTAGTAAGCAAATATTTCATTCACAAATAATTTTCCAGTGTATTGAGCTGTTAACCGTTGTGATTGGATCACTGAATCAGTGAATTGAATGATAGAGCTATATCAGTCTGATCTCAGAATGAATCATTTAGTCTGAACTGGATCGATTGAATTGTTTTTGTCAACTGGATAATTTGAATCATTTTTGTGATCTGGATCAATTGATTCATTGAAAATATCCAACTGTTATGATCGGATCATTGAGTCATTGAATAAAATGCAAGAGTCTGAATTGGGAATGAATCATTTTTGTGAAGTGGACCAATTGGGTTGGATATTTTGAACTGGATATTTTGAATCATTTTTGTGATCCAGATCAGTTGATTCATTAAAAATAGTTGTTTTGTGTGAATAACAGTTGTAATATTTTCATTTGCCTTCATAAATGTAGTAATTATTCACTAATAAATATAGAAAGCTTTTAACCATTGACCAGATCGAGTCAGTGAATTAAATGCGAGAGCTGTATCAGTTCAATTTTTGTAATTGAATCAGTTAGTCTGTTTTTGTGAACCAGTTGAATTTTTTTGAACTGGATCAATTTGATTGTTTTCATGAACTGGATCAATTGAATTGTTTTTGTGAACTGGATCAGTTGGATAATATTTGTGAACTGGATTAACTGATTCTTTAAAAAGATCAGATTTGACTATGATTTAACAGTTTACTTCTCTCATGATATATTATGATGGTGCTAGGGAGCTAGGATGGATGTCTTCTGAGTGCAGAAGTCATGGATCATGTTTATGATAACTTATGTCATTTCTTATTCAATTTAAATTGAAATGAGTGGCCAGAATTTTAAGAAAATTTGAAATGACATGAGGGTGAGTAAATAATGACAGATTGTTAATTTCAGGTTGAACTGTTCCTTTAAGAGGGCATCTGAAGAAATGTAAATGGCAGGTTTAGAGGAGCAGTAAATGGTGAGGCAGCTCAGCTCTTTAGATGGCCTGTCAGTCTTGAACACAATCCCACTTGGAGAAGCTTGTAAACATGGCCCCAGATGGCCTCTAGACAAAGGGTAGCAGCTCTGCATTGTGTCCCCTGCTGTTTGACATCATGACCTGACAGCAGAGGTCAAAGAATCAGTCGTTTTGCAGCGTTGTCGTCATGCCCCCCTCAAGTGCAGTCTTACAAAATCACATTCAGATCGTCATCAGCTGCTTTCGTCTGATGGGCTCTGAAGAATCTGGAATGCTTTGGAGGAGGAAGTGGTTGCGCTGCTGGGAACTCGGGGTGCAGAATGACGGTAAAGTGGGGTTGGGGGGGTGAGGGCTTACGTGAGGTTACAGCGGGTCATTAAAATGACGAGATTCTGTGGGTGAAATGTTTATGAGCGAGAGTGTTTCTGACTGTTTGAGAGCTTTGGAACTTTGGAACCATTTGCCTCTTAAAACCACAGTAATGAAATTATGGCAGCACAAGGAGGGGCGGCTCGCGATTTGGTAAACCACTTTGGTATGACTGAGCCCCTGATCCCTTAGATGATTATATGTTTCACACATTTCTGCCATAGATTGATGTATAAAATATATCATGATGTTTCCAAGGTAAACCAGGTTATTAGCCTTAGATAGGCAACTTGTTTGAAAAAACAACTGAAATAGAAGATTTTATGGATATTATAAAATGAATTGTTAAAATGAAACGCCTAAATGAAACTAATTTAGAAGATTTTTTTAGTCTGATTATATTTAATAATAAATTAAGCAGTTTACTGAACATTCTTTGTGTTTATTACTTTTTTTTAAAGAAGTCTTTTATGTTTAAAACATTTAAACAGTAGTGCAAAAATGACTCATTTATACTAGGGAAAAAAGTTATAAATGTGTAAATTATCTGCAAATTATTTTTTTTAAATTTAATTATTTTTACACTGTATTTCTCTGAAATTGCAGCCCTATGTTGTAAAACTTGTTTTATCATATTGTTCTTGGTGCTGTTTTTATATTTCATGTCTTGCCTAAGAACCCCCCCTCATCCGTGGTAAAATCACTGTACCGCATGGCCTCTTGTGTGTTATTACCTGTATTCCAAGTACAAATTTTCATTTCATTCTGAGGTCTTGCACAAGAAGTTCTCGATGTTGCTATTCTTCCAGTCTAAGAGGATCAGTCAGCATAGTAAAGAAGGCTTATTTGAAATCTCTGTTTATGTTCTCCCAGCGGTTTATTATTAACCATCCGCAGGGGCCGGAGTTAGATCCACAACTGAGCTGCAAACTCTGAAGGACGGGTTCTCACACTGACAGGGCCCTTGCTGCACATAGTTCGAGGCCCTTGAGGCGCGCTACCATTCCATTGTTTGTGTTATTTTTAGCCGAGCCGCATCAAGCTGAACTTAGAGGGCTTATACTGGCCGGCCAGCGCTCATTAGAGGACAAAGACCGCAAAGTGAGCTTCCATCAACGATGGGCCTTTTCCTATGAGGTTTTGAGGATGCAGTGTGTAGTCAGGGTTGTGCTTTTGTGATCCCTCGTCGCAGACTGTACCCGCTCCACCCTGTGTGTGAAGGATAGTGTTTCAGTCCATTCAGGCCTGGCCTAAAAAAGCAAGCCTATTTCCATATGCTCGCTTTATGTCGGGAAAGAGAGAGGAACTGATCTTTTATTTGTATGCAGGCGCCCCAGTCCTCTGATTACATTTTCCCCAGGCGTAGATGGAGTTATGTGAAATTTGTCTCAGCAGGTGAGCGACGGGAGACAAACATTCAATAAGGCTTTGTCTCTCTCATTGTGAGTCCCGAAACAGAGTGTCTCTGGCCTCATGAGAAATCGAGGGATACAAAGAAAATGCAAAAAGCTTTTTTTTTTTTTTTTTTTTTTTAGGAAGGGAAAGCATTGTTATGGCACATTGTGATTTGGCTAATATGGAGGCCTGGGTGATTATTTAGTTGGAGAACAACAGGGCAACCTTAAGGGGTTTTAAAACATATAATGTCAACATAAAAACAGATTTGACACAATTTTCATTCTTAATGCACATTCCTGATCTTATTGTGCATGTTATTCCAAATAAAAAATGTTTTGGGTTCGTAATCTTTCATCAAAATTGAGTAACTCGCTCTTTCTCCGAAATGGCTTTGCTTTTCTGCTGATGTCACTTAGCTGTGCAGGTTATTGGATGACGTTAAAGGGATAGTTCACCCAAAAATGAACATTCTGTCATCATTTACTCACCCTCAAGTTGTTCCAAACCTGTATGAATTTCTTTCTTTCTTCTGCTGAACACAAAAGAAGATATTTTGAAGAATATGGGTAACCAAACAGCTGATGGGCCTCATTGACTTTCATAGTATGGAAAAAAATACTATGGAAGTCAATGGGGCCCATCAACTGTTTGGTTAACAACATTTTTCAAAATATCTTTTTTGTGTGTGTTCAGCAGAATAAATAAATGCATACAGGTTTGAAACAACTTGAGGGTGAGTAAATGATGACAGAATTTACATTTTGGGCAATCTATCCCTTTAACCAGTACACAAATAACTATTTAGATGTTTATTTTAGCAAACACTCATTCGTACTCAACATATGTAATGCTTTTCACCATTTAATTAATTCCCAATGGATAAAATCAAGTTCTTTCCCACTCTTTTTTTTCACTCATGGGTGCGTCACATTCTATTATTAAAATAGGTTGTAAATAGCACTTCATGTTGACTTGTATTGCTGCTCTTGTGCTTGTTTTTTTTCTTGTGCTATCATGTAAATATAATAAATTAGGTAAGAAAATTTGTTCACTAAGAATGGCCTGCAACATCAAACACAGACGTCAAAAATTGCGCAGATGCGTGCATCAAATATGATGACACACTATAGGTAATGTAATGTAAACTACCTTACTTTCGTAAGATTAATTATTTCTGTACAGTATTATCATTCTCAACCCCTAGATTTAATGATTACTGTCTGTTTTGATGTTTAATATGGAAATACGTGATTTGGTTAATTTATAATATCTATATGTTTAACTGTTGTGTGACCAATGGTCGTAATAACTGGTCGTAATCCTCAAAATTGCATAGCTGAACTAACCTAAATAGTATTCAGGTAGTCTTTATTGCCTGGTGTGAAAACTTCTCTGTCCTCTTCCTGTGTTTTGTTGTTTTGATGTTCCTTAGGCCATTTGTAGTGCTCTTTGGACTGAGCTGTATGCTCCCTGTGAATTTGGAATCTCTCTTAAGATGGCCGAACACCCTGTGCGTCCACTTCACTCGGCACTTCACCGGGCGCTTGGAACGTTCTCACTGCAGGGGTGAAAGGGGCAGCCATCTTGGCTCAGAATGAAGCTGCTTTTCACTGACTGAATGGCTATTGAGGGCCATTGGGAGAGCGACTCCATTTCCAAACGTTTTGTAATGTCACATCAGACAATAGTATATAGATGTCCACCATGACACCACTCTCAAACCACCAGCTATCAGTCTCAAACACATTCCCACCCAGCAAAGACATGCTGGCCAAGACAAAGATGGTGTAATGTCTTGAATAATTTAAAGCTTTTCTGTAACTGAATAGCGTCTTGACACAAATTAGTTCTAGAAGTTGAAGCTGAAGACACCCAACATCTCCCAGAATGCCTGGCTAGCTAATTAGCTAAAGTAATTAATGAGTGAGGAGCGTATGGTTGTGGCTCCTGTGGGGTGTTTAACAGTCCTTAAATTCCCAGCCCAACTGCCCTACTACTGCATGGAACAGTCTGGAAGTGAATGGATGTATTGCAGTAAACTTACATTTGGAACAGATTTTATGTTGTGATCTTACAAATCATTATCAGAACAGTCTGGTTATATGATTTGCTATTCCTTTTCTATACTCGACTCTATGGAAGTTTCTCCTCCCACCAAATGTTTTTTCAACTGCATCTGTGAGCTGTCAAAATACATTTTTATGACACTCCACATATGTGACAAAATCACAGAGCAATACGTTAGCTAACGGCATTAGGTCTGGGTAGATCCAAATATCATTTTTAAACATTTACTGAAAGTGTTCCCTCTTAAATGGGCTGTGCAAAAATTGTCATTTTCTTCTTTTTGCTTAAGGCGACCGCTCCATGAGACTGATGTGTGTGTAATAGCTGTCATCCATCATGATCTAGTTATGCAGAACAGCAGGGTTTGTTAACAAGTTTAATGCTCCTTATGAGGTTCTGGCTGTTTCTGTCTTTTGGGCAGTAGGGCTGAGCGAAATATTGAATATTCATTATGTATACGTAATGATTTGGATAAGGCAACATCTTAAATATTAGGTTGATTTTAATGCACTTTTTGTGTGGCCACTCAGTTTCCTAAAGACAGTGTCATTCAGTACGTTTACATTGACAAAAATATTCCGATATTAACACGGTTAAGACAATACTCTGATTAAGAAACTACCATGTAAACAGCGATTTTTTGATTACCTTAATCCGGCAAAAGTCATACTTGAAGTAAACACAAATCGAATGAAGACAGGTGGAGTATTCCTATTTAACCGCATTATCGGAGTGCATTATAGACATGTAAACACCTTAATCACACTATTATAACATGTAAAATGGGAACATGAAAGGAATATTCTAAAAGCAACTCATGTAAACACCTTAATCATAGTATTGTCTTATTCAGAATAAGGTCAATAATTAGATTACTGCTGTCCATGTAAACGTAGTCATTATCTTGGTAGTATGAGCACTTTAAGATGTTTTAAAACCATATATTATTTAAACTATATTATCATTTAAACTTGAGTAGCAAAACCACATTAGAGTTGGTATGTTTGATTCATTTCCGTAACGGTCAGTTAAATAAAATTATTTAAAGCCCTGTTTTTTTTTTTTGCATTACCACTCAATGTTCTCACAAGTCTGTGTGACGGTTTTTAAAATATAACATTTTTAAAGCAAAAATAAATGAGTAAATATTGCTGTTTATTGTAATATTGATGCATAAAATGTAAAATTATAACTGTGGAAAACAAACCATGATTACTAGATTAACTAGATTTTTACTGTATTTTACTTTATATCAACTGTAATTGTCAGCAATATATTGCCCATCTGTGCAGTAAAGGATATATAAGTGGGTCAATGATGTGACGGGTCATTTTTTTTTGTCCAAAGGCCTTAATAATAATAATAAAAACAAAGATATGACATCAAAAATATGTAGGGTAGTACAACTAGATCTGTTTTATTGCATTTAAAAGGTTTTAATTATATTTTGCTACATATAAAGGTATTTTAAAGATTTTGAAGTGTCAAAAGGTCATTCGGTTTAATCGTCCAAAGGCCAATATAGCCATTTTATTTGTGATTAAAATATCTTAAAATGTAAAAAAATGTATATTTTTTTTTTATTCTGGCATGATTTTATAACATGATATATCAACATAGTGCAAAATAGTATTAAAATTATGTGTAGAAGTTGTTGCTTTGTTATGAGAAAGAATGTCCAGAAAAATGAATTTCATTGATGTCATTCGGAGTAACCAGTATAAAGGGACCATTTTGGATCACGTCACGTCAATATCATGTGACAGGATGTGACATCATTCAGACACCTGCAAAGGACCACATGGTCATGAAGCAAAGTAACTAACTCTCTTTTAACTATTTGAAAAATTCATGTTTTCACTTGATCATACACATGTCCCGAAACATCAGGTCATTCGGTACAACCGCTATAAAACATGGAAAATGTTTTAAATGTTTTAAATGTTTTAAAAACTTGTACTAAATGAAATTAAATAATGAAACTAAATAAAATATGTGATTGTCCTTTTGTTAGCTAGCTAGCAAAAATATCATCATTCGGTATAACCAAAAGTGTCATTTGGTAAAACCAAAATTTTGGTTAAACTGAATGACTTTTTTTGGTGACACATGTTGTCCATCTTGTAAAAAATGAGAAAAGTAGTGTAATTGATTATAAAAACACACAATCTCATTGTTAACACTTAATAAAACTTCAAAATTAATTATATCGCCATTATGTTTTTTTTTTTTTTGTTTTGTTTTTTTTTACACTTTTAAAAACCTTATTCGTCAATGACCCAAGTATAAGTGAATTTTGCATCATAAAATGTTTTATTATTTACATACTATTACAATAATTTTGCTTTTATTTTTTATATTTTCAGTTTTCAAGTTTTAGTCATTTTGTTTTGTACTTGTCGTTTTTATTGGATTTTTTTAAAATATTTGTTTAGCTTTATTTTTGTTTTAGTAATTTTGGTACTTGCTAATTTCTAAGTGTAATTTTCATTATTGTGTAAGTGTAGTTTTCATTATTTTATTTTATTTCAGATTTATTTCAACCAACAAAAACATTTTTACAATAGTTTTAGTTAACAGTACATACTCCATCAGGCATCACAATGTTTTTTTTTTTTTGTTTGTTTTTTTGGTCTCTGAATCTACTTAATAGGTGTTTCTGTGAATCTGTGATCCCCTGTGTTAATCCATATTCACACAAGGTCAGGTGTTGCAAGGATTTTAAGAATAAGAGCCCAGAGGGTCTCTGTACTGTCTAATCATCAACTGTACTGTATTCATAAAGTATCATTTAATTAAAATAATTTTTAATATGTCATGATTTCATTTAACACAGCTAAATTTTAAAAGGTCAGATAGGCTTAAAAGTTTTCAAGCCTTCTGTTTGAAAGTGCTGACTGCTGGACTTTTTTTTTTTTTTTTTTTAATTTGTTATCAATTTGGCAATGAATGAATTAAGTTCCCTTCTCAGAGAAATATTCATTTTAGAAAAAGTAAAAAAAAAAGAAAAAAGAAAAAAAAAGAGCCATTACATATCCCGGTCTGTTTTCTACCAGTAGTGCAGCTGTTGCTTGTGTGAAATCAAGTAAATGACATTCATACTCGATGCGGTATCAAGTATCAAGTGGAGTGGTGGTTGTAAACACTCTAATGAGGATCTGTGGATGTCTGTGTTACTAGTTGAGTGGTTGAGTCACTGTTTGCTCAGTTAATCATGCTGTTGTTTCCTATCCTGAATTCAGGTGCGAAGGAGTGCATATAGATTTAATCATTTATGCTAATAGTTTGCAGATCATAAAGCAGGAGTTTAAGATAACCTTCACTTCACTTGAAGGAAAAACACATGTAAGGCTAAAGTTACTGTCTGTTCCCTTTTTGATGTTAAGAAAGGTTCTTGACGTTTTTGAATTGTTTGATAGCTCTTAGCATTCATCTCACGGCGTAACTCGAGATTCTCACCCAACTCCCTCAGCTCTTCTCATCCTAATCACGCATTTCTGCATTTTTCCCGGATCCCTGAGATTAGTTCATGACAATTCAGGCTGATTCTTACCAATAAAAATGTGATGTAATTCCCTGGAGTTTCTTTGTTTCAGCAAATATAGGCATATCTCTATGGAGCTTTGACATTTTATAGGCTTCATTTAACCTAGCGGTTAAAGATCTGCATTAGGTGGCCCACATTTGGGTAATGTGCCTCTTATTCAAGCTTTAAATCACTGATTTAGTGCCAAGTCAATCATCTGTTCCAATTTACAGCAAGTCAGAAAGGAATACAGCTTCAGATACAATGACCATTTTGATCTTGAATTAGGGTGATGTTGTGATTGTTCTTTCCTTCATCTGTGAAATACATGACATCCCATTGATTTTTGGGAAAGTGCTTCTTGTGTAATGACAGCTTTGATGGCAGGTTCAGGATGGTGCTTCATACTGACGCTCAGGTAATGGTGGAGCAGGCGTGTTTTTTTTTTTTTTTTTTTTTTTTTTTTTTTTTGAAGGGCCGGGACAGATGCAGCTACATCGGTTGAAGAGTCCAGCCTGCCCTGACAGCACTACAGACGAGAGCTGAGGGTGGAGCGGCTCTCTTCTGCTCTGCTTTCATCTAACAGGGATCTAATGATCAAGAAGACAGCACTGGCTCTGTACATGATTGAGAGAGATGGATGTTGCAATGGTGGACTCGTTGAAGAAACGGAATGAGATTGGGAATCAAGGCAGCTGTTTATGTATGCCGATGTAACAGATGTATGATTGAGTCACCATGAAACCAAATGGGCAATTCTTTTTTTTAAGGAATGTTGCAGTGTTTATTAAATGATTTATATGTGCACACATAATTCGTTAAGAAAACGTACCTTTCATTAAAAACAGTAATGTGCCCACCCGTTTGCAACAACATCTCTTCTCCGAAGACGTGTACACCTGTCACTCACATGAAACGATCAGAGCAGTTAGCAAACGACAACATTTTCTATAATCCAATAATGTCCCCATGGACAAAATCAAGTCCTGGCCCTTTCACTCTGCTATATGTCACAGTAGGGAAGAAAATATGTCTCTATTTCTGTATCATGCCGAGTAATGCATTACTTGGTACTAATTACTTTCTAAATCCCATATCAACCTCGACCAGTTGAATAATACAAGAATAGAAATGAAATTGCTCTTTTAATTCTTTCAAATAAATAATATACTTTACTTTTTCAAGGGAAAAGAAATTAAATTACAGTAATTACTTAGTAATGCATTAAACCCAACACTGATGTTAAATAAAAAAGAATATTGATCTTCCGTTCAGAGAACCCTACCATAGAAATCTAAGGTTCTTACAACAATAGGCTGCACAATGTTGTGGTATTTTTTTTTATTTTTATTTTTTTATGAAAATTCATTGGTTTGTTAGTGTGAGTGATGACGAACAGTGTCTTAAAATGTTGATAGTTTCAAGATGGCCGATGCACTGATGTGTCTAAAGCAGTTGAATCTATAGATATCTGTGTTTTAAATTAGCTACGTCATGCTAGACTAATTTTATGTTATGTATAATATTATCTAATAAATACGGTATTTATGGATCTAATGCTTTTTAAGTAAGCAATAAGGTACTCGAGGCTGTGCTGTATCGTGAATAAGTCACGGCTAAAGGGCGTTGTTAGGCACGATGCGAAGCGGAATGCCTGCAACCCCTTCAGCCGTGACTTATTCACGATACAGCGCTAGCCTCGAGTACTTTATTGCTTTTATAAAACGGTTACCACACAATACAAATATTAAAGCCAAAAATATGTAACAATGCAACTTTCATGCAGTAAACTCTTACTAAAAGCCTTCCTTCCACCATAAAAAAAATAGTCCCTGACCGTGAACAGCAACAGAAGTTACATTTCCACGCCATTAGATGGCAGCAAAGACTGTCTTTATGAGTGTGTCAGTCAGTAGCGAAAACTTTTACATTGAAAAGACTGAATTGTTGTGAAAATGGAACAAGACATAACTGACAAATGCTTTGACTAGTGCTGTCAGTCACGGAAAAAACCCTTAACTGTTAAAAGGACAAGATATTACATCAGACATTTAAACAGATTTTTTATTATGAACATAGGACTGACCTGAAGGAAAATGCTAAATCTGAATGCAGGTAATAAACTCGCTCACTCGATCTCTTTCTCACAGTACTCTTCTACATAATACAGTAAGATTCAATGAACAATATCAATTGAGAACATATAGTTTACGTTGCTAAGAGTGGTTGCTAATGGTGTTGTGTAATTGGGTGAAGCGGTCATAGCCGTGTTTTATTGTGAATAAAACATAGCTATTGACCAATCAGAATCAAGGACAGGAAATAACTGTTTTATAAAATGTAATGGGATGCTGTTGAGGTGCCAGATGCTTGCTTACTACATGAAAATCCCCCTGGTGCGACCTGAGGTGCTTTGCTCAGGTGCGCTCTTGGCTCATGACTTACTTCCTGTAGGCATCCAACCATCAAGCTTCTATTTACAGAAAGCAGATTTGTTTGTGATAGTTAGTCCAAGTGAATAGACGTGCAGTGTGCTTGATCGGGACAACCACAGTGCCATAAGTGTCCATTTCTTTAAATGGAGTCATAGGACTTCTGCATTAAACGTTGTGTTCCTGATGCCACAAATGCCAGAGTGCGTTATAAAACATATGTTAGTGTGAGGAGAAACATTAGCAGCAGTAGGGTATAATTTCTCTGCGTTCAGGAGTGGTAATGAGTTGTTAAAGTCTGTGAAAAACAAACGAGGTTGTGTTATCTGTCCTTGCTCTGTGATTGCAGCTGCTGGCCACCAAACAGAAGGCCTTCCATCTCCCTCCAGAGTAATTAGTGCTTGCTAAATGTTGTGCGGCTGCCTGAATTACCACCTTATGCAGCTGGTGAAAGTCATTTCAGCTGTTTATTTTCCTACCTTTAGAATGAATGTTGTGTCGTTCAATTGTATTATTGCCTTTTTATTGCAGCATATAGTTTTAATCTCATGCCATATTTAGCAGCGCTCTTTTTCTCAGATTTAGGCCCTGCCCCGAATGGCGCGATTGATGTGCACTTGCATACGGACTTGTATTGGACATCACATGTCTGTGAAGTCCACAAAACTGTGGGGGCTTTGGAGTCATCAAAGTGGAAAATTGGAGAAAAACCCCAAGGACTTCATCCTTGTTTCATGTTAAAATTCTGGGTACAATCTTTATGGTTTTGGTTTGGGTCAAATTGACACTAATTGGAATTAGTATAAATGCAAAAATCAAACTATGAAAGCAAAACAAAACAAAAAAATCAGGTAAAAAACTGTGCATCTACCTTTAACCATGAATGTTGCAGGTCAAATTTATGCTTTCACATTCCACAACACCTCAGAGTGTCGAAACTTTGCAGGCATGTTCATAAAGAAACCGTAATAATAATAATAATTTGTTACATTTATATAGCGCTTTTCTGGGTACTCAAAGCGCTTAACATGGAACGGGGGGAATCTCCTCAACCACCACCAATGTGCAGCATCCACCTGGATGATGCGACGGCAGCCATATTGTGCCAGAACGCCCACCACACACCAGCTTATTGGTGGAGAGGAGACAGAGTGATTAAGCCAATCAGTGTATGGGGATGATTAGGAGGCCATGAAGGAGAGAGGCCAATGGGCAAATTAGGCCAGGATGCCGGGGTTGCACCCCTACTCTTTTCCGAAGGACATCCTGGGATTTTTAATGACCACAGAGAGTCAGGACCTCGGTTTAATGTCTCATCCAAAGGACGGTGCTTTTTTTTGACAGTATAGTGTCCCCATTACAATACTAGGAGCCACACAGACCACAGGGTGAGCACCACCTGCACTAACACCTCTTCCAACAGCAACCTAGTTTTCCCAGGAGGTCTCCCATCCAGGTACTAACCAGACTCAGCCCTGCTTAGCTTCAGTGGGCAACCAATCTTGGTTTCAAGACAAACATCCTAGGTTAACCAATATTTCTAAATATTTTCTGGTCCTTGAACATTTCTGGGTGAAATCCAGTCATTTCAATAGGAATCTGCAGGATCTGGAAATTCACGTGAGGGTGAAAGATTTCCCCATTCACAATGGGTTCAAGTTGGTCACATCGATTTGCACGTTGACCAACAAAAAGCTGCTTGGTTTGAAAGTGACTTCTGTGTAAGCTTTGTGTCATTTTTTTTGAGACCTTTGAGTGGGCTAATGGAGACATTTCTCAGATCCTAAAACGTTTTGTTCACAGCCATATTCAGCTTGTCTTATCGTAGTCTATTGGCAAGCTCTTTTGTACAACAACCTTCCATAGATCTGACTCCCTCTGGGGCTACAGGATGTTTAAATGGAGACCACATCGAGATTATGTGCATCACTTTGAGACCATTCAAAGCAGTACAGATCTCCTAGAAAGCTGGCAGCCAGCACTAGAAAAGGTCACTTTCTATGGCACGTAAACAAACTCCCGCTTTATATGCTTTGCATGAAAGCCTTTTCTTTCTACTATGGGTTGCTACTCAATTTCTGCACAGCCTTCATCGACTCAGATATTTCAAATGTGCTGCCTGAATAGACAAACCTTCACCTTCAGAAAAAAATAAATAAAAAGTATAAAAAATGTACCTTCAGGGGTACAACAGTTTGTCACTGGGCCAGTATCCTTAAAGCAGTCCTGCTCCTGGAGGGCCGCTGTCCTGCAAAGTTCAGCTCCAACCCCGATTAAACACATCTGAACCAGCTAATCAAGGTCTTACAAGGCATACTAGAAACTTCCAGGCAGGTGTGTTGAGGCAAGTGGGAGCAAAACTCTGCAGGACACTGGCCCTCTAGGACTGAGTTTGGACACCCCTGCCTTAAAGGGACATCTTTGTGACTCATCCACCTCTAAAAGGTGCATATTAGTAGTAGTAATATGTACCCTTAAGGCAGTGTTTCCCAACCCTCTTCCTGGAAGCGCACCAAAAGTACACATTGTGGAAGTCTCCCTTATCTGACCCATCTATTTGTGGTCTTGGGCTGTGTCTGAAATCGCCCCCATACTCATAAATAGGGCACTATTTGAGAGGAAAGCCATTTGTAGTGGTATCCGAAACCATAGTGGACGTTATCGAGTGCACTCATTCAATCCCACAATGCACCACAATAACGAGTGTACAACTGATGTACGCTCAGCGGCTACAGAATACCCATAATGCATTGTGAGAGTCGTGCCGAATGAATTTCCGCGTCTTGCCAGAAGATGGTGCCCGCAATTAATTATTCATTAATTTATTTTTCAAACTGCTGGTCCAATGTGGGTACAGCGTAATTTCATAGAGGTATAAATTCCTTTTTAATTGATTATTAAATGTTTAATTAAGTTTTATACATAGTTTCCATGACAGGTTTCAAGATAAATCTTTTCATTACTACTGGAGCTGCCAGTTTGCTAAGTGTCTTGATTTTTAAACAGCAACCCTGTCCCAAATGGCACCCTAAACCCTCACGGTCCTCCTCTGAGTCCGCACTTTCACGACGTAATGCCGCTTTGACTGCCGGGTAAAGTCCTCTGCGTAGCTCACAGTCTTGCGGGCTCAGCAGAAGTGCGCATCGAGGGTGCATAGCAGCCGCAAAGGGGGCGCTCACGAGCACCCTTCTTTAAGCTAAAATGATGAATGGGACACCCTATGGTCTTGTGGACTTAACAGACACGCGCACGCAGCGGCCATTGTAAGTCCACAAGACCGAAAGTGCACATGAAGTGTGCCATTTGGGACAGGGCCAAACTATGCAAAAGCGGTAGCCCTTCCGGCGTGCTCAGTGTCCGAATTTGCTCACTCGTTTTCATTCACTCCTTCAAGTAAACTATATTAGTGGACTAATTTAGGGAATAGTGAATGAGGGTATATGGGTGTTTTCGAATCGAACACAGCCTTGAAGTCTCTACTAACAACCGAAATTTTAAAAATGTGAACGCCTCTGATTGGCCATTGTGTTCATGCGCTCATCTATGTCTGTGATTGGCTAGGTGTATTTGATTTGGAAGAGTTTGAAAATGTGTACTGTTGGTGTGCCTCCAGGAACAGGGTTGGGAAACACTACCTGAAGGTATTACTATAAAACTTTTAGGGGTAGATAAGGCACAAAGTTGTTCCTTTAAGGGTACTGCCTCAGTTATAAGCTGTACCCCCAAAGGTAAATTTCTGCACTTTTTTTTTTTTTTTTTTTCTGAGAGTGTTGGTAAATTCACTTACGTACTCTCTGAAATTATATATTCTCTCTTTGGAAAGTGGATGGGGATCAGGAATGATCATCATGAGGGTGATTTTAGGCGAACTGTCTCTTTAAGTGAAGTTAGATGAGACATTGCAAACAGTTTTGAAACAGAAGTGGAGGAGGTTGCTCCGTAATCTGTTCTCGAAGATAGACAATTTCTGATTTTCAGGATGGTAATTTTGGGAATCCAATTCAAAGTCAAGCAGTGTTACAGCGTCATACACCTCACGACCCGAGAATCGAGTTCTTTAGTGTTTGCTTCAGTAATTTCTCTAGTCTAAAAAATGGCTTTGCATCTCACTTAGCACTGATCGCTGAAAAACAGAATGTTTGTCCTTGAATCTACCGTTCTGATTCAGTGAATCTCTGATGCACATAAGAATTAATGCTGATTAAATGACTTGAATGTAATTGCGTTTTTAATAAAGTAGCACAGAGTACTGAATGAACATTGATCTAATAGTGACTTTCTCTTCTCTTTCATGCGGACACGTGGTTCTCGGATCCTCATCATCACAGGTAATTGGATTTATTTTATTTACAACCTCTGCTTGTTGCTAATGAGCGTCAGATACTATTTCTTTTCTTACATATGTGTAACCATGTGACCAAAGGGGTAAATATTTGTATTGCACATGTTGGAAAGGCTTTAGACATTTTTGTTGTACTGAAAAAGGACTGTCCTTGCATGAGCTGTTGACTAACGCAGAGTTTGTGAGGGGAATAATTGTGGTCTTGACTCATTAGTCATGAAGCTTCTGTCACACAGCACTTACGATCACAGACAGCCGTAGATTTACACCCACGAAGTTAAATAGTAGTCGTTTGAATTCTCTTCACTCCTATTGAATGACAAGATCTGTCAAAGTACAACTACAACTATGTTGTCAAGCTTGACACCTTATAAACAGGAAGCATTTTGCACTTGAGTGTAATTTATTCAGTGAGACTTTAATAACTGTCTTTTTCTACAGTACAGAACTGCTTTATCATTCATTTTTAGGATGTTTTTATTGTTTTGGCAGTGATGTAGCTATTTTTAAAGGAGTAGTTTGTGCATAAATGACAATTATGTCATCATTTGTTCTCCCTCCAACCTGTTGTTCCAAATCTGTAATATCAATCTTCAGTGGAACCTAAAGAAGATCCATTGCAGAATGTCAAACCATACAATAGAACGAAAATGAATGACTTTAGCTAAAGATTTTAAAAAAAAGATTAAAAACACAATGAAATTAGTTAATATGCACAAGTATAATGCCATAAAATAGCTTTTTATATATTATTTGTTTCTTCAAATGCAATAAAATTCTCATTACATTCTATTTACATTCTATTTATTGTTAAAGACGCATTTGTTTAGACTTTTTCTTCAGTTTTTCCCACCACCCATACACTAGAAATGTTTATTTACATTTATTCACACTACATTGATACACTACATTTATATTTCAAATAAATACTGTTCTTTTGAACTTTCTATTCAGCAAATAATCCTGAAAAAAAGCACGTTTGAAAGATTTCTGAAGGATCACATGACACTGAAGACTGGAGTAATGGCTGCTGAAAATACAGCTTTGCCATTACAAGAATAAATTACATTTTACAATTTATTAAAATATGAAACCGTTATTTTAAATTGTAGCAATATTTTACAATTTTACTGTATATTTGAACAAATATATGCAGCCTTGGTGAGTATAAGAGACTTATTTTAAAAACATACAAAAATTTCTGACCCCAAAGTTTTGAACGGTAGTGTAAATAAAAAAGCTAAACTAAAATGCATGTACAAAATTCTTAAATCCATAAAAACTATTAAATTATTTAATTTCATTTAAAGTGGAAAAAAATGTCTAGAAAAATAATATAACCTTATTTTCAATCGCCATTCAGTTTGATTCTATGAAAAAGATCAGCCTAGATGTGCAAAATATCAGATTCTAAAGTTAGTACGCATTTTCAACAACATGAAGTTGAGTAAACGTTGACAGAATTGCTATTTATTGCTTCTCCTGTGGACATTATATTAACCTATTTTCTAGATTCTCAAGAAACATCTCATGGTTCCCTAAGCACACTCTTTGTAGTTCTCTCATGCCTTTTAAACCACATCCCTAGAGAGAAACCTGGAATTGTGATCTTTGCTGTCCAATCCCTGGAGAACGTTTCCTGTCAGACAAACCCACACATGAAATTGCAGATCCTCTTTGGACTCAGCTCAACGCAACACATTCCCCTAAGACCAGGTCTGCAACCAGCCATCACAGACAGGCAGCATGTACCTGCACAGAGGGAAAGACACACTGGAGCAGAAAAGCAGAGAGAGTTGAAAGAACAGAATATATTAAAAGAATAGCACTTTAAGATACGAAATAATGTGGAGAGAACCTCTAACAAGGTCACCGCAGCGTCTCCTCGTGCTGTTCTTCACTGAAGTGCATGTTCTATCTCGAATCATTTACATTCCACGGCTGTTATAATGTTATCACTGAACTGAGTGGATCAGATCATCACGTATCTTTGCCGACCTGATATGCATGAGCAGCCAGAAAACCCTGACGTGAGGTGCCTGAAAATGAGCGGTTAGAAGCATTAAGACAGGGTTCAGACTTAAAAGGTTGATCTGGCTTTTGATCTCAAAACTTGATCATTATTGCAGTGAACTGCCGGTTGTTTGTGTCACTGTCAAGAAGCTGAAAATGCTAATCACTTGGGATGGGAATCGTAAGGATTTTAATGATTCTGGTTCTTGTAGTACTAGAAGAATAATTGGTCACTGTTATATACTAAACAAAAACAAATGCTGTTTTTTGGTACATTTCTTTTTAAACTACATACATAGAGAGCTAATGTTTTGAATGTACATCTTTAACAACCAGTAAGTAATTATACAGATGGAAGTCTCACAAACTCGAAGTACACATACAGTAAGACCATGACAATAGTATCATTTTGAGTTGGACTCAATAATGCAGTAAAGTGAGGTAGTCGAAAACCACTTTTTCAATAAGTGAATCATTAGACTCATTTAAACCAGTAACTTATAAATGTGAGTGTTTTGTGAGTCTTCCTGGTTGATTCATTTGTTTGTGAATCAGACTATGTTCTTTGTGCTGTATGTTTGTTGTTGTGTGCAAAACCGTTCAGTTGAATTTTTAGCTAAAGCTTAGATTCTTTTACCATGATGTTGTAGATTCAGTAGAAGCTCAGTTCTTCCGCTGTAATACTGTGTAGTATTTTTGGAAACACTGTCAGAGTATTTTAGGGTGGCAATGGCAGAACAATGACAAAAAGACATGAAAATGAAGAACAAAGATGAAATTTCATGAAAATAATTTGGTTGTCATGCCAAATCCTGTTTCTCTTGGACTCCAGAGATGGAGATGAAGATGTGATTAAAATGTAATGACTTGTGTAGGGTAACAAAAATTAAGGTTATTAACAGTATGCTAAGCTATTAGGTAGTTTGCTAATCACAATCTGACTGAAATTACCAAAAAATGCTTCTAAATGATATATGCCATATATAATTTAAATTTGATAGACATATTTTGATGATAAAGATGGCATCCACTAACATTCAAGTTTGGGATCTGTAAGATTTTTTTAAATGCTTTGAAAGAAACATGAAGGCTGAATTTATTTAATCACAAAGGACAGTAAAACAGTAATACTGTCAAATATTATTACAATTTTAAATAGCTCTAGTATTTTTATATATTTTTAATATATCTTCAGTGTCACATTATCCTTCAGAAATCATAATAAAACTAGCCTTTGGGCTAATTTGGGTACATTTACATTCATGAATGTTGATTAATGTACACTGTTCCTTTTTGAAATAAATAAATAAATAAAATAATACGCTCAATCAGTGCTCAAGAAACATTTCTTATTAAAAATGTTAAAAACCGTTGTGCTGCTTAATATTTTTGTAGAAATATGCTTAATATTTTTGTGGAAACTTTGAAAGCATTTATTTGAAATAGGATTCTTTTGTAACATAAATGTTGTTACTGTCACTTTTATCAATTTAATGCATCCTTGCTGAATAAAAGTATTAATTTCTTTAAAAAAACTTTTTGACCCCAGACGTTTGAACGGTAGTGGATAGTAAAATTAAGTGATATTGTAAACATTGTGATATTGTAGGTGTCCTAATTAGGCACTAAATAGAGCATCTAGGATTTGGCATTTTCCTTTTTTCCTCATTTCATAACCCTATTCATCACACATACTGTATGTGCCTGTGAACATAGACACCTTGTTGTTGACGTTGGCAGACAGAGCCTTATTAATCAATTCCTATAGAGGCATCAGTCACGGACAAACTCGACAATCCCTCTCCCTCACACACAGATGCACACATTTGGATTGATTTTCTTCACTCTTTTGATTGCCTTTTTCCCTCTTCATCTAGACTTCTGTCTTATCATCCTAGCAGATTCCTTAGGGGGGCTGAACTTATCCAGTGAAAACAGTACTAAGAAGGCATTCAGATGCTAATCTGACTCTGGTGGAGTCTTTTCTTTCTGCTGGCAGAGGTTGGGAGTGTATCATTTCTCAATTATACAGACTCACAACTCCTCTAGCTGTTGAAGTTCCTCAACCCTCCCTGCATACTGGTGCCAAACGTGCCACAGAAAAATACATCTCAATCAGCACAAGTTCAATCTAATTATCATCATCAGTAATATTAACACACTGTTGATTTTTAAAAAAATCTTGTGAGATCGGTTTTCATTTTGAACATTTCTCCATTTGGTTAAACTTAATCATGCACTGAGAATCTCTAGTAGGACTCAGTCGCTACAGAGCATTTTGATTGCATATGCAATCACTGATTCAATGTAGATGCTCAAACAAATGGTCATTGTTTATCATTGTTGATCAGTGTTCCTGCACTATAAATTCCAGTCAGTTATTCATGAAGCAGGTGATTGCCAATGGACTATTATATATCTGTAGCAGCAGTTAGTTACCTATATTTTTATAGGTAACTAACTTGGTGAAATACAAGGTTAGCGAATGTGATTGATAACATGGTTGATGTTTTTTTTTATTATTATTATTAATTTATAAAACGAAGAATTTTAAGTTAGGTCATATATTATTCAATTACTTGTACTGTTGTTTTAGTTTTTGCCATGGTATCGATTCAGTATTGGTATCGAGATTTTAGTGACCTATCGTCTCAAAGCCATAATTTTGGTATCGTGAATGGCCTGGGGCAAGTGTTAGAGAGTTTTGGGGCTAATTGAAGAGAACCTATTGGGCTCAATGCTTACTTTTTACAACTTAAACATTTGGTTTCTGTTTGCATGTGAGACTTGTGATATATAACTGATGTATTAGAAGATTAATTTAATTTATTTATTATTTAATAATTTATTATTATTGACACTTCCGACATAAAATATGTTGCTTTTTTTGTGATTAGAAAATGTTGGCAGGCCAGCAGCAAAATTGTTCAATTATTGTTGAACTGTGTCAAAATATCTGGGATTATAAAACGGTTAGTTCCTGTCCTTGATTCTGATTGGTCAATAGCTGTGTTTTATTCACGATAAAACACGGCTATGACCGCTTCACCCAACGGTTCTGTGTATCACTACACAACACCATTAGCAACCACTCTTAGCAACATAAACTATTTGTTCTCAGTTGATATTGTTCATTGAAGCTTACTGTATTATGTAGAAGAGTACTGTGAGAAAAAGATCGAGTGAGCGAGTTTATTACCTGCATTCAGATTTAGCATTTTCCTTCAGGTCAGTCCTATGTTTATAATAAAAAATCTGTTTAAATGTCCGATGTATTATCTTGTCCTTTTAACAGTTAAGGGGTTTTCCCGTGACTGACAGCACTAGTCAAAGCATTTGTCAGTTACGTCTTGTTCCGTTTTCAAAACAATTAAGTCTTTTTAATATAAAAGTCTTCGCTACTGACTGACACACTCATAAAGACAGTCTTTGCCGCCATCTAATGGTGTGAAAATGTAACTTCTGTTGCTGTTCACGGTCAGGGACTATTTTTTCCGGCAAAAGGAAGGCTTTTAGAAAAAGTTTATTTAATTAAAGTTGCATTGATACATATTTATGGCTTTAATATTTGTATTGTGTGGTAACCATTTTATAAAAGCAATAAGGTACTCGAGGCTAGTGCTGTATCGTGAATAAGTCACGGCTGAAGGGTGTTGTTAGGCACGACGCGAAGCGGAGCCTCTCGTACCTTATTGCTTGAATATTAGAATCTTTTTCCATAGTTCAAGGAGTCCTCTCATTAATTTAAGCCTGTGTACAGTATGTGCTCTCCATGCTTTGGGTTCTGTGCTGCCGCCAGCTTTGCAGCAGCTGAGGCATGACAAACACACAGTGTCCCTTACTCATTTCGCATTGGTGTGACAGAGGATGAAAATCCTGCATCAGCTTGGCATGTCATATGGCCTCTTTCTGTCTCTCTTCATATAAGTAATGATGTCACTGTGACTGGTGACGTGGGAGTGTATTTTTCATCTTCAAGGTTTATGCGAGCTACAAATGTTTATTAATAGCAGTAAGTGGAGTTATCGTTCAGGGCAAGACAATGTTGGCTGCTGTTTGTTTTGTCATTCCCATTGCAGTCTGTTCCGCCATTGTGCACAGAGGAAACAAAGGCATTCGGTTTGCTCGTGCTAAGTGAATAAGGCACAGTACAATAAAGCATGCAGATAAAATAGAGCTGCTTGACTGATATCTGCTACAGTTTGACTCCATGCAACAGGTTAAGAAAATCTAATTAATTAGGGCTGCCAGTCAAGTATAAATGTATGCAGTGTTACTCTTGTGTTGGGTGCAGTTTTTTTTTTTTTTTTTTTTACAACCCGAATTCTGGAAATGTTGGGACGTTTTTTAAATTTGAATAAAATGAAAACTAAAAGACTTTCAAATCACATGAGCCAATATTTTATTCACAATAGAACATAGATAACATAACATAAATGTTTAAACGGAAAAATTTTACACTTTTATCCACTAAATGAGCTAATTTCAAATTTGATGCCTGCTACAGGTCTCAAAAAAGTTGGCACGGGGGCAACAAATGGCTGAAAAAGCAAGAAATTTTGAAAAGATTGAGCTGGGAGAACATCTAGCAACTAATTAAGTTAATTGAAATAAGGTCTGTAACATGAACACAATCCGCCGTGCCATCTGCAGATGCCAACTAAAGCTCTATCATGCAAAAAGGAAGCCATATGTGAACATGGTCCAGAAGTGCCGTCATATCCTGTGGGCCAAGGCTCATTTAAAACTGTTTCAAAGTGGAAAAGTGTTCTATGGTCAGACGAGTCCAAATTTGACATTCTTGTTGGAAATCATGGATTCCGTGTCCTCCGGGCTAAAGAGGAGTGAGACCTTCCAGCGTGTTATCAGCGCTCAGTTCAAAAGCCAGCATCTCTGATGGTATGGGGGTGCATAAGTGCATAAGGAATGGGCAGCTTGCATGTTTTGGAAGGCACTATGAATGCTGAAAGGTATATAAAGGTTTTAGAGCAAAATATGCTCCCCTCCAGACGACGTCTATTTCAGGGAAGGCCTTGTGTATTTCAGCAGGACAATGCAAAACCAAACACTGCAGCTATTACAACAGCATGGCTTCGTCGTAGAAGAGTCCGGGTGATGAATTGGCCTGCCTGCAGTCCAGATCTTTCACCTATAGAGAAAAATACATCAAAGATGACCACAAACTCTTCAGCAGCTGGAAACCTATATCAGGCAAGAATGGGACCAAATTCCAACACCAAAACTCCAGAAACTCATAACCTCAATGCCCAGACGTCTTCAAACTGTTTTGAGAAGAAGAGGAGATGCTACACCATGGTAAGCATGCCCCCGTCCCAACTATTTTGAGACCTGTAGCAGGCATCAAATTTGAAATGAGCTCATTTGTGCATAAAATTGTAAAATTTCTCAGTTTAAACATTTGTTATGTTATCTATGTTCTATTGTGAATAAAATATTGGTTCATGTGATTTGAAAGTCTTTTAGTTTTCATTTTATTCAAATTTAAAAAACATCCCAACATTTCCGGAATTCGGGTTGTACTTGGTATAGACACATTTTTAACAGTTTTTTATTTATTTATTTTTTTTATGTGGAATAGGTTTTGAATAATAGCCATGTGTGTCTGTTTGCTTTTCTGTGATAGCTGATACAAAACTGTCAGCTCATTAAAGGTTTTAATTTATTATTTCACTTATTAATTTATAATTTTTTAATTGATATATTTTTGTAAGTTTTAGATTTTTATTAAGTGCATTTATTTCTTCTTAAAATCATTCTGCTTGATGAACCCTGTGTTGCTGGTCTCCCCATGGCTGTTAAGACACTTATTGGCTCTAAGTGTTTGTCTTCCTGAGCTAAATGGCTCTCAAGGTCTTCCACCCACCCGGTCAGTGTGCTCGCCTGCCTATTCATATCCATAGCGATTAATCTGGATGGGAGTCCTTGCTTACCTTACACGTTTTTTTGGAAAATCTGTCCTATTTGGTGCTGGAAGGGAGTTTGTAGCCCTGCTGATTTGTAGATGAGGCTTCGATAAACTGCATTAGCCTGGCAGCCAGACTAGGTAAACTCAGACTGAGAGGGGCTTTGGAACATGATAAAGGTATAATTTTGGATATTTCAGTCTTTCGCTTGAGCAGAAATTTCTGGCAAGGGTTATTACAGTACCGAGATGGACTGACTTGCTTTTAAACAGATTTTGGCACCAGCCTCTGCAGATTTATGCTGAACATTATTCACAGATCTCATTAATTCTGTCAAAGCCTCTCTCATGATGGACACTTTAAATGGAATCTGTACACATGCCATTCAGAATCATAGCCGTTGATATGGCACCGGCCCATATTCTTCCTCCGTACAAAACCAGCTGTCATCAGTATAAGTATTTTGTGTAGGATTACAAGACACAGGTCAGGACACATTGTAGCTGCTCAGCTCTGTGAATGTGAGACTTCACAGATCTCTTTTAAACCTGTGATCACCCCTGATCGTTTCTTTCTCTCTGATGTTAAGAACAGCATGTAATAGTGCTGCTGGTGATTCTCATCACAGCCGCTCCAGGGAATTGGTTCTCACATTCTCTCTCTTACTATTATATTCTACGGGTCATTTGATTTCTGTGCAGCGTTTGGCTTAGATTTTCAATCTCTTAGATGCTCTTCAGGTCTTTTGACCAGACTGCCCGTTTAAGGATGTTTTGGGTGTGTTTTTTTTTTTTTGTTTTGTTTTTTTTGTCAAAACTTCTTATACATATACATATAGAATGGGCCTTCAGGGACTATATCTTTTAATGGAAAGGTACCTTAAATTTGCTTAACAAATAAATGTAATAATTAGGGATGCATGACAGATGCAGCTCATGGATTAGTTAGGGATGCACAGTGTATTGGTTATCATTCACTTTTAGAGATTTGTTGTTTAAATGTGTCAATAATGTCAAAATTGAATAATGTTTTATTTATGTACATATATATATATATATATATATATATATATATATATATATATATATAGGTGTATAATATAGGTGACACTTAATATAGGTGACACTTTATTTCAGTAGTCAACTTTTTCTACTAACCCTAACCTTAACCCTAACCTAACAGTCTACTAATAATACTCTAATGAGAGTTAGTTGACATAGTGTTACTTATAGTTAGTCGAATGTCCAAAGTGGACTATCGAAATAAAGTGTAACCAGCTGTAATGGTACACAAACATGACTGTTCCCCATCTAGTGAGCTAACACGCTGTGGACACTTATTGACTTGCCTGAGGTAAATGTAATGCTACGTGAGATATTATTCTCAAGCTTTTTTATTGATGTCTTTCCGCAGTTAAAACACTGGTTGAGAGATTACACGTAAACATATCTATGCATAGATCGTCTGTTCTTCTTCTGAGCTTTTTCCTGTTGTGGCGGTTAGCAAATACCACTGCATTACCGCGTACATCCCCTCCCGATTGGAGCGTGGATCGCCTGTGACCGACTGTATTTGCCATCTGACTGTATGCACCGAACCGTGATGCCCATACCATGACGGTTCGGGACGAATACATGTACTGTTACACCCCTAATATATATATTCTCACAAAACTGTAAACTTTTTTCTGCAAGCTTTTAATTTGAGTTTAATTTAATTACATTTATTGTTTTTGGCCATAACAGGAAAATAATTATCAGTTGGTCATTTCAGCCAGATACCTGATAGAGGTTCATCCCTAAATAATAATTTCCCACACAGCTTACATCTCGCCTTTTAACATTTCTGATGACACAGCTAACCATTGAAAGTAAAGCTTTAATGACTTACATAAAACATAGCAAATTATAAGCATTACCTGTGTGTTGATTCATAATAATCTGATGTGTAGTTGTAAATCACAGGTTGGGTTGAGAGAGCATACTGTTTCTCAGCATTTGTAACGATACCACCACCTGTGACTGCACAGAACAGCCGTTCACAGTGGAAATAATAATATGGTGTTTCACACATGCTGATTCATGAGTGCTGTAGTGTATACTAGAGGCATGCAGCGTTTCATCCCTGCACTGTGTTTTAGCCTGATAAAACACAGTAGATATACAAAAATATCTGCAAGGCAACATCAAACTCGCTTCACCCTAAAGTTTGGTGACTTGTTTTACTGCATCTGCAGTAGGATTTTTCTCCAGTTTGGTCTCTGTAATGCTATGAAAGTGCCACTTTCCATTTTAATATGTCTGTGAGGGGGGCGTCTTGTTGACCTGCTACTCAGAGAACAGCCTTTTACTGTAATGGTTCATGAGGGATGTGAGAGATTCAGAATCTTTAAATACAGAACCAGCTACCTGAGCCTCAAAGAGGCTAAAAAAGGGAGATATATAGTAGGTATTCCTCTCAAGACACCTGTTCATGCCACTATAAATCTGAACTGTCCCTGGGAGGGGGTCCAAAAGGCCCAACAAGGTCTTTCAAGACAAGGTTATCTTTTTCTGCCAGGGATAATGTAACATTGTTCAGTATTAAAGCTGCCTTGTGAAAGATTACGGTCTCACCTTTAAACCCAATAGGCCGACTCTGATTTGTGTACCAGGGTTGTGCAGCATTCAGAATTGAATTGAGAACGCCCTTTAAATTCCAAGGGAGAAAGCCAACACGACGCAGAATTCTAATTCAAATTTGAATTTAAGAAGTAGAATTTAAATGAAATAAAATTCAAAGAAAAGTAAATTTTATTTATTATTAACCATAAAGATAAAATGTATATCTAGAAACCTTTGATATAAGAAATGTACATTTAAATTTAGTTTACATTTATTTATTTAATTATTTATTTATTTAGGATCATTGTGGAAGAACATTTTATTTTACAAAATTTAATTTATTGTCCCTCTAATTTATTGTAAACTCTTACTTAATATGAAACCAGTATATTTGATTTAGATGTTAATGCCTACATTTCAGGGAATAAATATGCAAATTAATCCAAATTAATTGCGTATGAAATTGAATTGTGTATTTAATAATGTTTTATCACAAAACTTGTGATAAACAAATGAAAATGTTGGACTACTAAAAGGCCTTTGTTGTGTGACTGTTAAATTTCTTTGAATTGCATTTGAGAAAATTCCTCTTCCTGTCATTTTACTTCAACATCATTTGGGTTGCACTCAATTCAATTTAAATTCACACTCATGATTGAGGATGCCAATTCTTAAATTCAAATTAAATTCATTTTGCCCAACTGTGCTATTGTAAAAATGGGTCAAAACATTAATACGAAATCCAAATTTGCTCTCATGACAACTGGCAACACTAGCATGTTTTGAACTTTACCATATATATGAAATACACAGTCCAGGAATATGTGCAATCTGAAGACATTTTATATAAAATATGATTGCAAACACACACACATGTATTCTTCAGTACCCTCTACCCCAAAATACCAAGGTCTTTGAGGTAGAAACAGTCTCCTTGGTTACAGGATCCAGAGGAGAGAGATGGAGACACTTGAGGGGGGAAAAAAAAGATCACTCGCTTTCTCCATTTCATTCCCTTCCCTCCAGCTTCAACTCCCACAGCTAATCCTGTTTGGAAATATTTTCAGGGAAAAGAGGATTATGTTGTAGTGTGCTACAAATTTTAGCACAGTTCACTCACACTTAATTAAATTCATCATTGTCTACTAAAAGCTTCCATTCTTCTCACTGGGACATTTGCTCAAATAAATAAGAGTCAAGGTGCTGTAATTAAGTCAAATAGGTTCTCCTCATCTGGGAATTTTAGGAACCTCTGAAACAGGATTTTCTCTCATAATTCTGGAGAGGAAAAGCAAATCTGTTCACAGCAACTAAAAAAATTGGAAATCAGAAGCCGAAGTTTAGATCGTGAAGCCACAATTCTGCCGCGCAAAGGTAAAATGCAATATTTTGTCAGTATTTCCTCACCAAGACATTCCCATATCTTGCTGTATTGAATTATTGATCTCATGTTCCTCGGCCTGCAGTATGGACCACCACACCCTTGGATTCAGAACATCATCCAGAAAATATTCCCTTCAATAACTGTTTCAGAGATATATTGCATTTGGTCATGTGTGGAGGAGAGAGCCCTATAGTGGAATAGAACATACAAGCACATGCTGTCTGCTCTTCCATTATATTTCAGTTGTTATATCACCAGATACAATCTTCACTGTATAATGATGTCCGAAAGCCTGAGACCACAATAAAAATGTGGGATTTTTAGGGTTTTTATACATTTATACCAATTTATGTTGACATACAATAACAGAACGGGGGCAACGAGGTTGAAGCTCAAGAAAGTGCATCCATCCATCATAAACGTACTCCACACGGCTCTGGGGGGTTAAAAAAGGCCTTCTGAAGTGAAGCGATGCATTTGTGTAAGAAAAATATCCATATTTAACAAGTTATAAAGTAAAATATCTAGCTTCCACCAGACCGCCTTCCATATTCAACTTACGAAGAAAGTGTAAAAATCTTGCAGTTCAAAACGCTTACACTACGTCCTACGCCTTCCCTATTCAACTTGCGAAAAAAGACTTTTTTCGTAAGTTGAATATGGAAGGTGGTATGGCGGAAACTAGATATTTTACTTTATAACTTTAAATATGGATATTTTTCTTGTCTTTACCCTACAATGCATTAATTTACGTGTTAGTTTCATGTCATAACTTTCTTTACCCCTTCTCCACTACAGAAAACATGCTGTTGTGGACTCCAACTACAATCTTTATGTTGTATGTCAGGCACGTAACCTCACACAAGCCATTGTTTACTGCTCTTGACAGCAAGATTGACTTTTTTCGGTCAGGTTGATAATGCAGGGGAACAGAAGTGTTTGAGTGAGTGCCACTCTTTCTCTTTCCTGGCTGGCGCATTCATAGGGGACTTCTCAAGTGTCACTGTGGTCTTGTAGCAGAAAGGTGTTCTCTCCTCTAGACAAACTGGAAGGCTTGATCACTGAGGACTCTCTAATGAGATAGTAGGTGCATGGAAACATATTCGCATTCATATTGTGGCCCCTCGCATTAGAGCCCAGATATTATTAACATGTAATGGGAAGCTGAAAAGGGCACTATAATTTTGGTCTCATTGGTTAGATTGAAGGTGTCACTGTGGTTCTAGTGTTACTTATCCCAGCTAATCATGCAGCCTTTGTGTGTTTGTGTCAGACAGTGTCAGACAGCATGCAGACTGTGAAATTTATGAAAGAAGCATCATAAAATACTACTGAAAAAAATGCACATGTATCTTTTGCATGTGAATCACATTACTGACTCTTGATTCAAAAACACTGATTAGTTAGTTGTGTGTGTTTAATGATCTGGTTCTTTATAGTGAATCAAAAACATTTCCTGAACAAATGACGAGTCATTCCTTTAGAAGTCAGACTGTTCTGGCTACACTGTTTGGTTTGGATTCACTAAAAAGAACTGGCTCATAAGGTTCATTTGTTTGGGAATCGGACTGTTCTTGTCGTGCTATTTATTTTTGATTCACTAAAAAGAACCAGCTCATTGGTTGAGCTGTAGTTTTCATTCCCTGAAAAGAATTGGCTCATAAGATTCATTTGTTTGGGAATCAGACTGTGCCCATTACGCTGTATGGTTTTGATTCACTAAAAAGAGCCATCTCAAAAGAGTCATTTGTTCAGACTACACTGGTCCCACTGTTGGTTTCATGACGTCGGTTCAGTTCCGTCCGCAACAGGGAATAATGTGCGTGTAAAACCATTAACAGATCCGAATGTCATTTAGTTCCTTTAATTTTAAAACAATGGAACAGACTCTGAATAAGAAACGATTCTCAGTTCCCAATCTGATGTGACATTTAACAGATCTTTATAAAATAGGTATTGTCAGCATTAAAAATTAGAATGTGTAATACCATTTTATGAGAGTAGATTGCAAAATGGCAAACATCAAAGGAGATTTCTGTCTTTTCAGATGTGTGTGAAAAGATGAAATGGCTTGACCTTTAGTCGATTTATGAAAAATGTCATTTGAATTATTGCTTGAGAAATGTTTCAGAAACTTTATCTTTGTTAGGGACGTCCACTCCAAGCCTATTAATTAATTGATGTTGCTTTGAACTTCCCTTTTGTGCTGTGCGTGATTGATCCAGGCATTTAATGGCACACCCTTTATTCCCAGATGTCCTATTTGACTCAGTCCTTACAGTCATTCCTCTCATTAACATACAGCCCTACTCATCTTTCAATAGCTGCATCCCAATTCAGAGGCTGCATCCTTCGAAGGGCGATTGCGTAAAAGTTGCGCAACTAAGGCTGTCCCAATTCGAAGACTCCTTCAAATGCAGCCTCAAAATGCTTCCTTCATTTCCCGAACAATGAAGGATACAACAGATGGATCTTTCGTGACCTAGTCTACCCCAGAATTCATTGCGTGCCGGTGACGACAGGATTTCTTTGAGAGAAATTGCCGGATTACACTTTTAAATGTAAGTTTTGGGTTTCAACTTACTTGAATATTTACTGATACAAATAATACGTAAAATGATACGTAAAAATAAAAAAACATTAAAGTGTTTCAAATGAGTTTCACATCTTTCTAAGATGTGATTTTATTTAGTTTATACTCTTTATTATGTACAGAAATTGACCAAGGTGAAAATATTTAGACAGGTTGTGAACCCTGCTTTGTTTTCAGACAGTTGAATATGACTTTTGAAAAAAGTCCAGTACAAACGTTACTGCCGCTCGTGAACGGCAGCTTTCACAGTTACAGTGCGGCAAGAACAATCCTCCGTAGGCTAGACCGTCCCATTTAACAACGTTCGGCTCGACTTTGCGGCCTTTGAAGTCTGTATCCTTCAAAGGATGCAGCCCCTGAATTGGGACGCAGCTAAAATGTGACTTTGCTCTGCCTTGATTAGTTGTGTATGACAGTCCAGCTGGACCTCATGGGCCTGGGCTTGAGGTCTCAGATTAATTAAGGTCCTGTGCTACCCTTTGCTGTGATATCTCAGGCAGAACGATTTTTTTTCTGCCTTTTCATTTTCTTTGCTGCCCCAAACTAGCTCAAATTCTTAAAAGGATGACAGTGCACTCAGTTAGATGTAGACTTTGCACAATAGAAATCCTATACGTGTAGGTCAACATTTAAAGTGCATTCGCAACCCATTTTAATTTACATAAGCTGTCATACAGTATTTTAGAGTGAAAGGTACTGTATAGCAAAAAAAAAAAAAAATGTTGAAAGGGACCAGTGTTATTTTAGTATTATTTATATTTATTATTATTTTATATATATTAATATTTTGAATTAGCTTTTAATTTTATATTTTAGTTATAGTACATATAGTATAAGTTTAGTATATTAATTTGTCATTTTAACTTATTTTATTATTTTTTTATTATCATTAGGGGCCAAGCACTGAAGGTGCGTAGGCACCTATTGTAATTGTTGGCGTTCTTATTATTCTTCTTCCGTTTCCGCTCTGGAAGTCAATGGCATCCCATAGAACCGCTTGTGGGAAAGTTATGAAATTTGGCACACAGATAGAGGCCAGTTTGAACTGTCCATAGCAAATTTAGAGTCTCTAACTCAATCCCTCTAGCGCCACCAGCTGTCCAAAGTTGCACTCACGTTTATGCTAATAACTTTTGAACCGTAAGGGCTAAACAAAAAAAATTATTCTTTTTTCCCTCAGATTCCTTGGCTCAAGACGATTCGATTGCCTATGACGTCATTTCCGTCATGAAAATTTTTCCGCCATGTTGAGTTTTCTGTAAAATCTACTTTTTGAACTCCTCCTAGGCCGTTACTCCGATTTTCACGAAAATTGAACCAGATCATCTTCAGACCATGCAGACAAAAAGTTATGGAACTCAAGTCGATTCTTCAAACCATTTGCGAATAATATGCGAACGAATTCAACAAAGTGCCTGCCAAAATGAACATGAGACTATATCTCAGCAACGCTTTATCGTATTCAGACCAAACTTGTTACATGTCATCACAGGCATGATCTGAGGCGACATGCTGCGTTTTGGTGCAGTGCCACCTAGTGGTCCGGAGATGGGAAAAATGGCTAATTTTGCTTATAACTCCTGAACAGTTTGTCCAAAAAAATAAAATTTACAATTTGGTCTCATGAGATTCAGGGTGACATGCCGAGTTGAATGATATCCAATTTTCCCATATCGGCCATTTTGAATTTTGTACTAAAATGCTGTATTTTATAAACGCATTAGCGTCTTCGGCACCATGCCCTGACAGTACTCAAAAAGTTTTGGGGCAGCGCCACCTTCTGGTCAAAAGTTATAATGAAATTTACAAAAATGCTAATAACCTTTGACTATATTAACCTATTGTAATGAAACTGGTCTCAATAGATTCCTTGGGTCATGCCGAGAACATAAATACCAATTTTGCCATAGTCGGCTGAACTTCCTGTCCGCCATTTTGTTTTTCGTTAAAAGCCTACTTTTGAATCCCTCCTAGACCGTTTGTCCAATTTTCACCAAATTTGAGTTAGATAACCTTCATACCATGCCTGCAAAAAGTTATGGATTTCATGTTGATAGACAAAACCGTTTTCATATAGCACAGCAACAAATTTGAGGCATGATGCCAAAATGACTCTTGAGGCTATATCTCTGCACTGCTCTGCCCTATTGACACCAAACTTTGCATGTTTCATTGTCACCTTACTCTGACCACACCACATCTGTTTGGTCACAGTGACACCTATAATTGGTCCCGATAATTGCAGCTTGCAGCTATATTTATTATTTTTATTTGTTTTTTTTTAATATATTTCTATGTATTGCTTTAAATTTTATTTCAGTTTTAGATTTATTCATTTTAGTACTTCAACTTAAGATAAAATATAAATATTATATGAAAAACCTAAATAGATAGGATAAACAATCTAAACTAAACTACTTACAGTCTTGTATTTAAAAGAAAAAGTTTTCTAATGCTCACTGACATGACTCACAATTAATAAAAAGATTGGCGCTGGCACAGATGCTGTTTAGGCATGGGCGTATTTCAGGCCTCTCCTTGGGAACAGCTGGAACTCATGATATGAGCAATGTGTTGTGTTCTGAGCACA
The DNA here is from genome assembly GCA_039654765.1 of Mylopharyngodon piceus. Lineage (NCBI taxonomy): Eukaryota > Metazoa > Chordata > Actinopteri > Cypriniformes > Xenocyprididae > Mylopharyngodon > Mylopharyngodon piceus. The sequence continues at coordinate 29,516,435 of CM077446.1, forward strand.
GAAGTTGGAGATGCTAGTTTTAAACTAGAATTCAAGACTTTGAATTCACGGCCACTGGTAAACGGATCATAGCTAATAAAGGCTCATGATCCAGCTTCAGTGGTCTGAGTTTGACTGGAGCTGTCGTTTAGGTCCTTGTGATCACAAATCGTTTAACACCCTAGTGCAGGGGTTTTCAACCCTGGTCCTCGAGGGCCACTGTCCTGCAGAGTTTAGCTCCAACCTTGATCAAACTCACCTGCCTGTAGCTTTCTAGTAATCATGAACAGCTTAATTAGCTGGTTCAGGTGTGTTTGATTAGGGTTGGAGCTAAACTCTGCAGGGCAGTGGCCCTCGAGGACCAGGGTTGAGAAAGCCTGCCCTAGTGTATACACTTTTTGGATCGCCTGACATGGACGGAGACATTTTTTGCCCATGCATTTTGAGAATCTGAGGCATTTTTTTTTTTTTTTCACTTTCGCTTGCATTTTTTGCCCAAATCCTTGTCCTGCTCCAAGAATTGAGCCAATAGTTAACATGTCCAACCATTTAAACAAATACAGCAATGTTTTCAATGTGTCACAGTGTTTATTATTTAGAAAGTCAACCTACGCATGGCTTATAGTTGCCGTTTCATAGTATTAAGTCGTCATTGAAAAAATTACACTTTAACACTTTGCTTATGTTTGTTTAAGTGTTTTTGGCTTGAATACAATCTGCTCTTCCTCTGTCATTCCCTTCTGGACCTTTCTGACTGTGCTTTGTTTTGCTTCTAAGAAAAAAGATTAAATCACAAACCGAAAGGCAGTTTTCACCAGCCTGAGAAAAGCAGAGTCGCTTGGCTTCTTCCCCCTCAGATCAGAGGCCTCTGGGCTTATGTTCTTCCCAGGAGTGTAAGGCTGATGCGAACTGGACATCAACTCCATTTCTTAGTCGCCCTGATCACTTCACTGCGGCCAACTGGTTGGTTTCTCTTATGGGCAGTTACTGTGCCAGAGAGGTGATGGATGGCTTTAATGAGTGTGAGTGGCCCCTTGGAGAGCTCCCTCATCCTGGCCGAGGTGAACAGGGAGATTTGCGACTGCAAGATTCAGTCAATCTGACAGTGGAAAACATTCCTCTTCCTCCCCACAGAGAGAGCGACATGACATGTTGCCACAAAGACAAGACTGTGTGGTTTTGATATTAATCCTCTGGTTGTACACACTTACGTTTACTCACATGTACACATGGGTCATTCCTGCTATGCAATGCAACTTGAGCTCTCTAACTTTTTTTTTTTATAAATGAATATGCCTTTAATGTTTTTTAAAGGAGTTTTTTAATCAAATGTTTTTGTTTTTTTCCTGTGATGTTAAAACTGAATTTTAAGCAGCCATTACTCCAGTCTTTAGTGTCACATGATCCTTCAGAAATTATTCTAATATGCTGATTTGCTGCTCAAGAAAAATTTATTATCAATGTTGAAAACAGTTTTGATGCTTAATATTTTTGTGGAAACCATTTTATTTCAGGATTCATTGATATATAGAAAGTTCAAAAGAACAGTATTTATTTGAAATAGAAATCTTTCTTTACTGTCACTTTTGATCAATTTAAAGGGGACCTATTATGCCCCTTTTTGTAAGAGATGTAATATAAGTCTCTGGTGTCCCCAGGATGTGTCTGTGAAGCTCAAAATACCCCACAGATCATTTATTATAGCTTGTCAAATTTGCCCTATTTGGGTAAAACACGCCATTTTTTTGTGTGTCCCTTAAATGCAAATGAGCTGCTGCTCCCGGCCCCCTTTCCAGAAGAGGGTGGAGCTTTAAAAACTCGTGCTTCGGTTGCTCAACAACAACAAAGCTGGAGAATCTCACGCAGCCAAAATGATGATTGTCAGTAATGATGTTCAGCCTTACATTGTTCAAACCAGAGTTGGACACTGATGGAACAACACACTACTACAACAATTCTTCCTCTTCTCTAAAGCAGCCCAACATGGCCTCACCCCCTTTGTTGCATGTTCCCGGGGGTAGGGTTTATGTAAATTTTGGGGTTTGTGGTGTCACCAACCCTGGAAGAAGCTTGTTGTAGTCCCTACCAGCCGTTTGTTGTAGTCCTTAAAAAGTGATTTTTGTAAAAGAAAATCTCTCCCTTTGCATTGAACTTTGAGCGTGGTAACTTTACAGATGTTGTTTATGCTCTAACAGCAACATTACACACCTATAATCAAGGACCCCTTTAATGCATCCTTGCTGAATAAAATAATTTCTTTTGTAAAAAATCTTACTGGCCCCAAACTTTTGAATGGTAGTGTATAACAAAATGAATCAAATGCTAATGATGTGCTTCTGCTGTTGTTTTCCCACTATAAATGATGTCACTTCCTGGAGGATGTTTAATATTTAATCCAGAATATTTTATCCAGGATAATGGATATTATATAATATATGGTGGAGGCTAGTTGGAATGACACATGAATGCACATATATGTATAAAAGCACCTTTTATTGAAAAGCACTTCCATTCACTTCATATAAAGATAGATGGGTGATACAAGCTCAGACATGTATTCGGGATCACAGATCCACTTATGCAAATCTGCGTGGTAACGAGACACACTTGAGATGGCCTGCAGGCTTCTCTTGGCTCATTTAGAGCGGCTGGCGTGTGGACTGACAAGGCCTTGTTTCAGTCAGACAGCACGAGCGCTGCATAACAACAACGGCTGAGGTCACTGCTCCACGCACTCTGTGTAACTTGGGGGTTTTAAATGTTTCTTCAAAGAATTCAGCCACAAGTGCCACTGATGTCTGTCATGAAAGACATTTCAGCCTCCTCAGAATGAAATGATGAATGCTTCTCCATTTCAAACGCATCTCCAGATATAGCTTCAGGATCAGAAGCCCATCTTTAATTCTACCTATCTCTACCATTTCAGTCTTTCTCCCAGATGGTTCATGCAGGACCTTCAAAAGCTCCTGGATGTTCTGTGGCTCCATTGTGGAGCTGATGGGAAAGGAGGATATGAGATGCTTCGATTTGGAACACTGTAGCACATCAAGACACTACAAAAGCCGAACGGTCGGAACGAGGAGGCAGCCAGCGGCTCAAGATTTCTACAGATCTCTCTGTTCTTGACTCCTTTGTCTGATTGTTCCTTTCATCTATGGCTTCCTGTGACACTAGAGGCTTGGTTATGAATATCACACATACACTTATGAGTGTTATGAACTCAAGACAGAAGAGATGTTGGATGTTGGTGGTGTGATTGTGAAGATTCCTCCCCCCAGTTTTTCTCCTCATTCTTGTGGTTGGGTTTTGTGCCAGTGCCAAGCAGGGCATGTTCACTGCTGGTTTGATGATTGAGGACACAGGCATTTGAGTGTGAAACTGTCGCAGCGTGTTATGGCCTGAGGGTGCTGTTGTTTTTAGCTTTTGTCTGAGATTCATGGGAGTTCAGAACAGAGGCCTCGTCCCAAAACCTAAAAAATGCCATCTTCACAGGCAGTATAAGTATGTAGGAAGACATTAACATGCATATAAATTCAGTGTTTGCAGAACATAAGATACTTTCACCTCGGTTTTTGATTTGCCAGTTCTTGCGGTGAGATGTTACTCCACTCTTCCACCAAGACACTTGCAAGTTATTAAACATGTCTGATGAGGCCAATTTAGACATTCTACTAACTATAAGGCTACGTTCAGACTGTCAGTCCAAATCTGATTATTTGTTGGAATCTGATCTAAAATTATTGACTGTCCACATTGTGTATCTCAACTATTCAGATCCGATTTGTGTGTCCATGCCGCTCTTTCGTTTTCCGAAATATCTGCATTGGTTTCTATGGCAATAACGTTGCCTTGGTAGGTATATGCCAAAAACAACAACAACTACAACATAGAGGCGTTTGCAAAACAGAGGTTGTCTTATTTACAACATGACATTGTGTAGCCGCCACGCACTGGACTACTGTTGCTTCTAAGGCGGTGGCAGAAACGTAGGAGGCTGGTATGTCGGATTTATTCTGTGCTGTCATCTCCGCCGGTTTCAAAACATATTTCCTTTGTTATTGTCATTTTCTGCTCGTCAGACACTTTGCAACAACACGACCTTTTGGTTTCGGCAGCGACTTTCAGCATGTTTCCTATAACAACGTCTCACGTTTACGTTTTATGTGGCGTGAGAAAGTAAACTAAATCCGATTAGAGCAGTCAGACTGGAACCTATTTACAGAAATGCGATTTGAATAGGATTTCAAACCACATATGAATGTAGCTCAAAACGGTTTTGTAAAAATCGCATTTCATGTGATTTTTTTTTTTTTTTTTTTTTTTTTGCCGTTCACAGTTGCCAAATCTGATTGGATTCCAATCGGATATGTACAAAAATCGAATTTGGACTGATAGTCTGAATGTAGCCTAAGTAACTTTGCAACTGTGGACTATCAAAATATAGCGTTATATAAAGTGCTACAATATATATAGTTATAATTTATAAAAGCAATTCAAAAACTAAATGAAAGGAATTTTATTTTATTACCGATTTGTGTGTTTGTGTGTGTTAGTACTGAGAACCAGAATCTGTTTTTTTTTTTTTTTTTAATTGAATACGTTGCAGTGCATACATTTTAGCTTTTATATTTGGAGACTGAAAAAAAGTTCCTTGTCTCTTTTTAGCAATGCAGACAAAATCGAAAATTCTCCAGCAAACTTGTGAGTGAATTGTGTGCACACTTTGGGCCCTGTATGCCAACAAAACCCTGCAGATCTAACAAGCAGAGAGCAAGCAGGACCCGAGTTGCCAAGCGCCTTTTTCTGGCTGCTAATTAGCTCTTCACTGGGCTTCCCGTGAATCTCCACCGGACCACTGTCATAACATGGCCTTGTTAGTTCTCGGTGATGGTTTATCTGTGGCATTTATATGGCTCTCATAATTGAAAAAAGAAGGGGTCTCAGCATGTGGCTTTTTCAGGGGTGAGGTGATTGTGTTGTGTAAGCAGTGTCCTGTAGGTGTATAGTGTCTGTACTATGCAGTGGCTGACTATGTAGACTCCTTCTATGAATTGATAGTCATGTGAGAGTCTGTTTGTGTTTCCTTTGTTTGATATTGGCAAATAATAGAGTAGTCATACCTGAAGATATGCTAGAAGGCGTTGAAGTGGTAAGGTGCTTCCAGTTGGCTGTTCCGTGGATATACATGAATAATAGACTCGTGATCATGCAGTGTTTGCACAAATTTTGGTGAGTTGTTTGAGCTCAGCCTTTGTTTGCTATAGTCGTCTTTGCATGTAGTTTGAAGTATTGTTCGGGTTGTAAATCAAGAAGATGCAGTCAGCTGGAAATATGGTTGTGGTTACCTTTCTGATGCTGATTTACTTCAATATCACTAATATTCCTAAAACAGTGTTAATAGACCTAAGGCAGTGTCGACACTATATTTAATGTGACACGAATGAAAATTAGGCTGCAGAGTCCTTCAAAATGTCACACTGTGGTGTACCTACAGTAGTGGTCGACCATGCAATCCCTATAAGAAAGCAACAGGGTTGTGTTCCCACAGCTTTCCTAATGTAATTTTTTTGTGAAATAAACACATTTTTTAACATTCAACTGCTGTACAAACAAAAATATAGCGGGCCACTCCTACAATGACTTTGGCAGTGGAGTGACAGAATGTGCAAGTGGTAATCTGCTACTGGGCAAACATTACTTCATTAATATTCATGAGCCAAGCTAATAAGGTTTTTAATGTACCCCTCTCACTTTTCAGATCGCTCCTACGCCCCTGGTCAGAATAAATATGGCATCTACTCCGACTAAGTCTGTATACCTCCATTCCACACTCCCACTCCCTGACATTTTAGCCTGTCTGGGGAGATATCACCTTCCTCCATGACTAGTGTAATTTAGTCAAGAGGATGAGAGCAGAACTATTGTAAGTCAGATACAAAGAGTTAGTTCAATAATAAAAGGATAAGTGCAGTTGAAAATCAGGGGTATCTTCGAGGCTTTCGTACAAGAATAGATCAGCGCTATGGTATTGCGTCATGGATTCTTTCTGTGTCCATGCCTGACCCCCTCCACCTTGATGAGAATGGCTCTAATGCCTTGATGATGAGGCACAAAAGGAGCTATTGTATCCCGTGGCTCCCATGGGCAGCCTGGCTGGTACAGCGACTGGAACTTGGTGCGGTCTAGTGGGAGACAGAGGGTGGCACCCCAGAGATATGACACAGCTCGCTAACGCTACCTGACAGCGTAGCCACAAAGAGCGCCTTGTTCTGTCAACAAAGACCAAGGCTGATATAGAATGAGTGTTAATGTGTGAGAATGTCACTAAAACAACAATGGCTACATCCATGTATGAGGACACACAACAGTGTTCCCATGAGGAACTTTCGTGAAAGCATAAGATCTTCAGCCGTATCTGGGGTAAAGGCTTTTGGCACACAGTGTTCGTATAGCTAAATTTGTATGAATTGCAGGCATGCAGAATTTTGCTAGGGAACATGGAGCACATTCCTGCATGCTACTGTACAATACTTGATGAAGGATAAAGCAAAGCTATTGTGGCCTGACCTAAATTCCTCTCGTTTTACAACGTCCAAAGAATTACACAGTGTAGCTCTTGGACCTTGTCGCACAACTTAATTTGAAAACCATTGCTAGCTTTAAAAGCCTTCCCCACATAAAGAGCCCTTGTTTTGCATAGTTTTTATTTATGAGTGAACACAACTTATACTTTTTGTGCCCAATAATAGTTTATACAACAAATGCCTTTAGAATACTATATTTAAAATGTCCCTCGCAGATTTCAGTACAGATTTTGTCTATGTGTCCTGTAGCTGAAAAAGTTAACACCAGTTAGAATTGATGGCATGTTTCTGCTAGTTTTTCTGTTCAGGATATGTCTTTCTGAAAAAGGCTGGATTGGTTTAATTCAGGCTAGAAGAAGTTAACAAGTTGGCTAACATTGCTTATAGTATCTATAACATGTCTAGTCTATTCCAAAACCTATGCAGTTGCCTACATAGTCAGAATTTTAAGGCATCATATGCACGCTTGTGACACGAAGGCTTCTTAATTATGCTACCTCATTTTGGCTAATGTTTTGGCTCAAGAATCCTTTGTGGAGAAAGCAATTCCAATAATGCATTGTGACAAGGTCAGTGGGAGAAAATAACTCCAGATTGTGGGTGAAGCGAGAGAAATGTTGATGTAAATAAACTTATTTCCTTCAATATTGAAAAATATTGAATTTTGTAAAATATTTCTTAATATTCTTAATTTAACTAAGAAAAATATATCATTAAATATCACAAATATTTCAGAAGAATTACATTTTTTTAAAAATGTTGCTGTAATATAATCATAAAAATATTAGTAGTAGTAAAATATGTCAGTAATTGTTTTTTTTTTTTTTTTAGGGTTATAACAGTGGTTTTCAACAAGAGGGCCAAGGCCCACTAAGGGGCCTCAGTAAACTTCCAACAAAAACTTTCAAAAAGTCCTAAAATTGTCTACATTTAGTTATAATGGCATAATTAAAATGCTAAAAAAAAAAAAAAAAAGAAGAAGAAACACTAAAAATAAAGATGTACAAGATTAAAGTGAAATATCACCATATTTTGCGTTTGTTTTCATTACAACAGAATACCAGAGGTACATACAGTTGTGGTCAGAATTATTGGCACCCTTGGTAAATATGATCAAAGATGACTGTACAAAATAAATCTGCATTGTTTATCCTTTTGATCTTTAATTCATAAAATTATCAAAAATCTAACCTTTCATTGAAGGAAAAGAATTGAAAGTGGGGGGAAAATCACATTATGAAATAAATGTTTTTCTCCAAAGCATGTTGGCCACAATTATTGGTACCCTTTTATTCAATACTTTTTGCAATCTCCTTTTGCCAAGATAACAGCTCTGAGTCTACACCTATAATGCCTGATGAGTTTGGAGAACACCTGACAAGAGATCAGAGACCATTCCTTCATGCTGAATCTCTCCAGATCCTTCAGATTCCCAGCTCCATGTTGGTGCTTCTTCTCTTCAGTTCACTCCACTCAATTTTCTTTAGGGTTCAGGTCAGGGGATGGCCATGGCAGAAACTTTATTTTGTGCTCAGTGACACATTTTTGTGTTGGTTTTGATGTTTGTTTTGGATCATTGTCCTGATGGAAGATCCAACCACGGCCCATTATTGGATTTCTAGCAGAAGCAGTCAGGTTTTGATTTTTTTATCTGTTGGTATTTGATAGAATCCATGATACGATGTATCTGAACAAGATGTCCAGGACCTCCAGCAGAAAAATAGGCCCACAACATTAAAGATCCAGCAGTATATTTAACCGTGGGCATAGGGTACTTTTTATCCATGTGTGCACCAAACCCATCTGGTGGGTTTGCTGCCAAAAAGCTCTTTTTTTTAGTTTCATCTGACCATAGAAGCTGGTCCCGTTTGAAGTTCCAGTCGTGTCTCACAACTGAATATGCTGGAGATTGTTTCTGGATGAGAGCAGAGGATTTTTCTTGAAACCCTCCCGAACAACTTGTGGGGATGTAGGTGCTGTTTGATAATTTTTTTTAGGCTTTCTGAGACTCAAGACTCAACTAATCTCTGCAATTCTCCAGCTGTGATCCTTGGAGAGTCTTTGGCCACTCAAACGTTCCTCCTCACCACACATTAGGACGATTTAGACACACGTCCTCTTCCAGTCAGATTTGTAACATCTTTAGTTGATTGGAACTTCTTAATTATTGCCCTGATAGTGGAAATGGGGATTTTCAATGCTTTAGCTATTTTCTTACAGCCACTTTCTATTTTGTGAAGCTCAACAATCTTTTGCTGCACATCAGAACTATATTCTTTGGTTTTACTCATTGTGATGAATGATTAAGAGAATTTGGCCTTTGTGTTTACACACATTTGTACTCCTGTGGAACAGGAAGTCATGGCTGGACAATTTCATGTTCATGATCACCCTGGTGTGCTAAAAAAATGCAAATATGAATGGGAATATACTTCAGAGATATTTTACTCATGAAAAATTCTAGGGGTGCCAATAATTGTGGCCAACGTGTTTTGGAGAAAAACATTTATTTCATAATGTGACCCCCCCCCCCCCCACACACACACACTTTCAATTCTTTTCCTTCAATGAAAGGTTCGATTTTTTTTTTTATGAATTAAAGATCAAAAGGATAAACAATGCAGATTTATTTTTACAGTCATCTTTGATCATATTTACCACGGGTGCCAATAATTCTGACCACAACTGTATTAGCTTAAATAGGAGGGCCTTCAAATATTGTCCCGAACAAAGTGGTGCCTTTGAATCAAAAGGTTTTGATCAAGCATTCTAAAATACTGTTTATTACAACAATTCATAATGTGATTCATTTGCTTCACTGCCTTGTGTTATTTACAACCTCTTGTGTGATACTGACCACATTCCCAATGTGTTTCATGCTCTTGAGCTGCTGATTATTTCCAGGTGTGGGTAGCTAGAGCCGGTGATGTCAGTGTAAGTGGTCTCACAATATGACTCTCAGAGCCTCCCTAGCGGTCCCAACTGGCCTCACTCAGCATAGATCAGCACTTCATACTGCAGCTCAATACGCACCCATGCTGGACCAAGATGCTCCCTAATGAACAGCAGCAGTAAATCATGTTTTACACTATTGGACATGAGCGCTGTGTAAAGTGAGTGCAGAATGAAAAAGACATACGCATTGTAATGTCTTGCTAAATAGCCATAGAGGTGGAATTAATACCACAACTCTAAATGAGAATGATGGGCCTCTTGAGCACATTTAGATTGGAGCAAATTAGTATGCGTCGAAGCCGACCAATGAAATGAGGCTAATCTGCAATCACAGTGTGCCATCCATTTCATTCCCTGTGAGAGAGAATTGCTCGGGGAGAGACTTGTTTTGATTACCTTGCATTCGAAATTAGCTGGAGATATCACAACATGTTTGTATTTATTCTGTCTCGAGGCACAAACAGCATTTCTCTCAAGGCCACATCAAGTACTCGTCTTTTCAGTTTGATTGGAACATTGAATTTACAGTGAAGTTCATGTTCATTTCAGCATTTGGTTTGTCCCTCATTTTGCTTTAATGAAAACAGCATTAAAACTGCATGAACTCCTCAAGTTTAGGTAAAACCTGATGATCATGTTGTCCAGCATGATTTGGGATGATCCAAAAAAGATCTTGAGCTTCAATGGAAGCAAGAACATCTGATCATTTGTACAAGGAGTTTTAATGCTGCTTTCTTTAAAGCAAAAAGAGGGACAAACCAAATACTAAGTCATGCTGAAATGAACATGAACTTGACCATGACCAGTGAAAACGTTGAACTACTAAGAATAAATGTGTCATTGTTGTGCCCTACAAACTTTTAGACTGTAAAAGCATATGCTGATTCCAGATGTCAGAACATTGTAAAGGTGTAACTCCTGAATGACTTGACCCTTTTGAAGTAGCACGAGGGACGCTTTTACCTGTAATTATATGCCAGAGTGATCAGAGAGGTCTGTGAGGACAGCCAAGCGGGTTCAGCAGCTGCGGGGTATAAAACAATGCTTATTGATGCAGCAGCCATGTGACTGGCACAGTTTCAAAGCACATCCTCCCCACCCAGAGATCATCAGCTGCGTAATACCAACAGCTGGAGACTGGAGCTGCTCAAAGAGGCGTCGCTTTCTTGCCCTCCCTCCCATATTTTAGTCGCCAAGGGAAACTTGGCTCCGACTCTCTCATTCTCTAATTCGAAGGGTCGTCTCCTCCTCTCCTTCCTCCAGGATGGCTTGCACCGCCTCCACACTTCCTTGAACTCCGCCTGAACTCCTGGCACTTTGGCTGCGAGAGCAAAGCAATAGAACTTGCATTGTTTTGTTAACGCTCATCATGCATTCACACATCTGGATGCTCGTGGAGGGAAGCCAGTAAAGATTTTTTATTTTTTTATTTTTTTGTATTGCTAGAAACAGCTGGGCCTCCTGCTGCACGTCTCAAGCTTGTCATTTAATCATGAGGAAGACTGGGACAGTTTCCAGAGTTTAGCATGATTTAGTCATATTCACCTCATTTAAAGCTGACAATGTTGCACTTTTGTTTGTGACCCACACAGCTGTTGCTAATGAGCGAAACTCATCAAATTTCACAAGATTAACAAATTTGATTAATATGAATCCTTGTATTTAGAATACATGTATATCATTCTACAAGGTTCTGTAATGTAGTTTGAATTCTCTTGCTATTTTTGTTGTGAAATATATGTAATGTGTGTGTTTGTATATATATGTGTGTGTGTATATATATATATATATATATATATATATTATATATATTATATATATATATATATATATCGTCCCCTTGGAATTATAAGGTTCTATCTGCGTTCTGAGCAGTTTTGAGATATTGAGCTTCAAAGTTTTTGCATTCCATATAGCAAAAATTATATGGGGAACAAGTTTCTTTCAAACATGAAAATGACAGGGACCCTAAATGTATTCTTGTTCAAGTTAAGCATAAAAGGCAGTGCTAAATATTTTGTCCAGTACAGATGTTAAATTTAGGTAGGAATATGGTGGGTAATTTAACACATTATTGCAGGAACCATTAAAGTTTAAGTTTCCTTTTGTTTAGACAGAAAGCAGCTACTGTAATACATCTGACAGGACTTTATTCCACAGAAATTGGGACATGTACAATGGCTTTCTCTCTAGACATCAGTATGGCTGAAATAAAATGCTAACATTTATTGTTGTAATTAAGACCCCATCAATTAAAGTATTTGACCTTTAAGCCTTAATATTGTAAAATTTAAGACATTTTAAGACTAAAAAACTGCAAGAAAACAGACAATGCTTCAGCAAAGGTGTTTAACAAAGTTTAATAAACATTGAAAAATGTTTCACTGACTATATATAATTAAAAATATTTCACATTTAAAATATTTAAATTACTTAAACTAATCAACAACTCAGTTTTTACCAACAATGTAGAATTTAACTTTAATTTAACTTTAATCCAGTTTGCCAGCGTATAGCTTTATAGCTACATAATGCATACAGCTCAGTACAAGTACACAGGATGGATCGAGGTTAAAACATAACCTAATATATACATAACTTTCCCTCGTATGACAATGACATGACTGGAATAAAGCAAATAGACTGCAAAAACCTATCCTCTTAATAGCGCTGCTGGCTAGCGTGGTGTCTAACTGAAAATAACTCCGTCCTCAGCAATCAGATACAACAAAACACACAAAAAGACTAATTCCATGGAATTTATGCTGCTGTCATTGACAAGATCATAAATAAAATATTCCATGAGGTTTCAAATAAACTTCGCGTTGTGTGAAATTATTTAGTCTTCTCTTCACTAATTTAGCGTTTTTCTGCGCTCTCTTCCGCTATCGCAGCAACATGACAAAGAAAGCTGATCCTGATTGGTCCTTGTGTGTGCATTCGAAGTGCTGATTGGCTCACGCAGATAGAACCTTATAGAACCAAGTTAGAGTTCGACTTTGTAGATAGAACCTTTTTGTTTTCTAAAAAAAGAGTGCCAAAATGTACACAACTTTAAAAAACAAACATCACATAATGTAAATAAGTTGTCACAGAATATGAATATGTGAATAACTCAATTTTGACAAAAATGTCAGATAGAACCTTATAATTCCAAGGAGACGATATGTATGTGTGTGTTTTTTTGAGAATAAATTAGTCTTATTTATAGTCTTTCATCAATAACTTTCGAGCAATTTTCAGTTGATGTCAACCCCTTCGCTCCAATCTGTCAAAACTGCTGCACTGCCAATTAAAATTTTACATTCATTGATCTTGTACATCTATTTTTTTTGTCTTGCAAACATAAACATCTGGTTTTCTGCATTGTATTATTGTATTATATTTTGTTATATTATAAAATAAAAATAAAAAAATAAAATCAAGTAATAATAATAAACAAATATCCTGTATCAGTCGGAATACAGTATGTCACAGTATAGGTATAAAATGGCTTGCAAATGCTGTTTCCTGCACTCAAACTACCCAAATTTACTCAGATTCAATCTCTCTCTACAGGTAAGGTGTTGAACACAGATCTGCGTCACTACCTCAGCCTGCAGTTCCAGAAAGGCTCTTTGGACCACAAGCTCCAGCAGGTGATCAGAGATAACCTGTACCTGCGCACTATTCCCTGTGAGTATCCCAAACATTCACATGTCTGATCCCCTCTGATCCTCGGATCTCATTAAATGTGTTAGTGCAGGTCACACTGAGATGATTCTGCCATGACACCGGCTCCTCAGACAATAATTATGGTGTCAGTAACACGTCTTCAGTCCGTAATTTCATGGGTATGATGGGTACTGTGAACGCTTTAGGCAGGCTGTATTACAGTCAGCACTTTAGCTGTGTATGAAATTGCTCCCTGTTCCCCATATAGTGCACCATGTGGCATTCACTATATACAATGGATGAAATTATTACAGGCAATCAATCTTCCAGGTTCTTCAGTCAAGCATGGTTTAGTGATGACATTGAACAGTGCTGCAATTCTAATGATCTGTTAAGCATTATATAGTCCATCCATCCATCCATTCCATCCATCCATCCAAACCATCCATCCATTCCATCCATTCCATCCATCCACCCATTCCATCCATCCACCCATTCCATCCAGTTTATAGTGAAAACATATATGTACAACAAAACAGTTTTATGCAGTATTTTATTTTGTAGTTTAACAGATTGTGTATTACACATCTTGACATGTTAATCATTCTAAAGCCACACGGATATAGTAAAAAATAAAAGTACCCAGAAGACATGCAATATGCATCTTCATTGCTTGAAGGGTTAGTTCACCCAAAAATGAAAATTCTGTCATTAATTACTCACCCTCATGTCGTTCCACACCTGTAAGACCTTCATTCATCTTCAGCACACAAATTAAGATATTTTTGCTGAAATCTGAGAGGTTTTTTTTTTTTTATCTCCCATAGAAAGCAAAGTAATTACCACATTCAAGGCCCAGAAAGGTACTAAAGACATCATTAAAAGTCAACGTGACTACAGTGGTTCAAACTTAATGTTATGAAGCAACGAGAATACTTTTTGTGTGCAAAAACAAAACAAAAATAACAATTCCTCTTTACCCTGTTAATCTCCTACGCAGTTTACGTTGAAGACAAATTACAGTTTCCATGTTCTACGTCAGAAGAAGTTTGTTTTGTTTTTGCGCACAAAAAGTATTCTTGTCGCTTAATAACATTGAGGTTGAACCACTGTAGTCACGTTGACTATTTTAACAATATCTTTACTGCTTCTCTGGACCTTGAATGTGGTAATTTCATTGCTTTCTATGGGAGATACGAAATTTCTCGGATTTCATCAAAAATATCTTAATTTGTGTTCCGAAGATGAACGAAGGTCTTACGGGTTTGGAACGACATGAGGGTGAGTAATTAATGACAGAAATTTTATTTTTGGGTGAACTAACCCTTTAAATACACATTTCACCACTAAATTTATTTCAATGAGTGTTGCATGGTTTTTATTTGCAAAATAGCCAGTACATGCCAGTAATGGTGTTGTATAAATTTGGCCTTATATTTATCACCATGTTATTGCTTTAAAAGTTGAAATTAGTGTTATTTTATTTTTGAATTACTTTTTATTTTTATATTTCCAGTTTTCATTTTAATTTTAGTTAAAGTTTAAGCAATTTTGTTTTTTTAATGTAGGACACTGTACAAATTGTGAATAAAAAAGGAATGCAATGATGTGGAAGTTTCAAATTTCAATATTTTATTCAGAATACAACATAGATGACATATCAAATGTTTAAACTGAGAAAATGTATCATTTTAAGGGAAAAATAAGTTGATTTTAAATTTCATGGCATCAACACATCTCAAAAAAGTTGGGACAAGGCCATGTTTACCACTGTGTGGCATCCCCTCTTCTTTTTATAACAGTCTGCAAACGTCTGCTCAAGTTTAGGAATAGGAATGTTGTCCCATTCTTGTCTAATACAGGCTTCTAGTTGCTCAACTGTCTTAGGTCTTCTTTGTCGCATCTTCCTCTTTATGATGCGCCAAATGTTTTCTATGGGTGAAAGATCTGGACTGCAGGCTGGCCATTTCAGTACCCGGATCCTTCTTCTACGCAGCCATGATGTTGTAATTGATGCAGTATGTGGTCTGGCATTGTCATGTTGGAAAATGCAAGGTCTTCCCTGAAAGAGACGACGTCTGGATGGGAGCATATGTTGTTCTAGAACTTGGATATACCTTTCAGCATTGATGGTGCCTTTCCAGATGTGTAAGCTGCCCATGCCACACGCACTCATGCAACCCCATACCATCAGAGATGCAGGCTTCTGAACTGAGCGCTGATAACAACTTGGGTTGTCCTTGTCCTCTTTAGTCCGGATGACATGGCGTCCCAGTTTTCCAAAAAGAACTTCAAATTTTGATTCGTCTGACCACAGAACAGTTTTCCACTTTGCCACAGTCCATTTTAAATGAGCCTTGGCCCAGAGAAAACGCCTGCGCTTCTGGATCATGTTTAGATATGGCTTCTTTTTTGACCTATAGAGTTTTAGCTGGCAACGGCGAATGGCACGGTGGATTGTGTTCACCAACAATGTTTTCTGGAAGTATTCCTGAGCCCATGTTGTGATTTCCATTACAGTATCATTCCTGTATGTGATGCAGTGCCGTCTAAGGGCCCAAAGATCACGGGCATCCAGTAAGGTTTTCCGGCCTTGACCCTTACGCACAGAGATTGTTCCAGATTCTCTGAATCTTTGGATGATATTATGCACTGTAGATGATGATAACTTCAAACTCTTTGCAATTTTTCTCTGAGAAACTCCTTTCTGATATTGCTCCACTATTTTTCGCTGCAGCATTGGGGGAATTGGTGATCCTCTGCCCATCTTGACTTCTGAGAGACACTGCCACTCTGAGAGGCTCTTTTTATACCCAATCATGTTGCCAATTGACCTAATAAGTTGCAAATTGGTCCTCCAGCTGTTCCTTTTATGTACATTTAACTTTTCCGGCCTCTTATTGCTACCTGTCCCAACTTTTTTGGAATGTGTAGCTCTCATGAAATCCAAAATTAGCCAATATTTAGCATGACATTTCAAAATGTCTCACTTTCAACATTTGATATGTTATCTATATTCACAATAGAATATAGATAACATAAGTTTATGAGATTTGTAAATTATTGCATTCCTTTTTTATTCACAATTTGTACAGTGTCCCAACTTTTTTGGAATCGGGTTTGTAAATGAAAATAATAAATCTTGCCTTGGCAACTAGCTGAAATAAGTTTTATTTTATTTAACTTAATGTACACTTTATTTCAAGTAACGAAAATGTTTTTTTGTTGTTGTTGTTTTTTGTTTTTTATGGTTTTGTTTTAGTTAAATATAATAACCCTGGGTGAAATCAGTCATTTTATTAGCTGTATTAGAGCAGATATCTGTGCGCAATCCTATATTTGTTGAAACACCCTGTTTCCAACTTTATTTGGTGGATCCACCAAACAAAGTTGGAAACAGGGTGTTTCAACCCACACATAGCACTTTAGTCATTTTCAGCTCAATATAAATGGAGGTCTAATCTAAAACAGCTTAAGAACTCTGAAGTGCTGCTGCCAAGAGCTTGTTTGTACGCAGTAATTTCATCTAAAGGGAATATTGAAAGAGTGAGTAGACTAAGCATGTGTTTTCCACAGTTATCCATCTGCTAGAATAGACTCTTCACCCAGCCCTGGTGTACATATACTGCAGCTGAGAGTCTTCAGTCGATAACGATACAGAGGAACGATATCGTTGGAATCACTTTCAGAGCGATTTTTTTCCAGCTGATGAATGAGAAAAAACATTGATAGCCAATCAGAACCCACCTGAGTTTAATGAGCTCGATTATTTAAAGTGGACGACGACATAACTGCAGCTCGCACTCATAATAAACAGAAGGTTATCGTCCGTTGTTGTGGACGCTAATATTGTTATAGTTGTCCTTATAGTTATCATTCTTGGTGTAAACGGGTATTTAATCCTGATTCCTGCCACTTGCCTGCTATAACAAGCAGATGCCGGAGGCCACTGATGCCTGCTTGATGACAATTTATTCCTTCTCTCCCTCTCTCCCTATTTCTCTTGTGCCAATTTTAGTTTCCATACTTCCAGTGTCTGTACTGTTTGAGCTAATGTCACATAATCATGATCGATTAAACTTGTTAGGTAATGCAGAATTACTTGCCAGTATTGGCTCAGTAATTTCTTGGCAACGTTTTTCAGATACAGACTGTCTGGAACAGAACAATGATTTTTTTCTTAAAAACATCATTGCCAACGAACCAGTACATAATCGCGAAATGTGTTTTGATCTTGTACAGAATATGTGGTCTGGCCACAAACCAGTGAATTAGTGAAACATATGCCTTAATTACTCGCACATCTTTAATTAGGGCTTTTTTTCTCTTGGGCTGTGGTATAATCTTTTAATTAGTGCTTTTGGCTAAGGCACTTATCACTATTAATATTGCTCATACTTAGGGTTAGATATTTCAAAAAACACTTAATGCGAAGTAAGGAATAGACCCAAAAATTGCAATTCTGTCATCTGTCATTTAATCACCCTCATGTCGTTCCAAACCTGCTTTTTTCTTTTATGAAACAAAAAAGATGATGCTTTGAAAATGTCTCTGTGTTTTTCTCCATATTGAAAGTCAAATTTATTCAAGTTTATATACTTTTCAGAATCTCTTTTCTTGAGCACCACAGACGAAAGAATATCTAGAGCCATAGAGACTAGAATATCACACACTTGGGGTGGGATTTTATGACTTTAAGCCTATTGTATCATATTTGATGCACACATTTCTAATCCCTCTAAATTATGAACATGATCACAACTTTGCTGAAAAACTTGACACAATCTACTACATGCCTTCTGTCGTCTGATTGATAGTTTGATTAATTGCATTTTTAGCAAGTAAAATGTCCACCTTCAGGTGTTTGCTGTTAAATCTTTAATGATTTTTATAAAGTAAACATACAGTAGGTACTCAACCAAAATGCCTATTATCGCCACGTAAGACCGTGGTGTTAAATACAGTCCAGTCATGTGACACTCGTTCACCAAATCACCACCAGGTGGCGCAAAGGGTAATCTCCACATGGTGCGATTGACTTCTACTCATGAAAACGAGCTGTGATACGTCCACTCCAGAACTTGTGAAAATCTATGGTTATAGCGCCACGTAGTGGTCAAGGGAAGAAATGCATTTCCTGCTGCAACCGTGGCGATACCCGCTGCGACAAAAAAACACATTCTGGTTGAGTACCATCTGTAAGAATAACTGATATTGTTGTTAATATTTCAAGATGAACACTTACTGGACTGAAGCAACTTAGGTTTACTTGATTATCCATATATCATCTCTTAGAAAAACATGCTAAAATGTATCAAATATGATACACCGGGCTTGAGCCAACGCTTAGTTGTACATCTCTCAATCACTTTATTAAACTGAATTACATGTTTTGCCCCTATAATTAAAACTGCAGAGCTTTGATCATGAAACTAAGCATTTAAATATCATCTTAAGACATATTATTGTATATAGAATAGAATGACAGCTTATATTTATCAATGATTTACATTACAAGCCATCAAAATTTCATCTAATTTTTAGTCATATAAATATCAACAACTGCCCCAAATTGCATTTTTTTTTCTTCCTCGAGCGTGAGCTTCATATTCTCCTATATCATGCTATAAGCCTGATAAATCATATATGATACTCAACAGAAAAAAACACTTTTTTTAAAAGTACTTTGTTTAAAGGTTCAATAAAATGTTCCATAAAAAAAAAAATATATATATATATTTTTTTTTTTTTGACTGTCATTTCATATGTCAGGCTTTACGTAAGCAATGAAGGGGTTGCAGGGGTCGTGCCTAACAACGCCCTTCAGCCGTGACTTATTCATGATACAGCACAGCCTCTCGTACCTTATTGCTTTTATAAAACGGGTACCACACAGTACAAATATTAAAACCAAAAAATATATGTATCAATGCAACTTTTATGAAGTAAAATCACTAAAAGCCTTCCTTCCGCCGGAAAAAAATAGTCCCTGACCGTGAACAGCAACAGAAGTTACATTTTCACGCCATTAGATAGTAGCGAAGACTTTTATATTGAAAAGACTGAATTGTTGTGAACACGGAACAAGACGCAGCTGACAAATGCTTTGACTAGCGCTGTCAGTCACGGGAAAACCCTTTAACTGTTAAAAGGACAAGATAATACATCGGACTGACCTGAAGGAAAATGCTAAATCTGAATGCAGGTAATAAACTCGCTCAATCGGTCTCTTTCTTACAATACTCTTCTACATAATACAGTAAGCTTCAATGAACAATATCAACTGAGAACAAACAGTTTATGTTGCTAAGAGTCGTTGCTAAGGGTGTTGTGTAGTGATACACAGAACCGTTGTGAAGCGGTCATAGCCGTGTTTTATCGTGAATAAATCACAGCTATTGACCAATCAGAATCAAGGACAGAAACTAACCGTTTTATAAAGGGCAACAACCCGCCTTTGCACCAGCAAACACCACTACCATTTTCACAGTATTTTCAGTAAATGTAAAAATCCTATTGTAATTTGGTCTCTGTCTGTCGATTTAGAGATTCGCACTGTTTTCATTACATGAGTCCAGCTTCTGGCATGTGGCTCTCTGTGATTTGGGATTTTAATGGACACCAGGCCTGAGCAGATGTTTCATTTGCTGTGGCTCAACATTGCATGAGACACAATGTCAGTGTGTGGGCCGACCTGGAATCTCTAATGTCATTCTCATCCATTGTCCTTGTTACAGGGTGTTCAGACCCATGCCTCAACACACAGTCCTCCATTCACACTTTTCCATCCAGTATAATCATAAGCATCGGGGCTGAGAGCCAAATGATGGACAGGTCTAATTATATTTAATAGCACCGGTAGTAGCAGTAATGTCAGAATGAACTGTCATAGTTCATCTTCCAGGCTTCAGTGAAGTAAAATAATCAAATAATGATTTAATTGTAAGTTATTAATCACAGTAAAGGTAAAGGACAGTGAAGAGCAGTATTGTCATTTAATTGCAGTCAGTGTTCAATAATACATTGCTAGATTTTATTTGAAAATCATTTGCTCACTATATGTTGTTCCAAACCTATATGACTTTATTTCTTGGGGAACACAAAAGAAAATATTGTGAAAAATCTCTCTCTCTCTCTCTCTCTCTCTCTCTCTCTCTCTCTCTCTCTCTCTCTCTCTCTCTCCGTACAATGGAAGTCAGTGGTCTCCAATGTTGTTTGTTTGTGTTCTTCAAAATATATTATCTTGTGTTCTATAGAAGAAAGAAAGTCATACAGGTTTGAGGGTGAGTAAAAGATAACAGAATTTATATTTTTGGGTGAACTGTCACTTTTATATATTATAATATAATATAATATGTGTAATATATACTTATAATATATATTTAGTATATTACCCATAATTCCTGTGCCTAGCCCTAGACAGTTTCTGTTATTTCAGAATAAAATAAAAAAAATTCTGGCATTATTTACTCACCTTTGTGCCATTTCAAATCCCTTTAAACTTTTTATTCTGTATAACAAAAATTTTATATTTTCAAGAATTGGATTATTGAATCAGTGAGTTGAAATAGGGAACCAAATTAGTCTGAATAAATCCTTCAGTCAGATTTATAAAGGAATCAATTGAAAAGAACCAGTTCAAAAGAAAGATTCATTCACTGATCCAGTTCTTTCACTGACTCAATGACCTGGTCATATCTCAACTTGACACTTTATACAGCTCACTGAAGAAGATTAACAATGATTATTCTATCATAAGACTTCAGAAGACTTTTTTGGTTTTATTTTTAGTGCTTGCTTAACAGAAATGGTCACTGCTATAGAAAGAGCAGCATGAAGATTCATAAATCGATTTTATTCATGAAGTACTGACTGCACTGGCCGTCATACCATTTACTCATCTGGAAACTTCTGGAATGGAACTGTTGCGCATGTCTCACTGGACACGGGGGCAGAAAAGTCATTAAAACCATGTCCTTTGAAAAAAAGCGGGAAAGAAGAACGCCTGGAGTCCAAATTGCCACATAATCCTTGAAGCTCGGCTGAAGCCTCCATCTCCCTCCCTCCCCCTGCTGGCATTAATATCCGTTATGGCTCGACGGTAACCCCTCTCTGCCTCATCCGCAGATATAAAAAAAAAAAAAAAAGGAATGCAGAAATAAAAAAGTGCCCTAGGTGGTCAATCTTAAAGGATTGCTTTTTCACACTTGTGCAGATTTAAGACTTTTCCAGAGCTTGTTAAGGGATCTCACAGATGACCATGAACACGTAATGAGGTGTGAATATAATTCATCCCACTTTTGATGTCACAAAACAAACACCTCATTCTGTACTGCCAATATTAGTCTTCTGTAATATATAAAAATACTTTTGCTTTCAGAATTCATATTTATAATGTGAAAAGTGACGCTAAAAATGCTTCAAAACAGTCTTTGAAGAGCAAGAATTGTTTTAAGAGAGGGCCAGGCAGGGTCAGTCTTTTCTTTGTAGGCATTTATGATGTTCTGAAGTGTGCGGGGTTGTGCGGCAGCATGCTGGGGTGGATGGTAAGGTGCTTAAGCAGCTGGCGGTGTTTCATGTGGCTTGTGCAAACTGCAGAGCTAATTGTTTGTTTATCCTCCTCCACCACAGAAACTGGCATCTGGGCTCTCGCCCCACAATAGCAGCTGTGTGACTGTCAGGTTTGAGAAACTTTAGTGATGAAGCAAGCAGAGTGTAAACTATACTTATGATCGAAAAAGAGACACTACAGCAGAATATCTGGATGCAGATTCTTCATTGTGTTCTGTCTTGCACAGAGGACAACAATAAAGGTTAACAAAAGTTAGCCATGTTGTTAATGTTATTCTGTTTGCAGAGAGTTTCTGTTTGCCTGAGGTTGGAGATCAACACTCAAAATAAACTGAAAGAATTATGATATTCTGTTTATTTTCTTTGTATTATTTAATACAGATTTTAATGTAGATTTTAGTCTAAATCTTTTTCAGCTTTGTTTGCCAAATGATGTTAAAAATAAGGGAATGATTTAACTTCCAAATGTTTTTGTATTGTGAGGTGAATTGTTTTTAGGTTTGGAATTAGACAGATATTTTGTTATTTTGCATCTGATATATTTACTTAATTTCTTGATTGAAAATTTTATGCAAAAATTAAATAAAAATAATGAAAAAATTCTTAACACAACATGTCTTATTTCATCTCAAGCATGCTGTTCACTGACTTTGTAACCAAGTACACTAATCATTAAAAAAAAAAAAAAAACTTTATCAGAGGCAAAATACTTAGCTGTGATGGAAATGACTCCAGTCATAATTTGTGTAAAAAAATTATGTAAATAATTTCCATATAATAAATATCAAAACCAGGGCCGGATTTACCTCATACTGTGACATAGGCAAAATAAATTTTTTATATGGTTTTACCATTACAGTGAAATAATAATAATAATTATCAGGGCCGGATTTATGCATAGGCATTCTAGGCACGTGCCTATGATGGCATGTCTCCCCCCCCCCAGAACGTGCCTAGAATGCCTATGCATAAATCCGGCCCTGATCAAAACGGTTTGTGTATTTCACACATTAATTAGATCAAATAAATATTTGTTTTAAAAAATATCTGTAATAATTTCTGCAATCATTTGTTCTGTGTGCTTTTGGCAGGTACCACGAGGCAGCCTCGCGAAGGGGAGGTTCCAGGAGTGGACTATAATTTCATCAGCGTGGGGGAGTTTCGTGTGCTGGAGGAGAGCGGGCTGCTACTGGAGAGTGGAACCTATGATGGTACGAAACTGTGTGTAGGAGCACTGAGAGTCAAGGGTCATTTCTTGTGGGCATGTTATACAGATACTTGTTGAGAGCACAATCTAGTATTTGCAGAAGGAACTACTAGTGTTTGCAAGATGCATGAGTCTGAGAAAGAGTAATGCATTCTGCTACTAGCAGCATGCGTCTTGTTTTCTATCAGCTGTGCATAAGAAACACATAACACCATTGTTAAGGATATAAAAAGACATACAACCAATCGCAATTCAGTATGCTAGAGCTGCAAAGCTGAACTTAATGTAAATGAGGGGTGAGTCGGGTGACCTAATGTGAAGTGCAAGGCAGTGAAGTTCAAGTGTTGGATTTCAAAAAGCCTACTAGTAACCAGCAGCTCAGAAACATTCCATAAAGGGATAGTTCACTCAGACATGAATATTCGGTCATCATCACCTGCATGGCGTTCTAAACCTGTATGACTTTCTTTCTTCTGTGGAACACAAAAGAAGATATTCTGAAATTCTAAGATATTCTTAAGCCGCGTTTCCACTGCAATTATCCAGAACAATTTGTCCCAGGAACTTTTTTCCCCCAGACCTGTTGCTGTCTGTGTTTCCATTGTGGTCTAAAGTATCGTGAAGATTAGGACTGACGTAGGACTGCGCACAACTTCAGGTTTCAGAAATCCAGTTCCCACTGGATTTCATCCTCCACATTTAAGCTTAATAAAGCCTGAACCATGTCGTCTGTCCATCTGTCGTATTTTTTAAACTCTTGTTGATTCGAATAGCAAACAACTCTTACTGCACGCATTTCAACAGACTTATAAAAAATGGTGGTTGAAATAAAATGCTGCGTGAACTCAACCAATTAGCATGTTCAGCGCCCAAGTCCCATCCTCAAAAGTTCCTGAACTTTGAAAAA
Source organism: Mylopharyngodon piceus (assembly GCA_039654765.1). Lineage (NCBI taxonomy): Eukaryota > Metazoa > Chordata > Actinopteri > Cypriniformes > Xenocyprididae > Mylopharyngodon > Mylopharyngodon piceus. The sequence goes on from CM077446.1 coordinate 29,540,292, forward strand.
GTACTACCTCATGAGCAGGGACTTTCTGAGGGGGAAATTTTTACCCAGAACTTCATTTAGATCCTGGTTCCTGCGGTCGAAACACACCGAATACCACCCCAAAGTCCCTAGCTCCTGGGGAAAGTTCCTGCGGTGGAAACGCAGCTTTAGTGTTTTTTTTTTTTGTTTTGTTTTTTTTTTTTCATACAATGAAAGTCAACGGGGTCCACTATTGTTTTGGACCCCATTGATGTTCGATATATGGAAAAACAGTTCAAAAGGATCTTCTTTTGTGTTTCACAAAGGAAAGAAAGCTGTGCAGGTTTGGACTGAAATTAGGGTAAATAAATAATGACAGAACATTCATTTTTGGGTGAACTATCCTTTAAGGCTAAAAATGACAATTACAAAACAAAGTTTGATGGAGTCGGTATGTCGTTCGAGCTGAATTCATTGCATATGAAAAAGAAGAAAGTGGAATTTCAGTACAAGCTCTGTAACTAGGTCATAGTTGATGTTGAACATTGGTTTCCTTCACTCTTGAAGTATTGCTCTCAAATTCTGTAGATTACCATAGCAAAAATTCATGTGGGCTACATTACTGTGTAGTTGCAGCATCGGTTGCTGACTCACCATGTTTTTTATGTTAATTAAGGGAGACAAGTGTGCTGAATGTTTGTATTGTATACGCTTTTATTTTTCGTGTACCTCCTCTGCTGACTTGAAATAGCTCAGAGCAGAGGGTGTTCACCTTGTGTGATTCATGCCGTCTCTGTAACATGCCGAAAGGATCTCAAGGTCTGAGTTATTAATGTCATACCCTCAAAGCCAGTGAGTTCCCACTGATAAACCCAGAAAACTGCTTGGCAAGTCCCTAGCCTTTGGCCAGAGGTCGGTTTGGTTAATGATCCCTCGATGAGTCACTAAGTGCTCTTGTTTAATGGGAAGGTCTTGTTCTAGTTTCCAGGGTGCAGAAGTAAATCTGTCCGATGTGGATGTCACAGTGGGTGACTTTTACTGGGGCCTTTCCATCTACATGAAATATCTTGACTCTTGGGATTTTAGCCTGAAGGATAATTTCACACTCACCAATTCTGGTTAGTGATTTCTTGTCTTCCCGTGACATCTGGCAAGAAAGCCGGTACATGCTGATCTAGGATTTGATTCCTGAAACCAGCATGATTTATTGAGCCTATAAAAGTATTTAGAATAGTGGACTTGTTTAGTTTTCTTCAGAATGCCCTTCTCATGAACCTGGAGGGCAATTTATTGATTTGTTGATCTTTTACATATTTGAATATAAATTAATTACAGTATATTTATATAAATATATATAATAATATTATATATAGTAGTGTAGTGTATATATAATATATACTACTATACAAACGTTTGGGGTCAGTAAGATTTTTTTTAATGAAATGAATACTTTCATTTAGCAAATATGCATTAAATTGATCAAAAGTGACAGTAAAGACATTTAGAATTTTATAAAGGATATTTATTTTGAATAAATGCTGTTCTTTTGAGCTGTCTGTTCAAGCAGTACAACTGTTTTCAACATTGATAATAAGAAATGTTTCTTGAGCACCAAATCAGCATATTAGAAGGATGCTGAAAATTCAGCTTTGCCATCACAGGAATAAATTATATTATATTAAAATAGAACACAGTCATATTATATTATATTATATTATATTATATTATATTATATTATATTTTATTATATTATATTATATTATATTATATTATATTATATTATATTATATTATATTTTATTATATTCACTTTGGGGTCTCAGAAAGAAACACCCCAAAATAAAATAAAAAACCCTTAGAATGAGTAACTTGCCTTTGGTTCCCATAAACATGTTTCTTAAACAAATATAATATTGTCTTCTTTAGTGAAAACACATTTTTATGGGCCCATCCTGTCCTCTGTTATTGTTAACTGTTGGTTTAGATAAGCAGACAAGACTGTGTTCAACTCCATCTCTTTACAAGCAGGAAAAGACACTGTATCCTGCTCATACTGAGTGTGTGAAACAGTAAGATAATGTTCAGGCTTTTTAGATGCCCTTTGGGAATTTTCCAATGGCATTCACCATTCACAAGTTTTATATAAATTCAGGGCTATGCTCAAGAGCAAACTCTAAGATAGAGATAATGTTGTCGGCATTCAATAGAGAGCGATTTTATGTGTTCTCCAGACAGAGTTGAGTTTTGCTGTTTTCAGGCTAAGAAAATAATTGACCAGTTTTTCAACATTCCCGGAGCATGATGTAATCAATGGTAACTGGTTATGCCCAAGTTTTATGACACAAACTCTCAGTGTCCTGTTCAAATGTTACACCGGGTCATGTCTTCTCATTATTTTTAATCGCTGTTATAAGAACGTGCATTTGAATCCCTTGAGGGAAAATCTCCTGCATGTTCCCTTGCTTTTCTAATGATTGTTTCAATGTCGAATATTGAAGGACGGCCACCTCAGAGTGACGCAGGTAGACAATGTTTATAAACCAGACCACGTCCACCCACAATTCCATGAGAAGTGAGCAATGACGACAGTTACGGCAATCACACCCTCTCTCCATTTTTCTCTGCCATGTGCCAGGAGGGATGATCTAGATCAGTGGTTCTCAACCTTTTTGATGCCCCTCATTGTCCACAACAATATTTAAAGGCCCCATGACTTTTACAGATGTTCATGATTTACTGGATAAGGATTTTTAAAATATTTTTTTCCTCACAAATTCGGCCCAATTTGAAATTTAAAAAAAAGACATTGGGAACCCTGGTTCTTCAAAAAGAAAAAAAATGTCAAGTTATTTTTTTAATGAAATGAATGCTTTAATTCAGCAAGGACACATTAAATTAATCAAAACTGGCAGTAAAGACATTTATAATGTTAAACAGTTATTTTACATTGTAAAAATATCTCACAATATTACTGTTTACTCTTTATCAAATAAATGCAGCCAATGTGAACGAAGAAAAAAAGACATTTGTTGAAGGGGTGAATTAAAATCTTGAAAAATGTTTTGATTTTTAGTTGTTTTGGCTTATTTTAATGTTTGTTTTAAGTTATTTTGAACAATTTCAAGTCATTTTGAGGCAACCTTGAAAGTTTGCTGAGACCCCCTAGTGTTTTTAAGAACCACCGATCTAGACCTCTCCTCAGGATGAGCTTTACCATTGATGGTGTCCATAGAACTGCTTGAGAACCCCTCTCATCTCTGAACGAGTGCAAGAACTCTCTTCTGTTTGTGTAGATGCAGAATCAAGAGGATTGAACAACAGCATCCCACTGCCCACAGCAATATCCCCAACATCCCACAATAGAATCCAAAAGGCTTTGGGCGATACGGTTTTCCATCTGTCCATACATCCAAAGTCCCCTCAGTGTCCCGCACAAAGAAACTTAGGGCTTTGAAGGGATTTTCCCAAATGAGACGAAGACTTTTCGTTCGGCTTATTAAATTGTAAAATTGAATGTTGACCGCATACTAAAGCATCAAGGTTTGTGCCCCATATTTGGTGGTCCTTGGCATCGAAAAGTTTGAAAAATCCCTGCCTTGGTGCACACTTTGTCTCACAGACCAGTTATAGTCAAAGGAAAGATGCACACAGGCTTAACAGATGCTCATGTGCAATATAACTACATGTTTTGATTTGTATTTTTAGTGCAATGATGTTTAAATTGCACTGCAACTTGGCCCGAGTGGGTAAAGGTTATAGATGAGTCAACTCGCATTTCATTTCGATTTAAGGGTGTGAGGCTGTTTGTGCTTGTGTGGGTGAGTGTGTGTGTGTGTGTGTGTGTGTACATGAGAGAGTAAACATCATTCAGGGAAAATTTCCGTGGCAGGTCTCTATTTGTTGTGCTCGTTGATCGTCATGGGTGAATTGTCGTCCTCCATCAGTTCATCGGGGACGAGGGAGCAGGCATGATGTTATTTATTTGACATAAAACACTCAAATGTTAAATAACTACCTGCTATCAGCCTGTCTATCTTTCCTCCTCTATGCCATTCAGTGCGCAATGGTGAAAGGAAGATGGTTTCAAATTATCGCCATTCCTCTGACAGCGCCCAGCCATCTCCCACAGATTAATGCTAACAAATATCATCACCGACCCCAGTGGACGACCCTCCCCTCCTCGCTGTGTTTGCCCGTTAATCAGGGATGACGCAGTGCGCTGTTTATGAGCGATCCATCATGGTGTGGCCGCTGTTTGACAGGCGACCCTAGAGGCTGTGACATGGCATGATTATGACCATGATTTGATCACGGTTTTCTACTCGGGTATAATCAAGACATTTTCTGAAAAACACGCCTTATAGTGATGAATTAGGGGTAATTGCAGGGCAGAGGTGTAAAAAGTACCTGAAAACCATACTTGAGTAAAAGTAATATTTCATTCTTACTGAATGTTGGCTCAAAGATGCACCAGTCCTCAACACCTATAGGGGACATGCCAGTGAAAAACTAGAAACAGTTGTTTTGTGAGGAGAGCAGTCACGCTTATTTTCTAAAATCGAAATAAAGCTGAACACCCTATAATTGCAATAAATCAGGGTCGACACATCAGCTTCTTAAACATCTTCAAACACTCACTTCTCAGTTAAGCTCAGGTGCTCAAAAAGGGAATTAAAGTAATATCCTTCAAAATGTTCTCTTCAATATAACGGATAAATAAAATAATGTTAAGTAAAATTAAATAGTCAAAGCCTACTTGCACTGGACATGCTGGTTTTGGCTGCAGTCATGTCCTCATGTTGACAAGTTAAGGGCAAAACGCACAAGATATAGTACCTTCAATGCCCTGTAGATGGCGATATATCACTTCTTTGTAGCAGAAATAAACTGCTGCAGAAAAAGTTAGGTGGCTTAAGAAATGTAACAAGTAATTGCATTACTCTTTACTCCACTACATTTGTGACGAGTACATATACTCAAAAATGTAGTCAAGTAAAGAGTAAAAAGTTGCTAATATCTTTGATACTCAGTAAAACTACAAAGTAGCTATAAAGATACGCAACTAATTACATTTACTCAAATACTTTACACCACTGTCACAGGGCGAGAATGTCAAAGCAAGGTTATTCAGCTCTTAATGACTGAAAAAAGATACAGTTTCAATAATAAATCAATTTAAAACCATTCTTACAAAAGATTTTAAATCAATTAAACTGACATAAATGCAATCCAATAATTAGCTTTGAATATATTAAACCAGACAAACAAAATATGTGGTAACATTTCATCCGTTTATTTTATAAAGGACTGCTGACAAAAAGCTTAATTTATATCTTTACCAACACATTGTTGTATGAACAACAAATCAGTAACTAACTAATGTTAACAAAGACTAATAAATGCTTTAAAAATGTATTCATTGTTAGTTCATGTTAGCCAGTGTTGGGGGTAATGCATTACAAGTAACTTGAGTTACGTAATCAGATTACTTTTTTCAAGTAACTAGTAAAGTAACGCATTACTTTTTCAATTTACAACAAAATATCTAAGTTACTTTTTCAAACAAGTAACGCAAGTTACTTTTTCACATTTGTTGACCAACAGCTCTCCTGTCCTCATGTTGAGAAAAATAAAGTGCAGAGGTGTTGTGTGCGCTGTGTAAACATGATGGTTATTGTAGTTCTAGACTAAATGTGAACATGAAGTTACTCATCTCACTTGCACGAAAACATTCAGTGTTCCTCAGAATGAATAAAAACTGAAATTTAATCTCAGAATTTTACACAGACCTGTAATAATTAACTATATTAAATTACACAAATACACTTTATGTATTTAATCTCACTTTATTAACCAATGTCTTTGCTGCTGACCTTCAATGATCTAATTCAACCATACTAATCAGCAAAAATTACTTTAGAGTAGATTCAGAAATAAGAGTGTTGAACTTCCATCTCCTGTATTCTATTCTTCTTTAATCCAGAATGGCAGCACAGCTGAAAGGTTTGTTTGAGCTGCGCCCTCTACTGTACAGGCATAAAAATGCATTTCCTTCAGCCTGAGGTTTATTCATTTCACTCTTAGTGAGAAAGGGCCTTGATATTTGCCAAAAATAGAACGTTTTTGTTGTTATTAAAAAACAAACAAACAAGCAAGCCCAGCCCAGGTGAGAAAAAGAAATGCAAAAGTAATGTAATTCATTACTTTTCATAAAAAATAACTAACACAATTAGTTTTTTTAGGGAGTAACGCAATATTGTAATACATACTTCTATACTTTTAAAAGTAACTTTACCCAACACTGATGTTAGCTAATACATTAACTAATGTTAACAAATGAGACTTATTGTAAAGTGTTACCCTTATTTCTTACATTTTGGATGTGTTATCATAGGCGCTGATCCCGTGGGTGCTCAGGGGAAATGGAAAAACACGAGATATTGTCCATTCATTGTATCCAATCAAAAAATAGTTTGAGATTTGGGAACTTCTCTGATTGGTGGATCTCACATTGGGTCCCGACGGCTCGTAATACACACAATTCTACCATTATATTTAGCATTTAACATAACAACCTGACACAAAAGCGTGTGCTTTTTGCATTATGATGAATTGATTTATGATGCATTTTACATAATAAACTCCAAAATCATCAGGTATATCAGTGAGAGAGTGAGTCGTGACGACACTCAGAAATTTTAAAACTCCAGATGGAGTCTCTGCCTACAGTACTGACTGTGTAACTTGATACTCATCCCATGGAGTGCTGGGATACCACTGTAGAGGGTGTCTACACTGCATGATATGTTGGATAACAGATCCTTTTATTTCTACTTACCACTGTATAGCTGTGTTCTTTAAAGCTCTTACTTTGAACTTTGCTGTTTTGGATACTTCAGTTATTCCAGTCACGTAGGCTTCTATGCATTTATGAAATCTGGAGAGGACACTCAGCAGAACTGTTTTGAGTAAGCAGGTTTATTTCATGCATGGCCTACCGCCTGTTGATGGAGATGATAACGGCTGTTGACAGTGCACACTTCTGTTAAAGCACTGTCCATCTGCTGTGCAGCCACGCCAAGTCCACGCCAAGTACAGATTGGAGGAAAATTATTATGTGGCAGTGATAATGTGTTTCCATTAGATACAGTGGGGTCAAAAATCGAGCCCATATTGAACAACTGGGATTCAAAATCTAATTTAAACCTGAAATAAACGGGAAGCTTTAGGATTTTTAATATATTTGAATATATATTAAACATATAATAACAAGGCTGCATTTACTTGTTCGGAAAATACACACACACACATACATACACACACACGCACACACACACACACACAAGGATGCTTAAGTCAACGTTTTATCTGCATGGTTTAAAAAATGGTTTAAAATGAGAGAAAATCTTGATTTCTTTGACTTTTGGACCCCACTATATATAGATATTTATTTTTCAAATGCATCATTTAATGTGAAGTCTCTCATTCCCTTATCATCACTTTAAAATTAAGACTGTAATAGACTGCATAGGTCTGCATATACAATTCTGCTGTTAGGGATTCTCTCTAACATCAACAAACACAGCTGTAAGTGAATTATTAACACAATAAAGAGGTAATAAATTCAAATGAACACTTTCTTTCAGGAATACATTAAAACATTAAACCCATATTTATCAAGTGAAGACTAATGATGCAACTTGTCGAATGTGAGTGTAAATAAAGCGTAATGAAGTCTTTAGTGTGCTTCGCTTAAGGTTGCAGTCATTTAGTGATTTTATAAAGGGATATTTTATTATTTCAAAGGAAAAAACCCGTCATTGTTCTCATTTGCCATCTTTCAAGCAATAAAAGGGATCTGTGCTAGGTTTAAAGCAATAACTCAATTCAATGTCCTAAATGTCTATAATGCGACAGCACTTGTAAGATGGAGTAGATTGTGATGGCTTACTTTTCTCAGGTCTTCTCAAATCTTAAGTGACAAATGAATCAATATTGTTCTTTATCGTCCTGTCCTCCCTTCTAGTTTTGTCAAGATGTTTTTGTGAATTGTTGAGAAAGTAGGTCAGCATGAAGTGCTACGTAGTTTCTCATACGTTGTACTGATACCATTCTCACCCCAGGAAGTTTATCCAGATGACACAAGACAGTAAAGCTTATAAGATAGACCTCCTGCCTCTCTAGGAAGTAGAAGAAGCCACACAGCTAGTCTTAATCTCAAGTGGAGGACTGTTGCCAATAAATAACAATAAAGTGCCAGAGTGCTGCGTCGTGGTCCAGAGGAGCGCTGCAGGGAGCCAAGCTGCAGTGTTGACAAACAACAAACAAGACTTACAGCTTTACTGAAGAGCGTCAGGCAGCAGGATATATATATAGTGGTTTCGATGTTGTTACAGTTCAGAGACCAGCCATGCCTTGAAGACCCAACGCTTTAGAAGCACCATTCAATCCGATTGAGGTTTAAACAGCTTGGTTTTTACTCCTACAGATGAAATATGAAATATGTTTAGGAAAATGATGGCAGAACTTCCTCAAGCCATAGCCTAGTAGTTCTCAACCAGCTGTAGTTGCTGTGTCGGTAGTTGCAAAATCAGTGCAGAATGTGAAAAATTCAGATTTTTTTTTTTCTTTGTCTTTTATCTTTGTTCCTTTGCAGGCAATTATTATGGCACCCCTAAACCACCTGCAGAGCCCAGCCCAGTGCAGCCTGACCTGGTGGACCAGGTTCTGTTTGACGAGGAGTTTGACGCGGAGGTTCAGCGCAAACGCACCACGTCTGTCAGCAAAATGGATAGAAAGGATAGCGCAGCTCCTGAGGAAGAGGAGGAGGATGAGAGGCCACCCATTGTCAATGGGCTTACAGGTGAGACAGAGAATGTGTGCGTTCAACAAGATTGAGTGAGTTATTATAGGTTCTGAAAATGTATGGCGGTGCAGAATTGTAATGTACTGCATATTTGGCCTAGTATACATTATATGGAAGACAATTAAAAAATCAATACTGTACAAATGGGTACAAATGCAACTCAGCAGAGTTGAAAGATTGGAGATAAATTTGCAAAGACACTGTCAGTAAGTGATGTTATCACACCAGTATATGATGTCATGTATAGTGTTGTGGAGTGTCTAATTAAAAAAGCCACGCTACTAAATATGCATTTGTTCAATTGTGTGATACTAGCTCAACAACTTAGCATTTCCATTAACAAGCTAATATTTCCAGCAGATAATGTTTTAAATGAAGATTTTTATATTATAATAAAATAAATAAAATGTATATATTAATAAAAGTTTATATATTTATAAGTTTATACAATAAGATTTTATATATTTTTATTTGTTTAGCTAACTACTTTTCCAAAAGGGTAGCTTCAGTGTAGTACAACTACTTAAAATTATGACTAGCTTATAGTTTGGCATGCTAGTAACTGCACATGTAATGTTAAAGCATTAGAGTATGGTTTATATTTTCAAAACCGTGTGATTCACCGTGTTGGCAGCTTGTCTGCTTGGCTTTCATTGTAAGTGTATTACTGTAAATGTGCTTTTACTTCATTTTTGCAAGCTGAGCGACTTTACTTTCTGTGGAAATCGACAAGAGGACACAGATGCTGTCAATAGAGCTTAAGTTGTTATGGGCAGATTTTATTGTGTTCCCTGTGAGAGCAATATGAAGAGCTTTACAGAGGGGTCCTTGGATGTGCATTCAGTTGTATAAAGAGAGTAGAGCTCTGTGGTGCTGAAGGATGGTGCGACTACACTCTCAGAAAAAAATGGTACAAAAGCTGTCACTGGGATGGTACCCTATGTATATGTGCACTTTAGGTACTAATATACACCCATTAAAGGGTTAGTTCACCCAAAAATGAAATTTCTGTCATTAATTACTCACCCTCATGTTGTTCCACACCCGTAAGACCTTCGTTCATCTTTGGAACACAAATTAAGTTATTTTAACAGTGTTGTTGTGTAGATGGTGAAACCGGAGATTTTGGCTTGTGACGGAACCGGAACCAGTAATAACCATTTTTCCAGGCTTCTGATTGGCCAACATGGCTTTACGATTAGGGTTATATCGGCACCTGTTGGTTTGGCATGCTCTTGACAGCGCTTCATAGCGTGTTTTTGCGTGTTCATAGTATTACTTTGTGTTTATTTTTTTAAAACAAAGGAGGAAAATCTCTGTTTATAAAAATACCTGTGTGGTATATACATGTGGACTAGGCCTTAGAGTAATTTGTTATCAGAGGTAACTGTGTCCAAGTCCATATGTCAGAAACGTACAGTTCTAAGATAATACAAATCATGCAGTTAGCTAACAACATGTTTTCACTTAGGCAGAAACGGCAATCTCATTAAAGCAGTTATTGCAAGTTGTGATCATAATGATTACAATATATAGAAAATTTGGCAGTTGTGTATGTTGGTGTCATCTCTTCACAGGTGTTGGGTCATCTAAAATCTTCCTAAGAGGCTGGATCCAAACTGGAGCTGGCGTAATCTCTAGTTACCTAGAGACAGAAAAGCAAATGGAAAATAATTAGCGTAGCTGCTGCTCATAACATTTCAAGCAAAAGATAATCATGTGCATTTCATCTGCTATAACTGGAGTACAGGTTATGAGATCTATTATGTGAATGCTTGGCTAAAGAGATGTCTTTAATCTAGATTTAAAGGCACAATATGTAAGTTTTTTTGCATTAAAATATCCAAAAACCACTAGCACAGTGTTATATATTTTGTTCACATGTGCACTTACATTATCCCAAATGTTCTCAACAATGTTTAAATCCAGAGAAATTTGCAATTTTAACCAGTGTAATGTCCCCCCTCATTGTGTCGCCTGTCAATGGCGTCCTGTCCGCGTTATCCTTGGTTTCCGCTTTTACTGCCATAGACAAGTAGGTAAACATTTCATGTCTCATGAAAAAATGTGGAAGTAGTAGTTGTAGCATCTAGTACGTCACTCTGATGTTGTTTTGCACAGTCATCATGGACCACAATTACTCGTTGTCATGTGCAGCAGGTTCTTTCGCCAAAGATAACTAAAAAAAGGTAAACGTACTGGTGAATGACCCAAGAAGAGTTTTGGACAAGAGGAGAAATAAAATGAAATCAATATCGGTGTGGGATTTCCTAACACTGTTTACAAGTCTGTGGCAGTGTAATTAAATACAGTACGTGTTATACATAAATAGTAAGTCAGCCTTAAAGGGATAGTTCACCCCAAAATGAAAATTATTCCATGATTTACTCACCCTCAAGCCATCCTAGGTGTATATGACTATCTTCTTTCAGACGAACACAATCCGAGATATATTTAAAAATATCCTTGGTCCTCCAAGGTTTATAATGGTTGTGAATGGTAGGCCAAATTCTGAAGACAGAAAAAATGCATCCATCCATAAAAAAATGAATCCATACGACTCCAGAGGGTTAATAAAGGCCTTTTGAAGCGAAGGGATGCGTTTTTGTAAGAAAAATATCCATATTTAAAACTTTATATATTCAAACAACTAGCTTCCGGCGAAAGACCGCACGCAGAATGCGCAAGTTGACTTGCGCCAAATGAGTAATCCTCTGACGCGATGTATGACGCAGGATGTAGGAGTATCATAAGCTTAGACGCCTTTCATGGTTCAAACAAATATGGCTGGGCAACAAACTCAAGCTCTTCTTCTCTTATATCGAAATCCTCCGACATTTCTCTTTAAAATTTCTCATTTTAAACTTCTAATTCATGACCGGTGTTTTGTTTTGCTCTCTCCTCTGCGCCTCCGTGTGCGTCATCACGTCAGGTCAAAGGTTGCTCTTCCGCCCAAATTGACGTGCGCTAGTGATGCACGGGTCGTCTCATAACCCACGGACCCTGCGGGTAAACCGCGGGTCAGGTTGGGGCGAGGAAAGAAATTGTCACTTTATTTGCAGGGCGGGTCATTAAAAACAGAATTTAAAAAAAATCCATGTATGTTGCGTGCAATTCTCTATAGCCTATATTAAATATTTGGGAATATCTATTTTCATATTTTATTAGGTTCTTTGACAAGGTTACAATACGAAGGCCGTAGCAACGTAACTTGCGCGATGTCCCCAAACCTTTGGCGTCACGTGACAAGTCACGAAAGCGGCGCGCCAAGCAGCTCCCGCCGCCAGCCACGACAACAAAAACGGAGAAATAAAAGTGAAGATGGAAGACGAGGTGCAGGAGAAATTGAGGTCGGGAATTTACATAATTAAAAGAAAAAAAGGGCAGGGCAGGGCGGGGCGGGCTGGGGCGGGCCAAATAATTTCATAAAAGCGGGACCTGCGGGTTGGAAAAAAAGCCGACCCACGCATCACTAACGTGCGCAGTATGCCGGAAGCTCGTTATTTGAATTTATAAAGTTTTAAATATGGATATTTTTCTTACAAAAACACATCCCTTCACTTCAAAAGGCCTTTATTAACCCTCCTGAGTCGTATGGATTACTTTTTTTATGGATGGATGCATTTTTTCTGTCTTCAGAATTTGGCCTACCATTCACAACCGTTATAAACCTTGGAGGACTAAGGATATTTTTAAATATATCTCGGATTGTGTTCATCTGAAAGAAGTCATATACACCTAGGATGGCTTGAGGGTGAGTAAATCATGGGATTATTTTCATTTTTGGGTGAACTATCCCTTTAAAACTGTGCTGTGTTACCCCCACCATTTAATTTGACAAATAAATTGACATGTAGGCTATATGTAGTAATTTAGCAGTAAACATTACATTACTTGCGGCTAATTCATTACAAAAAAAAATCATGTGATCAAACGTAATGGTTATAAAATTTTATTTCATTACCTCATCCTTGAACATGATTTGTGAGTCCCGTTCTATTGATTTCCATTGGCCGTGGAGGTAAAGATGACAACTCTAATGATTCCACGCTCCTTCACAGCATCATCAAGCTGCGCCTTTGTTATTGTTTTGAATATGCGACCACTAGCGGCGAAACTTACATACTGTGCCTTTAAACTGGGAGAGTGTGCCTAAGCCCCCAACATTATCAGGAAGGCTGTTCCAGAGTTTAGGAGCCAAATGTGAAAACGCTCTACCTCCTTTAGTGGACTTAGATATCCTAGGTACTACCAAACGTCCAGAGTTTTGTGACCTTAAAGAGCACCTTTATAACTGCTGATGGGCAGCAGGGCTAAGTAGTTGAGCTTTTAAAGTAGGCCAAATTCACAGTGAGTCTGAGTTTTTTTCCAGTGATTATCCAGTGGCATAAATAGACCATATTGAGTTCAGAATGAATGAGCTTATGGTTGGTATCACTTCAAGTAATGAGCATGTTAAAGGGACTGCTGTTTGCTGTGAGGCATAAAAGTGTCTCTGCACTCTTTCCACAGAGTAACTGCTGTGCCGCTGTCTATTTCTGACTGTTGTGTACCAGCCCCTGCACTCTGTCTTCTACCTTCTCATTAAAAAGATACCTCAGGCTTATTATTAGTCTTTTACAGTCATTTTTGTTTCCCTATATATATATATATATATATATATATATATATATATATATATATATATATATATTAGTGGCCACTAATTAAGAATTCTCTCATTTTATACAAATTTAGTAATTTGTTCCTTCATTTTCTGTAAATCTTGCGCACAATATAATAATTCTTTCCCTCTTTTTCCTTGATTTAGTTAATCATGGCTACGTTGAACTTTTGCAGAACTTTTGAATGGTAATCTATATAATCTATATAAGAAGCTAATTTTGAATTTCATTTTGTGATTTCATTTAAACGAAGAGTGGGCAAGGCATATCCCGGCCCTCCTATAACTCCAGTGTACTGGAAATCCGCAATATTGCCTGAGAAATAGCTACAGTAAATAAGATCAGTATTAAAAATGCATGCCCTTTTTGAGAGATCTCCAGCTCTTGATTTTAAAGCATAACCTACTTCATAGAATAGTATTTCTTCTGCCAAGTTTGGGTCTGTGGGAAGACTTCTGGGGAGCTCGGTTGGAGTTCTGCTGCATCGTGCTGAAAGTAGGTAGGATTTACTGACGCTCCCTGCACAGCAAGTTTTCTTTCCCATAAATCAATGGGATACGGAACAGTGAACACCTTCAGATTATTCACATGCAGCGATAGTGAGCATGGGGAAGAAAGTGCCAAAAAAAATTATATTTACAGCGCATTAACCCACTGCAGTTACCACTACTGTTCTGTTTGTGTTCGTTTGATTGATCACCATGGGAACTGATATCCTATCCCATAATATTGGCTTCCTTTTGCTTTTCACCCTTTAGAATAGAATGAATTTTAAACAAGTTTTTTCCAGACTGACTTTTACTTAGGATTAATAATAAGAAAAGAGTTTATTTAGGCTTTAAGTTTTAAATTCAATCCAGTGAAAGTCTATGTAACTGAGACCTCACAAAAACCTCAATATTTTTCAGAGGGTCACTGGAGGAAATCTGAATTGTTTCACCACTAGGACCAGGAGAGGTTTCTGGGTGCACTGAGGGAGGCTTTGTTGGCCATGTTTTTCTTAGCGAATCCAGTTGGACAAGATGCCTCACAGCTGTCCTCCATTATGATTGGATAGAGCTTTGTAAACCCTTTGGCACCACAGCAAGGACAAGATGCAAATGGCAACAGTATCTAACTGGACTTTGCCAAGTACAAACTGAGACGATTTTGCAACCCAAAAGCGTGTTTGTGGTTTTTATCGATTAAATTCGCTTTACTAAAATGGCTAGCCTTGTGTTTGCAGTGAGCCTCGTGGGTTATGATGTCTGTATATACATGCTCATGGCCAGTTCTGATAGAGACAGCTAATGTCTACTTAAATGCAATGCAGTGATTGTGGGAAGCAGCCAATTGTGAGGCCTGAATGGATGTTTTTCCATAGCCTCCGTGTAGAAGCAAACATTCACCATAGCATACCAAGGCAACATCTCGTCCTGCTTTCAACACATTGTTTATCTGTTCCCGTTCCGCTGTTTTCTGTGAACAAAACTTTTTTTATATTCACCACACTCTACTGTCTGTTTATCATCGAGTGCAGCTTCTTTCTCCACTCATACACTCGACCACAAGCATAAAAGGCTTCTTATGATATTTGCTTTTGAATGCTAGAGCTTATGTTTCTGCCTGTGTCATGAATGGTGCCGCCATGGTTACGGCACAGGAACAACAAGTGCTGATTCATCTGCCACACATGCTGGCGTCCCAACACCAGGCTAGAATCATTCTGATGAACAGGCTTTGATCATGACTGTGTCAGCAAAATCATATCAAGCCTTTTTATGACAATATATACACTTTTTCCATCACCCCACCTCTTCAACACGTGTACAACCAGTATATTTACATCCAGAACAATACACACACACAGGCATGTTTTCCTCTGTCAATGTACCGTTAAGACAATCAGTTCACTCAGCGGCCATATTGGTAACACCCCTGTCCATGTGTTTATTAGGTATACAAGTAATAACTGCTATCTATTTGAGCAAAATCTCCAAAACTGTGTGTCAAGATTAAGTTTTAATAATTGATTTTAAGTCTCACAGCTCAAATCACGCTGAAGAGTGCATTTTTAGGCTATTATTCACAATACATTTTGTTCTAGAGTAAACATACCTGTTTAAAAGGCTTTAGATTTACATTTATTTATTTGACAGATATTTTTATAAATTCATTTTATATATAATAAATGTACACCACCATTCAAAAATGTGGGGTTGGTAAGATGTTTTAATGTTTTTGAAAGAAGTCCCTTATGCTCACCAAGGCTGCATTTATTTGATCACAAATACAGTAAAAATAGAGAATATTGTGAAATATTATTGTCATATAAATTCACTGTTTTCAATTTTAATATATTTTAAAATGTAATTTATTTCAGCGATTGCAACGCTGAATTTTCAGCATCATTACTCCAGTCTTCAGTGTCACGTGATCCTTCATAAATCATTCTAATATGCTTATATGGAATACAAAATGTCCCTTTTGATCAGTTTAATGCATCCTTGCTAAATAAAAGTATTAATTTCTTTCAAAAAACAAACTCTTACTGACCCCTAGTCTGACTGACGACAGAAGGTCTGGACTCTATCGCAGCTTTCATTTGCCAAGGACCGCCCAAGAGGATGTTTGACTGACATGTAACGCAATCAAATTACATTTGGTTTTGCTCCGTGTCATGTCTAGGTGCGTGAAAATGTAAAGTCGATGTCCTTACAATAACAGACCAGCGTGCATCTAATAAATGATTCATTCAAAAACATTGTGCAAGTTTACTGCAACAGCAGAACCGCAAACTTCATACTTTTGAAACTCCAGCGTTTAGCTGATCCTGATACGCACTCACTGTCACAGTTGTAAACACAGCGGAGTTCTTCTTCCACGAGGGGCTTTGGCGTCAGCATTTGTTTCCAGTTAAGTGTGCCATATGCATCAGACTTTCAGCCAACGGTCTGTGGGCGTGACGTCTGAGGCTGAGACTAACTGACCCCTAACTTAACGGATGTGTGTATATAAAATTATATTTATGTATCTATTTTAAATATACATTTTATCACTATGTATTGTTTCCTGGGAATCAAACCAATGACCCTGGTCTTGCTACAGTAGCATCATGTTTTACCATAAGAATCGTGCTTCAGGAACATGTGCGCTCTAGAATAAACAAAAACACGACTGGCTCTTTTAACTGAAGGATGGGACTTTTAAGTGTTACATTTTCTTCCTCTTATACTGTCTCTGCCTATGTTGTCATGAGCAAGCAGACTGTCTGTCTCGCTCACACAAAGACAAATAGACGCACATTTGTGTATGTGACACATATCAGCTTCACGGAAGTGTTAACCAGCTCTGGCCCTGCCCGAGAGGCGGCTCCCTGAACATCAGTCCTGGCATGCAAATCTAGTGGCTCTTGTTGTCTGCCTCTCTCTCTCTCTGTTTCTCTTAGTTTCTCTCCGTCTCTTGAGAAGGTTGGAAAGTTCGTTCTGCAGTGCTAGAGAGAGTTAAAGTATGTATTACTTCCCATTCCTGTGTTTTCTCCCCACCTCATTCTCACTGTCTTTCTTTTTGCTCTTTCCACTCACAGAACACAAGGAGGGACCGGAGTGGAGGAAGGCTGTGCCCAGCTACACACAGTCCAGCAGCAGCATGGACTTCCGCAACTGGAACACAATGCCACGTGACGAGAGCCAGGAGCCTCTGCCCAAGAACTGGGAGATGGCCTATACGGAGACGGGCATGGTCTACTTTATAGAGTAAGTCCTGTTTGCCAAGTAGGACGTGTTCCTGGACTGACATTTCTATCTATCAATCAATCAGATTTTAGGGTTTGGGATTCGGACTATATTTGTTTGACAGAAATGTGGTTCCAGGAATTAGTTAAATGTGTGTGTAAAATGTTGCACTTTTTTTGATTATTTAATTTCACTTCCGCAAATGATAAATAAGCATAATTAAGCAAAATATGGTCTTTTGTGCCCATTGAATGCAGATTAAACACTGCACTAATTCAGACATGGGGCACTGAATGGAAGATAATTTTTGATGTCAGTGTAATTTTGTGATTTGCTTGATTGTGTAAATTTTGTGTACCAGGTAGAAACGTTTTATTGCCTAAATAAAAATTTAAAATAAAAGTTCTGAGCTAAATATAACTTTAAACAAGTCCAATACAAACATTTATTGACATAAATTCACTTATGAGCTTTCAGTGTATTTTTGTTTGTTTCCAAATTTAAGAACAATTCAAAATTATTTTTTGTGGTAATCGAAAGTAATAAAACAGATGCCAAGATAGTTTTTTTTGAGTGATAGGAGCTTCAGTTTGATGAAGAACTTGCACTACTGGTCAAAAATTTGGGGTCAGTAATGTTTTTATTGCCTTTCAATCAATGCCTTTATTCAGCAAGAATGCTTAAAATTGATCAAAAGTGACAGTAAAGACATTTAAAATTTTACAAAAGATGTCTATTTCAAATTAATGCTGTTCTTTTAAGCTTTCTAACAAAAAATCCTGAAAAAAATATCACTGTTTCCACAAAAATCAGCACAACTGTTTTCAGCATTGATAATAATAAGAAATGTTGTTTGAGCAGCAAATCAGCATATTAGAATGATTTCTGAAGGATCATGTGACGTTAAAGACTGGAGTAATGATGCTGAAAATTTTGCCATCACAAAAATAAATTGCATCTTAAAATGTTAAAATAAAAAATATTTATTGTCATTTATATTTCACACTATTGCTGTTTTTACTGAATTTTAATCAAATAAATGCAGAGACTTCATTCAAAACATTTAGAAATCTTACCAACCTAGAAAATTCTATAGTTCAAGTATGCAAGTATGTAGTGTGAATACAGTCTGAACATACTTCATCCACCATGTTAGCACTGTCAGCTGTACACTGTTCTTGGCCTCACGGACAGTAAAATGTCCATCGGATGCATACTACTGAATCTCAGCGATAGCAGAATGTCATCTGGCTATTTTTCACCTACTGATTCATGAATATGACATTACTATCATTTGACATGCTAATTTTAGCCTGCTGTATAGAAGGGAAATGTTTTGCATTAAATTTACAAGTTGTGCTGTACAATGAGGAACCCACTATGGTGTGTTTTTAAACAGGGAAACAAAGAAAGATTTGTAGGTCCATCTTTTCAGATTTCGCCTATGATTTACTGTAACCGAGCCCAGATGTAGACAGCAGCTCTCCAGTTAAGGGCTCGCTCAGTAAACAGGAACTCCGGAACTCCTGCAGACACATCAAGCACGAGAGACTGCTGGGAATTGAAACAGCTCTTCTCTCGCATGCTGAAGCTGAGGCTAGCTTACATTTTTCACAGCCTCTTCCTTTCAGTGTCCATTACCTGTGTCTGTGGTCGCAGTCCTTAACCAAGCATCTCTGCTATCCACACAGAGGAAGAGAGAGCCAGCGAATCAATACTTCATTCTCTGAACAATGCAAACAGTTGGCTAAATGGGGCCTTCCCAGCGGGCCGTGCTTCCGCACGAGTGTCTGTCTGCATGAGTCTCGGAGGATGAGCTGCACCTTGCCATGAATATTTCAGATTTTAAACACATTTCCTTTTGAGTAGACTCCCCATCCCTCCACAGCAAAGACAACTAAAGTGCTTTTTGAAAAGGTCTTGCTGATGTTTTAATGTGCATTTTTATATATACAGGTGCATCTCAATAAATTAGAATATCATGAAAAAGTTATTTTTTTTTTCTGTAATTTAATTCAAAAAGTAAAACTTAAATATGTTCTAGATTTATTAGACATAAAGTAAAATATTTCCAGACTTTTTTGTTTTCATTTTGATGATTACAGCTTGCTGCTCATCAAAATCAAAAAAATCAGTATCTCAAATTATTAGAATATTTAATTTCAAGTTCTATTAAATTACCATTCTCAGGGTATAAATACTGGGTTTAGGTCAGTAATCCCAACAGCAGTCATGGGGAAGTCTGCTGACTTGACAGTTGTCCAGAAGACGATCATCAAGACCCTCTACAATGAGGGTAAGCCACAGAGGGTCATTGCTGAAAGAGCTGGCTGTTCGCAGAGTGCTGTGCTAAAGCATATTCATGGAAAGTTGACTGGAAGGAAAAAGTGTGGTAGGAAAAGGTGTACAAGTGAAAGGAATGACCGCAGGCTTGAGAAGATTGTCAGGCGAAGCCGATTTAAGAACTTAGGAGAGCTTCAAAAGGAGTGGACTGAAGCTGGAGTCAGTGCATCAAGAGCCACCGCACACAGAAGTCTTCAGGAAATGGGCTACAACTGTCACATTCCATGTACCAAGCCACTTCTGAACCAAAGACAACGTCAGAAGCGTCTTACCTGGGCTAAGGAGAAAAAGAACTGGACTGTTGCTCAGTGGTCCAAAGTGCTCTTTTCAGATGAAAGTAAATTTTGCATTTCATTTGGAAATCAAGGTCCCAGAGTCTGGAGGAAGAGTGGAGAGGCACAGAAACCATGTTGTTTGAAGTCCAGTGTGAAGTTTTCACAGTCAGTGATGATTTGGGCTGCCATGTCATCTGCTGGTGTTGGTCCACTGTGCTTTTTGAAGTCCACAGTCAACGCAGCCATCTACCAGGCTACCAGGAATTTTTAGAGCAATTCATGCTTCCTTCTGCTGACAAGCTTTATGGAGATGCTGATTTCATTTTCCAGCAGGACTTGGCACCTGCCCACACTGCCAAAGGTACCGAAAGCTGGTTCAATGACCATGGTGTTACTGTGCTTGATTGGCCAGCAAACTCGCCTGACCTGAACCCCATAGAAAATCTATGGCGTATTGTCAAGAGGAAGATGAGACACCAGACCCAACAATGCAGATGACCTGAAGGCCGCTATCAAAGCAACCTGTAACCTTGCAGTAATTAATGCAAAAGGAGGCCCAACCACGTATTGAGTGCATAGAAATGAACATACTTTTCAGAAGCCTGACATTTCTGTTTAAAATATCCTTTTTTTTATTGATCTTATGAAGTATTCTAATTTATTGAGATAGTAAATTGGTGGGTTTTTGTTAAATGTGAGCCAAAATCATCACAATTAAAAGAACCAAAGACTTAAAGTACTTCAGTCTGTGTGCATTGAATTTATTTAATACTTAACTTTTCCACGACATTCTAATTTATTGAGATGCACCTGTGTGTGTGTGTGTGTGTATGTATGTATGTATATATATATATATATATATATATATATATATATATATATATATATAATATATTTATTTTTATTTTTTATTTTTATTTTTTTTCCCATTAGTAAGGTTCAAGTGCCCCTTCATCAACTCCAAACCAGAAATTTTTAACTCATGTTATTGTCATTTATTTTATATTATATTATATTATATTATATTATACTATGTTACATTATATTATATTATATTATAATGAACTATATTTAAGATTTTCTAAAACCTGTACATAAACAAAACGATTTGCCAAATACTAAGATATTCAAAAATTATTTTTCATTAAATTCACTGAAATTGCTATGCGGATAAGATTAATATGAATTTATAATTTAACAAATGCCACAAAATAGTCTTCAATTTTTAGACCCCTAATTATTAAAAGATTTCATTTCAAATGTAGTTATTATTTATAGTATAGTATATATTAATAGTATATATTATATTATATTATATTATATTATATTATATTATATTTTACAATTACTAAGTTACTATTTGAACAAAAAAACAATCTATAATTGGGTGAAAAAAAGAATCATAGCACATATATTCTGAATATGTATAAATGTGATTCTATACATTTATAAATGCACATTAAATACTTTTGACAACACTAATTTTTGGTCACAATCTCAATTTTAACAGGTTTAAAAAAGCAAAATCAGAATCTTTCTGTGTACCGCCAAGTGTACACATGGTTGGAAATTGAAAATATGAAAAAAAACATCTTGCCATCTGTTGTTAGCAATCGCTGAGCAGCGTTTATTGTTGTTCTTGTCATTTTTACATTGTTACGGTGAGGTATAGTCATATTGCTGTTGTTTTATGAGTGTTACACTGTTTGGCTAAGCTGCAGATTCACTCTAATTGTGTAATTAAGGAGCACACTCAGAAGGACTACCAGGTGTTTGTTTGCTGATGCTTCTTTCCCTCTCTGTGTAGTCACAATACCAAGACCACGACCTGGCTCGACCCACGACTGGCAAAGAAAGCTAAGCCTCCTGAAAAATGTGAGGATGGAGGTAAGACTGAGTTCGTTCATGAATCACACAGAAGAGTAAACAGACCCTAGCTGAGCTGTGAGACATTAGCCTCTCTCTCTCTGGCCCGCCTGACTAATGGCTCACAGGAGACATGCTGAGAGCCCATCAGCGTGTCATCTCACACAAGCAATCCCAGCACCACTTTTTGCATTGGGCACGGCACGTACGTCCATGTCAGGATGGTGGCTCCCCACAACTCTCACATCACAGGGAAAGATAACAAGTCATTTTCCATAGAGCTTAATAATACCTGCACCCCCATCGTTTCCTCTGCGCTCAGCCTTCTGATCTCTTCTCTGCCCAAACACGCATGTAAATGCAGCCAGACTTCTTGACCTACCTGGTATTTGGCTTCTCAGAAAATCACCTTCAGAAAATCAGACCCCCTGGTGTCAAGCACATGGGTGATTTGCATCTGTTCAAGCTGTCTCTGATATGCCTGTCTGATTCTCCGCAGAGCTTCCATATGGCTGGGAGAAGATTGAGGACCCGCAGTACGGGACTTATTATGTGGAGTGAGTATGCTCATATCATTTATGGTCCAGTAAGAATGATGAATGGCACATTTTTGTCCACAGCATCTTGGTTTGCTGTACGCTGAAGTTTTCCGTTGCTCGTTTGGCTTTGTCTTTTTTTTTTTTTTTTTTCTTTCATTTCATGTCTTTTTAAATCCAGCTTTTCAGAGTAAAACATCAATAAAAAGCATAAAGGGATTGTAACCCTCATCCCCATCCAAAGGAAACACAAAACAATTTCAGAAATAATGAAAGTAGTGCACCTTACTTGAGTTGTATGATTTGTTATACACAGTGTTGGGAGTAACGCATTACAAGTAACATGAGTTATGTAATCAGATTACTTTTTTCAAGAAAAGTAACGCAACATCCAAGTTACTTTTTCAAATATGTAACTTTTAAGTTACTTTGTTTTCCCATGTATTGACTGACACCTCTCCTGTCCCCTTGGTGAGAGAAATTGGGAATAAGTGCATAGGCGTTGCGTGATGATCAGGGTTGCCAGGTTTTCAAAACAAAACCTGCCCAATTGCTCCTCAAAACTAGCCCAATCGCATTTCAGGGGGGTCCCACTGCAAAAATCGCGTTCCGGGGGATTAAATCCGCGTTTTTGGCAGGGCTCCCCTGGTAAAAATCGCATTCCAGGGGCTAAATATCACATTATTTGGGGTCGATTAAACCCGCGGACATAAAAAACAACCCGCGGCAACAGTGTAAAAGTAGCCCAACTTGGCAACACTGGTGATGATGGCAATTGTACATGATGGCTGGTCTGGGACGATACATTGATTCTCGATCAATACAATGAATCTGGATTGATCCTGATATTTTCTCTGTCTAATCGATTCTGAGCTTAGTTTTAACAGCAGATGGCGCTCTAGGCTAGTTTTTAAGCACACATTCTCAAACGCTCACGAAGAAGACTGCTGGACAGCGCTCGTGCGTTCGTCATGTAAGTGGTGAAATATACTTGTACCTCGGCTCAGAATGCTTTTATGATGCGAGATTTGCAATTCGCTTCAACCTTTTCGAACTTTATGAATGATTATATTAGGTTTAAGTGGTGTGTGTGAAGGAACTGGAAGCAGGCAGTGTACAAGTGTTTCTAAAGCACGTATAGTAGTGCCATCTGCTGTTTAAACACTAAGCTCAGAATCAATTCAAGAGAGAATCGCGGTACATCGGAAAATATCAGAATCGCTCCAGATTCTTCGTATCGCGAATCGAGATTCGATGTATTGTCCCAGCCCTAGTATTGTAGTTCTGGGCTAAATGTGAGCATGCATTTACCTCACTTGTACAAAAACAGATTCACTATTCCTCAATATGAGTAAAAACACTGAAATACACACTCAGAATATTACGCAAACCTGCAATAATTGAAATGTTAAATAATACATAATTTATCATCATTTTACTTTTGGTGTGAAAGAGCCTTTACATTTGCCAAAAATAGAACTTTTGTTATGTTGTTATTAAAAAAACAAACAAGCAAGCCCAGCTCAGATGAGAAAAAGTAACGTAAACTCAATTAGTTACTTTTTTGGGGAGTAAAAGTTTTGTTTTTTGGGGTTACTTTTATAATGTATCACAATCGTTATAAAAAAAAATGAAAATGGATCCTTTTACTAATGTGTATTGATCCTGAATGAATACCTGGCACCCTAAGACTGCTGAAAGAGTGACTGAGAGAAACAGAGATGGTATGGGTGACATGTTCAATGTCACTTCACAAATAGAGAATATGTAAGTTTTCCCAAATCTGGAATTTTAAAGTAGTTTAATTGAGTTTGGCATTGTAGATTAATTACCCATTGATGCTTCAGTCTAAACAAAACAAGAGTGAATGTGGAGAGAAGAAGAGCAAATGAAGAGAAAATAGCATGTAGGCTATTAATAATAAGTCTTAACTAGGGTTGCCAGCCGTTCCGTATATTACTGAATCGTCTCATTAAGCAGTGATTCATTCAAAAGCATGGATAAAAGCATTTGAAGTTTAAGACAGCATTCTGTTTTAAACCCATAGTGAACACAGTTTGCCCCTTATAGGCCATATTGTAGTGTAGGCCAGGTATACGCAGGCAAATGCTGTATGACCACCTAGTTTTAAAGGGATTTTGCCTATGCCCAACCAGCCATGCAAGAAAACATGCCTGAGGGAAGACGTGATCAAAAAGGGTTGTTATTTCACTATTGTAAGTTAATGTTGTTAAATAGAGAAAAACATTGCATTTAGCCTTATTAACTTTTAGCATATTCTTAAGCTTGGACTGCCTTTTTGTTAGTCTTTTTTCACAGAAACACAAAATGACCAATAAAGTCTCGATCACCAACAGCAACACATACTTATTCTCTAAGTTCTGTGTATATGAAAAATATGTATTTTCATTCATACATTGTTGCAAAAACATTTTAGTTCTAAAGTGCCATTGTTTAAAAAATTGCTTTACTGACAGATGTGTATATATATATATATATATATATGTATATGTATGTATATATATATATATATATATATATATATATATATATATATATAGTAGGGGAAATTGGGCTATTCATTCTTGTGGGTGGGCTCCGAGTCTGCTTTGGGCTAGAAATCTTTCTGGGACCTGGCAACCCTGATGCCAAGTCACTATATTAAGCATCATGTTCAGTATGAAGTAAGATTGTAGTACTTGGGACTTTGAGAGTCTGTGTTTTTATAAAATTATAAAACATAAAATTGTGACATGAATCAAATGAATGGAGAATATTTAAGATTAAAAAAACTGGACAAACAATTTTTGCGAGTTTTCAAGACATTTATAAATAGTTTTCTTTAATTTCACTCACATTTCTGCTAATTAGATAATAGAATAATTAAAAATGCACAAAAAGTTCTCAGACTTTTGGTTGCTTAATTACTGAAAAAATGCAGATATATGATATATTATATTATATTATATTATATTATATTATATTATATTATATTATATTATATTATATTATATTTGAATTCATCAAATTATATAATAGTAAAAATATAAATATTATAGTATTAATATTATATAATAATCTATAATGAATTAAGAATATTTAGCTATGATTAAAAAGATGGTCATAAATTGAACGTTTTGCCAAATACTAAGAGATTCAGAAATAAATGTTTATTTAAATTCACTCACCTTGCTATGCTAATAATTTTTAATAACAATATATAATTAAAAGAAATGCACAAAATGTCTCAGATGTCTTAACCCCTGATTATTGAAAAAATATATACAGTCAAACCAAAAATTATTCAGACATTTTTGATATTTTTGATATATTTTTATATGTAAGTGAGGATAGCAAAATAAAGTAAACTGTGACATATTATACCCAAAAATTCTTCATACAGTGGACTACCAGTAAAATTGATAAAAATTTGCAACCAAAAATTATTCAGACACTTTGACCTGACCATGTTTTCATAATTAAGATTATTTTTTTCTGACACAGTTTAACTCTGAGATCTTGTCATATTTTATTACCATTTTTTTTTTTAAACTATAGTGAATAAACTGTATTAATGACCGAAATGTTCAAGGTGTCTGAATAAATTTTGGTTTGACTGTAGTTTGGGCATAAATTAGTATGTTTCTGAAATGACAGACTCAGTATCACTTATCGATCATCATATTGGCTGGATTTGCTAATTTTCTGCTCTTGAAGCACTGTGGCATATTGTAGTTGTTGGCAGGACAGCCGAGGGCTTTCGGAAGCGAACACATGATTTGATTTTAATGCCATTTATTTTGCGTGAGGTCAATCCCTGTTGTGCCAGGATATTTATGCAAGGAGGTCAACAAAACATTATTTTATTTTTGATTTGAAAATGGCTTGGCACAGGGCCTCATTACGCTCTGCCTGAATTATCACAAACGGGAACTATAGCAGTCAGATGAGAGCACTCAGTCTCTCACTCTCTGTGGATTGGGCGGATAAGTCTCAGCATGAGTCACACACAGCAAAAGTACAAACAGTACCTTTCTTCTACAAATTCGCAGCACACCGACTGGTTTTGCAAGGAATCTGTGACTGTTAAAAGCCTTCCCGAGGTGCAGTCACGACTGGCAGGTACAACGGTTAAAGCAGAGTCACACAATGCAGATGAACTGCTTATTTCCCTTTACGTGCAACCTGTGGGGTGGGAGGGGCCGTGTGTTAGGATAAAACAGCACACTCCAGCACTGAGCCAGAACCTCTGCAGAGGAAATGCATGTGCTGTGAAGCTTGTGTCTCTGGAAAGGCTTGCCAAGGTAATATTGATTCATTTCGGGAGCTAACAAACAAGAAAACAAATGTGGCGTTTGTAGAGGAGAGTGTACAGCAATTACAGAGGGTTTGAAATATGGCTGTTCTGTGTGCTTTCAAGGATGTTTTTGCAATGTTTTTAATGAAAATTTCAGAAGGTCCTGAAAAGGTTCACTGCAAAAAAATATACTCTTTTCTTTATAAATGTTCTTGTGTTGTAAAAACATCCTTATTAAAACAAGATCGATTCTAAAGTGAGCATGAAAATTGACCCTATTGCAAACTATTTATCTCTGCATGGTTATTCCAAAGGAAAAAAATGTTTGTCTTCATAATTTGTCTTAATAATCTTTAATCAAATCAACTTTATTGTCCTCTGATGTCATTTGGGGCATACAAACTACTGGATAATTTTAACCAATAGCTAAATGGCTACTTTAGGCATTGTTTTAACAAATTCACTTTGTTCTGCCTCCATTCTGGTATGTAACTCCCTCTTTTCACCATCCAAACAATTTCCAATGCATAAAGTCCTACTAATGTAAGTTTTTCTTGTTGAATTTCCTGTTTTATTTAAATATATCACACTGTGGAAGTAAGAACAATTCACATTAACTTAAAAATATGTTTTCAGAGAATATATACTACAATAAATTTACAGTACCTCATTGGCAATTTATTTTCTGTTTTCTTACAAAATTTGGTGAGGTTTATGGTAAAACCAACAAAAAAAATCTCAATAAGGTAGGAAAAATGAACTTTAAGAGATGTTCTCTGAAAACAAGTCTTATTATCTTTTCACTTCACAGGTAAGGTAAGGCAAAATAATACTAAAGTACTGATTGAGAAAATACAATACAATTTTTTCCAGTGTTTAGTTAAAGATTTTATGGCAGACTGTGTTTTCTCGACATGTGTAGTTGAAAGGGTTGCTTGCTTTCTTAGTTTTTCCAGGTTTTAAGGCAACAAACTTCAGCAGATTTGAGTTTTCTCAACTTGTTGTATTCAGTTTATACAACAAAAAAACTCAAACTCAAATCTCCTACAAAAACAAGTTGAGAAAACTCAAAAATCTGCTGAAGTTTGTTGCCTTAAACTTTTAAGTTTTCTCAACTTTTGATTTTTTACAGTGCAGGAAGAGGTGCATGAGCACAATGCCTTACCTTTTGGCTCTGATTTGGTTTTGTTCCTTCCTTTATTCATATTTTTAAAAGACTGTTTGCATGAGCAGATAAGCATCACTACTGTTCTCTTTACCCTGAGGGTTTGTGCTAGCGTGTATGTCATTGTATCTGCCATCTTTGGTCCTTTGCACTGACTGTCTCACTCTTTCCTTCAGCCACATCAATCAGAAAACTCAGTTTGAGAATCCGGTGCAGGAAGCCAAGAAGAAACTCAGCCAGGATACGTCTCCAACCAGTCAGCCAATAGCAGTGACCGCAGGAGCAGTACCGACGCCCTTAAGTAAAACTCTAACTTTCTTCTGCATTATTCCTCCCTTTTCTACTACCTCTGTTTTTGTTTTATTTTATTTTTTGGCACTTTATGTATCTACTTTAAAGGGATAGTTCACCCAAAAATGAAAATTCTGTCATCATTTACTAACTCAGGAAGATATTTGGAAGAATGTTTGTAACCAAACAGATCTCGCCCCCCATTGGCTACCATACCATTTTTTTCCTACTATGGTAGTCAATGGGGGGCGAGATCTGCTTGGTTGCAAACATTCTTCCAAATATCTTCCTTTGTGTACAGCAGAACAAAGAAATTCATACAGGTTTGGAACAACTTGAGGGTGAGTAAATGATGACAGAATTTTCATTTTTGGGTGAACTATCCCTTTAATACATTTTTTTTATTCCTATGATGGCAAGGCTGAATTTTCAGCAGGCAATACTCCAGTCTTTAATGTCACATGGTCCTTTTAGAAATCATTTAATATGCTGATTTGTTGCTCAAGAATCATTTTTTAATTTTGTCAATCTTGAAAACACATGCGCTGCTATTTTTGTGGAAACTATATATTTTTTTTATAATATAATATTCTTTGATTAATAGAATGTTCACAAGAACAGCATTTATTTGAAATGGACATTTTGTGACAATGTAAATGTCTTCACTGTCACTTTTGATCAATATAATGCAATCCTTGAGAGGATAGAGTTTCTTAAACCAGCCTAAGGTGGTTTGCTGGTCTAAACTGGTTTAAACTAGTCTAAGCTGGTGTTTAGTTAGTTGCTGTTCTCCCTGCTTTACCAGGTAATACATATATATAAAAACAGCATACCATCAAAACAGAGCAACCTAACCACATTAGGCTGATTTTTTTTTTTTTTTTTTTAATTTTTTTTTTTTCCCCCAGCATTGGTTACAGGAAACAATTCAATGGGAATGAGATCAGGAAGTGACAAAAGTCACATGCAAAGTGTTTCCTGCATTGGCATGTAATATTTCTGTCCTCACTGAAAATGAATATTGTGTGAAGCAACAACACACCAGCTGAACATATTTTATGCTTAATATGAAGTTGGTGTCACAGGATTTGAGACTTCAGAGCCATCCGGCGTGATGTGACAAAAATAAAAACCAAGCAACCATCAAAATATCTAGTCACGCGTTGCTTGTCAAGGTCATTGCTTGTTAGGACAAAAACGCAGATTAGCATGCAATAGAAATGATTTATTTCTTGATGCTTTATCACGCCACACACTCTCAAAAAAAAAAAAGGTACAAAAGCTGTCACTGGGGCAGTGCCCTTTCAAAAGGTACTAATATGTACCACTACCATTTAGGTACTAATATGTATACTTTAGGTACAAATATGTAACTTTAAGGTACTAATATGCAGGTAAATAAAGTACAAAGGTGTTTACAAGGTACAAAGGTACTAACCTTTTGAAAGGGCACTGCCCCAGTGACAGCTTTTATACCTTTTTGTACACCTGATTAGTGCACGGTTGATTTAAGTAGAGCATTTCCATCAGCATCTGTGGTTGAATTCTGTCAGCTAGCATGTGTGTTTTACCATCTGTGTGTGTATTTATGTGTGACCGTGTACTTGCTTAGTTTCGCTCACCTGCACCAGCTTTTGAATGTTTATGTTCGTGTTCCACTTTGTTGCTGGTGTTTCACTATTCATTTAACATCCTTGTTCTGTTGTCTAATGTGACACTAAGCAGTTGCTCTGTCTCTTTCATTTTGGCGTTTTCTCTATCTGCGTTTTTCTTGTTTACAAGAGGTGTTTGCTCACGTATCAGGTTCTAAAGCATCAGATTAAACACACACACACACACACACACACACACACTTGTTCTGTGTCCCATTTTGCATACTGTCTGTCATAAACAGGATACAAAATAAAAGTATACTGAAAAGTTGTGTAGTAATGGCTTACTGCTAATGCTAACATGCAAACACAATCAGTATGCAACAAGAAGTTCTGTGGTATCAGGATGCTAAACAAGGCTGCATTTATTTGATCAAAAATATAGTAAAAACAGTTATATTGTAACATTTTTTTTTTTTTTTTATATATTTTAAAATGTAATTTAATCATGTGATGATAAAGCTGAATTTTCAGCATCATTACTTCAGTCTTCAGTGTCACATGATCCTTCAGAAATCATTCTAGTATGCTGATTTGGTGATCATGAAACATTCTAATTATTAATATTGTATTTCAAAATATGTTTTTGTAACAATGTAAAAGTCTTTACTGTCACTTTTAATCACTTTTAATGCTTTGCCAAATAAAAGTAAAAAACCAAAAAAAAAAATAAATAAATAAAAATAGAAAAACGTACTAAGCCCAATTTAATTTAATTTTTTTTATTCATGAGGAATCTTCCAAATGACACTGTTTGTCCAAAGCTGAACCATTTTTGTAATCCTAGTATACTAACATAGTTTTAGTGTCTTTATTAGATTAGACATTGATCATCATCCACTGCCTGGCCCTCTATCAATTATGTCCTGTTTTATCTGAATGATTGCATTGAATGATATATTTTATATTTTGACCAGCCAACACATGACTTCAGTTCAGTTTCAGCTTGTTCAAGGTTAAACCAGACTTTGGCTGTTTGTTGTTTGGACTCCCTGAGCTTTGCTGTCTCCTGTGTGTTCCTGTGTCCTCTGAGCACTGATTTTGTCCTCCTATCCCCTATGGAAGGCTGGCGGTGGACGTCTGTTCTGTCTCATTAGTGAAAGCAGACGCTGCCCCCCTACTCTGTGCTCTGTTAGCTGGCCAAGACACTTTAATGAGTGGATGGTGACTGTCTAGCTGAGAATAGGACAGGGACTAGTGTGCACAAATGTAAGCAAAAATATAATGCAATCATGCATTGCTTGCAGAGAATAATCAGAAATTATAGCCATAACACCATTCTAAGACCAATTATAAGAGTCATGACAAAATTCATGCATTTCTTTAGTTTTATTCATATACTCAAGCAATTATAAAATAATTATGGCTCTTGCCAGTCCGCACTGCCACACTGTGTGTGTATATATATATATATATATAATTCTTTTCCCAGAATTCTCTCACCAGCCGAATGTAAAACAGCACTACAGGCAGAGAGAAGGAATGTAAGAATGGGTTTGTGTGTACCTGTGACCAACAACCAACTCGCACACACTTGTGGCTCAGAGTTCAAATGTGTGCCATGGTTATTACAATCAACATAATCCTTTTCATAGGGCCAGTCCAACTCATCAACGTGGCTATTATGCAAATCCAATTCCCACCACACATGGTGAGATATCCATTCCTGCTCTCCTAATGAGATTGATGTGGCCTCATCTGATGCTGCTGGAACTCTCAAATGAGACAAGAAAAAAAATTAAACTGCTGTGTTATAAATGACTGTAATTAGTGTACGATCTGCCATTTACAGCTGATTCAGAGTCGGTGCTGAACACCTTCATCCTAAAGGGATAGTTCACCCAAAAATGAAAACAACATGGAACAAAATTAGAAAAAACTAGAAGCAAAAGATCAAGACTGATCTAACACCAGAAGTGAAATGTTCAGACACTCAAACCTTGTGAGAAAAAAATAAAATGACACTTATAATGTAGAGTTTAGAAAGACTGAAAATGCAGATGTCTTTTTCTCCCCGTTTTTATTCATCAAACAGGTGAAACTGTAAAGTGCTACTTTCAGTCTCTATTGTTTCATAACTCTGTGATTATCTGATGTAAGTGCTCAGTGCTTTTGCGCTTCACATAACTCGAGCAGCAAGAAACAGGCTCTTTTATTTAATGGCTACTTTCTACACATCATTTCCACAGTCCTCCAGGGGTTTTTGTAATATCCAATAATTGTAGAATGGAGTTTGGAATTGTGCAATATTCACCTCAAGAATTGAAGTATAATGATACCCAAAACTATTGTGCATTATTTGAGTAGTCTTTTTGTTGTTGTTGTTGTTGTTAGTTATTCTTTTATACACTACCGATAAAAAGTTGTTTTTTTAATAAATAAATACTTTTATTTAGCATTAGCAAGGATGCATTAACTTGATCAGAAGTGACAGTAAATACTTTTACATTGTCACAAAACATTTCTATTTTTTTTTTATCTTTCTATTCGTCCTGAAAAAATGTATCATGGTTTCCACAAAAATATTAAGCAGCACAACTGTTTCCAACACTGATAATAATAAGAAGTGTTTATAGCAAATTAAAGGGATAGTTCACCCAAAAATGAAAATTTGATGTTTATCTGCTTACCCCCAGGGCATCCAAGATGTAGGTGACTTTGTTTCTTCAGTAGAACACAAATGATGATTTTTAACTCCAACCGTTGCAGTCTGTCAGTCATATAATGCATGTCAATAGTAACAAAATCTATGAGAGTAAAAAAAACATGCACAGACAAATCCAAATTAAACCCTGCGGCTCGTGACGACACATTGATGTCCTAAGACACGAAACGATCGGTTTGTGCGAGAAACCAAACAGTATTTATATCATTTTTTTACCTCTAATACACCACAATGTCCAACTGCCTTGAGCGCGCGCACGGCATCCGGTGTGTGTGGTGTGTACACACTCTGGCGTAGTTTAAACATGGTGCCTGTAGTACAACAGTTGTTATACAAATGGAAGTAAACCACTAAAAAACATGGTTTTATTACAGCAAAACTTCATTTTATTTTGTTACTTTTTGTAAGGGCAGCTTTACAAATAAAAAGGACACATACAAAGATCTTGTTCACATACCTCAGTTGGATGTGGAAAAACCATAGGCACAGCTGATGGTTTAAGTCGTACGTGATCCTCTCCTGGGTATGTAAAATCAGCAGGGGAAAAATTATCGCTGCAGACCCTCAACAACTTTAGTACGTTAATGGGTGTGTTGATATCCAGCCGAAGAGCAATCAACCATAACTTCAGGTGAGCAGGCTCAGAAGTTGGGAATACGCGGAAAGTCACCACTCCTGAATGAGTTTGCGCGAGAGAACGTAATCTTTTAGTTTTAAGTCGGTTTGAACAATCCAGATAAGTGCAAGTAAGTACCATTTTGATTAGCCGTCGTACCTACAATGTTTGTGCACTGTGTAAACAATGAGTGATGTATACACGCAAAAGATCACTTCCGGCGCTTGCGTAAACTACGCCAGAGCGCGTACACACCTCACGCACCGGATGCCGTGCGCGAGCTCAAGGCAGTTGGACATTGTGGTGTATTAGAGGTAAAAAAATGATATAAATACTGTTTGGTTTCTCACACAAACTGATCGTTTCGTGTATTAGGACATCAATGTGTCGTCACGAGCCGCAGGGTTTAATTTGGATTTGTCTGTGCATGTTTTTTTTACTCTCATAGATTTTGTTACCATTGACATGCATTATACAACTGACAGACTGCAACGATTAGAGTTAAAAATTATCATTTGTGTTTTTGTGAAACAAAGTCACCTACATCTTGGATGCCCTGGGGGTAAGCAGATAAACATCAAATTTTCATTTTTGGGTGAACTGTCCCTTTAAGTAGCCCATATGCAAAAACAACTTTGAACAGGCCCCAAAAAACAAGTTCAACAAAGTGCCGTTCATAGACGTTTACTGTAGCGTATTAGAAAAATACCATACCTTCGCAAAGGGCATTTATTTATATATCATTATTTTCATCCTAGTAGCCTTATAAATACATAATCTATGTAAAGTAACAGGCCATCCAGATCCAACACTAGAGTAGTATTAGTATTAGTAGTCAAAAATTGTCTATTGAGCAAGTTAGCTAACAAATAAACCAACGATCGCTGCGTCAAACACATCTTTAACAAATATAAGTCTAAAATTACAAGGCATAGCCACACATCGCAATGTCAGTACTAAACTACTGCAAGTAAACACAGACAACCTTGGCATGGTGGCCTAATGAAATACACATAACAGACAAAAAGATGTAAAAATTAATACACTACTCAGTCATTTTAGTAGCACTTTCCAGGGCTTCTTTTCAGCGAATTCCTCCACAATGTCCTTGTGACTAACTTCTCCACCCTCTCTTTCCTCTTTAAGGCCCCCCTTTTATGTTTGTATTGATGTCCATCCTTCTTTACAGCTAGCTACAGAGACATGACATGCAGGAAAATATATTTATCATGGCCACGAATTATGAATTTGTTCCCTCGTTTTAATTAAATTGTGGCCATGAATTAAGAATTTGTTCCCTGTTTTTAATTAAATCAAAACAAGGGATTGAACAGCATTTCTAAGATTTAATAAAATGAGGGAATGAATTCTTAATTTGTGGCCATGATGATAAATGTATTTTTTTTCCACATTATGTGCAGGGCTCCGTACAAATCTACGGCATCCACAGGGTGCAACAATAACAAATGTACACAAGAAATAACTACAATGTACAATGTAATTCATAGTCAATGAATATTTAGATTTGTGTGGCAATTCTGATTCAATGCAGTGGAGTTGTTGGTCAACTGAGCGAGTTTTGAGCCGTACAGGCAGTGAAGGAAATGATGTCATAGCTTTATGGAGCCCATATCCACATGTATACCCAGATGCTACGCCAATGTAGAGCACCAAATCAGCATATTAAATTGATTTCTGAAGGATCATGTGACACTGAAGACTGGAGTAATGATGC
Organism: Mylopharyngodon piceus; assembly: GCA_039654765.1. Classification (NCBI taxonomy): domain Eukaryota; kingdom Metazoa; phylum Chordata; class Actinopteri; order Cypriniformes; family Xenocyprididae; genus Mylopharyngodon; species Mylopharyngodon piceus. Next base: position 29,574,933 of record CM077446.1, read on the forward strand.
TGAAAATTCAGCTTTGCCATCACAGGAATAAATTACATTTTAAAACATAGTAAATAAGAAAACAGTTATTTAAAATTGTAATAATATTTTTTATTTATAGTAGTTCAACTCGGAGGGGTCGCTAAGGCAACATAATTTATACAGCTGGCAAATTTGCATGTGCTAACTGATCACACAAATTGGTTTAAGAAAAAAAAAAGAAATCATTATCAGCTCATCAGGGAACATTTTATCAGATGAAAACATCGCCAAATGTTGCTTGAGCATTTGCTTAGTGGTTATTAATTAAAAGTTCTTAAGCGAACACTCTTATGAATATGCTGCTCTGAGGGTAAATGGTGAGGAGTAATTGAGGTAGAGAGTAATAAATGGACTGCGATGATTAATTGAAGTGTATGTGGATATTTACAGAACAATCCCACTATCATTCACTCATTTAGTAATGTATCTTTTACTCTCTCTATTTCTCTCTCTGTTGCATTATTCAATATGAATGACTAATGGAATCCAGACTTCCCTTTTTTTCTGTAACTCTCTCTGTGCTGCTATACTCAGTTTCTTTCTGAGTCTGTTTTCATGATGGTTTCTGTAGTGCAGTAATAAGCAGTTCAGATTCAAAGGGAACTTCATCAATTTTGACAAACGTTTGAAATTTTTATACCAACAGCTTGCTTAGAAGTACATATACACCTTGTCTTGTCTAGCAAACAAGCTTTAAATTGTTAGTCTCACATACTCGCTCTCTCTGTCTTTTAGATGAAGCTGGTTTGAGGGGATTCACACGGGACCCATCTCAGTTGCAGGGTGCTATCCTGCGCACAACTCTGAAGAAGAGTCCTCAGGGCTTCGGTTTCACCATCATCGGTGGAGACCGACCAGATGAATTCCTTCAAGTGAAAAACGTACTGAGAGACGGACCTGCCGCACACGATAACAAAATCGCTTCGGGTAAATCCGCTTGGCTCCTGTTCATTTAGCTCTGAGGCAACTTGTTGCATGTTTTATGAATATTGATTAACTATCAGGTAATTAATTTGATCTAAGTATAGTTAAACGCATTAACACCCTGGCTCAATCTCGCATTGTCGGTTGCCACATCCATTTCTTGGCACATTGCTGGGTTACCAGATTCCAAGTAAATAATCCTGTGAAAGTGCCCACAGCGGGATCGCATAGATAGCGATAGAATAAATCAGAATCAGTGGGTGAGCATCAGGGGAACTGGCTTTCCTGCAGAGTCGCGTTTGGCGATAATTGCAGCGCTTACACTAACACTCACTACCCTCGATTACAACATGAGGGAAACAACTGCCAGTATACTTCAACTCCCTGGAGTCATCAGTCTATACATAGAATTGTAAAACAGTTTAACTGAGATATACATTTAATTCTGGATTCAAGTGCGGTGCAATAAACATGCTTCAGCTGGCTCAAAGAGGCATGCCGAGAGGTAAATTCATCTGCATCCAATTTCTTTATGCAAATTCTTACGTTTTGTCAACAAGCTTTCAAAAAAGCCATTGAGGGCTGTGTATGAGCGTCTTTTTGAGTTGACCTGGCAAAACATTAAATTACAAATATATTTTAATTGTAGATTCTCACTGTTTACTTGTGTTGGTATTTGTCTTGCACTGCCAGACTTTTGACTTGCAGCATAAAGTCTTGTCCTCAACTTATTTAAACTTATTTTGGCCAAAAAGGACCCACTTAGTAGAAGAGACCATCTGATTGGCACGCAAAGCAACCAATGACAGTTTGTTTCATTCTTATGTGTCGCCAAGGGGTGGGATTCATTTAAAAAAGTTGAAAAGATAGATATAATAGATTGTTGTGTTGTGCAAAATTCACATAATGTTCAAAAGTTTGGGGTCAGTAAGATTTTTTGCGCTCTCATTCTCAGAAAGGCTGAATTTGTTTGATCAAAAATACAGTAAAAACTGAAATATTATTACAATTTCAAATTGCTTTCTGTTTTAATATATTTTTAAATATAATTTATTCCTGTGATGGCAAAGCTGAATTCTTAGCAGCCATTACTCCAGTCTTCAGTGTCACGTGATCCTTCAGAAACCATTATAATCTTGATGCTCAAGTAACATTTCTGATTATTATCAATGTTGGAAACAGTTATGCTGCTTAATATTTTTGTGGAAACCGTGATGCATTTATTTTTCAGTATTCTTTGATGAATGGAAAGTTTAAAAAAAGAATAGCATTTATTCAAAATTGCCTGAAGTCAGCCAAACAGCTCGGAACTGATGATTTCAGTCAGTGCTTGTCATTTTTATGCAATATTCATCAGGCCGGTCAGTGAGAAGTAATTTACATTTTTGTTAACATAACATGTAAGCTCACCATGATCTGAAAACTAATATGATCATGGCTAGTTGTAGACCTGGCTCGGTTACTTGTGAGATCCTAGCGATCGGAAAGAAACATTGATGCTTGTGGCGCTTTGACAGGATGTGTTTTCCATGCCAATATTACTGTATAAGCAGCAGGATGACTCGGGTAGAACAGTCACTTTCAAGAAGTGAAGCGAGCCTGGAAGGATGCCATTGATTGGTCCGGAGTAGAAAAGGATGCAGGAATCCCCAAACGTTCTCTGTATTGATCAATAGACACACTTACCATTAGATAGACTGCACCAACTGAGCGGATCATTGACTTTAGCTTGAGTAATGGTTATGTGGGCACTGCCTCTTTATCACTGCAAATCATACTCATACACATTCCCCCATGAACAGAACAGAAGGAGCCAAGACAGATCTCATTGCTGGAATCAGAATGAACAGTTTAAACTCTCTGGCAGGATTTGTGTTTGAGCTGAAATTGACACAGTAGTCATGTTCCAGATCCTAGTGAGCTGAGCAGATATTGGGTGAAATAGTTTTTTAAAGGAGTGTTTGATTACGATTTTACTTTTTTAACTTTAGTGTACAATGTTGCTGTTAGAGCATAAACAACGTATGCAAAGTTACGACGAAGTTCAATGCAAAGGGAGATATTTTCTTTTACAGAAATTCCTTTTGAAGGACTACAACAAACGGCTGGTAGGGACTACAATGAGCTTCTTCCTGGTTTGGTGACATCACAAACCCTAAAATGTACATAAACCCTGTCCCCGAGAACACGCAACAAAGGGGGTGAGGCCATGTTGGGCTGCTTTAGAGAAGAGGAAGAGTTGTTGTAGTAGAGTGTTGTTGCCATGCCGTCGTTTTACGCCGGACTGCTTCACAAACGAGGGTCAATTCAATGCTGGATTTGCACAAAAGATTAACATGACGGCACATGCTAGTTGATGAGTTGAATCAACTCCACAGCAACTACATAAATTTATCCACTAACCGTTCAGAAATGTCCAGATGCTTTCTAAAAGTTGTAACTTCTTCCTGAGTCTCTCCATCAGTGTCCGACTCCGGGTTGAACAATGTAAGGCTGAACACCGTTACTGACAATCGTCATTTTGACTGCGTGAGATTCTCCAGCTTTGTTGTTGTTGAGCAACTGAAGCGTGAGCTGTTAAAGCTCCGCCCTCTTCTGGAAAGTGGGCGGGAAGCAGCAGCTCATTTGCATTTAAAGGGAACACACACAAAAATGGTGTGTTTTTGCTCACACCCAAATAGGGGCAAATTTGACAAGCTATAATAAATGATCTGTGGGGTATTTTGAGCTGAAACTTCACAGACACATTCTGGGGACATCAGAGACTTAAATTACATCTTGTAAAAAGGGCATTATAGGTCCCCTTTAATAAGAACTAATTATGAACAGTTTTTTTGTTGGTACTTTTCAGTACTGAAAAAATATATTTTTCACTAAAATTGATGCAATGCATTTTGGAAGTGCCTTAGACATTCATGAAATGTAATGAAATGGACTGTAATGACTGTGGTGAAATAGAAATTAGAGATGAAAATCTTAAACTTAACAAAAACTTAAATGAAAATTTGAAATATTGCCCTGGAGACTAATTTAAATAAAATAAGTTTAAGTACTAAAATTACTAAAACTAAAGTAAAAATAAAGCTAAATAGAAATATAAAAAAGTACAAAAATACAAATATATACAAAAGCATATAACAAAATAAACCTAAAGTGAAAATATGAAAATAAAAGCTAATATAAAAGCTAAAATATTCATGAATACTATAATAGTATATAAATAATACTAAAAGCACATATTACAAACAAATATTGGGGTAAATAGTTGATTTTAATTAGATGGAACAAATTGTCAGTACAAAATAAATGTCAAAACAAGGTATTTTACAATGCATAAAAACTTTGCTCCATCCTGTTTGAAACAGCTTTTGCATAAGGATTGCAGTTTTGGTGCCTAAACATGCTGTCTAGATAGGCAGCACACTAGGGTTTGGAACAGAACTGACATTTGCTTCATTCATGCTTATTCTTCCTCTGTTGTTTAGGTGATGTTATAGTGGACATAAATGGTGCGTGCGTGCTGGGCAAGACCCATGCAGATGTGGTGCAGATGTTCCAGTCCATTCCTGTGAATCAGTATGTGGATATGGTCTTGTGCCGTGGATACCCACTCCCAGAAGACACCAATTCCAGCGAAGAGGGCACAGGCGACTTAATGACTGCCATGCCGGGGATGGATGGGCAGCCCATCCATTCAGACGGCACCCCCTCCATGCAGGACGTCCATTACATGACCACCGATGGCAGACACCCGGCTGCAGCAATGCCCAACGGACGCTACCCAGAGGCGGGGGAGACCACCCTGCTGCAGCCCGAGCTGATCAGCGTGCCTTTGGTAAAGGGGCCGAGTGGATTCGGCTTTGCCATCGCAGACTGTCCGCTGGGCCAGAAGGTGAAGATGATTCTGGACGCGCAGTGGTGCCGAGGTCTGCTGAAGGGGGATGTGATAAAGGAAATTAACAGGCAGAACGTACAGACCCTCTCCCATGCGCAGGTGGTGGACATCCTCAAAGACCTGCCCGTGGGCAGCGAGGTCAACGTGCTGGTGCTCAGAGGAGGTGAGTGATGGAGAGAGTGTGACCAATTACATCCAAATTATTTTGACTGCACCCCAATTGCATGCCTGATCTGGTCCTAATGACAGTAAAAATTAACAATCTGTCATTTATAGTTATATTAGTATTGTTTATATACTATTGTAGTATTTACTGATAAATTGAATTAAAGGTGCAATATGTAAAAATTTTGTCCGCTAGAGGCCTATTCAAAACAAAGGCGTAGCTTGATGACGCCAAGTTTGAGTTTGGAATCTTGGGACATGTGGTCTTCACCTCAACGGATGGTGCAAAAGAATAGGGATAGGACTCGGGAAGAAATCATGTTCATGGATGCGATTATTAACGTTATTGTATGGATGAAGCAGTTATGAAGCAGAGCAGGGCCGAGTGTTGTGGGAGCTGAACGAGGCCGCTGGAGCGATTGCGCAACACACGCCTCACGAGCAGCGGAACTTTTATTATGTCACAGTCGCCGGTGCCGCTTCCGCTTTTCTGGTCATGAGTATGAGGTAACACAGCTCTGTTTATCATATTAGATACATTTGAGTGTGTTGAAAATGATGTTATAACATTACTCTGTGCGTTCGCTCGGCGGCTGTTGTGAGACACTTGTTTGAGACACACTGCAGTAAGATAGATCGACTTTAGAATATCATATTAAATGCTGGATGGCTTGTGTTGATAAATGGCATGTAATTCATTTTAAAACATATTGTATGATGGAGAAAATTCTGTATTACTGTTACTAAAAATAAAGCTGCATCTGATTATGCTATGTTAGCTACTTAACAAAATTGTGTTTTTCTCTGAGGCATGGTAAAGCATGGTACTCGCAAAAAAATCAAGAAAATTTGATTTAAACAATAAGACTAAACGTGCTGAGCTATATAACAACAATTAGTTTTCTGCCTATAAATATATCAAAACAGTTGTTGCCTTGTCTATTAAAAAGTGTAATATATTAAAGCGTCTTTGGTGTTTCCATGGTTTCTACAAAATAAAACCGGAAACCGAGGCAGACCGAGGCTTAACGCAGGTATGACGCAATTGACAGGCGACTCCTCACACATCCCGGAGCCTTGGTTAAAATTGCAATTTATATAATTGCAAAATATATAACACTGGCCTAGTGGTTTTTGGATATTTTACTGCAAAAATATTACATATTGCACCTTTAACTTTTATTTTTATATTTTCAGTTTTCATTTTAATTTTAGGGTGAGTTTTAATAATGTTGTTATATAAATTATTGATGATCTTAAACTTAAAACTTAGAAATGTTGCATGGCCACTAACTGAAATAAAGTTTTAGTTAAAAAATTTAGTTTAAACTAATAAAAATGTCAAAATCACATAACACATTTTTAATATTTCTGTTTAGGTTTAATTTATTTTTTATATCAGTTTTAGTTTTAGTACTGATGTTCTTTAAAACTTGATTTTCAACTCCTTTTATTTCAGTTAGCTGCCAAGGCAACATTTTTAATTATTTTAATTTAATTTTCATTTAAGTTTTTCGTCTACTATTTATTTATTTTTTTTAGCTTTATTGCAATTAACAAAAAGTATTTTCATAGTTTTAGGGGCCATTTACACTACACCATTTTCAACTAAAAACGGAAAACTTTTTATGTGTTTTGGCTGTTCGTTTACACGACAACGGGTTTTGGGGGCCTGAAAATGCAAACATTTGAAAACGGGTTTCAAAGTGCAAATTTTTTAAAACAATACCATTATCGTCTCTGTGTAAACTGCAAAAAACCCGAATTTGTGAAAACAGTGATGTAATGTTCATGCGTATTATGTGTTCAGTCTATAGGCAAGTAGTTTTTCTTTACAAAGTGACATCGCCAACTACTGGTCTGGCAGCATAATACAGATCCATGTGAACGGGGATCGTTTTGACAATGTTGTCATCTGTTCGTGAAAAACTAAAGGAAAGACTTTTCAGTTTTAGTATATCGTTCTCATGTAAACGTACCCTTAGTTAACAATAACAACTCTGTCATCATCCTCATGTCGTTTCAAACCTGAATGACTTTCTTTCTTCTGTGGATAATAAAATAATTTTTTAAACAAATGTCTTTTTTCATACAGTGAAAGTCAATGGGGTCCAATAAATGTTGTTTATTCCTCATTTAGTTGTGTGTTCCACAAAAAAAGTCAGTCATACAGGTATAGAACGACATGAGGGTGAGTAGAGTTTTCATTTTTGGTGAACTATCTCTTTAAAGAAAGAGAGAAGGCAAACTCGGAGAGATAAAGTTAAAGAAAAAGAAAGTGATTTATGTAAACTGAAGATGTGTGAAGAAGAATAGCGTGAGAGACATAGCAGGGATGGTGAGAGCTGAAGAGAGAGACGGTTGTGTTTGTGAGTGAGAGATCTTCACATTTTAGTGAGACTGAACATCATATATCACTATGATACCGTTAACGCATAAAGGAAAGAGCGTTCACGCTTATGTGCCGTGACACTGAAAACAGATCGCACAATCTCGGTACAGCAGGTTACTGGGGTGATTAATGTTAATTTGTTAAGTAATCGAGATAAAGTGATGTCATTCTTAATTACTCTTTAATTGGGTACAAAGTCTCTCATTACAACTTCAGTTTGTGCTGCAGCAGTTTGTGGACACTTTATCAATAGTTTATATACAGTAGATGGAAAACTCAACAAAACAGTTGTTACACCAGTTCTACCATCTCCTGAACTTGCAGAGAAAACCCCCAACAGCGTTTTAATTGAAATGAAGCCTGTATTTGCATGCACAGCAGCGGGCACATAGCAGCTATTACACACAGATCTATATTGCATCTAGTCTGTGGTTTGTCTGGAGCCCAAGTGAAAATATCAGGTTCTGTGTTCATTTGCTCACTTCCAAGATTCGCCTGTCACAGCGCTGCCATCGGGTTGTGGCTACAAAAGGTCAAGCGTATTCATAAGCAAGCTTTTCTTCTCTGACTTATACAAACACAATGATATGCTTGAAAATCTGCACGAAGCACAGCATACAGCAGGTGTGGATGTTCTACATGGTCATTTATTTTAAATTAAGACAGCTAGGCCTGATTAGTATTGAAAGTTAACATGCAGGGCTTTGTCATATTCCACACACACACACACACACACATACTGTACATAAACATGCCTGCCACAGGCCATTATACCCCACATTGTGTATATATTATGTCATCTAATTTACTTTTCCAGTATACATAAATGCAATGTGGAGTACACTGCCCCTTAGTGGCCACTGTTGATTTTTGATGTTTTGTTCACTGTATTAATATAAACCAGATTGAAATCCAGCTTCAGGAATGAAACGTTTTGGATTTTAATAATTTTTTCTATTCCTATACACTACCGTTCAAAAGTTTGGGGTCGGTAAGATTTGTTTAATGCTATTTTAATATATTTTAAAATGTATTCCTGAGATGGCGAAGCAGAATTTTCAACAGCCATTACTCCAGTCTTCAGTGTCACATGATCATTCAGAAATCATTCTAATATACTGATTTGGTGCTCAAGAAATATTTCTTATTATTATCAATGTTGAAAAGAGTTGTGCTGCTTAATATATTTGTGGAAACCGTGATGCATTTTTTTCAGGATTTGTTGATGAACTGAAAGCATTTGAAATGGAAATGTTTTTTTTATTTTATTTTTAAATGTCTATATTCTCACTTTTGATCAATTTAATGCTGAAAAAAGTATTATTTTCTTTTTAAAAAAAAAAATTAAAAAAAAAAACTAATCCAAACGTTTGAATGGTAGTGTATGTTATGTATTTAACATGGAGACAGATGTTGACATGATTAATATTTTTCATACTTCTTGATATTAGTATTAATGGTAAATTGCACAAAACTTTTTAATGTTAAAATACTTTCTCCAGGTTAATATACAGTGTTTGCAGTAAGTAAGCCATTTGTATACTGATTTCTATTGTTGAATATACACTAAAAAAAATGAACTGTTGGATTTGCTTAAAAAAAAAAGGTGTCAAGTGGTTCCACGCAACCATACTGAGTAATTTGTACAAATAACAATTTAGTTGTTTGAACAAAAGAAATTCAAGTAAAGCTGACAAAATGTCTTTGAGTAAATACAAATAATTTGAATTTGTCAGTTACATAATATTTATATGTGCAGTTTACTTAATAATGTTATGTTTATTACGTAAGGTGAACATATTTATTGACTTAATTTACCTTATTAAATTAACTATCTGCTCTACAAAATGCACTCAAAAAAAATAACTCATTGATCAAACTCAATTGAATTGAGAGCAGGAATTCCATCCTAAACATGCCTATATGAGGCGCACAGGCTAAACACAGGCGACACTGTTCTGCATAATGGTAACCACAAAATACAAAAACATTACAGAAACTACTCAGTTTCTCCATTACAGAAACTACTCAGTTTCTACATTACAGAAACTGAACATTAAACACTATCATAAACGAACAACATCTTTCCCTTTACTGAAAAACATATAAAATAACACTTTAATCCCTAAATTTACTCTCCTAATGCAGTCCCTACAGATCCACTGCCCAGTTAGTTATGTCAACATTAATTTGTGCGTTTCACTCAGCAATGTTAAGTTGACTGAACAAACACTTATTAAGTAAAGCTGACAATACTCATTTTTAGTAGAAACAATGAAATTACGTTCATGTAGTTACATCAGTTTTTTAAGTAATGTGAACAAGGATGGATTGAGTGAAACTAACAACAGTGAAAGTTCATTTTTTTGAGTGATGCTCTGCTTGTTTGAGCATCCTGACAGCAACATTGGCTCAACCAATGGCATAAGTTTGGGGCGGGGCTATCTGTTTATCAGACAAATGACAGACTAAAATGACACTCTCTACATTTAAAGGTTTTAAATTTATTAAATGAACTGAAGAATTGCCTTTTGTCCAGCAATAAACGTCCCTGACTAATTTAGTCTCGGAACGTTCTTTTCCAACTGAACTTGCTCATTCTCATTTCCCTCTTTGTATCTGTTTGTGCCTGCAGGTCAGACATCTCCCGTGAAGTCTCTGAAACCTGTAAGTTCAGCTAAATGTCTTTTAATTACTCAATTTTGGGGATTTAATTCAGACGCACTGGGGAATTTTGATGAAATGAAGATGAAACATGATGAATTATTTATTGGCCTCGTTCTCGGTTTTTCAGCAAAGCGGGTTCCTTGCGGTCGTACATTATTCACAGAGCAAGTGCCAAACGCTATAATGTTATTTTAAGAGCAGGATGTGGTGAATCACTTTGAGGCAAACAACAGCTTCTGCAGCGAACATCTCTGCTGAGTCAACAGACTCCGAAGGAGCGCTTCCTAGTGGGCTTCTCTCACGAGTGTTTCTCACACAGGCTCTAATGTTGATTATCTATTTCAGTGCAGTTTATATAGTATTGTATTCAGCACGGATATAAATAGTGTGAGTCATAAAGACACGCTTTGACTGACTGCAGGACAAATAATGACAATTCCTGCTTGATTTGTACATGATCTAACAGATAAATATATCACATTTTCAATAAATAGTCAAAACAGACTGTTTCTTTATAACCTAGTGATGCCAAGGTTTAGGATAGTACTTGGGATAGTGTTATTCACTAAAGTGCTGAAACACTGATGAAGCTTGAGTAATGTTTGTTGCTGTGTGTGTCCATGTGTTCATTTAGATCACTTCAGCTATTCCCATTACCCAGAAGCAGGACATTGCCACCAGCTCCATCAGTACTGAAACTCCCAGTCCGGCTGAGCCTGCACCCCAGTCCCTCCCCTTCCCTCCGCATGCCATCCGCTCCAGCTCCCCAAAACTGGACCCATCTGAGCTCTACCTCAAGTCTAAAGCCATGCTGGACAGCAAACGTGAGTTCCACCTTGACATTTGTGAGCTGGTTGTGGTCATGTCAGACAAAATTGTTGTTTAAACCACAATATTTACGGAGTGTCTATTTACACTAAGTGCAAATAGCGTCCCTTTTTGGCAAACACTATTTACACTAGCTCCGCCCACCAATGTCTGTTTGGGCCACTCAAGTTTTAAAAAAGACACACAGGATTCAATGTCTTCAGTGGCGCAGCAGTAGCGAGTAAGGCTCGCAGACTTGGCGATCGACACGGGTTCAAATCCGCCTTTTGCCAAGCTCGCATTTATTTTTAATAAAAATGAAAATAATGTTCTAAAAGTGGAAATAAACTGCGAATGAGTGTTTAATAATATTAAAAGTGTTTTTTGGGTACTGGGTAGGGTTAGGGGAAGGTGTGGGGAAGGATTTTATTCTCCCAATAAGGCAGCATCCATTTAATAATTTTAATAAATATAATCATTTACACTCTGATATTATTGCATCCTGTTAATGTACAAAAATACTGAGGTGCAAATAGTATCTGCCAATATAAAGTATAGATAGCATCTAATTACTATTTACTCTTATTGCAAATAACTGATACTTTTACATGGTGAAAATAGAATCTATCGCTATTTTCACCTAGTGTAAATAGCATATCGCTAAGAAAATGCTGCTATTGTCACTTAGTGTAAATAGAATATATTGCTATTTTCACTTAGTGTGAATAGCATCTATCGCTATTTGCCGCTGCCCAATATTTATGGCTAATTTTGCTGGGGGGTTTTTCCAGCCTCCAACACTAAAGAGTTGGACGTGTTTATCAAGAGGAACCAGGAGACTGGATTCGGGTTCAGAGTGCTGGGAGGAGAAGGACCGGATCAGCCAGTGAGTATTGACATGCTTTGCAGTGATTCGTTACCATATTGTCACAACAGAAAATGATGTGACCTTTAACCAAGCCATCTCCCTTTAGGTGTACATTGGTGCCATCGTTCCTCTGGGTGCCGCAGAGAAGGATGGCCGTCTGCGGGCTGGAGATGAGCTCATATGTATTGACGGTGTTCCCGTCAAAGGCAAATCTCACAAACAAGTTCTGGAGCTCATGACCAACGCTGCCCGCAACGGGCAGGTGATGTTGACCGTGCGCAGAAAGCTCACCTATCCAGGTTTGTACCCTGTTGCCGTGTATCCGTATATGATTAGTGCATGCCTGCGTTTATGTCCTGACTGCTGTAGATGTCCTCCAGAGGTTTCAGTCATACCCAGCATTTATGTCTGGAAAACAATCCACTCCCTGTGGGGAATGAGTGTTTCGCTCCATTAGTTCTGAGTGAAAGGCTGAGTTGAGCAATAAAATAATAACCACTAAATCAAAATTTAATGACCAGTGTTTTCAGTCAAAGCAGAGGACTCTTTATGTGCTAACAAAACAATGACTCAGAAGTGCTGAGTAACCATAAAAGAAAGACGCCTCTAGACAACACACACTGGGTAATTTGGAAAAAACTTCAATTATGAAGCCATTATGAAATTTGGCTTTATGCCTCATAGCAGTTTTTTTCAACTCTTCTATAAATGTTCTTTTTCAGGGTTTTTTTCACGAATCATCAGGGCCAGATGACATCAACTCTGTTTTTGCAGAATGTAAATGACAAATTGTGTTTAACTAGGACTGAGTGTACAATTATATTAGTTGCTTAAAGCATAATCAAATTATCCTTACTATTTTATTAACAATACAAGAGGTTGGAGAATAGCACTAGTAATTAACACTAGAAAAGCTTAATCTGGCTTTGGCGAGTATTTAAAACAGAATTATTCACCATTGACCAGTCACTTTATAAGTAACTGTAAGTTGAACTGTAAAAATGATCCACACAACATCGGTACAACATCATTGTTGGCTAAATTTGTACATGGTACAGTACCAGTGTTGTATTGTTAACTAAAACTGAAAATATTAAAAAAAAAAAAGCTAATTCAAAATATAAATAAATACTATAATGGTATATAAATATTAAAATAATACTGTACAGTACAAATCTGTAGTGTTTGGTGTGGAACACACCATAAATCTTTGTTTATTTAAACACTGAATATTGGGTATGCTTGAGCAGACAGAGAGGAAGATGATGGAGGACAACCTCAGGCTCCACAAGCTCCAGCACTGGTCAACGGCTCACCCAAACCTCCCCACATCGAGGTGTCCGGCCACAGCCACCCTCAGCCCTACGAAGTCACTCTTCAGCGCAAGGACAATGAGGGATTCGGATTTGTCATCCTCACTTCTAAAAACAAGCCTCCACCTGGAGGTTAGAAATGACTTTCAGAGCTATTCTCCATTAGTCTCTTCTTCTCACCCCACCCCAATTCTTGAGCTTTTTGCTTCTTTGCTGTCAGCTTCAGACAGCAGTTCTATTGCATTAGATGTGCAACTACAGACTCATAACATTGTAGAAAATGTGGCTGAAATTACGTCTTTCATCCAGTCGCTTGAAGGTGTGATTTACTGTACAATGCAATTACAATAATAAAATCAAAGCTAGCTTTGCTATGAAGTATAACAGTAATAAACCCAGAGCTGTAACAAAATGGCTCATTCAGATATAATGGCTATTACTGTTAGCTCTGAATAAGGGGAAACGCTGTGAACATTTGTAGGACTTTGAAATATTAGTACAATTTAAAATAACTCTTTTCTATTTTAATATGTTTTAAAATGTATTTTTTTTCTGTGATGTCAAAGCGGAATATAAAGCATCATTACTCCAGTCTTCAGTGTCACATGATCCTTCAGAAATCATTCTAAAATGCTGATTTGCTGCTCAAGAAACATCTCTTATTATTGTATTATTCTTATATATCAATATTTTTTTTTATATGTTATATAATGTTTATAATAATTTTTTGGAAACATACAATTTTTTAACACACAAATGATACATTTTTTTCAGGATTCTTTTAATAGAAAGTTCAAAAGAACAGCATTTATCTATAGATACTAGAAATCAAGAAATCTTTTGTAACATTTTAAATGCCTTTACTGTCACTTTTGATCATTTTAAAGCATCCTTGCTGAATAAATGTAGTGATTTCTTGCAACAACAACAAAAAAAAGGCATTATATTTACGCCTTTAATTACCAAAAATACCCTGGCGTGGTCATTTAGTATATGTACCATGTAATGCAGGGTGTTTTTCCTGATCATGTGACACGGCATCATGTGACTGTAGTCTGTCAGTATGTCTAAGATGTATAAATGCAATAACCATTGATCTCTCTGTCCCCAGTTATCCCCCATAAGATTGGTCGCATCATAGACGGCAGTCCCACAGACCGCAGCGGTCGGCTAAAAGTGGGTGACCGCATCTCTGCTGTGAATGGCCAGTCCATTATTGAGCTGTCACACAACGACATTGTGCAGCTTATCAAAGAAGCTGGAAACGCTGTTACCCTCACAGTCGTGCCTGAGGAGGGTAAGCTTTTGGGAAAATATATTTTATCTTCATTATTTTTGTAATAAATGAGCTGGTGGAAGGAAGCAGTAGATTGCATATTTATTTTTTCTGTAACAGAAGTGGTTAAGGAATTTGACTTTGAAGATCCAAAATGAAACTTGGGATGGAGCTGTGTGTGTATATGTGTTTCTGCCACACTGATAATCCTATTTATTTTTCAGAACACAGCGGACCTCCGTCAGGCACTAGTTCAGCCAAGCAGAGCCCAGCCTCTCAGCACAGAGCCGTGGGACAGCAGCCTGCCAACCGAGATGACAGGTACAAGCTCCATCCCAACGGCCAGTTCAGTCATAACACGCACATACACACACAAAATGGTCTTACAGAAACTGCATCCATCCTGCCAATAAAAAGAATGATTTATAAAGGATCATGTGACACTGAAGACTGGAGTAATGATGCTGAATTCAGCTTTGCCATTGCAGAAATAACTTATATTTTCAAGTATATTAAAATAGAAAACAATATTACTGTTTTTACTGTATGTTTGATCAAATAAATGCAGCTTTGGTGAGCATAAGAGAAGATTATTTCAAAAACATTACAAATCTTACCAACCCTAAACTTTTGAATGGTAGTAGTGTATGTCCACTGTTGGACATTGTTAGTAAACTTTTTTTAAGTGTTTTAAAACAGTAGTTTTCAATTGGTTTGGCCATGGTTGGACCCACATTTTCCCATGGTCATTAAAGGATTAGTTCACTTTGAAATGAACATTAGCCCAAACTTTACTCAGCCTCAAGCCATCCTAGGTGTATATGACTTTCGTCTTTCTGATGAACACAATCGGAGTTATATTAATAAATATTCTGACGCATCCAAGCTTTATAATGGCAGTGATGGGGATCAGTGAGTATGAGCTGAAGAAAGTGTCTCCATCCACATCCATCCATCATAAATATGTGCTCCACATGGCTCCGGGGGGGGTTAATAAATGCCTTCTGAAGCGAAGCGATGCATTTGTGTAAAAAAATATATCCATATTTAAACAAGTTATGAAGTAAAATATGTAGCTTCTGCCAGACCGCCTACCATATTGAAGTTACAAAGAAAGTGTAAACTGGCGTCACGTCAGTTACACTTTTTCCGTAAGTTGAATAGGGAAGGCGTAGGACGTAGCGTAAGCTTTGTGAACTGCAAGAGTTTCTGCGTACGTTGAATCTAGATATTCCGGCTCATGCGGAAGCTAGATATTTTACTTCATAACTTGTTAAATATGGATATTTTTTTACACAAACGCATCAATTCGCTTCAGATGGAGTAGGAGTAGATATTTATGATGGATGGATATGGATATGTATAGAAGCACTTTCTTCAGCTCATACTCATTGATCCCCATCACTGCCATTATAAAGCTCGGAATGCGTCAAGATATTTATTAATATTTCTGCGATTATGTTCATCAGAAAGAAGAAAGTCATATACACCTAGGATGGCTTGAGGGTGAGTAAAGCTTGGGCTAATTTTCATTTCAAAGTGAACTAATCCTTTAAGCCACAACCCAAATTTATAGGAATTTTAACCAAGCAAATTTATTTCTCAAAAATGATTGATAAATACCGTCCTACTTTACTTGACATGCTTATAAATTGTAAAAATATCACTAACACTGATGAATAACCAATTTTTGGTTAAACAATAATGTTAGTAAGTTGGTATGAGCCACTACAGTCATCAAAAATATAGAAAATCACACAAAGTGAAAATAAAGTGGTATTTTGGGTTAAGGTTGCGGAAACTAGTTACCACACACAATACTAACATGAACTGTTAATAAAACATATGGACACTGATCCTGATGAATAGAATAAACATCATACCTGTGTACAAATCATTCCCAGTTAACACACAACATACCAGTTTTTGATAATTCCTGACTTACTAATTGACAACTTAGCTACGACGCTGCATGCACGTAATTTCATTTGCTCTTTATATAGTGAAATGATACACAACACATGCTTCTGCGTTTGCGCACGTGCACAGGACAGAAAAGTTCATTTTTCTGAGGTGAGAGAGACTTTTTATTGTATAACAAGTTACGAAAATAACATTAGAATAAAGACACTGACATATATTCTGACAACATCTCATCTGACAGCAGAGACAACATGTTTTTTTTCAGGCACTCTTTACTTAAACTGTCTGACTGAAGTTTCAAGCAGAGTTGCCAGGTTTTCACAACAATACCCGCCCAATTGCTACTCAAAACTAGCCCAGTCACGTTTAACCCCGTGCTCTCAGGGGTAAAATCTGCGTTTCTGGCAGGGTTCCCCTGGTAAAATTTGCATTCCAGGGGCTAAATATCATGTTATTTGGGGTCGCTTCAACCCACGGACATGAAAAACAATCTGTGGCAACAGTGTTAAAGTAGGCCAATTCCACGGGAAAACCGTGGACTTGGAAACTCTGGTCAACAGCTTTCATGCACATATTTCAAAATAAAAGTCTCGCATCAGAAAAACATTTAGAATTAAGTTTTGTTGTTGTTTCTTTGACTACACACTCCATGACCCACTCAAAATGGCCTTTGTGACCCACTAGTTGAGAAACACTGTTTTATAAGACTTTATTCTCTAAAAGTCATAAACACCCAAATACATTGTTAGCAAAAACAGCTTGCCTTTTATTCCTGTATGAAACAGTGCCCTTGACCCCTACAGAAATTATATCTGTAGACATGATATCTACTCATTCCACTTACATTTTCAATTACCTCTTTCCATTTCTCTTCTGTCAAGAATGCTCACCACGTCTCTTTTCATTTCAAGCCCAACACATGATCCAGGTCATTCTTTTCAGCATAAAATTGAGTAGTCTTGTTGTAAACTCACTCCATAGTCAAGGCTCAGATAAGATGGGCAGCCACTGTTAAAGCTTTTGCCCACACTTAAGACCAACAAAAGGATGTAATGAGCTCCGCAGACCATTGAGGTCTGGAACAGAGACTCTCAGCCTCTTTATAGGAATTACAATTTTGCTGCACATTCTCTTGAACAAAAACGCTCTTAACTGTGCTGGATAACATGACGGTGGATGAACGGAGATGCTTTTATTTTGTTCACCAGTTCATTTAATGCCCTAAAGCAGCTTTAATTGTGTGTCATTTAGGAATGGCATCGAGACGGAGGAGAGGAAAGACACCATGGCCCGAGCGGAGTACAAACCCCTGCCTCAGGGTGAGATGGGTACTGTCATCACCTCAGGACCAAAGCAGGTGAGATTTAAATGAGACGGCAGCAGTTCTCCAAGTAATAATTCGTGTTACGCTTGCAGTAATAGAGTTCACAGATTATTATGCAACTGACTTAAGTACTTTATTTTTATGCAGCCCATGTTTTATGAAGATTAAGTTAAATTTAAAACTTTAAGATGGAAGCAATCACCTCAAACTTTCATACTATAGGCTATGTTTGCAAAATAAGTCATAAATAATGATAAAGACTGAGCTGCGATATGCAAATCAAGTGTCATTTCTCATTAGCGCTGACAGGTGTGGTAGAGCAGTTTGCTTTTTCACTCAGAACAGAATATATTTGGTGTTTTAGATGAAAGCAAGAAATGTGTGATATTATATTTGCATAGTTTAGTGACTTTACAGTGCAGTTGTATGTAATGTGAACAGTCTTGAAGTTAAGTTTAGACTGTGTTGAATTGCTTATTTTGATATGCTCCAACATTGTTTTTCAGGGCTGTTATCCTGTGGAGTTGGAGAGAGGACAGAGAGGTTTTGGCTTCAGTCTGCGAGGAGGGAAGGAATATAACATGGGCCTCTTCATCCTCAGACTAGCTGAGGACGGTCCTGCACTGAAAGATGGCAGGATACACGTGAGTTCTTACAACATTATCACATATAATGACACACAAAGAACCATATCAGATTCTGTCAAATGACAAATCCTACAGTGAATGTTTTACATATTTATATAAAATAGAAAAATATACTACTGTTCAAAAGTTTGAAGTCCGTTAAAGGAATACTCCACTTTTTTTGAAAATAGGCTTATTTTCCAATTCCACTAGAGTTAAACAGTTGAGTTTTACCGTTTTCGAATCCATTCAGCCGATCTCCGGGTCTGGCGGTACCACTTTTAGTCTCTCACAAATGTATCCATGGTTGCAAGGCACGCTCCCTGTGCAAGCAGGGGGTCACAGGCGCTGCGTAATATAATTTCGCCTGCTGCACCCATGGTACGGCAGCAAAGTTCCTTGATTATTACGCTGGAATGAGAGTATAGTTCCTAGCCATATCGGCCTAGAAAATCGCAACTTTTCATTTTCCGTCGGTCTTAGTACACGATGTAACTACAGAAGAGTCAAGTTTTAAATAGGAAAAATACCGAAACTCTTTGGTCATTTTTGAGCGAGATGCTAACGGTCTAATCAGATTCAATGAACTATGCTAAGCTATGCTAAAAGTGGTACCGCCAGACCCGTAGATCGGCTGAATGGATTCGAAAACGGTAAAACTCAACTGTTTAACTCTAGGGGAGTTGGAAAATGAGCATATTTTCAAAAAAAGTGGAGTGTTCCTTTAAATGTTTTAAATGTTTGTGAATGAAGTATCTTATGCTCACTAAGGGTGCATTTATTTATGCATATAAATAAATATTTATTTTACATACAGTAAAATCAGTAATATTGTGAAATATTTCAATTTAAAATAATTGTTTTCAATTTTAATCCATTTTAAAATTAATTTATTCTTTTAATTTTTAATTTATTCCTGTGATGTCAAAGCATTAATACTCTTCAGTGTCACATGATCCTTCAGAAATTATTTTAATATGCTGATTTTGTGATCAAGAAACATTTATTATTATAATCAGTGTTGAAAACAGTTAGTTGTGGAAACCATGATGCATTTTTTTCAGGATTTAATTATTTGAAATAGACATGTTTTTAAATAACATTATAATGAATGTAATAAAAATAAAATGTACGTAATAAAAGTATACATTTCTTTTAAAAAATCTTACTGACACTAAACTTTTAAATGGTAGTGTATATTTTATATAAAATAAAACATTATTGAATAGAAAAAATTCAATAATTATACAACACTTATTTTTATTATTATTTTTAATTCAACATAATACAATTAAATTTAAAATACAAATAAAATAAACAAAAATATTTTCTAACATAAAACATATATTATATTATATTATATTATATATTAAGTGGTTGAAAATCAGTGGTTGTTGTTGAAATGACAGAATTCTCTGTTTGTGTGACCTCACAGGTGGGAGATCAGATTGTGGAGATCAACGGTGAACCCACGCAGGGCATTACACACACAAGGGCCATCGAGCTCATCCAAGCCGGGGGCAGTAAAGTGTTGCTGCTTTTGAGGCCCGGACTGGGCCTGGTGCCTGATCATAGTGAGTCTATTTAATACCTGATCACTCACAGATAATCACACAAACAAAACAGGTGTTACAGCCAAAGAAAAGATGCAAAATGCTGACATAGCTGAGAGAAGTTCTCCGTACCAAACCACCTCTTTAAGTTTGTTCAGATGTGCGGAAGCGCTAATTTGAATTCCATCCGCTTCATGAACCGAGAAAAATCAGTTCCCTGAAGCCTACACGTTCCCCTCTGAGAAACAAATAAATTTCTGAAGATGGGTTTGTTTTCTGTTGCTGTTTCAAAAGCCATTGAAAATGTATTGTGACGGTTACCTTTTCTCAACAGAGTGTTTTCTAAAGCTACTTCATGCTACATCAGTACTCTTGTTCAAAACGTTATCACAAAATGGACCCGTATAGAGTACAACAAAAGTGGATTTATTGAAATATTACAATCATCATCACACTTATCTTTATATTGTCTAAACATTGCATGCATATTGATCAACAACAGAATTAAGTACGCAAGCAAGTACACAAATTGTACTCAATTATTAGTGAATGAGGCCCATTGAGTGATTTGGGGGTCATATGCATGTTATGTCAGATCTTCCTATCTTCACGCATTGCATCTCTCAAATGCTGTCACTCTTGCTTCCTGTCTCTATTTTTGCTCATTTCTTTCTCTCTGTCTGGGCACTGTTCTATGCACCTCTCTCTCTCTCTATGTCTCTCTCTCTCTCTTCCTTGTTTAGGTCTGAACTCTTCCTCCACACTGTGCTTCCACATGAAACCAGAGCATCACTAAAGGCTTCTCTGCTTTTCTTGGTCTGTCCCTAATAACTTTGGTAAACTTTGCATTCCTCCTCTATGCTTATTCTGTGTATGTGCAGTTCTACCTTTCTTTTCCTTTCCTTTGCCTTGAAATGAACCTTTTGCTTTTGAAAGTCACTAAATAAAAAAAAATGTCAGTGATTACAATTCTAGAGATATTAGTTTTCAAGATCATTTATTGCTATATAAACATAGCGATAATTGGCCATTTGTCATTATTTTTGTGTTAATGTGAGTTTTTGTTCACATTTTTAACAGAAATTTTGCTTCTGTTCAATGCAAATTTACATAAGAATGGTTAATAAAGGATTTACAATACATTTTTTATATTAAGTAACTATATGATTTATAAATTTGTTCTACATGTATTTCATGAATGATATTTTGGAACTGAAAAAATCAAGACATTATGATCAGTGTTTTAGTATATACTATTATAGTATTTATTAATGTTTTTATTTTTAAATTATATATATATATAAAATGTTTTATTTTTAAAATATTTATATTTAGCTTTAATCTATTTTTATTTCAGTTAGTCTTTCAAGTTTAAGTTTTTCATCTTATATTTGTATTATATTTTATTTCATCTTTATTTCAATTAATGAAAACCATTTTTAATAGTTTTAGTTAACGATAACAACGCTGATCATGATTAGTTTTTTTAATCTGTGGCCGGTGTCATTTGACACGTCATAATTTAAGCAAAACTGAATCTTTCCAAGAGCCCCCTGGTGTATGCAAGCCCTTAGCTGGGAGTACTGCTCTGGAATGATGCATCCTGGGTAAATTTCAGAGACTAAATGTGTGATCAAATATATTTCTTACCTGACAGTTAAATGGCAAAGAAATTGAAGCCCATGTCAGGAGCCACCAGCTTGGTTTAATTTTTGGTTCTTGTTGCCTCACGTCTGGCGGCGTGACATTTTATCTTGAGAGAAAATTGCAACTTCTTCCATTCTGGGTCTGACTTTCTCATAGCTGGTTTCAACTGCT
Source organism: Mylopharyngodon piceus (assembly GCA_039654765.1). Classification (NCBI taxonomy): domain Eukaryota; kingdom Metazoa; phylum Chordata; class Actinopteri; order Cypriniformes; family Xenocyprididae; genus Mylopharyngodon; species Mylopharyngodon piceus. Next base: position 29,596,505 of record CM077446.1, read on the forward strand.
TGATATGTGTCACTGTATCTGGAGGCCAAAAGCCACTGAAGACTGAAAACGGTGACAGCTTAATTGAGAATGTCTCTGCTGGAATGCATTTCATAGACAGGTTAATTATATTCAGTCTATCAGTTGTATTCTGCAGATGTACAAAATCCAATTCGCAAAGTTTAAACGTGCACTCAGACATTTTTTCCTCATTAAAAAAAGTTTTACACAAAGAAATGAAGAGAACATTTGAAAAATATATTTAAAAAATATATATTCATACTGTATCAGTAGCCTCTGATGCAGCATCCACACCACTAGGTTTCAGTTTTCTGATTTGGTATTAAAACATCAAACATCAATGCTGAAACATTTTCCAGAATTCTTAGATGAATAGAAAGTTCAAAAGAACAATATTTATTTAAAAAATATAAATGCCTTACTGTCACTTTTGATCAACGTAATGCATCCTTTCAAAAAATATCTTACAGACTGAGTACACATTTAAAATAGATTGTAATTGTCATGTTTTGCATTTTTTTCAGACATTAAGGATAAGATGACAGGTCAGTCTGCAAACTCTCCAAGATATTCTGCATCCAATGAGCCATCCACACCAGCATCTCCATCCTTCATCTCTCGCTCCCCTGAGGTCAATCCCTCTCCATCCCAAACCTCTCCACCCGAGGAGCTCCCCTTCCTTGACCCGGTGGCCGCTTCTCACGGGCAACTTTACCAACACTACAGAGACGCCAAACAGCAAACTAGAAAGAGTGACACAAGCATGCCTCATGACAACAATGACAACTTTACAACAATCCCCCGAAGACTAGATGGAAAAGAGCGCTCGCGCAGTCCAAAAAAGACTCTATACGTGGACAACAAGAACGACCCTAGTGAACGAGAACCTCGATCCACTAGCCCCAGAAAGACCAAGAAGGAGAGCGCTGGGATCAGACAGGAAGTGCCTCAAAAGGCCACTGATGGATTGAAGCCTAACTCTGGAAGGAGACACAAAGACGAGGACACTGTGCACAAGCAGGACAGGGAAACAGGAGAGATCAGACCTGAGGTCTCAAGAGGTGGCAGTGACAGATACCAGAGGGACAAGACAGCAGAACCTCAGCGGGCTCACCAGAATGAGCCTGAGAGCGGAACCCTCAACCGGAAGGACCATAGAGGACGAGACAGGCCTCGAGGGGAAGAAGACAAGGGTGCCCCTCAAGAGACTCCCCATAATGGGAACCCTACCACCAAGAAAGCCCCTATAACCCCAGGCCCCTGGAAGGTCCCCAGCTCCGCAAGGATTCAGCCTCCGGTTCATGGAGTCTAATGCATTTGGGAGCAGTTATTGATGTGAATCACTGTGTATTTTTTCTGTTTTTTTTTTTTTTTGTATGACTATCATCATCTACTCTGATAACATGCAGCGTTCGCTTGTGTTCACCAACAATAAGAGCGTTAATTTTTGTGTGCCAATCAGACCGCAGCTACAGACTCGTCCATGTCTTCTTGCTCCTGTGATAACATGAAGGATGCTTTTTTGTGAAGGTTTTAAAAAAAAAAGTGTCTATTAATATGTATTAATTCTCCATCTTTGGTTTGCCGCATGTCCTTACAACGACTTCAGATTTCCAATGATGCAACTGTCTTCAAGATCCAAGTGACTTTGTGTAGGCTGTGCATTAAGCAGCTTTGCGGTGAATTTCTTTGACATATCCATCTTTAAAAGACCAGAAACTTGTGGTTAAGTATATTGTTTACTACCTGTGTTTATGAAGACGCATATATAATTTATTGAAATTAATATGATGATATAAACATATACATGTATAGAGGTATAGGTATTTGTATCCATTCTGAGCCAGGTCACTTATTAGTGTTCCAGCTTGCTGATATTTCGGCCTCCTAACAAACATATTTTTTCACAGTGCTATAGATTTTACAGTTTATCTCAGATGAGCATTTGCAAGGTGTGTACATTTGGAAGCAAATGTTTGCTCGTATCATTAGAAGGTGAAGCAGAACTGGGAAATTGATATATTTTTGCATACTATCCAATCTAACATATATTTTTTCTTATACTTTTTGCACATTTCACTCGATCAAATGATTCGTACTGCATTGTTATCCCAATAATGGGACTTCATATTCATTTAAAGTATCTTTGCGCATCTGTATCTTTCAGATCATCCTTTTAAATGTCAAAATGCTGTCTTATATCCAAGGGAAATGTAGCTCAGAATCAAGTACCAAACATGGTGGATGTTATTCATCAACTTCTTAAAGCCTCAAACAATTGGCACAGACTTGAGATGTAACAATGCTGTCCAATATCTTTTTTCATAACAGTATTTTTGAAATAGCATAAAAAAATCGATTGACAGACAGAGCAGAAATCAGTCAAACAATACATATGCTACAGTGACTGAGTGCTTCTATGTTTTGTCATGATGAAAAATGTGAATACTTTCTAATACGGTTTATGATTGCTTCTTGATCATTAATCTCAACCCTTTTGTAGCTTGTTTCTCTAGTGCATCTCATGTCATGAGGTTGTATGTATGATACTGTGGCCTTGCATTGCTTTACCTTACACAAAAAAGCCTTGTGGTCTCTACATTGTGGTAGTTGTAAATGTTTATAAAAATACAATGTACAGCACCTGTATAAAACTCGCCTTCATGAGGGGAAAAACAAGAAAAAAAATCTATAAATCGCTCCATTATTTTTTTAAGTAATTGAGAGTATGAGCATATATATAGAGAGAGTGGTTAAAGAAATTAATCTGGTCATGACCTTCTGTTCATGCACTGATGAATAAAGATTTACTGAAAACATCTTTTTTATGCCTTTTGTGATCCATTAAGTGTCTGATTCCCTACATTATGAAACAGACAGAAGTGAAATTGTGCATTTCATTTATGGGGCTGTTCACACAACAGTGATGGAAAGTCCAATTCAACATCCATGAACAGGTTTTTTTTTTTTTTTTTAACGGTTCATATCAAAGAACCAATTCAAAAGTGATTCCTTTGTCTTGTAATTACGTAATCACGTGGTCTCATCCCAGCATACTGATGCTGTAAAACATTCCAGTATTTTTTCCATTGCTGTAAAACTTCCAGTATATATATTTTTTCATTTAACATCCATGAACAGGTTCTTCTGAACAGTTCATATCAAAGAACCAATTCAAAAGTGATTAATTTGTCTTGTCGTAATCACGTGGTCTCTTCCCAGCATACTGATGCTGTAAAACATTCCAATAGTTTTCTTCGATTTCGTTTATTGCAGTTTGTATTATAGTTCAGTCTGTTGCAGCCCTGATTGAACTTACAAAAAACAGTAATTTAGAACCTCTTTTGCATTTACATTTAAATACTAAAATAAACTTGGAAGCTTTTTCAGATTTTAAGGCTGTATTTATTAAACCAATTATGTGTTGATATAACAAGTCATACAATCAAGCAATACATTTCCATTATTTTATAAAATTTAACATTTCTTCACTGCCCCAGTCAAATTCTTCATTTATTTAAAACTCTTACCATCCCTTCTCGTTTTAACGAGTCAGTAAGTTGTTGACTCAAAAGCATCACGAACCGATTCGTAATAGAAACGCTCAGACCCGTTCTGTAAACAGGTTCAACGGATTCCTGAAAAGATCCGACTCGCAAGAACGATTCGTTCATCGCCATTTTTACTATGACACTCATGCCGCCAGACAGGCAGATGCGACGCAAAAGCCGAAAACGTTCGCCTGACGCATGTTGTAAACATAGATCATCCAAAAATAGAACAAATGAAAGGCAAGAAAGCGTCCCGCGTAAACGCCCACGGAAGAAATCCGACACCGCGCAACTATGATCAGGATGTCGTGTGTTGTTCTTTTGTTGGTTTTGAGCTCAACGCAGAGCGCATAGAAATATATATCTCCTTCCAACGAAACGGAACCGCCCAACCCCTGAAGCTGCTACAGCATTACGTCAGCCACTGGACGAGGTGCGTGCAGTAGCGCACGCATCCCTTGAACCATAGCAGTACAGAAACATCACTACCCATAAAGCTACAGATTGTGCGCATGCGCGCTCTGAGCGGGAAAACTACAAACGCGTTAACTCCGATTGGCTACAGACAAAAGAACTACAACCCCCAATAGACATGCGCAAAAAGTCCCTCTTAAAGCCTTTTAAATTTACGTGCAAAATGGCTGCACAGGTCGATCTGCTTCGCGTCAAAGTAGAGGAGAAGAGCAGGGACAGCTTTGACAAAGCCACCAAAGAGAAGAAAAAGAAGAAAAAACGAGAATGTTCGCCGTCCGATGACAAGCGCGAGAGATCGGAGAAGGAAGCGAAGAAAATAAAGCTACATCACCACCAACACAATCACCAACATGCCCAACAACGAGCGCATCCACCGCACCAACAACAGAACAGCCAAGCGCGCAACTTCAGCAAAGAGCAGGTACCTGTACAACACCGTCATCCTCTCCATCATCACCACAACAGCACCAAGAAAGAATTACCTCCGGTCTGGCCACCGCGCAAAGTGACACCAGCAGCCCACGTCCCGCAGAAGACGGTCCTGCCGCCTTCCCCGCTGTTCACTTTCACGCCGCTCAAAGTAGCGAAGGCCAAGCCCCTCAATAACAAGCCCAAACACATTGAGAAGGACGCGAAACTTAAGCCCAAGAAGGAAAACGCCGAGGCGAACGTTAAAGTGGAGGAATGCAAGAAGAAGAAAGGTAATTTTAAAAGCGGTTCCACGTAAGCCAAACGATTTTACATTTCTGGCTGGCTTCCAACTTGAGAAGTGAGTGGAGAAAGTGCCGTTAGCCTCAGCTGCTAACCCATGCGCGAGCACGCCCCCATTCACACGAGCGCGGTGTACGTGCAGATGAGCAGTATTGCTAAATATTATTGAGGAAGAAAGTTTTCACAGCTATGAAAGTACATTTTAATTAAACCTATAACTTATTATCATTTTCTTTGCTTAGTATTAGCGGCGTTCTCTTTCCATCTGTCTTGTTTACTAAACTCGCTGTTACTACACTAAACTGTAATTTAACAAACCTAAGTAACGTGGTACTACTAAAGCTTTTTTATCAACACGATACCATAATAATACCAGGGTTTTTGGACAAAATACCATGATGTTCTTTGAAGCGTTTTGCAGTATCATGTACTGTATTTGGTAACCTTTCAGTACAATATTACAGTACAGTAGTATTACCGTATGTTGTCATGATTGTACCGCCAAAGTAACGTTACTTTTTAAAATATTGGATATTAGTTTGTTAATAACAACAACTGTAGTAATTATGGTATTGTGCCTGAAACCATGGTCACCATGGTAGATAAATGCAGTATTACATATGGTGTAAGAGCATCTCATAGAGATTATTTATTTCTGGATCAACAAATGTCCAGAATTGTGTTGTATTTTGATTACCCCATAAAGTAGACATAAATTCATTTGTGAGATTTTCACATTTACAAGGTAAAGACCTAGAAGCTATGTACAATCGATATTTACTTAATGTTCTGCCATTTTTGTTTATCTTTTCAGAGCCCCACAGTGAGAATGGCAAAACCCAGACCCTGGAGGAATACCTCCTAAAGAAAAAGAAAAAGAAGAAGCGGCATCGTGAAGATGAGCGTGGCAAGAAGTTACACGTACACAACAAAGAGGTGCAGACGGTGTGTGCAGGATTGACAGGAGATTCTCCACCTCTTTCTGAAGACCCTGTTGTACACGCATACATCAAAGATGAAAAGCCGTGTCTGGGCTTTGGTGAGTTCCACACTCCCAAAGTTGGGAAGAAGCCGTTCCTCTCACACCAAGACCACTTCATCCGCAGCTCATGGCTTCAGACCAACTCCTCCTTCAGCAGACTCATCCATGAGGAAAAGCAGCCCAATGGAGGGGCGTCAGTACTACATGCTTATGCAGATGAACTGTCCTTACTGCGGCCCGGGGACACTGAAAGATTCGCCCAGGAGTTCCTGGATCTCGCCTTTGCTGAACACCCTAAAGGAGCTGCGCGCTACGCACTCGCCGTGGTGCATGGAGCGGCCTCCTACCTGCCCGATTTCTTGGACTACTTTGCCTTCAATTTCCCAAATACGCCTGTCAAGATGGAAATCCTTGGTAAAAAGGACATTGAGACCACCACGATTGCCAACTTCCACTCCCAGGTAGGGTGGTTCTTTGTTGTACCTTCAAGCCATGGCATGTTTTTGTCAGGATGTTATTGATACCTTGCATGTGTGACTGCCAAATGAAATCTATTTAGCCATTTTTACTTCTAGAGGACTGCTAAAGCACCTGAATTTCTTGTTTACACAAGTCAGGCGGCCTGAAGGTGTCAGTTCAAAGTACATTAGAAGTCTTGAGTAAGTGAAGCCGACCAAATTTACCTGCGGCCGAACTGTTAGGCTGTTTTTCTGGCATGTCAGAGACAAAACAAACTGACATTTTCGAATTCATTCTTTTAAGAAACATGGGAATCACATAGCTTATTGAAGTTATGTTCATTTTCTGGCAGTCTTTAAACACCTTATTACTGTCAATTTTGCCTTAAGACTTGTTCACACCAAGAACGAAAACTATAATGTTTTAATCTTTCTAATTTCATTTCACACCACAGTTATAACGACAACGACACAGAGGAACAGTATCATTGGAATCACTTTCAGAACAATTTTTGCTGATGAACTATAAAAACACTGACAACCGATCAAAATCCACCTGACTCTAAAGAGCTTGAGCATTTAAAGCAGAAGACGACATAACTGCAGCGCACGCTTATAATAAACAGATCGTTATCATGCATTGGTGTGGATGCTAATATAGTTATAGTTATTGTTATAGTTATCATTCTTGATGTGAACAGTCCTTTAAACTTTTTATTTTATCATGAAGCTTTGAAAAGACGCATATGCTGAACTTTGCATTAGGGTTCATTTTAGTTTTTTTTGTTTTTTACACATTGCAGCACTAAGATAAAGAGTGTGTGTTAGGTTATTTCCTGGCTCTGAAGTGCTTTTGTGTTGCAGGTGAGCCGAACATACTGCTCTGGGACATATAGAGCTGGTCCCATGAGGCAGATCAGTCTGGTCGGTGCAGTAGATGAGGAAGTGGGCGATTACTTCCCAGAGTTCTTGGACATGCTTGAGGAGTCTCCGTTTCTTAAGGTTAGAAATAATCTCTTAGACATGAGTGAGTTTGAAAGACCTTGTGCATTTGGTAGCTTTGTAGTGCAAATGATGCGTTTCAGTTTACTATTTGTCAGCGGAGTTTCTTACGGTTTTGGATCCAGCTAAATGGTGTTGTGTTGCACAATTATGTAAAGATTTTGGTTGCATCCCTGTACTTTTAAAGATCTCTAAACATCAAAATTGGAGATCTATACACTACTATTCAAAAAATCAAAAATTTGGTGTCTGAAATTTATTTTTTTTTTATTTTTTTTTGAGAAGAAGTCTTATGCAAAGTAATATTACACTTTTAAATAACTAATAACTTCTATTATGCTATTTTAAAATGTAATTTATTCCTGTGATGGCAAAGCTAAACTTTCAGCAGCCATTACTCCAGTCTTTAGTGTCACATGATCCTTCAGAAATCATTATAATATGCTGATTTGGTGCTCAAGAAACATTTATCAATAATATTGAAAACATTATTTTTTTTTTTTTTTTTTATGGAAACCATGATACATTTTTCGGGTTTGAGGAATAGAAAGTTTAAAAGAACAGCATTCATTTGAAATAATTTTTTTAACATTATAAATGTCTTTACTAATACTTTTGATCGATTTAATGCATTCTTGCTGAATGGGGTGGGGGGGCGGGATCTTACCCCAAACAATAATTTGTGTCCAGTAAAATGTGATCTAGAAACTGTTAAGCAGATAGTAATGTTATTGCTTATAACTAATAAATGGTCGCTATTAAACTATAATCAGTCGTTTCAAATGCTTCAGTGGAATTTAGACATTATAACATTATATTGTAAGAGCAAATCTCAAAATGAAAAATTTGTCATACTCTACATTTAACATTTGTTATTAAATTCATGTTTTTAAATATTAGCTTTGAGTGTTAGATGATGGGCAAAGGTAAATATCTAAATTTAAAAAGGAAAATGAGCATGTACAATTAGATATGCAATATCCATACATTTAAAATAAATCTCTGAAATCATCCATTAACTATTATATTATGCATCCCAAAAGTAATAGCAAGTTGCAAGTCATGGCTGTGATTAGGGCTGGGAAAATAAATCGATATATCGCAAATCGAGAAATGATTCTGGATCGATTCTGAGATTTTGCGAATGCGTCACGATTCTCTCGAATCGATTCTGAGCTTAGTTTTTAACAGCAGATGGCACTGCATGCTTTAGAAACAGCCGTACTCTGCTTGCTTCAAGTTTGAAAAGTTTGAAGCGAATTACAAGGGTGTTTGCAGTGGGCTCTTTATATTAATCTCGCGTCATAAAAGCATTCTGAGGTGCAAGTACATTCTCAGATTCAGCCGAACGCACGAGCGCTCTTCTTCATGAGCATTTGAGTGTGCGGTTAAAAACTAGCCTAGAGCACAATCTGTTGTTAAAAACTAAGCTCAGAATCAATTCGAGAGAGAATCGTGACGCATTCAGAAAATCTCAGAATCAATCCAGAATCATTTCTCGATTCGTGATGCATCAATTTGTTTTCCCAGCCCTAGTTGTGATACGTCTGCTTTGATATGTTACACCCCAACATCCTGTTTCAATAGGAAATATGGCTGCACAGAAAAGAAAACTGTGTTCGTCCAGTTGTTTCTTGCAATTTATACATTTAGACAATGGTCAGGGCAAGGCTACAGCATTGTTTTAACTTCCCGACTTATGTTTTGTTTGTCTGCACAGATGACTTTGCCATGGGGAAGCCTGTCCAGCCTGAAGCTTGACTGCAGGTCCCAGAGCGACGATGGTCCCATCATGTGGGTGAGACCTGGAGAGCAGATGGTCCCCACAGCTGATATGCCCAAGTCTCCATTCAAGAGACGAAGGTATGCACTGTTTTGATGCGACTGTAGATACTCCACCTCAAAAGAGACTTGCCGTCTCACAAAACACTTTCTTTTTGGTTGTAGATCAATGAATGAGGTCAAGAACTTGCATTACCTCCCGAGAGCCAGTGAACCGCGTGAGGTGCTGTTCGAGGATCGGACACGAGCCCATGCTGATCACGTTGGCCAGAGCTTCGACTGGCAGAGTACAGCAGCTGTGGGTGTCCTGAAAGCAGTGCAGTTTGGGGAATGGTGAGTGCAACCATCTGCCACGCAGAAACATTTGCACATGCTTGTACATGCAAAAAGCTGCATGTAAACAACTATAGAGAAAATGACCTTTGATGTTCTCCTCTCTCATAGGAGTGACCGGCCACGGATAACCAAAGATGTGGTCTGTTTTCACGCTGAGGACTTCAATGACGTCGTTCAAAGGCTTCAGCTAGACCTGTATGAGCCACCTGTATCACAGGTAGGAGCTGTTAAACTGCTAAACAGGACAGACTGTAGGCATGTGTGTTTATATTAGTCATGGCTAACATGGCAAGTTGGGTTGTGTAAGCACAATTTATGTGAACATGCATTGTAAGTCATCATTTTTGGCACTGAGCAGTATTGTTACAGGATTATAATATACTTTCATAAAATATTATTTGGATTTATGCTGTCAGTTTTGTTATATTTATATTAATTGGTAATTATTTTAAAACTTTGTTTTGATGGTTATACATATTATTTTGAATATTTGAAACTTTTCAATACTCATTTTCCGTGGTATCAGTACACTGGTACCAGCTGCACTTTCTTGCTCTCTTTTCTTTCCAACATCAAGTTGACCCGCACTGCAGTGTATATTTTAATCATATAAGTATATAGTCCATTGCGCTGCATGTTTTAGAGTAAAGTGCATCACTGTGATAATTTACACGCTTGCATCTTATAATCCAGTGTTTTCAGCTTCTCAGAGTGGCTCAGTCCTCAGTAAATGCGGCAATCTCCATCTCTGCATATGCTGAGAGTTTAATGTGCATTTGGGAATGTTTTTGCATGCTTCGTTTTTGGCATAAAATGTATTATAATTATTATTATTCGCTATATTTGCATAATTTACAACTTTTTTTTGTGGACACATGATTACATCATTTCACACAGATGTGTAATGACAAGCGTTTGTAAACCTATTGTCATGGACACTTAAAGGTCTCCCTGCAGTTTTCTACCAGAATAAAAGCTTGAGGGTTTAACTCTTGCAAGTGAACAAATTAAGTCATAAGTATCGTACTACTGTAAAGTAAAATTAATATACTTATGAAATATATATATTTTTTAACTTTACAGTGCAGTTGCAATAGTAATATATTTCTGTCTTAGAAATAATATAACTATAATAATAATTAGGACTAGATATTGACAAATTTCACCATTCGAGTCGATTCGATATTGATTAATTTTGATATATATCAGGTACAGTCCATGGCAAATTTTCTCAAGGAAAAAAATCTTACAACTAATGCTGTAAACTATACAGGGAGTGAGTTGGTATTACGTTACTATAATATCGAAGGTTAAAATTTGTATACAAACACTGAAAGGATTAGTTCACTTTCAAGTGAAAACTACCCCAAGCTTTACTCGCCCTCAAGCCATCCTAGGTGTATATGACTTTCTTTTTTCTGATGAACACAATCGGAGAAATATTAATAAATATCCTGACGCATCCAAGCTTTATAATGGCAGTGAATAGGGGTCACGAGTATGAGCTGAAGACGTTACGTCCTACGCCTTCCCTATTCAACTTACGGAAAAAGAATAACTGACGCAACGCCAGTTTACACTTTCTTCGTAACTTGAATACAGTCTGGCGGAAGCTAGATATTTTACTTCTTAACTTGTTAAATATGGATATTTTTTTACACAAACGCATCGTTTCACTTCAGAAGGCCTTTATTAACCCCCGGAGCCGTGTTGAGTATGTTTATGATGGATGGATGTGGATGGAGACACTTTCTTCAGCTCATACTCGTTTGGTAACGCTTACTGCCATTATAAAGCTTGGATGCGTCAGGATATTTATTAATATTTCTCCGATTGTGTTCATCAAAAAGAAGAAAGTCATATGCACCTAGGATGGCTTGAGGGTGAGTAAAGCTTGGGATAATTTTTATTTGAAAGTGAACTAATCCTTTAAAGTACACATAAGGACGTTTTTATAATAATAAAGTTGTAATGCTAACTTTATAATTACATAATTATGTTTCTACTCCAGTTCATAAATATTTAAATGGTGGCTGTCATGAAAACTTGATGGATTTATTCAAACATGCATTAAATATTGAAAGACGGTAAAATAGCTATTCTGAGGTACATGTAACATTACATGACATATTGTTTACTAAGCTGACGTCTTTCTTTTTGATTACATGAGACACGACATGGTTTTCGGTAATTGGTACACTATCTTTCAACATTACTTCTGATGCTCATTCATGTTTATTTCATGCTGTAACTAGTAGTAAAGCGGAAAAAAGATGATCCATTCACGTGTGCTTTGCGCTGCTGCTTCGCTTGATCTGAGGCGACAACAGCGATCTGTCACGATACTGTTCACAATTTATGCCTCTAATGTTGTGCCAAATTTTCCCCATGATATCGATTGATAATGGTATTGAATATCAATCTTTTTCGAGGTATTGTATTGAACGTAGAAATTGTACTATCATGACAACAGTAGCCTCCACTACATTTTCATCTTTCATACATTTTTCATAGCTCTGTGCAGGAAGCTTGTTTGATTTGTGAAATATTAAATTCTAAAGATGAATGAAAGGAGTAAAATATATGTTATTCTATTTTGGTGATAATGTCAATCAAAAACTTTTAAACATCTTTTATACACTTTTATAAACAAGACATTTTAATTAGTAATTTTGAGTTTAATACGGAATTAATTTCAAGACATCAAAAAACTGTTGAAAAACTGTTTTTAAGTTTTGATAATGCATAATTTATAATTATTTTTAGACCACAGTTTGATCTATTGATGATATGTGGTGTTGGATGAGCAGTAATTAATATTATGGGTGTGGTGATGATGTAAGGACAGGCAGGTGTAAAATAGGTCAGCATTCCCATAATGCCCCTCTCTTTACAGTGTGTCCAGTGGGTGGACGATGCCAAACTCAACCAGTTACGACGGGAAGGCATCCGCTACGTTCGTGTGCAGCTCTGCGATGACGACATCTACTTTATCCCCCGCAACGTGATCCACCAGTTTAAAACAGTCTCGGCCGTGTGCAGCCTGGCGTGGCACATCCGTCTAAAGCAGTACCACTCCGATGAAGAGGAGGAGGTGGAGACAAAGGACGTTAAGACCAAGGACCTGTGTTCCACATCCTGTCCTCCCCCCTCTTCTTCCCCTGTTCACCCGGACACCAAAGTCACCTCCTGCGCCCGGCTACAGACAGACACGGCACAAGGTGGGGTGGCGAAAACGGACGAGCTGGTTTTCCAGAGGCCCGCTACGCCACCCAGAGAGCCGCAGCCCTCGCCTCCACAACCGGCTAAATCCGCCCACACTGTTTCCGCCGCTCCCTGTTCGGACAACAGCCCTCTCCCAGCGTCCTGCCCTCTGTCCTTGCCCACACCAGAGCAAATGCTTCCACAGGTTCCCACCGAGCCTGCATCAGACTCCTCCTCACTCAATGGCAGCAGGTCCACGGATTTCCCCAAATGACTTCCGAATCCATCCTTTTGTGGAGGGGTGGAGTTTTATTTCACCTAACAGACTTGACTGACATTCCACAGTGTAAAAAAAAAAAAAAAAAAAAAGGATTATCTGGACTTTGCCTAAAAATTATGAAGACTGTATATTTTTCTTTTTTAGATTTTGGTTAAGAAAATGACCCCACAAGTACTTTTTAGGTTTTTCTCAGCCAAAGTATTTAATTTGAAATATATTTTTGCTGATTACTCAGTATTGTTTTATATTTGTTTATATATTATTATAAATGAAATGAATTATCTCTCAAGAGGGACTTTTCATGTTGTTTCCCAGGCCATCATGTGCATCATGTTGATCTGCTAATTGGTTTTACAAACAAGGGAAAAAAGTGCCTGTCACAAGTGGAGAGCAGCAATCATATCTTAAAAGAGAAAAATAGTCTTTTTTTTTTTTTTTTCTTCCCATGGTGTAATGTCACTCTGAAGTATCTGACGTATTTAAGCTAGACTAGAGAGAAGGTATCAGTTTCAAGTGAGAGAGATTTGCTTTTTCATTGATCATCCTCTGGTTTTAAATTAAAACACTTTGCTTGAAGGAAAATTAATTATTTTTTGAATGAGTAATAGCAGTAATTATCAAAGAGGAACCTGTGCATTACCTCTCATGTATGCAGGAAATAGGATTTGGCCTCCACAAGAGGGTTGTTCATTTGTTTGTTCATTTTAATTATTTATTTTTGTCCAGAATAGTCAGTCTTTTAAGATCATGGTCATAAATTTTATTTGTCATGTTCATTTTCTGTCTGTTGTGTATACGGAAGCCATTGTGCTTTTTCTTTTACATTTTTACTTTGGGCTAGGAAGATATATTCCATCTAAGACCGAACTTTAGCAGAAAATTAGATGGAAATGTAATAACCAAACCTGCACTCAGGGGCAACATGCTGATGCCTTTTCATTTGGTCAAGTCTTCTTCTACTGTGTTTACTTTTGAAGTTTTATAGTAATCTAATCCATTTGTTCAGATTATTGGGACTTACTGAGCTCTTGAACCTATAATTCTGACATGTTAGAATGAGCTTTATTTAAGGAAATGGCCCCTTGATTCAAATGGATCATCTAAACAAGCTTTCAGATTTTACACATGATCCTGCTCATACTGTCATAGTTTGAGAGTCCGAACAGAAAGATTTTTTTTTTTTTTTTTTTTTTTTTAAATCATACTTTATTATGCTCTGGACTTTTGTGTTTCTGTCTGTCTTTGATGTCACCATTTTTTTTTTTTTTTTTTTTTTTTTTAATGTCCCAAATTATTATTCCTGTTGCTTCGGCCATTTTAAGCATTTGTTGAATTTTTCTGAAAGTCAGTGAGTGCAAATATGAATTAACTCAGTAATACACATGAACGTGGTATGAATAAATTCCTGCGCTTTTCTTGAACCAGAAAACTGTTATTGTATGTTGCTGTTCCCATAATCTGCTCCTTCAAAAAAACATTTGATATCATTCATAAGTAAAGTAGCAGAAGGTATATGCCCAGTACTATCGCATAACACTTGTTTCTTATGTGTTTGAACTGAAGTTGTCCTTAGTAATTTATGATAAGCATTCTAGGGTGACTATGCCATCCGATTTAGTTGGATGAGTGCAATTTAGCTTTCACTTGCTAAGTGTAGTAGCGTGTCAGTAATGTTTTTGCACATGTTGATGTGGTTCTTTTGAATGGGATTTAGTCTTAAAGCAGGCATTCAATGTTTTTGAAAGGGTTGTGGGCAGTAGTTGTGCTTCTCCATTGATGCCAAGTATTGCTAATGACTGATTTGAATGTAATTTCACACCAGCAAGCCAATCAGTCTACATTGATTATGGTTTCAACAAAATGATCTAATGGCTTTCCCTAATCAAATGCATCCTGTAAAAATGAGTGCCTTCTATCAAGTCTTTAATTGTCTGCTATTAAGCTAATTGATGTTATACAAGTTGTACAAAGGATTAATTGCGATGGAATTTCTTAAAGTCTGGCAATAAGTAATGATTGGGTATTTATTATTGTAGAAAAATGCTAATTCTACTAATCCAGAACCAACTGAAGGTGACCGCTTTATCGGCCACCAAAGGACGACAATGCAAAAATAGAAAAATTGGTGGTAAATGACATTGAAATTTTATAATCACGTGCAATATGAATCATATCGGCTTCTTATATTTCCCACTGTTTTTTAATTAGGATTACGATTATATATGCAGGTTGGAAAGCCTAAACAGTAATCATTTTCCCCACTTTCTCAGTTTCAGATTCTGCAGATTAGTGGTTTTGTTTAATGAAAGAAAAGATACTTTCATATTTCACTTAATACTTAAATTGGAGGTCATTAAGATGAATCTTCCCATATATACAGACATGTTCTCCACTCAGTAACACACGATTATGCTTTTACACCTTACGGTTTCATGGTATATTAAAATAAACATGATGTTTAGCGTTCTATGTTTCTTCTGAATTTTGGCAGCTAGATTCTTTTTTGTGTTGATCAGGTTTTTGATGGTCGTTTGTAATATAGGAAAAATCCACTTAGGGATCAAGGCATGCTCTTGTGTGTTTGATTCATTATTTGCTCTGTTTGATATTTGTATAAAGGTTTTCAATTTCATTGATTTTTAAGGACTAATTAGATGGTCAATTATGAACATAGTCAAAGTAATGTTTTGTAAATGCTAAGTTACATTTAATAGAACTGTCATGTGGATCTTTTCAATTGTGTAAAAATGCAATGGAATGCATAGACTTTTTCTGTATTTTTTTAAATAAACCATTTTATGAGTGTACCAAGGTGAAGCATTTCTTAAAGGGGACTTTTTCCACTGTAGCAGAAAATAAAAATATGCAAATGAGCAAACAGTTAAACACAGTCACAAACCATAAACTTGATAACAGTTATTCACAATCCTTTGTCATTTTTGTCTCTTTCGAACAGACCTGGCACCAAATGTGCTGTTGGTAAATCCAAAGTTATGTAATGTAGAAATAGTTTGATTGGCCATGGTTACCTGCAGCTGTGTGTTTTATAAAATACATTAAAAAGTTAATTTATATAACCTATGAGATTATGAAAATGTCTACTTTTCTGTACAATCATCTCCTATTATCTTGTCTTTAGTTGCACAATTGTAATCATTTGTTTTTATATACATTTTAGTTGCAAGATCGTTGCAACATGGTTCAAGGTTCAAACAGGCCATTTTCTTGCATTATACCTTTACATGTAGTCAAAGTTCTGACAAAGGCACAATCTGTATAAATGTCCATCTGTTGTGTGAGGTCAGTGGTTGGTCTACTATCCCTCAAAAACCAAAGTGCTTGTCTCTCTGAGGCTGAAAGAAATCTTTGCTTAGTAAATTCCCTTCTTGCGATGCTGTTCTCCTTTTCTTTCACCTTCGACATGAACTAGACCCATGTTTCTGGCTTATTTCGTGGGCCCTTAGGCTTTCCAAAACGAGATCCAAAAGCTGTGGAGTAAGAAAGGAGTCATTAACTGTCCACACATCATGTATTAGCATAGTATTACCAGGTGTCAACATGAACTGAGGAAATATAAAATGGAGTAGCTCCATCTGGTGTCAACTCTCAGAACATCATTTTGAAAACATTTTGTGGGGGAAAAAAAAAAAAAAAAAAAATGCATTAAAGGTCCAGTGTGTAATATTTAGTAGGATCTATTGATAGAAATGCAATATAATATACATAACTATGTTTTCAGTGGTGTATAAAGACCTTACATAATGAACCATTATATTTTTATTACCTTAGAATGAGCTATTTCTATCTACATACACCACAGGTCCCCTTACATGGAAGTCACCATTTTGAGCCGTCATGTTTCTACAGTAGCCCTAAATGGACAAACTGCTCTACAGAGCGCATTTCATCACTATGTTGTTGTTCTTCTTCTTCGTTGGTGTTTTTAGAGGCAGCTTGCATCGTCACTATGTTGAATACGCACAAAGAAGAAGAAGTAGTAGTACTCTCTGCTGTCTCAAACGACGACATCTTTGTCCTATGTCGGCCACTGTAGCTTCTCTATGTGATTCGAAAGGGTGGGGTGAGCGGTGGACTGAGCCATGGTTGCAATTTGTAACCTTACCACTAGATGCCACTAAAATTTACACACTGAACCTTTAAAAGAAGGCAATAGCTTACAAAATAAGAATCCAACAGCGGCACCATAGGGTGGTGGAGCAGACTGAGGCCTGGCTGTAGATGGGGCTGCAGGCGGGGCTGATGGTGGGTCTGGGGGCGGGATCGGAGGCGGAGCTGTTTTTGCTGCAACTGACAGTTACATGATGTTTAAGCCACACACATGCAGCTGCTTGTCATTTAATTTAAATGTTTATTTTAATAGTGTTAAATGTAATAGAATTATTTGTGTCAACAAGGAAAAGTAGAAGTGGTTATTATACATACGCCGCTGTCTTCCTTTCAAAAACTTAATACTCTGTAAGAAAAGAAATATGTATTTACATTTATAGAATCTGCTTTTATCCAGTAATCCAGCTTTTATTAAGCAAGTACTGTTCACACATAAGAGGCCATTCACACAGAACACGTTTTTGCTTTGAAAAATGCAAGAGGCATGGTTTTGGAATGGAAAATATAACACAAGGTCTACAGAGGTTTTTTAAAAAGTTTAACTTCTTAACTTGAGTTCTGTGGACTTGTGTCATGCCGCAAGACTCTGCAAAAGTTTTGAGACACGAGCGCAATGAAAATAAAAGTGAAATGAAAGTGAAAGTGACACGTGAAGGCCAAGTATGGTAACCCATACTCAGAATTTGTCCTCTGCATTTAATACATCCAAGTTAGTGCACAGACATTAGGAGCAGAGTAGTGCGTCAGTTACGCTTTTATCGTAAGTTGAATATGAAAGGTGTATGACGTTTTGAACTGGGAGAGGTGTTACACTTTCTTCGTAAGTTGAATACGGAAGGCAGTCTGGCGGAAGCTAGATATTTTACTTTATAACTTGTTAAATATGGATATTTTTCTTACACAAACGCATCACTTTGCTTCAGAAGGCCTTTATTAACCCCCAGGAGCCATGTGGAGTACGTTTATGATGGATGGATGCACTTTCTTGAGTTTCATACTCATTGATCCCGTTCACTGCCATTATAAAGCCTGGATGCGTCAGGATATTTATCAATATAACTCCGATTGTGTTCATCAGAAAGAAGAAAGTCAAATACACTTAGGATGGATTGAGGGTGAGCAAAGCTTGGGTAATTTTCATTTTAAAGTGAACTAATCCTTTTAGGTCAGTATGAAACGGAAGTTGCGATTGTCTCTTCTTTCCTGTTGTGACGTATGTCTGAGTGAAACAGCTTCTCGAACAATAAAAAAAAATGTAGGGCAGGACTTGATTTTGTCTATCGGAAATCGATTGAATCGTTGGATCAGTAGGGTTTGCTATTGCTGTGATCTCAGTGAGTGACAGGTTGTCCCGCCCTTGCGCCAATAAACACATCATCAGAGCAAAGGAGTTATTTTGATTTAAGATTACGAGGGTACATGAAATCCTTTATAATAAATACTGCAATATTCCATAAAAAAAATAAGAATTGTCAATTTTGATTTCACAGTGACTAACTTGAGTGCTGCTTTTTAGAACAGCTGCGGCTGCAAAAAACGCAAGAAGTGAGCACAATGGTCAAACATGTCTGTCTAGTGCAAAAAAAAAAAATGGAAAAGTTGCACAATGGAATACAAAAACAATCTGTGTGAACTGCCCCTTAAAAGTGTGTTCTAGGTAGGCTATACATTTTTTGTATGTGGGTTCAATGGAAAACAGTACAAAATAAATGTTTATTTGACATTAATAAACTCAATTTGACATGTTTATTATGCAATGCACTTTACATGTACCAAATACAGAGACTATAGAAATTGAACCTTAGTCCTGGCCTTGCTGACCAGTGAAGTTTTCTCTCCCCCTCTGTTTGAATGGTTCTCTGTTGGTCCCGTTGCTGCTCGCTTACTGCTGGGTGCCGGCTGGTGCTCTACTGTATTAGCCACAGGGCAAGCTAAACTAAGGTCATGTGGTCTTGCTTATGCAGTTTAATAAACTGATATCAATCACTATCAAGTGATTTATGCTGTCACTCACCTTTGCCTCCAATTGCCATGGTTACAGGGACTGGAGGAGTCGGCGGAGCCACAGATAGAGGCTCTGTAAAATTAAACACAGCTGTCACTATCCAATAATAGTGCACCATCTTTATCTCTGTCGCAGTGACAAACACTACACTTGAGAGGGTAAATTTGTGCATGTTATATTGTAATGACACTACTGACTGAGGTGTGGGTGGGCAAAACGGAAACACCAGCCTACCTTGTTTTGAACCTTTTGCTCTGACACTCTGTTAGAAAATGACACATTTGGTAAGAATGAGTCAAGCATCAATCATACAAAAGGAAAGTCATAGCACAGCACCTCTGTTCAGATTAAAGGGTTAGTTCACCCAAAAATTATATTTCTGTCATTAATTACTCACCCTCAAGTTGTTCCAAACCCGTAAGACCTTCGTTCATCTTCGGAAAACAAATTAATATATTTTTATATTTTTGAACCACACATAGGCAGCAACGTCATTGCACCTTTCAAGGCCCAGAAAGGTAGTAAAAACATCGTTAAAATAGTCCATGTGACTACAGTGGTTCAACCTTAATGTTATGCAGTGACAAGAATACTTTTTGTGCGGAAAAAAACAAAACAAAACGACTTTATTCAACAATTTCTTCTCTTCCCTATTTTAACCATGTCTTTCTGGGCCTTCAAAGGTGCAATGACTTTGCTGCCTATGGGTGTTTCAGAAACCTCTCGGATTTTATTAAAAATATCTTCATTTGTGTTCTGAAGATGAACGAAGGGGTTTGGAATGACATGAGGGTGAGTAATTAATGACGGAATTTTCATTTTTGGGTGAACTAACCCTTTAAGTTAAAGACTGCATGAGAATTAGAGTGTTTTTTAGTCCCTATCTATATACATTGAAGTCAGCTATATGCTAGTGTACTCCTAAATGTTGATACAATTCATTTTTAGCATATAGTATAACATAGAGAGAGTATAAAGGTAAGTGCAATGTAACCTTGCTTCGGCTCCAAGAACTTTCCAGGAATGATCTGGGTTGGGAGCTGCCTGACCATTCAGATGATGTGCCCACTCTCAGTCTCTGCTGCTCGGCTTCAGCTGGCAGACAGAGGGCGTTGTTGTCACCCACTTTAACGGAAAAATATCTTTTAACAAATGTAGATGCGTTTTTTCTGTATACTGTATGTATTGTATACTGCACCTTTCTCCGTGTGAAACACGAAAGATTCTGGAGTTCTTTCAGGAAGTGGTGGAGTAACACTTTCTTCATGAAACAAAACAGCAAAACATACTGTGAGTTTGTGCATATTTATATATCAGAAAAAATGTATATATTAAACAATTAAAATTTGTGTTTTTAGTTAGATGGATATGTGATATACAGTACCTGTCCCTGGAACTGGTCTAAATGTCTCAGATGTCTGCTCATGTGGTGTTAGGGTGTGTAGTTGAGATTCTGAGGTAAAAAATGGGAAGCAAAGTAATAATAGCCTATATTAAAAATAATTAACTAGAATAACACTGACAGAACTTCAAGACACACTAGGTGAATAGGGTAAAAGTTTTGTATTACAAGTTCTCTGAACTGTTATATTTAAATATGCAAATGAGGGATAATCTAATTAAAGATATGCTAATTTGCATACATTTCCAGAACAGAAATCTGAACACTGGATTAAGCCAAATTTTTGTTTCATTTTGTTGCCATATTAAAGGTTTTTGCAGATGGGGATGTTGAATTTCTCTCATAAATCTGAAAATAATGTCAACAGCCAGAAAAAAAATACATTTTCACCATTTTTTAAGGAATAAAATGTATAAAATCAGGCGAATTTGTAATTGAAATCTACATACACAAATAGATAAAGTGCAATAAAAGCAACACTTGAAAGTGTATTTGGATTGGACTTGGGAACTTTGCTTATAAATAGCTACTTTATTTGGAGGTCAGAGGGAAAAAATGCCATTGCCGTTGAAACTTTTCTGAAGACAGTAAGTTCCCTTAAGAGATACATTCATATAACCCCTCACCCCCAATTCAATATTTATATTTTCTTCCTATATTTCGAGCATCGTGAACAGTGAGCTGCTCTGCCTGATACAGAATTTTCTCCTCTTTGCGTCCATCTTCAGCGTCTCTGGCCTCTTGTTACAAAGACTGGAGAAATGTAATGTCTTTTTGTACTCATATTTCTGTTATTTTCGGGAGCTACTGGGACAGTGATTAAGATCTACCAGTCGATCGCGATCACTGGCCTACATCTTTTTTTTTACAGTCTGTGGTTACATCATTACCAGTAGGCGGCGACTGGTGGGTGTCTTTTTGAGTCGTTCCTTCAAAAGATTCGTTCAAAAGTTCAGAATAGCTACCGTAACAACATAATACAGAAGCTAAACAATCATGACTGATCAAGCCGACAGATGTCTTTGAAACATGAAGTAAGAGAGCAGAACAGAACAGAACAGAACAACCATTAAGCATAAGTTTATTCATTAAAGAGCGACCGTAATAGGCTTTTACCTCAAGCTACAGTAGCTTTCAGCTCAGATTTCTCGAAGATAAGCTGCTTGTGCTTACAAGAATAGACTTTTTATGAAGTGGAAATGTCAGATATCTTGTCATTTGAAACATCACCATAATAACTTGAATAATGTTTTGTTTGTTTCTTAATGTTGTAGGCCTATATAAGGTTTCGTCACCTCCCTTATTATTTACGATAACTGAATCGACTCCCAAAAGTCTGGAAGCGTACATCGGTATAAATTTGTATGAAGGTATTTTGTTTGCTTTGTTGTACTGATTTTATAGTTTCATTTTAATAATGCGTTTAAAGATGGCATGTTTTCGCTTGCTTAATGACGATGTCACCTAGCTTATAACACCAGTATGTGGCTTTCTGTAGAGCAAATTTCAAAGTTACATTATTTTTCTTGTGAACTGTAGTGAGTCTTACCCTGAGGATGTTTGTACAGTAGGGGAGGAGGACTGTGACTTGTGATCGCAATAGGACTGAGTGGAATAGATGATGCTGCTGCAGGAAAACAAAATAATAAAAAAAAAAATGAAGGTTGTCAAGACTGTAGCCAAAATAAATTTATTGCTGGTTTACTTAGAGATCCTGACTTACCAGGAAGTGACATTCTAAGCTTTAAGCTCTGAAATAAAGAAAACAAGCCTGTTATAGATTGTTCTTATTTTTGGCACTCAGCAAAAAAGAAGTGTGCCTATCCAAAAAGTGCAACAGGTTGTTGGTGTGTTAATGTGCTGAAATGATGAAATCTTAATTAGCATATACATCTACTGCCCTGCATCTGCTCACCTTGCTCCTCGACCAGGATCGTTTTATGTCTGTCTGAGCTTCAGATGTTTGCCCAGACCATTCTGAAGATTTCCCAACTCTCATTACAACAGCCTGTGGCGTTTCCTGTGTCATATTTTGTACCAAATCTGTTGAAAATTAGATGAAAATTAGATAAGGTACAAACAAAGTGACCAGATGAAATTTGATGTTGATTCATCCATGTCCATGATTGTCATACCCTCATCCGTGGCCATTTCAAAAGATTCTGGAGTTCTCTCAGGCAGTGGGGGTACAGGTGAGGGCGGATTGTCTTTTTAGAGAAAACGGGAACATTTACAGGTGCTGTAAGACCACCACACATATTTGAATTTATAGACACAAATTTTCAAGTATGCATAATGCTTGCTCACCTTTGTTGACACTCTCAGAGCCTGAGCTGGTTGGGATCACCAGTGTCAGCTGCTCACTGGTTTCACTGATTTTACTGATATCTGGAAACAAGATCATATATAGTTATATGTTTTTTTTATATATTGTTAATAAAAAAGGCACTGGACTAAGTATAAGCTGTGACTTGAAATGCCAGTTTATGTAACGTTGTTATTATTAACTAAAACAAAACTAAAACTTTCATAAAAATTACAGTTTTCGGTAACTGAAATAAAGCTGAAATAATATAAAATATATATTATATAGAAAACCTAAAAAAAAGGAGAGAAATGTTGCTTTGGCAATGGCAACTAACTTGAAATAAATAAGTTGAAGTACTAAAATTACTGGTAACACAGCCTGTATATATAATACATTATATATATAAAATATAAAAAAAAGTATTCTCAATGCATTAATTATGTCTTGTAATGCACCTTATAATGTATTATGTGATCTCATGAATAATTGGAACCACAGTTATAATACATTTATAGTACTTCATTTTTACACCGTTAGAAAGTATAACGCAATTCAACTCATGATAAACAATGGAATCTGCAAAAGTTATATTACATTTTAATTTTGTTTAAGCTGAAAATATACAAATACAAGCCACTTCAAAATATTATTAAATACCATAATGGTATATAAATAATACATTGGTGAGAACTGAGAAGTGGACATTGTGTTCTTATTTAGACATTGAGGACTAACCGTTCATTTCCTCTGCCAATATAAAGGACTCTGGGGTTCGCTCTGGCAAAGGAGGAGGGCTGTCTTCATCAGATGAAGGTGAATTTGCACCTTTATACAAATTATAAAAATGATCATAAGTGATCCATCATAAATCATTTTTGAGAAAATCAGTTGTTAAAAATCACAGGTTTTCATACCTTTATCATTGCAGTCATGTTTTGGCAGTTCCAACACCTGGTTATTAAGAGTTAAACTAGGTACTGTGAAACTAGGGTTCTCCAGCCAGATTTCATGAACCATAGATTCCATAACACTGGGATTGTCACTAACCGGTGGAGACTCAGGACCAAAATAAGGATCTTCCACAGTGAAGCAGGGGGTGCTGGAGATATAAGGCTTGTCGTCTTTGCCAACAGGACTAACATCTTGGTTTTCTTCCCACTCCAGATGCATCATATTTGGCCTCAGCTCCTGTACTAGGCTGATGGGATAGTTTGAACATGCAGCTTGGGTAAGGTCAGTGTTGAGGCTGGTGGATGGCTCAGTTCTTTGATATCCACAGGTTGTAAAGTCTGTTTGAGGAGTTGGCGCAATGAATAACCTCTGATATTTAATCTGGGCCTCACTCATTGTACTGAGCATGTCTGCAGGACTGAGTTTGGTGGAGATGTCCTCTTGATTGAATGGATGTAAATGAGGATGTGGCCAAGAAGTGACTTTCTGTGTAATGTGATTGTGTTCATCCATTAGAATTTCCATTTCATTACTCCTATTATAATAGCGAAAGATTTCGTTATAATCAGAAATAACAGAAAAACAGTCACAGTGTGTCTTAGACATTAAACAATTCAAGAATTTTCTTTGTGATGACAATTAGGTTTCTATTTAAAGTTGAAGTGTGAATTCAAGTAGGTCAATAGTTGGTTGATTTCTCCGGAAAGTGTTAAAACTGTGGCTTTGTGGTGCTATCAAAACATCTCTATCTGTTTGAGCAGCCTGACAGGGCAACACTTGTTCAACCAAGGGCATTAGTTTGAGGGTTGGACTATCTGTTTTTGACTAACAGCAGAAGGGCGAGTCTATGGAGAAACCTTTTTGAAAACAATCATTTTTTTTATTTTTTTTATCTTTGGGGATGCTATTGGAGCAGGAATTAAACACACTTCAGCTTATACAAGTTCAGACAAAAATGAAAATTATGTCATCATTTATACACCCTCACCTGTATGGAAAGAAGAAAGATATTTTGAAAAATGTGTCAGTGTTGTTGTTTGTTCTTTTTATACTATGAAGGTCAATGGGGCCCAAAACAACATTGGACTCCACTAACTTTCATTACATGGACAAAAACAGTTGAAACATTTTTTTTTTTTTTAATATCTACTTTTGTGTTCTGCAAGAAAGTTTGGATCAGCATGAGGGAGAATAAATTATTCATTTTTGGGTTAACTGTTCCTTTAAAAATCTGCATCAAAACCATTAAAATGAGAGATTTCCTCAGACCTGTGCTCAGTTTGAAGCGCTCTGAAGTCAGTCTCTGATTCGGAGTCGCTGAAATCTGAGAGATCACTCCCAGTACTTATGGTGACAGGTGAGGAGGAAGCTGGGACCTGATTGAGGATCAAATTAAATTGTTCATGACTCAGGCCAGCAAAAAGCTCTGACTATGATATGTAATGTGTCATAACTGGAAAGCTAAATCAGCGGGAAATAAAATTACATAATTTATGTAAATACAGAGTGAGTAATAACGGGGTCTTATCTGACCTCTCTGTTTGTTTCTTCCATTGCTGCTAGATATCTCTCAAACAGCAATTTGATGGTCCTGTATACTAGTTCATATTGTTCCTAAGAGGAAGAGAAGAAATTATAATTAGGTAAAATGGAGGCATTTTAGTTTTTATTGATGATGGCAAATTAAAGAGAAAATATGTTGGTTACCTTAGTCTGAACCACAGATGGCCTTTGTGTACGCATTTCCTTCACCAGCTCAAAGATACTGAAATCATCTGGTATCATCTAAACAAGAGCAAATAAGATTAACATCTCACCTAAAGTAAGAGGCAGAAATGTTAGTTCTTTGTTTTTGTCTGTTCTTTATTTGTGTGCCAGTACAATGGAAGATGTTTTGAATTCTTACCTGTTTCTTCAGTAGATTCCAGGTATAGTCGATAGCACACAATGCACCCGTTCTTCCACAGCCTGCACTGCAAATCCCCAGACAGTCCCAAGAGAATGAGCCACAGTGAAAACACAATGATCTTTTCTTACATTCTTACTCTTAAGTGTAGTGTAAGAGTTTTTACATAACACTGCTGTAGAGTCATAAGAATTATTTAATTTTAAAGGGATAGTTCACCGAAAAATGAAAATTCTGTCATCATTTACTCCCCCTCAATTTGTTCCAAACCTGTATAACATTTTTTGTTCTGCTGTACACAAAGGAAGATATTTGGAAGATTGTTTGTAACCAAGCAGATCTCGCCCCCCACTGACTACCATAGTAGGCAAAAAAAATACTATGGTAGTCAATGGGGGGCGAGATCTGCTTGGTTACAAACATTCTTCCAAATATCTTCCTTTGTGTACAGCAGAACAAAAAATGTTATACAGGTTTGGAACAAATTGAGGGGGAGTAAATGATGACAGAATTTTCATTTTTCAGTGAACTATCCCTTTAACAAGTCAGTTAACTGGTTATACGGTGCTCAGAATATTCTGTGTGGAGAAACATTTTCCAAAGTTAAGGTTAATCTTATTAACACTGTTGAATTGAATTTTTTGCAAATCTCAAAATTAATATCCTTTTTTTCATACTGGACATTATAGTAAACTAGTACTTTCTCTGGATATTATTGACCTCCATAGTTCAGACTGAAAGATTGTTTGAGGAATGTCCAAATAAATGGTCAAGTTAACTCAGTAAAGAATACCTTAAAGAATTAATTTCTCTTCTGTTGGTTAGTCTTTCAGCATAGCATTAACTGTCATTATAACCAGGGTTTGAAACCCACCAAATGCAAATACTTAACTCATGATTCATCATGATATATTAAATACAGCGTATTGCGCAGAATCTGCGAATATCTGTCTTACTTGAACTAACACGTCAATAAGCAACAAATAACAGTGTGCTTGTTCATTCGCTTTGAAGCAATAGTGAAGATTAAAAAAAAACATAATGTGGTGATACATTTGGTTAACAGAAAAGACATTATTTTCCAACATCCTACAATTTTAGCAGACCCTGGCTTATCCTGAGACGGATAATGTTTTTAGACAGAAATATTTTTGCTGTAGTCAATAACTCACAAGTGTGGTCTATCAATACCAGGTGGTATTTTGTACAAAATTTAGTAGCCAAATTGGCCGGTGAGTGAAAAAGTTAATTTCAAACCCTGATTATAACTCAGTGTTAGCAGTAGTGCAGATGCTTGTTGGGGCATTTGCTTGTTGTTGGTCAACCACCTACATATTTCCTGTGTAAAAAAATGATGGTGGGCATTTTCCATGGTTACAGATACAAACAAATCTTGTGTTCATTTATGGCCACCAAAACATTTCACCATGGCCTTAACATAACCGTCGTTTTATCTGATTAGCCCCCAACTGCAATCATTGCAAAAATGAATCATAGAGGTCCATCACAGCAGATATAGGCGTTTACCTGCAGTGAATGCAGATGGGAAGCTCATCATGATCCTGGTAAATCCTCATGTCCTGCAGCAGCTCCAAGATGGCAGGAATGGAGTCAGGTACTCCATGATCTGGCCAGTTCACATAGTGTAGCTGCTTCAGTGTCCGGGACACCTGGAAATAACCGGTGTAATATAAAACTCTTTGTTTTTTCTGGTAACCTGGTTTGCTAGTCATTAAACCACCACATTTTGGTGGTTTTCTTTCATCACTACAAAACATCTGCGGAAATGTCAGCACCTGTCTGTGTTTATGTTTGTTCCACTACAATGTCTCCACCACAGTTGCTGCTCTATATGACTTTTAAAACTGAATACTTGGACAGTTACGCAATGACATGTCCAAGAGAAAAACATATATCTGCGTCATAGGCCACCACAACACAGTGTTTGACCTAAAGCAATACTTTTTATATTTTGACGAACTTGACTCAAGTGTGAACACATCGAGAGATCGATCTATAAAGCACTTATTTTGGCAAACAGCTAGTCTGGACATTGAAAAAAAAAAAGTATTTTTGACTACTTTAATTGAATAAAATGAATTAAAAGCAAATTAATTATTCTTATATATATATATATAAGAGCTGTATAAGAGCTGAATGACTAAAATAAACCTTGAACCTATATCAGTGCAGTGAAGTCAAGACCAAAAAAGTGTTACTTACTTGTTTACATGTCACCTTCAGCGTCCTTATCAAATATTCTCCCTTATTTTCATCAGACTCCTAGACAAAAGCAAATATATACAAGAATGGAATGCTTATAGTATCAATGTGCTGGTAATATTTTGGATAATATTATTCAATAGTGAATAACTATTTGGCGATCTACCACCCCTACATTTGACTTTATTTATTTATTTATTTGTTGAGGGATGCATCAATATTAAAATTCTGGCTGACAAGATAAGCTGATATTTTCAGGCCGTGGTCGATAAAATTCTGTACTATTTTGTCTAAATAAATGAAATAAATAAAAAATAAATATTTCATTTAGGCAGCACAGATTACATTTAGACGTTTTTGTGTTTTTAAAGATAAACCTAATGCTGTTTGATGAATACGATCCTCAATTGGATGGAACTGGAATAAATACTTTGAATGTTGCGATCCTGTCGGACTTATGATAGCTACCTGAATCGTAACAAAGCACTGTTGGCCAGAGGAGAACTGGCCCCCCGACTAAGCCTGGTTTCTCCCAAGGTTTTTTTCTCCATTTAAACACCTATTTGCCACTTGTCTGCCACTTGATGTCACCTGATGGAGTTTGGGTTCCTTGCCGCTGTCACCTTTGGCTTGCTTAGTTGGGGACACTTGACATTTGACTTGACATTTGATATTCAACAGTGCTTTGATCTGCCTGCATTGACACTATTCTTTAAGAGCTGCTGTGCAGCCAAATAATGTACCAGTTATCAATGTAAAGCTGCTTTGACACAATCTACATTGTAAAAAGCGCTATATAAATAAAGGTGACTTGACTTGCTGTAAGAAAAAAAATCCATAGAAAAATGGAAAGGGTACTGGTGAATTTTCTGCCAGTACATTATCTGTTAAAGGGATAGTTCACCCAAAAATGAAAATTCGGTCATCATTTACTCACCCTCAAGTTGTTCCAAAACTGTATTAATTTCTTTCTTCTGCTGAACACAAAAGAAGATATTTTGAAGAAAGTTTGTAACCAGGCTGCTTTGGGGCACCATTGACTTCCATAGTAGGAAAAAAAAATACTATACAAGTCAATGGTGCCCCAGAACTGTTCAGTTTCCCACATTCTTCAAAATATCTTCCTTTGTGTGCAACAGAACAAAGATATTTATACAGGTTTGGAACAACCTGAGGGTGAGTAAATGAAGACAGAATTTTCATTTTTGGGTGAACTATCCCTTTAAGTTTACAGACATTTCCTATTTTTACGGGGGTTTTTTTTAAATGTGAGCTCTCAGTAATGACAAAGGTTATCTATACATTTTCGTTGTAAATGTCAGTATACCAAGAAAATATAGTGACGTTTTTTGCATCCCACTTAGCGGTTTAAGTTATAGGGTTTTAGTGTTTTAGATTCAGACTTGCTACATGAATACTGAGAATCAAGCTAGAACAGGCATGTGTCTGAGCGAAAAATAAAACACAAGGACAGGAAGTGTGGCGTGAGTGAGGGAAGAAGTGTCTCTTACATAGTGTATGTTAAAGGGTTCACACACAAACACATCCTCCTTTGACTCCGGCCAATAACGCTCACATTTTTTCTGAAATAAAGAGGAAATGCAGCATTCAATCTCAATTGCCCTTTCAGATGCATCTGTCCTGCGCTATACGAGAATAGCGCTGTAACCATAACAAAAGTTGTGAAAGGGTGGAAACTCAAGATAAAAAAAACTAAATTAAAAAAAAAGAAGTTGAAGAAAACGTCATGCTTGATGCATTGCTTCACCTTTCTGAGGCAAGAAGGATGTGGTTAATAAAAATGTTTTCTTTAAAGCACAGCGACTGACAACATTTCCCCCTAACACACTGTCAGTTACAACTTACCCTTCCCATTTCAAACTCTCGGCAAGCCATCACGACAACCTGCAGAGAGAGAGAGTTATTATGGTGGTATTTCCGCATGTGAATGATTCTCCTTGGCCTGAGATCGAACACAAAGCTTATAGAACAGGTTGAACCTGTTTTTTAAAGGAAGTGGAATGTGTGTGAAATGGTCATACGCTACATAATCAAGCACTCACCTGCACATTGTATTCCCACAGCATCCTCCAGAAGTCAAGCACAGTGTTTGGCAACGGGCCTTGTGTGGCAATATACGCCCTAGAGCCCAACACCCCCTGAAATAAATAGAGAACAAATAGCAACTGTTACTTATATTTTGTCAGTGATCATTTAAGCATGACATTTAATCTGCATTAAAGTGTTGGATTTAGTGTATAAATGACTAAATATTGTGTAAATAGCAAGAGATCTTTCTTGCATATAACCATCTTACCTTAATGAAACTAGCATTAATGTAGTCCGTATCATGCTTGGATGTGATGAGGGAGAGCTTTACTCTGCTGTGATCAACTGTGAGAAAATACAGTCGTCAGCATCTCTAGTCTCATTACTGTAATCTTCACAATCATCTTGTTTCATGTTTTTTAAGCAGTGCATAAAGTGCTGTTTTTCACACAGCACAAATCTCTCACACGTTTGTGTCTTTTGCATGTTACATCAGCTTTTCTAATGTAACAACCGAGACAAATGCCGATAAATAAGAATACAATAAAGTACAGTACAGTATATTTTGGTATGGTATAATTACAATACAGTATATAATAGTACAGTACTGTATATTATATAATATTATGTATGCTACAGTATGATATAAAGCAGTATCGCACAGTACAGTATACACTAAAAAATAACTGTAAAAAAATAAATTTACACAGTAAAATACTGTTTTCCATTGAAACAGTAATATACTGTAAAAACAATGAATTCTGAGTAATATGATTTGTCGTTTTGACAAATATGATAAAAAATTACAAATAATATTACCCAGAATGCGTTGTTTTATATTATTTCTGTATATTACAATGCATTTTGTATATTACTGTGCATTCTGGGTAAAATTAGTTGTCATTTTCGAGAAAGTAGCCTATAGGCCTCTTTTCTTAAAATGACAAATATTAGCCAGAATGCATTGTTTTTAAGGTATATTACTGTTTCAATGGAAAACAGTATTTTACTGTGTAAATTTGTTTCAGTTTTTTTTACATTTATTGATGGTATGGTATGTAGGGTATAGTACAGTATTTTATGGTATAGTATACCCAGAGAGCACAAATACATCATGTCTATTTGTTGTGCGCATTTTCATATAGAAGATTTTTGAGCGTTTGCTGATCTGCAGTACATCTCTAATACGTTTCCTGTCAGATGTTAAATAGACGTTTATAGAACGTCTCTGTAAAAAATGTTGTAAACGTTTTAACATCCCAATACATGTAATTTTACTCTAAAATACTCGTAAATAGCGTAGCAGAATGACAGGGGAGAGATGAATTTGTTGAATAAAGTCGTTTTTTTTTTTTTTTTTGCACACAAAAAGTATTCTCGTCGCTTCATAATATTAATGTTGAACCACTGTAGTCACGTGGACTATTTTAAGGATTTCCTCTTGGATTTCATTAAAATATCCTAATTTGTGTTCCAAAGATGAATGAAGGTGTTACGGGTTTAAAAAGATATGAGGGTGAGTAATTAATGTCAGAAATTTCATTTTGGGGTGAACTAAACCTTTAATGTTTATTGGTGGTATTTTGTCTTTGTTTATGACCCTGTACATCGTCAGCATTTTCATCGTCAGTATATTGATTATTGGCATGTTTACATGTTTTATTGACAAGCCACTTATGGTATTATAAGGATTATTCATTATGTGGTTTTCAATTTTACCACCTGTATTATTATAGTGATTATCAGTAAATTTTACAGTGCAAAGCGGATTGTGGTATACCACAGATTGGTATTTTAATATTATATGTAAAATATACGGGCACCAACATGCCATCCCATATCTGAAATATTATCAGCACATTTTTATGGTGAATATCTAGTGACCAAATATGCTTTTTTATCAGATATTTGCAAACCAAAGATGCTTTTCAGATGAAGCGCTCTTTAACAGCCATTTTGAAGATGTATAGTAGATCGTATATCACTTACTGTGTTTGTATGCTTATACTGTCTACATTTCTATGCTGTCTACTTGACGTTATGTGTTCTTTGTTATGAATTTGAATGTTTATTTGAAATAACCGCTATATGCAACTGCATTGGCTCTTGTTCTTGTCCATATGATTGATTGTATGACTGTAAGATTTATTGTGAAGCGTCCTTGAGCTCAGGAAAGGTACTATATAAATTAAACATGTAATTATTATTATATTATTAGAGAAAAGTACAGTACAGTATGTTATGGTATAGTTATACAGCAGATGTCAGATGTGATACTCACAGGGAACAATGTCCTTGTATCTGTTCTTCTTCACGTTATCTTGTTTGTCCGCAGCAGTGGTGGGGTATGTCTTCTCTGCACGATACTTAGTAGACTGCCTCTTTAGTTTCTGTTTTGACCAAATTACATAAGAGTCAGTCATGATTTTGTGCCATAAAACCTTTCTGCATACTGAAGTTTGTTCAACCCACAAGTTCAGGGCTAAGATGTTAACATTGATATTAAATGCTTTAGAAGAAACTTTTAACAGGGTTAACCCTGAATCCATTTTTGAGTTTTTATCTAAAGCAAATTTTAAAACCTTATATAGTTTTTTAAATTGCTTTTTAGTTTTTTTTTTTTTTTTAGCTTAAAGCACCAAAGCAATTAAGCACCAATCAGCCAACCAACCGATGTTGATATTGATATTATTTTAAAAGACAAAGCAAAGTAAGAAAACCTGTGTTTCAAACAGTCTTTTTTGCCATGTTTTTGACATCTCAACATGATCTAAGGCTAACAGAATGCAGTTTATAGCTCTGTGGTTAAGATCTGTGAAAACTAGATAAGTCTGGCTGTGTATGCGTGAGTGTTTGTGGCTGTCACAACGTGTGTGGGATGTACCATCATTCTCCTTTGTGTGTCTCTGAGCACAAGAACCTTGTTACCAGACCAAGAGACTTTCCGACCACAGCTGAGCTTACAAGAAGCCTTATGAGCCCAACAAACTGTGAGCAAATACAGCAAGCTGAGTAATTAGCATGGGATCTCTGAGCTAAAACGGACAGGACTGCATGTGAGGAACCAGCCATCACACTGTTGGAAACCCTCAAGTTTTGAACAGTGAGACTGGATTCGTGTCTGACATTTCTTTACATTTATGTTCCTTGTGTCGGCAAGCATACATTGTGGTCCAGTGGTGAGGACCAGTAGTTCTGCTCTCAGTGTGATGGGAACTTTGGTTTCCATGCTCTGCCAAATAAACAGTTTCTCTTCCTGTACACATTCCATTAGTGAGCGATTCAAATCACTTATTCTGGCGGAAGTCTTGTTTGGCAGCAGATTGACAGAGATAATTTAAAGTGCATTTTTTAATCAGCATGCGAATGAGAAAACTGGCAGAAGACTGGCCTGGTTTGACATTGGGAAAGTTTGTATGAAGACACATACTGTTCCTCACTCACAGTGTGTTGAACACTGCTGTAGCTGAGAACTATAACAGACACTCTGTAGCGTTCAGGCTGGACCACAGATCACGTGTTGTTCTGCATAACAGGATGAAGCCATGGTGGCAAGGGCAGGCCTGAATCACTTTGGTACTTCAGGGTCTGGCACATTTTGGCAAGTACATTATGGGTGCCATCTTTGTTATCGTTACAAGAGTAACATGTAACTGGGTGATAAGCGTTTAAGCCTTAAAAATGGCATGATATTACTTTTCAATTTTCATACATGGCAATTTGTATTGTATGACAACACAGTGTTTGTAATCTTCATTTACAGCAGAGGTTTTTAAATATTTTAAATATTTTGATTTTTAAATAGTATGATCTCCTTGCATGGGACATCCTTCCTAAATATATGCTAGATATTTTCATATACAAAGACCCATTACTTTGTGAGAATAAAACTTTGTGATATTATGAAACAAAAGCCCCGATATTATTATACAAAGCCCCGAACATGACATGCGGGACAAAATATGTATATTCGTGGCCACAAAATAGCAGTTCATTCCCATGACATACTAATACGTCAGAACGTTTTACTAATTCGCTTCAATCGTTTCAAGTAAATTGTGCACACGATATAATAATTTGTTCCATTGTTTTACTAAATTGTGTGCTCAAGATGATTCATTCCCTCATTTTACTAAATAATGGCCATGTTGTAATAATTTGTTTCCTTGTTTTAGTTAAATCAAAATGAGGAAATGAATTAGTACAACATGGCAACTATTTACTAAACCAAGGGAATGAATTATTATCTTATGCACACAATTTAGTAAAACGAGAAAACAAATTATATTGTGCACAAAATTTACTTAAATCAAGGGAATTATTCATTATACCGTGTGCACGATTTACTTAAAACGAGGGAACAAATTCTTAAATCAAGGCCACAATATACAATCAAACTAAAATTTATTCAGACACCTTGAACATTTCATTCATTAATACAGTTTATTCACTATAGTTTAAAAAAATGGTAATAAAATATAACAAGATCTCAGAGTTAAACTGTGTCAGAAAAAAATTAATCTTAATTATGTCAGATAACACTTAAGCAAAACATGGTCAGGTCAAAGTGTCTGAATAATTTTTGGTTCCAGATTTTTATCAATTTTACTGGTAGTCCACTG
The DNA here is from genome assembly GCA_039654765.1 of Mylopharyngodon piceus. Taxonomy (NCBI): domain Eukaryota; kingdom Metazoa; phylum Chordata; class Actinopteri; order Cypriniformes; family Xenocyprididae; genus Mylopharyngodon; species Mylopharyngodon piceus. Next base: position 29,630,879 of record CM077446.1, read on the forward strand.
TATGAAGAATTTTTGGGTATAATATGTCACAGTTTACTTTATTTTACTATCCTCACTTACATAAATGAACTATAGTGTCCTGCATCCACTAGTAAAAATATATCAGAAATATCAAAAATGTCTGAATTTTAATTGGTTTGACTGTACATTTTTTTCCCCGCGTGTCAGGTGCGGGACTCCGTACTTTTGTACTTGAAGCCAAAGCAAATTAATTAAAATATTACCTAGAAAATATTTACTTTATTAATTTGACAATGTACCTTTTTTTCTACCCAATATTACCCAATAAGAAATCAGAATTTTTTGTAAAGTGTTTTTCGCAGTAAATATTTTTTAATTATAGTTTTTTAATTATTGCTTTAAATATATTTAAATATATTTGAAGTGTTCCGCATATTTAAAGATATAGTTCACCCAAAAATGAAAATTCTGTCATCATTTACTGAACACAAAAGAAGACGTTTTGAAAAATATGGGTAACCAAACAGTTAATGGGCCACACTGACTTCCATAGTAGTGAAAAAAAAAAAAGTACTATGGAAGTCAGTGGGGTCCATCAACTGTTTGGTTACTGACATTCTTCAAAATATCTTCTTTTATGTTCAGCAGAAGAAAGATATTCATACAGGTTTGGAACAACTTGAGGGTGAGTAAATGATGACAGAATTTTCATTATCATTTGAAGTTATCCCTAAATAAATATACATTAAAAAAAAAAATAATAATATATATATATATATATATATATATATAAAAATTGATGATTAAAAAAATTATTTAAAAAATTGGTTCGTACCACCTAGCAATAGGCACATACCCCCTGGAAGTCCCCAGTCTGAAAAGCTTGATTTAGAAGACATTCTGCCAAAGATGAATTGACGAAAAGTTCTCCTTCAGAACGTTTTTCTCCAAATGTTACTTTGTAGACTCTGAGAGCCACACATTTGACATTAGCTCAAATACTGTAGCGGAATTGCATGGTGCTATAGCGACACCAAGGTCATGAGATTAATGCCTAGTGAACACTGATAAGATACTTTTTGGTAAACATTACATTATTTTTACTTCAGTTTAGTTTTGTGAAGAAATAGCTTATGTACATCTGTTCAAATATAATGTACTTATATCAGCATATTGAGAGACCCCACAGTGTTTTTTTGAAAGCCACAGTCCATCCATCACTGCCTGACATCCTGTTTCACTCTAAGCAACTGAATGCACTGTAAGATGCTTTGGATGAAATGGTTTTCCAAATCTTAAGAGAACAAATTCATTTTTGCATTTTCCGTTTTTGCATTGGTAGGTTTGATTCAAAGTGACTAAGTTCATGATGGGTCACTTCCTCTCAGTCACCATGACTGTTCACATGGAATATCTAACAGTTGACATTCGAGGGGAAAAGCACAGTTCTTTTGGGGAAAACAAATGTAAGCAGTAGTGAGGCGAAGGTCTACTTCAGGCTCCCTGTTGTATACAGGCAGCCATTTATTCAATAATAAATGAGTTCAATAATAAATAACCTCCCACCAGATGAAAACTTCTTTTATGAAAGCTTAAATTGAGAGGCACTGTGTTCAGAAGAGGAAGTCCACGCTTAGCCATCAGCTCAGTGCCCAGACATTTTATTTTTAGCTTGCTTTTGGCACATGCTGTACTAATGCTTTTATTATCTAAATCCACACATTTTCACATACCCACACAAACATTGCATGTAATGTAAAAAAAGCAGATACGTTGGCACCTTTTTCAACCTATCCACTGTCTCACATGACATGAATCTGAACGTCAGAGACTTTTTTTTATTTTTTTTATTACTGTAACAAAACCCTGCAGTGATATCTGTAAACGCTGTAACCTAGTTAATAACTTACCAGAAACTCTCCGGCAAAGCCGTTCTCTGCCCCTTCTTCTTCTGTTTCCTTGCTGGCAATTTGGGCCAATAGGTCCCTCAGAATGCGGGCTTGGGCGTCCATGGCATGTTGTGTGACACAGCAGCTTCCTCCGTCATGTCAGAGATAGAGAGATCAGTGGGCTTCTAAAAGGAGTCCATCTTTCGCTTTCTCTCTACAAAGTGTCTCTTGTAGGTCTGTAGTTGAGTTGAGGAACTGTGCGATGTGTCGTCACGGAAGCAGTGGCAGAAAGAGTTCACAGGTTCTGTGGTCAACTCTAAGTATCAATGTGACCCTCTCCGCCCTACATCTCTTCCTTCAGTTTCTCGCTTTTTTTTTTGTTGCATACCTAACTTTGATTCTCTGTATGTGGCCTTCTCTCTCTTGCTGTCTTTCTGTTTCGTTCTGTCCAACACTTTATAGCACAAGGTTTTAGAGCCCATACCCCTCACACAGGAAGCTTTTGTGGGTGGGTGTGCGCTTGTATGTAAAAAAAAAAAAAAAAAAAAAAATATAGTGAAAGAGTCAAAGTCATTTGCTTCATTGCTGAAAGTGGCCAAGCCTGTTTGATGACATTCAAAACAGTTGAACTTGAATCTAGAGAATGTGTAGGCTAAATGTAGTCAGACCAGAGAGAGATACTTGTGTGGCTCTTGGAATTAATGTTATCAGGCAGTTGACCTGACATGTCAAGCAGTGACAGCAGTGTCCTACTGCGGTTTGGCATGCTTAAATGGTGTCTAAAACATTTTTTTTTTTAATGTTATATTTTTAATTCTTGTATTATTGTTTTAATTCTTATACAAGCATTTTTTTCTCTAAAAAATATGTTTTTATAAATATAAATATCTTTATTTTACATATTTATATACACCGATCAGGCATAACATTATGACCACTGACAGGTGAAGTGAATAACACTGATTATCTCTTCGATCATCACAGCACCTGTTAGTGGGTGGGATATATTAGGCAGCAAGTGAACATTTTGTACTCAAAGTTGATGTGTTAGAAGCAGGGAAAATGGACAAGCATAAGGATTTGAGCGAGTTTGACAATGGCCAAATTGTGATGGCTAGACGACTGGGTCAGAGCATCTCCAAAACTGCAGCTCTTGTGGGGTGTTCCCGGTCTGCAGTGGTCAGTATCTATCAAAAGTGGTCCAAGGAAGGAACAGTGGTGAACCGGCGACAGGGTCATGGGTCAAGGCTCATTGATGCACGTGGGGAGCGAAGGCTGGCCCGTGTGGTCCGATCCAACAGACGAGCTACTGTAGCTCAAATTGCTCAAGAAGTTAAAGGTCCAGTAAGTGGTATTTAAAGTACGCAGTTGGACATTGTTGATATTTGAAATCAACCCAAACAAACACACCCCTCTCTTTATTGTTCCGCCTCCAAAACTCACACTCCAATTCTAACCACCCTGCTCTGAGTCGGTCTCAAACCCTGGCCCGATCGCTGCTGGCATGCAAGGCGAATGCACTACCAATGACGCTAAACACCTCATTCTCTAGCGGTCGTCAGTGTGCAGTAGTTTAACTGCAGAACTCTTACTGTCTGGCCTCTGTTACACACGCAGTGCGAGTGGATGTCTGTTTATCACAGCTGACGCGCAACAAAATGCTTCACGAAAAATAAAGCGCAGTTGATGAACGAACAACAAGGAAGCAAAAAAAAGGAACATACAGTACACACGAGTAAATACAAAGTGTTCGTTGTTAGTCGCAAACAGCACAGCAGCTCCAGACAATCAAAACCCAGTGTACTCACATGATAAGCGGGATCAAAGCAGTTTTCAGGCCTTCCCTCTTAGCTCTCTCCAGCGCTGGAAAGCTTTTCTAATATACACTGGGTCCTAAAGCACTTTCCCAGGCATAAACCTTCATTCCAGTGATATTCTTTTGAGCTGTTTTGTATTGTGTCCCATCTCTCGTTCTGCAGTTTTTTTTTTGTTTTTTTGTTTTTTTTCTTATTTTCAAATCTCCCTCTTGCTCGTTCTCTCTCCTCGACCGTCATACGCCCCCTAATGCTGATTGGTTAGACGTTTGTTATTGGACTTGGCCCGACTAACTTCCAAACAGTGGATTTGAAATATCACTGAGTCCACCTTTAATGCTGGTTCTGATAGAAAGGTGTCAGAATACACAGTGCATCACAGTTTGTTGCGTATGGGGCTGCATAGCCGCAGACCAGTCAGGGTTCCCATGCTGACCCCTGTCCACCACCGAAAGCGCCAACAGTGAGCACGTGAGCATCAGAACTGGACCACAGAGCAATGGAAGAAGGTGGCCTGGTCTGACGAATCACGTTTTCTTTTACATCATGTGGATGGCCAGGTGCGTGTGCATCGCTTACGTGGGGAACACATGGCACCAGGATGCGCTATGGGAAGAAGGCAAGCCGGCGGAGGCAGTGTGATGCTTTGGGCAATGTTCTGCTGGGAAACCTTGGGTCCTGTCATCCATGTGGATGTTACTTTGACATGTACCACCTACCTAAGCATTGTTGCAGACCATGTACATTCTTTCATGGAAACAGTATTCCCTGGTGGCTATGGCCTCTTTCAGCAGGATAATGCGCCCTGCCACAAAGCAAAAATGGTTCAGGAATGGTTTAAGGAGCACAACAACGAGTTTGAGGTGTTGACTTGGCCTCCAAATTCCCCAGATCTCAATCAAATCGAGTATCTGTGTGATGTGCTGAACAAACAAGGCCATGGAGCCCCCACCTCGCAACTTACAGGACTTAAAGGATCTGCTGCTAACATCTTGGTACCAGATACCACACCACACCTTCAGGGTTCTAGTGGAGTCCATGCCTCGATGGGTCAGGGCTGTTTTGGCAGCAAAAGGGGGACCAACACAATATTAGGAAGGTGGTCATAATGTTATGAATGATCAGATATACAGGTGCTGGTCATATAATTAGAATATCATCAAAAAGTTGATTTATTTCACTAATTCCATTCAAAAAGTGAAACTTGTATATTATATTCATTCATTACACACAGACTGATATATTTCAAATGTTTATTTCTTTTAATTTTGATGATTATAACTGACAACTAAGGAAAATCCCAAATTCAGTATCTCAGAAAATTAGAATATTACTTAAGACCAATACAAAAAAAGGATTTTTAGAAATCTTGGCCAACTGAAAAGTATGAACATGAAAAGTATGAGCATGTACAGCACTCAATACTTAGTTGGGGCTCCTTTTGCCTGAATTACTGCAGCAATGCAGTGTGGCATGGAGTCGATCAGTCTGTGGCACTGCTCAGGTGTTATAAGAGCCCAGGTTGCTCTGATAGTGGCCTTCAGCTCTTCTGCATTGTTGGGTCTGGCATATTGCATCTTCCTCTTCACAATACCCCATAGATTTTCTATGGGGTTAAGGTCAGGCGAGTTTGCTGGCCAATTAAGAACAGGGATACCATGGTCCTTAAACCAGGTACTGGTAGCTTTGGCACTGTGTGCAGGTGCCAAGTCCTGTTGGAAAATGAAATCTGCATCTCCATAAAGTTGGTCAGCAGCAGGAAGCATGAAGTGCTCTAAAACTTCCTGGTATACGGCTGCGTTGACCTTGGACCTCAGAAAACACAGTGGACCAACACCAGCAGATGACATGGCACCCCAAACCATCACTGACTGTGGAAACTTTACACTGGACCTCAAGCAACGTGGATTGTGTGTCTCTCCTCTCTTCCTCCAGACTCTGGGACCCTGATTTCCAAAGGAAATGCAAAATTTACTTTCATCAGAGAACATAACTTTGGACCACTTAGCAGCAGTCCAGTCCTTTTTGTCTTTAGCCCAGGCGAGACGCTTCTGACGCTGTCTGTTGTTCAAGAGTGGCTTGACACAAGGAATGCGACAGCTGAAACCCATGTCTTGCATACGTCTGTGCGTAGTGGTTCTTGAAGCACTGACTCCAGCTGCAGTCCACTCTTTGTGAATCTCCCCCACATTTTTGAATGGGTTTTGTTTCACAATCCTCTCCAGGGTGCGGTTATCCCTATTGCTTGTACACTTTTTTCTACCACATCTTTTCTTTCCCTTCGCCTCTCTATTAATGTGCTTGGACACAGAGCTCTGTGAACAGCCAGCCTCTTTTGCAATGACCTTTTGTGTCTTGCCCCCCTTGTGCAAGGTGTCAGTGGTCGTCTTTTGGACAACTGTCAAGTCAGCAGTCTTCCCCATGATTGTGTAGCCTACAGAACTAGACTGAGAGACCATTTAAAGGCCTTTGCAGGTGTTTTGAGTTAATTAGCTGATTAGAGTGTGGCACCAGGTGTCTTCAATATTGAACCTTTTCACAATATTCTAATTTTCTGAGATACTGAATTTGGGATTTTCCTTAGTTGTCAGTTATAATCATCAAAATTAAAAGAAATAAACATTTGAAATATATCAGTCTGTGTGTAATGAATGAATATAATATACAAGTTTCACTTTTTGAATGGAATTACTGAAATAAATCAACTTTTTGATGATATTCTAATTATATGACCAGCACCTGTATATTACTTGCCATTACACACAAGCCTTCCATCTAGTGGCTGTTTGGTGAAAGTGCAGTCTCTGACCTTTTCCTGTTCTGTCCTGATTCAGTGAAAAATGTTCTTTTACAGGTATAGTACTTTATATACACACAACTTTCCACTCTCACCTGTAGATTCTCTGTATTTTAATTTTAATTCTTATTCTTTTTAAGTTTTTTCATGAAAAAGTGCACTTTCACCTTTTTTGTTTTTGTACTGCCTGTGTACCTATGTCTGTCAGCATACTGAAAGACCCCACAAAGCCATTTGAAAACCACAGTTCGTCCATTGCTGCCTTACATCCTGTTTCATTCTAAACAACTCGCAGCAAAATGCACCAACACAACATAATACTCACACCTTTATTAACACTATGAAGGGCTTGTTCGTACTGCTTTTAGCACAGAGTAAGTCTCTTTTTATTGATTTATTAATACATATTTGAAACTGTTTTATGTTCATCTGCCTTGTATTTTTAGTTTAGTAAATTAAACCTAGGAATTTTTTTGTCAGTTTAGTCAATTTTATGTGTAGTTTTGCAATCATGTTAATGCATGTTAAATGACCTGAACTGGCATCACCTGAATCTCCTCCTTTTGTTCTCTCGTGAACTACATTCTCTTGATTCATTTGATATCTAACATTCACTCAGAATTTAACTCAAAATGTTAAAAAAAAACTTGAAATATCGTTCCTAAGCAGAAAGTGAGAGATATAACCAGTCATCTCAGTGATTGTATCACAACTTAGCCCGTTTTCATCCAAAGATCCAGTTATGACAAACACTGAGGTCAAAACATTAGGAAAATAAACAAAATGAAACATATTGCAAATAGATAGGGTGAATTTACATTTCATGCTGACTTTAAATGCTCGTAACAAAACAATTTTGATGTTCATCTTTATTTATGCAATGTTTAAAACTGTGACTTTTTCTCTAGTAAGTATGCAGTTTCATTGTGATAAAACAAAGATTCAAACCACAGTTGGAAGCGCATTCACTATTATCTGCACCTACAAAACATCCCAGTTCCGATTTAACAAGAAGTACTGGTGTGCTGGAGACTCCAGAGCCTCGTGTGAGGTTCTGATGGACACAGATGGATTCACACAGGATGCGTACAGAACACGGGCTCAAATCATTGATGGAGTTTCTAGAGGCTTGATTGTTAATGTAAGAAATCTAAAGTTGGACGACACTGGAATATATTGGGTGGCGATTGACAAAATTTATACTGATATAATGACCAGGATCCAAGTTACAGTAACAAAAGGTAAGACTTTATTTTCATCATGTGAAGTATATCCTAAACCAAAATAAGATGTTCGGTCTATTGCACCTGTAATTTTATTCATTTTTTATTACATTTTTACACATTTAAATCTTGATGTTTGGCACAAGCAGAAATAGAATATCAATTTCTGTCATGAAGTGTTTGGCATGGTAATGGATATGACAGTGTTGACATGTTTGGGCTCAGTGGAATAGATCTGCTACACTGCTGCTGCTGCAGAGCAAGTACGGGACTTGCTACTGCCAATACATACACGACACGCTGCTGTGAGCAAGTAAGACATGCTGCTGCTGTACAACATAGCGTACATTAATGACTCAGACTTCAGATGAAAGACTTGTGAACATCTTTGTTTCGATCGCCCCCAGGTGGCTGGATGCAGTATAGGTCATAAACCCTTCCCTCTCCATGTAAACAAATGGGATGTGAGCCAAACTAAACAATCATATTACACTTCAAATAAACTTTTTCCAAAGATGGTTTCTGTAATTTTAGGCAGTTTTTTATCACACTGATATAAGTTCAAGTGTTAAGTTTAGTTTTATTTAGTTATTTGATGCTATAAAAGGGGGTTGTGATGTCATGATTGACAGCTTCTCTGAGTGAAGCTGCCACGGAGGCACCAATGGGGTTTTTTCGGGATATGACTAAGTGGTTAGTAGTTGTTTTTATTTTATTTTATTTTATTTTAACAAGCCTTCAGTATGGGTGGGGCGATTTTTGTTTTGCCTCGATTTTATTATTTTTAAATCGAGAAATCAAGTTTTTGAAAAAATGTTTTGAAAACGTTAAAATTAGACATGTTGACAATACAGCAATGATAACAGTTCAGAGAAGATGATCCAACCACATGATGGCGCACATGATTAACCGCTCTCGTGTGACACTCTACGAACGTAGAACTCATCGCTAGTCTTAAGTACACTTCGGCTGCGTCCGAAATCGCATACTGTTGAGTAGGTACTACATTTGAATTTAAATTTACTTCACGACCACTGAAAAAGTAAGTTCTATATAGTACGAATGCGTGTAGTGTGAATGAATTCGGATGTACTACATCCACTATGTTTTTACCGTCACATGACCTACCAGCGTCAGTTACATCCCTTCAGCTCCATTCACCAATCCTTTCCCGTGGCCTCATGGGATAGTAAAGTGTCCATCCTATGCGCACTTCAGAATCTCGCCAGAAGTAGTAAGTCATCCGGGTACTTTTCGCCTACTGTTTTTCGAATACTATGAATTCGGACATACTACTCTGTTCGCATGCTGTTTTTCACGTACTAGCCTATATAGTAGAGTAGTATTCGATTTCGGACGCAGCGTTCGTTTTTTTTACGCGTAGTCGAACGCACAGCCTTGGAAAGTATACTTCATTTACTACTTCATATACTTCATTAGAATGCCGTTTCATGGGTGAGATGCTGCAAAAGATGCGAGACACCAGTGCAACAGCCAAACATGTCCGCCAAACATAAAAACAATAGGAAAAATAGCACAATGGAATGCAAAAACCTGTAAAGAACTATTACTGTATGTTTGATATTTCATGTTTGCAAGGCTGAATGGTGCTGTTATTTTCTGTTTTTACAAAGCATTTGCTGTCAATAATAGCCTACTACTGGTGTTTTTTATTGCTATTACTCTTTGGCTTAGAAATATAAAATAAGAAAAATGCTAAATTTTATTTCTGAGTTTAAAGGATATGTTTAAGATAAGTTTGTACAACATTTGGCTTCATATTTCATGCATATTTTCTGCAAAGATATTTAACAAATAAGTAATTTGTTTTACATTTACACCATTTTAATCACTTCAGGTGTGGTGCATTTGGAATAGAACTTTTTTTTAACCAGATGGTTAATAAAGATAATGTTACTTGAATCATATTGTAGTTACATTTTTAAGTTGACTAGTTAAACATTAAAAAGAATCGAAATCATTCTAAAAAATACAAGATTTAATTTTTTTTTTTTTTTTTTTTTTTGCCATATCGCCCAGCCCTACCTTTAGTTGTACTAAAATCAGCAGATATCAAAATTGGAGCAGTCAGGCTACTTAAAAAAAGTTCAGGGGCATGTGTTTGCGATTGTTTTTTCGCGAGTATGGGCTCACGCTCACTACTGCGCAGTCTCGGGCTTCGAACATTAGCGCAAGATGTCAGCGCCATCTTGAGGCATTGGCAGCTTCACTTTTTTACAATGGAAGAGAGTGAAGGTACGTCATCCCTTTTTTTTTTTTTTTACAGTCTATGGTGGTGCTGGGGAAGGTTGATGGTTTCTGAAAGCGCGCTGCAATTGCTACAGCAATTGCTGACCAAGTACTTGAAGGTTGAGCAGCAAGCTCATTGGCTACCGATACAGCAGGAACCAATCAGATGTGCCCTATAGAAAATGATGTAATTGCAAGCAGATTGAGTTTAGGACCTATCAGTCTGCGCCATCTAGTGTTTCATGACAGAACTTTGTATTTCAGAGGCTGTAATGAAACCAAACGTTTGGCCTCTCAGTTCCCCGGAGATGACATGCTGGGGACAACTAATTGTGTTTCGCTGTGGGAGTGAGAGAGGAACAGATGTGCAGTACACTTGGTACAGAGTTGGACACCCAAACAACATTGTCCTGCACCATTCCACTGATCTCCACCTTCATTGTTCAAACATAACTGAAGACAGCCAACTTTTCTGCTTGGCCTCGAATGATGTCAGCAGCCAGAACAGCGAATTTATTTCTCTGCACCTAATTCAGCCTGCAGACAAGAACTGTGTTTATTTCATCTCATCAAAGGGTGAGTTTAACCTGTTCATTGATTGTATATATTAAGTTTTTACATTGTTCTCTGAAAATTCTTGATTCTGACTAGCTAGTCGTGTCATTTAGTGGTCAGTTATTTTCGAATATTCGCCATCATTGATGTCAATGCCAACCCAATTTCACAGGATAAAGTAATGTAGCGCCCCCTAGAGTGCCGCGGTCACACTTACACCATTTGAAACTCGTAACACACGCTGTCACCGAATTTACAAATGCACATCTTGCTTGTTGTTCACACACATATTATGTTGAAATAACAATATGCTGAAGTAACATTATTAATAATAATTAATCTTTAAGAATATTTGATTGAATGCTGAATGCTGTGCTTGTTCAATTTAATAAAATTAAAACTTTAATTATGATAATTAAAATAATTGAATATTTAATATTGAGTGGCCAATTTTTGCTCATTTATTAATAGTATTTATATTATATATATATATATATATATATATATATATATATATATATAACTGCGCAGCTCCCCCCGTAGCCTAAATGATCTAGCACAGCAGCACCTGCGTTAAAAAAAATCTGGCGCCGCCCCTGGTTATAACGGCCCACATATTAAAAATGGTCGGGTTTAAATCGGGCTCGGGCTCATAATTACAGTGAACGTGTCGGGCCGGGCCGGGCTCGGGTAGGGTCGGGCTTGATTTGTTGGGCCCGACCTAAGCTCTACTAGCAGTCCACTCTTTCTCCTTGTGAAAAAACTCTAACCGAGTTCCTCAAAACCATTAACTTTCACACTGTAAACTTAGTCAAATGTCTGTAACTCACTCTTCGTGCAGTATACAAGTACATCTACTATTACACGCATTAAACTTCGTGTTTTACCAATTTCTAACGTGACAGTCACAGCGCGGTTCTCACTCACATAGATATACATAATAAAGGCTAGATGTCTTACGGCGGAGTCTCTAACGTCATCACCGGCGGCCATCTTGTCACAGGCAAGCTTTCTGGCGGCCTCTGTGGTACCTGATGTAAGGTGAGAGATCTGCACGAACACAAATACTCTTATCTCGCTGAAATCTTGACGGATTTACAAATGGATTGGTTTATTACAAACGTTATTAACGTGGCTATAATTCTGGATGCTTGAACATGTTGAAATTGCAGCTTTTCTTTTCGAAAAACGACTTAATCGTGCAGCATAGTTGTGTATCACGGCTACTTGCGCAAGTTATCAAGGCTGAGACCACAATCGAGCTGTTCAATTATATAGGTTTTACTGACACCAATAACGATTTCATGACAACTAATCTTTTGTCTAAATTACAGTCTTTGTGGATGTGGTTGTAGTTATTAGCTGGCTAATAACAAGAAGCTTTGAGTGAGACCTAGTAGTTACAGTTTAGCTGCTACCCAGCAATTTTACATCAGTGGGAGAGGCAGAATTGCTCTTTCTTTTCAATATAACTTAAGTTGTACATGATTTCCAATCGGTTTGGTTTGTTAAAAACATCTTACATTATGATACAGGAAATTGCTGGCTTTATAGGAGAAGATGCCAGACTTTTGTGCAGCCTAGTAAATGGCCCAACCCTGAAGAAGTTAAAATAAACGTAATAATTCAAATTATTTTATTATAATAGTAATATTCATATTATAAAAGTGTGTGTGTGTGTGTGTGTGTGTATATATATATATATATATATATATATATATATATATATATCTCATGTTGCCATTCTGTACACTGAGTTTTAGTAGCCTATATATTGATTTAACATAAATACCTTGTGCGTGTGTATATTCATTGCTCCTATCTGTTCTGTTCAATGTTATTTTCATATGGAATTCCATGGTTATAATTATTCATAAGTATGCAGTGTCATAAGTACATCTCTGACGTTTATAACAAACCAAACAGTTTGAAAATCGGTAAAAAATTGAGCAAGTTATGGTTATTTAAAAAGTACATGCACCATTAGAACACAATGTTACGAGTGAGCGAGCTGACTGTGACAAGATGGCCGCCAGGTGCGGACGTCGACCTCCATTGGCCAGCAGCGCGGACGAGACATCTAGCCTTTATTATGTATATCTATGCTCACTCAGGTCTCTCCCTCTTCTCTTTCCGGTCTCCTCCTCCTGCATCCTCCGCGACCTCTCACCCTGACTCCTGATTGGATTTTTCTTCCAGGTAAGTAAATTTTAAGTAACTTAATTTTTAAAACACATTAACATTAGTTAAACATTTTTAACATCATGAAATGTACATTTTTAAGGAAAATAAACGAAATAAAAATAATGATTTTAGGAAATACCCAAAATTCCCATAGGGCTACAGTAATAATATACAAGGTTGCAAATTCATATGAAAATGTAGGATTTTTATTTTTAAAAAGTAACCATGAATTTCCACCCCTAAACATAACTATCACTGGGGCATAAGCACATTGTAAGAAAATGTAGTAGAAATAAGATTGTACGAATTCATATGAATTAGCCACCAATTTGCTAAAACATAAAATAGTTACAAATTATCATGAGATTATGTTGGCAATGCTATCAGACCACTCATTCGGCGTCACTTTAATTTCTCATATATTACACTGCAGACTCAGGCTCTCGTTTCATACTAATGCAAACTGGCACCATTTTGCATTTTAGTTATCGACTGCAGTGAAAATGACTTCAGATGTTAATGTGGCTTCTGTATTAATAATAGGCCAACTTTAATATTGTAATGATTGTTATGTTGTTAGGCCAATTGTTTCATACAATGCAATGGTGTAGCTAATCATTAACTTCTGAGTACATTAGTTTTACTTTACATGGATGGACATGATGTAGCATTTCTAAATGTTTTTTTACAGTAATGTTAATGTAATTTTGTGATGTGCTGTTTACATGGATGTCTGACAACCTCTCTTTCTTGATTAGCTCTCTCTAGCTATGACTGCATAAGAAGCACAACATCACTCTCAACATCCATCCAAACTACAGAGAAATTACTGAGCTCTGCAACAGTCTCTCAACTCACATGGAGTCAGAATAAGACAATGTAAGTTAGTCAGACATAAACAGAAAGCTGTGCATGAAAACTCATACTTCTTTTCATGATTTAATTCCAAACCTGTATGACTGACTTTATGTGGAACAAAGGTATTGATAGTAAAAATTTTGCAGCATAATTGTTTCAATGCAATTCCAACAAATGGGAACTCACAACAGTTCAATACAAATGTTTGTATGTTAGAAGGCTGAAAACTCTTTATGATCTTGTTGTAGGTCTTGGTCTGGCTTACCACTTTGGTATGAGTGTCTTTGTTGGCTTCTCTTCTCAGCTATGATTACCATCTTATATGTAGTCCACACATGCTTAAAATTAACATCCAGAAGGCTTAGGGCTCAAGTCAAACATGCCAAACACATCTGACTGAGATCCATGGTCACATCTTCACTACAAGTGTGTTTTTATTCGTGGTGTGCTTGTAAAGTTTGCATTGTTTGACTTCATGTCAAGTTACTGTACATGTCAGCACTGAACTGATATTTCTTGTCCTTATCCACAAGGTGTGCAATTAATTTAGCCACGAACTGCTTAATTCCATTCAAACTTGGTTACATATTTCAGCTTTAGGTGTACTGTCTTTATTAAAAAAAAAGATTAAGTATCCGCTTTGTATATTGACAGAAAACACCACAACATGCTCACATTACAAGCAGATATCAACATTAATACAATTAACATTTTCAAGCATCTTATCCTTGAGCACAAGCTGGCGATATCCTGTTGTTCCCACCAACTCGCTCAATGGCATCAAAATTGACATACGAGATTGAAACTGAAAGTGACTCCTGGTATCTTGCCTGCCCTTCGTGAAAGGAAGATATCACACACAGTGAACTATTGTTGAAATTGTTTTGTGACCTTGATGCATGGACAGTGATCAAGGGACTGTAAAGACTGATTTTTCTCAATACCAGAGAGTTTTATATCTATATATATACCTTTATATATTTACACTGTACCCGATTACATTCAATTTTCTAAATGAACTCAGTTTTTTCCAATTCAAATGGTTTCTGACAAATTAAATACTGTTGTTCTTTTAATGCAGGGATTCACAATCTTTTTTGTCAAATTTTTTCGCAAATATTCACTTGAAGTGCCACCTGAGATTATTACTATATGTTTAAAAATATTTATATATATTATATATATATTTATATTTCACAACACATTTATACGTTCACAATGGTCACATGACATGCAGGTAAATAAAATGTTTAGTGATTTATTTTGTCTAATGAGTAGGCACTCAAGGCAACTAAAGATTGTTTAAAGATCTACAGTCTGTTGTTCTTTCCTCTTTGTTTGATTTTCAATATAGTGGCTTGATATGATCTGAGCTTTTCATTATTTGCCTCTTGAAACTAGAGTTGCAGTGAGATGCCCAGGAAAGATACCTCAAGATATATACCTCAAGAAAGACACAAATATCAAAAATATGAACTCTGAACCATATAACAGATTACTAATGTGCATCTGGGCATTAACATGGACTGCAGCAACAGCTTAAAGAGCTTTTCCACTGCGTGGTAAGACTCGGCACGGCTCGGACTGGTTCGCTTTACTTTCCTTTTGCTTTTGCACTACAGTTTAGTACCGCTTCAAAGTGAGTGGGATTATATCATTATAGTTGCGCCGCCTCTACTGCCTTGGATCTGCTCCTCGGCTACAAACGAGAGGAACGTCTGCACCTCGTCTACTGACCATGATACAGCCATTTCTTTTTTCAATTTGCATGCAACGGTCGTTTAAAGCAAGTCGTTTAAAAAGTCATGCAAACAAATGGTACTGTGGTGGCTGTTATTGACTATTTAAATCTATTTAAATCTAGCGGGTTTGATCTCGTGTTTCAAATCCAATGACGCTGGAAGTAAAGATTCTCTCTGACCAATCAGTGATCTGCAGTGTTTACACATCACATTTTAGTATCAGTACAGCTTGCATATGGCGCTTCATGCAATCGCCACCAAACTCAGTCAACGTGAAACAAAGACACTGAAGATGCTAAATTGCGAATGATTGTAGGATATCTCGAACAATGTTGTCATGGTGAGGGATTAAAGTAAGGACAAAAAAGCGAAACAGGAAGTGTCTCATATCGTGTAAAATCATTGTTTGATTTATAATAAATTAAGATTGTATGTTGCCCGGCATGTACAGGCTTTCTTAGGGTGGCGGTGGTGCCAGGACTTGGGCCCATCATCGCTGCTTGCAGCTATATTTAATAAGAGCCATTGGGGCAGATTTCTGGCTGCCCCACTTATTTTCACGTTACCTCACGTAAACCTCGCTCCAGACCTAGGCGATATCAGTTTGCTTCAGCTATGTGTCTGCATCAGGTAAGTAACTAGTTGGCATGTCTGTTCTTCCTATGTTGAGTAGCGTATCAAATTAATGAAAGTATAAACCCTTTAGTTTAAACGTGCTCATGTGAATAGCCTTTATATACACTTCTGTTGTTTGTTTTAGCCTATGTTTGTTCTGAGAATAGACGTGTTTTTTTCCTCACTGGAATTCCTACACAACTTACAATATTCTAAAACAACATTCGGGAGCAATAAATACCACATTAAGGCAATTCTAAGATGACAATCTATGTTTGTCTTGTATACTAAAGTCTACCAATCATCATTAGAGTGCCACCCTCAGGCTGAATAATGCAAGGACATTAGAATTCTGCCAAAAGTATGTCTGATGTGTTCAGTGATTACAATATAAATCTTACAAAATGTTTATAATAAGACCCAGACTCTGCCCTACCTAAATTTACAGCCAGGAGCCGCTACTGTGTATTGAGCCATACCATTCAGTGGAAAAGTGCCATTATATTAAACCAGTAAAACAAAAAGCATTATTTTAAAAAAAATAGTAACCACATACTTTTTTCAAGCTGCAATGCTGGCAGTTTACACAAAATAATAATTTGATTCCTGCTAAAAAAAAAAAAAAAAAAGTTGTTCAAGCTATTTGTTAGGAGAATATTTTTCCAAGTTGTTTTTTAGCAGATCAAGTTACATGAGAAAGGGGATTTCCACTTGTGTACACCCATCCTGTTCCATGTTTTTCTTATTTTTACTAGCACTGTCGAGGATTCACAAATTCTGAAGGTGCTTAAGTGTGTGAGTAAAGTTGCATGTTTTTGAGCTTTTTGATTGCATTCTTAAACACTGTTATTCTTAGCATTATGTTTTAGAGATTGTATGATATATTTCTGCAAAAAAAAAAAAAAAAATACGACTTTGAAACATTTACACTGAAAAATAACAAAAACAAATTTTAAAATGTTCAGTAGTCTGAGACGAAAATGCTATTTGTTTTTTGTTGTTAAAAACATCTTTAATTCAAAAAAACTTTGAAGATATAAAAACTTTTTATTGTCTGTAGATTCTTTTAATGTTTAAAAATGAGAAATATAACCAAACTCACATTCACATATCAAATGACTCCAGTCATGTTGTAGAAAAAGCCATTTTATTCTACATGGAGTGGGTCGCCCCCACAACATGAGAATCATCTCGAACCCGAGAATGTTCATCATAATGTGTTGTCCCACTACTGTCTGTTTTTCAGCTACAGAAAACAAATTACACTGTAACTATTTTAGGCAAGTTCACCAACGCTCAGAGAGTATGGTGAAAGTTGTGAATATCAGAGGTGAGTCTGATACTTATCAGTCATTCCATTTTGGTCACTGTGATTGAAATACAAATAATTGTATCAACAAATGGAATGACATACTTTGGTATATTACTGAGATTTCATTTAAGGACAATCTATAATACTGTAAAATGCATAGATCTGAAATTGTCTGAAATAAATAACATTTTGTAATTTGATGGAACAGAAAAGGGTAAATAAACTGACAAAAGTTATGAATAACATCTAAAACTCAAAATGATTTGAGTTATATAGAGGGCCGAAACAACTTTCTTTTCTGTTTACAACCCGAATTCCAGAAAAGTTGGGACGTTTTTTAAATTTGAATAAAATGAAAACTAAAAGACTTTCAAATCACATGAGCCAATATTTTATTCACAATAGAACATAGATAACATAAATGTTTAAACGGAGAAATTTTACACTTTTATCCACTAAATGAGCTCATTTCAAATGTGATGCCTGCTACAGGTCTCAAAAAAGTTGACACGGGGGCAACAAATGGCTGAAAAAGCAAGAAATTTTGAAAAGATTCAGCTGGGAGAACATCTAGCAACTAATTAAGTTAATTGATATCAGGTCTGTAACATGATTAGCTATAAAAGGGATGTCTTAGAGAGGCAGAGTCTCTCAGAACTAAAGGTGGACAGAGGCTCTCCAATCTGTGAAAGAGAGCGTAAAAAGATTGTGGAATACTTTAAAAACAATGTTCCTCAACGTCAAATTGCAAAGGTTTTGCAAATCTCATCATCTACAGTGCATAACATCATCAAAAGATTCAGAGAAACTGGAGAAATCTCTGTGCGTAAGGGACAAGGCCGGAGACCTTTATTGGATGCCCGTGGTCTTCGGGCCCTCAGACGACACTGCATCACTCATCGGCATGATTGTGTCAATGACATTACTAAATGGGCCCAGGAATACTTCCAGAAACTACTGTTGGTAAACACAATCCGCTGTGCCATCTGCAGATGCCAACTAAAGCGCTATCATGCAAAAAGGAAGCCATATGTGAACATGGTCCAGAAGTGCCGTTGTGTCCTCCTTTAAAATGGACTGTTTCAAAGTGGAAAAGTGTTCTATGGTCAGACGAGTCCAAATTTGACATTCTTGTTGAAAATCACGGACGCCATGTCCTCCGGGCTAAAGAGGAGGGAGACTTTCCAGCGTGTTATCAGCGTTCAGTTCAAAAGCCAGCATCTCTGATGGTATGGGGGTGCATAAGTGCATACGGCACTATGAATGCTGAAAGACACACAAAGGTTTCCAGACGACGTCTATTTCAGGGAAGGCCTTGTGTATTTCAGCAGGACAATGCAAAACCACATACTGCAGCTATTACATCAGCATGGCTTCATTGTAGAAAAGTCCGGGTGCTGA
Organism: Mylopharyngodon piceus; assembly: GCA_039654765.1. Classification (NCBI taxonomy): domain Eukaryota; kingdom Metazoa; phylum Chordata; class Actinopteri; order Cypriniformes; family Xenocyprididae; genus Mylopharyngodon; species Mylopharyngodon piceus. The sequence continues at coordinate 29,649,480 of CM077446.1, forward strand.
ATTGGCCTGCCTGCAGTCCAGATCTTTCACCTAGAGAGAACATTTGGCGCATCATTAAACGAAAAATACGTCAAAGACGACCACAAACTTTTCAGCAGCTGGAAACCTATATCAGGCAAGAATGGGACCAAATTCCAACACCAAAACTCCAGAAACTCATAACCTCGATGCCCAGACGTCTTCAAAAGGTTTTGAAAAGAAGAGGAGATGCTACACCATGGTAAACATGCCCCATTCCCAACTATTTTGAGACCTGTAGCAGGCATCGAATTTGAAATGAGCTCATTTTGTGCATGAAAATGTAAAATTTCTTCGTTTAAACATTTATGTTATCTATGTTCTGTTGTGAATAAAATATTGACTCATGTGATTTGAAAGTCTTTTAGTTTTCATTTTATTCAAATTTAAAAAACGTCCCAACTATTCTGGAATTTGGGTTGTATTTCACCTGGTATATTCCTGTAAACAAGAATCCCAAACACATCACTTTATAATGATAACATAACTTGCCACACAGCAAATTTTAGGTACACATTTAACACAAAGTCTAAGAAAAACAGTAGCATGTATAGGCCAATACATAACACATGTACTTTTTGTCATTTATCTGAATGGCAGAGTTGCCCAGTTAATGACTAGTTACTGGGTTACTGGAATACTGATTCAGATGATAAGCGTGTGATTTGTTCTTCTCCACAGAACAGTGTACACAGCCTTTTTTTTGCATCCAGGAATGTCATCTTGTCCGAATCTTTTCTCTCAACTCAAAGTTTCCCAGATGGCTCAATCCATAACATTTGAATGTAAAATTGGACATAGACCAGTTAATTCAAGAATAAAGTAGTAGTGCAAATAATGATGATGATGGTTAAAACTGTATTGCATCAGATTGCTGTAAAGCATGCTTTGTGTTCTTCTCCACAGCAGTGTACACAGCCTTTTTTTGAATCAAGAAATGTCATCTTGTCCGCATCTTATCTCTCTACTCAAAGTTTCCCAGATGGATCCATTGTAACACTTGAGTGTGTAGTTGGACATAAACCAGTTAACTCAAGAGCATCTAAATCTGTTACTTGTGTGGGAAACCAGTGGACAAGTCTGGAATTAAACTGCATAAGTATGTACTATCAATAAATATGTACGGTGGCCGAGAGAGCTTAACGCGCTGCAACTGAAGAAAACACATGCAAATAGAAAAAACACCAGCAAATAAAGAAAACATCTTCATCAGTTTGACAACACATGCGCTGCAAAAGTTCACAACACAAGCAAATACAGAAACGCGCTGAAAAAGTTCACAACACAAGCAAATACAAAAATGCGATGCAAAAGTTCACAACACATGCAAATACAGAAATGCGCTGCAAAAGTTCACAACACAAGCAAATACAGAAACGCACTGCAAATAGCACATACCAGGCCCGGCGATCTCAAGCCCCCCTCTGCGATGATCTGAATGATGATGATAATGATGATGATGATGATTAAGCTACTTTTAGAATTAAATTAATATTTAAATTTGCCCCACAATAATTTATAGCGCATCACGCGCTAACGCGCTATAATAAGATTAGCTAACTCCTTATTTAAAAAACCAACTTGTTTAACACACATCTCTTCTAATTTTTTTCACTATGTATGGGCCACAAGAGAAATATTAAGAAATAAATTAAGGTTAAATAGTGTTATCAGAACATTTTGAAGTAGAGCTCTCATCGCTGAGTTTTTAATTTCACTTTCTGCAATGAATAATTGACTGGGATTTGAGACATAAAATAAATTATTAAAAATAAATATTATTTATTATTAATAATTTATTAATAATATTTTTTAATGCAAAATAATACCCCCCCAAATCGTTTGTCCTGGCGCCGGGACTGGCACAGACCACAACGAAAATGTTATAAGGGAACTCCAACAAGTGACGAACCTGGCTGGGACCGCTTATTGTTCAATTTACTCTTCAGTGGTGTGCACCTGAAAGGTGAGTTTTTTGTTTATCTTAACATCCTGATCGTATGTGCATTATGAGCAGGCCTATTTGCAGCGCGTTTCTGTATTTGCATGTTGTGAGCTTTTGCAGCGCGTTTTTGTATTTGCTTGTGTTGTGAACATTTGCAGCGCGTTTCTGTATTTGCTTGTGTTGTGAACTTTTGCAGCGCGTGTCTGTATTTGCTTGTGTTGTGAACTTTTGCAGCGCGTTTCTGTATTTGCTTGTGTTGTGAACTTTTGCAGTGCGTTTCTTGCTTGTGTTGTGAACATTTGCAGCGCGTTTCTGTATTTGCTTGTGTTGTGAACTTTTGCAGCGCGTTTCTGTATTTGGCTGTGTTGTGAACTTTTGCAGCGCGTTTCTGTATTTGCTTGTGTTGTGAACTTTTGCAGTGCGTTTCTTGCTTGTGTTGTGAACTTTTGCAGCGCGTTTCTGTATTTGCATGTGTTGTGAACTTTTGCAGCGCGTTTCTGTATTTGCTTGTGTTGTGAACTTTTGCAGCGCGTTTCTTGCTTGTGTTGTGAACTTTTGCAGCGCGTTTCTGTATTTGCTTGTGTTGTGAACTTTTGCAGCGCGTTTCTGTATTTGCTTGTGTTGTGAACTTTTGCACCGCACGTGTTGTCAAACTGATGAAGATGTTTTCTTTATTTGCTGGTGTTTTTTTCTATTTGCTTGTGTTTTCTTCATTTGCAGCGCGTTGAGCTCTCTCGGCCACGTAAATATGTTTTATGAGTACCCTACATTCATAAATTACGCTAAAATGCCTTTCAGTGTTTGTTTTTTAAATCTAATTTAGATATGTGAGCGATGTACAGTATAGGTCAGCATGTCCTAAAATTGCTTACAAAAGCTTATAGTGGTTTCCTCACTGATGCAGGAAGCTTCACATCACAGCAGTGTTAATTTCGTTGACGAATAATTTTCATCATAATTTTCGTCAACGACAATTTTTCACGGACGAAAACGAGACGATGACTAAATAAAAATGCGTTTTGAATGACTAAAACTATGACTAAAATCTACTCTAATTTTCGTCAACGAATAAAAACGAGACGAAAATGAAAGAGAGGGACGATTTGGGAAGATATCCAGTCAGGACTGCTGTCCTGTGTGGAAGATGCGCACATTTGAAGTGTAATGTGCTGATCTAACCGCGGGAAACGCGGCGCTGTTGCGCATTCTACAGGCTCGAGCAGCAGCACTTCAGACTGCTTCGCAATTAATGAATAGCGCACATTTATGCCAAGCGATTGCTTATAAGCTAATGTTGATGAATTAGGACAATGTTTACTACACGATGTTTATATGGTAGTATGGTTTAGACGGTTGTAAGAATGCATATTTTATCACCCTCATGAGCAGCCTGCTACAGTGCAGACTGCAGACATTTCAGAATAAGAGTCACGGTGTATTTCGGGATGGTTTATAATTATTATTTTTTTCCTGGTCATTATTGTTATTTTGTTTACACAATAAACTGTATTTAATTTAATTTCTATTTAATTCATAGTAAATTACTGTATCTTCTGTCACAGGAAGGAAAGACTAAGAACATTATTTGACACATTATTCAATATATTTAATAATAATAATTATAGTTAACTAAACCTAAAACCAAAGAAATATTCATTACTTGAAATAAACGTTAACTGAAATAAAAAATATATATATAAAAAATGTAAACTTATTTTATTTCATCTAGTTTCTAAGCTTTAGCTTAACCTGAGGTATTAAAATAACAAACAGAAATAAAAACTTATAGACATTTAAAAGCAAAAACTAAAAGACATAAACACACAAAAAATTACTAAAGCTTTTAACTAAAATTACAATGAAAGCAGAGAAACTAAAAATCAAATCTAATAAAAATTTTAAACGAAAACTATAATAGTACCTCAATGATAAGTGTGTCAATCCCTGAAAAGTACTGAATTTTGCTCTTTCGTGTCTTTTTGCACTTGAACGGTCAAAATACGTCCGCTTTGGCGAGCAAAGTACAGTTGGGTGAACATAAATAGTTTGGGGAATATCAGATGTACTTATATCAGTGTATAGGATCTGTGTATTGTTAGAGAAATGCTTAATGCATTACAATAGTAGATTTAGTCGACTAAAATCTTATGATATTTAGTCGACTAAAACTAAAACAATTTCCGATGACTAAAATATGACTAAAACTAAATGGCATTTTAGTCAAAAGACTAAAACTAAATTAAATTTTGCTGTCAAAATTAACACTGCATCACAGCATCACACATTTCCTCTTAAAATAAATCCCTGTATCCCATATATAGTGAAGTAACACTGAAGATTATTTTTCATTATTTTCAGAAGTATGTAAAGGTCACCATTTCTCAATAGTATCTTTAATGCCTTACAGGAAAATCCTGTAGAAGTCCTCCAGATTTTCCTAATGGGAGATATGAAAAAACTTTTATTTGGTGACAAAATTACAGCGGTTTGTGACAATGGTAAGTGAAACCAATAAAGTCAGTTTCTTTGTGCTGTTTTAACCATGTATATTTAGATTGTGTGCTGTGATTAAGTATTTGGTAAGAAGATGATCATTTCTTTCAGATATATATTAGCTGGGCGGATGAAAGAAAGATGGTGCCGAGAACAGGGATGGGATGGCAGAGATCCTGTCTGTGTGGGTGAGTTTTTTGAAGTGAAATAAGACATGGAAGAGTTTATTTACACACATTTATTCAGAACCATTCCTGATGAGTATAAACAATTGTTATGTGCTCTTCACTTTGAGATGCATCAGAAAATAAGTATCTGTTCACCAGGATTTTTTTCTCTTTAGCGGTGAAATGTGAGGCACCTCCAACCATAGAAAATGGACAGCTTGAAGATCAGCCTTTGCACAGTTATGATTATTCAAAAGTCGTGTCCTACAAATGTAACAATGGGTTGAGTCTTATTGGAAGCAATGATATTAGGCAGCGTCTCTCACAAATGTCTCCATGGTTGCAAGGCACGCTCCCTGTGCAAGCAGGGGGTCACAGGCGCTGCGTAATATCATTGCGCCTGCTGCACCCATGGTACGGCAGCAAAGTTCCTTGATTATTACCCTGGAATGAGAGTATAGTTCCTAGCCATACCGGCCTAGAAAATCGCAACTTTTCATTTTCCATCGGTCTTAGTACACAATGTAACTACAGAAGAGTCAAGTTTTAAATAGGAAAATATCGAAACTCTTTGGTCTTTTTTGAGCGAGATGCTAATGGTCTAATCAGATTCAATGAACTATGCTAAGCTATGCTAAAAGTGGTACCGCCAGACCCGGAGATTGGCTGAATGGATTCGAAAATGGTAAAACTCAACTGTTTAACTCTAGGGGAGTTGGAAAATGAGCCTATTTTCCAAAAAAAGTGGAGTGTTCCTTTAAGGCTACAGCCCTACAAATTTAAAGTAATTTACAAACCTGGCCCACAGAACGCAGCTGACTCACTTTTTTCGTCTCACTGTGAACCCACATCCAGTTGCAACAGGTGACGATGAGCACATTTACTTTGTCACAAAGCATGCTGTCCCTAAAGCTTTTACACCCCGTGTATTAGAGGAAATTGCAGCAGCAGATGAAACACAGTGCAGTTTGAGGAAATGCATTCTGCAGAATTGTTGGAGCTCGTGTAGTCCTGATTACATGCGCATCAAAGATGAACTGTCATGCATTGGCCATTTGATTCTAAGGGGAAATGCATCATTATTCCTCAAGCAGCCAGATACCGTACTCTGCTGTTGGCCCACGAGGGGCATCAGGGCATTGTCAAAACTAAACAGCGCCTCCGTACGAAAGTATGGTGGCCAGGAATTGATAAAGATGCGGAGCAACTAGTCAGATCCTGCCCTGCATGCCAAATAAATGGGGCATCTCCCAGACCTGTTCCAGTCACACGTACTGAACTGCCAGAGAAACCATGGCAAATTATCGCCATTGATGCGTGTGGCCCGTTCCCTTCAGGCGAGCATTCGCTGGTCATAACGGACTATTACTCAAGATGGGTGGAGGTGAGTGTGCTTCGCCGCATCACTGCTAGCAACATTGTCAAGTGTTTGACTCGGATATTTGCCACTCATGGATTTCCAGAGACAATTGTTTCTGACAACACCACACAATTTACAGGGGCCGAATTCAAAGAATTCTTGGCGCTCAATGCAATTCAGCACAGACGCATCACACGATACTGGCCTCAAGCGAATGGCGAGGTCGAAAGACAGAACAGAACACTGTGCCAAGCCATACGGGCAGCTCATTCTGAAGGAAAAGATTGGCGTAAGAAAATGTACACATTTTTGCTGGCCTATTGCTCCACTCCACACTCTGTTACTGGTCGCAGCCCTGCTGAGTTATTGTTCAGTCATCAGCTCCGTACTAAGTTGCCAGGGGTGAGCAGCATTGTTTCATCTGCAGTGGGGGATGTTGCAGTGAGACAGAGAGATTTTGTTGAAAAGGAAAAGGGTAGACAGGCTGCTGACAAAAGACAAGCAGTGGACAGCATGATCCAAGCAGTTGATTGTGTTCTGCTCAAACAACCGAAACAGAACAAGTTGACCACTGCATTTGAGCCTGAGCCGTACCGTGTTGTTGAGAGGAAAGGACCATCTGTCATTCTGGAAAAAAATGGTTTGAAGTGCATGAGACATGTTTCTTTGGTCAAGAGATGGATTTCACCACAAGCTCAGAGTGTAGACATGGATGATGTCTGGATGGGACCAGACCATGTGTCTAAAGAGCCGTCTGGACGCGTGTCAGTGGGAGAACAATCTGGACATAGGCCTCGGAGGATCAGGAGGGAACCTCTTGCACTGAAGGATTATGTTAGATAGGCAGTTGCCATTACAGGGCAGAATAATCCCTGGCACTGTTTGGGTGGCAGGGCAGTTTACCCCTAGCCATCAAGGGAATTGATTATGTTTTGTTTTATTGGACTTTGAGTTTTTTATGAGAAGTTCTTGCAAGGACATTGAAAATGGAAAAAAAAAAAAAAAAGATTTTTCAAATGTTTTGAAGAATTGTTAACGTTCTAATTTCTATGTTGATTTGAGGTGTCAACAGTGTAGTATCTGTTGGGGAAAAAAGAGGAAAAAGAATTTTGGAATTTTGAGATGTGGTTCATTTTGATGAACAAATATATACAGGTGCTGGTCATATAATTAGAATATCATCAAAAAGTTGATTTATTTCACTAATTCCATTCAAAAAGTGAAACTTGTATATTATATTCATTCATTACACACAGACTGATATATTTCAAATGTTTATTTCTTTTAATTTTGATGATTATAACTGACAACTAAGGAAAATCCCAAATTCAGTATCTCAGAAAATTAGAATATTGTGAAAAGGTTCAATATTGAAGACACCTGGTGCCACACTCTAATCAGCTAATTAACTCAAAACACCTGCAAAGGCCTTTAAATGGTCTCTCAGTCTAGTTCTGTAGGCTACACAATCATGGGGAAGACTGCTGACTTGACAGTTGTCCAAAAGACGACCATTGACACCTTGCACAAGGAGGGCAAGACACAAAAGGTCATTGCAAAAGAGGCTGGCTGTTCACAGAGCTCTGTGTCCAAGCACATTAATAGAGAGGCGAAGGGAAGAAAAAGAAGTACAAGCAATAGGGATAACCGCACCCTGGAGAGGATTGTGAAACAAAACCCATTCAAAAATGTGGGGGAGATTCACAAAGAGTGGACTGCAGCTGGAGTCAGTGCTTCAAGAACCACTACACTCAGACGTATGCAAGACATGGGTTTCAGCTGTTGCATTCCTTGTGTCAAGCCACTCTTGAACAACAGACAGCGTCAGAAGCGTCTCGCCTGGGCTAAAGACAAAAAGGACTGGACTGCTGCTGAGTGGTCCAAAGTTATGTTCTCTGATGAAAGTAAATTTTGCATTTCCTTTGGAAATCAGGGTCCCAGAGTCTGGAGGAAGAGAGGAGAGGCACACAATCCATGTTGCTTGAGGTCCAGTGTAAAGTTTCCACAGTCAGTGATGGTTTGGGGTGCCATGTCATCTGCTGGTGTTGGTCCACTGTGTTTTCTGAGGTCCAAGGTCAACGCAGCTGTATACCAGGAAGTTTTAGAGCACTTCATGCTTCCTGCTGCTGACCAACTTTATGGAGATGCAGATTTCATTTTCCAACAGGACTTGGCACCTGCACACAGTGCCAAAGCTACCAGTACCTGGTTTAAGGACCATGGTATCCCTGTTCTTAATTGGCCAGCAAACTCGCCTGACCTTAACCCCATAGAAAATCTATGGGGTATTGTGAAGAGGAAGATGCGATATGCCAGACCCAACAATGCAGAAGAGCTGAAGGCCACTATCAGAGCAACCTGGGCTCTTATAACACCTGAGCAGTGCCACAGACTGATCGACTCCATGCCACGCCGCATTGCTGCAGTAATTCAGGCAAAAGGAGCCCCAACTAAGTATTGAGTGCTGTACATGCTCATACTTTTCATGTTCATACTTTTCAGTTGGCCAAGATTTCTAAAAATCCTTTCTTTGTATTGGTCTTAAGTAATATTCTAATTTTCTGAGATACTGAATTTGGGATTTTCCTTAGTTGTCAGTTATAATCATCAAAATTAAAAGAAATAAACATTTGAAATATATCAGTCTGTGTGTAATGAATGAATATAATATACAAGTTTCACTTTTTGAATGTAATTAGTGAAATAAATCAACTTTTTGATGATATTCTAATTATATGACCAGCACCTGTATGTATATCTCTAAGAAAAGGAGGGATGTAGGATAGTGACCATTAGGGGGAGCTAGAGGAAGTAGGAAGGCTGATGTGTATGTAGGCAAGAGAAGAAATAAAGAAGTATGTTCACCTACAAATGTGTGCATCTGATGTGATATACACTACAAATACAATTCATTAACATAAACTTTTTTCTTTTCTTTTTTTTCAGATGGGTGTCCAAAGCCTGAAATTCCACACGCAATTAGAATCGGTGGAAATTCACCCCCCTACAAACTAGGAAACTTTATAATTTACAAATGTGAAGATGGCTACACAATGAAAGGAGAAAATCATATTGTGTGTTCAGCAGAGGGATGGAAGCCTGAACCACCAAAGTGCATTGGTAAGACTGCACACCCTTTCATCTCCTAGTAATGACAATTGCCATATACTCACCCTCATGTCATTTGTAGAGACTGTAACTGAGCTTGTGGTCTTGCTGACCATCACATAATTCATGTTACTTAAAACAAAGGCAGCCATGAGTAAAAATGATAACTAAAAGAGTACTGTTACGGATCTATAGTTTTGCATCAGGCGACCATAATGCATGAGACTTGTGTTTGCCACAGGACCTTGTACTGTAGTTTGCCTGATTTTGGAGGATATGTCACAAAAAAGTTTCACACATGGATCCAAAGTAACATTTGAGTGCATTCATTGACATAAGCCAGTTGACTTATGTCAATTAATTGAGAATTACTGTCATTAAATGTGGTGTTCCATTTCAGTTTCTTTTTCTTTTGTGAAACAATAGAAGTTGCCGATACAACGTGCACATTATTCCAAGTCTTGGCAGTCCATGAATATTAGACATTTTAGAGATATAGAGGAGGGGAAGATCGCGATTTAAATTTTGGTCCTCACACAGCACCATAGAATGGCTCCAGAAGATTTAGAATATGTCTATTTGAACTCATTTTTATTTTAAGATGACTTTGTGATCAGCTTTAATGTCCTTTATTTGCTGTTAGTAATAGTACAGGTAAAAGGGCATGTTGACTGATAAACATTAAACAATCTTTAGTCACACTGTCAGTTGTACAAGTACAATAAAGAAAGCACTGTGACTTTTTCTCTGCTTCTTAAACAATGATACTGGTGTAGGCTCTAGGGATGGGCATATCGATACTGAGGTGAATATCGAAAGTATCGATACTCAAATAAAAAATATCGATAACAAGGTGTTTTTTTTAACCAGTGATTTTGTTTATTTAACAAGAACTTTAATGCATAAAATATGCATTGAATTGGACAAATAGCCTATGTTAGTGAATAATTGTGTAGTAGAACTATTTTCCTGCTCATCTGAACCATAGACTGTAAAAAACACACGCAAATGCTGCAAGACAGAACCAATCAATCACAGATAGCGTTCGCTCACTGCTGACACTGCATTCAAACAGGGCTGTGCTTCTCAAAAGTATCATAAGAAACCATTGATGCTTTTGGGAAACACAGCCCAGAACAATGCTTATCAGAGGACAGAAAAACATAATATGTTTGAGTTATTTCACAATAAACAAATTGAAATTGTAGCCTACATAGTTTGTGCAATTAAATAATATAAATTATAAATTATAAACCATGGTTTTACTACAGTGACCATAGTTCAACTATAGTATTTGAAGATTTCCATGGTTACCACTACAGTAAACATATTTTAACCGTGTAAACAAAAATATTATCTAATAAGTTGCAATTAAGGCATAATGAATGATAAAATACCTTTCAAATATATTATTAAATGGGTATCATTACCCATTTTACTCTTAGTAATTTAATCATTTAATGAATTTAATCATTTAAAAGTTTAGTTTAGAGGTATCGGTATCGATATCAGCGATACTTGCCTTGAAAGTATCGGCATCACATCGAAAACAAAATAAGTGGTATCCCTACTGGTGTATCCCTAAAATCAAAGAATCAGAATTATCTTTTTTGGTTGAACTCTTCCATTTAAGGTCATTTTGATAACATTTATGTGTCTATGATAAAACTGCAGGTATATATTGCTATTCTCTAAAGGTTTCTGAATATAAATTCACCAGGATATTTTTTTTCTCTTTAGAGGAGAAATGTCAGGCACCTCCAGTCATAGAAAATGGACAGATAGAAGCTGTTTCCTACAAATGTAATGATGGTTTTTTTCTTACTGGAAATTCAAAACTCTATTGTTCTGAGGATGGGACTTTTGAACAAGATCCACCAAAATGTTTGGGTAAGTTGGTTAAAATGCCATTGAAGAGAAAGAATCTATTTGTATTTACTTGTGAGGTTTACTTTTGTGGTGTTGTGAATAAAATGTGTAGTGATTTGTACAATTCTTTTACATATACACTTTTCTTTTAATTTCCTTCTTTGATTCAGACGGGTGTCCAACACCTGAAATTCCACATGCAATTAGAATCGGTGGAAAATCACCCCCCTACAAACTGGCAAACTTTATAGATTACAAATGTGAACCTGGCTACATAATGAAAGGAGAAAATCAAATTGTGTGTACAGCAAAGGGATGGAAGCCTGAACCACCACAATGCATTGGTAAGACTGAAATAATGATGTGTGTATCTTCTAAAAGCGTGATTGCACTGCATTCATGCCACTGCACTTTTTACTACTGCCTTAAATTAATCAAAAATAATAGTAAAGATATTTATACTATAGCAAATTACATGATTTTTATATTCCTATTTCATGTATGTTCTTCAAAGAATAATTTATATTGCAGCAAAGACAGCTTTGTAGAGGTTTATTCTAGAAGTCACATTATGAAAAAAAGGCTTTCTGTTTTTTTTTTTTGTTTTTTTTTAGAAGATTAACTTCTGTATAAAATTTAATGTAGAATGTGAAATACACATACTTCACGGTTGCCTTTTCTTCTTTTGTGCATTTAGCATCACTAAGTGTTGAATTAAGGAGCAGTGCATAAAGTTTGAAGTTACATTAAGCATAATTAACTTTGATATTTAGAACTTTGTCTTAACTCAGATATCTATCTGACACTTACCAGACATAAAATACCACCATCTTCAGTAGGATTTTGTGTGATGGGATATGCATTGAAAGACAAAGGTAAGTTTAATGCATTCTTGAATCCAAACCTACTCTAGTCTATACAATCCAAGGGATTGATCTGTAATTTAATTGAAAGGATCAATCTTTAAATTAATTTAAAACAAAACCTTAATGTTAAAAAGTATGGCAGCAGCTATTTGCACTAAGTGCAAAAAGCAATAGATGCCATTTACACTAAGTTTAAATAGCAATTTGCTATTTACACTAAGTGAAAATAGCATATTTTCTTAGTGATAGATGCTATTTAAACTAAGTGACAATAGCAATATATTCTATTTACACTAAGTGACATTTTCTTAGCGATATGCTGTTTACACTAGGTGAAAATAGCGATAGATTCAATTTACACCATGTAAAATATAGTAAATAGTAATTAGATGCTATCTATACTTTATATTGGCAGATACTGTTTGCACCTCAGTATTTTTGTACATTAACAGGATGCAATAATATCATAGAGTGTAAATGATTATATTTATTAAAATGAAATTGATGCTGCATTATTGGGAGAATAAAAACCCTCCCTACACCTTCCCCTAACCCTACCCAATAAACACTTTTAATATTATTAAACACTCGTTCGCAGTTTATTTCTACTTTTAGAACATTATTTTCATTTTTATTTAAAATAAATGCGAGCTCGGCAAAAGGCGGATTCGATCCGTGTTGATTGTGTTATTCATTACCTCGCTACTGCTGTGCCACTGAACACATTGAATTCTGTGCGTCTTTTTTAAAACTTTAGTGGCCCAAGCAGACATTGGTGGGCGGCACTAGTGTAAATAGCATTTGCCAACAAGGGACGCTATTTGCACTTAGTGTAAATAGACACTCCGAAAAAGTATTCATATAAATTGACATTAACCAAGATTAAAGGTGCAGTAGGTGATCTGGGAAATGCTACGTTAGCCTGCTAGCATTGAAAGCGTACGATCCCACCCTCCCTGCGAATCGGCGTCCAAAGCCATGCCTCCAAAACGCTGAACGCACACACACAGCTGCTCTCGGCAAAGCATCTCAAGAGACGGCATTAATCTACCTCATGTCTCAAAGCACATAACATTACAATAATAATGAACGTAAACAACTTAGAGAGCTTGTGTAACTGCTGCAGATTCATTTCGGTGTTGATACTGTTGATATGGATACGCATAATTCCGGGTCTCTCTGTATAATGTTTTTTATTATTATTATTTTATTTTATTTTTTTCCGTCTGTATAAACAGACTTAAACAGAAATATATTTATTTTATATTTTTCGTCTGTATAAACTCTGCACAGCATGAAATTCGCTGATGATGTATGATGTCTGTGCGAACAGGGTGCGCGAGGGTATGTAAAAACATACATTGACAGGCAGTTGAGGACATCGTATTATTTCATTCGGACGGAATATAATAATTGGATGAACATTTTATGGTCCTACGCCTTCCACAGACGATATATATTTATAAAAATACATTTAGATCGTTTAAAGGATTAGTTCACTTTCAAATGAAAATTAGCCCATGATTTACTCACCCTCAAGCCATCCTACATGTATTTGAATTTCTTCTTTCTGATGAACACAATCGGAGATATATTAATAAATATCCTGACGCATCCGAGCTTTATAATGGCAGTGAGTGGGATCAACGAGTATGAGCTGAAGAAAGTGCATCCATCCACATCCATCCATCATAAACGTACTCCACACGACTCCAGTGGGTTAATAAAGGCCTTCTGAAGTGAAGCGATGCATTTGTGCAAGAAAAACATTCATATTTAATAAGTTATGAAATAAAATATCTAGCTTCCGCCAGACCGCCTTCCATATTCAAGTTACGAAGAAAATGTAAAACTCTCACATTTCAAAAAGCTTACGCTACAACCTACGCATTCTCTATTCAACTTACGGAAAAAGTGCAACTGACGCGATGCCAGTTCCAAACATTTTTTTTATCAATAAAATGTTCCCAAATGAACCAAAAAATGATGTGGAATATTTTTTTCTCATGTGCCATCAACATGTGTGCAGTAGAGGGTTAACATAGTGATTGTTGTCAGGATATGAGGAGACTTTCAACCAGTATAACAAAAAATGTTTCTGTAGAGCAGGGGTGTCCAAACGGGGGCCGGTTCCTTTTCTATTTTATATATATATATATATATATATATATATATATATTAGACCTACATGTTTTGTTTCTTGAAAACATGACAGATTTGACAAAAGCTTGAGTTGACAGTAGTTTGAGATAGGACACAGATGCAAATTTAATACACAAACAATATCTATAAAACTTTTAACAACGTCGTTTTTAAAGGGTGAAATATAAATATTATTACTGAGTTAGAACTCTATTCTTATTTAAATTAAAAGTAGCCTACTCTAATTAGATCACCGCAGGTAAAACCACACATGGCACCTCACTAATGGTAAAAAGTAAAAATATTGTTTCTATTTCTAGAATGGTTTTAAGGTATTTACTCTATAAACACATTTAATATAAATACGAATGCACAAAACTGCAAGTTTATGACAAAAATAGTCTGTAATTTGGCCTTTATTGGCATTTAAGTCATGTCTACATTAAAAATTAAATAAAATAAAATATTAACCTACATTTCTGACCACAGTTACAGTTAGTGTTACCACAGTAAATCCATGATAAATGTTGTTGGTTGAAAAATATTGTAACTGGATCGGCTCAATGTTTCTCCTGATTTGCACGTTAGTGTTGTTGATTAAGTCAGCGCTGTTTCAACTGACTTTAAACTGAATTAATTCACAGAGAGATATGAGAGGCCATTCAAGACATATTTCAAACTTACTCGCGCACACACTATCAAAGTATTCACACACACTATCAAACTCTCTCTCATACTCTACTATAACGTCTCTCACACACTATCAAATCTACACACACACTATCAAACTCTTTCGTGAGAAATACCAATTCACTCACGGTCTGTACCTTCGGATAGTTTTCTCGTTTTTGTCTTCAAAACAGAAAAACTAAGAAACTGTTCATTTATCACATTCTGTCATGTGGGGTTTTTTCATATTTTTATTTTCGTTTTCATCACACTTTGTTCTAATTCGCCAAATGGAAACACAAAACCAAAATCAGAATCAGAATGAGCTTTATTCGCCAGTTGTGCACAAACACACAAGGAATTTGTTGTGGTTTTCTACAGGAGCTCTTGGTACACACTTACATATGACATGAGAACAGAAAGAACATTTAAATAAGTAAACTAAGAAAATAATAATAAATAAGTAAAATAAATAAATAATAA
The DNA here is from genome assembly GCA_039654765.1 of Mylopharyngodon piceus. Lineage (NCBI taxonomy): Eukaryota > Metazoa > Chordata > Actinopteri > Cypriniformes > Xenocyprididae > Mylopharyngodon > Mylopharyngodon piceus. The sequence goes on from CM077446.1 coordinate 29,664,600, forward strand.
TACTAATGTGGTATACAGAAGACATACAGATTTGTATTGTATACAGCAGGATGAATAGAATATATATATATATATATGTATATGTATATAATATATATATATATATATATATATATATATACACACACACAACTAATTTTTACTCTCTCTCAAATACTAAAAGTGAATACTAAAACAGGGGTAATTGCTATGTTAGCTGTTTAAGCTGGAGATAGCGTTGGGGAAAAAACTGTTCTTATGCCTAGATGTTCTAGTGCACAGAGATCTGTAATGTCTGCCTGAGGGCAGAAGTGCAAACAGGTTGTGTCTGGGGTGAGAGGGGTCTGTGAGGATGTTACCTGCCCGTTTCTTCACTCTGGCGTTGTACAAGTCCTGAAGGTTGGGCAGGTGCATACCAATTATCCTTTCAGCTCTCCTCACAATCCGTTGCAGTCTTCTTATATCTGATTTGCTGGCTGACCCAAACCAAACAGTTATAGAAGTGCACAGAACTGACTCAATAACAGCTGAGTAAAACTGTGTCAGCAGCACCTGTGGCAGGTTGAACTTCCTCAGCTGGCGAAGGAAGTACAGTCTCTGCTGAGCCTTTTTCGCAGTGGAGTCAATGTGATTGTCCCACTTCAGGTCCTGAGAGATGATGGTGCCTAGGAACCTGAATGACTCCACTGCCTCCACAGTGCTGTTCATGATGCTGAGTGGGGGGAGTGCAGGGGGATTTCTCCTTAAGTCCACTATCATCTCCACTGTTTTGAGTGTGTTCAGCTCCAGGTTATTGTGACTGCACCAGACAGCCAGCTGTTCAACCTCCAGTCTGTAAGCAGACTCGTCTCCGTCCTGGATGAGGCCGATGACTGTGGTGTCGTCTGCGAACTTCAGGAGCTTGACAGAGGGATCTTTAGAGGTGCAGTCGTTGGTGTAGAGGGAGAAGAGCAGTGGGGAGAGAACACAGCCCTGAGGAGCTCCAGTGCTGATGGTGCGGGTGCTGGATGTGAGTTTTCCCAGCCTCATTAGCTGCTGCCTGTCTGTCAGGAAGCTGGTGATCCACTGACAGATGGAGGTGGGTACAGAGAGCTGGGTCAGTTTATTCAGGAGGGTATCTGGGATTATGGTGTTGAAAGCCGAACTGAAGTCCACAAACAGGATCCTTGCATAAGTTCCTGGTTTGTCCAGATGCTGTAGAATATAATGCAGTCCCATATTGACTGCATCATCCACAGACCTGTTTGCTCGATAAGCAAACTGCAGGGGGTCCAGCAGGGATCCAGTGATGTCCTTCAGGTAGGCCAGCACCAGTCTCTCAAATGACTTCATGACCACAGACGTCAAAGCAACAGGTCTGTAGTCATTTAGTCCTGTGATTTTTGGTTTCTTGGGTACAGGGATGATGGTGGAGCATTTGAAGCAGGAGGGGACTTCACACAGCTCCAGTGATCTGTTGAAGATCAGTGTGAAGATGGATGACAGCTGGACAGCACAGGCTTTGAGACAGGCTGGTGAAACACCGTCTGTGCCTTTGGCTTTCCTTATCTTCTGTTTCCTGAAGACACTGCATACATCCCTCTCATCTGAAGTGCAGGTTGAGAAGCAGGAGGGGGGAGGGAGAGGGGTGAGGGTGTTGATGGCTGTGTGGTGAGCTGGTCAGAGTGGGTGTGGGGTGTGAGACCAGGCTTTTCAAACCTGCAGTAAAATGTATTCAGCTCGTTGGCCAAATGTTGGTTCTCCACAGTGCTGGGGGATGGGGTCTTGTAGCTGGTGATGGTTTTTAGGCCCTTCCACACTGATGCTGGGTCAGTAGCTGAAAGCTGGTGTTCTAGCTTCTTAGCATAGCTTCTCTTTGCTACACTGATCTCCTTATTCAGTGTGTATTTGGCCTGTTTGTACAAGACTTTGTCCCCGCTCCTGTAGGCATCCTCTTTGGCCTGGCGAAGCTGTCTGAGTTTTGCAGTAAAAATGAATAGCGGGAAATAAACGCCCCTTTCCACTGATTGGTCAACATCAAACCGTGCCGTCATCAGTTCTATTCCTCAGTTTCGCGCGCTGCTACAGTTGTACGGCGTTCGATGCAACTACATTTCATCTCTTTCTCATCAATCCAGGGGCCAGAAATGTTCAAACGGGTGGGCCTTCATAAAAACAGGGTGGGCCAATTTGGCTTTGACTCCATGACAAATGCTACACCAAGACACTCTTCTCCTCTCCTCAAACACATACAACATTAGTTTTTATTTATAGTGTTTCTTGAGTAAAGAAAAAAAAGCGCTGTACTTATTCAAACAAACAGTTCTTTATTTACCCTAATATTGTAAACAAGCAGAGATCTTTCTCCAAACAGCGTGTGGCACTTCTTTTACGATAGAGGCGTGGAGTTATGAGGTTTGACTGACAGTTTGAAGAGCCAATAGAGTTACAAGGTTTAGTCACAAGCTCCTTTTAATACTTTTCACTGGTTAAATATTTCAAAACCCACAGAGAGACGTAAAGGATGACCACTAAGATTTATGAAAATAAAATGAATACATAAATAGAAAAAATTTACGAAATTTGGAGATAAGATGTTTCTGCAGGACAGCAGCGATATGAATTAATGTTTAGAATCTTTTAACTATAACGAAACGATACACTATAAATGTTTGTACTTGCCTTTGCATGTCCTTCTGCAATATTTCTCTGAGACGACGGGGCTTCTGGTTAAACACTGGGATGATTACATCATAGTCTCCGTTATTGTGTGTTATGGGAACTGCACGGTTTCATTCCTTGGTTTCTTGCAGCAGTAGTACATACAAATACACAAACTGTACACACAGAAAGAGCTTTCTTTTGTGTAAAAGTGTATCCTAACCATGTTTTTTTGGCGGATTGATTACCATTTATAACCAGTTTTACTACAAATACCATGACTATAGTTAGTGTAGCAAAACCATGGTTAATTTGTGGTTAACATGGTTTAACTATATTAACCATGTTTTTGGGTTTTATTTGTAGTAAAATCATTGTTAATTTTCGTAGTGCATCACGCAGCTTTGCCACACAGACTTTGATAGTTGGTCAGTTAAATAAAACAGGCAGTGTGCCAAATATGTAGGCTACGGTTGTGTGTGAAGATGCTAAGTAAATTAATATTTATGAGATAAACTAATATTTCACAGTGCGTTTATTTCCCGCCCATGTAGAGATCGAAAATTCAAGCTGTTTATTCATGTTGGTTTTGTGTTTCCATTTGGCGAATTAGAACAAAGTGTGATGAAAACGAAAATAAAAATATGAAAAAAACCCACATGACAGAATATGTGATAAATGAACAGTTTCTTAGTTTTTGTTTTGAAGACAAAAACAAGAAAACTATCCGAAGGTACAGACCGTGAGTGAATTGGTATTTCTCACGAATGAGTTTGGTAGTGTGCGCGAGAGAGTTTGATAGTGCGTGTGAATGAGTTTGGTAGTGTGTGTGAAAGCTTTGATAGTGTGTGAGAGACATAGTAGAGTATGAGAGAGAGTTTGATAGTGTGTGCGCGAGTAAAGTTTGAAATATGTCTTGAATGGCCTCTCATATAGAGATTTGCAGCTGGTACCGAAGACCTCTACACCGAACTCAAACACTTCTCACTGGCTGTTTAGTGGTCGTGTGATCGAGACACTTAGCAAGTAAACACACTTGTGAGCTCGTGAATCGCGCAGTGCACACTAGTAGCGCTGTTTCGTTCCGCTTTTGGCGCGTTAATTCCTCTGGCTTAAAATCTAGTACTGCCACCTTGTGTTGACATTGTGAAACTGCACGATTTGTAAATTATTCATCCCCGGGCCGCATTTGGCCCGTGGGCCGTAGTTTGGACCCTGCTGTAGAGAATCACCTATTGCACTTTTAATAAATGTACATGATGTTCATAACAAAATAGTTTATTTAAAAGCATTAATTTAATACTTTTAAATTATCTAATGCTACTTAGTAAAAGGGTTACCTTTACCTTATTTGTTAGCTTCTAGACATTTACTGAGTAAATATACAAACAGCTTGATGAATGTTAGAGCTCCCTATTTGTGAGTGTCATGCAAGCACAAGTTTGTGTACATGTCCTGACCTGGTTATGGTTGACTATATAAATGTCTGCAGATGAAGCCAAATTATAATGGGGCCATGTACACTTATTTTGTATTATTTTCATGTATACTTTTTCCTGGGAGAAACAAACCAAAAAGTTATTCACTGACTATGGGAGCATCTCAGTCAACTCCCTAGCTTCCAAGGTCATGAACCTGTACAGTATATTGTGTACACTAATTCAGGCACCGACTGGTAAGGACAGTTAGGACCCTGCTCACTGCACATTGGGACACTGAGGACTCTATTTACGGTGTCATGACAACGTCTTTGTTGTACAACATCACTACTGGTATTTATGAACAACAGCAGAACTGATATCTTTATTATATTATTTTTTAATGTTATTTATTATGATAAATACTTTGCTTGTTACATATACATGCAACATTTCAGCCGTAAATAAATAATAAATGTTAGCTAGATTATGGTGGATTATGGTTACCTGTCTAGCGATGTATTGTTATGTTGACATATTAAATAATGATTTGTATTTTAAAAAACATTTATCACGTGTTATGTGTGATGAGTTGGCTTAAGTGATTTATGTTTAGCACTTTAGAACTTCCAATAAGGGAACATAGTGAGCATCGATGCTCCCTGGTTTTCATGGTGTATTGTGGGAGTGGGAATTTTTAGGGAGCAAACGTTTCAGTCCACTGGAACGATTGTGTGATTGAGAAAGCCCTTAAAATGGCTGACTTCCTGATCAGTACTGAGGGTGCATTAGTTAATTGCCTTTTTCCATTGTGTCGGCACAGTGTGAAAATGCAGGGACCTCTGGAAAATGGGGCACCAGGTAGGTGTCAGTTCATCTGCACATGTTCTTAATAGAAAAGCAGAGATGCCGTCTGGACCTGTGGCCTTATTGAAATTGATTTGCTTAAGGACCTTGTTGATAGATTTAGGGTCAATCTCTAGCCTATCAGCATCATCAATAGCAATACTATCAAGCACCATATCACATTCAGCTGAGAAATCCTGATTGTCAAACCTCTTATAAAAATAATTCAACTCATTTGCTTTTGGCAGTTCATACAACATTCAAAGATTTCTTAGTGGGTTTCATGTTGGTGGCTATTTTCATTGAGTCCTATAGTTTTTTAGAATTCATAGTTTCTGAGTTTCTAACTAGGGAGCTAACTGAGACCCTCTTTCCTTCCATTCTTGCTGTCAAATTCTGTTCAAACTTCCGGACATTGAACCTTGAATGAACTCCTTTGTGTTGATCTGTTTATCTTAAAGCTGCTTTCCATGACACATTCATGTGAGCTATTAAATATCAAAGTAGGGAATGTAGTAATGGGTAGGAAGGTTTTGTTAGTGGTAACTGACTGTTGTGAAACATCTGGGTCTTTTTAGGATTGGCTTTCAGTAGGCCTACAAGGTGCATTGGATACAATTTGAGTGGTATTCTACAACTGAAACAGATCTTGACTAAAAAATATCTCTGGGTTATTCTCCTGCTTTGGTGTGGACAGTTATCATTACTGAAACAGATTTGAACAGGCAAGATTTTCAGTCACCTGTTCCTAACAAAAAGGTCATTTTGGGGCTTTAGAAGACCTTGAATACAGTGAATGACAACTTTTATGGTCATTTTTGTTGTTGTTGTTGTTGTTGTTATTTTGTCACCATCTGCTTTTATTGTACTGAAAAGAGCTGCATTATCAAAGGCAAAAGTCATACTGGTTTCAAAAGACATTAACTGACATATTCTTGAGTCAATATAAATTTTTAATTATTCACTTTGTTTTTTTGATTCGTTTTCAGGTGTGCTGACAACCCTATATGAAGTTCACATGGGAAAAAAAACAAGACAAAATGTTTTTGTGCTGCCTGCAAATATATACTGTTCATATATTCATATATAATGAGAGACATAACATGTTTGTTGTTACATTAGCAGACTTGAAATAACTAGATACAGTGTTCAAATGCCTTTATTGCCGTCATGTTTTATTCATTTATGGGTGTTGAGACGTGTCTGGGGATCTGCCCCATGCCATGAATATGTATACTCAAGAATACATTGCATTTGTGCTGTACTTCATTTAATGATCTTTGTCAAATTGATCTTCTTTTTGGCTTCTGATTTGTCAATACAATGCTAAAATCCACAATATACTCACATCTATGAGCTTCAAGAAGGCTACTTAATTGATTTGCTTAATAAAATAATAGTTGTAGTTAAAGATTTATAGGCACTTGATCGCGTGCATTTTAATCTGACATCTTTAAAAGTTTCTCATTATTATGACATACAGAATCAAATTTTTATTCAACTGTGGCTGACAAACAATAAACCCAATATGGCTAGTTCTAAATTAAAGTGACTTTTAAGCATTACTAGCGGAGGTTTCCATTTCCACCCTCATCTTGCAACATCTATGACACATCGTTAACGCCCTCTTCAGACGGAAATGTAGACATTGATAGTGGTGCCATAGAAACGCATAATTCCCAGTCAGAGGGCGTGAACAGCTCCGAATACAACGTCACGTGTTGTCATCTCAAGATTCCGGTAAATGCGAGGCGGCGTGAACGCAGCATTACTTCATGAGAACTAAGATCTCCACCTTCTTCTTGATCTCATTTCCTGAAAGTTATACGGGCTTTATATGCCTCTGAATCAAACACGGAACACTGATAAACCCCTGTAAACACCAAAAGGTAAGGCTGTTTAAAACAAGGATTAATTTTCGCTTCACTGAGTATAACGTTAGGCCTATCTACCACAACGTTCTCGCTGCTTGAAAAGATGTTATAATTAATAAACATTAATGCAGTTTAATTGAAATTATTTGTTATCCCATAATTTGATTTTGTGTGAAATTATTTGTTATTTTATGTGTGTCTGGTTAGATTAGGGTTTGGACTATGAACTACTAAATGGAACATAAAAGCAGGAAGCGCAGTGGTCTTCACGCCCTTCCTTTGCGTTTCCTAACGTTACCACATTCTTTTAGTGTAACGATTAACCTATATATAAATAGTCGAATGAAGCTTGGTTAGTTAATTAAACCTATTCTTATTCATTCATTCATTCAAAGCAAGCAAGCGCATGTTGTATTTTAATAATATGACGTTAATAATTTAAAAACCGTCTTGTTTGTTATGCCAGTCGCTAACATGCTAACATAAACAGGTTTTGCTCGTGAGTCTTTGTCTCTGTTTTGGTGTACTGAATGCTAGTGTTACTTTTGATTATTCAAAAATACATATTTTAAAAGTGAATTTCATTACGCTACGACGCTAAAATGTCGTATTTGTTTATTGGGTGCAGAAAAACAAATAACATTGGCCTTGATTAGATCTGACATTCACCGACATAAACAAGATGGGATGCAAGGTGCTGTACCTCGGTGTTGGTCTACTTCTGTATCTTATGATCTGTGAACATGTCCGAGGTGAGTATCTATATCTATAATTTCTGTCTATTGTTCTATCGTTAGTGAACTACGTCAGGTTTTTCACTCGGTGTGTTTCAAGTCGCGTATTTACGCACTATTCATTGCCGTTTTGTTGTATAAATAGTTCAGTGTTCACACTTAAAATTCCAAATAGAATAAGTACACATTAAATTCCCGGATGATTTACATAATTAATTGAAAAACGACGTGTCTACTGACACTGTCGTAGCTGTAATTACGTAGCAGGTTGGAGGGGCTATCAGACTCCACTACTGAATGACAAAATAGAGTACCTCAGGGATGACCCGGAAGTTAGCGGCGCACGGGTTCCCTCGATCGAAAGCCTATGCATTTTTCCCATAGACTTTTGGAAAATTGCAAAAAATAAGCCCTGTGTTTAACAAAGGGTTATGACACTTACACGTTTTGTCTATCAAGATAATCTTTACAAGTTAACACGACATTTATACATTTTGAAGCCTAAATAAAGTCGTCGGATATAAAAAGCCAACAGTAGGCTATAAACGGACTACAGCACACCATGGTCGCGGATCAACGTCACCACCACCAAGCTTCCTCAAACTTTTTTTAAAAACATGCTCGCTGATTATGATCTGTGCTGTGTATGAATACTTATCCACTTTTTCATGAGAAATGCTGTCCAAATGTCCTGTTTGTCATGATGACGTCTAAAGTCCCCGCCAAAGGAAGTAGTCCCTTTTAGCAATTTGTTAGCAACCACCGTTTTTAAGACACAATAAAGGTTTAAAAAATCACAAGCGGGTTATAACTGGTGTGTTTTATGCCATAGATCAAAACGTGAAAATATTTAGATGCTTTGGTAACCACAGACCTTATTTCAGGCGATTTAGCAAAAACCCATTCAAAAAACCCATTGACTTAAGGGCTATGGAACCGGAAGTCCTAAAATGCTAACTCGGGTTGCCTACAAAAACACGTCATCCCTGAGGTACTCTATAACCTTTTTTAAATTCATACACTACACGTTTGAGTACATAGTGCATAAGTACGTAGTGTATAGTGCATTTTGGACAAAACACAGGTTTTTGTTTTTCCTAGATTATATCCTCCTTTTTCCAACACTGGTGCTAATAGCGAATTATGGGAGTAACTTCCATTGAACTGTAAACAATCAGATACTGGCAATAAACTTGTTTAAAGATTAGCTCATTTGCAAAAATGGGTACAGTAAGGTGAAGTTATTCTCCTTTCCACTGAACCATCGAACATAAAAAGGAAATGTATAAACGTTATAAATTACTTTCAGCAGACCGAATACCGAATGTTTCATCATTAATTGGAACATTGATGGATATTTCAAAGTGCTCTGCGTTTTGTCAGATAACAAATATTATTTTTTCCTGATTCAGAAACATTCCTGTAAACACAGCTTATAGGGATTAGAAGTGAAAAGGCGGATAAAGTTGTTTTTCAAAGGGTTCACTTTGTTTTGAAAAACAAAAAAACAAAAACAGGAAATGGATGTGAATGAGGATTTGGGGAGAAGATTTTTTGTGCATTCCAGTGAATTGTTCATGGGATATTGTTCATTTATTCTGGAGAGCAGACCACAAGGTCACTCACTGTCTTTTATGTTTTTATTATATTGTTATAGTGCAAAAGTAAAAGATAATAAATTATCAGGAGGAACAGAACACTCTGAACTGAAAACAAAGTCCCTCTCAAGGAAAGTCTGTTCACTCGACAGCCATATTTCCAATGCCTCCGGGCCACTATTTCTGGCATCCAAGACCAAGTCCTATCTATTTGAATGGGGGAATCCTGAAATCTCAAAAACTGCTTGGCGAACTCACAATAAAATAACATTTCAAATCAGCAACAAAGTCTGACATGAACTGTCCCATAAATGTTGTTTCTTATGCTCTAATAGCATTAAAAAAAAAAAAAGAGCCAATGCACATGTACAGTCCTAAGCGCGAGTCTCAGGTTTCTATGGGAACTGGAGCTTCTAACGGCAGCTGCAGTGATGCAATGACTTTAAAAATCAGTGATTGGCTCTTTTACTTAGAAGGCGGGGCGTATTTCGCCATATTGCGCATTGTAGTTTCTCTCATTCATTACTAATAGGAGTGAACAGTCTTTCTATATCTATAGTCTTTGCTGAAAAGAGCTCTATTCTTGTAATACCAATGTCCTGATGGATAAAAATAGAGCATGATGGAAAATTTACAGCTTATTCGGTCAGTCTGACAGATAAGGATTATTAGTAGTGCAACCTTATTATTTGAAATGATTTGCTTCAGTAAATTTTTTAAAATTTTTAAAATGCAGTAGGTTTGTTCAAAAAAGGTGGATAACATTTCCATTCCGAGAATTGTGTAAAACTGTAATATAATAATAGAAAAGGGCACTTTGTAAGTTAATTCACTGAATGAACAGTACACAATTGTATAACCTAGTAGTATAATGTTGATACTAGCAACTAATAATGCTTTGCAAACAGAAAAGATTTAGCCTAAAGCTTGATGGTCATAACATGTTGATACTGTACACAGAATTAACTGAAATCTTCACTTAACATGGCAAACACGCATGACTTCCATTTGCTTTTGGTCATGAAATGGATGCATAAATCCAAAATTATTTTACTATTATATTGGCCTCAAGTTCAAAGACCCAATAACATCAGGCCGTTAGAATGCCATATAGGTCAGCACTTCTTTGGTGCCCTTATAATGTTGTCAGGACTGATTTAATCATGACCTTAACCAGAAGATGTGTTTTTGTCCACAGTTCACAAATAATTATGTAACCTTAATACATTTTGAAATGATAGCAGTGATATAACTGTATTAATCAATTTCAGCACTATTGGGTATTATTGGGTAATTTTTTTTTTATTAAAAGAAATTAAATAATTAAAAGATTAAAAGTGATTTAGGGGAATAACAAAAAAGAAACAAGAACGGTAAAAGTTCCAGGTCTATTGTAGTTATTAAGTAATCAATTTAAATAATTTAAAAAAAAATATATATTCACTCTTATTTGTATGTCTAATATGTCAAAAACGCAAAACGTTTCTTTTCTCACATCTAGTTATGAATTACATTAATCATATCATATTAATCAAATAATAGCATGTTTTCAATTCAAAACAGTGAAATTTCATAAAAATGTTAAGTAGTTTGCATCACTGGATATTGCTGTCTGTCGCTGAATATTTCAATCATAAAACAGTCGTCAAATATTAAAAGTTTAGCTACTTACTCGCCATGCACTCTTTCACTGCTAAAACCTTCTTTGATTGGCCATCTTAGTCATTCTGACAGTGATGAGCGCTGTTAGACCGCTGAGGCAGACCAGTCTAAAAATGTAACTTTAAAACTTTTTTTTTTTTTTGTCATCCTAACAACAAACAGATGTGCATAACGGAGTACAGCAGAGCAGCATCAATAATATCAAATATTGGGGCGTCATAATAATGATAATGATTATGATGGTTAGAATAGTATTGCATCAGATTACTGTAATGTTTTGTGTTCTTCTCCACAGCACAGTGTACACAGCCTTCTTTTGAACCAAGAAATGTCATCTTGTCCGGCTCTGCTCTCTCAACTCAAAGTTTCCCAGAAGGATCCACCGTAACGTTTGAGTGCATAATTGGACATAAACCAGTTAACTCAAGAGCATCTAAATCTGTTACTTGTAAGGGAAACCAGTGGACAAGTCTGGAATTAAATTGCACAAGTACGTACTATCAATAAATATGTTTTATGAACATTTAAAAAAAAAAAAAAAAAAGTAATTTAGATATGTGAAGGATTTACCATATAGGTCAACAACTCCTTAAATAGCTCATTGCAGTTTCGTCACTGATGCAGGAAGCTTCACAGCATCACACGTTTCCTCTTAAAATAAATCCATGTATCATATATAGTGAGGCAACACTAAAGATTATTTTTCATTATTTTCAGAAGTATGTGAAGACCACCAAATCTCAATAAGTCAATAATATCTTTAATACTTTACAGAAAAATCCTGTGGAAGTCCTCCAGATTTTCATAATGGGAGATATGAACAAACTGGAATTTTATTTGGTGACAAAATTACAGCAGTTTGTGACAAAGGGTAAGTGAAACCATTAAAGTCAGTTTGTGCTGTTTTAACCATGTGTATTTAGATTTAGATTGTGTGTGATTAAGTATTTGGTAAGAAGATGATCATTTCTTTCAGATATATATTAGCGGGACAGATAAAAGAAAGATGGTGCCGAGATCAGGGATGGGATGGCAGAGATCCTGTCTGTGAAGGTGAGGGTTTTTTCTTAAATTTGAATGAAATAAGACATGGAAGAGCACGCATTTATTCAGAACCATTCCTGATGAGTATAAACAATTGTTATGTGCTCTTCACTTTGAGAGTGATAAGTATCTGTTCACCAGGATTTTTTTCTCTTTAGTGGTGAAATGTGAGTCACCTCCAACCATAGAAAATGGACATCTTGGCGAAGAGCCTCTGGACAATTATGATTATTTACAAGTCGTGTCGTACAAATGTAACAGTGGGTTGAGTCTTATTGGAAGTTCAACACTTTACTGTTCAGAGGATGGGACTTTTAAACCAGATCCACCAAAATGTTTGGGTAAGTTACGGTTAAAATGACTGTCAAGAGATTAAAAAATGAAATGTTTTTTACTTGTAAGTAACTTGTACTTTTTTCCTGTTGATGAATAAAATGTTTCATGATTAATATAAATCATTTACATAAACTTTTTTTTTTTTTTTTTTTTCAGATGGGTGTCCAAAGCCTGAAATTCCACATGCAATTAGAACTGGTGGAAAATCACCCCCCTACAAACTGGGAAACTTTATAGATTACAAATGTGAAGATGGCTACACAATGAAAGGAGAAAATCATATTGTGTGTTCAGCAGAGGGATGGAAGCCTGAACCACCAAAGTGCATTGGTAAGACTGCATTTTATTAATGCATGACTGCACACCCTTTCATCTCCTACTTGACTGCATTAAAGGAGTAGCTCACCCAAAGTGAAAATTGTCATGTACTCACTTGTCATTTAAGAAAGTCTTAATGAGCTTTTGGTCTAGCTATCACATTCAAGTATTTCATGACACCAAAAATAGATAGAAAATAAAGACCGAAATGAGTAATGACTAAAATAGTATTGGATCTGTTAATGGAGTTTTGCATCTGATGACTGTAATGCATATTACTTGTGTTTATCTCCACAGGACCTTGTAGCCAGCCTAAATTTGAAGGACATGTCACTTTAACAGCTGAATTCCGCTCACAACAAAGTTTCCCACATGGATCCAAAGTAACATTTGACTGCATTCCTGGATATGAGCCAGTTGACTCGACAGTGTCTAAATCAGTTACCTGTGAGGAAACCAATTGGACAGAACTGCTCCTCACTTGCAAAGGTAAGTACTGTCATTAAATGTGGTGTTCCAGATCAGTTTGTTTTTGTTCTTTTGTGAAACACAAAGGGAGATTAAAGAAAGTTAATGGGGCAGAGACATGTGGAGCTCCAAATGATAAAACAACACCATAGAAGTCACCCATACTTGTGCACAATATTTCAGATCTTGACGGCCGGTATGCTGGTTTGTCCCTAAAATCAAACATAAGTAATTAAGTATGCGTATATTTAGGACTGTCACAATAATCAATATATCGACTTATCGCGCAATATATGTACATGACCTCAATCATTTTTGGTGATGCAATATATCGCCCATTATGTTTACATGATAATGAATGTCACCAACATTTTGCCAGTCATGCCGTCATCTGCATTTCCTACAAAGAGCAGTCATCGACATGTGAAAAAGGCGTTATTTGAGGTGTTACGCCGGTTTCACACTTTAAGTGTAAGCAGCGCGTGAGCAACGCGTATTTTTTTTCAGCGTGCATGTTAACCAAGGGATGCATTCACACCGGCAGCAGGAGCAGCGCGTAAGCGTCAAGCAGGAGCGTCGCGTGAGCAGCAGTGAAGCGGGGGTTTCGGCGCCGAGTCTATTTTTGCTGCGCTGCTGACGCTCAATTAAAGTGAAAGCACACTTTTGATGGACAAAATAAATATAATTTCACACAAAAAGTGTTCAAAATGCACCGAATAAGCATGTCTGATGTGTTTTAACAAGAATTTGAGTATGACAGAAAAGAAAATTAAGAATCAAAAATACTTATAGAAGATTTACCCATTTAAACTTGTTTTTAATTATTCAGTTTGGGTTAAAGTATGGTGTATTATAAAAAACTAAAGTAAACTAGCCAGAAAATATGATATATAAACAGTATTTTAGTTATTACACAGAGAGATATATAGGCTGCAGCATACCCAAATCAAACCCGAGTTTGCTGTTTTTTTTCGCCAAGTTTGCTGTCTTGTAAACGTGCACACAGCAGATGATGTAAAACACAAAGCTTACCTCATTCGTGTGCAGCAATGGATGACACGAGACTTTTATTTATTTATTTTTATTTATTTATTTACGTTTATATGCGAATGTTGTACACCTCCCCATGTTAACAAACTTTCAAGACTATCAAGTTTATGAATTACCAACTTATGAATTACCAAAAACAAATTTATAGCTGTCTTTGTAAAGAAATTCTCACTTTATATGTAGCTTCGAGCCACTGCTGTGACGCTGTACAAACGCTTCCAGTGTGAATACTCGCGCGTCTCTGCAGCTGCAGTGACGATGTAGTTACGCTCATGCGCTGCTCACGCGCCGCTTGAGCTTGCAGTGTGAAACGGGCGTTATAGTGTTTTCCTGACAACTACAGACAGTTTGGAAGAACAAGTCTAAATGCTCTCGATTTCAAAGCTGCAATCCACTGTTCCGGTGCAAATATAAATGTCTTTGTTCATACGGACATCTGACTGCTAAGTAGGGTTTGTGTTTTCAGCAATAGTGCACCCTTACATTACTGAGAAAAGAAGGTCAGGGAAAAATCTGTAAATGGAATCTCCATAGTGCCTTTTGTGCATTTACAGTTTTGTTTTTTGTTTGTTTTTTTAACTTGTTACTTTGCACTTTTTTTTTTTTTAGAAAATATTTACCATTTATTCAAGTTTTTTTTTTTATTTAGGATATTACTTTTTTTTTTTTTTTTTTTTTATCCTTCATTGAACGTGTGTAGGCCTACTTGCATTATTATGCTGTTATATTATGATTATGTATTCATTGGCATAAAATGGTCTTAAAATGACTATCGTTTACGCAATTATTTCTGGAACAATATATCACACAACAAAAAGTAGTTATCGTGACAAGCCTACATATATTGACATATTTCTTACATCTTACACAAGATGGCAGAGATCTTTTCAGTAAAGGTGAGGTTTCTTAAATTTGACTGAAATATGACATTGAAGAGCACACACTTTTTTTTTTTTTTCTACTTAGCGGTGAAATGTAAAGCACCTCCAACTATAGAAAATGGACAGATTGAAGATCCTTTGGACAGTTATGATTATCCACAAGTTGTGTCCTACAAATGTAACAGTGAGTTTAGACTTACTGGACAGTCAGAACTTCGTTGTTCAGAGGATGGGACTTTTAAACCAGAGCCGCCGAAATGTTTGGGTATGTTACAGTTAAAATGCCAGTCAAGAGATAAAAATGAATAGTTTTTTTTTTATTTGTCAATTTCTTTTTTTTTTCTTTTTTTTTTTTTTTTTTTTTTTCTGTTGATCAGTAAAATGTTTAATCATTAATACAATTACAGGATAAGTAATTGTTTACATATATTGACTTTTTTTTTGACATACAAGTTTATATATTGATTAATATGATAATAATCATTTGGCTCAAAAGGAATTTTTATTTACATCCCCATTAACTATTATTGGATCTCTATAGAAAACTTTAGAAAGTTTCTTCTCTCTCTCATTTTAAGCGTATAAGAGTGTGATTTGTATTTCTGATATTATCTAGACTTCTTGAACTCATATTCTAGTTCCCTAACTTAATACGTATGTTGCATGTTTGACTCTCAGCACTACTTACAACAACCACAACAACCACAACAACCACAACTGCCACGAAAGTAACATCCAAGACTGTACCTAAAGAAAATGGTATTGTCCTCTTTGAATCTTTGAATTCTTTGAATTTTTAGATACACATTTATGTCCTCCAAATGGCCCTGTTTTAAAGAGTTAATGACATAAAAATCCAGAAAGAGAGAGCTAAGAAACTTTCTGTAGTGGTGTCACGAATTATGAGAATTTTTAGCAAGCTCACAATTTGATTACATTTTGATTCAGGGATCTGATTACAAAAATCTCAACACATATTATTATTATTATTATTATTATTATTATTATTATTATTATTCATTTTTATTTTCTTCAAATCTTTTTGGGAATTAAAGTACGGCTGTACGTATCCTCTAAATTCATAGACGTATATGCCTGCTCTGATCTGCCAATAGAAATTATCTGGTATAATAACCTAATCTCAAAGGTAGTAGGTATAATTCAATTTATTTGTATTACGCTTTTCACAACACATTTGGTCACAACAACTGAAACCCTATGTACGCAAAAATCTTTTTGTGGCCTTAAACATATTAAGATGACATTTTACACAGATGTTTCATCTTAAATATATTTCATCATATCCAGTAAAAGAGAAAGAAGAGGTGTTCTAGTGTCATATATTTGCTGAGAGTGAAGACAGGCTGTAAATGGAAGGTTGCATGGAAAGCCCTTACATTGAGATGGATTGGGCATGTTTTATGAAAGTGCTCGGCTGCCTAAGGTCAATTTGTGTGAGGTTATTAGTGAGCAAATCATTTCATCATTGAAACAATTTCCCCCACCTCTACTAAAATTCTGAATGATCCCAAATCATCTTTAGTTATCAGTACAACTTTCTGTATCATTGCCAATTAAACTAACTCTAATTTAAGAATAAATAACACTGTGTAGCATTTTATGATATTGGCACTTGTACTGATATCTTTTGGGCTTTTTTTTTTTTTTTTAATATTGGCAATTATTTGGTCATTTTACATGATTAAATGTCAGTTCTACTGCAGAAAGTTTCTCGTTTCTCTCTCTAACCAAGTCTTAATGTTGTTAGCTCTTTTATAATGGGACTGTTAAGGGGAACACTTTTTCTAACCATGAGTGTAATTATACCTCTGTTTATACAGCATAACTGTTTAAATGCTTTCTGTCTAAGAACTCTTTGCTGCACTGTATCTTTCCTATCTAATACATGTTTGTTTTTAAAACCACTTCATCTAAGTTATCCATCTATTTGCATTTGAATCTTAGATTCCCTCTCTCTCTCACACACACACACACACTGTTTCCTAACTGTGTTCTTTTTATTCCACAGAAAACCCAAATTCACCACTCAGTTCTACAGGTAAGTTCAGTTTTTATCATTTTGCTATACTATTCAATAAAGAGCTGATTCCTATTGTTAGAAACTGTGGCTCCTTGATCTTTTTGAAATGTATGAAACTAATGGATTATAATATATGATCATTTTTAGCACTGCTGTAAATTCATTTTTGTATCTTTGACGTTAGATTGTGACCCATTTAATTGTTTGTGCTTGTCAGCTCAGAGGTTGTCCATTGTAGAAAATTCCAAAAGTGTCCATTCATTTCTGAGCATTCTGCAGACCATGTCATATTTTTGGTTGGTCGTTGTAGCTTGCTTTTAAATGACAATTTATATATAAGTTATGTTTAAATTTGATACAAGTGTTACAAAATTATTTGTTTTTTACTAATATATTGCAAGGACATGTGTTGTACTGTTCATTTTGTCTTAATCTATTCATTTAATTTTCTCTATTTTCAGTAGTTGGATTGATTGTAGGGGCTGTAGTGGTTTCTCTGGGTAAGTCTCAGTCTGCATAATTTACCAGATAATCTACATGTCTACATAAATTTCATATTTCAAGTTATGAAATAATTAAAGAAAAAAAAATCTAAACAATTAGCTCTTTTTTTTTTTTTTTTTTTTATAATAAACACAATAATGCAAGGAGAGAGAATATGATTAAATATGATTGAATTTTTCCTTTTTTTTTATTTTTATTTTAATTGCTCACCCCTTTCAGTGTAGAAGTATTATTACTGGTAGGTAAAACGAAATGTTTACAAACATTATAAACCTGTATTTAGGTTCCCTCCACAGCAAATCCTTTAAATATAACAGAATTCAGAACAAAACAGAAATGAAAAGTATACATTTTTAAACCACACAGTATCGTTATTTCTTTGTTACAAATATTCTATTTATAGTTAGGATAAAAACACAGATGTCTACGGTAGCAGTCAAAATAGAGCAAATCATTTTTGATTTTGAAAGTAACTTAGCTAAATACAATTTACGCCACCAGGTTGCAACAAGTAACTATGTATTTGTCAATGAATCATTCATTCAAGAGATTAGTTCAGAAACGCTGATTCATCCAGTAATAAAACAAGTGAAGTATTTATAAGCGAGTCATTGAATCTGTATTGAGGTTTTTTTTTTTTTTTTTAAATAATTTAGATTAAACATTATAAATGGACTGCGGCTATTAACATTTTGTCAGAACCTCTAGTAAATTACGTTATTTTGTTTAGTTGTTTGTTCAGAATCAGGATCTCTGTTTAAAAAAAATAAATAAAAATAAAATAAAATAAAATCGTGAATCTCCATTCATCCAGAATTGTGCAGTTCTATGTGCTATACGAATGAACTTGGGCTGACGTACCTCTCTCATTCAGAACAAATTGAAATGTGACTGCTTTGCACATATTTTGCATGCTTGACGTTAATTAAAATCATATAAGTTGCAGCATGTATCAGATGAGTAGTTTAACAAACCTATAGATTCACTTTGCTAGCCAGGTTTGACCGAGGATCATAACCCCAGCTGAATCAAAGAAATCCCAAGTGCTATTAGAAATGCAGACATTGCTTTAGCCGTTTGCTCTGCATGTTCCAACAAACAACCATGGTAGCATTTTGTGGGAGAAACCACAACACTCCAAGAATGAGCAGGAGAGCCTGGTACACTTAAGATATTTAAAATAACATCCTCCTGCTAACAGCATCACTGAAAATTAACTCATTTTTGGCAAATCCCCCTTACAACTATCACACAGTGTCAGTTTTATTTTTATTTGTGAAATATTTGAGAAAATGAGTTTCGTTTTCATTTTTATGTAGGATTCTAACATTTTATTAGAACATTTCTCAAGATCTTTTTTTTCTGTTTAAATCAAGGTTAGTCATTAATACTTACAATTCTTCTCTGTTTAGCTGGAATCGTTGGAGTGGTTGTCTACAAGAAACGGTAAGTTATCTGCATTGTCTTAGTTGCTCTTTGCTTTCTAGGCTGTTGTTCTTGCACTCTTATATTGGGTAATATGAATGTTTTGCATTCAGATTTATAAAACGGGTGGTTTCACACACATTTTCCATGGGAAATAGAGATGACGTTGAGGTTAAGGTTTAATATATATACCCAGCTATTTATTCATGCGCATGCAGACAATCACCAGACTTTTGGATTGCAGCTCAAAACATGAGTATTCTGAAAAGTTGGCGATTCTTCCCTGGTGTAGAACTAGATTACCCATAATCCTGAAGAGAACTCCACCTTTCAAAAAAGTCACTGCTTCCATGAAGCATTGCGAATGACATAATTTAGTCAGTATCCCTCTATTCTCAAGCTGTGAATATTTAGTTGTTCACTTCAGTTGACAATTTTTTTTGTTGTTGTTGCTGTTTCCATTGGAACATACCTTCAAACCTTCATACTTGTATATTTGCATATACCTGAATATTCTGCAGTCAGATATGTTGTTTTTATAATCAGTTACTAAGGGTCTGTTTACATATGGTAACTTAGTGTTTTTATTGATGGGATAGCTATCTAATTTGTTAAAACTGTTCCATTTACACTTGTAATGGAGTTCACATCAGCGACAGCACCAGATATGAGCTGCATTTTATTGATCATCAGCGATTTTTCAAAATCAAAGACTGTAATAGGAGAGAAAACGGCATCAGCACTGGTAAGATCATTTAGTCTGACTACTTTAATTGAAGATGATTGTGTTTTGAGCGTCTGCGACTTGCTTTGTTTCATTTGCAGCAGTTTGCGCGTCGGCTTGCTAAAGAGATACTCAGCTACTCATCTGCGGTGATGCGTTGCAATAGCGCCACCATATCTGGTGTCATATAAACTATTAACACACTCTTACACATTTATTTTTTAACATTTTGGGAGGAGTAAAATTTACATATATGGTTTCAACAACGAGATGCATTTACACTTGTCCAGTTTAGCTGGAAGCGTCTCAGACCACCTCCTGAAGTGGTTTGAGTGATCGGATTTAAATCTGTCTCGCAAGCATTTCGGAGGGCATTTACACCTGAGCTGTGTTTGAAATCGCCTCCTACTGTATACCCTAATTCCCTAATTCACATTTCCTACATTACTCCACTAATATTGTCGACTTAAAGGAGTGAATGAAAACAAGTGAGCGAATTCGGACACTGAACGTGCCAGAAGTTTTGCATAGTTTCTGCTTGCAGTTTAAAAATCATTTGACACTAAGTTAACTGGCAGCTCCAGTATTACTGAAAAGATTTATCTTGAAACCTGTCATGGAAACTATCATGTATAAACCTTAATTAAACAATTTAATAATCAATTAAAAAGCAATTTATACCTGTATGATATTACACTGTACCCACATTGGACCAGCAGTTTGGAAAATGGATGAATGGGTGATTCAGCTGCTGGTGCCATTTTCTTGAGAGACGCGGGAATTAATTCGGCATTGCATTTTGGGTATTCTCTATCTGTTGAGTGTACATCAGTCGTATACTCTTTATTGCGGTGCATTATGGGATTGAATGAGCGGATAGCTATCCAATCATAGAAAACACCTGAAGTGACTAGGTGTAGACAGGCTTCACGTCAGTAGTGTTATTTTATGTCAATTATGTCATTCACAGCCACAGTGCTTCATGAGCAGTTCATTTTCTCATGAGCATTTAAGTGCACACTCTGGTACTTTTATGCTTTTTTTCCTGTTTCAAATCAAAATATATAATGACGTGATTTATCTCAGAATTGGTTGTTTTGGTTCATGGCTTTTATTTAAAAAAAAAAAAAAAGTTTAAATCCATTTTGGGATAATGCTGAAAAAGAGGACAACTATAAACTATTTTTATTTAATTTAATTTATTTTTTTATTGCAACATATATGCAACAATATATCAAACCACAAAATGCTTCATTGTGTTCCCATGAAAAGTTCTTGTGTAAATGGTTTTTTTTTTTTTTTTTTTTTTTTTTTTAAATGGGAAAGCTTTGTGTTTGTTTTTTTGGTGGAAGAGTTTTCTATGGAAGCTTGTTTCCGAGTTAATTGCGACTTTTCTCACAATTCTGACTCATTTTTCACAGTTCGTGTAGTTCTGACATTGTTTTTTTAGAATTGTGAGTTTATATATTACTATTCAGAGAAGAAAAGTCAGATTTGCAAATTTATATCTTGAGTCTCGACTCAAGTCAGAATTGCGAGTTTGTCTCGAGTTTATATTTGGCAATTCTGACTTTATAATTTGCAATTGAATCTCACAATTCTGAGACAGCTGCAGGATATATTTACTTTTTTTCCTCACTATTGCATGTTACTGAGAAAAATGTCAGAATTGTAAGATAAAAAGGTGGAATTGCCTTTATTTTTTTATTCCACGACAGAAACAAGCTTCCATAGTTTTCTGTGTTTGAATACGGGGGTCAGGTCTTGCAAGCTGCTGCTGGATTGAAGTTTAATATACCCAGTTACAGTTGCAAGAAAAAGTATGTGAACCACTTGCAGAATCTGTGAAAATGTGAATAATTTTAACAAAATGAGAGATCATACAAAATGCATGTTATTTTTTATTTAGTACTGTCCTGAGTAAGATATTTTACATAAAATATGTTTACATATAATCCACAAGACAAAAAATAGCTGAATTTATTAAAATAACCCAGTTCAAAAGTTTGTAAACCATTGATTCTTAATTCTGTGTGTGGTAACCTGGATGATCTACAACCGTTTTTTTTTTTTTTTTTTTTGTTGTGTGATGGTTGTTCATGAGTCCCTTGTTTGTTCTGAGCAGTTAAACTGAGCTCTGTTCTTCAGAAAAATCCTCCAGGTCCCGCAGATTCTTCGTTTTCAAGCATTATTTGCATATTTGAACCCTTTCCAGCAGTGACTGAATGATTTTGAGATCCGTCTTTTCACACTGAGGACAACTGAGGGACTCAAACACAACTATTAAAAAAGGTTCAAACATTCACTGATGCTCCAGAAGGAAACACAATGCATTAAGAGCCGGGGGGTGAAAAATTTTGAATTCGAGGATCAAGGTAAATTGTACTTATTTGTCTTCCGGGAAACATGCAAGTATCTTCTGTTGCTTCCGAAGGGCAGAACTAAATGAAAAAAATTGATATTTAAACGAAATAAGAAAAATTTGGACCTCTTCATCCTCTTCAAAAGTTTTCACCCCCCGACTCTTAATGCATCGTGTTTCCTTCTGGAGCATCAGTGAACTGTTTTTTTTTAACAGTTGTGTTTGAGTCCCTCAGTTGTCCTCAGTGTGAAAAGATGGATCTCAAAATCATTCAGTCACTGCTGGAAAGGGTTCAAATATGCAAAAAATGCTGGAAAACTGAAGAATCTGCACGACCTGGAGGAATTTTCTAAAGAACAGAGCTCAGTTTAACTGCTCAGAACAAACAAGGGACTCTTGAACAACCATCACAAAACAAAAAAACAGTCGTAGATCATCCAGGTTACCACACACAGTATTAAGAATCAATGGTTCACAAACTTTTGAATAGGCTTTCTTATGGATTATATGTAAACATCTTTTATGCAAAATATCTTACTCAGGACAGTACTAAATAAAAAATAACATGCATTTTGTACGATCTCTCTTATTTTGTCAAAATTTTTCACATTTTCACAGATTCTGCAAGTGGTTCACATACTTTTTCTTGCAACTGTATTTAGTCATGCACATGCAGACAATTGCTGCACTTTTGGATTGCAGGTCAAAACATGAAAAGGTGGCGACTAGAAGTGAAGATAGTGAGTTATAACACCCTCACATACATGGTAAGGACAATGGGAACTATGTAACTTTCTCTTTAATGTGTTTCTCCTTGTTACCTCACCATGAGTGGACAGCCAAAGTTTCTGGACATCATGAAACATCAGTGTGGGTGGTTATATTTTGGGATGGATGAAGAAGTCTAAGAATTTGAGGAAAAAGCCAATTAAGAGTATTTGTGGAGGAAGTTTTGAAAGTTCTTCCTCATGACCATGCATTTAGCATATCCATACCTGATAACGCATGCTGCTATTTATTCATCAACAGGCCTGCATACTAGTTGCTTTTTGGCGAAATTCGCCGTTTTGATATGTCATTTATGTGAATCGTGTAGATCCAAAGAGTTTTTTTTCGGGGGGTGGGGAAATGGGTGTCCGGGTGAATTTGCAGGCACAATAAACCTCACAAGAATCGAAAATGGGCTACTGACACATCGCTGTAGCGCTTCAGTTCACACAGAGCGCACGTGAACCGATCATCTCTTCCGCTTTACAAGACAAAATAAACGTGAATAAATATCCGAAGGTATGTTGAATGATACAGTACAACTTAGCGAAATCCATATCATGTCACATTAATCGATCAATCAGTGTTTCAACCACGGAAAGGTGTCAATAAAACAGCTTGTAAAAATGTCACGTTTACCGTCACATTTACCTCAGAAAAGCCGTTCAATGTCCAAAAATCCATTAGTCAGCTACAAAAATTAACTTATAGAGGAGCATTTTGATATATATCCACTGTGACTAGGCTATTGCATATTTATTGTACTTAACATGTGCTTCAATATTGAATGTATAAATCCGTTTTATGACAGCCACCATTTAAATGTTTAGGCCTATATAAAAACGAGTAGAAACATAATTATGTAATTTAAAAAATTATTATAACGTTATTATAAAAAACTTCTTTGTGTAATTTATATGCAAGTAGCTTACAAATCAATTAATTTTAACCTTTAATAATATAATGATGTACCAGCTGTGGTTCCCTGTAGGGCTGCAACAAACTATTATTATACTGGTTAATCAGTATGCTTTGTTCGATTATTCCACTAGCAATTAGTTAAAATACTGAGTTATACTTTAACTAATAATTAAAACAAGGAAATCACTTCAGATTTTGAAAGTGTATTTTTAATGAATTTGTTAAAAATACTGTTAAAATGACGTACTGTTTTTATTAAGTCTGGGAATTGTAATAACTTTTTAATAGGAGTAAAAATATGAATATGTAATATTGTGCAAAAATTTCTGAAAAATGCTCCTCTCTAGATTTCTTACTTTTCTTTTTCTTTTAACAAACTATCGAGTTTATGGTCACTGAATGGCTTTCCTGAGGTAGATGTAACATTTTGTGACACATTTTTTGGCAAGCTGTTTTATTGCGGTCTTTCTGCGGTTGAAACTCTGATTAAGTGATTACATTAGAGCTGGATTCATTTCAGTAAATTGCACTGTACCTTTCAACATACTTTTTTAATATTCATTCATGTTTATTTCATGCTGTAATAGCAGAAAAGAAGAAGAGATAATAGGTTCACGTGCCGCTTGACCTGAGGCGCTACAGCCATCTGTCACTCCACATTAAAGAGCGCCAAAACCACATGTATTGTTTGAATCCCGTAGTAAAATTGACAGAATTTAAAAGTTAAGACTTTGTTTTATATCAAAAGTAACCTGATCTGTATTATCTGTCGGCGTGTTGTCTGTGTCCTCTTTGCTCTGCTATGTATCTTTCACTGCGTGAGAAAATGGACGTGTGGCGAACAGTGAGTTTGAATGAGAGTTGGTGGCCCTTGCATGACAGCATTTTTTTGTAGTTATGCAAAATGTTATGTTTTACGCTATGTTAAACTCCCACATTTTACGGGTTCAACTTCGTTTGCACTATGCACTCCGAAGCGCCGTGTCTTCTTCTATTGGATTCGATCCGGGAGGGCTGCATTACAGTATTGCGCTACAGCGCCCCACTGGTCAAACCGCGTTATTGCAGGCCCTTCAAATAGATCATATGAGATCAAAAGACTATTCGACAACAAAAATGTCGACTTTTTTTTTATTTTATTTTATTTTTTTTATTGTCGACGTTGTCGATAATGTCGACTAATCGTTTCAGCCCTAGTTCCCTGTATAGTTTACAGCATTAGTTAAGAGGAAATTTGCCATGTACTGCACCTGATAGGCCCCAAATTAATCAATATTGGATTGAAGGTAACCAAATTGAAATCAAATCGCAAGCTCCTGAATCAGAATCAAAATCAAATCCAATTGTGAAATTTGTGTCAATGCCCAGCCCTAGTGTCAATAAATGTTTTTATTTTTTTTACTTGAAGCAAATGTTGTTTTTTCCAGTTATTTTTTTGTCAGAGTGCACCAGAATGCTTAGTTTACATGTTAAAATCATAAAAATTTTCTTCTGGGGGAGGATGCCCCCAGACCACCCTACTACTATTTACTTTGTAAACATGTCACCTTTTTCACCACTTTCGAGTTGCAGGTATGGGCCTGAGTATCTTCTGGACACTCCGCATATAGTTTCTGATAGCTTTTTAACTGGGGCTTACAAGTTTTAATACCTTAAAAATATATATTATAATAGCATTTATAGTTCGTTCTTTGTTCTTATTTGTCTTGAGCACATTAAAAGCATGCATTATTCTGTCACTTTTTGTAAATTACTCTATCATATTCTTTTACAGTGATAATTTCAGGAAGTAATTCCATGAAGTTGTCGTGGGGGAAAATCCACGTGAAGCATCCTGCAAATGTATCATTTATACAAACACTTCTCAGAATCCTTCAAGACACTGACTGATTTCTCGCAGCAAATTCCTCCAGAATCAGACATTTTGAAAAGCCAAGCTCAATTTGATTATACTCATTTCTAGCATTTGCTAACTTCACCCCATTCTGTGTTCTCATTCTCTGAAACGGATCTGTCTTCACAAAAGTCAGGTTGATTTTACTTTTATAAAGTGTTTGCTTGTCATTTGCTTTAACTATTAACTTTATTTTTAAAACTGGTGATACAGTGATCACTCTTCACTTAATGGTGTTTGTTACTCTTCAAAATGCACTGGATGTCCTTTACCTCACTAATTTTGTTGAGGGCTACATTTAGCATAAATTATTTAAAAAAGATGAATGTCAATGTGATTTGTGAAGCCAAACCAAACGAGAAGTCGTACAAAGCTTTTAGTTTAGCCAATTTTTTCACTTTTCATTTGGATAAAATGGCAATTGTGTATGCGTTAACCTTCTAGCAAATTTACTGCAGAATGCGATTTGCAGTGCAGATTTGAAATTGAGAGATTAGGTCAATCTTGCTGAAGAACATAAAGTGCCTTTTCATTTTCTTAGGGTTTTTGCTCACTAGCACTGTGTTGTGCAGAATCTGTGCAGGTTCAAATTTCATTAGAAATGCTTTGTTAATAGTCTCGATTAGACTCTAAATGATCTAATGAAGATAAAGAGATTTCTACAGTGTTTAATGTCATTTACTTTTATCTGTGCTTTATTTATAATTACATAATTGTCCAAAATACTCAAGCATTTGTAGGTATTTGGGCCTTAATTCTTTAATTTGAGCCAACACTCATCTTTTTTTGGGAGAAAGCAAGGTTGGTTTTGGATTGTTGTTGAGCAAAAGCATAAAAAAAACAAGAAAATGATTGCTTTAGAATATCATTTATTCACACTGTACCTTTAAGAATTATTTGTGGTTAAGGTCAGTTAATATTTTCAACTATTTCTGATGAAAAATAGGTAAATTAGAAATTCAGTTTTAAAATGTAAAACTATTTTCCCCAAAGGAAGTGGGCTGTTTTGTAATGGTTTTAAACCATGGTTCTGCCTAATTTGTCCTTTTAAGCCAGGAATGTACAGGCATGGCTCTTTCATATTACAAATGCTGGAACACAAAGTTGTGATCAAATCTGTCTTGCTATTCTGTATTTCACTGGGCCATCTGGGGGCCTGGATGGTCTCAAAATAAAAACACCACAATAAAACAGAAGACTTGGGTTCAATTTTTTTTTAAATTAATGCTTGAGTAACTCCAGAATGTCTGATTTTGACAAATGTGTAATGTTGTGAAATTATTGTGCATGACCAATTGCGTACTGGCTAAGTTTTATATTGCAAAATTCAACCAGCATAACACAACAGCTGCTTCTGTATCACACACAGCTGCCAATAAATGCTCAGATTCAGTCAACGTATTCAGTGTTTTGTAGTAGTTTAATCATTTAGCTAGAAACAAGGATGTTTATAACATGTTGCACCACTCTGACAGCAAATCTGGTGAAGAAAACTGCACATTTGAATTCATGTCTCCAGAATATGCAATATCTGCATGTTTCACAACAATGCCCAACAAAACAAGTGTTATACTAAACATGAATCCCACTGGACTATACCCAAACATATTAGCATATATTAACATATAGCCAATGAGCTTATAAATTAGTCACTTCAATTAAATTTACATCCAGTCGCACAGGCTAAAGCAAAATTCTGAGACAGTATACTGTATTAAACCTTTTAATTTCTACACAACTTTAGCCATTTCAGACATTATATCCATTGAAAATACATGAATATTGGGTACTTTTGGCACTTTTATTAGTCAGTCAAAACAATTTCACTTAATGGCTTGTTTTTATTATTTAGCACTTTTCATTTTCCATGCAGTGACCAGTTCACTTTAGGCACTTCAATTGTATATTTGGTATAATTCAATATTGTCAAATCTTAAATGTACAGCACAAACATATACAAATCTAATACAAGGTGAGAAATAAACCAGTTGTTATGTGTAAAAAAAAGTAATTGCGTTCATAAGACTGTACATTTCAGTGCACTGTATGTGTACTGAAATGTCTATGTGAAACCGTGATAAGACTTTACAAAAAGTTCAATTTATCAAAATTAGTTAATGCATTTGGTTTCTAATGATAATTAGATATCAACTAAAGTGGATGAACAATTTTACAGCATTTAATCTAGCTCAGGAAGACATACAAAATGTGCAGGGCTGGTGGTACTCCAGGACAGGTTTGAGAACCACTGATCTAGATCAATTAACAATTTTATATTTATAGATTAATGTTAATCCATGTTCACTCATAACACAGTGTTAATTTTTACAACTTTAAATGTTTATATACCACATTAGAAATTAACATTAAAAATGGTGTAATTTTTTTTTTTAATTATTTCATGTTAGCTATTGCATATAACTCCTAGTTAATGTGTTGATCCTTATTGTAAAGTATTATTATGAACGTTTTAATGTAATAATTAAAAATGTAATGTAAAGGAGATGTGAAAATTTCAGCACTTTCTACAAAACACCAAAATTTATTTGAAAAAAAAACTTTTGCCTCTGAATATATTATACTTACTCTTACAAACATTCAAATACTCATGCTAGATCTGGAAATTCCTGATTGACACCCACATTAAGGGCTGGATGTTTTTGACATACATAGTATATTTTTACAGTTTGACAACATCACAGGTGTTTTTTTGTTTTTTTTTGGCTCATTCACTCACTCTGAGGCACTGAAATCGCTGGGCCTTTTGGATCGTCAAAGCGGTCCATTGTGCGAAGCTGCATGATCATGTGCAGGCCGTAGGTAAGAATGAGCACCATGAGCAGAGAGGTCAGCAGCCCCATCCAAATCCCCGGAGTGAAGAACCCTGCACAATCGCTGGCATACGAGAACATTTCACCAGTAAGGTTGAAGCCTTGGATCTGTTGGAAACAAATTACACATAAATCAGCTGCAGTTTGTAGAGTCTTTTTGTGCACTACAATTCCTCATTTTCACATGACATCACATCCTTAGAGGAATGCCCACCTGGAGGGCAAAACAAGGCTTTCCTCCATTGCCTGCCAGTCATTTTTACCTGGTTTGTTCTAAGTACCAATGTAGTAAGACCGTGACATTAAAGGATTTGTTCACTTTCAAATAAAAATTAGCCCAAGCTTTACTCACTCTCAAACCATCCTAGGTGTATATGACTTTCTTCTTTCAGATGAACACAATCGGAGAAATATTAGTAAATATCCTGACGCATCCGAGCTTTATAATGGCAGTAACGTTAAGCGTTACCAAATGAGTATGAGCTGAAGAAAGTGTCTCCATCCACATCCATCCATCATAAACATTCCACACGGCTCCGGGGGATTAATAAAGGCCTTCAGAAGAGAAGCGATGCGTTTGTATAAAAAAAACAAAAAAAAAACAGCCATATTTAAGTTATGAAGTAAAATATCTAGCTTCCGCCAGACCACCTTCCATATTCAAGTTACGAAGACACTTTTTCCATAAGTTGAATAGGGAAGGCGTAGGATATAGCGTAAGCTTTTTGAACTGCTAGAGTTTTACACCTTCTTCATAACTTGAATACGGAAGGCGGTCTGACAGAAGCTAGATATTTTACTTCATAACTTGTTAAATATGGAATTATTATTATTATTATTTTTTTTTTTTTTACACAAACGCATCGCTTCGCTTCTGAAGGCCTTTATTAACCCCCCGGAGCCGTGTGGAATATGTTTACGATGGATGGATGTGGATGGAAACACTTTCTTCAGCTCATACTGCCATTATAAAGCTTGGATGCGTCAGGATATTTATTAATATTTCTCCGATTGTGTTCATCAGAAAAAAGGTCATATACACCTAGGATGGCTTGAGGGTGAGTAAAGCTTGGGATAATTTTCATTTGAAAGTGAACTAATCCTTTAAAAGACCACTTTCAATATACACCTTATTGAATGTGCATACTATTGTACAGGTGAGCAGATGGATCCAGAATATAAACGCAAAGCACAGTTTCTCATTAAGTATGTAGCACGTTATGTGCATATTCTGGGTTCATCTGCTCGCCTATATATAGTATGCATCATCACTAAGGTGTTTTACTTAATCTGATCTTTTAATAACACTGCATTAAGGTACTTTAAGAGTTTTTCACATTAAGCATTTTAGAATGTCCCACTGGTTTTAGTGATCGAAATACTGCAGCAGGTGTTGTATATGGTGCCCAAAACTTGCACTTTGTCGACATATTTTCGTTTTTCTTCATTTGAGAGGTGACCTAAATACCAGTGGCTTGAAACAGATGTAAAATTGAGAGGCTTGTGCTGCAGTTCTATGGATATTTTGCCCTCTAGGCCTCCACGCCAGTCATGTGACTGAAAACTATGAGTAGTACCTGAAAATCAGTGAAGGTCAGCTTCCATTGGGTAGCGTTGTCGGTAGCATTGTAAGGCACCAGCAGTGGGCTCTGAACGCTGCTTACTTTCTGGCAATGGAAAGAATACTCTGCAGGAGCATAGATACCCCTACTGCCGTTAAAGATCGCCCTCTGCCCGTCATACTCCAGCACAACCTGCTCCATGACGGTCCAGTAGCGAGCAGACACAGGAAAGAAGATCTTGCGTATAGAGAAGCTTTAGGGAAGTATTAAAAATGTATGTAAAATTATGTTTTTTTCTCTTCAAGACAGAATGCACATCATATCCAATAATGGCAGAGAATCCTGTTCATCAAAACCACAAATGATGCGTGTCAGTGATGGATTATGTGTTAAATACTCACATAAGCTGAAGGGATTGAAAACCCAGAATGTTTTGGAAATTCAGGACAAGTCTGAAAAACAAATATATTCAAATATTTTATACTTTCATTATATAATATATGAATAATGCTGCAATGTATACCGATTTCTGCTTGAAAATGCTTCTGACCTTGACAGTGTTTCATTGCAAACTGAACCAGTCGTGGTAGCAGAACCATTAAAAATGTATATTCCCAAATCAACTTCCTTATTAGAGTAGCTGGCAAGGAGAGTGTCAGCCCACATCATGATACAGGGTTGCCCTGTTGTGTTGCTGAAGACAACTGGGGGTTTCACAGATGGAACTGTTGGTGCCTGAAGTAGTGATCGGCCCACAGAACTTCCTGCCATTACTGGGGTATCTTCAATGACCTATAGAAGAAGGATAAATGACAAAAAAAGGACACTAACACTGTCATGACCTTCAGTGTGTCAAATGAAGAGGAACAAAAGGGCTTTTCACACTGCGTTTAACCCTGGGATATCATCGTTCTAAACCCCGGGTAAAGGAATGCTTCACACTTACAATTTAGAGAAAGTTAGCACAGCTTTAGAGAAAATTTAGAGAAAGTTAGCACAGTGACAATTAGAAGAGACCATTTCATTCTTACTTTTATAGTCAGAATAGTCCATTCAGGATAAACTTGATAGTACAGTCGGCAATATTATGAGGAATGCGCAATCCTATAGCCTTTACGTAACCATATTGTGTGCTGCGTTCATCATTAACGCAGTGTTTTGGAATGTACAATGTGAAACGACAGTTTATGAATACTCAGGATTAATTGGTAACCCTGGGTAAATCATGAGCAGTGTGAAACGTGAAGCAAGATAACCCAGGATTCCGTTTACCCGGGGTTTACAATGACCCAGGACTAATTATTTCAAGTGTGAAAAGCCCTGTAGTGTGAGAGAACAAATAGACAACGTGCAGTAAATACTAACTTTGCCCTTGTGATGTTCCTCATTTGGATAAAAGTGTCTGTGAAATTAATAAATTTAAATGTAATGTAAATGTGATGACTTACTCTAGAGGGCTTGAGGCCAGTGTATACAGCAGTATAAGGCACGTCCTGAGATTTGAACATGTCAAGGACCTTTCCAATGATCTCATCTAACAAGAAAAGAAATCTTACAAACTATAGAACAGCAATACTGATGAACACATGCCATCAAGTTAGAATTAAAACATAAAAAGCAATACATTATCATTATATTAAAATCATCATCAAAAAAAAGAAACGTAACTACTCACCATTTTTTAAAAGCAATTCCTTTGATTGAGCCCTGACATTCAAACAAAGCAAAGTCAGTGTTATTTAAGTATTATTTATATACTATTACATTATTTATTAATATTTGAAATAGCTTTTATTTTAATATTTTTCATTTTAGCTTAAATTGTAGTAATTGTTATGTGCTTTCGTCATTTTTTTTTTTCAATTTTATATTTCATTTATTTTATTTCAGTTTTCAACTTAGTTATCAAAGCAACATTTCAAATGAACATTTTGAAACTAAGTTTAAGTTTTTAATCCAATATTTGTAATTTATTTTATTTCAGCTTTATTTCAATTAACTTTTTTTTTTTTTTTTTTTAAGTTTTAGTTGATAACAAAACTGCAGACAGAACAAAGAAGGGAAGTTAACGTTACTAAAATTCAGAGTGCCTTGCAAAAGCATTCAGACATTAACCAATTCCTTCATTTTACTGAAATTTTGTGCCATGTTTGTTCTGTTTCAAAGCTCTAAAACACAAAATTCATCAGTTTGGCATGATGTATAATATTAGAAAATATTCTTTGAAACAGTTGCAAAAGTTCTTACCCAGCTGTGTAAGGGAGATGGACAGCCAGCAGTGAAGGCTGTGCGGTGTTCAGCTTGATTTCCTTTAGGGTGCTTGGGTTGATGTGAACCGCTGGGATACCCAGCTCTCCCTGGAAGAGTTCCAGGACTGAATCCGAGGCAGACCGGTCCAGGGCTGGCAACACCAGAGGACTGGATGATGACTGAAGTGCTGACTTGAATACCAAGAAAGAAAAGTTGATAAGAATGTTTGAGGAAAATCTAGCTATGATATCCTTCGAGGATTAAAAAAATAAAGAGCACACTCACCTCTACGTTTAAAAAGACACTGTCTTGCTTGTTCCCAAACACTCCACCGTACATGGTGAAGTCATCTATACTTAGCTATATAGAGGGGAGAGCAGGCAAAAAGAGTCAGTTGTTACATTGCATAAAGGTATTCAATTTTAGTATTATTTATACTATACTATTTATTCATATTTTGAATGTAATTTTTCTATTTTAATTTTTCGTTTTTAGTTTCAGTTTTAGTAATTTTGTTATGTGGTTTTATCATTTTGATTAATTTTTTGGTTACACTTTATTTTACAGAGTTAGTACCTAGTTATAACCCAGTTATTGTAATTGCTTTAAGTACATAGTATGAATATACGGAACAGGACTGTAAAATAAAGTGCTACCAGTTTTTTAATATTTTAAAAATGTTATAAAAAGTTTTACATATAGCTTTAATTTACTTTTATTTTAGTTTTCGTACTTTTAGAATTTAAAAGGAAAAAAATAAATATCTTGGCAGCTAACTGAAATAAATTTTTCAACCAATGTTTATTTTTAATTTAATTTTAATTTTATTTCAATTACAAAAAAAGTGTTTATAGTCAGTGCACAAATGATCATAATTGTACTGTAATGAAATACTGGCATGTCCAGGGGAAGATGGATGGGGAAGTAAGACTGTGGCTCAAAGTCACACTACACTGACAAGTCCAGTAGCTTTGAGAGTAAAAATATCAGTATTAGAGGAGGAAGCTGCTTCACTAATAATTCCACAATGTAAAATAAATTGCTACTACATTGTACACTTTTTATATTTCACTTTATCAGATTCTCACAAATACTAAAGGCTTTACTAAAGGTTCTTAACAATGTTAGAAATTTACTTTTTCATTAAAAGGAAAATATGTGGAATTACTTTTAAGGGCCATTTTTCTCTTTGTGAGATAATTTTCCTAACATACAGCATATTAGTCATTATATCATATATTTCAAACAATTGAAATGGTCATATAACACGATAATATTGTATTATAAGACTAACTAGCAGATAAAAACACAAGAATCAATGCACTAGGGTGGCATTATTTCCCCCCACATTTTAAACATATGAAGCCTTTTTACCTTATCCTGTAAGAAGAGCAGCACATTGTGAGGAGCAGTGGACAAGGCAGATTTCAGATAAGACACCAGCTGCCCACCAGACACAGCCTGACCAGCTGCTGGTTGAGCCAGATGTGGCATACTGTAGCTGTATTGACAAAGACATCATTCAGTTTGCAAACCTCCTCAACAGAAACAGGATGACTTGAAACTCTGTCCACAGCAATCAACCTCTACCAAGAGCTTTCCAATTTATAGACAGTCTACCAAGTCACTGTTAGCTGATTCATATATATGTTCAGGCAGCTGAAAGGCACAACAGTGTTCTGAAGTACTAGTGAAATCAATATTTAAGAGACAAACATGTCACGTACCCATCACTGGTCCACATGAGCAGAGGCACTTGAGCATAACAGCTATAAATCGAGAATATAAATAATAAAACTGAAGTGGAGGCCATTGTCGAGAGACTACTACGCCGCACTCCTACTTCCGTCATTATGCAGGAGAGTCACGTGAATGGCAGAGCGCTGATGATCATGTGACTGTTTTTTTCCTCTTCTATCATGTGATTCTCTTCTGACTCGATTCGTTCTCGTCCCTTGAGCAGCGCGCAGGCGCAAGATGCAGCGTCGCTACTCTGAAGATCATATGAATAAACTATATTTTCGTTATTCGCTAGGGCAACGTTTTTGGAAAGGAAAAATAATTCAACCGCTGTACAACATCGTTGATTTAAAACTCAACCATAATAATAACGATATAGTTATACTATTACAAACGTTTAAAAATAATATTTTAGTTTTAAATTCGATTTGGAACTTATATGCTCTCACAATATCTCAGTCTATCTATCTATCTATCTATCTATCTATCTATCTATCTATACCTGCAGTGCTCCGTACATTGTATAATACATTGTTACTATATTGACCACACTGTAAACTCTTTGTATTATTTATCATAAAGGTTCTCGGATTATCCTGTAAAAACTATAAGTTATTCTGACTGCACAATCCCTATTAGCAATCAAACTTTGTCGATCCTCGCTATTTTTCATCTGGAGTGCAATAGGATGACACTTTGATTTCAGCCAGGACCGCTTTATTGGGCTTAAATATTGACAGGCAGTCTCTGTCAAATGATCGCATTTTAATCAAGCTTATTTTAATCATTAACAGATCACATATTACTATGAGCATATTGGTATATAAGTAGAACAATCCTTTGCGTTTGCTGAGCACTAAAACAGCCCTCATCTTTATCATCAGCACTTTAATTCACGCGTTATTGAGAGAGGCTTCATCCTCAGTGTTGTTGGCGGAGGGATATCTGATAATGTGGCTGCGCCCTGTGCCATTCAGCTGTAGGATGGGGAAATGAAAATTCAATAACTTAAGACTTCCCGGGATGTGAATTTTCGCTAATATTTTTGAAGCACCTGTATTTGTGGCTGATTTGTAATTCTGGGTTGAGGACATTCATAATAACAATGATCATCTCCGTTTTGAAAGGTGCACTATATTATTTCGCGAATGTCTCAGCACCGCTGGAGCTCGTGCTGCGGTCAGGGCCATCTTTGGTTGTTCTCGCCGGTCGCGACTCGCACCACAGTCAGTGATCAATTGTGATACGTATCAAATTATTCGAGCGATAACTGTTTGCAAAGAGTTCGTTTTTTGTCGGTAATAGGACAACAGACTGGTTCTGCATAAATATTTTGTTGCATCAACACCGTTTTGCAGATTTTTTTTGCAGCGGAAATTTGGCTAAAGAAGGGAGATCCACTGTAATACAACATGGATGAGGAATATGATGTTATCGTATTGGGCACCGGACTCACAGTGAGTAATGCATTCAGGTCACTGATGATTCGCTCGCTTTGGAAACAGATTAAGATATTGTCGATGGATGCTCGGATGCTTGTGCTGTTATCAGAGATGTGCCAGTACGAATAGATGCTTTGCGTTAGATTGAACCCGAGGGCCTATTGCTGACGCATCCTTTGGACCAGTACTGTATATGTGTGTGTAGTGAGCCAGCATTTCTCGCCATTTCTGCCTATATACGAGTGCAATCCTTCCCAAATCCATCTTCCCCCGAATTTTCAAAGCCATTGAGGCTGCATCATTATATTGACATGAAAGCGGTTATTAAAAAGTAATGACTGATTCTCGTCTCAGTGTCTGGTTCTAAGGAGTGGCATCAGGTATCCCGTTTGCTCGTGCGTCGAAATATGGGAAATGTGTGTTTATTGCAGATATTTCGTCTTTTACGGGTCGCCAAGCTGTATTGTGCTTAACTGATGTTTGTTCATAGGTTGCCTGTAATTCATCCGTTTTGTTCTGGGTTTAGTGGATATTTTTTGTTATTGTTATATTTTAAAGGGCCCAATTTAACATACACGAGAACTTGATATGGGATAAAACGTGCAAAAAAATCAGCATTACAAATAATAAAAAGAACGAAAAAGCAGAAGTGTTATATCATGTTTCCTCTATTTTCCTCATGGAGGATAGAGAGGCTGATCTGGGCTGCGGCTGATGGCTGGGTGTAGCGATGTCCGATTCGTCAACGAATCGTTCTTTTGAGTCGAATCTTTTCAATGGATCGATCCGAGGGGTTCCTCAGTTACCGAATCATTAATAGCCGAAAAGTATATATTTTATACGTACTGAAATACGTTTACGACTTGATTATATAATGGTTTTAGGACACAGTTGGATTTAAAAACTTTTTCAGCCAAGATGTAAACGAATTATTGCATTGTTTAATATAAATATCAATCATATTTAAGTTCTAAATTGATTTTCATGACTGGAGCAAACTGAACTGAAACTCACAAAATTATAATAGTCCAGTTTCATGAAATTGGATGTCAGAATGACGTAAACGAATCATAGAAGAATTCGGTTTGCGAACCGCTTCATTACAGCGAGAACTGTTCAAAAGAACCGATTCGCGGAAATGACTCGGACTTTCCATCACTAGTTGGGTGGGGTGACTCGCATCCCAGTGTTCAACGCGGAAGTCAAGGCTAGATACACCCGCTCCCATCTCAACAGATGAATAGAAAATAAATGAAATATATATCCATCTCATATTATTTCAACTGAATAATGTTTATTTGTGTAGGAATGTATTCTCTCTGGGATTATGTCCGTGAATGGGAAGAAAGTTTTGCATATGGACAGAAATCCTTACTACGGTGGTGAAAGTTCCTCTATCACACCCCTGGAGGAGGTGAGGATGCTTCACAGTCACTATTCGAATCTCATGTCTGCTTGATTTTACACACATTAACTATAATTGTTTTGTCGAAGAATAAAAGTATAATAAAAAGCAATGTGTTTTAACATAAATTAATATTCTATGTTAATAGTAATATTTATATTCATTTTAAATATTAAAAAATAAAATATGAATAATGTGCTTATTTTTAAAAATCTATTAATAAAGATTCTCTTTAAAATATTATCATCTGATGTTCATATGTTGCATTTGTCCTTGTTTTTTATGCATGCACTCACATTTTACATGCTTTTTTCTCAGCTCTATAAGAGATTTGGGATTTCAGACAGTCCCCCAGAGTCAATGGGCCGGGGAAGAGACTGGAATGTGGACCTTATTCCTAAATTCTTAATGGCCAATGGTAAAAATACTTAAGTAACATGATTGTTGGTGTAATAATATTGTTTGAAACATGTTTTGGGATTAGATTGTTGTCCCTATTCTATAATTTTTCTGTAACAACATTCTGAATAATGACGCACAATCGTCATTGTTTGTCATTGTTATCTTCCTTAAGGTCAGTTAGTTAAGATGCTTCTATACACTGAAGTGACCAGATATCTTGACTTCAAAGTGGTTGAGGGAAGCTTCGTGTATAAAGGGGGAAAAATCTACAAAGTGCCCTCTACTGAGACAGAGGCACTGGCTTCAAGTAAGTACAGCTACACTGAAAAAAAATTGGTGTATGAACAATTTTTTACTCAGATATTGCTTGTAAATTTCAGAAATAATTACAAAAGAAATGGTAAGTAACACACTGAATTAAAGTGAAATTTTTAAGTAGAAAGACTGAAATAGTATTTTCTTGTCAAATGTACTCCAATAATCTTTTATTTATAACTTAAAAAAAAACTGTAGCATTTTTAGATTGTCTCTAGGAATAAATCAAGAATGATTGTTTTTGATAGTAAAAATGCAGACTTGTATAGTTGACACAAAACATGTGTTGCTTAGACCTAATGGGAATGTTTGAGAAGAGACGTTTCCGGAAGTTCCTAGTTTTTGTGGCCAACTTTGATGAGAATGACCCCAAGACCTTTGAGGGCGTTGATCCCAAACTCACAACGATGGGAGAAGTGTACAAGAAGTTTGACTTAGGACAGGA
The DNA here is from genome assembly GCA_039654765.1 of Mylopharyngodon piceus. Lineage (NCBI taxonomy): Eukaryota > Metazoa > Chordata > Actinopteri > Cypriniformes > Xenocyprididae > Mylopharyngodon > Mylopharyngodon piceus. The sequence goes on from CM077446.1 coordinate 29,702,479, forward strand.
CGTCGTAGACTTCACGGGACATGCCCTCGCCCTCTACAGGACAGATGAGTAAGTGTCGCCAGTGTTACAAAACCTTTCACAGACAGGGCTTAGATTAAACCAGGATTAGGCCTTAGTTCAATTAGGGCATTTAAATAGCTTTTATAAAAGTGCCTTAGAAAAAAAAACATTACTGGTGTGCATCTTGAGACAAAACAATGGCACTGACAAACATGTATTTTAGTCTGGGACTAGGCTTAAGCCTTGTCTGTGAACCCAGGGGATAGTGTATATAAAAGAGTCTTATTATAAAACATATTATTTAAGGCAAAAAAACTACAGGAATAACCATTGTTTTACTCATTTAAGTGTTTTACCTCATCGTTTACGTCTGTAGATTTCAATAACACATCTTTTTTAAAGGCCGTTTTTATTCCTATCTATATTCTGAATGTTTTTACAGAGAGATCTATTCATATATCATTTGCTTAATTTATAAAACATTTTATTCTTTAAAACATGCGCTGCATCCAAAATCAAATACTTCCCTCCTATATAGTATGCAAAAAACAGTACGGCAAAGAGTAGTATGTCCGAATACAGAGTAGTATGTCACCAGATGACCTACCGCTTCCGCTGAGATTCTGAAGTGCGCATTCGATGGACATTTTACTATCCCATGAGGCCACTGGAGAGGATTTATGAATGGAAGTGAAGCGACGCAACTGACGCTGGTAGGTCATGTGACAGTAGAAATATGGTGGATGGTCGAAATATGGTCGACCCATATTCACACTATATAGAACGTACTTTTTTAACAATCACGCAGTAAATTCAAATGTAGTACCTACTCAGACAGTACGAGATTTCGGACAATGATGGTGATTTTTTTTAACAGCATTTAAATTTTTTTTATTATTATTTATCTGATTTATAGAGTGATAAAAAAAGATATATCCAAAATACCCTCTGTAACAAAAAACTTTAATGTCAACAGCAAAAAAAAAAAAAAAATTCTAAAACCAAACAGTTGTCTTAATGTACTGTGATTAAGCAACTGCGGAAGTATGATGATATCTATGATCTATTGACCTGTTGTCCCTTGCTTTAATGCCAGAAAATGACAATGAATTATTTTGCATTGATGACAAATGTATTGAATTAAATTCCCCCTAGTTACCTGGAGCAGCCGTGTCTGGAGACCATCAATAGGATCAAACTCTACAGTGAATCTCTGGCACGTTACGGGAAGAGCCCCTACCTGTACCCCCTATACGGACTGGGGGAGCTGCCTCAGGGGTTTGCTAGGTTAGTCACTCAACCCACACCCAGTCATTCTCAAGAAATCATGTGTTGAGTGTCACTGTGATGTTATAAACATGGGCTTTTTGAACTTACAGGTTAAGTGCAATTTATGGAGGAACCTACATGCTGAACAAACCAGTGGATGAGATAGTGATGGAGGGAGGACATGTGGTGGGCGTGAAATCGGAGGGAGAGGTACATTTTTTTGTTTTGTGGGATAGTGGGATATGACCATAAGCTGTAAAAATAAAAAAAAAAGATGGACGACATGTCTTCACTTCCTTCCACTGTAGAAAAATAAAGCCAAAATATCCCAGAAATGGCCGCTGCCATCTTGCGCTGATGACGTCATTTGGAGCCAGAGTCTGTGCAGTAGCAATCGTGAGGTGGAGCCGCGGTATCAAGGTCCCGCCCATACTCCCGCAGACTCAATCGCAAGCAAAGCTGTCAATCATGACGCTACACCTCATTTTTGTAGCAACAAATAACTATCTAAAACGAACATTTGAACATATATCAGCATCATAAAAAAGTGAAAATGAAAGTTACATGTGAAGGCCAAGTATGGTAACCCATACTCGGAATGTTCCTCTGCATTTAACCCATCCAAGTTAGTGCACACACATTAGATTAGTGAACACACACACTGCAAACCGTGGACACACACACCCGGAGCAGTGTGCAGCCATTTTGGTGTGCCGCCCGGGGAGCGATTGGGGGTTAGGTGCCTTGCTCATGGGCACCTCAGTCATCTCCTGCCGGTATTGAGAATCGAACCCGCAACCTTCGGGTTACCAGTCTGACTCTCTAGACCATTAGGCCAGAACTACCTAAATGACAAAAACTATCTTTGGGGGGGAAAAAAATTATTTGAAGTGCAATTTTTGTTTTTTTGTTTTTGTTTGGATCACATCCCAATTAGTTTACATGGAGAGGGCGGAGTTTATGACCTATACTGCAGCCAGCCACCAGGGGGCTATCAAAAATGTTTTGGCTTCACTTTTCAGGACGTGTGCAGCACACTTGGATAAAACAAACTTATTTTATTGAAAAAAATTAAATAAAATGATTTATTATTGCAAAGTGACAATGCGTGGATTTTCTTAGGAAAAGTTTGAGGCATAATTTATGTTTGAATTTGCTTTTCCAAGGTTGCCCGCTGCAAACAGCTCATCTGTGACCCAAGCTACATCCCGGACCGCGTGCACAAAGTCGGCCAGGTGATCCGGGTCATCTGCGTCCTCAGCCATCCCATTAAAAACACTAATGATGCCAATTCCTGCCAGATCATCATCCCTCAAAACCAGGTTAACCGCAAATCAGGTTAGTGACACCACTTGTTGATTCTTGTGATTTTTGTATAAAATATAGCTGTTTTGGGAATATTTGCAGAGAATGTTTGACGGGATAAACCATCACTATAAAGATGTATATGCATTAAGGTATGCACTACTGTGCAGACACCACTAGAGGGTGCTGCTTTCATTTCAAAAATAAGCTGAGCTGTCATGCTTATTTTGTTGTTATTTGCATGTAGATATCTATGTTTGCATGATCTCCTACGCCCATAACGTGGCGGCTCAGGGGAAATACATTGCCATCGCAAGCACCACTGTGGAAACCTCTGATCCTGAAGCTGAAATCGAACCTGCTCTGGAACTCCTCGAGCCCATTGACCAAAAGTCAGTTTACTTTGCCTTCTATACTGTTTATAATAATAAAGAAAAATACCTTAATAACAGTTCAACAGCACAGCTGCGAGTATGATATTGCTTTTATACAACAGGTTTGTAAATAATATAAAAAATCTTTTAATAAAAGTTAATATCAAGTAACATGGTTCAGAAAAAAATGATTATTTAGTATATTTAGTAAAAAAAAAAAAAAACACTCTTCACTAGACAAACACAGCACTGCTCACATTAAATTAAATGACCAGAGCTAAATGTTGTATAAACACGCATATATCATACTATTCAAAGCATAAATACAAAGGTTTTTTATTATTATTTTGTCATTTTTACAGGTTTGTGGCCATCAGTGACATGTATGAACCCACAGATGACGGTACAGACAGTCAGGTCAGCTTCATACAATGTTATTTTAGTATTCTTTATATACTGTTATTGTATTTATTCATATTTTCAATGAGCTTTTATTTTTGTGTTTTCAGTTTTAATTTTAGTTTTAGTAATTTTATGTGCTTTTGTCAATTTTATTAGTAATTTTTAAAAAAATATTTATATTTATCTTCATTTTTATTTCAGTTTTAGTTTTACATTTAGAATTTTCTAATTTTTTAAAAAGTTTATCATGTAATATTTATATTTTATTTCAGCTTTATTTCAGTTAACGAAAACGATTTTAATAGTTTTAGTTTAACAATAACAACACTAGCTTTACAGTAATTTTATTGTTCGCTTGGCACCAATCAGAAATATAACCAGTTTTGATGTCATTTTTCCAGATATTTGCATCACGGTCCTACGATGCGACCACTCATTTCGAAACAACTTGTAACGACATCAAGGACATCTACAAGCGCATGACAGGCAGTGACTTCGACTTTGAGAACATGAAGCGTAAACAGAACGACGTCTTCGGCGAGGACGAGCAGTGAGGGGTGGAGAAGTGACGGAGGAGTGGAGAGGCAATGGTCAGATGGAGGGCAGAGATGGGGCGGGCTGAACGGGATTTACTGTGCTGGGTTCAGAAGTCACACAGAACAGAATCGACAATGCAACAACGTTGTAAATCTCTTTCAACCAGCCTTATCTTTCCCAGAGTGCTCTTTGCTCATTGTCTCCACACCCCTCCGGTGTCTCTGTTCAGATACTTACAGTTCAGCACACAGACACACAAATGCTCTATCGCTCACATTCCACAACTCTGCACTACAAAGTGGGCTCACACCAACATGCTACTTTAGATTCTTACACAAGCGGTATGCATCGTTTGCGCAAAATATCCTGTTGAAGTGAAACACGTGTCTTTTTGTTCTCTGAATATCGTCTTTGACTGAAGCCCATACATGTGAACGATTCCTCGAATATTGAAGGAGATTTAAAACAATTTCTCATCAACTTTCGTAAAGTATCCCCAACTGTCCTCAGACTGTTAGATAGCATACTGTCGTCACTTTGACATTTAACAGTTTCATGTGAACAGCAGCCTTCCTGAACTTTCGGAAAGTGTCACTGACAAATGTATAGTAATATCATTAAACACGTCGCTCGCCGTTAAACACTACATTTTGACACCTGGACAAAGGATGTAATATGATATTGATAGTATGCAAAATGCATAAAGTTGTACGAAATTAAAATTAACTGACAGTCTCATATCGCTACATTTCCTGCTCTACAACTCATTGGTCTTTAAAGTTATTTAATTCTTTTTTTTTATTATTATTATTGGTGGATTTTGTTTGGACAACTAAATTGAATGAGATGTATAATATGCAGTATAGAAGTGAATTGTAAGCCATTAACTTGTAACTAACATTACAATCTTTGTGCTAAGTTAAAAACATTGTATGGCCTCACAATTTCTAATGACCTTATTCTACATTCCTCATCTTCCTGCATTCATTTAGTTTGTAGTGAAAACTGATGTTATCGAATGCAAATGTGTGCAAAAATGCACTCTTAGTATGTTACGGGAAACGAGTCTTAAGAACGTGGAAGCAATTTTCACTCCCACAGCTGCAGAAGTAAATAATAATGTGAATTTAATGAGTGTCAGATCTTTTGTTATTTGATAGTAGCCATATCCCATTGGTATTCTGGCTTTTGTAAACCAGTCTGACTCCAGTCTACTAAATACTACATACATGCTTTAACTTTCGATCGTGATGAACACTATGCCTCTCCCTGTGTACTGTAAAGATTCCCACTGCATCTTTGAATTCTCTTCCATTTTATCAGTGATTGACACATGTAGTCTCCGCATTTACACTTGGCTGTTTGAAACCACAAGACAAACTTAGTATTGAACTCTGACTGGTCATGTTTTCACCATTACTTATATCTCTAATCATGCTCGTTTTTGTTTCGGAATGAGTTGAATTGCCATGAATAGTTATAGTAGACACTAGTCTGGACCAGATGATCATGGTGTGCCGTTTGAATTCTCACCGTACAGCTTTCAGTGTAGAATTTACAAGCATTGTCATGTTGTTTTCCATATTCGCCTTTGCTGAGAAAAAAGCCTCTGACAGTAGTTTTTTTCCCTCTTTATTTTTAATGGAAAACAAGGAGTGTGACAGTTTTATTACATTCTTGAATTTTATTGGGCCAAAGTCACTTACGGCCTTATAGATTCACATAGAAGCATACAGGTCTTGAACTCTTCCTTAGTGCACAAATTAGGTTGTGAATTAATGATAACTGGAATCAAATAGAATTACGCTGCATTGCTATATTTGTTATCTTTTGCACCTCTCCAACATATTGTTGCATATGTTTGGATTAACTGTTTTGTACTGTATTTATTTTCATTTTGTCTTTCATTTTCAATGTTGAAACAACTAAACATCTTTAAAAAAAAAAAAAAAAAACTGACACACAAACTCGACGATTTTAAGTTGTGAATTTCATCTCGTGTTTGAGCAGTCTTGTGCAACAAAAATAAATATGAATAAAATAAATTTTGGTTATGTTTGATTATTGGCACATATGAAGGATTTCCTTTTCCTAACAGGACAAAGTAAAGCATTCAATACTCATTACTAATGTACAATATTTTAAAATCACTTTCCACAATTCTTGTTATATTATTTTAAATGGATGCATATATACACATACATATTTATGCAAACTAACTGGAAGCGTAGAAAAAAATATTTGATTATGGTGAAATCTCATCCCAAGGCAAATATTAAATATTACTTCTATTAAATGAGAAATGGTTAAATTCATTATAAAAATGCACGATGTACACTACCATTCAAACGTTTGGGGTCGGTAAGACTGCTAAATGTTTTTGAAAGAAGTCTCTTATGCTTACCAAGGCTTCATTTATTTGATCAAAAATTCAGTAAAAACAGAAATCTTGTTAAATATATCTATAATTTAAAATAACTGTTTTCTATTTAAATATATTTTAAAATGTAATTTATTTCTGTGATGGCAAAGCTGAATTTTCAGCATCATTACTCCAGTCTTCAGTGTCACATGATCCTTCAGAAATCAGTCAATGTTGATTTGCTGCTCAAGAAACATCAGTGTCAGTTGTGCTACTAAATGATTTTGATTAATAGAAAGTTCGAAAGAACAGGATTTATTTTGAAACTTTTGAAAGGTAGTGTACCATTATGTTCAAATACAAATATTTGGACCAATCAATGCTTCGAAAACATTTCAATTCATCACAGTTGTGTGTATTCTTAGTCTCTGTTTTATCCCCAATCAGATGTTTTTGCACTGTCAAATAGCACAAGATTCAAGTTCCAGTGTCTTTTCTATTGTAATTCTGGAGGTGTAGAAATATGGTATGAGGGTTATCTATTGGTGATCCATAACATAACTCTCGTAGGACTGGCCCAGAAGTCTTTCTACATCCACCTTTGGCACTACCCAACATTGAGCTGTGTGACGCTTCATGGATGAGTCCTTCAGATTCTTGTCTTGTAGAGTGACAGGAAAATTCTCATCTCCTTTCTTTATGAAGCCCATGGCCAGCGAAGTGTTCTTATTTGTTTGTGCATGATGGAAACCTGCTTGATCCGTTACCCTTATGACCTCTAAATGGGTATGTTGAAATTGGCCTGGAAGTGGAAAAAAATACCCAAACAAGATCCTCAGAAATTCGGCTGAAAACCCATCTCGCTGAATAAGATTTTTAAAAAATGCTGTGTTACCTACCCAACAGCCCTTGAGTGAGGTGAGAGAGCCCCTTTCCATCGGCAATATAGAAGCCCAGGTGCTCCATTTGAAAGTATTTGGGATGGCTGTAATGATGGAAGAGAATGAAGAACTGCACACCAACGCCGAGCTCAATCCAACAGCCATGGTGCTCTTCAACCGTGATTCTTAAACTGTGTCGCTCCACAGATCCTCTCTGATTGGTGGGCAGCGTCTCAATTTCCTTCCCTTCCACCTCCACTACCACTGAGTCCAGTGTTAATGTGATCATAACAGCATCTTTGGCAGCAGTGATAGAAATCCTGTCGAAGAAGGTACGAGTACGATTCTCCATCCCCTCCTTAAAAGGAGCCATTATTAAATGCCCATCCACAATAAATCCTAATAAGTCAGAAAACGGGAATTAGAGACATCAGTTATGTTAAAAGAATATCTAAATAGCATTTAATGCATCTTGTTTAGTTTCCATCAAGATATTCAAGCTATATATTGGATGTAAAATCATAAAACCACCTTTATCTGGGTCCTCAAGAAGCCGTAGTACATCATCAGCCCTGCCATCAATGGTAAAACACAAGTTTTGATGTAGCTTTGGGAGCTGAACAACAAAATGTGGGTCTCCATCCACTTTCAGAGACACAAAACACTAAAGTATGTTAGTGAATCACTTCTATAATCTTGTATTCATCTTTAAATGCACAAAAATGGCTAAAGGAAGAAGGAACATGGAGCATTTCATGAAATATTCTGTTCTGGAGTCATACCTGATGAGGAGAACACTCTAACTGAACTTAAACTGGGGGGGGTTTCTGGGTCTGTTGAAATAATTAAGACATAAAATGTGCTGCTTCTGCTAAAGGCATTTAAAAAGTTAATAAATGTAGTTACATAATATTTATGAAGATTTATTGTAGCATACACAGTAAAGCAGGTTGTGAAATTATAAATGAAGTGCTTACCATCTACCTCAGTATCTGAATCTGAAAGAATAATGAACAAATCCAAAAAGTGACATAACAATAATCCCTAGTAGCTGAAAAAAATAGACAGAGCAAAGATTTGTAATGTTTTTAACTCACATGACTCGTAATGGATGTTGTAGTCATAGTCGGAGTCATGTGCTGTATCATAATCTGCAAAATAGCATCATCATAATGATGCAGCTTTGGCTTAATTTCATTCATGTTTTTATTAGTGCCAAACTGATTTACCACTTTGTAGTTGAAAACATATTGCTTACCTTTAACAAGTTCAATATCTGTGTGAAAGATCAAGAAACACAAGATCAGAAGCTACAACATTACCATGTTATTGTGACCATATGAGTCCACTTGGCTTTATGGCCTAACATGCATGTTCAGTTCAAAGGGGACTGCGAATGGCATAGGGAAACGGAACAGTGATACATCACAGAAAGTGGAGAGTGAAATTTACCCATCAGTCACTGTGCATCACTCCAGTACTTAAAGAAGTTTGACTAAAATAAACTAGGTAAAAAGGTGATGAGGTTCTGCCATTATTATTGAGTTTAATTAGTCCCAGGAGTAGTTTGTGCACATTTTTTTCATAGGTATAAAGTGCGCAAGACGTAACAGTTACAATGCAATTATCATATTACAGTTAAAAAATGACAAATATAACATTTATTTTCTTATTTAAGTGCCCCTATGCTATTTTAAAGGTTCCTAATTTTGATTTAGAGGTCTCGTACAATAGGTTCACATGCATCCAAGTTCAAAAAACACTTTAATTTTCTCATAATATACATTGCACATCACCACATTTCTCAAAGAGTCTGAAAACAGTTGGTTTAAAGATTCAGTCTCTCTAAACCTCCTCCTTTCCGCGAGCCTACTCTGCTCTGGTTGGCCCAGTCTGTTGTGATTGGTCTACCTTTTACAGCGCATGTCAGAAACGAAACACCTCTTACCATATCTGAATTTCAACTCCAGAATCTTCCTCAGGACTTGTATACACAGTGATATGAAAGATGGCGTTGGTTTTTCCGTATCTAGTCCATAATGAATTCTCATCCTTTTGAAGTGCATGCAAAGTTGATTCACAGAGCTGAAAACAGCGTCGACAACACAAACCAAACTCTTCCAGGCCTCAGCTACAACTAGTGTTTGAGGGTGGTTTAAAGTAGACGTTGTTCGCAAGCAGCCAATGAAGACCATAGGCTGGCATTATGCAAATTTGTTGCATTGTTACGTAAGTATGTAACAGGAAGTGAGACTGGAATTGCAGATGAACAGTTTCAGCAGTTCAGAATCGATTCTTGCTTTGCAGACCTTTTACCTTCACAAACAGCTATATTACACACTGCATGAAAGGTAATATTCGAAAAAACAAAATAGGGGCAATTTAAACACAAGCAGTTTGTAAACCAGCACAATAAAGAAGAAGAATGAAAAAAATGGATTTTATTACCTTTCCTCTGGATCTGGATGGACGAAGACACATCTGATGGACAGAGAAGAATGGATATTGCCATTCAGTGGCAAAAGCAGAGGCACTTTGGTTATTCATTTGAAGTGTATGTGACATTCAGTGAATACAAATCCACCATATTTACACCATTAAGGGCTATAAATGTAATAAATTCTAAAAATTCTGCTCCTTAGAAGAAACTCACCCAGAAAACGAGAGGCTTCCCAAAATTTTGGTGCATCTGTCATTCCTGGCATAGGCAGAAAAGTAGGAGCCATCAGTGTGGCCACTTCCAGTTCAACATGAATGTCTGAATTAGCATCTAAAGTAGATGCTGTGGAGGTCAATGTCTGTTGGCCCTGCTGAAGTGTTGTGAGTCCTGAGGTAGAGGAGTTCTCAATGTCTGGGGAAGAGTCTTTTACCACAGATGGTGCAGTTTTGACTAAGGTGGCTAGTGTTGTGCTTTTGACTGGCGGAGAGGAAGAAGTGGTTTTCGTCATATTGGGAGGTCTGTTTGAAATCCTAGCTAAGGATTGTGTGGTTTTGATGGTGCTAGGAGGAGAGGAGGATAACTTGCTGGAAAGTGGGGTAGTGGTGGTCTTAAGTGGTCCTGTAGTGGTCTTCTTGGGTGACGGAGGAGGGATTGTTTTGTCAAGGGAGACAGAGGTGTTAGGCGGTCGACCTGTGGTGTGAAGCCCTGAGGGTGGTGGATGTGCTTGTACAGATTTGGTGACAGGAGGTTTGCTTGTTTTTGGAGGTGAGAAAAAGCTGGATTTTTTGGTTCCCGTTACAGATGTGGAGGGTATTTTAGGTGCAGTGTGAGAGGTCTGGTTTGTCACATTTGTAGAACCTGCTATGGTACTAGTTGAAGTCTTGCTGGTAGTAGCCACAACAGTAGGTTCTGGTTCATCAATATCCGGTTTGATCACAACTAACGAAGTGACTGGTGTTACAAAATTGTACTTTAGTGAAAGATTGGTGGCTTTATCTACAAGAAGGCGCTGTGTGATCAAATCCGAGGTGTTCATTTTAGCCAGCAGCAACTCTTTGATAGTGAAATAAGCCCAGAGCCGATGGACAAAGCTAGGAATGCCATCCAGCGCCTTTGAACAGCCCAGAGATGGTTCTGTGCCATTTACGACTTCTTTGGCCAGTGGTAGCTCATTCTCCACTTTCACTTTCTGCTTGGAATCGTTTGCTGTCAGTGTAACCTTCAGATCCCGCACACCTGGTTTAAGTCGTCCCGTGACTACCAATTCAGAGCCCTGGAAGTAGTTGGGGAACAGAGAGCGAGTGATATCGTACGCCTGATCATCTAGATAGGACAGCTGGATATCTGAAAGCAGAGGACTGGCGACTTCATCATAGAAACCTTTCAACTGGACAGCTGCATCGTCGTCCTCATATACCTGAAAGACAACAAATAACTGTTATTATTATTCATGTGATTTTGATTGGCTTAATACCATTCCAAGAGTGCTGATATACAGTCCAAAAGCACTGGGACTTTTCACAGTTAGTATCACTTTGCTTTTCTGTTTGAGTGTTCCAGACATACTGGAGATTTTTAGTTAATCTTTCAGTGATTAGTCATTTTTTTAACCAATTCTTTAGAAAAAAAAAATGGATTAATTGAGGAACAAAATAAGTGACTAGCTTTATGAGTGAGTCATTGAATCATTCATTCCAATTGATCCATTAGAAAAACTAAACAAGTGACTGTCTTTGAATCTGTCATTGAATTATACCTCATCAAGCATTATGCATTTGTATGTTTAAAGATGTAAAAACACTGTTGTGATTTCTTGTATAGGTCTACTTGTACTTTAAAAGGCAATTACCATCCGAGCCACACCCCGATTCTCCAATGCCAGCCTTCTCAACATGGGAAAATCAGCATCATCTCCAAAGGCCAGGCCAAATAACGAAGATGAACCCAAAGCATTTTGTGCATTATGCAGAATCACATCTGGTTCTGTCTCCCCAATAGTGGCTTCTCCATCAGTCAGAAAGATGATCATGGGGACACGGTGAGATGAAGGCGCTTGACCAGTAGGTGAAGATGAGTGTGAGGACGGGTTTAACAGCTGGGCCGCAGACAGCAGAGCTGCATTGATGTTTGTCCCTAGTTTAAAGAGAAAAAAAGAGAGTTCATTACAATATTTCCTTCTCTGCAGCTGTTCAATCTCCAGCTTTACAGAAAAATAAATCTTACCTCGAATCAGTTTCTAGTCCAAACTGATTGTGATGAGATAAATACAGTGTACCACAAAATATTGACAAAGGCATGTCTTTCTATTGAGTTGCGGACAAAAAACCTACAGCCTGCGGGAAAAATACGATCCACGAACAAATGGATCAAATTTTTATATAAATAAATAAATAAATAAAAATTATAAAATAAAAATAAAAAACAGAATTCTGCATGAAACACTTCATTATCATTTTCAGTCAATGGAAATAACATTTTCTTAAAGAATTAGTCCACTTTCAAATAAAAATTTCGCGATAATTTACTCACCCCCATGTCTTTCAAGATGTCCATGTCCTTCTTTCTTCAGTCGAAAAGAAATTAAGGTTTTTGATGAAAACATTCCAGGATTATTCTCCTTATAGTGGACTTCAATTGGCCCCAAACGGCTGAAGGTCAAAATTACAGTTTCACAGTTTGAACTAAATTGTCATATACAATATGCTAGTGCAAGTATATAACAATTAGTTCAAACTTTGACCTGTGGAGGGCAGTAATACACTTAGCAGCGTCTACACTGCCGGAATTCTAATAGAGAAGAAGACGAAGAGAGCTAGTTCAAGACGAGCGTCTATGGTTAAAATGTATCATTTTTTATTTTTTTCTTAAAATGACCAATCGTTTCGCTAGATAAGACCCTTATTCCTCGTCTGATATCGTTTAAAGCCCTTTGAAGCTGCACTGAAACTGTAATTTTGACCTTCAACCGTTTGGGGCCAATTAAAGTCCGCTATAAGGAGAATAATCCTGGAATGTTTTCATCAATAACCTTAATTTCTTTTTGACTGAAGAAAGAAGGACATGGACATCTTGAATGACATGGGGGTGAGTAAATTATCACGAAATTTTTATTTGAAAGTGGACTAATCCTTTAAGATACAAAGAAAACACTTACAGCCCTCTGCGATTATCTTCCTGACAAATTCCTTGGCATCCCGCACATTCTGCCGTGTGGCCCGCACAGTGCGTCCTTTCTTCCAGGTGTACACCTTATCTGAGAAAGTGATGAGATTGAAGTAATCTCCTTCACGCAGGTCACTCAGTATGGTGGTCATGGCTGCCTTAGTCTGATGTAAAACACAATGGAGAAATACATTAGTGTTCTTTATCTCATTCTCGACAAAATTGTGGTTTTGAGATGCTACCTGCTTAATTTTTGTGCCAATCATTGAGCCGCTGATGTCAATGACAAAGATGACATCTTTAGGAACTACAGGAAGTCCTCGAGGTGCAAAGTAGTGAACAAAGTAGCCATCATCCACCTGGAGAAAAAAACAAATAACACATTATAAAGCTATATGGAGACTATTCTAGTACTAACAATCAGTTAGTTTAGTGTGAAGACCTGGATGTCCCCCATGGGGTCTTTGAGCTCCACATCATACTGAATGACGAAGTCTGCATTGAGACCTCTGGGAGAGATGTTCCTCTGTTGCTGTATGGTGGGAGTGTAGCGCACATGTGTGCAGTGAGGATTCTGTTCGACCTTAGTCGACGGAGGAGGTTCTGCATCCGCTAAAAGATCAGTGAGAAGCAGAGAAACCATATCTTTGAGATTTGTTGGTCTGAAGCATTGTGTTGACATCACAAAAGTGCTTTCTTTTAGGGTACCTTGAACACTGTTTGTGAGCAATCGGCTAGTTCGTAGTGGCAGAGCTCTGATGAAGCTGATGCCAGTCCTTTCTGATATGCTGACATCCAAGGAGATGTTCTGCACGGGTTGACCAGGTCGTAGACCCAGAGAGAGCTCATATCGGCCGAGCCGTCGTGATAACAGCTCCTCATAAGACAGGGAGAAGGACACGCGAGTCCCAGGAGGCATGTTGACTGCTACACGGAACTTCTCTATCTCACGTTCCCTTTGGAATACAACAGAAGTTAATCAGGTTCCAGTTCTTCATGGTAGATATAAATAAAGTGTTTGTCCATGTGTCATGAGATAACTCTCCCTCTAATAAATTATGTGATTTCCATTTACTTTAAGGATGATCCAACAAAAAAGATCTATAGTTCAAAACATCTGCAACTGTATAAGAACTATTTGAGAGATTTTCTCAACACATCCATTTCTAAAACAGCATGTCTGTTAGGCCAAACCTGAAAAGTAAATGAAATGCGGCCTATTGCATTTTTTTGTAAATGCCTGCACACTGGGATTCTGCCAAAAGCAAGTCCCAGTGGAGAAGGTATTAAACAGATTTTGGACTGACTTTGTGGCAACAAGTCCTGCTGTTTTCCCTTGCTTCTTAGCGGTATCATAGATCTTCCTGGCATCAGTTCTCCTCTTCACCTGCGCCACATACATCTTACCATTTGAGGTGCTGGGAATAAACAAAAGACAAATCAGAGCAGAATGCATAAATATTTTGTTTGATAAAGATCATAAAGGCAAGTCTAGTTCATATAGCTGTGATACGCTGGTGGCTGATGGCAAAACCAATTATCACTGGATTAAACATTAAAGGGGACTATTATGCCCTTTTTACAAGATGCAATATAAGTCTCAGATGTCCCCAGAATGTATCTGTGAATTTTCAGCTCAAACTACCCCACAGATCATTATACCATGTTGTAAATGCCCATTTTTGAGTGGAAGGAAAAACATGCTGTTTTCATGCATGTATCTTTAAATGCAAATGAGCTGCTGCTCCCCATCCCGCTTTCCAGAGAAGGGCGGAGCCTTTACAGCTCTTGCCTCGGAAATTATACTCTGCCAAAAACTAAAACATCTGTTTGGTTTTGATTATCATCTCTATTGCGCTCACGCTCATGTGACATTGCATTTCTTCATCATCATTAATGTTTATTATCTGTCAAATACACACAAGGTTGTCAAAAACACACAGTTCACATAAACACAGTCGGTTATGTCTGTGAACATAAACAGCAATAAATCGCATGTGTATATTAGATCTGTGTATTAAAGTGAAAGCAGCGTAATATACAATACCTTCTGATATATATGCTGTTAATATGAATCAAACAACAAAAGAAAAGCAGAAAATCACTCACTGCTCTTGATTAAATAACTTTAGTAGCTTAAATAAGAATACATTTCTTACATGAATGCTGCTGTTAAATGCTCTGACAAGGAGATAAATATGGTGGACTGTTTACAGCTCACTGAGGGCGGGGTCTATGCTAATAGGGCCGTCAGCAGTAGTGGGCGGAGCCTAGGCATTTTGTGACATCATAAAAGCTACAATCTGCAAATGGCTTGTTCTGAGACACTGCTTATGATTTATGGGAACTAAAAAAAGAGGAGTGGGTGGATTTTTACCATTATAGGGTGGTTGTGTACACAGACTGCCGACACACATTTACATTAAACAGCATGTAATAGTGAAATTTGCATAATAGGTCCCCTTTAAATTTAAAACACACTTCAGAGTAAAATAAAAAAAGTTAAAAAAAATAGTAATTTTTCATAATTTGACTCATTATTTGACTCACAATGTAACTTTTTCTCTCACAGTTGTGACTTTATTTTGCATTTGTGACTTTATATATGAAAATGTGACTCCCAACATCACAATATCTCACAACCATTTCTCCTACAGTAATTGTGACAATTTCTCATAATTGCGACTTTAGAACTAAATACTGCGGTTTCATTCTTATAATCATGACTTTTTCCTAATTGTTGCGACTTGTATCTTACATTTGTCTCACACTATGATTTTATATCTCACAGCTGTGATTGCAATCTCAAAAAATGTGACTTTATATCTCACAACTGTGACTTTATTTCTGCTTACTGTGAATTTCTCATAATTGCTACTTCTATCTCACAATTATGACTATATTTCTTAAACTTTATCTCACAAAAAGGCAGAAACAGGCTTTCAATCCAAACAGCTAGTGACATTGAAAAAGAGGTGAGCAGAAAATGTCATTTCCCTCACAAAACATGATTACTGAAAAACTCTCGCAATCATAGCCATTCCAATCCCCTCAGCTCTCAGTGCAGGAGCATTTCCCCTGCATAAACACCATACGAAGCTATCCATACTCTCTTTGTGTCTTTACATGAGGGTCAAGGAGAGAAAATACTAAAGTAAGGTCAGCAAATATATTTAAATAAAAATCAACAAGAACCAACCAAAATAAACCAACAGCCTTGAAAAAGAGCTTGTTTGAATAAGAGCAGGGTGAATGGACAGTTTAAGGCACAGTGGAAAATGAGGCGCCTGTATGTATGTGTGGCACTGAGAGGTCTGGGATCACTGTGCATGTGACACTGTGAACAGAGCTCTCAGTCACAGTTTAACAAACGCTACTGCTCTAAAGAAACACATTTGCCGCAGCTATTTGAAAAAGTACAGAGCCTGGGGTGGAAGTGCCTGTCTGTATTTGTGTGTACGCAAGAGTGTGATTCCTTGAGCATGTGTATACATCTGTAATGTACATTGAAACTTGAAACCCTGCTTTGTCGATGGATACATGTGTGCATTCTTCACGCATGTGTGTGTATTTATGTACACCTAGATGTGTGAGCGTGTGTACTTTGGCCATGTGCCTTGGTAAACTCTGCTGGGTAAAAGAGAGAG
The DNA here is from genome assembly GCA_039654765.1 of Mylopharyngodon piceus. Lineage (NCBI taxonomy): Eukaryota > Metazoa > Chordata > Actinopteri > Cypriniformes > Xenocyprididae > Mylopharyngodon > Mylopharyngodon piceus. The sequence continues at coordinate 29,718,858 of CM077446.1, forward strand.
TGAACAGAGCCAGTGCTCGTCATTTTCTCTATTAGCTCTCTGAGTTTTCTTGACAAAGCCTGCTATTCATCTGGCCTGAACGTTCTTTACTTTTGACCCACGTCCGCTTCCAAATCCAGCCACTGTGTTCTTTATCAAGCTGTTATGGAGCCTTATTTGTGGGAATATTATTTATATTTAGCATTCATTTTTGGAAAAGATGTTTACACAACTCTTACTCTGGTAAGCAAAAATGAATGAATTCTTTACAAGGTCTCTCACAGAAGTTTTATTTCAAAAGACCTCCACAAGCAGAACTTTTTTCTGTCAGTTTGCTCCATTTCGATTAACCTTTTCTATGTTTATTAATTAGTTTTTCATTTACTCATTCTCATGTTGCTCCAAACCAGTATAAGCTTAAAAAATGATACACCATAAAGTATAATACAAGTGGTCCATATGACTATTTTTCAAGTCATATGGCAATCAGACCAATTTTATGTTGTCAGGCACTTGATATATCTTCCACTTTCATGAGATCTTAACTAGAAGAGTTAAGAGTCAGTGAGATGAACAGGTCAGTCCAATTTATGAACTACATCAAGTGAATCATTGAAAAAATTCAATGATTTGTTCACTCGTGAATTAGACAAGGAGGCTGGATACTGAGATTTTTTTATGCGAATGCAAGTGCGTTTGTCACACAAAGCTATTGCACGGCTTTAGAAGACGTAAAAAATAATGTCATTTTTGTGATAATTTCATGGTGCTTTTGTATCCTTTTTACAGCTTGAAAGTTCCAATTCATGTAACTGCATGGAAGAGAGCAACTGGTATTATTAAAAAAATGTCTTTGTCTGTGTTCAACAGAAAAAAGGAAGTCATTTTTGAAACAACATGTGGGTGAGTAAATAATGACAGAACTTTCACTTTTAAGTGAAGTCATCTTTGAATTATTTCTGTAAACCAGACTCAAAAATATTTCCCTTTTTTCTCACAAAGCACATCTTTCCACATGAACAACTCATTAGTACAAGTACCCTGCTGTGTCTATATTCAGGAAAAACTTCAAAGTTAAGCCTAATGATACTCAATTTAATTGCAATGCCACTGTTTTTTTAAACCAATGTGACATCCAGAATAACAGAAAGAAAATGTGGTGTAATTTTTGACTCACATGGTAAAGTTGGAGATGAATGCAGATGAGGACAAATCCACCTCAAAGGCCGCCTCCTTAGTGATGTGAAGCTGGTTCCACACAGTGCTCTCCACTGTGGTTACAGCGTAGCGAGACACTACAGAACATCGCACATGGTAATCTGTCACCTTGAGCTAAAGGCACAAAGATCAAAACAATGATACATTAATATGCCAAGTCACATTATACACAAAATAAGGGAAAACGGGGCTAATTGTCACAGTCTTGGCTATTAAAAAAAGCTATTAAACGTTCCCACTGATTCAGTTTTTTGACCTTCTGTGACAACTAGCTCCAATCTCCCCTATCTGTACACATGAACATGAATATTTTAAAGTTGACTTGGGATGTCTGAAATAAGACATTACTTTTTCAAACAATTTGTATGATTAGCATGTTACTGTTGATTTCTCAGGACTTCTGAACTGATGTCAGAGCTCAGTATATAGAACATCTTGATCTGTTTACTTGAGCCTGATTCAGACCACACTGGTCTGGCAACAGAAAAGCCAGTCTATCTGAACACTGCACACAACAGCATAGCGTTACAAGAAGCTTTGTATATAATTTAAAGACAAGATTGTGACACAAAGCCAGAGCAAGATCTACAAATGAAGAACAGTTAAGACTAAAAGATATTATCCCAAATTTGAGCATCTGACAGTACAATTTTAAGATTACAGACTGTCTTGTAAAAATAAATATATTAATTAATTTAACGTAACCATTTCAAGAAAAATGTAAAACACAGCCTGCTTCTGCTTTGCACACGGTCTCCAGTAAGAGATTTGGATTGTTCTGGTCATATTGCTTCTAACTCATGCTGACATTCTCATGTATTTTACAGGAATAAACATTTGGTTTCTAAAATGAAAAGAAACCCAATGGGTCAAAAGGCTAGAACACTCTTTGGTGCTTTATGGAATTTCACAATAAACCAAAGTAAAACAAAATAGCAGAGGCATTTATCTTAATATTTACAGTTTAGTACAAAACAAAAACATAGCTTTTACTGTCATACTTACTGCTGGTTTTGCTGCTGAGGTCTGACGTCTCGGTCTCTGAAAAAATACAAAATAACATGTCAGGCCTACAGCTATTTTCTTGATATCTCTTGACCGGAGTGTATAATTGTCATTGACTCTTATATTTTAATACAGCCAAATTCCCAATAAAATTGTTTCATCTATATATTTTTCTGTTTTTGTTGTCAGACAATATGAAATGGTGACTGAAACGCGACCCATAAGACTACATACAGGGATCGACATTAAGCCTTGTCATGTGAAAGTAAATCGGTCATTCACTTGTAGGTGTAAAACATTTGCTTGTCTGGAAAAAAATAGGATTTTTTTTTTTTTTTTGTGGTGTAAATATAAATTTATTCTGAAGCAATGCCCTTTCAGAATATTGCAGCTTTGACATATTTAAATCTGCATATTTGTGATATATTTGTGATAGATTTGTGACCCCCCCACCACCTTATACGATTCATGTAAAATGTATGATTCATCTTTCATTTTAAATTCTTAAATTTGATCAATAAATTCAATTAGAATAAGACACTAAGGGCTGTTACCAATCAAATTAAATAATTTACAATAAAAAAAAAAAATTACAACTGCATTAAATAATGTTATGGGATTGTAAGAAATGTTGGGGGGAAAATTATACTTTTAAAAATTAAACTAAACCACCAGTAGGTGGCGTCAAGTAACCGTCTTAATAAATGAGTCAATGAGTCATTCATTCAAACGATTCATTCCAATGGCTGATTCATTCAAGAATGAGGCAGTTGTTTATGAATGGGTCATTGAATCTTTGACTCAACCGATTCGTTCAAAACGCTGAATCATTCAGTAATGAAAACAAGACTGGGTGTTGCGCTATGGTTCGGCTGTGATCTTTGTTTGAAACTATTTTCGCTGCTAAAATAGAACAAAAACAGTCAGTGTTCCTTCTAAAATGTAAGTGACTTAATATTAAATACTTGTTAATTGAACTGTTGTATGAAATCAGTGTCACGTTTTTAATCGTGATGGTATAGGAAAACAACATTCTTGGTCGTGTGATTTTGCTTACCTGTATCAAGTTAAAAAAAAAAACTCCACATTTTGAATTTTTACCGCAGTATGTTTAACTGAGTTTCTTTTTGTGTGTGCTTCGCTCATGTTTCCATTTCTCCTCGAGATGGTGCGCGAGCCTCAACAGCGCAACCTTGTTAAAGTATCTAGATATAAAACTATCTAAAAAAAATTAGATATAAAACCATCTAAAAAATTGAATGCCTGTAGGAATAAAATTGAATGCTTTTCAATGCCATTTAAGGCCTTAATTTTCGCAAAATCCATTTAATGACTTTTAATGCTCTTTAATGCCCCGCGGAAACCCTGTCTTTCATTGAAATATGAATCAAAGTCATTCATGAAAGGGGTGGAAATGGAACTAAAATACTGTACAAACAAGCCACTGGAGGATTTTAGATGTTAACTTTACACAGTATTCACTGCTGTGCCAAAATATTACCACATCTCCTGGAGATTGCTGTAAATACAAACAAAACGCTAAATATGGGAAAGAAAATGTCTCGGCTACTATGACTTTCCAGTACACTCTTTAAATGAAACCACTGACACAATATTACATCACATTTTATGAGACAATAAAACAGCTCCTAAGTAATCGTGGCAAAATTCTGTTAAAAGCAAGAATTTGCATAATATGTGAACACAGAAATCTCACAGGGCATCACCTTCATGATATCCTTCCTTTCTGTTTTCCTTATTTGACCGAGAAGGAATGCATAAGAAATTCGTACAGAATTCTAATTGGTATTTTTTTTTCCCACATAGGGTTTTATAAATTCAAGATTCCAACATAGGTTAACGCAAAACAAAAACTACATCTTTTAGAACACACACTGTAGCTCAGAATAACACTTATGATTTCTAAAAGGATGCACATCGGGATTGTCTTGATACAAAAAAAAATAATAATAATATTCTCTAAGTAAATAAACAATATTCTTAGAAAGAAATAACATTCCACTGGAACAGAAATTCCTAAAATGTTTTCGCGCGTAAATATGTGACGAGACGCACTTTCAGTGTCACACAAAATAGAACTCACTCAAAACAAATTTCACGTTTTACTCTTCAGAACAAAAAGAAAAACAACGACTAAGTGCAAAAATATTAATAATAATTTTATTACCAAGTACACATACCTGGAGTGGGACTGAGTGCGCGTCCGCGTGCCCACATCCACAAGAAACAACAGTCAGTAGGATGAAAACAACTCCGTGTATAGTCAAATCCAGTTTAACACCCATGCTTTCAGTTTGTGGGAAAGCCAAAACCACTGTTTTGCTCGTAAGACGAATGAGTAAGGTCTTCCACTGACTTCACATTTTACGGAACAAAGTTGTTTATAAAAGGGGTAGTATTGCCCCCTCCCTTTTAAAGAGAACCTAAAAATGATACTGAAGCCACGATAATGCCATGAGCGAGATGGATGCTCATTTAGCCCGGAAAAAAAAAACTAGGTTGTAATGACAAATGTGCTTCGATCATCCGCAGGTATTTGTGGGTAAGGGTAGCTCTTTTCACGTGTACATACTGGAAATTTCGCAGTCTCGCCACGATTTTGGGGGGCACGAAAAACCACAAAACATTAACCCGTGAATGCCTACAGTTATGAAAACTGTGCCAGTAGCTTTTCAGCCGTTACACAATTTTTCTAAACAGCACTACTGTAAGTTGATGTAATATTTACTGTAGAAATCTCAGTTAGGCTGGAAAATGATTTCGGAGAGGCTCTCATGGACATACTAATAAATAATGAATTGTGAGGAGTGAAGTGGCTTGAGAATGCTCTTGTGAGATATTGTGATGACTAATATAAATTTATTTGTTTGGTTGCTGTCCATGGTACTGGTAACTGAACAAGCTTCTGAATACTGTACTTTATGAATGCATAAAAGGGCATTATTCCCAGCTCTTTGAACACAATATTAAAACAGCCAAATCAATTAAATAAACACTTCATTCTCATTCATACAATAGGGATTTCACCTGTTCTAACTAAACATTTATAGTAAGAAAAGGTAATTCTCACTCTTTAGTTGCAATATTTCCATCTTATCAACAAAATACCAAAATACTTGATTTTTAAAGTTTAGTTGGAAAAACCAAAGTTTGGATTCAAAAGTCCAAGACCACTAGTGAAAATGCAAAAATTATGTCCTGTATTTTCTAATTTATTACAAAATATTTAATGACAAATTATATAAAAAAATTCCCAGATACAGTCTCAGACTTTTAGACCACACTGTGTTTGTAAGTCTTGATAATCTTAATGAAAACACATAATTATGCCCTTTTATATTCTTCCTCCCATCTTGCTATCCATTTACACAATCTATATACAGTATGTGTAGATTAATTGTTCAAAAATGGCAAATTTGAGATTTTTTTTTTTTATGATTATAGATGTTCAGGTACAGTCCGGAGTGCTTCTTCTGGCTTTCTTGCGATATTCACATTCTGGAATGCAAACAAGAAATCTCTTTTACACACTCAGAGTTTAAAAATCATCATTCCATAGGGTTTCATGACTTACTGTGGGTTTGTCTCTGTGAGTGTTCACTGCTTGGATGTTCAAATAGAAGGACTCCACTTTGCATCCTACAAGGAGGGCATAAAAGAACACATGACAGTATTTATTGCATCAAGTATATGCAGCACATTCCATGAATAGGGTACAAAATTAAGTCATTTGTAATAAGAGAAAATCATGTGGTAACAGGATTGCATCCAATGAACAATATATAATTTCAACAGATTAAAGGGTTAGGTTCACCCAAAAATGAAATTTCTGTCATTTATTACTCACCCTCATGTCGTTTCAAACCCATATGACCTTCATTCATTTTCGAAACACAAATTAAGATATTTTTGATGAAATCCAAGAGGTTTTTTATCTCCCATAAAAAGCAACGAAATTACCACATTCAAGGTCCAGAGAAGTAAAAAAGACAACGTTAAAATAGTCCATGTGACTACAGTGGTTCAACCTTAATGTTATGAAACGACGGGAAAACTGTAAATATAAAAATATCTTAATTTGTGTTCTGAAGATGAATGAAGGTCTTACGGGTTTGGAACAACATGCGGGTGAGTAATTAAGGACAGAAATTTCATTTTGGGTGAACTTAACCTTTTAAGTCAGAATTGTAATATGTTGTTTTTCTTGTTGGATACTGTCAAGAATTTTGAACAGGTGCTACTAGCTACTTTTCATTTTATCTTAGATAGTCATTTATCTAACAAATCTACAGTGTAGTTCTCTCAAACGAAACAAACGAACAAAAAATTATAGCTGCAAGCAGCGATGATTGGCCCAAGCCCCGGCGTCACCACCACCCCGGTGGCTTTAGGGAGACATGCACTGATGAATGGATGAATGTAAAAGGATTATGTCAATGAGACTTTTCCTGTTTCCCTTTTTGTCATTAATTTAATCGCTTGCCATGGCAACACCGTTTGAGATATCCAATATCTGTTCAAAATTTAACATCTTCAATGTCTTGCCACGATGTTCAGAAAGTTTGGTGTGAATTGTATGAATCCCCTAGGAGGAGTAGATAAAAATTCAGTGCCTGATTATTCATAAAATTCACATTCAAACCAAAATAGCCGACATCCTATTGGCCGTAGCTTATGACTGTAAATTAGAAAGTTGTCCAGCTTGATGAGAACAATATATGTTCCAAGTTTGGTGACTGTAGGTAAAATTAAGCCCCCAACTTTTGTCAAAAGGTGGCGCTACAGAGCCCCTCCTCCCCGCCCGTTTCTAAGGCTTTGCCCATGTCTACTGGCCGACAACTTTGTTGTGGCGAGTTTCATGCAATTTGAAGCATGCTAAGAACCTCAAAAACACCCAAGAATATTACTAAAGTTTGACATGTTGCCATGGCAACTGTATTTAAGATATCAAGAATTCTTTTCACAGCTCTACATCTGCCCTGTTCTGACATTATACTGATGAAGTTTGAAGCAAATAAGAAAAAAAAGAGGCTCCTACAACAAACACACAGCTGAAGTTTCATCCACATCAGTCAATGTATGCAGATGTTATAACTTCTTGTTTCCCTTTTTTCACCATAAATTTGTTTCCTTGCCACGGCCAAACCGTTCGAGATATCAACTTAGATAATTATTTATCTAACAAATCTACAGTGTAGTTCTCTCAAAAACAAACAAACAAAAACAAGGGACCCCAAATTATGTCTGAAATAAAACCACAGCTATGCCTACTCACCGTAAGCTAATGGAGTCAGTTTGAGAACAGTATGCAGAGGACACTTTAGATATGGTAGATCATCTGAGGAAAAATCAGAGATGTATAATTGGCAAAAATGATGCTATCACAGTCACAAATTGCGTTTCATAGTCTGTGACAGCAGTGGTTGGTTGCTTTTGGTTTAGACCTGCACTTTTGTCCAGAAAGTAGGCCAGTAGACAACGCATGACTGCCTGATGGCAGATGACCAGCACATTCTCTTGTCTCTCAAGCTCCATTATGACTGGCTCTAGACGGTGCACCAGGTCTTCATACGACTGCAGAACACAGAAAATGGCATATTTCTCTATATATTTCCACACAAACTCATTTGTGTTGTGGACGGGACTCACTTCACCCTTTGGATATCGGTAGCGGTACTTGTCCTGGTCTCTTAAGGCAAACTCCTCTGGATGGGTTGCCTGAATCTCCTCGTATGTCATCTCTTCACATACACCCTTAAAATGTCAAGAAAAAACAATTGAACTCTGGTACATATGCAGTTTATGTGCATACAACTAGCTTACCGCATCGATTTCATTCAACGCCTTCCACTGTTCATACGGGACGCCCAGTGCCTCTGCTGTCTGTATGGTCCTTCTCATGTGGCTGGTCCACACCTTCAGGTCCTTGATGGATTGACCTCTGATGAACTCTGAGAGGGCCCTAGCATACTGAGTAACGAGATAAATGCAATTCAAATATTTGTGTTTAAGGAAGGTTCATATCAAAACACAGAAATACATGGCTTTTTATGCTAGAAGTAAAACATTTAAAGTTCGCTTGAGAAGTTGCAAAAGTCTTTTCTTTCCTAATGAGATGTATATCAGAGTAAAATGAACAAGAAAAAAAAAAGTAGGGCGGGACATTATTTAGTCCATCGGGAATTGATTGGATTGTTGGATGGTTGTGGTTTGCTATTGCTGTGATGTCATATGAGGGACAGGTTGTCCCGCCCTCGCACAGGTAAACGTCATCAGAGAGGAGACAAGATGTTGTTACAAGTGGGAGGGGAAATTATTTTGATTAAAGATCATGAGGGCAATTGAGTTTTAAAATTAATGATGCACACTGATAAACAATTTATGATAAATACTGTAATATTCCATAAAAAAACAAGAACTGTCAATCTTGATTTAAGCTATGTCCACATTAAAGGGTTAGTTCACCTAAAAATGAAAATTCTGTCATTTATTACTCACCCTCATGTTGTTTCACACCCGTAAGACCTTCATTCATCTTCGGAACACAAATTAATATATTTTTGATAAAATCCGATGGCTCAGTGAGGCCTCCATTGCCAGCAAGATAATTAACACTTTCAGATGCCCAGAAAACTACTAAAGACATTTAAAACAGTTCATGTGACAACAGTGGTTCAACCTTAATGTTATGAAGCGACGAGAATACTTGTTGTGCACCAAAAAAACAAAATAACGACTTTATTCAACAATATCTAGTGATGGGCGATTTCAAAACACTGCTTCATGAAGCTTTGAAGCTTTACGAATCTTTTGTTTCGAATCAGTGATTCGGAGCGTGTATGAAACTGCCAAAGTCACGCCCCCCAGTGGTGAACCATTGAAATTTCGAAACACTTATGACATAACGAAGCCTCCTTTACTGAAATCACGTGACTTTGGCAGTTTGATACACGCTCACTGAGCGTGGCCTCACTGAGCCATCGGATTTTATCAAAAAATATCTTAATTTGTGTTCCGAAGATGACCAAAGGTCTTACGGGTGTGGAACGACATGAGGGTGAGTAATTAATGACAGAATTTTCATTTTTTGAGTGAACTAACCCTTTAATTCAGAAAAATTTGAAAACACATTTTTATTTACAGTTTAGCCTTTCATCCACACTGAGACAATTTTGTCCAGGAAAAATTGAGCTTTTTGATGGTCTCCCTAGCAGATACATTTGAAATAGCATTTTTGCATTGTAGTGTGGACAGTTAAAATTGATATATTCAAAAATGATGATGGATTTTTAATCAAGTGACGCATATTGTACCCATAGATATCTATGGTTGTATTATCATTGCTGTATCTGCTATCCACTTTCATAGTGCAGTTAAAGATACACTCTTCATATTTCATTGCTGCAAATATGACAGAAAATTTTCTCACAATTGTTGTCCTGCAGCAAAACAATTACAACTACGTATTAGACCATACATGGATTTTGAGTGCGACCTGGACACACCAGTAAGAAGTGGGATATTTTGCAAATAAAATGCTTGTGCCAGAAGACTTGTATGAGAACTTTATGTCTGCTCTCTCGGTATCATCTCAGTGAGCTTTTATTTAAATTTACACATGCGCAGTAAGATGATTTAAGTGTTTTTAGATGTTTCAGTGTGGACAAGAAACTTTTGAAAAAAAAAAAACGCTTGAAAATGCTAGTGTGCACAGAGGGCATTTCGAAACAAAAATGTTTTTAAATATATCCTTATTAATGTGGATGTAACAGTTTACCATCAACATTAGTACACTTTTTTGACACGTGATGTGTCAAAAAAAACTTTTTACAGATTTTATGTTTAGTTCATTGAAATCACCTTTTGGCCCTGTGAGGAGAGGCCTGAGTCTCCACCGATTCGTCCCAGCAGGTTGAGCTCACTTTCTCCATGGCGGCTCAGATAGATGGATCGTGGAGTGACGTGGATGTTCATGAGGTAATACACGATACGACTCTGAATGTGATCCTGGACCCGGTTTACGAGGTACCTGGATCCCACGTTAAAGATCTTAATGAAGGAGAGGTGCCTACAAAACAGAAGGGAGGAACTCACAGGAGGTAAGACAGCAAAAGAGACCTAGAAGAAATGTAATTATATATTGTATGTAATAGTTGGAAGTTATGTACAATAACATCTTATTAAATTTGGCAGCAGTGTACCTGTCCTTTTCCTCGTCCAGGGAGACATAGGACATTTTGTAACAATCAATACGATTCAGAAAGTCCACCAGTGCTTCCTCTTTGTCGTAGTTTTCATAATCTGGGCTGCTTAATTTTACTTGCTGTCAAAATCCATTAAATAAAACAAACAAGCAAATAATAATAATAAAATTTAATATACTATTAAATTTTTTAAATAGTTTCACATTAATAGTTTAATACAACAATCTTACCATTATATTTGCCTCAATGATTTCTGGGTCGTCACAAATTGACTCAATGAAAAACACCTGGACACAAACATTTTTTATGAAATTTAGTTTGAAAATATTAAAGTGTGACAGTAGTTTAACTGTTTTCAAAATGAATAGGTGGTAAAATCATCCCTGATGCACCCTTGTCTTTAAAACAGCTATTTTAAGTAATCCAAATATAGCTCACTCCAGAATTAATATTTAATATAAACAAATGTTTAAGATTGGTGGGCAGGCAGTCAGTTTATTATGTAACAACAAGCTGACAATAATCACAGTAAAACGATTTATTCAGTGTACCACTACTGAGGCATCTACTTCATTGTCTTCCATGCAAACAGAATGGACTCTTGTCTACCCATCGAGATCCTTTCACATTTTAATCTATGAGGCTCCCCCTTGGGCAATGGCTCAAGAATTTTACATTAATAAATACCTTAATTTATATATCTTTAAAAATCTTGGAAAGCTACCGTTTTGAAGTAAAATCTCATAAATCATCAAAATGAATGCAATGTGAAGAATAAGCAGACTTTCATTAAGCAGGCTGTTGAATTAGTAAAACCCTGCTGCACCTGCCTTGTAGCCCTTCTCCTTTGCAAAACTGATGATGACCCCTCTTCTCTCCCTTGTGGTATTGGTAGCATCAAACACCTGTGAAGAGTATTTGTCAGAGATTGATTTGCATCTTAATCATTTGTCGACCCCTCAAAAAGAGAATGCAGAATTCCAAACTAATCTCATAATCAAACTAATCTCTTCCAAACTAATCTAATAATAATCTCAATTGTACTAGGTGATTAATAGCTTGGACAGACAGCAGAACTGTTATCCATTACATTCTTGACTCACTGCTACTTGTCCCTGCTCCTTATCGAAGTAATTGGCGATGTCCTTAAGAGCGCTTGAGGCACAGGCTCTGAGCACATGACGGAAATACATATGTACAAAAGACAAATTCAGTCCTCACAGTGACAGACAGAGCTCAAACGTAATCTTGTTATTTAGAAGCTATATATAGTCAACTTAAATGTATTTTACCTGCGGATTTTCATGGCCTCCTCATTGTCCGGACGAAAAAATTCATAGTTCTTGTACGTCTGCACAACCTCCCTTCGATACTGACCCAAATTAAACACTTTGCATACAACATCACAATAAAATTAGTATGTTTTATATATATATTAGAGATGCACCGATGTATCGGCCAACAATCGCAGTAGCGTGTTTACCCACCACGCAAAGCATGCAATTTCTCCGTATCTGTGAATATATTGCCAACTCCTTGACTTGAGCACTGACTGCATTTCTTTATATTTGAGTCCAACAAGTTCAAACTCTATGAGCAGCGCATTATTTGTGTGTATTATTAACGTATGGAACTGACTGAAACACTACTGCCAGCCAGTGGGACATTAAAGAGGAAGTGTTTGTCCAAGCTCACAACAGGGCTGCTTTCAGCCCTGACAAACCCTGCGTTCCATTCGGAAGGGCTCATCCCTATGCCCTAATCCCTTCAAAGGGTTTACCCTCCGGAGTGAGAGCTTCGAAGGGATGAAGGGTGTAGGGGTAAAAAAAAAAAAAACCTCTTCTTTTGGAATGCACTTCTGCATCATCTTAACGAGACAATCACGGAGGCGCCTTCGTCGCACATTTTGTACGCTGGTTGACTCCCCAAAAAACACGCACTGAACGATGAGTATATTGTCCAACGTTAGTTTATTTATTTATTTATTTTTAGTTTATCGCACCATGTTGTATATTGTGTCTATGTATTTGAAACATTTGAATGGACTGATAAAGGTAGCTGTAAAGTATTTTTGTTGAAGTACAATGTTGCTTTGACCATAATAATACACCAAATCTAACTCATATAAATATTACAGTAGTATAGAAAATTACTATACATACATTTATAGGTAAAATCGAACTCTGACGGTGCGTTCCAAACGGGATATATCGCCCTCCGAAGGGCACTTCGGAGTGAAAATAATCATGGACGCCATATTGAAGGGTCGTTCCAAACCGAAGTGCTCAAAACTGGCCACTTCAAAGGGCCCTTCGGAATGAAGGATTTCGAAGGGTACAACTGATGGACACTTCGGGCCCCCATGATCCTTTGCACAGGGAAGTTGTTTGTCGTCACAGAATGGGTACAGGAGGCTTGGAGTTCGATTTCACCTATAATTGTATGTATAGTATTTTTCGATACTACTGTAATATTTATACGAGTTAGATTTGGTACAATATTATGGTCAAAATGACATTGTACTACAACAAAAATACTTTAGCTCCCTTTATCAGTCCATTCAAATGTTTCAAATACATAGACACAATATACAATATGGTGCGATAAACCAAAAATAAATAAATAAGTAAATAAACTAACGTTAAACAAAAGGCGCAGCTTGCACAATCTACTCCTTGATTGTCTCGTTAAGATGACGCAGAAGTGCATTCCAAAAAAAGAGTTTTTTTGACCCCTACACCCTTCATCCCTTCGAAGCTCTCACTCTGGAGGGTAAAGCCTTTGAAGGGATTAGGGCATAGGGATGAGCCCTTCCGAATGGAACGCTGGGTGAGCCTCCTGTACCCATTCTGTGACGTCAAACAACTTCCCTGTGCAAAGGATCATGGGGGCCCGAAGTGTCCATCAGTTGTACCCTTCGAAATCCTTCATTCCGAAGGGCCCTTTGAAGTGGCCAGTTTTGAGCACTTCGGTTTGGAACGACCCTTCAACATGGCGGCCATGATTGTTTTCACTCCGAAGTGCCCTTCGGAGGGCGATATATCCAGTTTGGAACCCACCGTAAATGTTGCAAAACGTTCTTTAAACGGAAACGGTGGTGCATTGAACACCCTGTTCTGATGACGCAAGAGTTGCAACTATTTTGAAGAATTGATATGCTATATTTTTACTATAAAACTCTTATGACAAACTCTTCTAATATCTTCAATTGTTGAGTATACCGAGCTGCAGCGGACACATTTGTAAACGACTTGGATCCATTGTGCGAGCCGTCTCTTTAATACTGCGTGGTTTATATACATATTGCTGCTGATTGGGCTGATATTTTTGACACACCCACCAAACAAGAGAAAAGGTGGCTGTTTCTCAATTCCAAGAACGCAGAGAACGGACTTGCGTTCTCGTGGAGTCCGGTCTTGCCAGGCGTCCTTGAAAGAATGAACTCGGAAGGACGCGAGGACACAGAATGCATCATTTGAGAATTGAGATCTGCTGCGATCTTGTTGCTCAACTGACCGTCCCAGCATATTAGGCTATAAGTAGCTGCTAATACACAATAAATGCAACATAACATCACAAATGTCACAACCTATTAAAAGATTTATTTCATATTATTATAGACATTGTTTTCATATAAGTTTATATCTTTTTATTTCACCGCGTGTATTTATGAAAATGAGTAGCCTTTGTGTTAGGCCTACATGCTTTGTCAATGTTAAGATTCTTTTTTATATTCCAATAAAAATACTGCAGGCTTTCTTCAGGTTATCACTTTATTAAAATTAAGCAACGGACAAACGTTTACTTTCACGAGCCGTCACGTATATTCGAGCTTGTAGCGGGAATCTCATAAGTGAGAACGAGAACTTTAAAGCTTGCAGGCTTCCGTATGTCGACCGCCCGCAGCGTCTTCTGGGATTTTTAACGGTTCGATTCTCCAAAGAGCATAGAACCCAAGAGGCGAAACTCTGATGCTTTTTGGGTAACAGCCACGAGGAGGCGCTTCGGTAGCGCGGTAGCCATTTTGGGGTGAAAATGCCAACTGGACAATAGAATCCATCACATACGCACCTAAAATCGGCGAATCTCACAGCCAAATCAGAAACGCAATAGAAAATTTCTCAAACTCAGTAAATTTTATGACACCTACAGTAAATGTTGTATTGTCTTAACCTAGCCTATATATGTTTTATGTGATCAGTTGTGGAATCCAACCATTACACATCTGAGGTAACGTAGTTCGCCTACTTTATTGAGTATTTCCATTTTATGCAACTTTACATATTTACTATTAATAGTAAATTAATGAATTAATAATTAATAAAGTTAAGATCATCATGTTTGTAGCGTTATCCAGGGGATTAAAACGTATACCTATACGCAGACCTAGTGGAGTAATATAGTAATAGTAAATTACTCCACTAGGTCTGAAATAGTTTTAATCCCCTGGATCACGCTACAGACATAATGATCTTATAGAACATGATTCATTGCTGTGTCTGTTATCCCATAATTGCCACTTTTGGACACAGTGGCTGTTTTTTGTTTGTTTGTTTGTTTGTTTACATAGTCTTGCTTTAACGGACATTAATATAAGACAACACTGCAAAAACAGTTTCTGTCAAGTTGTTATATTCTGTTATATTGTCCAACATTCCCAATTTTCCTGATGCATGTCCTTAATTTCATATGTTGGTATTATTTCAGTTTATAATGCTAATACTTGAACTTCAAAGAATTTTAACCCAAACTGACTGGGTTTCTAGAGAGCAAAGGTTTTGTGGAAAAAGTGGAAGATTTAAACACAAAGTCTGTAAAATAAACTGTTAAAAGGATTTGATGATCACTAGCGATAGTATTTTATTCTGGTGTCGTCATCATTCAGGTTGGATTTTAGCTTTAATGTACGTTTTTTAACAAAGCAGCTGATATTGCCATAGAAACATATTCTTTGATTCGATGCATCCTCGATATCAAGAACACATCCGGGTACTTTCATGCGTCCTCTGTTCTTGCGTTCTTGAGTATTGGAACTGAACTTCGACGGTTGATAATGACGTAGAGCAAGAACACAAGGACGCAAGATCGCTTAAGAATGCATATTGAGAAACAGTCCGTATATCAAACCCCGTTGCACACCGTTTCCAGGAAACGTCGTTCAACCCGGAAACCGTAGCAAAACGTTGCGCACTGGTTTGAGCTTGAACGTGCCCCAGGTTTTGCAAGGGAACGATAATATCTTTGCGAGGGAATGCAAAATTTTTGCGAGAGAACGCAAAGTTTCTCGGGGGAACGCAAAAGACTTGAAAAAAAAAAAAAATTCCTCCCATCCCAGTTTTTTTCCATCACCATGTGCTAAAAGTTGGTACTCAAGGATAGATCAGTAAACTGTTCGTGATCCAGCTTACAGTGTCCAGAGTGATACTGGATATGGCAGTAATAGGTGAGAGCACTGTATTACAGTTCTTCGAAGTTGATTTACGGATATAAAGTTTACCAGTTTATTAAGCACCACCCGAAAAGCATAAGGTCTTTATATAGGCTATGTGTTTACTGTTAGTTGTAACAAGTGTTTCTGTTTACTTCGCTGTGTACGTTAATGATAATGGAAGGGAGAGAGTGTTTATGGATAATATTTTAATGCACATTTGCACTGTTTTATTAAGCTCTTACAGTGATTTTCTAGAGTGAAAACAGACGATATAAAGTGAACCCATGAATCATGCAGATTCACTGAGAACTATTGAACAAGTGTCTATGGGTTTTACCCTATGGTTTTATACATTTGTAGATGCTTTAATTAGACATTAGAATAATTAAAATGAATAATGGTAGTTATTAATCTCTTATTTGCCTGTTTAGCTTGAGCCATGGAACAGAGAAACAAGCCTTGAAAATTGATAAAAGAACACATATTATACAGACACTCTATATTTAATCGTATTAGATGATTAGTTAATTGCATTTGATATATTTTACTTTCAATAAAACTTTTGCAATACATTTGTAAAAGGTGTTTTTAATGCATGTTTGGCCCGAGTTTTGTTGCATTTGCACTGTTCTGACCACTAGGGGTCACTGTGGAGACGGGTTTTAGATTGTTTCGAAGCCTCGACACATTACGGCACATTTGCTTCAACTGCTTCAGTGTTTCACGAAGCCTCGATCTGCCCATCACTATATAAAACTCATCGGTAAACAGGCTTGTACTAATATAGTGTATAAAAACAAGAAGACAATATAAGTTATAACCGTAATTAAACTAAACTATACCTGTTCTATCTCCATGCAGCATATATTCGCAGTTTCTGTCATTATAGTGCGTCCTGACAGGGGAGAACGAGCTCTTGAAGCTCCGCTCTCTTATTAGGCCGAGCCAGCAGCTCATTTGAATTTAAAGGGCACACACTGAAACGGTGCGTTTTTGCTCAACCCCAAAAAGTGGCAATTTTAACATGCTATAAAAAATGATCTGTGGGGTATTTTGAACTAAAACTTAACATACACACTCTGGGGACATCAGAGACTTATTTTACATCTTGTAAAATGGGGCATAATAGGTCCACCCGTAGTTCAAGCCAGTGTTGCCAGGTCTGCGGGGTTTTTTTTGCTACATCAAATATTATTTGTAGCGCCTCCCATCCAATAATCGCAAAAAGCTTTGTGCTTTGTTACTTCTGATAAGAATAAAAGTTTCAGTTTTCAAATTCTGTCCATTTTATCATGAAATTCAAACTATAAATGGCGCTTTGACGCTCTTAAATGTGTCAGATCGCTGTAATGCCTCAGTTCAGGCGGCAGTGCGGAGCGCGAGTCTTTTATCTCGAAAAATATGCATGAACATCAAAGGTATGTTGAAAGATATAGTACAACTTACAGGATGTATCATGTCTCATGTAATCACTTTATTTGTGTTTCAACCGCGGAAAGACGTCAATAAAACAGCTTGTGAACAATGTCACATCATGTCACATTTAACTCAGGAATGTTTTCCACTGTTCACAGTTCACATCTATATATTAAAAAAAAATTATTTACTATTAATTATATGTTTGTGTAAATTTGCCATGAAGACAACAAGTCCTTATGAAAACTACCTTATGTGATACTAAGTTGTATACAAACATTTCAGTTTTTATTTGAGTGTAATTAATATGTCTGAAAATAAACAGCAGCTGAATATAATACCTCTGTTGTTAATTGTAACTTCTAATATTGTAGTGTACAAAATGAGAGGGTTCCCTGTATAGTTTGCAACATTATTTGGGAGAGATTTGTTCTCCTTAAGAAAAACCAAACTATAAGTATCGACATCGGCCGATATCATTCTGAATAATCGGCTATCGGTATCGGCAGAGAAATTTAGCATCAGTGCATCTCTAATATATGTGTGTGTATATATATATATATATATATATATATATATATATATACATATATCGTCCCCTTGGAATTATAAGGTTCTATCTGACATTTTTGTCAAAATTGAGTTACATATTCTTAATTGTGACAACTTATTTATAATATATGATGTTTTTGGTAATGTTGAGTATATTTAGGGACTTTTTATTTAGAAATAAAAAGGTTCTATCTACAAAGTCGAATGGAATACAAAAACTTTGAAGCTCAATATCTCAAAACTGCTCAGAATGCAGGTAGAACCTTATAATTCCAAGTGGACGATATATATATATATATATATAGATATAGATATATAGATATAGATATATATATATATATATATATATATATATATATATATACTACAAACATAAACAATGCTTGCCATTAAGAGCTGATGATTAACTTGATACGCTCACCTTGAGTTGGGACTCCAATCCAATTTAGGTACCGGGTTAACTTTTTGGAGATGTAGGTCTTTCCCCTGGCCGGCAGTCCAACCATCACAATCATTGTAGGACAGTTTGTAAACTGGGGTCGTGAAGCTGTGGACCAGTAGAAAACACTGACGTTAAAGTCTGAGTAAGGTTTGATCGCAAGGTTGGAGATGTTCTATATGCATTCACAAGATGATGTCAATATAAAATCAGTTTGATAGCCGGAATGAAGAATGAAAGAGGTACAAGAAGAGGACTGGCATATGGCAGCATCAAAAGAACACAGAGGAACCCATTAAATTCTGCACTAAAACCTACATATCTTCATCATCAGATTGCCATTAATTCTATACTGATTTGTACTGAGACAGCAGGGTTATTCAGGTGAAGAGAGGCTGAATGTATAAAAACTAATGAAAGAACATCCCACAGCAACCAAGGAATCACATAAGTCTTGAAGCCAACTCCAGCACTTAATATTCCTTTTCATTCCGTTGCCACAACTGAAGAAACAAAGCTCTCAAGAACACAACTTACTGCTTCAAGAGGCAATGTGATCAAATGTAGACTAAGGAAGCAGGCAGGGCTGAAGTTCACAACACCCGGGTTGATCATCTACAAGAGGTTAACACTTGAGAGGTGAGAGAAAAAGCAAATAGCGAAAAAGAGAAGGAAAGGCAGGTGAAATTAAGATATCCCCTCACTTACAGCCTCTCCTCTGGCTTAGGGAACTGCTCATCCATGGCACCCATATCTTGAGCAGAGGTGTTTGTGTGAGCTCCTTCTGCTCGGAGGACATGTCGTTGGGCCCTGCGCTGCTGACTGTGTGTTTAGGAACTGAGAACACATGGCTGGGTTCCCATCAACCCTGTCCCGGCTCAGGTCACCTGACTGAGGCGGGAAGAGTTGGGAGGAGAGACAGGTTTGGCACAGTGGAGAGACGGAATCCTGGCTGCCATTGGTAATTGACTTAATTAACCCTTTGGAGGCTTTGAGCCTGTCACTTTTGGCTTCATGAGAAAAATGACACACCATTTCTAAATAAAAATAAAACATTATGTTCAGATGTGTTGCTGTATATATTTTAGAAACTGTCACAATAAGACTTAATTAGAATGTATAGTGTCTTCATTTGCAAAGTTCTCTTGCAAAACAATAAAATTTGATTTAAAAAAAATATATAATATATATATATGTGTGTGTGTGTGTGTGTGTGTGTGTATAGAGAGAGAGAGCTCACATTATAATGGTTTTGATCTACAGTATTTACTCAGTTTTATCCTTTATTAAAGTTTACAAATATCTTCTAAAAGACATTGTAAACACGGTTATCTTCAAATTTAAAATCTAGTATTGCTGTTAGCAAATTCATGACCCATTTAGCATCACGTAACTGTGCCACAATGAGGCCTAGTACAAAAGCAGCTTGGTCAGGATGTGGTAAATAAGATTAGTAAGACTGCAGACAGACTTAGGCCTTCAAGTGTGTCTTGTCTGATTCTGCATGTGCCTGATTTCAGGTTGTTCCCTGATCCCCATGTGTCATTTGATACCACAGCCTTAATAATGTAACATCTGCTTTGCAGACAGCCTGCTGTGATGATACTAGAGAAGAATAGAGCGCATATTAATTTAAGGTGGGGCTGCTGTGATGTAGTGACAACATTATGCTGTGCAGCACGCAGACAGGATGTTGAAATGTTATCGCCTGCAGAAGAAAACCGATGCATGTTTCACGAGTTCACATATACATATAATTAGATAGAGAAAAGTAATGCGTATTTGGCGTGCTGTCCAGGGGGAGGGCTCCGAGCTCGGAATTTTGGCCCGAACCCAGAGTACTCCCCCCGGATGTGGTTATGAGAGACAGAATTAGAAGTGAGGAGATGGGGTGGTGGAGGGATGCTGATAAACTGTCAATCGAACAGAGGTAAGTCTGCCGTATATATACCTCCGTTGGTTGATTAGCTGAATGCTTTCCACCTGTGATAATTAGTCTAATTATCTGCACCTGCTCCTCCCGAATTTTGTTAATAAAACATCATGTGATTGCTCTTCAGATGTGGTTGGAAATTTAGCCATCAATGCTCTTTTAAATGTAGCCTAATGTACAAAGTCTCTTAACAAAAACATATCAAAATGTTATTAAGGGGAGAGAGTGCAAAAAAAAAAAAAAAATTCAGTCTTACAAATCATGTCTTTAACCAAATCTACACCTTGTTAAACCTGTAATAATGTTTTTGTTTTTTCAACCGGTGGTCAGAGGTTTGTCATTTTGAATGATCCATGGGTAATTTTGGGACAATAAACTTTATGCTATATCCACAGCCGGAGCTGCTTTTTTCCGTGTACTCATATAGGCTACTGTACCTAATGTGACACACATGGGCAAAATCCGTCCCGACAGCTCTAAAATATAAGTACACTGTTATTTATTTGTCCATCCGCTCTGATGTCGTGTATACATAGTAGGGATGGTAACCCAGCAGACACCTTGATGTTGAAAAGACTTCAAATTGACATCAAAAATTGACATCAAAAAACAGGTCAAAAATGCAAATCAAACTGACGTCAAAAACTTGACGTCCATTTGACATTCACACACACTCACGTCCAGTTGATGTTTAAAAAAAAAAAACATTAAATTGACGTCAAAAACATGACATCAAAAATGCAAATCAAACTGACGTCAAAAATTTGATGTCCATTTGACATCCACACACTGATGTCCAATTGATGTTTAAAAAAACATCAAATTGACGTCAAAAAACAGCTCAAAACTGCACATCAAACTGACGTCAAGAACTTGATGTCTATTTGACATTCACACACTGACATCCAATTGATGTTTAAAAAAAAACATCAAATTGACGTCAAAAATGCAAATCAAACTGACGTCAAAAACTTGATGTCCATTTGACATCCACACACTGATGTCCAATTGATGTTTAAAAAAAAACATCAAATTGACATCAAAAACATGACGTCCATTTGACATCCACACACTGACGTCCAATCGATATTTAAAAGAAAACATCAAATTGACGTCAAAAATGCAAATCAAATTGACGTCAAAAACTTGATGTCCATTTGACATCCACACACACTGACGTCCAATTGATGTTTAAAAAAAACCATCAAATTGACGTCAAAAACTTGACGTCCATTTGACATCCACACACTGACGTCCAATTGATGTTTAAAAAAAAACATCAAATTGATGTCAAAAATGCAAATCAAACTGACGTCAAAAACTTGATGTCCATTTAACATCCACACACACTGACGTCCAATTGATGTTTAAAAAAAACCATCAAATTGACGTCAAAAACTTGACGTCCATTTGACATTCACACACTGACGTCCAATTGATGTTTAAAAAAAAACATCAAATTGACGTCAAAAATGCAAATCAAACTGACGTCAAAAACTTGATGTCCATTTGACATCCACACACACTGACGTCCAATTGATGTTTAAAAAAACCCATCAAATTGACGTCAAAAACTTGACGTCCATTTGACATTCACACACTGATGTCCAATTGATGTTTAAAAAAAAAACATCAAATTGATGTCAAAAATGCAAATCAAACTGACGTCAGAAACTTGACGTCCATTTGACATTCACACACTGATGTCCAATTGATGTTTGGTCTTAATGTTCTTGTTTGTATGTTTGCTGTGAAGTATGGTTCAAAGACAACCATAATAATATCTCAGGAAAGCTTTCTGAGTTAATAGGCAGCTGGTACAGCAATGAGTGTGCACTCATTGCTGTTCCCTTTTACTCTGATATCTGATATCTTTGCCCCGAGACCACTTCCTTGATAACACATACTACACTCATGACCACATGTGCTACTTGTGCTTCATAGTGACTGAAATAAACAAGATAATCATTTTAACTGCTGGTTCTCCACTAAATTTTAGCTCCATATAGCAAACTGTAGAACCAAATGGCAATAATCCACCAGCCAAAATTAAAATCATCAACATTAAAAAAAGCCTAATCCTGACAGCTTATGCTTTCCCAGTAAACTATCCCAGTACTATTCATCTGTTGCCTGTTCACACTCAATCAGTTCCGTTGTGCTTCTTTGAACTCACCAGCACTGTCACAGCGGGTTCGTCTGAAGAAGTCCTTCGGAAATGTATCCATCATTAGGGAAAACTAGAAGATCCGTAAATATTGAACCCCGACTTGTGTCATGAGCGGTGTGATGCATTTCAGATGCTCATTTTAATGTAACTGAACGAGAGAAGCTTGTGTATCACCCCCCACCCAGATGACATGTAGACATATGATCTGTGCTGCCTGGCCTTGTCCTTTAATGTCTGCCAGACCGAGTTCACAAGCTCAGAGAGCACAGGCTACTCACAACAACAGCTAGAGTTATGTTGCTGTGTTTTAATATTTATGCTTTTTATCCACTAGCCACACACAGTCATTTAGTTTACATACAGTATACCATTAGCCTATATGTCAATATTACGGTTGATTTGTCAATATTAGATTGTTAGGTTTGATCAGGTGCTCTTTTAATCTGAACAATAATGGTTATAAAATCCAGAGGCAGCCAGTAAGTCTAGGGATGCATGATATCACTGCCATATTGGTCATTAATACCTGAATTGTTTTAAATGTATTGGTATCTGCCCATAGGCTATTGGATATACACCAGCCTAATATGCAGTTGGTCCTTTCGCATGCTGCCAAAACAGCGCCAACCCTCCGAGTCATGGACTCTACAAGACCCCTAAAGGTCCTGTGGTATCTGGCACCAAGACGTTAGCAGCAGATCCTTCAAGTCCTGTAGGTTGCGAGGTGGAGCCATCGTGGATCAAACCTGTTGGTCCAGCACATCCCACAAGATACTCAATTGGATTGAGATTTGGGGAATTTGGAGGCCAGGGCAACACCTTGAACTCTTCATCATGAAAAATGATGAAGAGGGTGCATTATCCTGCTGAAAGAGTCCACTTCCACCAGGGAACACCATTGTCATGAAGGGGTGTACCTGGTCTGCAACAGTGTTTAGGTAGGCGGCACGTATCAAACTGAGGTCCACATGAATGGCCGGGGCAAGGGTTTCCCAGCAGATCATTGCCCAGAACATCAAACTCCCTCCACCAGCTTGTCGTCGTCCCACAGTGAATTCTGATGCCATCACTTCCCTAGGTAAATGGCACACACATACACGGCTGGTTTGTCACTGGTTTGTGGTTCCCTTTCGAAAGGGAACTCGCTCTGCGTTTGCTTACGCTATGGGGAACGTCACACGTGACCCGGTGTCTGAAACGCTGCAGCTCCCATAAGCTTTCCATTCCTTCCTGATCTCCGCGTTTGAGATCGGGAGGGCATGGAAAAACCCCTAGCCGTTCAGATTTGTTTCTGAGCCCAGACAGACGGGAGGAGGAAGAAGCGAGAGGAGATGGGTGATCGATTGTAAACACCGTTGCGTTTGTAATTGATTCACCAGCTATATAGGGCGATTTATATCTACCCTTTCCTCTTCTTCTTTCACCTCCTATATATATATATATATATAATATATATATGTGTGTATATGTATATATTTATATATGCATGTATATATATTTTATAGACATATCATGCTCAGATGCTTCTTATTGTCAGACTGATGACTGGGCCCATAGTGATTATTTCTGTCGGCCCGCTTTTTCGGTTTGATAATGAGAGGATCTTTTAGGCTTAAAAGAACCCTAGATTCCATCCTTTCTTGTGAAAAAAAGAGTATTACGAGTCTTTGGTCTTTGAGCCGCAGGAGGGTCTATATTTTATGTGTTTAAAATAAGACCTTGTTTTTCCTGTATAGTTTTTCTGAGCATGTAGTCAGAAAAAGTAAGGGGTTTTTGGGCAAACTGAAGTTGATAGGCTGGCTAGAACGATAAAAATATTGTGCAGGCCACAAAATGGCTGCCTCTTAGCCACCTGTTGTTTAGAGTAGCGTCTCATCCTGTTGTTTTCTAGAGTTTGAGTTAGCACTCGTCACTTCAGTTAATATGTATGTTTAGGTCAGCCTTAATCGGCCGCCTGACATTGTTTGCTTGTGAGCTTCGCTTTCTTTTATCCATGATATTTGGAGGTGAAGCCCAGACTTCGCTAGGCTTGTGGCCCTGTAAGAAGGCCCATAGCTTAGCGGCCAGGCTAGAGCTAGGTTAGGTGTGTTATATGTTAACCCTATGTATACTATCCCTTGTCAGGTGGTATAGTTCCTAGTTCTGGCCTTTTCCCGAGGGAGTTGTTAGGCCATATGCCCATTGTCCCCTTATTTATGTAGTTGCAATTGGTGAGGTTAACAGCTAGGTTGTAGACTGTTTTTAGACTCCCTGATGCTGTTTTTCTCAGGTGGTAGGCCCTTATCTTTGCATAGATAAGTTATGCAGGTGTGTGCTAGGCCCCACTTTCTAGAACTTTTCATGCTATGGAAAGTGTTTTTTCCTCCGAGCCACTTGATTTTCTTAATCAAGTTTGAGTTGACGGTGCTAGCTTTTAGCCTTCGTCCTCTAGGGCTTAGTACAGATTTGAGAATCTGTGTGGAGAAAATGTTTTTCCTCTCTGAAAACAGCATGTATGTCAAAGCATTATGTTTGCTTTGAGTTCTAGACTTTTGCCCTACATTTGTATGTGAGCTTACTTATGCTGCCACAGGTTAGCACCTGTTCTCATAATAGCAGGCCCTTTGATGTTAGCCTCTATTGGAGAGATTGGTGACTATTTTCCCCAGTTGAGGTTTATTTGTGTCACTGAGTGCATCACCTGTTGGATTGCATACTCAGGGTAGTATAGAACCACTTTTTGAGAAAAGCTGGTTTCTATTAGCTCCCTTTGTGATCTTGTTAACAGCTATATTGCATATAACTTTGATTGTAGGCTCTTATGGTTAATTAGCCTCCTTCTAGTTAGCAATTGTATTTCTAACAAGTGCTGTTAATTGATCATAGTTTTGCTCACATAGTTTACACTGCCACAGGCTTTGCTACGTGTCTGTTTGAGGTAGTAGGCCATATAGGCCTCCCTTAGACCATGTTGGCATTGTTTGGTTTCCTTTAGTCACATATGATTTAGGGTACATTGCCTGCTGGAATGTGTAGCCTAGCTCAGGTTGCAGTTAGCTTCCCACAGCTATTGTTGGGTTAGAGCTGGTCCCCTGTAGCTTGGTTCCCTTTATTTCACGAGCTGAAGCCACGTGTCATTGGAACGGTAGGCTCCAACAGGCCTCCTTTCTAGTTCACATGTTGGCACAGTTTGTGTTTTATTCTGCAAACAGGTTGAACGCCACTTGTTGCTGAGATTATAGGCCCCACAAGGCCTCCTTTTTAGCTGACTTGTTGGCAGGATGCCTGGGAATCCAAGAACCCATACCACCATCGGCCACGCCCCACCTCTGTTGAGTAAGCAGGCCTCTCGTGAAGTATGGTGGCGTAATATGCATTCCTTCTCGCAGTATGATGTGTGAAAGGTCTTTTCACTGAATGCATGGCCTGATGGTTGGTATGGTCCTGGACTGGCTGATGCCACGTGTTTACTAGGGTAGGCCCTATAAGGCCTCCTTTTTAGTTTACATGTTGGCACAGTTTCTGTTTATATGGACAAACGGGCTGAACGCCACTTGTTGCTGAACTTGAAGGCCCTGTAAGGCCTCCTTTTTAGCGGACATGTTGGCAGGATGCTTGTGAATCCAGTACCACCATCGGCCCCGCCCCACCTCTGCTTTGAGTAGGCCTTAGGCAGGCCTCTCGTGGAGTATGGTGGCGGGATATGCATTTCCTTTTTAGAAACTAAATCGCTGAATGCATGGCCTAATGGTTGGTATGGTTATGGTCGCCACTAGCTGATGCCACGTGTTTACTAGGGTAGGCCCTATGGGCCTCCCGTGTAGCATGTTGGAGTTCAGTTATGTACTCCTCTCACTTTGAGAGTAAAAAGGTGTTTTTACCAAGTACTCTTCTGAGTGGCTGACCTCTCAAGGGTGAGTTTTTGTGGTAAAACCGTACTGAGGTTTGGTTTTAACTACATCAGCCTCCTTGAGTCTGGGTTTATACTCTAGTTGAGCTAAATAGCTACCTAGTATCTCGGTTGGTTCTATTTTTGCTCCTAGAACCCTAAAGGCCACTAGACTAACGCTGTAGGTCTTAAAGGTTTTAGGCCCTCTGGGCTGCCTTTTTTTGAACATACTAGCGTATGTGTATTGTAATCCTCTTACTAGAGAGCTATTAGTATCCTACTGAATACACTTCTGGTTGGCCAGGGCCCCAGGTGATAATTTAACCTCCTTATGGTTTGGTTATTTATCCTTCCTGGTGCTTTAAACACTGCCACGAGCTGATGCCACGTGTCTGCTGAGGTCATAGGCCCGTCAAAGGCCTTCCTTAGTGCATGTTGGCGTACGTTGTACTCCTCTTGCTTTAAAAAGTAAAAAGGTTCTTTTACCGAGTACACTGCTCGTTGGATTGTGTTAGGTAGATTGTCATGTGGGCACTTTACAGTTTAACTACTGTTACTAAGTCATATGTCCTGCTCCCAGCAAGACAGGTGTTCAAGGTGGCCCTCACAGGCCACCATTGAATGTCCTTCTAATATGGCGAAATGCTATTCGTATGTGAGTCATGCTCCATATAAAGCTATTATCATGATGTAGGCCCCTTTTTGGCCTCCATGATTATGTGCCCACAGTATGGTCTACCTGTTAGGATGAGCTTTGTACTTCCCTGCTAGGGTTGTCTGTGTAATAGTGCTTAGCTCCCTAAGCTGATCATGGGTTGTAGGCCTCCGTGAGGCCTCCTCCTGAGGTTCAGCCCTAGGCTGGTTTGTGCTCCCCTGTATCAGGGTTGCTAGCGCACAGCCTCCTCAGTGCAAATAATCAAGCGCTGAGTAGATCCTAGGATGAGCGGATTATACTCCTCTCAATACGGGGGTTTATAGCACTCAGCTGAGTTCTGCTCTCCAGGATGCCCATCTCTACGTGGCCACCAGACTAACGCCGTATGTTCTACAGGTATTAGGCCCTCTGGGCCACCTTTTGGACATACTGGTGTATGTAATAGTGTACTCCTCTCGCTGAGAAAGTTACAAGTGTTTTATTGAGTACATTTCTGGTTGGCCAGGGCCCCAGGTGATAATTTAACCTCCTTATGGTTCGGTTATTTGTCCTTCCTGGTGCTTGAAACACTGCCACGAGCTGACGCCACGTGTCTGCTGAGGACATAGGCCCATTTTTGGGGCCTTCCTTAGCACGTGATGGCGTATGTTGTACTCCTCTTGCTTTAAAGAGTAAAAGGGTTCCTTTTACCGAGTGCACTGCTTGTCGGATTGTGTTAGGTGGACTGTTATGTGGGCACTTCACAGTCTCATTTTGCTGTATACTGAAGTCATGTTTCTTGCTTTCAGCAAGATAGGTGTTCAAGGTGGCCTTCGCAGGCCACCATTGAATGTCCTACTGTTGTGACAAAGTACTCTGGCTTATGTGAGTCTTACTCCACATAGAATTACTATCATGATGTAGGCCCTTTCTGGCCTCCATGGTTATGTGCCCACAGTATGGTCTACATGTTAGGTCGAGCTTTGTACTTCCCTGCTAGGGTTGTCTGTGTAATAGTGCTTAGCTCCCTAAGCTGATCATTAAGTGAAGGCTTCCATGAGGCCTCCCATTGAGGATTAGCCCCCAGGCTGGTTTGTGCTCCCCTGTATCAGGGTTCTCTAGCGCACAGCCTCCTCAGTGCAAATATTCAAGCGCTGAGTAGATCCTAGGATGAGCGGATTATACTCCCCTCAATAAGAGGGTTCATAGCACTCAGCTGAGTTCTGCTCTCCAGGATGCCCGTCTCTACGCGTGGGTTTGAGTTGCTTACTGCCCTTCTTGCAGTTGCTCTTACCTGCTCTCTTCTGTAGAATGCGTTATGGAGATTCTGTATTCAGACAGGGTTAGCCAAGACTAAGTTTGTCCTACATCAGACCAGGTCGGCCTCCCTGGTGGCATTGGGGGTGACTTTGTTCCCCTCTAGTGACTGGCCGGGGCTCCTTTTGGTTCCCTGGCCACATTCCCTTTAAGGGACCACTTTTCCTCGGAAACGTTGGTCCCAGATGCCTTGAGCGGCCTTAGTAGGCTTTCTACAGAAGGCCTCTTTGAGGCTCAGCTTGGGCTGTTGGCCGTAGGGAATGCTGTCACTGACAGCCTGGTGTGACCCGAGGGTGAGTTGCTAAGCATTTCCTTTGAAACTGCTCGACTTTTGTCAGCCATATTATTTGGCATGCACTCTCCTTAAGCATGGCGGCGTGGGTATATCGTTCCCCATAGCGTAAGCAAACGCAGAGCGAGTTCCCTTTCGAACCAGGGAACGAGACTCTGCGTTTCCTTGCCATGCTTCAGTCTGCCTGCCTGCAGAACAGTCCCTCAAGACGATAGATACTGTCTGTTTCTCCAGGCGCTCCTTTTATACTTCCGGGTCGCGCCATATTACGTCATAGGCTGTCGCCGGCCAATAGGGATTGGAGTTGTTGGATAGTTGGCTTTCAGACACCGGGTCACGTGTGACGTCCCCCATAGCGTAAGCAAACGCGGAGTCTCGTTCCCTGGTTCTCAGGGAACTATGGTTACAAACGTAACCTGAGACGTTTATCCCACTCGGACCACTGTTGGTAAATTCTCACCACTGCTGATTGGGAGCAACCCACAAGACTTAAAGTTTCAGAGATACTCTGACCGAGATCCTTGTCAAAGTTGTTCAGATCTTTATATATAGGCCACGTACACACTGTGGCCACGTACACACTGCACCTAAATTCGGTTGTCAGTTCACCTTTTAGTGCTTAATCGCGTTCTGTACACACACAGTTCAGTAAAATACGGGAGTGACAACCGCATTCTACGACCGAATTAACTCCCGAAAAATACAGGTAGTGACAACCACATTTACAGAAATTCCACGCAGTGTGTACGGAACCGAACTGAACAATTAGTTGTTAATGACGTTTAACGTTCATCGGAGATATGTCTCTCTATGCGCGGTGAATCACATGGAAAGCACGAGCCTTGACTCATTCGAGTTGCCGGATCTTGCTAGAAAAATCAGCGAACAAGAATAAGCCCATAATAAACCGAAATAAATCCAAATGCTTTATGCTGAAAATAACACCAAAATATCACGATTCATCTCTGCACACTTTAATAACTCCATAAACCCGTTTTGTCACTGTAATATTACTTTGGTCACAATAATGGATACCAAACACGAGAGACGCCAGAACGTCGCTATGGTTTCCAAGCTGTCAATCATCGCATTTTTTTCGAGTGAGTCGTGTTCCATACACATGTAACGATAATTTAGGGGATTCACTCCCGCATTTAAATGCGGTTGTCACTCCAGAAACGTACAGTGTGTACGTGGCCACTAAGTTTCTCTCGTGTTTGGTATCCGTTATTGTGACCAAAGTAATATTACAGTGCAGGGGCGCCCTGCACGTGCCCCTGTATAAACTCTGGCCACCCCTGTGGCCACCCCAGTATGATTTTGCAGTGGGTACTATTAATTTAAATGCATAATGTAAATTCACAAATTGAATGAAGTGAAAGAAAATAAACTATTATATTGTATTATTATAAACGGTTATATTAATTTTATTCATGTTTACATTTTAGACACCATTGCCTGTTTTTGCACAATTTCCCCAGCAGGGGCTGGCGCAAAATGCGGCATCGGCATCTCGCAGCGGCACTTCCGGTGGCATCTCCAGCGGCCAGGGACCTCTTCGGCATCTCTCCCTACAACGGCATCTCCAGCGGCCGCGGCATCGGCATCTCGTAGCGACACTTCCGGCGGCATCTCCAGCGGCCAGGGACTTCTTTGGCAGCTGTCGCTAGAGCGGCATCTGCATCTTAGCGGCACTTCCGGCGGCATCTCCAGCGGCCACGGATATTCTCCGGCAGCTGTCGCTACAGCGGCATCTCGGAGCGGCATCTCCTGCAGCCACGGACTTTCGTCTTATTTTAAAAAGCTACATTGCAACAAAATATCATTATATATCACAGGACTGTCATTTATAAGCATTTATCATTAACTTTGTTAATACAGTACGTAGTTTCTGACGCTGCAGTAGCCTACATCAGAGAACGCTGAAATTTCTGCGTGTGTATGGCAGTCTTGTGGTAGGCTATATAATGTAATGACAGTCCTGTGTAGGCTATATAGCCTAATGTTATTTGTTCAAATGTAGTTTTTAAAGTGAAAATATTACATCGAATTAATGTAATTGGCCAGCGGCAGGTGCTACAAACAGCGACAGCTGCCGGAGAAAGTCCATTAATTCGATGTAATATTTTCACTTTAAAAACTACATTTGAACAAATAACATTAGGCTATATAGCCTACACAGGACTGTCATTACATTATATAGCCTACACTGCCATACACACGCAGTAATTTCAGCGTTCTCTGATGTAGGCTACTGCAGCGTCAGAAACTACGTACTGTATTAACAAAGTTAATGAATCACTGAATGAATCAGCTTTTTGAACGAATCAGTTGAATCAATGAAAACTGGAAAAGATAGGCTACAGGTGACGACGAGGGAGCTTCAGTTGAACAACAGTGAACTGCGGTCAGATGAGATGTCAGGCTGTCAGTAAAATTCAGAAAAATTGACTGTCCAATCAGCCGTTATACTGTGCTCGCAGCGCGCTCTTAAGATTTGCAAGATTACAAGATTCGCTGCATATTAGCCTACTTTATTATAGCTTAAATGAAGCGCAAAAGAAACTACGAGCATGCACCGTCGTTGTTCTGTTGTAAATTAATTACCAAACATGCGATTAAAACTGCCTCAAAACTGTGCGTGCAAAACTGTGTATGTATTTGTTGACATGGTTTTAAAGCTATTTATCCAATTTGTTGGCCTTAAAACATCTTAAAATGCACATGTGTACACCAGGGAAATATAAATTTTCTCGGGGGTGCATGCCCCCGAACCCCCCTAGCAAACTACATTTTGTGACCTCGGTAATTATGAAACTCTGCGTACGGCCCTGCTTCTATTCTATCTAACGAAATCTGAGGTAAACGTGTATTTCTCATATGTGCGCACTTTTGGAGTAAAAGTTTGTATGTGTATCCACTGTGATCAAAAATAAATGGGAGTAAACGCGATTGAATATAGAAGTTTGTCTCTCGGTATTCTATTCAAAAGATCAATAACTACCGATTGTTTTTTCATAATTTTGCATTCCTATCAGTAATTAAGAAATAGTGTCATTGTAAATAGTGGTGCAAAGATCAAAGCTGTCTAATCTATAAATCTCAAGGTTAAATCAGAAGATTTATTGTAAAAATGTTTCTGTAACAGCTGTCAAAATAGCTCCACTGTGGTTTGTGAAAATAAATAAATAAATAAATAAATTTAAAAACATCCCCCCTCTGTTTTTTTTTTACAAATCGCACCCTATATATTGTTTGTTTTTGCCACCCCAAGATTTGCTGTGGCCTCGTACACACTAACACAGCTGACGGAGGCGTCGTGTTTTGTTTATGCATGTACAGCCTGTTTCACACAGCGCGCTCTTTGTGTGTTGCCATGATCACTCATTATAAGCGTTTTTGGGCTTGTTGTTTAAGCTCGTCTCATAAAGCGAACGGGTTTATTGAGTTATTAAAGTGAGCAGACATGAATCGCGATATTTTGGTCTTATTTTCAGCATAAAGCATTTGGATTTATGTCGGTTTATTATGGGCTTATTCTTGTTCGCTGATTTTTCTAGCAAGATCTGGCAACTCGAATGAGTCAAGGCTCGTGCTTTCCCTTTCACCGCACATACAGAAGCAGTAGGAGTAAAAATTTTTGCTTAACTAACCATGCCTTTTTTTTTTTTTTTTTGCTTGCGCAAACAGCAGAACAACAAAACATGAGTATTCACACATTGTCAAATGATCACGGATAACTTCAGGGTGAAAGTTAAAGAATTAGCGCGCTTTACGAAACATGGAGGCGCCGGTGCGATCACTTAAAATAACTCCTATAACTTAAAATACTCCGTCATACAGATACGAGTAATACATCATAAAACTGTAGGCTATATATAAAAAAAATAAAAAAACAAAAACAAACCTGTAAATATCTACTATTTGTGTAGGCCTATACTCACAATAACAACAAAATGTCGTGCTTTTGTAAAATAAAGCAATCAGGATGCGCTTTCTGACGTCTGTCTCCGTGTGAACTTGAGCGCGCCACTATAAGCCTAAACGAACCGAAACAGCGTATATTTGCCCCACAAAAATAGCAAATGTAGCCTATCTATTGAAAGCTCGAATTTTCTAATCTTAAAGAACAAATTCAAATCGAAAAGAGATACTCCCTGATTATGTAGTTCTTATGAAAGTTGCATTTCTCTCCAAAGGCGTATCCTGCAGACATGAGAGCTTCGTCAACTCACAATTATGCAGAAAATGAGAGTATGGATGTGCATGAATTAATAACGATCTATTTGCTGAAAATGTGACTTTCGTAGAGCAGTATATATCACGACCTTATGTCCGCTTTTAAGCATTCTGTGACGACATGAATGGCTGTGTGCATTGCCCTTTTTGCCAAGTTAAAAAAAGTGGCTTTCGTTAGGGCAGTGCGTCATATTTACGGACTTATGTCCATTTTAACGAATTCAACTCTGTAGCGGCCAAGAAATCGCGCTGGGAAATGGGCTCAGTGTGCATTGTCATAATACCACGTTTAATGGTTCATGAAAAAAAAAAAAAAAAAAAAAAAAACCATTGGCAGTGGCACAGTAAAAATGCTAAAAATTTGGTTTTGTTAGGGCATGCAGGCTATATTTATATTGTCCTAAAAATACTGGAACTGTAAAATGTAGGCCTACTAAAAGTCTGTATATTTTTATTTTTTCAAAGGTCGGGGCTCCGTTGTACATCGTTACTAGCCTATAGTGGAACAATTAAACACAATCGATGGTTTAGAACATTTAATAATTATTGCACAGACCACAACTGGCCAACAGATAAGTCTAAAAAATAAATTATGCTCGATCCGACTCGACTCATGATCCGCTCTTGCTCATGACATAATATTTCTCTGTACTGTATACGTGTCGGTAGCAGTGGCAGAGGCAGAAAGTGGATGGTGGGTGGGCCAGAATAATTCGCAATATCCCATGTTTTTCAACTGGCTTAATTTTTGAGGGGAAAAAATGATGGACCGTCCCTCAGTGGCGTCAATTCACAAAAAGTCAAGGTATGGCAAGTTCAAATTACGCTATTTAATATATAGGCTACGTGACAATATCAATTCAAGTAAATCTAGAACGAGATAAGAACAAGACAAAACTGCAGTTACAACATGAACCAACAGCACCAACCGATTAAAAAAAAATAACCTAATAATAATAATAATAATCACATATTTGGAAATAACCTGTTATGGTAACAGGCAGCTATATAGATAAATAAAAATAACAAAAAAGTCAGCTCTTGCCTTACGATTCTAAAAAAAAAATCAATTCTGATTTGAAACTTGTGACAAACGCGCACAAATTAACCCGATCACTTTATTTAGCGTTTATGTAAACATACGTTCAGATTTAAGAAATTCAATAAAAACAGAATATTGCTTCAGCCTTATTCAAAGGCCGCGGAAACATGGGTTCGTTTGTTACGCACTTCAATCCATTCCACACCCGACGTTCTTGGTTTTCTTCCTATTTATTAAATATAGGCAATTGGTTGATGAAACATTGATTGAAATTAAGATACAATTTCTACAAAACGAAATTCACTTTAAAGAAAGGCTTACTATAAAACAAAACTTAATGAAGTGGTCAAACTCATGTCTGACCCACTGCATGTCTCCCGACATTTCGCATCCGTCATGCTATTCACTTTTCATAATCAACATAGGTGAAATTTAAAAAATAATATTAGGCTCTATAGCCTAATATTTAAATATAAATATGAAACTAAATGGGCTATTTTTATCCCTCTGGCAGACGAACGCGCCGGTGCGTTCTGATGGATTTTTTTCCTCATGACAGAAACAACTTAAAATAGGCCTTTCGTCATTTTTGGCGATACAGATTAGTGCAAGACTACAAATGGTCTACTTTTATTCGTGTACGCTCACAATAACAACAAAACCTTGCAAAAAACAGGGTGCGCTTTCAGCTGTTTTACTGCGAGAATCTTTCGGAAACGTCTCAAAAATGAACTCAAACACAGCGAATAATTGTACCTAAAAGAAAGAAACATCTCCATTCGATAAGAAATTCGTAGGTCTGTGTTAAATAAGAGGCGATCTATCATTATTTTCCAGCACCGCCTTAACCCTCTTGGGCATGGAGTTCACCAGAGCTTCACAGGTTGCCACTGGAGTCCTCTTCCACTCCTCCATGACGACATCACGGAGCTGGTGGATGTCAGAGACTTTGCGCTCCTCCACCTTCCGTTTGAGGATGCCCCACAGATGCTCAATAGGGTTTAGGTCTGGAGACATTCTTTAGCAAGGCAGTGGTCGTCTTGGAGGTGTGTTTGGGGTCGTTATCATGTTGGAATACTGCCCTGCGGCCTAGTCTCCGAAGGGAGGGGATCATGCTCTGCTTCAGTATGTCACAGTACATGTTGGCATTCACGGTTCCGTTCCCTGAATGAACTGTAGCTCCCCAGTGCCGGCAGCACTCATGCAGCCCCAGACCATGACACTCCCACCACCATGCTTGCCTGTAGGCAAGACACACTTGTCTTTGTACTCCTCACCTGGTTGCCGCCACACACGCTTGACACCATCTGAACCAAATAAGTTTATCTTGGTCTCATCAGACCACAGGACATGGTTCCAGTAATCCATGTCCTTAGTCTGCTTGTCTTCAGCAAACTGTTTGCGGGCTTTCTTGTGCATCATCTTTAGAAGAGGCTTCCTTCTGGGACGACAGCCATGCAGACCAATTTGATGCAGTGTGCGGTGTATGGTCTGAGCACTGACAGGCTGACTCCCCACCCCTTCAACCTCTGCAGCAATGCTGGCAGCACTCATACGTCTATTTCCCAAACACAACCTCTGGATATGACGCTGAGCACGTACACTCAACTTCTTTGGTCGACCATGGCGAGGCCTGTTCTGAGTGGAACCTGTCCTGTTAAACCGCTGTATGGTCTTGGCCACCGTGCTGCAGCTCAGTTTCAGGGTCTTGGTCTTGGTCTTATAGCCTACGTCATCTTTATGTAGAGCAACAATTCTTTTTTTTCAGATCCTCAGAGAGTTCTTTGCCATGAGATGCAATGTTGAACTTCCAGTGACCAGTATGAGAGAGTGAGAGCGATAACACCAAATTTAACACACCTGCTCCCCATTCACACCTGAGACCTTGTAACACTAACGAGTCACGTGACACCGGGGAGAGAAAATGGCTAATTGGGCCCAATTTGGACATTTTTATTACTTAGGGGTGTACTCACTTTTGTGGCCAGCGGTTTAGACATTAATGGCTGTGTGTTGAGTTATTTTGAGGGGACAGCAAATTTACACGGTTATACAAGCTGTACACTCACTACTTTACATTGTAGCAAAATGTCATTTCTTCAGTGTTGTCACATGAAAAGATATAATAAAATATTTACAAAAATGTGAGGAGTGTACTCACTTCTGTGAGATACTGTAGAAATGTACTTTTTTTTTCACCTGGGTATACCCACCTGTCACTCGACCCGGGGTCCGTCAAAGCTTCTGTCACAGTCACCAATAAATGTGTTTGGCTTGCCTTCAGCTTTGAATATGTATGCTAGTAGTAGGCTATTGCCAATAGGCCTTACTGTTATGTTTGGACATTTTTTTATTGTAGCAAATTCCTTAAGTATGTATACACAATAGCAGATCGAAGTAGTAGCCTAGTAGTAGTAGTAGTAGTAGTAATAATAACGCCTACCTCTCGCTCATGCTATCTTAAGGTAAACTTGCCTACTGTTCGGACTGTGTCAGTCACACATATTTGTAGTCATTGTTTTTTGCTAAATTTTGTTTTTCTGTGGAAAGTTATGTTGTTTTTAGCTTTTGTCTGTACAGTATGTCATTGTTTACACGCAGGACAGAAATGAAAATAAAACCACTTGAACTGAAATCGAAGACCAAATAAGTCCATTGTTACACTGGCTAGCCTATATAACATAAGAAACAGTTAGCCTGTGATTAACTGTAATTAACATAAAAAAAGTTGTTCTGCCGAGCCTATAGGCTACACTGTGTAGCCTAGCCTACGTCTAGTGGCGCTGAGGAGATGAAGCCTATTTATGCACGACAGCGCGGTACATAGGCTTATGAGAATATCGCTCTGTAAAAACAACAAAACCTTCCAACGTTCAAAACACTAGTCCGAATGGACACAGGAATCGGGCGTTTATTTTGTGACAAAGTTTATTTTCAGCAGTCTTTCAAAAAAGACCATTTTTGATAATTATTTTGATTATTATAGCCTACATTGTCAATGTAAGCTATAATAATCATGGGGGGTGCGGTTGTTTGGTGTGGGGTGTAAGAATAAGATTTTTGAAATTGCAGTAAAACACATTCTGTCCAGCTGATTCGCTGATGATTGTCCCAACTGTCCAAACATTACAAATAGCAATGTGTCCAAACTTTTTACCAGTACTGTAAATATTTATACATATTTATAGCAATATATTTATAAAATGTATGTAAATAACACTTATTTCTAATCTTAGAAATGCATGCAAATTGCAATAGGGGACTTTTTGGAAGTTTTGCATTTTTGTGTCATTTTTTTTTTTTTTAGGTTAGCCTACGGTTGTATAACTTGGTTGCAAAGCTACATCAGTGTGTATTTGAGATTAATGTACCTGGCCTCATTAACGCAAAATAGGTAACAGTGTCATAATTTACATTGAAATGTATTGTCAAATCTTGCCTAAACATTGTTAGACTTTAATAACAAAACAGACCTTTAAAATAAGAATTTGTTTTCCTAGTCATCTTTTATTACTTAATAGTTACTTAAGAAAATATAACTGTAACGGGTCACGTGACAGGTATACGGTGGTAGGCTATAAGAGTGAGAGGCGCAAGGCAGATGCATACAGCTGTGACGGTTCGAGTGACAGGCGCGTATATCTGTGACAGGTCGCGGGGCAGGCGGGTATAGCCGTGACAGGTCGAGTGACAGGCGCGTTTATCCGTGGCAGGTCGCGGGGCAGGCGGGTATAGCCGTGGCAGGTCGAGTGACAGGCGCGTTTATCCGTGGCAGGTCGACTGACAGGCGCGTATATATGTGACAGGTCGAGTGGCAGCGGTGACAGGTCGAGTGACAGGCGTATATAGCGGTGACAGGTCGAGTGGCAGCTGCCACTAGCGGCGACGGGTCGAGTGACAGGTCTCAGTGGCAGCTGCCCCTGCCACGCAAAGATTTTACTCCCACATCTCCGATGAACATTAAAAAACGTCATTAACAACTAGTTGTTCAGTTCGGTTCCGTACACACTGCATAGAATTTCTGTAAATGTGGTTGTCACTACCTGTATTTTTCGGGAGTTAATTCGGTTGTAGAATGCGGTTGTCACTCCCGTATTTTTCTCTGTGTGTGTACAAAACGCGATTAAGCACTAAAAGGTGAACTGACAACCGAATGTAGCTGCAGTGTGTACGTAGCCATGCATTTCTCCTGCATCAAACACATTGATTATAAGAACTGATTGTTTGCTTACCATCTAATCTACCCCGAATATTGACCCCAAAGACCACATTAGGTTTAATTAATATGTGGCCTTGTTAGGAGATGATCAACGACATTCACTTCACCTGTGACAGGTCATAATGTTTTAGCTCATCAATGTATACCAGTATTTCCACCTATTTTGCATTTTGATTAATTTTTTTAGACTGAATAGAATTTTAATATCACTCTAGCATGACTTGTCGTCTTGTCGGTATCTGCTAAGATGTTAATATAGGTGCATCCCTATTGGTGTATCCAAAATGGCCATTATTCATATTCATGCATTTTATTCATATTTCATGTTAATCATTTATGGCTTATGATTTATCTTTAATTTCATATATCCATGTAATCCTACTCCATATATTAATCTTCATCATATATTCAAGTATACACATTTATGCTTATTTTTCATTATATTTTTGTTTGAAGAGTATGCTTGCTGTCTTCAATTGTTCTTCAAATGTTCGTATGTAACAAAATGTTTTGTACTCCTTTGTGGTTAGATTTTGGACGCCTCCCATGTACTGCAGAAGCGACGATCTCAGAACTAGTTTGAACTTGATACATCTTTCCACCCTTCCTGCAATAATATTTTGCGTGACATAAGACTTGATATTTGAAATGTGCAAGCTTTGCACACCTGTTGTTTCAAAAAGGTGTTAAACCCACATCTTGCGTGTTTGTTTTTAACTGTCACGGGACCAGCCACGATTCTTATAGTAGGAAGACATACATCACTGACATAACGGAGAGTTTAATCTGACCTTTCTTATCAGTCCTTAACAGACCTTTAAGTGAGATGTAAGTTTTCCTATGCTTAAGGTGCAGTATATAACTGACCTTGGTTTGTGTTATTTTCACTTCTTCTGCTCCTTACTTCTTGCTCTCTGCTATTTTGGCGTGCCAGCTTTTTAATATCTTCTGACGAAGATTGTTATACTCAGAATCTTATTGTAGATGTTAGACTTTTGATTGCTGGACCTCTGGTCTTTTATATCAACGCTGTACTCAGCTATTAAATTTTATTATCATTTATTCATCACTGATTATTAATTTCTTGCAATTTAAATTTTTTCCTCTTTAATAAATTAATAATTTCTCATCAACTTCTTCAACTGCCTGGATCTCATTGCATCACCTATAAAGCAAGATCAATGTATTTACTTGACAGTCATGAACTTCATTGTGAACTGTTAAAAATATCCAAAAGCTCTAGACAAAACTGACAAAAAAATATTTATTGCTTTGACAAACTTGATCTTAACTTTGATCTTGTGGTGCATGGTATTTAAAAAACAAAAAAACAACAACAACTCAATGCTAAAAAAACAAAGACATACAAAACAATAATATACATTTACAATATGTGATAAAGACAATAATGGGATAAAGAATAACTTCACTGCCTTTTGTTTTAACAACACAGTACTAAAATATTTATCTTACAAAAGTAAACTAAAATGTTCATAAAATGGTAATAATATTATATTAAATATTAAAATATCTCCACATTTATCCTTGTTCCAAGTGAACCCATATTTTTGGTATTTAATGTCTTTCTTACATAGTTTTGTACATGTGTTTGGTTGCAAGTAAATATTTTTTTAATCTATCTTGAACAAAAATAGTATCTTTCTGTTCTGTTTTTAACACGTGGCACAGAAGTATTAAGTCATTGCTTGGTGTGTGTCATATCTTTATCTGCCGATCAACACTTCAGTTGCACTATACTGTGTGAAAAAACACTGGCAACAGCAGTTTCCTGTTGCATACAAACAAGAGCATTACTGTAATATTGATGAATGTATATAACTCAAATATCTCAGTTATGAAGTAAGTTCAGCTGAATTTACTGTACATAAAAATATAATATGTATGCAAACATAAAAAAACCCAAAGATGTATTTTCTGTCATTCAGTGCATGCGAGTAAGCATTGCAATTGCTGTTTAAAACAGTCACATTTAGCTATGATTATCCCATAAACTTTGATCTGAAACACAATAAGAACAAATTCAGTTCTGTTTTACAGAATACAGTGAAGCAGTAAGTGCATATCCTGTCACAAGATGTACAGTTATATCCTCGAGGCAAGAAGAATGTTATCGCACAAAGAATCTCCATTCTATTTCATGGCCATGCTGTCAATATTATGCTTCTGAAAGGGAGATTCCCCCACAAGAGAGAATGCAGAAGACTGACGTGCTCGTCTGCACCTCATAAAACACTTCATTAGCAGTTCGTCACTGTTAAAGAGATAAACCAGTGGGTTGATCGCACTATTCATGCATGCCAATGCATTACCAACCTGGTTTAAGATGTACACATTAGAATACCATTTCTTACACGTGCCGTCCAGCTTGGAGATTCGAGTTGCCAGGTTTAAATTTCTAAAAATATGATAAGGAATGAAACAAATAGAGAAGAGCAGGATCAGGATAACAACCAGCCTGAGACATCTCAGCTTCAAGATGACATCGATGTCTTTCTTAGTCATCAGAGTAAACGCCACATGTCCGTAGCAGCATACCATTATTAACAACGGGATCCCGAATCCAGCAACCGTCCTTCCGATACTGTACTTCAGGTATTCCCTTATGTACTGGTCCGAAGTTGTGTCAAAACAAGTTGTTTTGTTGCTGGAGGTTTTGTCAAAGAACATATCAGGCAGGCACTGAAGAAAAACCAGAAACCACACCAGCAAAACAATCACCACCGAGTGTTTTGTTCCAATTCTGCCTTTAACCCTCAAAGTGTGAACGATGCCGAGATACCTGTAAACGCTGATGCACGTGAGGAAACCAATGCTGCCGTATAGATTGATGCAGAAACACAATCTTAAAATCTTGCAGAAAACATCTCCAAATATCCATTCGCTCTTGGATGCGTAGTAAACCACCAAATAAGGCAAAGTGAAAAGATATAAAATGTCTGCCAGGCAAAGGTTGACCACAAATATATTTATATTACCCATTTTCTTCCAGTTATCATACACAGATTTCAGTCCCAAGCAGTTGCCAATTACTCCAAGAGTGAAAACAATCACGTAGACTGAGGGCAAAAATCTGTACGTAAAATCAAAATTGACAGTTTTACAGGTTGAGTTGGACTCCATCATTCATTGAAGACGATTATCAGACTTTCTTGATGGGGACTGGAGATGTATGACATTCTCACACATGAAAATGTGTCACAGGAAGTGGAAGCATGGTGTCTGGTGTCAACTGTCTTAACTGTCTGGTGTCTTAAAGTGTTTCAAACAAAACTTTGAACTATGAGCTTTGAACTTTAACTAATCTTTTTAGATTTTAGAAAAACTGTTTATGATAGAAATAGTGATATATTTTGTCTATGAGTCATAAAGGACGGAAGGAAGTTTACTTAATATTTTGTTGCAATATACCCAGGAATCTAATGTAAAAAGAAGAAGAAGAAGAAGAAGAAGAGAGACGTTTTTTGTTCTTGATTTTCAAAAGCATCTGGTTTTTGGTTTTGATTTTGGATGCTGTACTCATTATCATTACAGTCCATATATTCTTTATTTCTATTATATTTGCTACATAATTATTTCATAATAATTGTACAAATTCTTCCACTGCAAATTAGTGATTCTTAACCAGGGGGCCTCAGCAGACTTCCAAGGGGGATGCAGGATGACTTTAAATTAATAGATTATTAAAGTAATGTAACTATTATCTAAATTAAAATGTTAAAAACACATGAAAACATTCTGAATCACCGAATTAGAGCATCAAATTCTTGCTTGCCCTTCCTCGCAAAAACAAGAGAGGGCAGCCTTGCACTTCTGAATTATTGTAAAACAAGAGACTCATGCTGGGCATTCAATATGAAGCAAGTAGATCCAAAGAAAAGGTGACAAGTACAAAACTTTATTATTGAGAATCTGACAAATGCTGTATTAACTTTTGACTGCAAGGTTGTGAGGTGGCAAATGACAGTGCAATAAAACTTGAAATAAAATGAACACAAATATTAAAAATTCTAGTATTAATGACAAAAACATATAGACATAAAAAGTATTTACATATATACTATATACAGTAAATCTTTTGCATGAAATTTGTAAACACTACAGTTAGTGTCAGTCTTCAAATAAAAGCCTACAGTGACAGGTGAACATGCCACACTTAACTGTAGATATCGCATAGCATCTAACCAATGCCTGAAGAACTTCTGCATTCATTTGTAATGTTATTTCTGGTACAGTTTAAATCCGTCTTAGATCCCTTTTGGTGAAGGGGAGAAAACATTTTATCTTTTATATCATTTTCATCTTTTGTGAGCTAACAACTTTGGAATTCATTGAAATCCACAGTTGTTATCCTATAATATAGTACAAAACTGACAAAGATATTGCTCTTACATAATTGTTTAGTATTTTTCAAGTGTACTTTAAGTGGACCTAATGTATCATCCGACTCAAAGTAAAAACAGCTGCTATTGTGTAAACCCAATAGATTTAAAAAAAAAAAAAAAAAAAAACTAAAAATGACATTTCTGGCAGATCTTAAACTATTTCATTTCACTAAGTACAGAGCCAGCTAACAGGAAATGTTCTCAGAACTTTGGCTAACGTTCTGGTATAAGGTTCTCTCAAAGTTACGAGCAAACATTCTTCCAGTAATGTTAATAGAATGTTTGGTCAGTGTTATCTAGTCTTTAATAATGTTCTCAAAACGGTAGTACAAAAACAATATTTATGAAATTTTTTTCTGAAATGTTTTAGTTGGATGCTCTTCTAATGTTTTTCAAATGTTTCAGAATGTTCAGAGAACATTCATCATTCCCACAATGTTTGCAAAATGCTAAAATGGAATGTTCCCTCAATGTTTGCATTATTAAAATAATAATAATAATGTCAAAGAAGTGTTTTTCAGTCATTAAATTGAAAGCTCAAATCTTGAGTTGGATCCATGTAACTTTTTTAACTAACACTCAATAAGACATGTAAACCCAGAGCATCCAATGTGAAGCTACTAGATCCAAAGTCAGCCTGCAAGAGAGTGAGTGTCTAACCCAGGAAGGGTGTCCCTCTATATGCCCCTCCAGATGAATAGGGGCAGTTGTAATGGCAGATGCAGGAGTTGATGATCATGACAGCATGACTGAGCAGTCTTCCCCCAGGGCAGCGGAAAGTGACCAGTGCCGTGCCAGTATGGTAAGGAGTGCAGCAACGGCTGTCTGTACATGAGCCACAATAACGGGGCCTATAGAACTGTGTACTATAGCAGCCCTGGTGGAAAAGCCGAACTGGGGTTGCTGACCTGTAACTGGGTTGACATTTCCTCCTTGACCACTGAAACATAGATGTGGGGTTGATTAGAGAATGTTTTGATTGGTCAGAACTGAAACAGCCTATGGTAGATCCTCTCACCTGTGG
Source organism: Mylopharyngodon piceus (assembly GCA_039654765.1). Lineage (NCBI taxonomy): Eukaryota > Metazoa > Chordata > Actinopteri > Cypriniformes > Xenocyprididae > Mylopharyngodon > Mylopharyngodon piceus. Next base: position 29,762,264 of record CM077446.1, read on the forward strand.
AGTTCTATGGAGAACAGGCTGACAGGGTCGGATCATACACAAGCGGATCTGCATCTCCAGGCGACAGGATGGGTTTTGATTGGACACCCGTGTGGATATTCCAGACCCGCAGGTCAGCGAACAAGCACTCCACTCGGAGCTCTGGTCTATGCAGTTTGAGCCGGGTCTGGTTTGGTATCCAGGATCTGCAGGCAATGTCTGGTCACTTCTGGAAGCTGCCATCCCAAAAACATTTCAAATAAACTTCAGCACTTAGACTTCTTTCAATATGAAACAGGCAACTTTGTACCACATATTAATTATTACAGAGAATCAAATTATGCAAACGTCATCAAATATGAGACAATTTCAAATTCTGCTGTTAAGCAGCTCTAAAAAAACAATAGTACCATTATTCAGCTCAAATCAGTTCAGTGTTGATTCAGTTCAGTTCAATAACTGAAGTTCATCAATTATGAAACAAGTTCAATTCAGCTATATGCAGCTCTACAGAAGGCAATTGCGTTGTTATTCAGCTCAAGTCAGTTCAATGTTGATTATATTTATCTCAATAATAGTGTTGATGTTCAAATTCAATTCAGCTATAAAGCAGCTTTACCAAAGACAATAATAGTGTCATCATCCAGCTCAATTCATTTAAAGTTTGCTCTCATCCAATAGTGTCAGTGCAGTAAGGATAAGGATATATCCTTAATGGTGTTCATTGTATTTCATTTTCATTATAAACATAAACATTGTATTAAAGTAATGAGAATATAAAAGAAGTCTTACTAGCTGATTGGCTAGAACATTTTGCAATAACATTTTTGATCATGCACCAAACCAGACTAAGTGCATGTTAGCTACAAAAAAAACACAAAGTAGCTATTTAGCAATTGGTTAACATTATCCAATAACCCAAACAGCCTAAGTTATGTCAACGGAAAAAAAGTCATTTCAGAGGAATTTTGATGAAGCATTATGATGACAAACTTTTTTAAATAACACGCACATATGAATCATTCACAATAGGACATGGAATGTGCGTTTAGAAAGTACAGTATATAGTATACATTTCTATATAATGTTGAGTTAAAATATTAATTCTAATCTCATTAAACCTTAGAGCTGTAAACTGGTAATCAGCCCATACCATCTGACGATCATTGTTATAATCTGAGAATCTCAAAAAAGGAATACCTCCATCCCTAAAAGATGATAATCATCCATTTATTGGCAGTGTTTTATACACATGGATCTGTTAACATTTTCATTGCAAACACACTCAGAACAAAATGTACCATTCCAGCCGATGCATCTTGGGTGACATTGCTTTTGAACACCCTCCTGACCAGTGTTCTACACTCTGTCTGGCTTTCTGGAGTTTAATTGTTGCGTTACACAGACATGAGTCCTGTTATGAATCATGGAAAGTTGGCTTCGAGAAGAAGCCAGTATTTGTGCTTTTGGGTTCCATTTTGGCAAGACATTTTCAATTAAATGGTCAAAATCCCACAATGAAAACCTCAGTCTGGAATGTAATTGAGAGTGTTCTCAGATAGGGATTTGAATAAGAAACATGTAAAAAGATTTATGCAAAATCCCAAAAGAAAGGAGACAGTTTTCTTTCCAGCTCATGAAATATATAATTACATGAACAGCAACAGCCTTTGATTTGTTTGCTGGAAACAAAAAAAAAAAAAGTGAATAAAGTACCTATATGAGCATCCTGAAGCACTGTGTTGTCCATATTTTCACACACCCACTCTTTACAGCATTTTCCTGGTTGCTGAACCCTTCGAGGATGAGGGCAGTCTGGGGTGGGCAGGAGAACATCCTCACTGCACCGGGGCACACAGGTCACCCCTCCACCCGAACAACGGCACTGAAGAGCACAAGAGGGCTGAAATACCTGGCCTTCCTGGTAAGAGACTCCATTATGCTCACAGCCCAGCTCCTTCTGGCCTAAAAACAATGGTTCAAAAGATTACACTGATGACACTAGATGCAGTGCCCAAAACTGGATAGGCTGGGCCGCTTTCACAATGATACTGGGATGTAGAAGGTCTAAATGTTTTGATGTTCTCATAAAGGCTCAGCAGAGTTAAATAAAATAGAATCATACCCAAGCAACACACAGTCATCGCACTCCTGAATGAATCAGTGGTTCTGAATAAATGAGTTGAGTAAACAATTCAATGACTCACTCATAGTCCATGTACACACTGCAAAGTTTCAGGATCAGGAGTGACAACTGCATTTAAATAAGGCAGTGAATCCTCTAAATTAGCATTCTGTGTGTGTACGGAACACGACTCTCTCCCAAAAATGTGATGATTAACCGTTCAGTCTCACGTGTTTGGTATGCGCTGTAGGTTTAGGATTAGGTGTGGTGGTGGGGTTAGGGTTAGGATTAGGCAACCAGGTAGTGGCCTCAAATAATAAAATAAATAAAAAACTGCTCAAATGATAAATCAAAAGTTCAAATGCAATTTCATTACCTCATTTAGGGTGTTTGATATTCCATTTTCATTATAAATTCAGTACATCCCTGTCATATTTAAAAATATAATGTAGTAATCAAATGATAAATCGAATGTACTCATCTTGTAGGATGAATTAAATGCTCAAACCATCATCACAAATGATGAATTAAATATTCAAACCGACATTGCAAATGGGAAACCGACGTAGTAAATGATATGTGAGAAGTGTCAATCAAGCACTATGGATGGACAGTGTTTTACAGTGCTGAGAGTTTTGAGAGCATTTGGTTGTTGAAGTAGTTTGCACTCACTGACACACTCTCCTGGGTCACCAGGGAAGCTGGCACTGTAGTCACATTGCAGCCCGCGCTTACTGTCACATGGAAACACCTCACTGCAGGCCTCGCCCTGCTGCCGGGCGCACACCTGGCAGCACTGGCACCCATCGAGAATGAGAGGAACTCCTTCTGGGCAGACTGGTACAGAGCCTTGGCACTGACAAGGGCCTCCACATTGCTGACAGCACACCTAAGACAGCATACAGGAACAAGTGTTATGTAACGCATGCAACAAAGCATCAGAGTCTGGGTAATTTAGGGTAAAGAATTTCTGATAGTTCCCCAGATATTCTGTACATCTGTGCAATAATATGATGGTCCAATGCATGTGGTTTCAATAATCAAACATTACTGTAATATTATGTACAGTATTTCTTTCAAGTTTCTCATTATTGCTATATTTGTCATGAATGACTCTAACAATAGCAAAGAATGTTTTTCAAAAACATGCATTGATAATATGCATAGGGAGAAGCAAAAGGAAAAATATCTTCCCTCTTGTGAATCACTCACGGTAAGTATTCCCAGGCTCTGAACACATAAAAACATGCTTTCAATTATAATAGAACTAGAGCCAACCAACAAAATCTTTCATTTGTACAGAACATTCACTCTTTAATTAAGAATTAATGCAACACTGCATTCAGTTTATACCGGAAAACCCTGTTTAATAATGAGTGAGCTCTCAAAGACAAATCTTCCAACAAAAAGACCCTGATAAAAAAACACTAAACTACCCTTTCTTCTTCTAAATTCTAACAATGCCAATTTACAAAAGTATAAGAGGATCAAATATCAAAGCTGTTGAACAGACATCAGAAACATGTTTCCACTGGCAAAACACATGCATGCATGCAAACAGAGCGTGCGATTCTCACCTGTGAGCCTAGGTAAAACAGCAGTGCCCATGCCATCAGGATGTTTCTGTCTCTCTGTATCTTGTCCATCATGCTCTTCCACAATAAGATTTTCTACTTGTGTTACTGTTTGCTCACTGCCTGGCTCTGTGCACATGCACTTTTATAAAGTCCTCGCTCTGATGTCATAGCCTGACTGCAGGGTAAACAGTGGCTGGACCTGGATCAGAAATGTTTCAAATTCCACATCTCCGTTGCCCATTTCCACAACCAGGAATTATTTTCTCTCTCTGCTCGTCTGCTCTGGTGTGCAGCGGTGAAACATGGACTTTTGGAAGAGAAGACTGCACATTAGACTTGCTCTTGACCACATCCAAGTTTTCTGTTTACTTCTAAAGTCTAATTGGCTGTTAATAAAGCTGTTGTTTATTGAATTACTACATCAAATGTAAAACAAAAGACTGATAAGCAAGGCACGGTATTGCACAAAAGTTCAATAAAAAGGTTTGTATTGCATACATTTTAGACAAAATTTAATTGCCACTAACTTTGTGTATTTTTGACCCGCCAACGGAAATAATTTCAAACAAAGTCAAAGCAGAATTAAATAGAATAGAATCATAACCAAGCAACACACAATCATCAGTGGTTCTGAATGAATGAGTTGAGTAAACAATTCAATGACTCACTCATAGACCATGTACACACTGCAAAGTTTCAGGATCAGGAGTGACAACCACATTTAAATAAGGGAGTGAATACCTTAGATTTGCGTTCTGTGTGTGTACAGAACACAACTCTCTTCCGAAAATGCGATTATTGACACCATTGTAACCACTGAGTCTCACGTGTTTGGTATGCACTGTAGGTTTAGTATTAGGCGTGGGGGTGGGGTTAGGATTAGGCAACCAGGTAGTGGCCTCAACGAGGGGGGTAATAATTTGGCAGGGAGTTAAAATTCAGCACAAAAGCGGCTTATGTTCTGCAACCCCCTTTTTTGCCACCTACTGGCGTAACTATGTAACTTGCAGAAAAAGTCATTGAACACTGAGAGTCTGTCTGGAAAGTGATACAAAGAGTGAAAAGTCCCAGTGAACAGAATTTTTGGAATACTGCTTGGTCATCAAATTCGAGGAGTGGAACTAATTGTGGTTTAAATTGTAAAAGCATTTAAAATAGAAAATTTGCTTCAGTTTACACTGTGGGTGGCACTGAAAAATATTTTTTAGCTTCTCAAAAAGACATTATACAATTTTCACGTCGAGTGCTCAGACAAAACAATCCTATTGAAATGTAGGATGACCCACTGGGAAGGACGGTTTAAAAATAGACCTAGACGGAAAATTCACTTTTACAAATACCACAGCTCTTGATAATTCAGCTGGAACACATGTGGCCTGCCAGATACAGCAAAAGTGAAGTGGATATTAGTTCTGTCTAAAAAATTCTGTCCAGCCACTCTTATATTTATTTTGACATCCTTTCCAAAAATCACAAATGTTTGGAATGTACAATATCACCATAAGGGGCCGTTTTGGGTACAAGACACTCTTTATGCAAAACACAGTAATAGTATTCAGAAAGACAATGTCATGTTTTGCATAATTTTTTGATTTAGTTTAAGAGTGGAGGACAAACGAATCTAAATATTACAATCCTATACATTTTATTAAATAAACATTCATCAAAGTCCAGTGGAAACATGTTATAGGTTGTCATAAATGACTACATGTGCTCTGGAAGGATGACTCACAGAAATATTGTTTAAATGTTTAGAGATTAACTGAGCAAGAAAAGCAGATGTGGGACAAAAACTCCCTCTTTCATGTTTAAAATTCAGCCAGTTGTGACTAGTCCAATAATGTCTCATGGAAAAGTTTGCGCTTATAGTGAAATGCATGCATTGAACTGTTTTCTACACTTGCTGACTTAAGTTAACAGAAAAGGCAGGCTCTGATTCATATACTAAACCGGCTATGGGCAGGAGTGCTTTCATTTAACACCTGCTTTACAGCAGAATAAAACCCTGAATATTAAATGACAGAGCAGTATAGTCATATGGCAATTCTATTATGAATGTACATCAGCCACAGCAGGAAAACTCTCTCAGTGTGGTGTGATTGGTTTTAAAGAAATACGCTGTGGTATGTAAACCTCATTATGCTTTTGGTATTTGGGAATAGGTAATCTTTGTGTTTACTCCTTCATTCATCCCAATTCTTGCTGCACATGTGATCCTCAGGGCTTTGTCTTAGGACCTTTCCAATTTCCTTTCTTCTTATTAGATGTTACCACACACCCTGCAATAAAGAAGAATTACTTGGTGAATCAACATGCTTAACCAGACAAACTGAACATAATTCTAACATTTCTTAGGCTTCGCCAGACAATTCGTTATGACTTAATGTTAAAAAAGCCTATGATTTGCCTTTGAGGTTTAAAGAATTTGGCCTCAACTGTAACATAGTTAATCAGTTGGAGTCATATAATAATTTGGAAACTGAAAGCGTTTTTTTCCCTTCTTTTTTGTATCCCTTCTATGACAGTTATTATATTCAGTTCATATGAATCTTGAATCTAACATAACACTGAGAACAAAAAATGTTTGCAAACAAAATACATCTCTGAATAGTAGCGATAGCTAAACATATATATTTTTATATATTTCATATATATTTTTTTTTAATGTTTTTTTTTTTTTTTTTTTAATAATGTGAATGTTGAGGGAACATTTCAACCAATCTCAACAGACTATTCTAGAGACTGAGCCACGCAAAAAAATTATTAACGTGTCAGATCAACTTTATATCATGTTTATATTCTCTTAGTTGACGTCACTGGTGCTTTGTTCACCATCAATCAAAATCGCTGCAAAGTAAAACATTTAAGCTTCCAGGTTGCTTTATTTTCCTTTCATTTGAAAAGACCTTTTACACATTAATCGCAGCTGCAGCCCAGATGTGCAGCAATGTAGAAAAATTACCCTCTACAAAGAAGAACCTGAATCTGACTGTTATGAGGAAATGATACCTGAAGAGAGGAAATGATGCCTACGTTCCAAGCATTCTAACTAGATGTGTGAAAAGCGACTGTCGTAACAGGAAAGACTTTAGTTTCTGATAAGAACACTGTCCTAAGCAAGGGTCAGGTAATGACGTTTGAGAGGAAGCATATCTGACAGTTGTAGGAAAGATGTCAGACAACACACGCACCCACATACATAACAGCTTTATGAGAAAAGCCCAGTAACCGTCTGGAAGGGAATATTAAAATATTTCAACTCAATCTGTGAAATCTATCAACGTAAACTTCGAGTCGCATTGAAATTTGCAGTATGAGAGATGCAGCATTTTGCAGAACACAAAATAGGATATTTTGAAAATGTCTCTTTATAGTTTTTTTTTTTTTTTTTCCTCAATATAATGTGTTGTTTTGGACCCCATTGACTTTCAGTGAATGAAAAAAAAAGCAGTTGGAACAATCTAAGCTCAACAGACTTCCGCTGAATTTGACATTGTTAACAATAAAGGTTCTTTACTGGCATTTATAGTTCCATGAAGAACTTTTAACATCCATGAAACCTCTCCATTGCTCAAAAGGTTCTTTATAGTGAAAGGGGTTCTTTAGATTATTAAAATGTTCTTAAAATGTTTCTTTTAAAGTCCCCCTGTGGTGAAAATCAAGTTTTTAATGTTGTTCATATGTCTATCTGGTGTTTTTAACATGCTTTAAGACAAACCATGTGCAAATTCATAAGTCAACACCATTGCTGAGTATTTTCTCTTTAAAACTGCAGTAAACCAAAGACAGTCTCAGTCCCGCGGTGTTTGTCATGAATCGCTGGTGTTTCTGACGTCACAAACTACCTTGTAACCAATCACGTCAACGTGCCGGCGGGCTTTAGCATATCATTAACTGACCGCGCAAGGGAGTCTCAAAAGAAGGTTATCCCGGTATATTTTTCTGTTGATATGAAAAATCGGTTAGATTTAGCAATATGGCGGGTGTATGATGTATATTACGATGTTATGATGAACTATGTGCCTTTTTCCACTGACATTCTGAGTTGTTCAAAGCGTTTGTAAGGATACTGATTGTTAGAAGACAGCTGTCTGACTCGTGAATGTGAACATGGTTTGTGTAACATTAGCAACACATTATTAGCTGTTTGATAACATAGTCAAGCAAAACGCTAATCATATTAATTACCGTTATGTGTCCGACGTTGTAAAAAGCGCTACCATTGTGCAGCGTTTACCTCAGTAAGTTGACGGAGTGGATCTCATCTGAGCTCGTGTGAGTGAGTGAAGGCGGGGCTAATTATCATATTCATAGATCCGTGAATATTAAATAAGGCAAGGGTGTAGAGTTATATTCAAACTATTTTAGGCATTAAGAATTTTTTTTCACAGGAAAAAAACATTTAAATATGTAATTTTGGTGATAAAAGATAAGTTTTAAGGGATAAAATTATTGACTACAGGGGAAATGCTCAGTGAAAGGTTCTTTGGAGAACCAAAAATGGTTCTTCTATAGGCATTGTTGTGAAAAAATCCTTTTGGAACCTTTATTTATAAGATGCCATCATTCATAAAATTCTACACATCACATATTCCTTAAATGTAAGTTGAAAAATGCTGCATTTTTCATTCAGCTACCAGTAAGAATTTCATTCTCTCAGCTCCATTTAACAATTAACCTTATCCAATTACATTACACAAATTTCCCACCAAAATTAGTTTGGAAAATATGAAACAGTGTACAGTTTTCATATGGGCCTGATCATGGACCTGTGCTAATGATTATCATGTTGCCATTGCAGCTCATAAATATGTGCATGTCATTATTTGGGAGCATGGATTTTGTTTTATCAAATTTATATAATATTCTGAAACTAGATCAGTATCACTCAGTTGACAAGATTACTGGAAACTGAATTCAAATATTTAAAATATACCCTTGGTCCTAATAAGACTAAACTAGCAACAACCCTGTTCCATTACTGGAGTTCATGCCTTAAAATAAACGAGAACAAATAAATACAGGACAAGGGATGGATTCACTGCAGCAGCTACTTCCTAACATGTGGCCAGCAGAGTCAATATTTTTAACGGATATTCTGCTCTTTAGCAAGCAGAGATGATCTCCACAAACTCCAACCCACTGAAAGCCACTTTCACTTTCTAACAGAACACAAAAGTATTGGTATGAAAAAGCATAAGAATCAGGAAATGCAAAGGAAATGCTTGATCAAACAATGATGTTCAAACCACATTTGGTTAGGATATGAATCATATTCAATAACAAGTTTAGAGTGATAGCAAAAAGGTGAATTCATTTCAGAAGGCGTCACTGAGTCATGAACATCAAACAGGGGTGCTTTATCCATTAGACAGGGGGCATGTAAGGAGACACAAATGAAAGTAAATAGACGTAAATAAATGACGAATGGAAAAAAGAATGTTTTTACATCTGCTCAAAAGCTTTACATCTCTATCCATGTCTTAATACACACTGAGGGATTTATAGAGAGAGTGGTGCTACCACATTCTCAAGCACTGTTCCAGCAGACTGATGTATGACACATTTAATGGGATGTTTTTGCTGGTTGGGAAACAGAAAAAGGCCCATGTGGCTTCACGTAGGGTTAGAGTAGCTGGATTAAGCCAAGTTAAACAGGGGTTGTTGTTTAGGAACTGCTCTAACAGCAGCGGATTTAAAAGAACTGTGTTAAAATGTAATGCTTTAGGCATGCAGTAGCTGTTATGTTGCATACTTAAGTCTTTTTGTACATGGTTTATGATGTACTCAATTTAAGGAAAACTTGTGGCAAGAAAATTCTCAGCAGTGCATTCAAATATGCAAATTCAACAAAGATAAACATGTCATGAATAAAAGATTCTTTTATATTTGTATATAAATATTTGAGAGATGCAATTGCCATATGCTAAACATGATATACACAAGATGTGTCAGTTTTCAGCCCCAACATTCTTAGCAACTAATCCTTCCTATCTGATTTTAGGTTGAAATCACATTATGCATATTTAAGCATAGTCCATCTCCACTTAAAGGCATAGCTCACCCAAAAATGAAAATTCTGTCATTTACTTACCCTCAAGCTGTTCCAAACCTGTATAAATTTCTTTGTTCTGTTGAACACAAAGGAAGATATTTAGAAGAAAGTTTGTAACCAGGCCGCTTTGGGGTACCATTGACTTCCATAGTAGGAAAATAAATACCATGGAAGTCGATGGTGCCCCAGAACTGTTCAATTTCCCACATTCTTCAAAATATCTTCCTTTGTGTTCAACAGAACAAAGAAATTTATACAGCTTTAGAACAACCCGAGGATGGGTAAATGATGACAGAATTTTCATTTTTCGGTGAACTATCCCTTTAACACAGGCACCTCACCTATGACGATCTGCTGACATCTAGTGGCCAACTACTGTAAGCCATGCAGTTTACATGTCTAATAGTAGGCTATTTTCAGCCCCAGTTGGCAAATAAATCATCCTTAACAACAAAATCATCCTTAACATCTTCTTACAATAACAGAAAATAATTATTAAAGTAAATCCTGTTTCTGAATCCAAAAATTGTTTGTCTGTTTGAAGTAGCCTATTGTAGACACTAGCCTACACTGAGGGTGAGTGATCCAGCTCTGGTAGCCTATCCACACGAGGGGGCCCATGTTTAACATTTGGGTCGACCATGAATTTTCGTGAATCGATTTTTTAAATAGTAAATCCGTTCAAAAATGTATTATTTTACGTCACTGAGCAATTCATTCAGTCACTGAAATCGCCGATTAGCAACGGCGTGGGCAAGCTGGGTAACTCTGGCCCTCGAGATCCACTTTTCTGCAGGGCTCAACCCCTAATAAAACACATCTGATCAAGGAGTAAACCCTGCAGGAAAGTGGATCTCGAGGGCCAGAGTTGTCCAGCTCTGTTCTAAAGTGGGCTATTTTTCGATCAAGTTTCAAAAAACTGCCATACAATCGAGTCGTCAACATATTCCATACCTTTTATTTGCATTACTTATGCTGTTCTTGTATTTACTTTTCGGTCCATGTGTCAACGTTCACTTCAAATGTATTCAGCTCACTTATGTTTTCAGGTAATTACAAATCGAACATGCCCAAAAGATACGGTTTCTAAACTGCTCGGTGACCGCTCGATTCAGTCCGATTCGTGGCAGAGTTTGTGAATCGGTTCAACAGATTCATCGGAAAGATCAAAGAACGGTTCGATTGTAAACATAACTGGGTAGTCCTATATCTATTATTACCTATCATTTTCTTATGGATTCTCGATTTATCTTCTTGTTGTATATTTAACTGTACATTCATACATTAGGAATGTATGCTGGGTACAAATTATTTGAGGCTTTCCTTCCTGGTCTAGTCAGTCTTTACGCAACAACAGTAACTAAGTTGTGAAACTGGCCAGACTCTTCCTTGTCACACATACGAAATCTCGGCCAGTTGATAAAACAGGTTAGTTTAGTAAACCTTTACCCAAACCACCTACAAGCGCAACGTCACGCAAATAGAACGCTTCCGACGCACTAGAGTATCTCGCGTCGCGTCTCTGTCAGTACTGTAGATGTGGCATTACTGTATTGCTTAAAAGCTTCTAATAGGATTCCGGTTTAATCTCTTCGCGAGGCTTAGATCAGGTGCGCTTTATCAGTTTGGTTTGCTCGGTTATTGTTGTCACACTCGTTGAGCGTGTTTAGTTGGCTTATTGATCGATGATGTAGAGGCGGGTTCATACATTATCTGTTCATAAGGCGTGTTCTTTGTCCGCGCGTGTATAATAGTAACCCGCAAGGGGAAGCTGAACTTCGCTGCTTGAGCTCGCAGGTTCCGGAGAGTGTGTGTTCAAGTTAGGCTATAGATATTTACGCTTCGTGTCAAGACAATGGCTGAAAAGAGTGGAAAACCAGCATTTGACAAACCTAAGGTTAGTAGTGTCATTACTGTTGTTGTTCTTAATATATAGGCATACATTTGGGGTGGAATGCTGTTTTAACAAATTCGTGTCCTGTAAAAGCATAATCACCACACATTAAAATGCCAACATTTATGTCCTGATAAATGTAGATTAAAAGCCATCTTAAGTTTGGTGCTTAATAATAATAATAATAATAATAAAAGGGGGAGACTTAATGGTAAAGATATTTTAAGTGTAAAAATATCTTATTTCAAGTAAAAAAGGGAAAAAAAAAACTGTCATCATGAAATAATTGAAACATTCATAAATGGTTCGAGACACCTTTTTAAGAATAGGAGATGTTGGTGATTGCAGCTGGTGCATCAAAAGGCCTATTCTAACAGTGATGAACAGTGATGTGTGTTAAGCACATAATGCATTGGCCACATACAGTGACACAGGAGCGATGAAGGAGAGAGCGCTCCAGGATAATGTTCACACTTCTCAGCCTTCCAGGGAGATACACAAAAGAGCATTGTAACTGCCCTTTGGAGTTATTGCACTGACTCAGCAAGCAGAAGTCAGCCTAGAGAACTGATACCAAATGCTTGCTGATAAGCAAATCATCTGTGCAAGTGTCAAGTGTCAGTGTGAGAGAGTTGACAAAGTGTCTCCCCTGTACTGTTCTTGTCAATGACATTGTGCAGGTGGAGGACTCACAGCTGCATCACTGAAAGTAGAATTTAAGCCTTATTTTTTATTGCGATACCCTTGTCATCTTTTTTTCCATTATGTTTTGTGATTGTGCGTTATCCATTAAATAATTTTAAATGCACATCTTTTTTTTTCCCATTATGTTTTATGATTGTGCATTATCCATTAAATAATTTTAAATGCACGTCTTAAAGTTTCTTCAACAATTGGATATTAATTAGATTTTAACCTACACCTTTGTCAGCGGTATAGTGCGAGAAGCTGCCCTGGTAATACACAGCATTCTCTTGGGATGACTCACTGTAAATGCATTAAAAATGCCTTAATCAGTTGTTTAATTTGTGTTCAAGAGGGCAATTTGATTGTGATTTGTAATAGCAAATTAACAAAGAGCTGCAATTATTGTAGGTGGTAAATGATTTACCATTCCTTGACTAAATCACACCCTTCATAATACTTGCTTTATCAGAAATTCAACAGATTAAATGGCACTTGACAGGCAGTAATTTCCACAATTTATCAACTGCCCAAGACTTTGTTCCACAACTACTGATTACATGATTATACAAAGTGAAACACAGAAAGGTCACACAACTCTGACAATAAGTGCTTTATCCAGCCTGATTGACATATTAGGATACACCTTCAGCTATATTGTAAGAACAACACTGAATCACTCATCTATACACAAAAACACCTTAACAACAAGATAGTATTTTGATAACAAACAATACAGCATATAAAGGGTTAGTTAGTTCACCCAAAAATGAAATTTCTGTCATTAATTACTCACCCTCAACACCCGTAAGACCTTCGTTCATCTTCGGAACACAAATCAAGATATTTTTGATGAAATCCGAGAGGATATATGACTCGTCCATAGACAGCAATATAATCATCACTTTCAAGGTCCAGAAAGGTACTAAAGACATTGTTAAAACAGTCGACGTGACTACAGTGGTTCAACCTTAATGTTATGAAGTGAAGAGAATACTTTTTGTGTGCAAAAATAAAACAAAAATAACTTCTTCTGTGTCATTCTCTTACGTTGTTTACGTCCAGCGCTTCCAGGTTCTATGTCAGAATGCCGACTCATTGGCCAATACTGAGCCGGCATTCAGATGTAAACATGGAACCCGTCACTGTGCTTACTGCATCAACTGCGTAAGGATAATGACAGGGAAGAGAAGAGATTGTTGAACAAAGTCATTATTTTTGTTTTGTTTTGCGCTCAAAAATTCTTGTCGCTTCATAAAATTAAGGTTGAACCACTGTAGTCACGTCGACTGTTTTAACAATGTCTTTAGTACCTTTCTGGACCTTGAAAATGTTGATTATATTGCTGTCTATGAACGAGTCATATACCTCTCAGATTTCATCAAAAATATCTTAATTTGTGTTCCGAAGATGAACGAAGGTCTCAAGAGTCTGGAACGACATAAGGGTAATTAATGACAGAATTTTCATTTTTGGGTGAACTAACCCTTTAAGAGTCATTTGATTCCATAATGTGAACAGTTGCAAGCAGGTCAATCTTATAAATATTTCAATGCAATGCTATCCATGCATATTCAACCACACCCTCTTACCCAGTGACTTTAATATTAGACCAACTGCAGTAGTTGTTACATATGAACTGATTCAAGTATAAAGAGGTTGGCAACTTAAGCTTGTACAGACAAGACAGTATTTCCACTGAACGTCTTCCTTTTGATATTTGAGCACAGCGACATGGATCACATGATGGTGAGCAAAATAACTGTGGTAGAGCATGTGAGAAACTATTCATCATAATATTGGATATACAGAATGATTTTGCAGCATTAATGCATACTTTTGGGAGCTTTTCTATTCAGCAAATTGTTTTTTTTTATGAATTAAACTGCAAGAAGACACATGTAGACTAGAAAGCGCCTGAAGAAAGTATTATCTCACTGCAATCCCATTGGGCCTTGTGCTCTGTTAACCTGATCCGAGTAACTGAGCTAAAGACCAATGAAAGCACTAGAGGTGACATCATCCTTGTTTAGTTCTGCCAAAGACACACAATGTCTTGCAGAAAATGGTTTTAATAACCCTGAAAATGAATCACATTATTCTGGAATGTTTAGATATGAAACTGTTTACCAGCATTTAAGGCAGTTAAAGCCTCACTTTAGTCTGAATGAACAGTTGACACTGTATTTTTGTACTGAAAAAGAAAATAAAGAACAGTTTTATTTCCTTGTATCAAGGCCAGTTTGTTTTGAGATTATGTAGATTTATCAGGCGCCTCAAGTTACAAAGCATGTGTATTTCCATCATTGAACTGTGCTGAAGGTGTTGATATCATTTTATGTAAAAGACTGTTTGCAGTTGCACGCCACCTTTTTCTCGGGGGATGGGGGAAGGGACTTAATACTCTGCAGTGTGCTTTCCCGTGTCTGGCTGGTGCAGATCACACTGCATAATTAGTGTCGATGTCTTTCGGTATCTGGTTCCTATCATGCTCATGAGGGTCTGTTCTGTGGCCTTATCTTCTGTGTATTATAGCATTGAGAAAATATGATCCACTCAACAGCGATTACTTAGGTTGTTTTGTAGAGCAGTTCGATCAAAGATGTGGTACAGCTGTTAGCAAACATGCACAAAGATCCTATGACACCTTTTCTCTCCTAATCATTTCCTAAAACTTCCCACTTCCCCAAAATTGGTCTCTGATTACACACTAAGGCCATTTTAAGGATATGTGAAAAATGTTAAAAACTAAGCAAATAGCATTGTAATTAGTAAACTATTGTAATACAGTGTTGTGAATTCTTTATGCTTTAGTTACAGTGTTGGGGAAAGTTACTTCTAAAAGTAATGCATTACAATATTGCATTACTCCCTAAAAAAGCAACTAATTGCGTCAGTTACTTTCTATGAAAAGTAATGTGTAACGTTACTTTTGTGTTATTTTTTTTTCACCTGGGCTAGGCTTGTTTTTTTTTTTATATAACAAAATCACAAAAGTTCAAGTTTACTTGTGCATTCACATTATTTACAGTTGCAAGAAAAAGTATGTGATCCACTTGCAGAATCTGTGAAAATGTTAAGAATTTTAACAAAATAAGGGAGATAATACAAAATGCATGTTATTTTTTATTTTTTATTCTGTCCTGAGTAAGATATTTTACATAAAAGATGTTTACATATAATCCACAAGACAAAAAAAATAGCTGAATTTATTAAAATAACCCCATTCATAAGTATGTGAACCACTGATTCTTAATACTGTGTGTGGTAACCTGGATGATCTACGACTGTTTTTTTGTTTTGTGATGGTTGTTCAATAGTCCCTTGTTTGTTCTGAGCAGTTAAACTGAGCTCTGTTCTTCAGAAAAAATCTCCAGGTCCTGCAGATTCTTCGGTTTTCCAGCATCTTTTCCATATTTGAACCCTTAACAGCAGTGACTGAATGATTTTGAGATCCGTCTTTTCACACTGAGGACAACTGAGGGACTCAAACACAACTTAAAAAAAAGGTTCAAACATTCATTGATGCTCCAGATTTCATCAAAAATATCTTAATTTGTGTTCCGAAGATGAACGAAGGTCTCAAGAGTCTGGAACGACATAAGGGTAATTAATGACAGAATTTTCATTTTTGGGTGAACTAACCCTTTAAGAGTCATTTGATTCCATAATGTGAACAGTTGCAAGCAGGTCAATCTTATAAATATTTCAATGCAATGCTATCCATGCATATTCAACCACACCCTCTTACCCAGTGACTTTAATATTAGACCAACTGCAGTAGTTGTTACATATGAACTGATTCAAGTATAAAGAGGTTGGCAACTTAAGCTTGTACAGACAAGACAGTATTTCCACTGAACGTCTTCCTTTTGATATTTGAGCACGGCGACATGGATCACATGATGGTGAGCAAAATAACTGTGGTAGAG
This sequence comes from Mylopharyngodon piceus, assembly GCA_039654765.1. NCBI lineage: Eukaryota > Metazoa > Chordata > Actinopteri > Cypriniformes > Xenocyprididae > Mylopharyngodon > Mylopharyngodon piceus. Next base: position 29,778,510 of record CM077446.1, read on the forward strand.
CATGTGAGAAACTATTCATCATAATATTGGATATACAGAATGATTTTGCAGCATTAATGCATACTTTTGGGAGCTTTTCTATTCAGCAAATTGTTTTTTTTTATGAATTAAACTGCAAGAAGACACATGTAGACTAGAAAGCGCCTGAAGAAAGTATTATCTCACTGCAATCCCATTGGGCCTTGTGCTCTGTTAACCTGATCCGAGTAACTGAGCTAACTGAGGACTCAAACACAACTTAAAAAAAAGGTTCAAACATTCACTGATGCTCCAGAAAAAAACATGATGCATTAATAGATGGGGGGTGAAAACATTTGGAATTTGAAGATCAAGGTAAATTGTATTTAATTTGTCTTCCGGGAAACATGCAAGTATCTTCTGTTGCTTCCGAAGGGCAGTACTAAATGAAAAAAAAAATGATATTCAAGCGAAATAAGAAAAATTTGGACCTCTTCATCCTGTTCATAAGTTTTCACCCCCCGACTCTTAATGCATCGTGTTTCCTTCTGAAGCATCAGTGAATGTTTGAACCTTTTTTAATAGTTGTGTTTGAGTCCCTCAGTTGTCCTCCATGTGAAAAGATGGATCTCAAAATCATTCAGTCACTGTTGTAAAGGGTTCAAATATGCAAAAGATGGTGGAAAACTGAAGAATTTTTGGGACCTGGAGATTTTTTCTGAAGAACAGAGCTCAGTTTAACTGCTCAGAATAAACAAGGGACTCATGAACAACCATCACAAAACAAAAAAACAGTCGTAGATCATCCAGGTAATGACACACAGTATTAAGAATCAATGGTTCACAAACTTTTGAACTGGGTCATTTTAATAAATTCAGCTATTTTTTTGTCTTATGGATTATATGTAAACATCTTTTATGTAAAATATCTTACTCAGGACAGTACTAAATAAAAAATATCATGCATTTTGTATGATCTCTCTTATTTTGTTAAAATTTTGCACATTTTCACAGATTCTGCAAGTGGTTCACATACTTTTTCTTGCAACTGTATATGATTGGATTATTAACAAAAATACATCACTGCAGCCCTGTGCATCTGCAGCAGACACAACATCGGGATGTCAGAAGTACATGATGACAACAAAAGAACTGATGAATCATTTTTTTTAATCAGTTCACTAAAATGAACTGAAATTAATCATAACTATGGTAAACTGCTGCCACTTATGGTATGTTGACGAGGCAAACGTACTACTCTCATACCCAAATACAATGTGAAAAAGAAAGCACAATCCAAAATCTTTCAGTGGGTTTTAAAATAGAGGAGGCACATTAAATTGTTAGTGGTTTGGGAATCCCCTGCTGAGGATTATTATTATTAGCTTAACTGCTGCTTTTTGCTCACTTATAGAAAGAAAATTTAAATTTAAAATGACACATATACAGTAAGATAATACAAATATAATTTCCCTCACCTAGCCTATAACTTGAAGTAAACATCCATCCCTCCTTAAATGTCTGTGTTAAAAGAGCACGTTCGGCCATTTAGTGAAGCTGACTGCTGTAGCCTATATTTCCAGTTTAAGCGTGGAGTCTTCCTTCATTTTTAATTAGTAGATACTCTTTGAATGATAGCTTGGTAAATTTGTTGGCGATCAAATATTCAATATCGCTACTCTCCATAATTAAGATACTTGATACATTATCAGCACAGCGGTAGCAGTTCAAACTAATATCATGTAATTTAGCCTATGTCTCTTCGATTATTGGTTGATATACCAAGAGAGGCTAGCCTCCCCTGCGATGTATCTTTTTTCAACTCTCCTAAGCACTGAATGTAAAACACTTGATGGTGATTTGCTATTTTTTTACCAACTTTTTTTTACCTCCCCCTCCCCTTCTCTATCCCCTTAGCGGTTGTGATGAAATCGGCATATTTGGCACGTTCATGAAAGAACAGCGGTGCTTTCGATTTTAGTAACATAAACAAAAAATACACATTCTAAAACATGAAATTAAATGAATAACCCGGAATTTTATTAACATTAAATCATCTTCTCCCATTTTCACCTCAAAATTTTGGGTAGGCTGTCCACTATCATTCACATCATTTTTGACCGAAAAATTTTATATTTTGAAATGTTAAAAATCGTAGCTTCATCGGAATGAGATGACACTTGGTGACTTTTGTCGCATTAGCAATATGAACACACACAAAAAAAATCAAGGACATGATTCGGATATGTTAAAGGGTCAAAAAAAAAAAAAAAAAAAAAAAAAATGCCAAAGTGCAAAATAGACACACCCAACCCCCCACACACATATAATATGAACTAGCATGACTATAACACAGACCAAGTTTATGCAAATGTGTGAAATAAAATCAACAATTCAGCCACAAAGCAGTAAAAAAATGAACAGCAAGAAAGAGGTTACACTCAAAAACATCGAGAATACAACACAGAAACACCCACTCAAACACACATTCACAGACACACACACACACACAACACACCATTATACACACGCAAATGAACCGGTGTGGCTGTAACAATATGGTAAAATTGAGCCAAAACTCAAATAAGAGGTTGAAATCAGATCAGACCCAGATTTATTAAGCTGTAATAAAACATACCTGTTCATTTTTTTTTATATTTTTATTGAATTTTGATATTATGTGTAACAAAATGCCCTCTGTGTTCAGGTTTGACTGTAGTAAAATTAATGCAAAAACCGACACTTCAAATCATCATTTAAACAAACAAAAAAAAAAAATCTAAACCTTGACAAAAAGTAGTCTTTGAGAATGTCTAAGTATAAATCCAAATCTTAATAAAAAATAGGTATTTATGTCTAAAAACACTAGATAATTTATAAGCCACTTTATATAGAACTATATAGGAATCTAGTGGTTACAACATGGCATTACAAAAGTTTTTCTTTTTTTTACCTCCACCAGATAGCACTAATCTATCTCTCTATTTTAATATGGAATACTGCTTTAATTGAAAAATAATTAAAAATATATATTAGAAAAAAACTGTGTATTATTTTCAATGGGGAAAAATAGCTAAAAAAAATTGTATAAATATTGCATAGTATCATAAAATACCCTCACATTTTTATAATAATCAAAAAATATTATTGAACAAAAATATATTACATTGGTTTTCTGAAAAACGAAAAAAGTTACACTTCAAGCCTTTGGTCACTTTTGACCGCGAAGAAGCCAAGTGTGACCTCTAAACAAAGAGGGCCAGAGGGTTAAACTCTATCCTCCAGTTTCACATACAAGGTTTAAGCCTAGTCCCAGACTAAAATAAAGCAAGAAGCCGTGGTTTACAGTGAATTTATAACAGCTAAGGGGCGTTGTTAGGCATGACGCGGAGCAGAGCGGAGGCTTCCTTCCGCTGGAAAAAATAGTCCCTGACCATGAACAGCAACAGAATTTACATTATTACGCCATTAGATGGCGGCAAAGATTGTTTTTATGAGCGAGTCACGCAGTCGCAAAGACTTTTTTTAACTTCTTGTAAACAGAACAAGATGCAAATGACAAATGCTTTGACTAGCGCTGTCAGTGTCAGCAGGGCACGGGAAAACCCATTAAATGTTAAAAGGACAAGATCGCAGCGGACATTCAAACGGATTTTTATTATGAACATAGGACTGACATAAAGGAAAATGCTAAATTTGAATGCAGGTAATACACTTGGTCACTCGATATCTCTCTCACAATACTCTTCTACATAAGCTTCAGTGAACAAAATCAATAGAGAACAATCATATGTTTACGTTGCTAAGAGTGGTTGCTAAGACAGATGCAGCAACATACACATTCAGTGGCGCAGCAATATTATGTAATGCGGTCAGCTGTATATTTTCGGGAATTTTACAACGGCTTTGAACGCGGGTCAACCAATCAGAATCAAGGGCCGGAACTATCCGTTTTATAATGCATGTTTGAGCTGTTTTAACTGAAAGCAACTTGCACTGACATATCTTAAAATATGTCACTGCCATTGTTTTGTCTCAAGATGAACACTAGTAATGTTTTTTTCTAGGGTATGTTTATAAAAGCTACTTAAATGACCTAATTGAACTAAGGTCTAATCCTGGCTTAATCTAAGCCCTGTCTGTGAACCCAGGCCTTAGTGTCAGTCTTGTTCCGTTTAGTTTTTACTCATGGTTTTCTTTGTCACGGTTTTGCCTGTTTGTTCTAGTTCTTCATTAGTTGTCATGGTTTCTAATTAGTTCTCACTTGTTCCTTGTTTTGTTAATCATCTAGCCCTGTGCATTTAAGCCCTCTGGTTCCTCTGTTCTTGTTAATGTTTTCGTTCTCTCTGATTATTAAAGGGATCATTAGTTGTCATTCTGCGTCACGCATCTCTCTTTGTGGATTTAATTACACACGCTCAATGAGAGCAATTGATCCCACATGGAGGGTTTTTGCATTCTCCAATGGACAAGACTTAATAGTTTTTTTCTTTATAGTTTGCCTCTATCCTCATTGCTGTTTGTTTCACAGCTGCTGGTGAAGTGATGTCACAATTTAATTTGGTCATCTGTCAGGACAACTCACCATGCTCTCAGTATCTCAGCAAACTGGAGCCATTACATTCACTTCTCTCACAGCCGTCCCTGGCATCCCTGGCCTTTCCACTGAACTCATTTCACCCAGTCGTGCATTCTAGATGCGCTCCGCGATGAGCATTTCACAGTTGCGCGAGAAGGAGACTCCACTAACTATTTGAATATGACAGGCTGAAAGCTGAGCTTAAAGTTTTGCCAAATGTGCTTCTGCTCTGTGGTATTAACAAGCATCTCCGTAATTCATTGCGACATTTGTCACATGGTTCAGTGGTGTGAAAAAAGTACATTGAAATACAGATGTATTTTACTGCTGCTCCTTTATCTTTGCAGGTTGAGCTACACGTGCATCTTGATGGTGCTATTCGAATAAAGACCATTGTAGATGTAGCAAAGTAAGTGACATGCATTCCAATTACATACTGTGATAAATACACAAGAACCATTCATTTAAATGTCATATCAGAAACAATGACTTTCATAGCTTATCAGAAGCTCCTTAAATGAATAATTCACCAAAAAATGAAAACTATTATTAATTGCTCATCCCCTTGACAGTTAAATCCTTTGTTGCTATTTTTTCTATTAAATACAGAAAGTATTATTTTATAATTTATAATATAATTATATATATATATATATATATAATATAATTTATAATAATAATAATAATAATGTGTATATTCATTTTTTATATTTATTATTGTTGATGTTTTTGAAAATAGCATTTGTGTGTTATATTTCAAGCCTTCTGAAACCAAAGGAACGATCCCAAATTTAAGTCATTATTAACTTAACATTATGAACTACTTGCAATGATTGTATAGATTTATACACTGACTTATTTTTTAAGCTTGTCAGCCCATAGTCACTATGAACAATGAACTTGTGACCTGCTTTAATGTGTTTTTGGCCAAGAAATAAATATTTTGGAATGCCTATTGGGTTTTTCATGGGTCAAAAATAGTCTTCAGTGGTGGCAGACGAACACAGTCATCCACACACACAGTAAAAAGTACCCTACCCATGTGAACTGAGAGCCCAGTACTGACAATAAATCCAAAATAAATACAAAAAAACAGTTTGTAATATTAATTATCCTATTTATTCATGAAATAAAAAATAATTTGGCGGGGGTCAGAATTCGGCACAACACCGATACTGCAGAATGGCAGGTGTCGTCACATTAAATAATTAAATAAATCTTAGTTTGGGAGGGATAGATTAATTTTGGCAACCACCAAAATATTTTCCAACAGGAAAAAAACCCTGGCCTAGGTAAATTCTTAGGTAAACAGATACTATGATACAGCAATTCTGTGGTCTTTCCATTAAAACTTTCAAAGCTCTAACCAGTGCCCTCTGCTGTAACTGTGTCTCAGGCGCCGGGGAATCACTCTACCTGCGAGCAGTGAAGAGGAAATGAGACAGATGTGCGTAGTTCGTGAACCAGCCACACTCACAGAATTCCTTGGCAAGTTCAGTCACTACATGCATGCCATTGCGTAAGTAGTTGTGCTGAGAAAAGATCTGCTGACTCTAAATAATGTGTGTTGTGGATTTGCTTGAAGATTTTGCATGGAATGAAAGCCTTATTATTAAAACTGCATGAAGAGCAGGAACAATAAAATATAATAATGTTTTTCCAAAGGTTTTATGAAATGATTCATTTTTTCCCCCTTAAGCTTTTGCACCAACAACAGTTATATTTAAGTTTTTTTCCAGGACTATTCTCCATTCAAAGAAATAAAGTCTATAATTGTGTGTGTGATTGTCACAAAGCTTCTGATGTTCAGACTAAGTTGATTTTGCGGTTCTTTTTGGACTGTGTAGGAGTTTTGAAAGTTACACTATGATTTCATTGTGTATTACTCTCTTTATATCAGGACGAAATTTGGTTCCTTGTGATTCATGATTCATGATTCAAGGCCACCATATACTGTTGAGTCCAGTAAATAATGAATTCCATGGATGTTAAAGGGGTCCTTGCTTTAGATAGTGTGTAATGTTGCTGTTAGAGCATAAACAACATCTGCAAAGTTACGACGCTCAAAATTCAATGCAAAGGGAGATATTTTCTTTTACAGAAATCGCTTTTTAAGGACTACAACAAATGGCTGGTAGGGACTAGAACAAGCTTCTTCCCGGGTTGGTGACATCTCAAACCCCAAAATTTACATAAACCCTGCCCATGAGAACACGCAACAAAGGGGTTGAGGCCATGTTGGGCTGCTTTAGAGAAGAGGAAGAGTTGTTGTAGTAGAGTGTTGTTGCAATGCCGTCATTTTACACCGGAGTGCTTCACAAACGAGGGTCAATTCAACAGATTAACATGACGGCACATGCTAGTTGATGAGTTGAATCAACTCCACAGCAACTACATAAATTTATCCACTATCAGTTCAGAAATGTCCAGATGCATTCTAAAAGTTGTAACTTCTTCCTGAGTCTCTCCATCAGTGTCCGACTTCGGTTTGAACAATGTAAAGCTGAACACCGTCACTGACAATCATCATTTTTGCTGCACGAGATTCTCCAGCTTTGTTGTTGTTGAGCAACTGAAGCGCGAGCTGTTAAAGCTCTGCCCTCTTCTGAAAAGGGGGCCAGGAGCAGCATTTAAAGGGACACACACAAAAACGACGTGTTTTTGCTCACACCCAAATAGGGGGAAATTGACAAGCTATAATAAATTATTTATGGGGTATTTTGAGCTGAAACTTCACAGAAACATTCTGGGGACACCAGAGACGTATATTACATCTTGTAAAAGGGGCATTATAGGTCCTCTTTAACTCAATTATTCACACAAATCTGAAGCATCACTCGAGTGGTTAATAAGTAAGTGAGTGAGCCTGGTGGTGGATACACCCTCAAGGGTATAGTATCCTTTCTGATGTCCAGCGTACATTTTTGCATGCAGCTCATGTCAAACCTTCACCACGCGTCACTATAGCAACGGACATATAATCTCTGCATAGGCTTTTCTGTTGTCCTTGCACACAGTCCTCTCAACAAGAGTCAGATAATGTGGCATTTTCTACTTGTTTCCACTCAGATTCATGGACATGAGAGCTAAATGCTTTGACATGAAGACATGAAAAGCAGTGCCGCCAGCAGTTTTGTAGGCCGGCAGCTGACAAGCGTCATTGAAAAGGAACCTCTAGTCCTTGGAAGCTTTAAAAGGGACTTGTTTACAGCATGCGCCTCCCCCACAACAACATGGGGAACTCACTGGCTGTTTTGGCACCCACTAGACTCTTTATTGTCCAGTGCTTTAAACAGGCTCAATGCATGTCATGTGGTGTAAACTGGAAACATGCTTTGTTGATGCAATCAAATGGCCCTTTTATTTAGCACTTTCAAGCATAATGTGAGAGAGGGAACTCAAACAAAATAACTGTGCCAGTGAGCTGTTTAAAATAAGTATCATAGCGGAGGTGTTACTGAGTTGGAAAAATGATTATGGCATTTGCTATCTTGCAGTTGTGGGTGTTCTTGGAATAAGTGCATGGTCATGCAATAAAGAAGGTTTTTTTATGAGTGTGTAAATGAAACCTTTCAAACATTTGGTTCATTCAGTCAGTTTCTAACATAACGTCTCTTTAAAGCATGTGTTATCTTTGTCCATTGATAAAGAAGAAAAACATTTATAACATATTGCAACTGTAGCATTTATACTTCATACTTTATACTACATTTATGTTTCAGTTTGGGGCACTTTTGACAACTAAAAAAACTACAGTTCAAAAGTTTGGGGTCAGTAAGATTTTTTTTTTTAAAAAAAGAAAAAAAAAAAGAAATTGAATTTGTATTCAGCAAGGAGTACAAATAACGTCCCTTGTTGGCAAACACTATTTACACTAGCTCCACCCACATTCGGTATTCAACGTCTTCAGTGGCGCAGGAGTAGCGAGTAAGGCTCGCAAACCTGGCTTTTAGCGCGATCGACACACGTTCGAATCCGCCTTTTGCCAAGCTCGCATTTATTTTCAATAAAAATGAAAATAATGTTCTAAAAGTGGAAATAAACTGCGAACAAGTGTTTAATAATATTAAAAGTGTTTATTGGGTAGGGTTAGGGGAAGGTGTAGGGAGGGTTTTTATTCTCCCAATAAGGCAGCATCCATTTAATAATTTTAATAAATATAATCATTTACACTCTATGATATTATTGCATCCTGTTAATGTACAAAAATACTGAGGTGCAAATAGTATCTGCCAATATAAAGTATAGATAACATCTAATTACTATTTACTCTTATTGCAAAGAACTGATACTTTTACATGGTGTAAATAGAATCTATCGCTATTTTCACCTAGTGTAAATAGCATATCACTAAGAAAATGCTGCTATTGTCACTTAGTGCAAATAGCTGCTGCCTAAATTAAAATACAGTAGTCAACATTTGAAGTGGATCAATACCTTTTTGATCCACTTCAAATATTGACTACTATATATTAAAATAGAAGTCATTTTAAATTGTAATATTTCACAATATTGCTGTTTTTACTGTATGTTTGATTAAATAAATGCAGCCTTGTTGAGCATAAGAACAATAAAAAAATCTTACTGTCCCAAAATTTTGAATGGTAGTGTTGTACTCCAGCAGTAAAAAAGAACTTAAGAGACACTATAAAAAGGTTTAAATCTATTATAATTTATCATTTAAAACTAGAATGTTCTTTATTATTTTCACTTCTTTTTTTGAATCATGGACAGAAAAGTTGAATCACCCAGTATTTCAGAGCTCATTATAAGGCAGTAAAGAGCAAGTCAGCTCAGCTGTAACACTTTACACTTAACTGTGACAGTTAAAGCTCTAGGTTTTGTAAGGGTGGACCGCCTACAGGGGTTCAGGCTGTAGGGTTGCCAAGCGACTAAAGAAACGTTATCAGCAAGATGGTAGAAAACTGTACATTTCTTGTCTATTACCACCCACTGCAACTTATACCAACGGCGGAAATAAGCGCAGTTATAATAGCAAAATATGTGGGAGAGCGTTGCTATAGTGTGACAATATTGTATTGCAATAGGGATCACATTAATGTTAATACTAAATCAAAACTAGTTAGCACATCAGTTGTAATAGAAAGGGTTTAATGACAATATCTGATTATGGTTACACTTAAAATAATTACAAAATAGATGTATGAGATGATAAAATCATATACCATTAATCGTACCCAGCATGTATGTAAAAAGTTACCTGAGAGATAGTTAGAGAGAGAGTGAAAGAGGAAGACAGAGAGAGAGAGAGAAAAAGAGAGAGAGAGAGAGAGAGAGGGCCAGAGAGGGCCCAAGAAAAGCCAAGAATCCAAGACCTAGAGCAACAGTTACAATCTTCTTTTATCCCTTCCTTGACCATGTGACTGAAACCCAAATGTGAGACATTCAAACTGACCAATCAGAAGATTAAAACTTCCCCCACTGTACTAAAGGTGTGACAATTTGTAGACCCTCGATGTATATACATTTTGGCCTACAGGTCTTGATCACCTTCAATACCTTTGTGCCTTCCAAATGGCCCTTGTAGCAAAAGAGAGGGGGTTGAAACAGTAAAGCAAATGTCTTTGTTCATTTTAAAATATCTTTAGATATTTTCAATCTTAGTTTTTTTCCAATGAACCTACAAATGAGGAAACCAACAACATAAGCGATTCTAGGAGGAAGTAACGTGAGAAGTGTCGCAATACAACATTTCTCTGAATATATATTATATATATGATATATATTAGCTCCAATTAGCTCATTCAGTAATTTCTAATAGTTTCTAAAAGTAATTTCTTTCATATCAATGATGAGTCCAACACATTTCTCAAAGATAGTGAGGAGGGTGTGTTTTCATGGTGTCTTATCTTTTCCATGTTCCATCTGCAGAGGGGACAGAGAGGCCATCAAGAGAATAGCTTATGAGTTTGTAGAGACAAAGGCCAAAGAGGGAGTGATCTATGTTGAAGCTAGATACTGCCCTCATCTACTGGCCAACAAGGGAGTGGATCCTCTAGAATGGGGCCAAAAACCGTACGTGTACCATATTTGCTGTTTTATTGCTTGTATTGTTTATTGTCTTTGTGTTACAATAATCACAACGGTTTCTCTTGCACAATAACACTGTTCTTGGCTTTGTTCTCTCTTCCTCCCAGAGGAGACATCACTCCCGATGATGTGGTGGACCTGGTGAACCAGGGATTTAAGGAGGGAGAGAAGGCCTTCAAAATCAAAGCCAGGTCCATTCTGTGCTGCATGCGCCACAAGCCAAGTAATGCACTTTCACCTCTCGCTCCCCCACCCCCACCCAGTGTGCTGTGTGTTTGAGAGGACACGCTTTACTGTCATCCTTCATTTAAAACCCATTAATCCACAGCCGCTCTCTGTCATGACCAGTGGTGCTTGATCATCACAACCATACTGCCCAAACCTTCCTCCTACAGATTAGCTTAGATTTTTTTGTTTCCATCTTAAATTCAGTCAAGATGTGCTGTTTGGAAATGCTGTAGTGAATTTGGAAGCATTGGTGATTCATGTGCAGTGGGTTTTGTAAAATAGAGACACTATTCAGGTAACCTTTGAAACAACAGATTTGACATGTACACTACCATTCAAATGTTTGGGATTGGTAAGATCTTTTAATGTTTTTTTTTTTAAAAAAGAAGTCTCTTATGCGCACCTAGGCTGCATTTATTTAATCAAAACTACAGTAAAAACAGTAATACAATTTAAAATAATTGTTTTGTATTTAAATATATTTTAATATGTAAGCTCTTCCTGTGATGGCAATGCTGAATTTTCAGTAGCCTTTACTCCAGTCTTCGGTGTCACATGATCCTTAAGAAATCATTCTAAGGTCCATTCACACCTAGAACGATAACTATAATGATTAGGGCTGCAACAAACGATTATTTTGATAATCGATTAATCTACCGATTATTTGGAACGATTAATCGACTAATCATTGATTATTATACTGGTTAATCAGTATGCTTTGTTCGATTATTCCACTAGCAATTAGTTAAAATACTGAGTTATACTTTAACTAATAATTAAAACAAGGAAATCACTTCAGCTTTTGAAAGTGTATTTTTAATGAATTTGTTAAAAATACTGTTAAAATGACGTACTGTGTTTTTATTAAGTCTGGGAATTGTAATAACTTTTTAATAAGAGTAAAAATATGAATATGTAATATTGTGCAAAAATTTCTGAAAAAGGCTCCTCTCTAGATTAATTTTTTTTTTTTTCTTTTAACAAACTATCGAGTTTATGGTCACTGAATGGCTTTCCTGAGGTAAATGTAACATTTTGTGACATTTTTTGGCAAGCTGTTTTATTGCGGTCTTTCTGCGGTTGAAACTCTGATTAAGTGATTACATTAGAGCTGGATTCATTTCAGTAAATTGCACTGTACCTTTCAACATACTTTTTAAATATTCATTCATGTTTATTTCATGCTGTAATAGCAGAAAAGAGGAAGAGATAATAGGTTCACGTGCCGCTTGACCTGAGGCGCTACAGCCATCTGTCACTCCACATTAAAGAGCGCCAAAACCACATGTATTGTTTGAATCCCGTAGTAAAATTGAAAGAAATTAAAAGTTAAGACTTTGTTTTATATCAAAAGTAACCTGATCTGTCTTATCTGTCGGCGTGTTGTCTGTGTCCTCTTTGCTCTGCTATGTATCTTTCAATGCGTGAGAAAATGGACGTGTGGCGAACAGTGAATTTGAATGAGAGTTGGTGGCCCTGCATGACAGCATTTTTTGTAGTTATGTTAAATGTTATGTTTTACGCTATATTAAACTCCCACATTTTACGGGTTCAACTTCGTTTGCACTATGCACTCCGAAGCGCCGTGTCTTCTTCTATTGGATTCGATCCGTGAGGACTGCATTACAGTATTGCACTACAGCGCCCCACTGGTCAAACCGCGTTATTGCAGGCCCTTCAAATAGATCATATGAGATCAAAAGACTATTCGACAACAAAAATATTTGTCGACATTTTTTTTATTGTCGACGTTGTCGATAATGTCGACTAATCGTTTCAGCCCTAATAACAATAACGATATAGTTCTAAAAATCGTTCTAAATATAAAAGAATAGCAGAGTCCACACCACAACAATAATGATAACGTCACAGAGAAACAATATCATTGGAATCAATTCCAAAACGATTTCTTCCAGCTGATGAACAATAAAAACATTGACAGCCAATTAGAATTCATTCTGCTTTAAGAGCACAAGCATTTAAAGCGGCAGACGACATAACAGCAGTGCGTGCTTATAATAAACACAATGATATTGTTCGCTGGTGTGGATGCTATATCGTTATAGTCATTTTTGTAGTTATCGTTCTTGGTGTGAATGGACCTTAATAATGGACGTTTTTTTCAGTATCCTTTGAAACATTTTTTGTAACATTATAAATGTATTTACTGTCACTTTTGATCAATTTAATGCATCCTTGCTGAATAAAAGTATTAATTAATTAAAAAAAAAAAAAAAAACTTACTAACTCATCCCAGACTTTTGAACAGTAGTAGCCTATAAAAGGAAGCACCACCTCTAAAGTTCAGATTAATTTTGAGGAAAGCAAATCAATGTAACATTACATATACAATATAAACATACATTTATGGTTTTAAAATGTGTGTATATATATATATATATATATATATATATACACATATACACAGTCAAACCAAAAATTATTCAGACATTTTTTATATTTTTGATATATTTTTACTAGTGGGTGCAGGACACTAGTTCATTTATGTAAGTGAGGATAGCAAAATAAAGTAAAACTGTGACATATTATACCCAAAAATTCTTCATACAGTGGACTACCAGTAAAATTGATAAAAATTTGGAACAAAAAACTATTCAGACACTTTGACCTGACCATGTTTTGCTTAAGTGTTATCTGACATAATTAAGATCAATTTTTTCTGACACAGTTTAACTCTGAGATCTTGTCATATTTTATTACCATTTTTTTAAACTATAGTGAATAAACTGTATTAATGAATGAAATGTTCAAGGTGTCTGAATAAATTTTGGTTTATGTGTGTGTATATATAAGGGTGTATATATATATATATATAGATAGATATAATGTACATGTGTATATATTAGGGGTGTAACGGTACACAAACATGACGGTTCGGTAAGTACCTCGGTTTTGAAGTCACGGTTCGGTACGGGTTCGGTACAGCAGGGTGAGAAAACAACAAAAAAAATTCTCTTTTTTTTATTAAACAATGTTTTACTGAACCAACTGTGTCTCTGTCTTTAAATTTATTCAATTATAATTAAAATTTTCTTAAGGAGAAAAAAAATCTATCTCTGCTAATGCTGTAAACTATTAGGGAGCCCTTACTTGCACATTATTATAATAATGGTTACAATTAACAACAGAGCCCAAATTATTAAATTCAGTTGTTATTTATTTTTAGACATAATCATCAACACTCAAATAATAATAAAAAAAATGTATGTAGGCTATTGTAAATTACACATAAGGCAGTTTTTGCATTAACTTCTGTTTCTCCAATTCGTTGTTGAAATATAATCATTAACACACTGGCTGTCATAACTTGTTTTCATGACGGATTTATTTAGGCCTAACATTAACTAACAGGTTAAGTAAAATATAATTAATATATAGGCTAATATAGTGCATATTTAGCGAAACAGTTCATTTCTCTAGCGAACTAACAAGCTGTTGACACTGAATGGCTTTTTTGAGGTAAATGTAATACTACGTGACATATTGTTTACAAACTGTTTTACTGACATCTTTCCGCGGTTGAAACACTAAGTTGTACTGTATCTTTCAACATACCTTCATGTTAATTTATGTTCATTCTGTAGTAGTGAAGAGGAAGAGATGATCGCGTTCACTCGCGCTCCGCGCTGCCGTTTGAACTAAGGCGCCGATACAGCGATCTGTTACGCCACATCAAAAAGCGTCAAAACGGCATTTATTGTTTAAATTTCGTGATAAAATGGACAGAATTTGAAAGATGGCACTTTGTTTCTCATCGAAAGCAAACACAGAGCTTATTGCGATTATCGGTGGTTAATGCTGGTTAAAAAATAGGTTAGGCTAAAAAGCATTACTGTGCGCGCCCCCTTCTGGATTGGAGTGTGGATCGCCTGTATTCGTCGTCATACTGCGTGAACCGAACCGTGACGTCCGTACCATGACGGTTCGGGACGAATACATGTACCTTTACACCCCTTGTGTGTGTGTGTATATGTGTATACAGAATGTGTATACATACATACAATTATTGGCTCATATATACAGCATACATCAGAGATTATAATACACCCAAATCAATGACTGTTATAATCTAATGCTTATTGTCGCTGTAGATTGGTCTATGGAAGTGGTCGAGCTGTGTAAGAAGTATTGTAAAGATGGAGTTGTGGCTATAGACCTAGCAGGAGATGAATCCCTGGACTGTGAGTCGTACCCAGGACACAGGAGAGCATTTGAGGTAAGAACATATATACAAACTTCACATAAGCTGCATTTGAAGCATGGGAAACCATAAAAACGTCACTGCTGCGTTTTTCTCAGTAGATAATCTAGTGAGAGTGCAAACTCATCTTTTTTAGGCCTGTTATGAAACTACCTGCTCAGGATTTGCTGAATTTGAAAGAACACACATGATAATCGTATATCTTATCAACAAATAGTTTTGTCAAGATATTCTTTTCCTTGACTTCCCTGAAAAAAAGGTAATACTTTTGGCTATTTGAAGGACTTTACATGTACAAGTCTAACATCATAGTAAAACTATTTGAAATATTAACTTAAAGAGATTTAACAGTACTTTGTTGATTTGGAAACCCTAATAAAATACATAATTTAGATAACACAAACACAGAGACATCTGTTTGTACCATTAGCGTGCTAAGAGCTGCAGCCAAGATGTTCAGGAAACAAAACACATTCTTTATCATCCCATGATCTAAACTGAATATTACAAACACAGTGTTTGAAAGCTATATCTTTTGTTTAATGAAACAAACATAACGCAATACATACTACAGATGCTGCAGTGCTGTACTTGGATACTACATGCTGTTTTTTCCCAATTTGCAGAAAAACAGGCAGTGTTCTAGCTGTGAATTTACTGAGTTTTGTTTTTGACAGGAAGCAGTAAGAAGTGAGGTGCACAGAACTGTGCATGTAGGAGAAGTGGGCCCTGCCAGTGTGGTGAAGGAGGTACAACTTTCCTCTTTTGCTCAGCATGATGAATGATGAATTCAGCAAAACACACTAACCACACAAAATTTGCTTCTCAAAAAAACATGATGTTTCTCCATCTGCTTTCTGTTGTACAGATGGAAAATTGTGTAACAATGCTGAGTCTGTTTTAACTATCAGCTTTAGAGTGATTCTGTGAGAAAATTCTGTCTGTGAAGTGCATTTCCCTCCCAAGTACTAAATCATATTGAATATATTTTAAAAAAACACCACAACCACTCAGCTCATTTTTCAAAATGTCACACCACAAAGAACAGCCTTGTATCCTGAATACATTTGCCAACCCTTCTCATAATGTACATTCCCTTCGCAGGCTGTGGAAGTTCTGAGAGCAGAACGCATTGGACATGGATACCACACGCTTGAAGATCCAGTGCTGTACAAACAACTGCTCCAACAAAACATGCATTTTGAGGTAAGAGCTGATGGCAACTTTCTAACAGTTCCAGAAATCACTTGGAGATACACAGCCACATACATTTACATAATTAGCCTGATAAAAATGCCATTATCGTGCATGACTTTGCAATGCGTCATGTAGATCTGCATGTTGCACTGGACTCCAGTCTTGGTCAAAGTGCTCATATACAATAAAGGCCTGATATTAGGGTCAATAACAGTAGCATTTGCAAAGAATGACTATAAAGCTTTTCTCAGAACTAATTTTACTAAGAAATTAATATTTTTATTCAGCAAGGATGAATTCAATTGATCAAAAGAGACAGTGAATAAATTCTGTTCTTTTGAACTTTCTATTTACCAAAGAATCCTAAAGAAAAATGTATTATGGTTTCCACAAAAATATTAAGCAGTACAACTGTTTTCAACAATAATAATGATAAGAAATGTTTCTTGAGCAGCAAATCAGCATATTAGAATGATTTCTGAAGGATCATGCGACACTGAAGACTGGAGTAATGATGCTGAAAATTTTACCATCACAGGAATAAATTACATTTTTAATAAAATATATTAAAATAGTAAACAATTATTTTAAATTGTATTATATTTTACAATATTATTGTTTTACTGTATTTTTGATGCAGCCTTGGTGAGCATAAGAGACTTAAAAACATCTTACAAACACTTAAAAATGAATTTGAACTTAAACAGTAGTGTGAATATAAATCCATTCCTAAATCTTATATCAGCCTCAACCAGTTGAACAGGACACAAGGATAGACATCAAACTGCTCTTGTAATTATTTCAAATAAACAATATAACATTGTATTAATTATTCTTGAACTGACTGAAGTATTTAAAGGGAAAAGGTTACATTAAAAACATACATTAAGACCTTTTTTTAGACCTTACATTTTGATGTTAAATCAACTATAGTTTATATAGAATTGTTCAATAGTCTATACAGTATTTAATGCAATTAATTATAAGTAACTGTAATTAAATTACAGTAACTATTTAATTACACACATTTGCTAGTATATTGCGCACTTGGATGTTTGTTATCTTTGAAAATATTTGACAGAGATAACCAGAGCTTGTTGCATACATGATTATGGCCACTTAACCTGATATCTTATTTATGTAACCGCACGTTATGTCATTAGCTGTGTTCCATGGTCTGAACTGGGTGTGTCAGATTAGTGAGACACATGAAAGGTGCATTGAAGGGGCACTGGAGAGAAACAGGACTGAGAAACACAGTGGAGGATTTCCTGAAATGTAAACTCATACTGCCCTCTAGTGGACAGTTTAGTAAACATCGTGTTTATACATGTCACTGTACAGTCTCTTAGTATACTAATATTTATATTTCTGCTACCAGAGTATTTATAAGATCTTTAAAGGAGGTTAATGATCTACACCATGTTGCATCATTACTGTGATCTTGATGGCGTTTGTGTGTCGTCTTGTTTTAGATCTGCCCTGTCTCTAGCAGACTGACAGGAGCCTGTGACCCAGACTTCACTAAACATCCTCTCATCACGTGAGAATATATTTATTTACTTCGTTAATTTCTTAATGCATGTTCCTGGTCTTATTGTGAACAATTTATTGGTGCATGTTATTCCACTTTTCCATTATCAC
Organism: Mylopharyngodon piceus; assembly: GCA_039654765.1. Taxonomy (NCBI): domain Eukaryota; kingdom Metazoa; phylum Chordata; class Actinopteri; order Cypriniformes; family Xenocyprididae; genus Mylopharyngodon; species Mylopharyngodon piceus. The sequence goes on from CM077446.1 coordinate 29,796,389, forward strand.
TTAGGCCACTTGGCATATTAGATGATGTCAACAAATAGCTATTTTAGCACCTTTTTAGCAAACTCCCATTTGGTCTGACTTCATTTCTATTGCGTATAACATCCACTTTTTTCACCTAATTCATTCCCAAAGGATAAAATAAAATGTGCATTTTTCATAATTGACTATCGTGTTTCACTCAGATATACGTTATTACATAAGTGAATTGGGCAATTCATGTTAAGCCCTGGGTATACTTAGTTTTTTTTTTTTTTTTTTGAATGCACAGCCTTGCAAAGTATTCACTTGACTCGTACTCATACACAGGCGTTCGACGCATGCGCAGTTTTGAGCAATCTCTCGCCACGAGTTACAACCCATGTAAATATCTTTGTATTCTTTCATGCTAGAGTTGTAGAAATGAGGGTACTTTCTAACCTCTTTGCACAATCTGTCATATATATAGGCCTCCATTGTCGCTGTAGTTCTGTAGCTTGCATGCATTTAAGTCTGTTCTGTTTATGCAGGTTTTCTTCGACTACCTGTTAATCGAAGCCCCCAGGGCACAGTTGCCACCTTGTGGATAAAGTAATTACTGCAAAAAAATTAAATGTGCATGTGCAACCTGCACATACAAAGTACATGTTTACAAAAATCTGGCGGTGCGCATACAGTACCCGCGTACTCTTCTGATGACGTACGCTGTACACTGACCCTCGCGTACGCGTAAAAAGTGAAGTATACTTTGGGCTTTAGGGCTTTTCACACTGTGCTTAACCACGGGTTATCTTTGTTCTAAGCCCTGTTTTTAACCCCGGGAAAAGGAATGTTTCACACTCATAATTTGCAAGGTGTGTATATAAGGTGTGTTCACACTTGGCAGCTTTGGTAAGATTAAAGCGAACTCGGGGGCGATTGCTTTGTTAGTGCGGTTCATTTAAATAAGTGTGAACGCTGCCATCCGAACCCTTGTACACACCAAATAAGCAGACAGAGACACCTGAAAAGATGGGTCTCGGTCCACTTCCAAACGAACTCTAGTGCAGTTCGACTGAAATATGAACACAACATGGACCAAAAACATCTAAATGAACCAAAAACAGGACATGATGTCACAAGATGTGACCCTAAAAAGGACAGAATGCTCAAGCTTACCTGTTTTTTTCTCAACATAGGAACTATGTTGCCCATTACAGTTCGGTACAGGCATCAGAAATGCCATCTCATTGCAGCAGATCTTCGTTTGTGTGTGCAACGGAGGAATTTCTGGTGCTGTTTTGAATTTTATAAGCTCTTCATGAGTTCTCAGCTGGTTAAAATACCATCAGTATGTACGCATACAACAAGACATTTGTCCCCTCGAACACCGAAATGACTGTTTATATACAACATACAATATTTCTGTGACTGTCCAGAGCAAGTGAATTTGAGCCACTTGATTGGCTGTCTGGTGCTAAGCATCTAGCCATAACATGCTAACGCTCCATTGTTTCACACCGGAGCAGGGTTTCATTACCCCGGATACAAAGCGGAGCTAACCCCGCTTCTAAATTACGAGTGTGAAACTTTCCTTTACCCAGAGTTAAAAGCAGGGTAACCCAGGGAACGACGATAACCCAGGGTTAAGTGCAGTGTGAAAAGCCCTAACCCAGGATTGTGTTTACCCGGGGTTTAGAATGGCCCAGGGTTAACTAGTTCAAGTGTGAAAGCCTTGTTTTGTGTTTCAGATTCAAGAAGGACAAAGCTAACTACTCCTTAAACACAGATGATCCTACCATCTTCGACTCCACCTTGAACTCAGACTATGAGGTTGCGCAGAAATACATGGACTTCACTGAAGAAGAATTCAAGAGACTGGTGAGACACAATTTACCAAAAAAAACAAAACAGACTCTCTAATGGAGTCCAAGATGCCCATATCATGGTGAAAACGATTTTAATTATCCTGTCTGCTTCCCTTCCTACAGAATATAAATGCAGCTAAGTCCTGCTTCCTTCCTGAGAATGAGAAAAAGGAGCTTCTTAAGCAACTCTATAAGGCCTATGACATGCTGGAAAGCACCAGCTTTTGAGCGCAGCACTGCTGTAAACAAGTATGCAGCGAACAGAGCCTTTCGGGACATTTGCCTTTTCACAAGTGAATGTGGGTCCTTATTCCTTGAAACCTGGAGATCTCATACATTTTTCTCAATTTAATATTTACACAAAAATAATAAAGACCATAAATACAGCGATTTAACTTTAGATATGCTGTTTGTCAAAATAAATGTTACATGTGTCATTTACTGTATATTTCATTAACCACTGTTATAACAATACTGGTTTTCACCAAATGCTGTTGCCTTTCAACTACATGGACATTTTTCCTCAGGTATTGGAATATATGTAGCCTAAACATGAAATATCGGTCTTATTTCATATTTTCTCAAGCATAAACCACTAATACTTTATGCTCTTCTCAATATACGCACAGAATATGACCATAATATAAAGAAGAAAAACTTTGTTAAGCTGTATGCCATGTACATGTGCCATGCCATGTGAATAAAATTAATTCAGTACCTCAGCTGTATTTTACAATGAGAATGTATAAACCCAAAACATTAAACCAGAATATGATCTTTTGTATGGTGCTTATCTGATATATATTGTATAACCTATGCATTATATAAACCTTTGGGTAACATGCCTATTAATATTATAGTTATTAGATGTTACCGGGTTTGATGATGAAATGCTGTGCAAAACCCCTTTAAATTTTGTCGTTGCTTTGTTCTAACACCAGAGGGCATTTACCAAAAGACGATTAATATAACTCAGGTTTGGAGTTTATCAGCTTAGTAAAAAATGTGTCAGGTTTTACATTTTCTGTTGTATAATGTGAACTGCATAGGAAAACATAGGACTATGATTACTGTGGGAAGGAAGGGACTGAGAGCTTTGTCACTGTATAAACTATCAATACAAATAATTTTGCATTTGAATGGTTGTGTGATTCTTAACCTTGGTATGAAAACAAATGTTGTAATGTTTTAATTAAAAGGGTCTTAATTGGTCAATCGCGGCATTCCGCGGTCAGATATTTACGTATTTTCGCTGTCGTCGATGGTAACTTTGAATCCGCATACCTGAAAACGGACGCTACTCTCATGGCTTTTAAAACACAGCGTTTACGTAGAAAAACGAACTTCATGTCCCCTTAATGGACTAAAGCTTCAAGATTATACTCGGGTAAAAGTATAATTTAAACTAAAATCCATATATTTATTTATTTTGTGAGTACAATGATTATTCATTACATACATCACAACTTCCCTACACCCATCGGCAGTGGCTGAATGTGTACCCAAATACACTGAATTAAGACACTGAAAGCGAAATAACGTCATTCCTGTTTATTTTGAGGTACTTCCATTTATAGTCACTATATAAATGCAATGTGTTTCAACAAGTGTTTCTTGAGAGTTTGACAAAAACCACAAAACAGTGTCAGAAGCAGAAAGCAGTAACTTAGATACTACATAAATATTGTTAATTAAGTTACATTTGTGTTACAGTATGTAATGAAGTACAGAAACAAATCTCTTCTGACCTCAGGCAATATTTGAGAATATAATCAGACCTCCTTCAACTGTAGTGGTCATTGTTTTTAAAAAAAAAAAATAATAAAATTGAGCCATCCATGTCATAGGCTGTAACAAAAAGGCTATATTTGGTACTTTATAGTATACAGTAGCTCAACATGAGATTGAACTGTTTAGTTTAAGTTTAGGTTGGAAAAATATCAAAACGCCTGTGCTTCTGTTCAACCTCTGTAAGAAAAAACAACTTCCCCCTCACTCAGCGCTGTGAATGAATACAGTCCTTGACAGATTCGTCCCATTTAGTGGTGTTTGCAAAGGCAGTGTCTTCACCATCTGTCTCTTAGGCACTCAACAGCATGCAATGGGTGGACATCCACCTTAATGGCAGTCTATGAGAGGAACTCTTCACTGCTGCCCGATGAGCAAAGATGAGGAGAATTTTGATGAGAAAAGGAGAGAACTCCTCAGCTTTCCTCTCTCCTCCGGGTCATTCTTGATCCTTATGACGGTCCCTCTGTCCCCTGATTGTCCTGGCTCCCGGAGGCCTCTGTATCAGGGGCTGGAGATCCAGAAGCATCTCCCTCTACAAGACACAGATAAGACAAAACGTATTGCCACAACATTACATGTGCACATCCCCAGCTACGCATACTTGACAGGGTCCTCATGGTCATGGGAAAGTCTCAGGTTATTTCAGAGATAAAATGGTGCCAAGAATGTGAACTAAGGAAACTAGGTCAAATAGAGACAGATGCGGCTCTTATTTCAGTAGGAAAGAGTTGAAAAGTTCCCATACGAATAGGAAACGGTCAAGGAAGTGCTTATTGTTGAGAGGGCAGATAATAAATCTTTGTCAGTGGTGACAGCCTCCATTGAACCTCACCAAGCCTATTTGTGCTCAATCTGGACACTGTGACCTTACAGAGTCGTGTCCTGGATAAATTAAGGGACATTTTGAAAGAAAGGTTAGTGAAAGTCTTTGGTTCACATCCTCTTTTGTGAACGACACTTGTAATGTGTTCATGTATCACAGTTTTATCAAAAGCCAGTAGTTACAGGGGCCATACGGATGCAGTGTTGCATGATAAATATGACCTAATAGACCACTGGCGGTCAAGAGACATTATCAGTTCTTTTATCACATGTGCAGCACTGGTTGTGCAGAATTACTAATACGAATTACTGTCAGAGTGTTAAAAAAAAAAAAAAAAAGGATGATTATGAGGAGGAGAAGGAGAAAAAGGAAGACGAAGAAGAAAGGAGGAGGAGGAAAAGGAGAGAATACAGGTGCTGTCTTGCAAGATGTACTCTAAAGCTCTGTGTGTGACGTACCTGCAGCTTTCAGGTCTATCTGAGCCATGTCTTTGGTTAGTTCACTGGTCCCCACCACTGCTGCCTCTCCTTTAATGTCTGGCACTGCGTTCCTGCGACCGGTACGATCACAGTTTATGAACTCTGAATATGACGCCTCAACGTCCATCATCTGCTCACAAACTGCCCTCTCATTACACCTGAAAGAAACAAGACAGACAAAAAAGGTAGAACATTTACTGTCTGCAGAACGAACAAAAGAACTAGAGAACGAAAGAAAGAAAATTAACCAAAATTTGGACTAAAAACTCTTGAACAACTCCATTTAATGAGCTCTGAAAAGGAAAATCCTGACAGAGAAAAAGCCGTGAATCTCTCAGTTCAGTAATGCCCATGACGGAACACGCCGTCTGATGAATTGGAGTAATTATTACTTCAGGGGCTCTATTTCAACGCTAAAGTTAATAGATTCAGCCGCTGAACTCATTTCATGGCCTAATTATATAAGAGAGCTAAAAGCATTCATCCAACCCTGGATGCATTCGTCATTCTTTTCATGCTTGTTTACACTCAGGGTTTTTTGCGAGTATCAGTGCAAGCTTGCAAATGGAGCCTTATTGGCACGCAAACAAGAGATAAAACCCAAAGCGATCGATTAGACACTTTTTGGAGCTCATCAAACTGCTTTCAGAAGGAGAGTCATGGGTGGGCATTATGCTGAGAGAGGAATCCTCCTGGAGAATGCATCCAAAACACATTAGCTACTCACTCACTACTCAAGTTTCTTCTAAGTCAAAATGAAATAAAAAAAAATTATCCCATTTACTTTTAACCAATGCTGCTGATAACATTTCAAAAGTAACACACTCACTTTACTTCTTTAATTGACAACATACTATTAAAGGTTTATGTTCTACAAACGTCAAAACACGGTGGGAAAAAAGTAAAAGTTAAAGAAAATGAATAATAAAATTGTATGTATGTGTGTGTATATACATGCAGCATGTATACAACACTGTGTATATGCTGCATAAAAATATAGATCAAATATAAGTGAATATGCAAATACACTCTTTGCCAGTAGGTGGCGCTTATGGAACAGCAGAATTATAGCGGTTACATAAACAAAGATCGTTACAATAGCAACACTGCATATGCAAGGGTCATTGATGAATAAGGTTTTTAAAAGTGTAAAAAAAAAAAAAAAGAAGATATAATTAATTTTGAAGTTTTATTAAGTGTTAACAATGAGATTATGTGGTTTTTATAATTAATTAACACTGCTTTTGTCATTTTTTACAATATGGACAAAACTTGTCACCAAAAAAGTCATCCACAATTTCGGTTTTACCAAATGACACTTTTGGTTATACCGAATGACGATATTTTCAAACAATGCTAACAGGCTGATATCTAGCTAGCTAACAAAAGGACAATCAAACATTTTATATTTAGTACAAGTTTTTAAAACATTACAACATTTTCCATGTTTTATAGCAGTTGTACCGAATGACCTGATGTTTCGGGACATGCGTATGATCAAGTGAAAACATGAATTTTTCAAATAGTTAAAAGAGAGTTAGTTACTTTGCTTCATGACCATGTGGTCCTTTGCAAGTGTCTGAATGATGTCACATCTTGTCACATGATACTGACCGCATGACTTGATCCAAAATGGTCCCTTTATATTGGTTACTCCGAATGACTCCGAATCAATGAAATTCATTTTTCCAGACATTCTTTCTCATAACAAAGCAATGACTTCTACACATAATTTTAATACCATTTTGCACTATGTTAATATGATGTTATAAAATCATGCCAGAATAAAAAAATATATACATTTATTACATTTTTAGATATTTTAATCACAAATGAAATGGCTGTATTGGCCTTTGGACGGTTAAACTGAATGACCTTTTGACATCAAAATCTTTAAAATACCTTTATATGTAGCAAAATATAATTAAAACCTTTGGATTCAATAAAAGAGATCTAGTTGTACTACCTTGCAAACTTTGGATATCATATCTTTGTTAATAATAATAATAATAATAATAATAATAATAATAAATTATTATTATTATTATTATTATTATTATTATTATTATTATTATTATTATTATTCTTAAGGCCTTTGGACAAAAAAAATTACCCGTCACGTCTTTGACCTATATACAGGCATTATATGGAGGTAACATGAAAAGAAAATGCCATCAAAACTTTCCTGGACGAAATGAGAGTTTACAGCTATGATATAAAAACCATAAATTAAACAAATCATTCATTATTCATCAGCAGTAGTCCAATCATTTGCCATAAATAGAAAGTTCAAAAGAACAGTATTTGATTTTTTTTTTTTCCAATGTAAAAGTCCTTACTGCCACTTTTGAGCAATTACTTGATTAAATTTCTTTTTTTACCAAATCACATCAGTTCATTCCATCTCTCAAATGTCTTTCCTTTTTTCAGCTGACATCACCAACCACTTGCCATTTAGAGACCACTTTTCAAGATCCAATGATGGATAAAATCAAGTTCTGTCCTTCATTTTCATCTTATCACATGTCCTTTTTCACACAAAGATGCGTCACATTGGGCTGCAAATACTATTGTTGACTTTATGCAAGTTGTGACTCTAAATGCCACTCTGAATCTGTACAGCTGGTCTGTCTGAAGAGATGGGAGAACAGAAGGGATATTCCAGAGGAATGTGAGAGGGCGAGGGAAAGACAACAAATACAAATAAATGTGATGCTATGTGTTGGAAGCAGAGGGGGAGGTGTGAGGGAGCAACAGGCAGAGAAAATTACAGGGTATAAATCATAGTGCTGGTCTTCACTTCTCATCCCTCCTTTCTGGATCTCTCCTTCCCTTGAATCACCTCTCTCCATCCCTGTATTTCTCTTTTCATCCTTCAACCCTCCTCTTTTTTCTCCTTCTTTTTATAGTTCTCGCATCCTTTCTATTATTCTAAAATGCTCCAGTACTGCTGAGCAAATCAGGGGTGTACGAACAATCTGAAAAGTGGGAGGGACTTTAAATTGAAAAGTAGTGATTATATACCCAAATGTGGGGAGTTGAACAAAGAGATTTCTGCAAAGACCAAAGGATGTCCATGTTAGAACGTGTTGCAACAGAAGTTAACTTTTGGACACATCACTTTTGTGGATCAAGGGGGGGTCAAAGTTTGGCTGGTTCAGTTCATTCAGCCCCTGCTAGTTGACGTAACCACACTATCTAATTTCAAAAATGTAATTTAAAAGTAGCCATGAATTATTTAGCATAAACTCTACTACCCTAAGGAACTCAGCAATATTCAAGGAAGCTCCACATGGCTATGGTTTACATAATTTAGCATCACAATGAACAGGATCTGTGTTTTCCTGAACTGTTTGCCATCATATCACAGCCTGTGCATAACATTCAACACTGGCCACTGTGTGTTTTAGCAGGCTGAGTCATTACACATAACGTCTGCCAGCACCAGCATGTCAGTTACCCGATACACCAACCTCATTTTCGGTCAGGACCTTGAGAAGTGTAAGCCAATTTCACTTTCATGCAAACTTTGCTGGCATGTTCTCCAAATATCAACCTGTTTATGCAGCCTCTATAATTACTAGCGCTCACATGTCCTAGGTAAATAAGGCAGATAGGTTATTTTTTATTGATGTGACCCAGGTCAACAAAGGTCAGGCTGGGATCACAGCAGCTGAAGAAGAATTTGGAACAGTGGCCTGCAGAAAGCTGGACTCCCCAGAGAAGAGACAAATTCAAGAAAGTGTCACACAAAGTGCATGACGCTTTTAAAGAGCTGTGCTCTATTGAAAAGTGCACATAATAATGTCTTTTCACAAAAAGCCAAAAAGTTTAAAAGGTTAGTTCACCCAAAAATGAAATTTCTGTCATTAATTACTCACCCTCATGTCGTTCCAAACCCGTAAGACCTTTGTTCATCTTCGGAACACAAATTAGATATTTCTGATGAAATCCAAGGTTTTTTTATCCCCCAGAGAAAGAAATGTAGAAATGTAGTAAAGACATCGTTAAAACAGTCCATGTGACTACAGCGGTTCAACCTTAATGTTATAAAGCGACGAGAATACTTTTTGTGCACTAAAACAAAACAAAAATAATGACTTTATTCAACAATATCTTCTCTGCCCTGTCAGTCTCCTATGTTATTGATGTAGTAAACGCAGTGTAGCGCTTTCAGGTTCTACGTCAGAACGCCGGCTCATTATTGGCTGGCTCTGGCGTAATTACGTTGCTTTCTATGGGGGAAAAACCCTCACGGATTTCATCAAAAATATCTTAATTTGTGTTCCGAAGATGAACGAAGGTCTTACGGGTTTGAAACGACATGAGGGTGAGTAATTAATAACAGAAATTTTATTTTTGGGTGAACTAACCCTTTAAAAGTTGTTTTCTGGCAACACAGTGTAAAGTTACTGTGCTACTAGAACATCAAACTGAATTGCAAAAGGTTTGCCCATAACCCAAAAACATGGGAAAACACACACACACACACACACACACACAACCATTCAAAAGTGGAAAGAAAGAAAAGAAAAGAAGAAAAAAAAAAAAAAAAAAAACACACTTATAGTTTCCATAAAAATATGAAGCAACAACTGTTTTCAACACCGATAATTATAAGAAATGTTTCTTAAACACCAAATCAGTTAGTGTTGTTAAAAGTACAGACCGCGATACGGAGTCGGTACTGAAATTTAAAAAAATGTGACGCTTTGAGCACTGATGAGTGGATTCGTAAATACCTCTGATTAGCCTTTGTGTTCATGCGCTCATCAGATATGTCTGTGATTGGCTACAATGATCAACGCACGGGAGCGTATGAAAGCACACGGAAGTGTTTGAATTTGAAAGCATTTTGAAAGCGGAAGCGTTGGAAAGCAGGCATTTCAAATGCTCCCGTGTGTATCTGTTTAAGCACTCGAAGAGCGTCATTGATGTCTATTTACAACGTTTTTTGAGTGTTTATCATTGTAGCATGTCTGATGAGCACATGAACACAATTGGCAATCAGAGGTGTTTACGAATCCGCTCAACAGCGCTTAAAGCATCGCATTTTTAAAATTTCAGCAAAGATTTAGTATCGAGGTTGGTACTTTTGACAACATTACTGCATATAAGAATTATTTCTGAAGAATCAGGTGACACTGAAGACTGGGGTAATGATGCTGCTTTGAAATATATTAAAGAAAATTCATTTTAAATTGTAATAATATAAATCACAAGAATACTGTTTTTACCATATTTTTGATCAAATAAATGCAGCCTTAAGCATTTAAGAAACTTCTTTCAAAAACAACCCCAAATTTTTGAATGGTAGTTAGTATGTTGGATGTTTTATCTACAATTTTAACTTATCTGATATCAAGTGCCCAATACATAGTGCTCAAGCCTGGGAATCCTAAAGTGAGAGCTTCTATATTTAGTTAGTTTATTTGGCAATGGGGGGCTGTTGCTTTGCTTGGCTCAAATGTAGAGTGTTCAGTTACTTTCCATTTACTCTCCCAAATTTCATTACAATAAAGTTACACTATGGCTCACTAAAGGTAATTTGATATATTTACCCTTGCATGTGGCCCATCTTCCTGAACCAAATCTTTTATTTGCAGATGACATCACAAGTGGGAGGAAATGGGAGTCAACAGCAGCTGTAGGTAGCGTCAGAGGACAACCAACGCAGGTGTGCGCACAAATCCCTGAATATCACCAAAATACCTCACACACCAGAGGGAAAACAGCACAGCTCACCCTTAGCCTGCAGTCCTCGTGGGATTAAGAATGAGAGCCTTACAAAAACACCAACTTGAGTGCTGACGTTTATCAGTTCTGTGTCGCCAGCAGGCCTAAACAAATGACAAATTCAGGTTTAGCCTTTATTTAAATTAAATTAAACAACAACAACAGAAAAGCAGTGAAAGAGAAAGTCCCCCTTTTACTCTCACTAGATGTTTTGATATGTCCACTGTCTAAACAGTCTGCACAGCCCACTGGGTACATAAACTCATTGCTCATTTCCATATTTGGACAAATCATGAGATATTAGGCCCCATCATGAGAATGAAATCCAGCCACTCAGTCTGCCAACTAGATCTTCACTGAGATCACTGATCCATTGACATTTCAAAACATTTTTCATACTCAGCAATTTGGTCCATGCACAAGTTACTACTCCTGTATGTGAAAGGTTATCCAAGTCCAATCATAATAGAAATCATTTATATATATATATATACACACACATGTCTTAAAAGGTACAGTAGAAAATGCAGTCTATGTAATTAAAGAGTTCAGAGAGAGAAAAAGAATCAAATAATACTTGAAAGAGCAACAAATGCAGACTTCAGGGAAAATATGGACACTTTTCTCTAAAGTTCACTGGTCTTTCAGAAATGATTTCACTTTCCTCAGTTAATGAAGCTTGCGTCACACCACCAGGTTCCTAGAAAACACCATATATGGCCCTTCGGTAAAATTATCTGTCTTAATTATCAACATTACGGCTGTGATGGAAAGACATTCTAGACCACAAATAGATTCACTAACCTCGGGAGGAAACGACACTTCCATGAAAAGCAAAGTGTTCAGAGTCAGACAGAGACTAAGGAATGCACACTCAAAGGGAAATAAAATGACTCTGGAGGTTAATATTATTACACCGGACCACAAGCTAATACATTTTATGGACAGATATGCTCATCTCCAATATTTATGTGGCTTTCGAATGTAGAAACCAACAGGAATGCATATTGAGTGAATCTCCGGTGCTCTCTAGTCCATCAAACCGGTCACAGGGTGTGTCGATATATGCCTAAGCAATTACATGGATGGTTTAAATACTTTTCACTCATAACTGCTTGCTTCCATCAGTCCCTGGCTTGAAAGTGCATAAAGCCACTCTCAGCAAACTGTTTATTCAATAAAGAGCCTCTTCCCTACAGGCCGGAACTGCATAAGGAAGATGGGACTCTTGAGACAAGAGACCTATAGTCTTCAAAAGCAGGAGATGAACCATAAATGCAAGAGACTTAGGCCGCATTTACACTGCAGGTCTTGATGCCCAATTCCAATTTGTTGACTATATCCAATTTTTTTGGCGACCAGCTTACATCTTCTCTTAAAAGTGTCCCATATCCGATATCTGGATTTAGACTATACACTTGGCGAAACAACTCAAGGTAGACATACTGACCTGGAAAAGCTTAGGCCGAAAAGGAAGTAAAAACGGCATGATTTGCAATGGACAAAGATGAAATGATAATACAAGCTTTTTCTTTCCACATCTTTAAAGATCAGCAAACATTGGTCTCTTAAGGCAGAGGGGGGGAGAAAAAAAAAGAAAAAAAAAGAAAAGGAGAGCCCTTGTTGCAGCCTGGGCGAATGTAGCAGTGATCGCTGCTGTAATCGCTGTGGTTGGTGTCCACCTAAGTTGACATCATTCGCTACATCGCTTTTTCCAATGACGTACAACTCACATTGACAGGGGAATATCCGATCTGTCCGCTTACATGGCAGACTCAAAATGCACATATTCAATTCATATCAGATTTATTTCCACATATGACTGAGGACAGAAACCGATCTGAGAATATCAGAATCCATGTGCTTTTTTCCCTGCTTACACGTTCGTGGGTCATATCTGATCTGTGCCACGTGGGACGAAAAAAAAAAAAAATTCAGAATTGGGTCACTTGAACCATGTAATGTAAATGCGGCCTTCACTGTAGTTCACTCAAGACACTTGATCTTTACCCGGATCACTTCTGGACTGAAAGGCCGCCAATTTTCAGCTACTGCAAACTAATCTCATTAAACCTGCTGTAACATGAGCACGGTCAATAACGGATGAAAAAGTTCCTTTGTTCTCTGCGTCACTGTGATGCTCTAATCATAACGGTACAGTACAGCTGTGGGAGCCTATTAATGCAGCCATGAATGCAGTGTGAATCAGCACACCTGTAAAGCAAATAGGTTTCATTTATAGTCCTCCATCCTTGCTGCTGAATGGGTGATCTTCTGAACAGAGTGTAACAAGAGCTCTTACTGATATTATCAACAAAGGCCTGAGTACCCAGCGGAGGACACGAGTCTACTGCTACAATTCTACATGGGACACTCTGTGCCTCTGAGCGTAATAAAAACATGGTGGTGGTAGCAGTATTCCCTAACAAACAGTGGCCATTTCCTAAGGGAATAAACCTGCATTTAAAAAAAAATGCACCTGAATCTGCCAACAATTTGCCAGCCCTTCAGAATAAGCACAAATTAAAGTTATTTTTGTTTAGTTTATAATTTTAAGGTAAAATGTGAATTTTCGGTTACACTTGCCGTAGTTACATTGTAATTACTCAAATAAGTACTGAGTACTATTAATTAACTACATGTACTTACTATAGAGTTATAGTTAGGGTTTGGTTTAGGGTTAATTACTTGTAATTATGCATAATTTACTGTTATTACTATAGTAAGTACATATAGTAACGTGTAACTACGGCATTGTAAAATAAAGTGTTACCGAATTTTCAATGTGAGCTCAGACTGTTGGACCCTACATACACACAAACACACACATTTTAATTATGGATGAACAAACAAATGAATAAATGAACAAATGATGTAACAAATTTTTATTTTGATTAAGAGTGTGGAACCCCACATTTTGATTTTGGACGAACAAATGAACGAACAATTGAACAAGTAAACAAACAAATTAAATTAATAAATTAACAAATGAACTAATGAATGAATCAATGAAAAAGTAAACAAATTAAAATGAAAGACCATGAAAAGACCAAATTAACAAAAAAAATTAATAAAACAATATTAAAACAAACAACTGAACATACCAATGATCGAACAAACAAATGGATAAATGAACCCTTGAATGAATAAATGAATGAACAAACGAACAAACAAACTGATGTGTGAATGAATTAACTACTAAATGAACAAATAAAAACACAAATAAACAAATTAATAAACAACTGATTGAACAAACGAATAAATTAACAAATTAATAAACCGACAAATTAAAAGGATGAACTATAGTAGAGTGTAATAGTATACTGAACGGACAAACAAACAAATGAAAGCACAAATAAATGAACAAACAACTGAACGACTAAACGTACAACTGAACAAACCAATGATCAAACAAACAAACAAAATGAGGGTTACAGTAATACATCTCAAAAGCCATTTTTGGCACCCTGTTTAGTGTTTAATCACATAACACCACAAGACCGACACTCAATCTGTGATAGAAATATGCCAGCCAGACTGAAATATTGCTACTAGCATTTGTTTGTGTACCGTGGGTTATTATGGGAAAAAATGCCCAAGTAGAAATGCCCAAATGAGATAAGCTTATACACAGAAATGACACAACCTTCCTTTCTTATTTTCATTAGACAGACTCTGCTGACTGGAAGAATTTCAGCCCTTTTAAAAAGGAATTTAAGATGAAGGAGTCTGCTGATACTATGTTTAAAGCTCCAGTTTGGGGCAAAAGAACAAAGTTTATATAATAGCTCCCAAGGAATAAAGTGATCTTGAAAAATGTCCCATATTCTGTCTTTATCAGGGAAGAGTTTCTGGACACTGCGGAGCTGCATCTAATCAAGTTGAATAGACTCCAGCCTGTCTAAAGAAGCAAGCACATTTAGCTGCTCTTGAGATAAGTGCACCAGCTCCAGCACTCCCCTATTTACTTAGATGAGCCACAGCTCAAATGAACGAACACACACTTTGTTTTTCACATGATGTAAGTGACTGCTCAGTCAAGAAGGGGAAAAAACACCCTATAGCCACCATTGTACTGGCATTGTTTTTCTGTTTGGCATTGGTTTCAACGGGGAAAAAAAAAAAAAAAAAAAAAATTCTCACAATTCAAAGTTCATTTGTCGTCCTACGTATCCTTCCTCCTTTTGAAGGGCCTTGCTTTGCGTATCCACATCTATTTTTCCTCAAGAAACATCAAAAGGGCCATTGCCTGAATTTCCATGCCGGTGATATTACTCAGGACCAGGAACGGTCACCTTCTTCCACCGCCCAAGTATTTTTTGCTATCATGACTTTTTAAATGCCAACTTTACAGTCCCCAAGCACTTCAGCTGCGCTTTCACAGGCTCTTATCAGCATACTGTAACATTTCCCAGCACACGTTCAGCATCTCCAGGAAAAGGTTATGAGACCACCGCAAGCGAACTTTGCTGGTGTATTACACAACCACTACACCTAAAATGTGAGGAGGTGATCTTTGATCACATTTTCCAAAAAAAGTTAATTAGATTCAAAGTGTCAAACAACACTAAAGCAAAATAGTGGTCATCATGAATGATAGAAGTCATCAAGCAAACAAACAGCAAAAAGAAAAAGTAAAATAGCATAGCAATTTAGCTTAAAAATATATAATATAAAAACACTGTCTGACAAATATTCAGACTCAATCTCTCTAATAATACGAACTCATGAAAATGACACTATAATTGTAATACAGTTAGAAAAATGGCATGTGAAGTTTCAGTTTAGCACATCACCACAGGACAAGTTATTTTAACTCACAGTCATAACAGTTTGAATCCCATATGAAAGAATCCATACAAATACATAAACAATTAACTTATTTTCAACATTAATAAGCATAAAATATCTATTATGTGGTGGCATCACACCACAGGACTGAACTAAGCATCTGCACACCAGCTCGCTCCTCAAGGCTCAATAACTGGTGACTAATTAGGGGTTCAAGCACGAAGTGCTGAAACCCTATTGTAATTGTAAGGATTTTTAATATTTTTCTTCCGCCGTAAAACGAATCGTGCAGCCCAAACCGTAAGGCCTAGAATCTTGAAACTTTGCCAGATGATAGTCCTCAATTTGGGGAGAACCTCAGAAGTTATGACCCCAATTGGCCAATAGGTGGCGCTACATCGATCAAAACCGTGAAACGGCTCATAACTCATAGACCGTTTGTCGTAGACTCAAGTGTTTATCACTGTAATCCTTGGCTCAAAACAAACAAAATATATATCTCTGATTTCATTTCTGGTATGCAAATTTTTCCGCCATTTTGAATTTTATCCAAAACCTACTTTTGCGAACTAGTCCTAGGTTTTTCGCCCGATCAGAACCAAACCAGTGCATATAGTCTGAATATCAAAAGTTATCAAAAAAAAGTTGAAATTTTGATTCACGGTCGCTAAGGGGCGCCAAAATGTATGATGGTGACGGAGCCACTTTTACTAAAATGGCTATAACTCGAGAACAAAATGAGATATTTGCACCAAACTCGGTACACATGTGTACGGGCTCAATCTTTGGTCACGATAAAAAAAAAAAAAAATAAAATAAAATAAAAAATAGCGACGATTGGCCACTAGGTGGCGCTATACCTTGAAAAAAAAAAACAAAAAAAAAAAAAAAACATGAAAACAGCTGTAACTATGCAACCGTTAGTCCGATTGACTTGAAATTTGGCATGCAGTGTCTTGGTCCAAGGGGGCATGATAGTCTATGAGGACATTGGTGCATCTCAAAAAACATGGCCACCATCGGCCAATGAAGTTTGAGCACCTATTAGACAAGGTTAACGGAGGCCGATTGGAACAAAACTCAGTGGGGTAGGTTGGTAGGTTTAGCCTTATGGTTTGTGCTACGTTGTGATTTAGTGCTTAAACTTCTGCGAATATCTTCGAAACCGTTAGTCCGATCGAGACGAAACCAGCGTAGGAAACACAGAACCTAAGTTGGTTTACTAAACGTTAAAGCCTACATGTCAAAATTTTGATAGGAAGTGGCAAAAAAAATCCAATCAATGTCTTTCATGGGTCATTTTTTATGCTCTCTTATATACAAGTGTCTATAACTTCAAAACAAAATGAGATATTTTCACCAAAATTGGCACACATGTATGGACACACTCTGAGGACTTCCAAAAAAAAAAATGGTGGAGATCGGGCAATAGATGGCGCTATAACTGTCAAAAAACCTTTAAAAACCATGTTTTTCCTTACTGAATTGCCTGTATTGGCTGTAAATGGTCTTTTCCATCTATGATCTAAGTGTTTACATGCTTGCTAAATACAATATAATACCTTTTTATATGCTTAAAGGCCTTAAATGCTTGAACCCCGGTAAATGCTGCTTGCAGCTTTAATATATTTTTACTTTTTTTTACGTTTTTGTATAGACCCAATGAGATAATGACCAAATATATAGACTTCATTTATACCCACATTAATGATTTTGACAAATTTCTGGGACTGTAAATAAATTGTAAACTGTATACAAAACTGTCTAGCAAAATCAAAATCAAAACTATAAAGATAATGATAAAGATATAGTTCTAAAAATCATTCTTAATATAAAAGAATAGCGCTGTTCACACCACAGCTATAACGATAAAGATATAGAGAAACAATATAGTTGGGATCACTTTCAGAATTATTTTTTTCCAGCTGTTGAATGATAAAACACTGACAGCCAATCAGAATCCAAGGTCTTGCGCATTTAAAATGGCAGACGATATTGCAAAGAATTTAATCGCCGAAGTTCAGAAAAAGCCACCACTGTTTGACAAAAACCCCATTTTCAAGTATACTTTATAAAAAAAAAAAAAAAAAAAAAAAAAAAAAATGGATATATGAAAAACAATTGGTCATACCCTCGGAATAAATGGTGAGAAGTATCAACGATGAGATCATCATGCCAGGCTAGCAAACAGAGTAACGTAACATAATTATCTCTGGTATCCAGTGCTAGTTTCGACAACATGTCTTTCTTCCTTTTAAGTTGCAGTGAAAGAGACTAGGCTTTGATTTTATTCCACTATTTTGACTTTGTCACCTAAATTCACTGTTAGATTAGATCGATTACACTAGCTAATCACTCGAAACATAGATATCTGCTGGCTAAAGCTGTGTAAATGCAACAAGAACAGCAAAAACATGTTGTATACACTTTGAAACCACCGCACATGAGCTTAGAATAAACAGACCATTATCGTTCATTGGTGTGGACGCAAAACAAATATAGTTATCGTTAGTTATCTTTATAATTATCATTCTTGGTGTGAACGGGCCTTAAGAGAGGAAAAAAAAAAAAAAAAAAAATACATCATGGCAAGTACCCATATAAAATATTTAAGAGATCTTAAGGGTCTTCTTTAAAATCCGTTTGCCTATATCAGATGTCCAAATTCCTAAGCGCCTCTTTAATGCCAAACACTGACAGACTGTATGTAAAACAAGACAGCTCTTCAATGTGTAATGGGCATATTGGTCATGGAGGTGGCATGAACACTGTGGAGAGAGCAAGAAGAGAGGCTGCCAGGCCCGGAGTCACGCTACTTGTGGATGAGACTGTGGTGTCACCCACACGTGACTCACTCTCATTCGTCTTCCTCTAATGCCTCGGAACCGCTGCCACGCCAACCACGAGGATTTTATAGAGGATCAAGACAAGAATTGCAAAGCTAATGCAGAACGTTTGCGGTCAGGCAAAAGAGGAAGTTTCTCTCATGTCATCAAGACCCTTTCAGCTCCCTGGGCGCTGAGCGAAGGGCTGCTACTTTACAACCGAGAGATTTGAGATTTTCGAAGCCACTGAGAAGCAATTAACTGAAGATCTGGAAGCGATAGCCGAATCGAGATTAAAGCCATTTTCTCGCACTGATGTCGGGAGGCTTATAGCTCACAAGGCCCTTTGACAGAGCGTGTATTTGGTGTTATTTCATGAAACAAAGTGTTAGCATTTAAAAAGGCTTGGGGAGATGAAGGTGTGGAACCGCCGCCTCTTTACTAATGCAGGAGTTGATGGGCTTCATTTCCCTGTGTGGCCTATCAGCCCTTTTGATATCAGAGCAAATATTAAATAATAATGAGGATACTGCAGGGAGACCGAGTCAAATGTTACAGCAGTTTGAGACCGCTGAACTTTAGAGCTGACACACAAAGACAAATGCTTCTTTAATAATTCCAAAGCACCCACATCCAACATGGTCACAACATTATTTGCCTAGCACAGGTGGACGCCTGAAAGTATTTGCCTCATTATTTGAAAGAAACACAACAACCACGACAGCTGACGCAGACTTCATAAAGATAAAGGGTAAAAATTCTTACTTACTTCACATACAATAAATGTCTATAATAAGCATGAATAAAAAGTAACTCAAACTCATCTGACAATGCAGAAATGCAGGTTAAAAAGATGTTATTTTCCATAATGAAAGCACAGAAGAATTTCACTTTGAAAAGTTCTAAGGGCAGAAAGGAAAAGGTCTCTATTAAGCAATCATTTTTCCTGTCTGCTAAAGGGTTTCCTTTTTACACCACTTTAAAAGGAAGTAAAACTCACGTGTGTCAATGGAAGATGGCATGTTTTCCACCGCTACGGTGATATGCACAAGCACATGATGCAGTTTGCAGCCAGCAGTCACAGTCAATCAGCCAGCCAGAAAATTAGCAGGAAAAAAATGGTTTGCTAAGTGAGAGAGCTCAAATCTCTGTCTGAACCAAACAGTATCAGATGTTTGAATCAATCTGCTGTTTGTTTGGAGGCATAATTACCACTTATTGGTTTTATGTGGCTCTTTCCCCAATTAAATTCGCAGCATGGAGGCGAGAGAGAGAGAGGGAGTGTGCAAAAAGAGTTTAGGATTTCCCCATGAATCAGACTATGACAACAGTGACTGAAGGGAGGAAACTTTGCCGAGTCATGAACAGGTGGTGCCGTTCAGATGAAAACAGTGGGAGTTTATTTGACTGGGAATGTTGGAGAAGGATTAATACTTAAAGTTCTTCCAAGAATTCTTTCATTATTTACTCATGTTCATGTCATTTCAATCTCTTTCTTCCATGGAACACAAACAGGAGAACTTTTGTACAGTGACTAGGGAATGTCAGGCTCCAAAAATGGAGAAAAAAGCATCATAAAATTTAATCATGTGCTATTCTTCTAAACTAATTCAATAGCTTTGTGCAATGAAAATACTGAAATTTAAGTGATTTACTGTTTGAAGTCAATGAAGCAAAATATCATTGGTTTTCATGTATCTCCTGACCAATTGTAATGTACCAAATTTGAATATTCATGCATATTCAAATTGCATGAATAAGATTTACTAAGTACTACAATGGAGTTGAAGATATTCAGTGACTTAGATTCAGTCTGTTTGGTTTCAAACAATGCTATTGTATGTCTTCAGAAGGCTTGCCATATAGCACACTACTGTTATGGACAAGTGAAAAAGAAAAAAAAATCTGTACAAGAGTAATGACTGTGAAATGGTCCCAGAACATTTGATGATTGGAGGTTTACAACATTTACGCACATGAAAACTCTGCCTACAAACAGTCAAAAGGTCATACGCCTTCCAAAAATAATCACGCTGCTTGGAAAATGAATGGTTTGCACACAAATTACAGTACCTATCCAAACCAAATGCCACACACAGAAATATGCTCACCATCATCTGCACCCTGCTATTACAAACTTTGCAAACAGTAGCGTAGAGACAAACGTCAATGATAAACAAGATCCTCAAATGTAAAGAAACAACAATCGTCATATTTAGCAATAACAAAGTTGATCAGGAAATGAACAGTTCACACAAAAATAAATCGTTACTCACCCACATGTCGTTTCAAACCCATATGACATTATTTTTTTACAATAACATTCTCATAATAATTAAGACAAAAAGAATTTTCACATGGGTTGCTTACATATACTGATCAGGGGCTTGCCAAACTTGTCAAAAAAACACTATAAAAAGAAGTCCATATTCTATAGACATTATATTATGTCTATTGAAGCAAAATCTATAGCCTAATTTAAGGAGCAGACTGAAATATAAGTCAAAAAATCTTCTCTTGGGCTGTAGCTCTGAAATAAAAAAACAGTTTGAAGTCAAACATCTCGAGTGTCATATGGCGCGAGTTTGACGTCATGACAGCTGCAGCAGGGGTTCTTAATATTATCAGTATGAATTGTTATTGTAGTGCAAACATCTGAGAAAATATTCTACAACATACATAATATATACATATATTTGGGGAAAAAAAAAAAAAAAAAACACATTCTGGTGTGGTATGACATGAGGGCAAATAAATAATGACAGAATGTTAATTTTTGGCTGAACTATCCCTCTAAAGGGCAGGATATTGTCTCTTTGACAGGACCTCATTAGACACATCCAGTTCTGCTCTTGCATTAAACAACACATGGCCTTAACAGGAAGCAGGTGCTACGTCTGTCCTTGTCATTTATGTCCTTCTCCTGCACCCGAGGTCTGACTGTGAGACAGAGCGAGAGAGAGTGGAGGATACACAGAACCAGAAACACAGTACCACCACTGAGCATCTGGTGTGCAGACAGACATGAACGGAATATAGACATATTTATTACGCTTAAAAGAAAGGTTGACCTAAAAATGAAAATTCTCACTGTTGTTCTGGACCCCATTGACTTCAATTGAACTGTATGGACAAAAATGCTTCTTCAAAATATCTTCTTTTTGGGTTTCACACAGAAAAGAAGATCATTCAGTTTTGGAACAACATGAGGGTGAGTAAATGATAACAGAATTTTCATTTTTGGGTGAACTGTTCCTTTAATATGCATCTATAGAACTCAGCACAGTTTTTGAATGAGAAGAACTACGCATAACTTAACAGCTCTTGAATGTCACTGACAGAGGTGTTCACTGAATGGTCAACCTCAGGGTTTATTGAGATTTTGTCCTCACTGGCAGCCCGAAAAACAACATAAACGGACCCAGAAAATGGCTTTTAAACCAAGTATCGGTAAATTGCAAAACTATTTGCAGGCCCACCAAAAAAAAAAAAAAAAATTAAAAGATAAACTCAAACAAGTATGCACAAGAAATACTAAACATCCTTTTGTTAAAACATCTCTGGCAGAAATGCATATTATTCTATGATACTTTTATGACATGCAAGCGAGATCTTCCACCCAGTGCCCACAGCCACTAAACCCAGACAGCAATTAAAAAGAAATGTCCTGGACAAGCAAATGAAGCTGAACAGCTGCGAAGTCTTAAAGACCACCTGTCACTGTACGTTTCCTCTTTTTTGCTGCCCCATCTTTAACCCCTTCTCACTTCCAATTATCAATACTTCAAGCTAACAACCATTATCGAAACTTACAGTCACAGCACACAGCTTCGGTTACTTACCAAACGCACTCTGAACGCTAATGGCATGGTGCTACAAAGCTCTCTGAGGACCTGAATAAAGGCAGTTTTATTTTAATCCACACGAGAAACAGAAAGCGGCGTCCTCTGATCCTAGGGTTTATAAGGGAGCCTCCTCTCATTCTCTCTCTTTCTGTCTGCCTCCTTCTTTCTCCTTCCCGTCTCTCTCTCTCTCTCTCTCTCTCTCTCCGCAGCGAACGGATCCCACACAGCTGCAGCACGCCTCTCTCCCACAGATCAGGGAGGATGTGGGCGTAAAGTGATTTGATTTGCTCAGAGTTGTGAAGAGAGGAAGACAAGCCAAACATATCCTGAGAGAAGCTTTCAAATTTTGAATGACAGCTTGAATGAATCTGACCAACAGCTTTGGCCATCCTTAGCCCACATAAGTGCATGAAAGGCACGCTGACCATGTTTACATGCACATGAAAATTCAGATTAATTTCATAATTCGATCATATTTCAATGATGTAAGCGTGTTAACACGTTAACCCGATTACCATAACCTGATTAAGCCGATATTCCAGTCAGAACCGCCATGGCAGTTTTTGAGCCAAGTTAAATGCAAATTCCCATACTTAACAAATAAATAAAATAAATAAATAAATTACATACATACATACATACATACATACATACAATTATCTTGTTAATATTATTGTTATTATCAGGGTTATCACATGACCAGAATTTCAGTAAAATTTCCAGTAAAATTTCGCGGTTCTCAGTACCAAGGCAAGAACTGTTGATTTAAATACTTTTAAAAAAAGTCCCGTTTTGTCTCATCTATTGGTTTTCAATGACAATAATCACAGTTTCTGATTCAACTGCACATATGGTTGTCAATCTAGAAACTTTGCAGTGTACTTAGCAGCATGAAAAACAAACTTGTATTCAGATAGTGAATGGGTAATAAACAGAAAGCAAGAGAAGAGCCTCCCTTTATAATCACTAAGGCTGTCAATCTCTAAAAATGCAAGCTCACTGAATTAATTGAATAAAACTGTCTTAACTGTACAATGAATCTCTTATTTACATCATGTTTACACATTTTGTTGGTCCTAATGAAAGAAACAAAACAAAACCTTGTGCGTTTTCAGTAACCTTAAGCATTCTGACTAACATACGGTTTAGCACCTCTGATAGGCTATTGCATTTGTGCACTCAGATATGATTGTGATTGGCTACAATGTTCAAAACTTCTAAAAAAAAAAAAAAAAACTAAAAAAAAACAACATGCTGTAAATAGAAACCTTTGACGCTCAGAGAGCGCTCAAACAAACAAAAGTCTTTGAAAGCAGTGTCTGTCAGCGTAACAAATATTAGGGTTGCGACAATAAATCAATGCTTCTCGATTTATGGATCGATTCTGGGATTTTCAGAATGCATCGCGATTCTCTCTCTAATTGATTCTAAGCTTAGTTTTTAACAGCAGATGGCGCTCTAGGCTAGTTTTTAAATTGCACGCTCAAATGCTCAGGAAGAAGAGCGCTCGTGCGTTCAGCTGAGTCTGAGAATGTACTTGCACCTCAGAATGCTTTTATGACGTGAGAATGTAAACAGCCCACTGCAAACACCCTTGTAATTCGCTTCAACGTTTTCTAACTTTATGAATGATTATTTTATAGAAGGTTCAAGAGGTGTGTGCAAGGAATTGAAAGCAAGCAGAGTACAGCTGTTTCTAAAGCATACAGTGCCATCTGCTGTTAAAAACTAATCTCAGAATCGATTCAAGAGAGAATCGCGATGCATTCAGAAAATCTCAGAATCAATTCCAGAATAATTTCTTGATTCATGATGCATCAGTTTATTTTCCCAACCCTAACAAACATACCCGGTACTCGGTACTGCAGAATTTGCTGGTACAGTCAACTTTTTTTTGTACCGATAGAACTTGTACACTTGACAACCCTAATTATTATTATTAGAGAAATACTGATCATAATCATTTACAGGCTGTGCACAGAATGTGCATGTCCAAATAAATGTAATTATAATTGTTATAAAAAGATTTTTGAGGACGAAACAGATTCTTTTATACAAACATTACAAGAAATTAATAAACAGAAATTAATAAACAGGCAAAATCTTTATAAGAGTCTCTTGACCTACATTTTGCAATTCAATGTGCTCGTGTGTGCTGCTGTCAAGGACATGAATAACAATTAATGATTAAATTATTTCAATTTATTTTTACTAATCTGCACAGTAAATGGCCAGTGAAAGTAGCTCCAGTATTTCAACAATAAAACAGTGAGAAAAGAACACATATGTAATTTAATTTATTCAGTGTATGCTGATTACATGTATTCAGGGAACAGCTGTGAGGCATCTGTGACAAGTGTATTTTTCAGAACAAAAGATTGCCTAGAATATAGACCATGGTTATTATTGTTATCTAAAACTAAATCAATATAAAAAAAAAAAAAAAAGTTTTATTAATTTAAGCAAAGCTGAAATATCAGATAAAAGTTTAAATCAACAGATTAATGTTACTTTGGCAAACAGATAAAATAAAGCACTAAAATTATAGTAAATAAAAATTAAAACTGAAATAAAGTAATTTAGTAATACAAAAAAAAAAAAAAAAAAAAATGTCACTAGCAATTATTTTGGTAATCAAGTAATCGGTCGATTATTTTGTCGACTAATCGAGTAATCAGAGTAATTTTTTGTGTGTGTGTGGTAATAAAAATAGACCCAAGTGAACAATAGCCTTTAAAATTACTTAAAATACATATATAACAATGAGGAAATAATAATTGGTTCAAATAAAGCAAGTAATCATATAGTTTTATTGAACAACACTGTTAAAATACATAAATGTAATATACATAATTTAAACAATCCATTTATATACAATATGTATTAGCTATAACAAATGCCTGTGGAGGTGATAGTTGTTGTTACACTTTACAGCATGATCAAATCCTTGTTTAAAGAATTAGTTCACTTTAAAATGAAAATTACCCCAAGCTTTATGCACCCTCAAGCCATCCTATGTGTATATGACTTTCTTCTTTCTGATGAACACAATTGGAGTTATATTAATAAAATCCTGATGCGTCCAAACTTTATAATGGCAGTGAAGGGGAGCTACTACAAGTTTGAAGCTCAAGAAAGTGCATCCATCATAAACGTACTCCACACGGCTCCGAGGGGTTAATAAAGGCCTTCTGAAGCAAAGTGATGCATTTGTGTAAGAAAAATATCCATATTTAACACGTTATAAAGTAATATATCTAGCTTCCGCCAGACATCCTTCCGTACTCAACTTACAAAAAAAGCGTAACTGACGTTGCCGAACACAAAAGAAGATATTTTCAAGAATGTTGGTAATCAAACAGTTGACAGTAGCCATTGACTTCCATAGTAGGAAAAAAAATACTATGGAAGTCAATGGCTACCGTCAACTGTCTGGTTACCAACATTCTTTAAAATACCTTCTTTTGTGTTCAACAGAAGAAAGAAACTCATACAGGTTTGGAACAACATGACGTGTGTAAATGACAAAATTTTCAATTTTGGGTGAACTATCCCTTTAATTCAAAGGTCCACTTAATCTTTAATATTTGGACACTTCTTTACGATAAAAATGCTACAGCAAGGGTTTAAACTTTTATTTTGAAACCGCGATGAACAAATAAATTTGCATATTTAGAAAGATATTGATTTATTTTCCTGTGTTGACGTAGGTTTATAAGTGATTTACGTTACAAATCTGGTGAAATGGGGCACGAGGCATTCCCAGATGAACGTTATAAGCAACCCAAACTCACAGCATGCAGAGATTTGTTAACTGAGCTGCTGAGACACACTTCACGCATGTAAATGATAACATTGCAACACTTGGCTATGAAACAAAGTGCATCAGACTTTATATGCATTCCCAAATGCATGTTATTGGAAACCAAAACAAACAGCACATGCAGAGAGTTTGTGTGGAACAGCATTTACGGTGAACAGAGCTGCTCTGAGATGCTAGAAGAAACACGAAACCTGCACGCATGTAAATAATTAAAGTGTCGGTTTCACTCCGAAACCCGCAGCGCATATACTTTTTCAATTGAAACGCAGACTTCGTCATTTTACAATAGCATTATGCTATACTATGATTTTTAAATGGTTTAAATATATCGTGCAGCCTTATAAAATGGTCTGATAATGCGGTTCATGGATTCTCATCCTTGGAATGCGCCACTTCGAGTTTTTTGCCGGTTAAAAATCGACACAGGTAAATTGCAATTGATTTTTTTAAACCGAGTACTCATGACAGCCCTTAAAGGGATAGTTCACCCAAAAATGAAAATTTGATGTTTATCTGCTTATCCCCAGGGCATCCAAGATGTAGGTGACTTTGTTTCTTCAGTAGAACACAAATGATGCTTTTTAACTCCAACCGTTGCAGTCTGTCAGTCGTATAATGCATGTCAGTGGGAACTCCATCTATAAGAGTCAAAAAAACATGCACAGACAAATCCAAATTAAACCCTGCGGCTCGTGACGACACATTGAGGTCCTAAGTCACGAAACGATTGGTTTGTGCGAGAAACCGAACAGTATTTTTATAATATTTTTTACCTCTAAAACTATGTCCAACTGCCTTGCGCATCCGGTTGGTGAGGTCTGAAAATGCGTTCTGATGACGGAAGTGATGTCTCGCGCTTATACTTCAATGAGTGCGAGACATCACTTCCATTGTCAGAGAGCGTTCAGACCTCACCAACCGGATGCGCAAGGCAGTTGGACATAGTGGTGTTTTAGAGGTAAAAATGATATAAATACTGTTCGGTTTCTCGCACAAACCGATCGTTTCGTGTCTTAGGACATCAGTGTGTCGTCACGAGCCGCAGAATTTAATTTGGATTTGTCTGTGCATGTTTTTTTGACTCTTATAGATGGAGTTCCCATTGACATGCATTATACGACTGACAGACCGCAACGGTTGGAGTTAAAAATCATCATTTGTGTTCTACTGAAGAAACAAAGTCACCTACATCTTGGATGCCCTGGGGGTAAGCAGATAAACATCAAATTTTCATTTTTGGGTGAACTATCCCTTTAAAAAAAAAATATATATATGTTGTTACCCTAAAATAATTTGGTGTGTACAAGTGCTTTGATTGAATTGCAGTACTACAATGTCTTGAGGGCCTCATCAACAAGGCTGTTGATATTATAACATTATTGTTATAATAGTAGCACATTACAAAATTACTAAAAATTTGACTAAAATAAAAAAGAAAACCTGAAAATATTCAAATTAAAGCCAATTCAAAATATTAATAAAACCTTTAATACATAAATAATACTCAAATAACACCTCTGCCGACCTCAACTGAAAAATGATTTAATGTGGAAAATGTAGCAAAAGAATTGTGGATGGACAGTAAAATAAAATAAATACAATAATAAAAAATTATGAGAAGGTGTCAACCCTGATTCATTGTCATTTTCTGGAATACGTA
Source organism: Mylopharyngodon piceus (assembly GCA_039654765.1). Lineage (NCBI taxonomy): Eukaryota > Metazoa > Chordata > Actinopteri > Cypriniformes > Xenocyprididae > Mylopharyngodon > Mylopharyngodon piceus. The sequence continues at coordinate 29,823,985 of CM077446.1, forward strand.
TATATTATGTTGTATAAATTCATTGTGTTGATTCTATAAATTTCATGTGCAATAATAATACTAATCTGTACAGCTCTCAGCAGGCTATAATTGAGTGGAGAATTGCTTCCCAGCAATAATGTTATAATATCAACAGCCTTGTTGATGAGGCCCTCAAGACATTGTAGTACTGCAATTCAATCAAAGCACTTGTGCACACCAAATTATTTTAGGGTAACAAATATGACAAAATCAAGCTTACAAGTAAAAGTTTACATCAGCTTCAATTCAAACCTACTCAGTGGGAGACCCTACAAATAGCCTCTGCTTTGAGCAGAGTAGTTTATTAAATTCATGCATCAACAAAATGCAAGACAGTTAAGTAGCCTATTTGCTAGGCCAACTAGAAAAAACCTTTATAAAAATAGAGAGGAAAACAAATTGAAACAAAAACAACCACAAAAGCCCTGGCATGATAATGGCTCAAGTACTGATGCAAAAATCTTGCCGTAGCCTGACCTGGACGTGTCATGCAAATGAACTTTTCACTTAAAGCAAATAGCCCGAGAGCACTTACCGAGCCCACTGCTGCCAGCAGAGGATAATGCTTCTGCTACATCACAATGATAAATGATAATAGTCACAACACATCTTTGAGTACCACTGCCTGCCATTTAATCAACCTATTCTAGCTGAAGAAGCCAAGTGGATGATGACTTGCTCGAATAACATCTTTTGACTCAGAGGTCCGAAAAAAGCAGTTGCTAGTGAAGTTGTTGGGCCATAGATAGAAAGTAGGACAACCAAGCTCATGAGAGCAAAAGACACCAGCGATTTCTTGGTTGTACAAACTGACAGTTTAAGTCACATATCATAAAGTTCATTACAGCACCAATCAATCTGTTTAATACAGCCTAATGTCCATTACAGCATCAAATATTAACATTCACTCTACATAATTAGTTTCAGACGAATAGTCCGGATACATTTACACAGCTCACATGACTATGAAAAATTAAAAGGCTGACGACAATGAACTGATTGTTCTAGATCGTTTCGCGTTGGATTGTTCATTGTTGATGTGCGACTCATCAAAACGCCTCAGTGAATCAAGTCCATGATGTATTGGAGCTCAAGTGTCCCTCCTCCTGTTCTGGCAAAGGATCTTATGAATGTGGTGACCTAATCAACTGATTCCTCAAAGGGGAAAGAGCTAAAAACTGCATATTAAATACACAGATCAAAGTAAACAGGTCATCCGCATGCACATACATACACTAAAAGCGATTTGTGTAATGTCTTTGGCACGTCTTCACAAGTGTGCCGCCAGAGCACTCCATCACAATAAAAATGTCCATATTTGATTGAACCACTGAAAGTGGCATGGCTGATTTCTTTGTTGTTACTACATTACTGCTGAACTCATGCAAAGTGCTCTTAAAGGGATAGCTCACCCAAAAATGAGCATTCTGTCATCACTTACTCATTTCAAACCCACAAGACTTTTGTTCATCTTTGAAACAAATAAAGATATTTTTAATATTCTCTCATTACTTTTGCACACAACCACAATTTGTATGCTTCAAAAAGTACAAATAAGCATTGTAAACAAAATCCATATGAATCAAGCGGTTTAAACCAAGTCTTCTGAAAAGGCATGATCGCTTTATATAATGAACAGAGTAAATTTAGGCTTTTATTCTCATGTAAACAGGGATCAACACACATAAATATACACATCAAATATGGTAAAAGGAAGTTCAAACGCACTTGCTTGACGCACACAATAATTTTGGTTGATTGGACTTGTGTGTTGGACAGATAAAAAAAAATTATGAGAGAATAAAAAAAATAGCCTTATTTGTGTTCCAAAGATGAACGAAAGTCTTATTGAGATGGAACAACATGAGCATGATTTATTGATAACAGAATTTTCATTTTCTGGATAAACTAACCTTTAAAATATATGCATGTAAGAGCTGTCTCTGACACTTCCTCCTCTTGCAAATATCATAGTATATAAAGGCTTTTGCCCAAAAAAAATGCTACTGGTTTTGCATAAAGGGACGGTTAAAAATATAAATTCTGTCATCATTCACTAATCTTCGTGTTGTCAGGCAGACTGCCTTTCATGTGGAAAAAGAGTCACTGAAAGAGTGAGGTTATCAACCCTGTACATACTGTCAAACATCTTCTTTCGTTGTCCACAGAATAAAGTCATTCAAGAGATGGAACAACATGATAAATTTTAATTTTAGGGGGAACTGTGCCTTTAAGGTCTCTGAATATTTTTGCCTATAAAAGCAAGAACACTTGGGAAACGCTACTAGTAAACAATGGCCAAGAAAAACATCCCAGACCAATATCAGCTAGCTATATATTTGGATGAAGGAGTATTTCAATTTCTTTTAAATATTTTGTAGAATTATAAATGTTAGAATTAAGCAAAATAAGACCTTGCATCACTACTCCTCCATACTGGAAGTCTATACAATGAGGCGTTACAAATGACAGCAAAACTCCAATTTAACCACAATCTTTATACATATGTTTAGCATAAACCATCAAGAAAGTAATGCGTCAATGAGTTTTGTAACATTTGAAACGCCTGTGGTTTCACTATCGAAACTATGTCGGCTGCAATCATCCATCATTACTGTAACAACCACTAACCTTGATCCGCTTTACTTTCTTCCACTTGTTACTACGCCATTCAGTCTTTGTCGGGATTCCCCTTCATTTCCTAACGCTCTTCCCACATTCCACACACCGATTCAGTGGATTTCTATTGATCTGTTCCGAGATTCCAAGTCAAATCCAACGCTCCTCTGACAGTCTATTGAAAACAATGAGGAGGAATAGGGCTTTAAACAGCTGTTTCCAAAATGGAGTGACCCCACAGCCAATCACACTCCGTCTGCTCTCTTACCAATAACAGCACTTCTCTTGTTCACGCGGAGCTGCTTGCATGGTAAAATTGTGCGCTGAACAGTGACTTTGAATAATTTGCATTTTGAAAATATTTGTTTTGGAGAGATTTATGAAAAGGAACAAGTTTCTAAGCTGGAGCAGGTGACTACGCGTGCTGAATACCCTTACTAAATTGCCATGGTAACCACTGTTTCCGCCAAAATACCATACTACAGTGATTGTTTCTATTATACACTGTGGCAACTTAGCCACCATTGTCAGCAAAATTAACAAATTAAGCGAATGCCTTCTGAAGGCTATATATTTTTTAGAAGATATTATTGTGGGGTGTTTTTATTGTAATTAAGTTTTTTAATAGTATTACTATGCCTCTGGAAACAAACTGTATTCTATTCGCCAGCTATAGGGAAAAAAAGGAAGTGTGCCAGTTTGAACAAAGTTTCTGTCAAATGGTGTATGGCTCCATCTTCTGGAAAACTCCATACTACACAGCACTTCTTCAGTCAACCAAAAATAACATAACTCTTTTTTCTGAAAAGTATAATGTTTATTGACTGTGTCCACAAACAGAATAATAAAGTATTTAAATAATAAGATATGGCTACAATACTGACATCAAACATAAGGCTTGAAACTAAGGCATAAATGTGCTCAGTAAGACAAAAAATAAATTACATCCCATAATATTTCAAATAAAATGAACCAGTTATCTATACAAGGTACACAACATTAAAGATTAATGTCTATCTAAACTATTTTGGCAAATGACAATATACAACCACACATTGTGAATTTTATATTGGCCACTCAACTTTAAAAATGTTAAGAAGTCGAGATGTAAAGAAGTACACTGAGCAAACTCACATCAGCTTAATATATTGTAAACGTACATCTGATGTCTTACTAATTCTAAAGCTTGTAACTTATGTGGACAAAGGTATTGTGTGTACAGAAAGTCAACTGTAAATTCAGTAATGCACACTTGCGAAAAGTAAAAGGAAAAAAATTAGAGCTTTTCAATCCACAAATCAGAAAGAAACATGGTAATTATTTTATTCTCTGTAGGATAAAATAATTCTCTGTACTGAGGCTTACATTTTCTTGCATTGTATTTAATTGACATGTGTGGTTATCTCCATGTACTATCTAAATAATCTAAATAAATATAAATGATATTCCCTTCACCATAAATTAAGGCATTATATGAGATGTAACAAAATTTGAGATGTAACATAAAATGATGTAGCACTGAAAATAACTATTTTAGACATTTCAATGCTCACTGTACAACTGAAAACAAATACAGAGACTGATTATATATTAAAACAGGGATCCTTCTCAAAAGGATATTGACTGGATGGCTATTGAGTATTATAATTTACAAATGATTCTGAATTAAGTTTTTAAAACACAGGTTAAGCCAAAGCAATGAGTATATATCCAGCATCTAAATGGCTGGCTGTACCAGATCTTTTAAACAGTCAGACTGATCCGGTGACCTCATCACACTGTGAATAGAATACATAGTTGGTCATAGCTAAACACATGTTTTAAAAAAAACAGTTGCACATTGCCAGGAGGTCAGTAACAATAATAAAGCTGAGAACGCAGATGTCTGAAGGAGTCCTCTCCATGTGCGCCAGCTTGCTCTCCCTCAAACAGCATGGAGTCTGGCAGAATGACGCCCTCCAGAGGATCAGGCTGACAGAACTCCACCACAAACTCTTCCTCAGCCTCCAGCAGCGTTCTGGACCAGGCAGACATGTCAAGTCTTCCAGCCACTCCTCCATACTCTTGAGGCAGCACAGATTGAGGAATGACTCGATGGAGAGAGGCCAAGTCTGAGCCATGCAGGACATACTGTTGGGAAAAACACAGGCCCTTGTTTCTAGTATTATTATGCTAGAAATGTCTATGTGTAAATACCAGGATAAGTATCTGGTTACTTACCCTCTCTGCCATTTTCTCTTTCAGAAATGGCTTAATTATCGCAAAAATACCCTTGAAGATACGTGGTTCATTTATAATGTTTACTGCCTTTATTCTGATTGGGAAGCCATCCTGAAACACAAAAGCAGCCGATCAGTGCTCATGCCAAAATCAATGACTTCGTCGTAATTAATCACTTTTGCAATGTCTTACTTGAAGTATACCAACAACTTTCTTGGCCAAAAGTGGACCTGGATTAGAGGCTTGAGAGAGGCCAACTCCCCCATAATCCACCAGGATAACAATTCCATTCACTTGGGTTTCCTCAGGCTGAATCAGCTTCTCTAATGTCAAATAAATAGCTCGAATGTTGTCCACAAATGGGTAATCATTAGGCTTCCATTTACCTAGGAAAGCGAAAGACAAAAAATGCTTAGTTTAAAGGGAAATTGTAACTGTATTGTAACATATCAGAGTGAAAGCTTCTCGAACAAGAAAAAAAAGCAGGCCAGGACTTTATTGCCCATCTGATTGTATCATTGGATTGTTGGGATATAGCGCTGCTGCACACATTATGAGAGAAGAGATATTGTTGCGTTAATCAATAAAGTATTTAAATAATAATATATGGCTACAATACTGACATCAAATGCAAGGCTTGAAACTAAATGAAACATCCCTTAATATTCCCCTTAATATTTAATACAGTATTAATACAAGTGTGAACAAAATTAAAAATTAATATCCATCTAAACTATTTTGGCAAATGACAAAATATATAAAAACACATTATGAATTTTATATTGGCCACAAAACTGTTATGTAGTCAAGACATAAAAAGGATAAGATAAATCATTTATAATAAACACTGCAATATTCTATAAAAAAAATGTCTATTTTAATTTCTTTAATGTGTGTTACTAAACCCAAAGGTTTAGATTTCATGCCTAAAAAGGGTCTTTTTAAAACTACACCCGTGGCCAAAAATGACATAAATTTTGTGTTTCGCAAAGTTTGCTGCTTCTGTTGTTGTGGTGTTTATTCACATTGTTTCATGATCAGATGCATCTTATATTTAAGGGGATATAACTTTATCATTTAAATGTCACTAATTTCATAGTTTTTTGGCCCTGGCACAAAATGACCAGCTAAAATAATTTCACTAATCATGTCATCAGCACATGGGAAAGTATCATTCTGACTGGATTATAAGAGCAGACTGATTGCTATAAAAGGAGAGAAGAAGTGCCTCCAATCATTGTGTTCTTGCGTTAGCAATGGTCTCCTCCAGAGAAAGACATGTAGCCATCATCGCTTTGCATCAAAATGGCCTCACATGCAAGGAAATTGCTGCACAGAATATTGCACCTAAAAGAACCATTTACCGGATCATCAAGAATTCAAGGAAAGAGGTTTAACTGCACTGAAGAAGGCTTCAGGATGTCCGAGAGTGTCCAGCAAGCACCAGGACTGTCTTCCTGTGGAATCAGCTACGGAATCGTGTCACCGTCAGTGCAGAGCTCGCTCAATATTGACAGCAGGTGGGTGTGAGGCGAAGACTTTTGGACAACGGCCTGGTGTCACAAAGGGCAGCAAAGAAGCCACTTCTCTCCATTAAGAAAAACATCAAAGACAGAAAACAGGAAGTATGGAAGGCTGGAAGACTGGTGCAAAGTTATTTTCTCTGATTAAGCCACCTTCTGACTATTTGGGACATCTGGAAAATTGATTGTCTGGAGAAGAAAAGGTGAATGCTACCACGAGTCTTGTGTCGTGCAAACAGTGAAGCATCATGAGACCATCCATGTGTGGGGCTGCTTTTCATCCAAGGGAGTGGATCTTTTAGAATTCTGCTCAGAAACACTGTCATGAATAAAAAAATGGTATAAAAACTTCCTGCAAGAGCAGCTTCTCCCAACGATACAGGAGCAATTTGGTGATGATCGTGCATTTTCCAGCATGATGGAGCGCCATGTCATGAGGAAAGAGTGATAATAACGTGGCTCTGAGATCATTACACTGAAATTTTGGCCAGGCAACTCTCCGGATCTTAATCCCAAAGAGAACCTGTGGTCAATCCTCACAAGACGAAGCAAACAAAACCTTCATAACAAAGGTTATGAAGAAAAAGGGTCAACATTGTAAATAATGACTCTTTGCATATATTTAATGTATTTGTTTTGCAAATAAAAGCGTTTATGAAATTGTCTTCCAGTATACCACAGAAACACATGAAAAAATAATCTACAAATACTGAAACAGCAAACTTTGCAAAACACAAAATTTATGTTGCTTCCAATGCTTTTGGCCATGGCTGTATAAGCAGAAGTCTTCATCAGTTCAATCATTACCTGGCCGTAAACACAGTATGTAGCGTCCATGAGGGTCTGGTCGGGGAAGGACAGTGAGAAAACCCAGGTCTAGGACGTGCTTGACCGTAGAGGGCTTCAGGTCCTGGAACACCTCAGGCCAAGCTTTCCGGTTGGCATGATAATTCAGAAGAAGCTGAAGGGCCCGGTCATAATCAAACTTTCTGGCCCTGAGGAAGCGCAGCAGAAATGCATCGTCTAACCGTGTCCTCAGATTAGGGTGGTCTTTTAGTATCATATCTCGTAATGCCTGGACATCCCGGAGCCTCCATTCAGGCTTCTCCTGGAGCTCTTCCCGTGCCTTGGCCACCAGTTCAGGAGTAAGGGTGCAGGCGTAGATGGGTGGGGGAGGAGCTGGGAAGCCTACAGCCGCCACCGCTTCCCTTGGAGGGCCAACATCAATGTGACCATTTTGGTCTGCCATGGACTATTAAATATGGACACATGTAAATGACAGACATAGAGCAGTTTATGGGTTTTCATTTAGAAAATACAATCAAGCACTATTGTTCAGAAGTGGTACAAATTCAGGTTTGTATGAGGCTGACATTTTTCATCTTTTCTTTCACCAAATGTATTCTATATTTGTATTGCATTGTATTTGAAATGTATACATTTACTGTGGGTCCACTGAAATCTTTTTCACAATTTTAGCTAATTTTAAACAATGTTGCAAAATTGGTGCCAAAACAATAGAAAATGTACAACAAATAGAAAATAAATACGCATTTTTAATTTATGTTGATTCAGCTTAAAATAATTCACTACACTTTTTGGAACCTGCATTATATGTTAAGCTATTTTATAACTATTTTGTATTTCCTACTATATTTTAATATATACAGCTAGTGTGAAAATCAATCTCTTTTTTTTTCCTTTTCTTTTTTATGACCATCATGATATTATTATGTAGCAAGTCCTTTTATTAAGACCAACTGTAGTTGGATTCATATGCTTAAACAATAACTGTACTATCTATCATATGCACAAGAAAACAAAAAATATTTTTAATAACTGATGTCAGACCCATAGCTAAACACAATGAGTTTTTCTAACGCTAATGCAGCACTGCAATTGAATATATGAAAGCCAGGTATAATGCTTTAAAATTCTGAATGAGGAAATGTAACGCTTTTTAAGCATTGAAAAGGTGATGCTCGTCACATAAACCGAACAGAAATCAAACAGTGTACATAACCAACCTGCCAAAGAAATCCGCAATCAGTTCCGTGTAGAGGGAGAAGCCGTTCTACCATTGGTCACGCTCTATCATGTGATGTATGACGCCAGAAGCGTATGTTTCCCCAAAATCCCTTTTCCCTTAAAGCTGAAGTCTGTCATTTATACGATGTAAAACATTTAGATATCTCAGCTTAATATGCAGAGGCAATTATAGGTAAGAAATCAGCAGTCTGAGTTACCCTAATATGTAAACACTGGCTCTATCGCTATCAAAGCATTGCTCGGTTTGTTTGAGGATCCAGACACCACAACACTGCCTCACCCAATGGCGTAAGTTTTGGGGCGGGGGCTATGGATTTTTGGCCAAAAACAGCAGACAGAGCGAGTGTTCGGGTTTCGGGTAACCTGTTTTTTTTTTTGTTTTTTGTTTTTTGCACAAAGCTAAAATGGCAATAATTCACACTTTCCTAGGTCGATGGCATAATTGCAACATTCATTGACTTGCTCTTTGTTATAAAAATGTACTTTTACCTTTTTCATATGCAGTTAATACATTTTGTTACTTTCTATCACATCTTAGTAGCCTGGGTGTTTGAAACAGTTAAGAAAAAAATGTTGAATTATATCTTGAACGCTACCTGACACCAAGTTTATTGAATTATAGATGTGATTAACGTGGAGTTCATTCAGTAATTGGCACATCTTGTTATATCATTCCCTCACAGAGATTTCTTAAGAGAAACTATCAGTAAAGGCGCCTGCTTTATGAATTGTTTTATTGTCTTTTATCAGTGTTGAGCAGCACACACCCCCAGCACTAAAAATCCTTGACCATGCTCTGCCACGTACACTCACTTTTATCATCTTGTTTTGAAGCAGGTTTTACGGCTGGAGATGATTATGAGCCTTAAAAGTTCCTCTGGAAAACATTTGCTATTAAATAAGGTTTGTCATTTGGATATGCATGATCACAATTTAACTGCCTGTTGAAAAAAAAATCTAAGCTGCTTTGCTGGTCTTAGCTGGTCAACCAGCTGGTCTTCCAACCTGACCTGATAAATGTTCATTCTAAATCCAGACTACCAAACCATTTTAGACTGGTTTAAGTTGTGTTTTTTTCCATAAGGGTATATAAAAATATGTCTCCCAAATAAAAACGCTTATTTAAATGCTTGTTCAGACCACCCACTGAAATTATAGAATTGAAAAATGATGTGTTATTATAGCAGCTTCTGTGACCTAAAGATAATATTCAAAAAGACATATGACCGAAAATAAACAGCAGCACACTTTTATGTAAAAATATAGCCTTGACATTTATTATCAGTTCACATTAAAAGTTTGAAATTACCCTTCTCACTGAAGGCAGTAATTGTAAATTGGTATTAAATGACCAATATTTAAAACTACAAATGAGTGTGACATTCTCTCCTGAAATATACTGTATGCATACATACACATGACTAACTAGTCACAGTTAAGGGGTTAAGCAGGAGACAAAAATGTTTTTTAATCCTAAAATCATGACTTAGAATAGACTAAATCCATTTATGAAAAAAAGGAAATCATTATATTTACAATTTAAGTATGGCACATACAGAAAAATATGAAATGCACATACTCTTAGCATACATAAAATAATTACCAGCATTTTGGTAAATAACAATATTTCCAAGGCACAAAATGTTATGTATTCTATAAGGCTACTGTAAAAGTACTATAAGAGCCAGTCATTTGTAGCAAGCTGTTAAAATACTGTACAATAAAACAAACATCTGATCACATTCAGGCCTGCTGTAACATTTATGGAAATCAAACTCACTGAAAGGAGAAGAAACTTGCATAGCCTTTGTATTATATGGTCCTTTCTGACTTTTTGAATGCTGTTGTGACCCCTTGGGTAGTATAAATATGCACCACTAGTTCGTTTTAAACATACATACAGCAAACAGATGAGATGGTATGAACATATATATTTAAAGTGTGATTGTTGCACACCGTTAAACTCAATTATTTTGCTTTAAAGTTCTTACAATGGGAAAATCTGAAACATTTCACAGTGTCCTTGCTAAAAACTTTAAATTTAACAGCTAGTGAATATAAATGTCAGATGTTTATGAGAATTAATACAGCCTATTAAAAGTACCAAGTTAAAAACAAAAACTTGAGCTTTGTTTCTCTAGAGCACTCAGATGGCCTCTTGTTTAGTGATGGTAGGTTGAGGGATGGAGCTTGGCTGCTTGGGCACTGTGGCTATAACCCCTGGTGCCATTTTGTAGTGATCAGAACCTGAGGCTGTGGGGGGAGACGGGATTGGAGTTTCCGGAGTGGCTGTTTGGAAAAAGAGCAAGGGGATACATTAAGTCAGGGGTCCGCATGGGGGTATTACGGAACCTTAAATAGACATAATTTGCATAGCATGATAACATGTGAAAGAAAATAATCACGCTTATGAAATTTCTGAAGGCATTAGGGTAGGAAAGAATTACAGTAGCCTTCTTTGACAAAATAAGCCTGATTAGTTTCTACGATTCTGGCAGGGATTACTCCAACAAGCCTGTTTGTCCATACCTGATTCTCACATTTTAAGGACCTATATTCTCTATTCATAATAAATTTTCATTAATTCTATTCAAGAAGATACAGTTACTCACACATCTGGCCATTGTGAATGGGAGTGGCCATGTTGGTGGTAACTATGACATTGTTACTGAGATGCTCCTGGACCAGATGTGGGTGTAAAGAGTGATGGGAATGAGGGGCTTCATTAGCTGAACCTGACAGAAAAAAAAAGGTAATTAAATCTCTGATTGAGAAGATAATTTTCAAGTCTGAATCAAAGAACTTGTTTTTTCAGTCAATAGGATCTACAACATGGGTTATTAAGAAACCAGTATGTATAGGCTGCCTTTTTATCTCTGTTTTTAAGATTATAACAAGCTGTCCTAGATATTTCATCATGCATCTTAGATATTGCAGGTTTTTAAAGCTATACAAAGTTAAGGGTCATTTACAGAACAAAAGTGCATTGCTGCAGTTGTCTGATAACCATGATTTTCACTTCTACAAAGTTTCCTTTCATTAACAAAAATCAGTTACCTCCTAGAAGCATCTCTTGTAGCAGGTTGTCTATCTTCGCCATTCCAAACAATTTAACAAACTGGATTTGCTCGATCATTTGCCAGGTGATACTCTGTAGCGTCGGCAACAGAAGAAGCAGCTCGCCGAACCGTCCCCGTGAGTCATACTGACGATCATTGATGTAGTCCTCCAAACTAACTTGAACTTGGTATCGCATACGTTTGATCTTGCTTGGGTCACTTAAACCTTTGGCATCTACATGAGTAGAGAAAAATCATCACATTAGATCTGTTTGAAAAATCACTTGACATTCTGTTGTGCTTTGTCTCTTTTTTCAGGACAATTTGTCTACCTGGATCAAAAAATACAATGGCCTTCAAGCAGGCATATTCATTGTCATCGATCTGGAGATCTTGGAAGGGAAGGACTAATTCGTCAAGGATTCTTACAGCCACACGGCTCACCTCCAATTCGGGGCAGTTTCGAGGAACTATATGATCATTACCTGCAAGAAACATGAAAAATTGTGAGGTAAAACATTAGTAAAATTCTGCTCTCCAGAAGACATATCCACATTACCAATGTGTCTTGCTTTTTTACTTACCTAATAGTAAAATATCCTTATACAGCATGGAGCGTTTGGCAGCTCCTAGTAAGAGATGCTCTCCAGCGTGAGCTCGCAGTAAAGCCACCTGAGACAAATGAACATGCATTTGTTTGGTTAGAGTCCTTTTTATGACCACAATAACATTATTTTCACCTTAGATTAAATGAACATAAATTTAACGTATCTGTGGGGGCTAAATAATGTCTTCGTGACTATATGCGCATGTGTGTCTTCACGTGCATGTTTGTGTGAGAAGATACAGTTTGAGACGCTCTCACCCACAACTAAAACACTGATCAGTTACCATGCCTCAGTGCTCAGCATGTTAATGATTCTGGATATCTCAAGAAGAGATGTAAATTTCAAACCAGCTCATCATATTCTAACCTGAGCCATCTAAATACATTAACCACCCAAACTAAAGATCTCTGAACTTTTTTTCCAACTAAGACAAACATTTGACACCAACATCCATTAAATATATATATTGTGGGAGTATATTTTAGCTATAAATAAGTGGTGTTTATCCTACCTGATCATCCAGTGGGAGGTCACAGAATGCAGGGATGTATTTGGCCCATTCCACCAGCACCAGCAGTTGTTGTTTCATAGACTCGCACACATCGGTTATCGTGGCTACCTTCTTCGTTCTGATGTCACCGTTCATGATAGGACCTGGTGATGAGATCTACATAATAGCATATGGGAGAACTTTATTATACATGTTTATATCTCTTAAACATGATTATACATTACTATATATTATTATGATTATTATTATTTATAAGATACAATGATTTATATGTATAATCATGTTATAAATATGAATCACATTATAAATACAAAATGTATAATAGCGACACCCAGCTGAATTGCAGAAATATTGACTGTTTCTGAACAGGTTTCCTAATCAATCCTCCGGTCTACTATTGGTCAGATAGTCCCGCCCCAAATTAATGCCATTGGTTGAGCCAGTGTTGCTATGTGGTTCTGATTGGGATGCTCAAACAAACAGTGCAATGTTGTGATAGCCCCAGAGTCATTTCGAGAATTTTTCCCGCAAAATTGGGCTACTTTTACACTGTTGCCGTGGCTTGTTTTATTAGTCCGCGGGTTCCCCCGGGATCTCAACTTTTACCTCCCGGAACGCAATTTTTACCCCCCAGGACACGATTTTTACTGGGGATCTCCCCGGAATGTGAATCCCAGCGTGTTAAAGTGGGTTAAAAGAACATATTTTACACAATTCACCTTTAATATTTCTCAACATTTGCTAATAGTAGTAGTTTGAATTGCACTACGTACCTGTCTAGAAAGGACATCGGCCTGAATGAGTGCATTTATGGAGGGTAAGCTGCTGTCTTCATAGCTGGATCTTCTGGTGCTAATCCTGTCTCTTTCATTCTGCACAGCTGAGGATGAGAGGAACACTTTTAATCAGCAAACTACAGTCGCATTCATTAAACACATAGAAGGTTTATTTTGACCAATATGGATGTTGTACAGAAAAAAACAGCTCTTGGTAAACCACTGAAACATACTCTTTCGTTATCAGAAGCAGTGAATGTCACCCAGTTCCGACAACCAATTGAGATAGCAGAGATGAGGGATATTAGCCGACTTTGTGAGAAGGGGGTGTCCTCAAGGTTGCGCTTTTTTATCAGTGTGCAGTTATGATGGCTCTAAACTGTTTGTTCAGCATAAACCAGACATAGACCTCAGTGCATTGTTGAGTGAACATTAACAAAATGTCTCTCGCTAACTCTCTCCCTGCTGTTGCAACATCTCCCATTTGCGCCACCTCATCCCCTAACAGGGCAGGAGCGTTTAATCTCTGTTTTTTATTTCTTTAGTAGCATTATGTGAATGTAATCTAAAAGCATGAGCAAGTACCTTCCTTCTTCATCCCAGCTCGAAAACATTTCTTTAGTCTGCAGTACCGGCACTGATTTCTCTTGTCTTTGTCCACTATGCATTGTCTGTTGAACCTGTACAGAAACATTAAGAAGTCATTTGATACATTTGATGGAAACTTGCAGAATTATATTCACAAAATTTAGCCAAGGAGGTTGTTTTTCTAACCTGCAGGAGTACATGTGGTTTTTGCGTACACTGCGTCTGAAGAACCCCTTGCATCCGTCACAGCTGGAGGCTCCGTAGTGCTTTCCTGTGGCCCGGTCCCCACAGATGGCACATAGGGTGCCCGCCCCTAAGTGGTTGGCAGCATTCATGTTGGCACTCTCAGCTGGGGAGGAGTCTGAAATCATTGGGGATTTTGAATTTAGTGTCACAAGTATGCTAAATAATTTAATTTGCTGTTTTAAACTTTTTTTCATGCAACAAAAATAGTCTGAGAAAGAACAACTGCTTAAAATCGGAGACTCAAAATAAATAAAATATATATGAGGCTGTGAAATATATCTTTTGAATATCTTTGAATGAGGCTTAATTATCTGGGTTGCAGATTGAACCAGTCAGACTCCTGATTCCAGACCAATCAGAGTTAAAGTAAATAGGGAAAAGGTCACGGGGTGAAAAACACACTCAAAAAGACATTTTTACAGCTAAATCAATTGGCAGTGAATCATCATCAAGAACATGTGCTGGAAAGCGCTGTTTGCTAAGTAATCCAGAAGCGATTAGGACTAAATCTGTACAAAAGCTACAACAAGATCATGTTAGATTATATAAACTCTAATTAGTGTTATTGATGACCTACTAAACAAATTCAATGTCCACTGAACAGAAATCCAAGAAATTTGGTTTGATTAAAAAAAAATGATTGCCTTGTGGGCAGTGCTCCGACATATAGCGCAGCTTTGCTACAGGCCACCCGAGTTCGAGTCCCGGCTCGAGGTCCTTTGCCTGTCCTGTTCCCCTCTCTCTTCTCCCCATTACTTCCCGTCTCATTTATACTAATAAAGGCATAAAAGGCCAAAAATATAGCTTAAAAATGATTATAAAGAAAATGATTTTATGTTGATGACAGAAATAATTTAAACATTCATGATTTCAAAGGAAAGATGTGCGAGTTGTTAAATGTTAAATTTAGGTTTGAGGTAATCAGAGATAATTACGTTAAAACCCAAGCAATGATCAAAGACAAAATGTGGTTAAATGACTCATTAGTGTGAGTGATTATGTGATAATTATCTAAATATGTGATCAAAAATGTTAAAACGAAAAATGTATAATGAAAGAAATTGGCTATATTTCATTATTAATTTCTTTTAATAATAATTAACATAATTTTGATATACTCTATTGAATAAATGACCTCTACAATGAAAACCAATGTAACAGTA